>OY998270.1:53973131-55298131 GCA_963922045.1 Persicaria maculosa
ATGAAACGATTCTGATTCACTTGTTGCATTGGCAAACTGTTGTAACCCAACTCGGGTGACAGAAACACCAAGCAATGAATTTTGCTTGAATGGCAGTTAGTTGGAGCCAAACCCTTCGTTCCATCGCTCTAGTTCTTCCCACTTGCTTTTCTGTAGACTGGGTCTGATCACAGCCATGGCTCTCCGAAAATCATCATATCTAAGTGGCCTCACCTGTTTTGAGGATAGATGGGCACATCAGTGATTAAATATGCAAATCTTACTCAATATATGACACATATTAGATAGAAGGCGCTGTTAAGGAACTTATGTATTCCGATAAGGAGCTTATATTGTATAATGTCCGCTGATAAGGTCCCGATTAAGGAGCTTAAAATGTGCAATGGCTCCCAGCCAAACAAAATGGAAGAATGTGCTCAATATAGAAGCAGTTCAAAGAGAAGATGACAAATTTCCTTTTTACTCTTCCCTCCAAACACACGCATCCAAAGATAGTGTCAAAAAGTGTGAATCTCAGCATACCTGATCTGCCTTGACAGTGAGTATGTTGGGACCGAGCTCCCGAATTGGCATCATTGCAGCTTCCTCACAAAGTGCTTGTAAGTCGCTCCCTGAGTATCCTGTGGATTTATAAGAGGTTTCGCAGAAAAGGAAAAAAAAGGTGGGGTGGAGAATCTGGAGATGTTAGTTGTCACATCGTATTTGAATTTGGGCAGACAACCACCCTTCTTAAGCAATGCTAACAGCAGACGATTTAAACACTTAACATACCCTCCGTGTCTCTGGCAAGTCTTTCTAAATCTCCACCTGCCATCACGATAGATTGTATGTAAGTTACCTCACTCGACAACAGCATAATAAGCATGCAGCTCAATCTACCAGTACCAAAAAATAACCCTCTAAAGAAATATTTTAGTTGGGAAGCTCCGTGTGGTTTCACATCTTCCATGCAGTATCCACAGCTTTTCAAATATCCGAGCAGTATCCCCTTATTTTGGATTTATCCATATGGTAACCCCTCTATGATCAGATTTGTCTACATGGCACCCGTTCTTGAATTGTATCATTGTATTATCAAACAAGTGATCGCATTTTCTCATTTGCAACAGCTTTTAGGCTGAAGTTATACTGTAAAATATTACAAGATGAGAATAATATTTGTGGGTATTTTGATAATTCCATGACGACAATTCAGCATTTAACAAAACAAATAAGTTAAGCAAAATTTGCCATATGTTAATGTGGACAAAACCTAACGCAGGGGGTATCACTTGGATTCTTGAAAAAACAGTGGGCACCAAATGGAATATATAATAGAATAACCATGCAAAATTTCCATTTTATAATACAAAAAGGTCGGCTTTTACGAGAATTCAAGCAAACAAGTTTCAATCGTCAACTCTAGACTGATTAAAAAAGTTCAGCTACTACATTTGTTTAGAGGCTTCATTTTAAGCTATTACAGCTTTATTGGGAGAAAGTTCGAGATCCAAGTGGAAGTTTGGGAAGTCTTTTCTGGAATTAAGGATAATTGTTTTTAGTTACTTGTGATCCGGACAAGTAATCAGTTCACTTTTTTATGAAAGAATGACATCTAGGACATATGAATTTGTGGATAATATATGTATTTGCATGGTGCCAATGGATGAGATGTGGAGTGTACATCATGAGAGAGCATCGCAGCCCTTGGCGCTTTCAAAAAAAGGTGCATGCCTTTGTGTTACACCTAGGCTCAATGGACCTTTGCACCTAGGTGCACCTTGTGCTATTTAAAACTAAGACCTGAATAGAATACCTAAAGCATTCCCACATCGCCCTTGTAAAAAATCAAACCTATTTCATGGGCTAACACTTTCTAGTCACAAAGAAAAGGAGAGATCAATGACCTGATCATTCTAAGAATTCTGAAAGGATCCATGTATATCCAAGAAGAAACTTCTTACCAGGTAAGGAAAATGCCTGGCCTCTAAGGTTTTGCTTAAGGATTAGCCTCCTCACACTTTGGTCAGGCAAGGGTATGTATATTCTCTTCACCTGGTAAACAATTATTAAAAAGTAACTATCAATTAAGGAGGTAAAATTAAATGTATCCATTCCAACAATCATGGAATATAATCCCTACATTTAAATTATTGATTCAGTCAGGAGATAAAAAGGAGGCATGAATTTACTATGATATACCAATAAATAATAATAACAAAAAAAAAAAATACTAACCAATCGCCTGAGTACTGCATCATCCAATTCTTGTGGCTTATTCGTTGCACCTGTGTGAGAAAAGCACAGGAGGACTCATGAAATTGTAAATTAAAGTATTATTATATTAAGCTAACAATAATATCAAGGTTTGACTGCTTTGCTTTAGGGTTCATTCATCCCTGAAACTGCCATCAATGTTGGCTTGGAATAGCAAAATAAGAGACTAAAAATCTAAGAAATCGCATCATCATTTATTCTGCGAAAAAAAAATCTAAAGAGTTGTTTACAGGACAAATCCTACCAATTACAATGACTAAATCATCTGGATTAGAGGTGACACCATCAAACTGTACAAGAAACTCTGACTTCAGCCTTCTACTTGCATCATGTTCATTTGCCAACCTCGTTGACATGATGCTATCAATCTATTCATAACAGCCATATGGGTTAGATCAGAGTAAGGGAGGAAGGAGAAACAAGGATTAAAAGAGAAGAATTTCAGCAAATATGTAAACACTAGCATCAAATAAAGTCACAGTGTACATCACACATAACAATTAGTCTTCTTATGAATAAATTAGTTTCCCTACCACCATGCTTTCAATCAAACTCAAACATTCCAAGTAGTCCAACAAGATAGTGACAAGGCAATGCAAACAGAATGCACTAACATATTATTTTATTTTTATTTATTTTGGATTTTTGTGTACGACACTTTGTGGGCCCAACTAATCTCACGAGGCTTGGGCTTATATGATCGCGATACACATAGCCATTCTGTTTACATGGTGGATCTCCCCAAGGTAACTGTCGTGGGGGATTGAACTAGAGACCTTTGGGAAAGCTTTGCTTTTGACCCCAGATGACAACCAGGTGAGCCCTTGGTAAACATCAAGCAAACACTATGGTTTCATTTTCCATATTTAATTTTCATTTTAATAGAAGAAAATTCATGAGTCGTGATGTGAACATATCTAGCAGAAAGAGCTACTATGTAACAGGGCATGCTGAATTATTGGAGCTTCGAACATACTTCATCCATAAAGATAACAGATGGCTGCCTTGATATTGCCACCATAAAGAGGGTTCGAACAAGCTTTTCACCCTCACCAACCTACAAAGGGAGTTCAAAAGACAATCAAAACACAAGAGGTTGAAGTTGCAGGTCTGGTCATGCAGACAAACATTGACATGTATGGAAAAAAACCGACCCACTTGGAAGTCAAGGAAGAAGCAGACACATTGAAAAATGTTGCGCTGGACTCTGACGCAACTGCTTTAGCAAGCATGGTCTTCCCATTACCTGGAGGACCAAATAGAAGAAGACCTGGAACCAAAACCAAATGCTTACTGTTTCAATAAATGCCAAATTAGTTCCCTGAGATTCTGAGTTTCAAGGCTGTACCTCTGGGAGGCCTCCTGAGACCTGTAAACAAATCTCTCCTTTTCGTTGGTAAAATGACCATTTCAAATAAAGTTCGCTTAGCATTTTCAAGACCAGCTGCAGACATGCCAAGGTGAAATATTAATGGGCAAGAAGAGCTGTAAAGGAACACGAAACTGACAAGAAATGTCTCACCTATGTCATCCCATTTTACAGAAGGGCTTCGGTCTACAATCACACTGTTTATCATTTCCACTAATTTTGTATCAGAACCTCCATTATCTTGGTTAGATTTTGAAGCTCCAGGTGTACCTTTCTGAACCCTAGTTCCTGAACTGTTTCCACTGAAAGAAGGATCTCTCAGTAGAACATTCTTTGACCTGTTAGATGGCTTTTGTGTGACCCAGGCGGCTTGTGGGTGGGATCTTGTGACCTGAAATAAAAGAAAATTTGTACAAATTCAATATTTACCATTCTGTACGTAGTCCTCAAACTTTTTTTTGGGTGGGGAAAACAGGGAGACAAGCTCCCCTAGAACAGAAGCAAGAAAAGAGAACAAGGAACAAAACTAGGCAGCGACAGTCACACGGGGCGCAACCTGCGCTTAGTCACGCCCCGTTCATCGTCAGCCAGCAAAGCCTCCACACCAGCCGGCGGGGCAGGAAGAGAGACAAGCCCAACCGGTAAAGAAAAGGCAAGCTTCGAGATCGCATCCGCGACCGAGTTCACCTCTCTGTAAACATGGCGAAACTGGACCAACCAGTCCTCAAACTGATAGAAGTGGTAGAGTTCTTTCCAGTTATTACAAGGATCAAACCCAAAATGGAAAAAGAAGTATAGCACAAATCCAAAATTCAGAAGCATCAAAAGAAGGGGGAAAAAAAGCGATATTCAACTGTCATTTTGCAACACTTCTGCTTGAAACTGAAGCATGTCCTAATTCAAAGATATGAATCTTCTAAGGAATTCTTCCACCGGAAAACAGAGAACAAACAAAACTCCTTCCCCACTTGTGATCAAAGAACAAAAGATGCTCCACGATGGATAAGATTTTTTATCCTGGTATTAATATTTATTACTAGTCTTGTAAGTTGTGTAGGCTTGAGGCTTTCTTCTCTCTTCCCTAGGCATAGTTATCAACTTTTTTGTCTCCTTCCCTAGGTTCAGTTCTCTCTCTCTCAACCAAGTCTCCTTATATTTAC
This sequence comes from Persicaria maculosa, assembly GCA_963922045.1. Taxonomy (NCBI): domain Eukaryota; kingdom Viridiplantae; phylum Streptophyta; class Magnoliopsida; order Caryophyllales; family Polygonaceae; genus Persicaria; species Persicaria maculosa. The sequence continues at coordinate 53,977,917 of OY998270.1, forward strand.
TCATTTCCTATCAATATCATTCAAGTTCTCTCTTCCATTTTTCACATGGTATCATAGCAGAATCTCTGATTCTTCTTACCCCTTATGTAACCTTCATTGCTACTCTCTCAGCCTTAATTGCCCCTTTCAATCTTTTCCTCTTTGATCTTTATCATGGCTGATCTCACCAAAAACATTGCAGCTACACACAAAATTGATTTGGCTAGCATTCAGCCAGCTTATAAGTTCACAGGAAAAAATTAACTCACTTGGTCTCAAGTTGTTAAGATCTATCTTAAGGGTAAAGGGAAATTTCATCATCTCACCAGCACTTCTTCCCCTTTCGACAACAATAGATCTTCCACAGAAAAAACTGCAGAATGGGAAGCTGCTGATTCGATGATAATGTGATGGCTTTGGGACTCCATGGATCCCTCGATTGGTACAGCCAAGGAAATCTCGGAGTTCATGAGCAGATCCTAATCCAAATCCAGGGATGAGGCTCTAACTTTTGATCTCACGGTTCGATCATACTCCACTAAGCAGGGATGAAAATCGACTGCTGAGTATTTGGAAGGAACTTGACTAATGCTGCTGCTCTGAAACAATCTGTTGACAAACACAGATCGTATGTCTTCCTGGCATGTCTTGATTCTGACTACAATCCCATCAGAGTCCAAGTCATTGGGCGTAGCAAACTTCCATCTCTTGAAGAGAATATTTCTACAATGTGGGCTGAAGAAAGCAGGCGCAGTGCGATGCTTGCTTCCAAATCCAGTGGCATTATAACTCTTGCTGCCCAAGCTGAAAAGAAAGATAATCGCTGGTGTACTCATTGCAATAAACCTCGCCACATGAAGGGAAAGTGCTGGATTCTAAATGGGAAACCTCCCAGCTGTGAGTGGGGAAACAAACAGCAACATCCTAATCAGGCACACCTCATGGAATCTTCAGCTGTATTTGACAGTGAATATCCACTTACACCCAACAACATTTGTACCTTTTGGCATGTCCACAATGGTCCATGTGTTATTTTTAGCAAGAGCATTCATTTCCTCTTCCATAGCTACTCACCACTCCTTGCTATAAAAGGCCTCTTTAGTTTAGCATTCTTATGAACTGAAACCTATTGAAGGGTGGATAGAAATTGCTGGTGGAAAGGTGAGAAACGAGATATAATAATTGGACATGGGATAAAGAGTTCGTTTTGTGCAGGACCTCCTGGCCTAGTACCTTTCATGAGAATGGTAGGAAAATGGGATGAGATCAAGGGATGGTGGTGTTGCATCAATGGAAACAACATCAACATTTGAGGAAGATTCAAGGATGCACTGCAGATTAGGTTGTCCTCCTGGAGTACACCTTTAGAGGCACTGGTTATGTAGGAAGCATTGTGGTGCTATGATGCTCGATCAAAGATTCAGGGGTGCTATGAGTCATGGGTAAAGTAGGGTTGGAAGCAATAGGTGGTGCTAAAGTAGAGCATATATCATCAGCTAGTATGTGGGCAATTATCCCTAATGGCATCACAATTGTTGTTTGGAGATGCAAAAAAAAAAAAATAGGGTTGGATCTCTATGGATACATCAACGCTTAGGAAAATCTTCCTAGTGGGAGGATTGTAGCACTTGTACCCCATTTTTGGGTTGGAGGGATAGCCAATAAAGACACACTTTTGAGCATTAGGATCAAGTTTCCCATGCAAAGAGCATGGACATGAGAAAACACAGTACAACAAAGACTCTAAGGGTGAGGTTATGAATGAGAGAGATGGGGGAATTTTTTTGGAAACACTGGAGAGGACTGTGAAATACAGAGCTAATGGTTCCCTCGAACGTTGCTTTGTACACAGGCACATGGAATTTATTATCAGGAGACTTTCGCCCCTGTTACAAAAATGAACACTATTCATGTTCTTCTCAACGGCTCCTTGGAAATTGTTTCAATTTGATGTTAAGAATGGATTTCTCAACGGCTCCCTGGATAAGGTTATCTATATGGATATTCCTCCTGGTTTTTCTTCTTCTTCTTCTTCTTAAACAATCTCCATGGGCATAGTTTGGCCAATTTGCGAATGTTATGAAGTCTGCTAGTTATTCACAGAGTGAGGATGATCACACTTTATTTGTGAGACACTCTACCAGGGGGAGAAACTATACTCCTATCAATCCAGACTGATCAAAAGTCAAAATCCGCAGGACAAACAAACAGAAAAACAAAACTACCCTACTACTTCTCGTCAAATGAAGAAATTACAAATTTTATATGAAAATATGTTACAAAGAAAGAAAAGCAAAGATAACACCACCCTGACTTGTAGTCAGTTAAAAGAGGGAAAAAAATCCCCTCTAACAAGGGCCACAACTAGGATATATACAACATTAATTGAAACAGTCACATATATTTCAGTCGCTACTAGGCCTGCAATGCTAAGATTAAGAAACTAACAAGAAACAGCAATCAATGAAACAAAACCTGCACAGCATACTGTGAAAATACAATCAATTCATTAAACTAATCAATGCACTTACACTCTAATCAAACCAGTCCATACCTTGTCTTGTATTTTGCCACCTAAAGGAAGAAAAATATGAACCCGTCAAAAATTCATCATCAATAACATAGAACTAAAGACGAATATCTTAGGGAAAACAACAAAGATGAATCCATCAAATATAAGAAAGATTTAAACCTGTTCGCTGGTTCAAGGCTTGTAGTCTTTCAGCCACTTGAGCTTGCCACTTTGTTATCTTTTGTTGATAAGACTTCACCTTCTCCTTCTCACTAGAATCGAAAGAGATAAGCAGTAAATTAACTTAGTTCAACAACAAGGCAACACATCAAATCAAATGAAGAGAAACTAAAAGACAATTTTTCAAGATGATATCCTTGGTGATGGGTACTATACTGCACAAAATTTTCCCAAAAACTACCTGTTGCATACCTCCATTGGGGCAATGTGAGGCAATGCCCATTTCTATTTGGGAACAGTAAAAATTATGGTGAAAAACTAACATGGGAGATTTTGTGAACAAATACACTAATTGACAAGTGGCTTCCTCCAATTTCCCTAATTATTATGCCCCTATCCCAAACAATTCGTATGGACTAGCAAAAATGGCCAGAAATGTCAAACCCTAATCATTAACAAGGTTCAAAGAAGGCGCATCCCAATGATGTCAGCTAATGCAAAATTGGAACTCCCGAAGCTGAGCGATGTTAAACCAAAACGGCAGCTAGCATAATGAATGAAGTAATTCGACGGTCACCTTGGGGTGATATACGATGGTGCGGCAGTAGAAGCCCCTTCGCCTAAAATACGCTGAGCATTTCTGTAGTGCAAAATGGCATCATCAGTCAATCCCAACTCCTCCGCTCTAACAGCCTTGGCGATCTCCTCTTTAGCCAAATCGAAGTAGCCTTTCAGCTTATATGCAACGCGCTCGTTCACGATTGAAGTGCCCTCCATTGTTGAGAAATCAGGGTTTTGCGCACCGTTTGATTCCTGCCGAGAATCAGAATCTGCAAAGATCGAGCCCAGGGAGCCGAAGATTCCTTGAAGAAAACTCATCTTCGGGAAAGCATTCCAGTTCTGGGGAGCCACAACCAAGACTGAAAATTACACGATCGGAGATGATCGGAGAGACTTCGCAAGAAATAGAATCCCTAATGGCATGCTGTGAGCAATAGCAACTTTGGTTGTTCGACCCGTCAATCGGTTATTCGGGCTGGTTCGGGTAAAACGGATTTTGGAGTTGTTAAATATACTGATAATTTTTCCTGGATACATCGTTAATGGGGTCCGTAATTTATTATTGTGGACCCACTAGCGGTCCCATCCCATGTTTAAAAAAAAATAAAAAAGAGATCAACAACTTGTTGCGGACCTCTTAGCGGTGTATTCAATAAAAATTATTGGTGTATTTAACTTTCTCATAGATATATAATCTCTCTGTTAATTAAAACTTGTTGTTTACTATTCATGCACGCTTTTTTATAATGATAAAAACTACTCCCTCTGTTCGGCAAAACTTGTCATTTTAGCTTATTTCACAAGTTTTAAGGCAATTAACAAATGTACTAATTTACCCCCAATTATTACCCTTCTTTTTTTACTTTATCGAAAACTACAACTAATAAATCATCAATCACATCAAGGGCATTTTTGTAAAGTGAAGGGCAAAATACCTATAATGACAATTTTTTTGAACAAAAATAACACCCTAAAATGACAAGTTTTTCCGAACGGAGGGAGTATATAAAATATTAATTTTTTTTTTAAATTTGTTTTTATAAATGGATATAAGAAGTATGAAATTATTTAAAAAATTATTTAAAAAGTTATTGTTTTATATAGTTTTTAACACCTAAAAAAACGTACGTGAATAGTAAAACGTCAAGTTTTAATTAACGGAGAGAGTATAATATATACACATACACGAGATGATTCAAGTTCATATTTGATCCGGTTTTTGTTTCAAGTCCATTTGTATTTTTTACAATCAAAATTTGCGATAATTGAGATAGAGTCAAAAACGTTAATCAAACACTACAAAATTGAAATCAGTAAACATTTGGTAGGACGGTCATTTATTTCTATATCTCATTTTATCAATATAGTTTTTTTAATTAAACAACTTTATACATGCATATTATATCAAAGCAAAATCCGTACCAAATATAAGAATCAAGATTCAAGTAATACGCATAGAAAATTGAAATACAGGAGAATTGAAATCGGACGCGGAGAATATTCAAGAATCGATAAGCATGATAAATTAACAATCTCTATGAATTTGTAAATTGCAAGATTTTTAATAAAAGTTAGTATAGAATTTTTGTTCTCGACTTACTTCCATTGTCTTAATTCTAATTTAGCAAAAATCAAGATTTTTGACATTGCCATTCACAATGGTCAATTTGAACCATGACTAAAAATTTAATTGTTGATTTATTACGTAGGTTGCAACTAAAACAATTGATGATCCTAGTTCATAAAGAACCATGATAGCTAACAATTAAAAGACAATCTGAATTCTAATCTTTCCTCTCATGGTGCAGTCTTTGAATTCCAATCAATCTCGATTTGGGGAGCCTAAGGTCGAGGGGATGACGTCTAGGAGAGGACGAAGAGGAGAAGGTTATCGAGTGAGTATCAAACGTCGACAATCAACAAGAAGTCAAAGTGAAGCAGGAAGAGCATCTCCAACAAATTCCCTATTTTGGGAATTTTGGAGTTTTTCAAAAAAAAAATTAAGGGCTTGTTTGGGATGGGTATGTAGATATAGGCTATGGGTATAGAAAGCTTAATAACTATATACCCTGTTTGATATATTTATCCAAATTAGTAAATGGATATCAATCCTATATCTCCCATCTACTAATTCTAGGTATTTCTCCCTTTTGGATATCTGACGAAATTGGGGGTTATAGGAAAAAAGACGTACGAGCCATTTCTGTCCGCATCTGCTCGCCTCCATTGCCAGGGACTTCTTCTTCTTCTTCTTCTTCTTCTTCTTCTTCTCGCCATCTGCTTCCCATTGCTGTTCGATTTGCTGCTCGAATTGCTATTTGATTAGATCTGCTTGCCTCCATTGTTTTCGAATTGCTGTTCAAAAATTATTTGTTCGATTCGTTCAACCTTAATTTGTTCGAATCCTCCATTGTGTTCAACCCTAATTTGTTCGAATATGCTCGCCTCCATTGTGTTCGAATTGCTGTTCGCATCTGTTCAAACCTAATTTGTTCAACTCGAAGCTTGTTCAACCCTAATTTTTATGCAGCTGTTTGAAAATTATCATCTGTTCGAAAATACTTCCCTAATGATGAAGAAGAAGAAAGGAAGGAGAACCACAAAAGTAGCAATAATGGTACACAATTAAAGTAGCAATTAATGTAAACAGGATTTGCCAAAAGAACTTACTTTTATTGGATTTATTGTTGCAAAAATACACTTAAGAAATCTTGCAAATAGGAAAGAATATTACAAGGAAATTCTAGAGAAAAATTCTAAAGGGCCTTTCAAGCTTAAATCTTTAAGGTGAAACTGAAAAAGAAGTCAGACAAGAACAACGCAAAACAGCAAACCTTGATGATTATTCAGATGATCCATTTGAGTTGTAATGATATTATAATTGTTTTTTCAAAAAAAAAATGATATTATGTGGCATCTATTATTGACATCAAATACGGTGGTTTAACCCATCACCTCCTACAATGCCTTATTTGAAGACAAAGTACATCATGAAAGACACCATCATAAAGACACCATCATGCAAGACAAAAAATCAAGACATTCATCATTCAAGAAAGGAGTTCAACAAACTTATGATGAAGAAGAAGAAAGGAAGGAGAACCACAAAATTGCAAGCCAATATGGTGGCAACTCTACTATAAACCCCCCCCCCATACGGTCTCACCTTCAATTTTGACCTTAAAGCTTTAAGCTTGAAAGGTCCTTTAGAAATTTTCTCAAGAATTTCTTTGTAATATCCTTTCGTATTTGCAAGATTTATCAAGTGTACTTTTGCAACAACAAATCCAATAAAAGTAAGTTATTTTGGCAAATCTTATTTACGTTATTGCTACTTTATTGTTTTCTTATTTTAATTATATTATCATTGCATCTTTACATTAAACCATCAACATCAACATTAGAAACATCATCTTTATCTTACTTTGATATAATTATATTCCTCATCATTAGTAACATATTATTATTCCTGGGTATAATTGGTACACAATAAAGTAGCAATAATATAAACAAAATTTGCCAAAAGAACTTACTTTTATTGGATTTGTTGTTGCAAAAGTACACTTAAGAAATCTTGCAAATAGGAAAGGATATTACAAAGAAATTCTTGATAAAATTTCTAAAGGGCCTTTCAAACTTAAATCTTTAAGGTGAAACTGAAAAAGAAGCCAGACAAAAACAGCGCAAAGCAGCAAACCTTGATGATGATTCAGATGATCCATTTGACTTGTAATGATATTTTAATATTTTTTTCAAAAAAAAATGATATTATGTGGCATTTATTATTGACATCAAGTACGGTGGTTTAACCCATCACCTCCTTCAAGGCCTTATTTGAAGACAAAGTACATCATGGAAGACACCATCATGCAAGAAAAAAAATCAAGACATTCATCATTAAAGAAAGGACTTCAACAAACTTATGATGAAGAAGAAATGTAGGAGAACCACAAAAATGCAAGCCAACAGGGTGACAACTCTAATACTATAAAAAAACCCCTCACTCCGTACGGGAGAGACACCTTCAATTTACCTTAAAGCTTTAAGCTTGAAAGACCCTTCAGAATTTTTCTCAATAATTTTTTTGTAATATCCTTTCTTATTTGCAACATTTATTAAGTGTACTTTTGCAACAACAAATCCAATAAAAGTAATTTCTTTTGGCAAATCTTATTTACATTATTATTATTTGAGGAATGGTTAATTCCGATTCCCGCCCGATTACATTCCATTCCTAGCGGTCATCATACAACAGACCCTTGAAGATACTACCATACTGCTGTTTATTCCCATTGCTCAATCTAGCCAACTACTAGCCCTCCCACTGCTGCAAACTATCTTGTATGGTACACAAAAAATTATCAGTGTTTCATTGATCAAAACTTCGAATCGTATAGTGTAACTCTTGAGTTTGGGTGTAAAAAAAAAAAGAAAACAAACAGCTGTTGAAAGCCTGATGAACACCAACAGCTACGAAAATGCATACCAAACTCGTGAAGAATCTCCTTGTGAGTCCTACGACAAAACCTACTCTTTCCACAGAGTGTTTAGATACAGGTAGAGGTACAAATACAACAACTACAGATCCAATGCTGAACAAGTAGCAACTTGTTCACTGAGGGGGAGAGCTCGAGGCGGGTAATATCTCTATCAGCGTTCTTGACAAAAGTCACGATTTGCACCCCATGTGTATTAAGTCCTTACAAGTTGCCCGATGTGTATTATGGCCTTACAAGTTGCCTTGTGCTTCATTTGATGAGAGGGCTCAATCCATCTCCTTCCCATCCAAGCTTGAGCATCTGATCAACCACTTTTAAGCTCAACTGCATGCGAAAAAAAAGGGGGAAAGCAACGTGACTACGGCATACCATTGAACATATACAAGCAGGCATTTTAACAACCTCATTCAGTCGTTGGACATAACAAATAGATTAGAGACAGCATGTGTGTGCAAGCCGTTATTTACAAGGACCTTATCCGCATAGATAAGTACTTTTAAAAGTATCTTATAAGCAATAAGCACATAGGGACAAATGATTATTGACAAGCTATTGAGCAACTTGGTATTGTAACAATCGACACACACACACACACAAAATTGGAGCGCTAATGGGAGGATAAGAAATAGAAAATAATTTCAACTTACAGCAGGGTCTGTGAAAATTATCAACTGTTTGTCTAGAGTTGACACCAGAAGATTAGTGTTGTCGTCGTTCAATGCCATAGCAGTTATATCCTGCCCAGGTTGAAGATTCAACGTATGGAAGACCTGAGATCAGGAGTGCTTAGTTAAAACATTCAAGGACAATGATACCAAATAAGAAAACATAAGCTGCTGCATTTATTTCTAGTATGTATACCTTCAGTTCATGGAGACCAAGAAAGCATATTGATGGGGGTGGAACATTCAAAGTTTCAATTCCTCCACTTTCATCCAATTTCACATTTTCGTCGTCAGGAAAACCATCATTTTCTGAACAAGAATTTACCCCAACTAATACAATATGCCCGTCAAAAGAAACTTCCATGCAGCTGAGATTCCCCATAAAGGGGAGTTGTGCCCTAGCAATAGGAATTCCGTTAAGAGTAAATGTGCGGAGACTATTAAGCGATTGGTTCCACGTCAATATAATGCCATCGGATGAAAGACAGATTGAATGGGCCTCCACACCAACCAGTCGTCTGATTAATCGGCCCCTTCTTATTGTATGCAATATGATATCAGAAGAATGCGAACAAGAAGCAATGATTCCAAGATCTGAGTTAACATAGCAGCAGATAATTTCTCTGAGGTGGCCACGAAGGACATGTATAGGCCCTTCAATGCGACGATTTCTGTTTTTGTCAGCCAAGGCAGTGGCCAAAGTACTACTGGAGGTTGATGTTGGAGTTCCTGGGCCAGAGGAAGATTCTAATACATTGCTTGACTGAGCGATGTTGACACCTTGATGTATCCTCCAGAGTATAGCCGTGGTGTCCCGTGATCCAGTCACAAGGTATGTGCCATCCGATGAGAGGGATAAGCAAGTCACAGGAGCACAATGCGCGACTGCTGTCTCAAGGGTTTTCGCTCCATCTGGCGATACTAACCTGATGCTGTTGTCTGCATGCCCACCTGGTAAGAAGATGCCAAACAAGTTAGCAGAGCATCTCACATGAAAAATGTTTTACAAGAGAATGCCATAGAAAAAAAAAGGTAAAAACAGATACATCATACATGTACTGATTCAAGGCAATAAAATTAACTGAGCTGGTTGTTGGGGGAAAAAAATGTACATATGCTATTGTTAAATGATGCAGGAACAAATTGAGCCATATGGAACAACCTGGTCAAATTAAACTGACCCAGTAAAAGATGAATAACAATATTTAATCATTTTAGCAACAGAATGATTCGAGCTTGGGCATAACCTCTTCCATATCTGTCACTATAGGTACACTATTTCAGCATCAGATTGCTTGCTTACCCACAACTCCCGCAGGTCCCCAAAAAATACCTTTATTTCTTGCCTCCTTTCAGCAATTATACCAAACAAAAAGCAGTTACAGTGTTGAAAACAAAAATAGGGAAACTACATAAAATTAGCACTCACCAGTAATAATTTCTTTATCCTTGGTGATTGCAACTATAGCTGAGTTTCGGATGCCTGAGGTGGCAAATGCTAGTGCTTGAGGAAATTGCCATTCATCATTGCCAGAGGCTGTTGCGCCTTTAAACATGCGCATAAAAGTTCCATGTGTAGAGTTTGACACAGGCTTTCCATGCTGAAAAAGAAAAGGTGCACCTTGGCCATCAGGAGTATTTGGCTGCCACTTGTGCTGTGCTATATGTGCAGCTGGAGCATGAACATCAACAATGAGAACAGAATCTGAGGATGCACGAATGGCAGAGGCGGGAAGATTGCAGCGCTCAGGCATTGGGACCGTGTATGATCTAAGCTCCTTTGGGTTTCGGAATACAGTCTAAAAAATAACAAAACTAAAATGTTAACAGAGAATACACAAAATAAAGCAACCCAATATCCAGCAATCATGTTAGGCAGTATGCATTTAAGGTATTAGAAAAAAATAAAGCAACCCAATTCATGCAGCTTCTGAATCCTTTTAAAATCTGTATAATTCATCTGCTCCACACATTTATGGAAATAATGAGAAATCAGATATACTGTCCCTTAACTGCCAACTTAAGAAGTGTTTGAATATTGAAATAAAAATTTGTTCTGCATTTTTCCAACAATCCTGGGAGAAAAACAAAAGAATAGTCTTGATCTGATTTCTTGATAAAGCCACTCCTTTGGAAGAATACACCAAGAAGTTAAAGCCACACATTTCATTGTCAGAAAACAATCCACTTGACAATCAAAATCCTGCTTACAAAGAAAACTATTCCGTATTAAACCAAATTTGATACCCGTTTAGTTCTCTAGCTGAATTTCTGGCGATATGGTAAAGTGGCAACAGATGACATAAATTTTAATGGAAAAGCAATCCACCTCATTTTTCGGCATGTCAATCAAATGTCAAAATTGAACAAATAATGCGTAGCCGCAGGTTTGATTTCATGCTCCAATTTCTACCTATTCTTTAGCTTTTTTTTAAAAAAAAAATTTGTGTTTAAAAACGTGGACTGCCACATCATAAAAATTCTGACCTCCGAATATCACATCATAGCTGGAAAGTTGGACGGAGAATTCAACGGCATCAAAATTGGTTTAATACGGATTTCTTTAAAGTTCATACTCCCTCCATTTCATCTTAAATGACACTTACAATTCATGCACACTTTTTAAGGAAGATAAAACCTATATAAAATATTAACTTTTTTAATTATTTTTTTAAAAATAATTTATAATTTCATAATTATTAGTAATAAGTAATTATTTAAAAAGGTTAATATTTATGTAGGTTTTATCATCCTTAAAAAATGTGCATGAATAGTAAGTGCCAATTAAAATGAAACAGAGGAAGTATTATTTTGGTTCATGATTGATCGTTTGGTCATTTTCCTAAAATTTATGAAGACTTGAATGGAATGATGAGAGGAGTATCAATATCAACATACAATGGGGGCAGGGGGATACTTAATTTAAGTATAAAAGTGAAACAAAGTTAAACCTGCAAGTGAAGCGCATCCGCCAATGACATTCTTTTCATGTGAGGAATGCCTAGAAGCTGAGAAGGGGTTTGCCCAAAGTAAGCAATCTGATCTTGAATGGCACATTGTTGAACCTTTTCAACCAAAAAAAGAAAAGAAAGAAGCAAAAGTTAAATCATTTTTATCTCATCGGAATGATATTATCAAAACACAAAATTGCCTACTGGATCAGTAAGTTTGTCAATATCAACTGCTCCTTCATAGGTGACATAAAAGAAAACATTGTTGGCAGCTATAGCTTCTTTTCCCCGTTGCTTATACCTGGTTCATTTGAATGATTTGAGTTTGATGTAAAAAAATCGTATGAATAGGTAAAAATAAATTAAATCAGGTGAAAGAAATTTTAGAAACTCACCCAAATATTAAATCTATCCATTCATGCAAATGAGAAGATACATGCTCACTTTCAAGAGCCATTCTGTGCTTATGAACAAAATCGACAGGATTTTTGGCCCATGGAGGAAGCTTGACAGAATCTTCAATGGGAAAAGAAAAGAAAAGAAAAGAAAAACTATTTAGTGCTGTAATAAGCCACCAGTCAGGAAAATGTAAAACATGCTTCACAGACGTTACCTAGCTTTTCCCCAAGCTGGGTTGTTCCAAAGTCAATCGTGTTCTCATTTGTCAATGTTTCAGGCAGGTAAAACAGTTCTGGAACCTACAACGTGCAAATAAATGGGATTGTAAAGGAGCTTAAGACAAAATACTACATCAGTGCAAAATATATATGAAACAAACTAGTGGATGCATGAAATTGATATACCAATTCCTTTACGTCACTCATGTCCTCAAGAACACCATTCCAAGTGGCAGGAATATCAGAAAACATCCTGTCTGCATGATCAAAATTTCCACCTTGCAGTTGGATAGAAAGAGTAGTGAAAGGCTCCAGGCGTACAAGGTAGTAAAGCACCTGAGCAAAATAAATAGCACCCACAAATCATGATCAACTCTTTTTCAGCATTAGTAAAAGGATCTTCTTGCCAAAAATTAAGAAAAGAGCATAATGACCGTTAGTCTATTACAGTAGCATTTACATGAGAATCAATCTTGGTAAAATCTCACTAAACCGAAAAAGTCTCATTTAGCCTATTAATCAATCTTCTTTCAGTCCCCATTCCTACACTGAGATTATGCTGCTACATTATGCAGGTGCTTACTTATAGGAGTGTATCCAGTAATGTATGAGATCTACGTGTTTACATTAGAACATATGACTGACTCAACAGCAAAACTGTAGCAATGAGATGAAGATGTTAAATAATCCAATAATTAGAAACAAATATTTTTAGCAGGTTCTTGCATCTACATGTATACTAATTTCAGCAGAAAAATGCTTCCGTTGCTGCAAATGTTAGCATGAAAACTGTCTACAAGTATATCTACAGAACTAATCCACAAAGGATGTCAAACTTTATGCCAACGAAAACTTCAACTAAATCCACCATGAAAAGGTTATTAACACAGTTGGAAGTCAATTCAAACAGGTCACATATACAATGTAGTACTCTGATTGAATGGACTGAAAATTAAAAGAAGTATGGCCAAAGAAGAACTGAAAGGAAATCATGCGAGATGATTGACCTTAGATTAGCCAAATAGACGCACACTACTTACATAGTCTCCATGTTCCAATGTGGTTTGAATGAACTTACACTCACTAATGCTGTGTTTTGGTGAATTTTACTGCTTGTTTGGATTGATTTCTTCTCATTTAAAAGGTACATTTCATCTTGCATTTTAAATACTATTGACAATGACAATATTAATATAAGAAAAGGAATGTACATGACTTGGAATTTGGAAGAGTATGAGCTCGCTCCAAGGTGCACTCAAATGGATGAAAAAGGAGGCGAAGGGAAGGAGTTTGCAGTCTAAAGCAAAAAGAGTTGGGTTAGCAACAACAACCTACTTTATATGATGGAAAGCCAGGAATGATAGAATCTTCGAGGGCAAAGCTTGGAGTCCTGAGGAGCTGCTGCATCTCATAAAGACACATGTATTCAAGGCCCTCAGTCATTCCTTTTCATTACACTTTACTCCAACCACCACCCTCCAGCAAGGGATCATACAAGAGAAGCAAGAAATGGTAACCCCTCATGAGTATATGGACTGATGCAGCAGGTTCAACATTTGTATGCTGATCAGATGTCTTTGAGGAGCTTGAAGAAGACCCTCAGCTGGAATGAAGCAAGCCTCGAACCATGAATGGAAAGAGACGACCTTTTGCTCTTGTTGCCTCTTTAAGGATCTATGATTTTTGTAATTGAACTCCATATGGTCCTGAATTGTAATGGGTTTGCTTACTTGTTGTAAAAGGGTGGTCAAAGTAGTGAGGTGTAGCTTCCTTGATGGCTTAGCCGAAGGGGTTGCTCCACCTGAGTACTTTGAGGTGTGTGTCCAACTTTTGATAGCGTAGCTTGAAGAGATAGGATCCGCACTTGGACTTTGGTCCTCCCACCCTTATTGGCTGCACTAGGAAGTGAGCCTTACTCATATTACAAGTTTAAATTGGGGTCCCCTCGTTTGTAGCCTAATGAACTTAGCTCCAAGTAGTTTGTAAATATTTTAATTTCTTAATATATTTTTACCTAAAAAAAAAGATGGAATGTGCAGTTCCATAACTGCCAACAAAAAGTACAGATTGCCCGGGACATCTTGAAGATCAGAAAAATGTGGTGATCCAAACAGGGAGCATTGAGAATGCAAGAATTGAACTTGCTGCATGGGAGATCGACAGAACTTCTCCATGCACAGCATACCAGTTTCTAAGACAACTGAGTTCACATATCGCGGTATCGCCTGGACTAAGGTTGTGTGGGATGGTAAAATCACAGCAAAAATGGCATTTATGGTTTGGATTGCTTTGAAGGTTAGACTCTCTACTAAAGATTGTATCCCATTCCTGGAAACCAATCCCACATGCAGCCTCTGCAATGTGGATTTTAAGTCAAACGAGCACTTGTTTTTCAAGAGCAGCTTCATGGTTTGACTTGAAGGTTAGACTCTACTTAAGATTGTCTCCCATTCCTGGAAACTGATCCAACATGCAGCCTCTGCAATGTAGATTTTAAGTTGAATGAGCACTTGTTTTACAAGTGCAGCTTCATGGCTTGAATTGTCGAGGGATGTGGACACTCCTTAGCGCAGCTAAATGGCTAAAAAAGGAAGCAAGATGGAGCTCATGGTTTAGCGAAATGAACCGCAATGCCCTTGCTACAAAAATTTACTTGTTCCGAAAAGCAAGGAGAAGGAATTTTTTGCAAACATTGCCCCATTTATTGACGGTGTCATTCATAGGATTCAAATTCATGTCTATAAAACACTGTTGTTGGAATGTGGTTGTCCCACATTGGAAAATATTGATATGTCATGAACAACATATAAGCTTGACGGGCTACTCCTCTCATTGCCAATTGGTTTTGAGATGGAACCTGTTGGGTTTATGTGTTGCCTCGTGTCTCTTGTACGTGGGTCCGCACACAACCTTCCTCCCACGTCTTAACCCTATTGGGCCCAGCCGACTTTGACAACTGTCATACCATTATCTTAAACTACAAGACTCATACTTAACTAGCGGTGTACTTTGCCCCAAGGAGGGAGCTTGACACAATTCCACAACCAGAGGAAAAAAGGAGAAAACTATTTAGTGCTGTAATAAGCCGCTGCTTTGACCACTGTTGCATGGCACATCCATTGCCCTTTGGCATCTGGATTGCTGTCACTAGAGTAAATCCTGATTTAACTTTTTTTTTAATCATTTATACAAATTTATATTGGATAATAAAAAAGTACACAAAAACTATTTATCTTTCCACAGTTGATGAACGAATTCCTTGAATTCAAGAGAGGTCATCAATTTGATAGGTTTTAAATAGATTGTTATTGCCAAAAACTATATGCTTTTAGTTGCTGGGTGATCATGCTAAAGAGCATGACACATGATCCATGTCATTTTTTTTAAGAAATTGACCATCTCAACTGTCAATAACCATTGACACAAAGGTTGTTAAAAATAATCTTGAAAGGTAGAGTATCTTTAGAACATAACCAAAATAAGATCTCAAATAGAGAAAAGTATAAAAACAGCATACCATCCCAGCACTAGAGTAGTGTGAGCCATAGTGAAATTTAGGGATGACAGGATCATCAAAACTTGAGTAGCGCTCCTGGAACTTGACAAGGCGCTCAGGATTCAGAGCACCCACAGGCTGTGAGAGGCCACCAAAAAGTAAGCAAACACATAGCTTCACCCACAAGTACACACGACTATGATTAACTCACTACCTTTGAGAGGTCTCGATAAGAACCAGGATTAGAAAGATCAAGATCCTCTGAACTGTAATCTGATAGAATCCAAGGAAATACAGGATACTGCAGATAATAAAGGAAAGCCAATAAAATATCAGTTGACAAATAGAGTGAAGAGAAAATGTCAAGCAGAACTAAACCTGAGTGATATCATTGTAACTGCGCCCAGCCAGCGTATTCAATTGCATCAAGTAATCAAAATTACTGATCTGCAGAATGGACATTGTAAATAGGATCAATCAACCAGAAAATAAGAATGCAAGTAATATATCCTATGAGATAGTAGGCATGACACTGTTCTCTGTCTGAGGAGCATACCTCCCTTCTAGCCCAACGCTCCATCAGCTGCGTTCTTTTCAATAGTTGATCTGGTCTCTACAAAATCGTAACAAAAGAAAAAATTTAATCATAATAAAAACATGGAGGCAGTAAATGGCTACAAACCACTCTTCCCATCTATCATGCTAAACGTTTTCTCTTATGTTATACTACGTATGTACATATGTGTGCGTATATATGTATTCATAGAAATTCCTTCCAGTAAAACAAAGAGAACAATTTAGTGCCCTTAATGTGAAACCAGGGAGAGAGTTCTTTTCAATAGTTGATCTGGTCTCTACAAAATCGTAATAAAAGAAAAAATTTAATCATAATAAAAACACGGAGGCAGTAAATGGCTACAAGCCACTTCCCATCTATCATGCTAAACGTTTTTTCTTATGTTATACTACGTATGTACATATGTGTGTGTATATATGTATTCATAGAAATTCCTTCCAGTAAAACAAAGAGAACAATTTAGTGCCCTTAATGTGAAACCAGGGAGAGAGTTCTTTTCAATAGTTGATCTGGTCTCTACAAAACCGTAATAAAAGAAAAAATTTAATCATAATAAAAACACGGAGGCAGTAAATGGCTACAAGCCACTTCCCATCTATCATGCTAAACGTTTTTTCTTATGTTATACTACGTATGTACATATGTGTGTGTATATATGTATTCATAGAAATTCCTTCCAGTAAAACAAAGAGAACAATTTAGTGCCCTTAATTTGAAAACCAGGGAGAGAGTTAAGTGCACCAATAGTATACAGAAGTGACCAGTTGTGTGAAGAAATGCATATTATTAAATGCTGACTTTTAAAAAATATTCTTTAATATGCACCTTTTTTATTTTGAAAAGTGCAAAATTGAAAAGGCTCAAAGATCATTCCTCTCATTTCACCTTCATCTGTCGAGATTTGCACTTTTACTTGTCACTTGTTGCACTCTATGTGTTTGCATGTTAAGTTAAATGCTGACTTTTAAAAAAATATTCTTTAATATGCACTTTTTTCAATTATGAAAAGTGCAAAATTGAAAAGGCTCAAAGATCATTCCTCTCATTTCACTGTCATCTGTTGCGATTTGCACTTTTACTTGTCAATTGTTGCACTCTGTGTTTGCATGTTAAGACATGTCCACAATATTTTTAAATGCTGACTTTCAAAAAATATTCTTTAATATGCACCTTTTCGATTTTGAAAAGTGCAAAATTGAAAAGGCTCAAAGATCATTCCTCTCATTTCACTTTCATCTATCAAGATTTGCACTTTTACTTGCCAATTGTTGCACTCTATGTATTTGCATGTTAAGACATGTCCACAGTATATTTTGAATGCTGACTTTTAAAAAATATTTTTTAATATGCACTTTTTTGATTTTGAAAGAGTGCAAAATTGAAAAGGCTCAAAGATCATTCCTCTCATTTCACTTTCATCTGTCGAGATTTGCACTTTTACTTGTCAATTGTTGTACTCTATGTGTTTGCATGTTAAGACATGTCCACAATTAAACGCTAACCTACATGTATAAAAAAAAGTACATAAATAAATATCAAACACACGCAAACACCCACCCTCACTTAACCCCAGAAAAGATAGCATATCATCAAATTACCTAGAAAACAAAGATGGCATGGCATAAAATTACCTAGAAAAATTAATTATTCAGGGTGAAACATCTATCTCATCACAATGAGGCCAGAGATAATCATTATTCCAACTGTTCTCTTTATTTATCAATTATAATCTAAAGAGTTACACAAATTTGTGCTACTAGTGAATCAATTTGCAAATCTCTCCATTAATACGCAAGAAAATATTGAAGCCAAAGCAAGCATGAAGAGAAACCTGTGTTGCAAGATAAATATTGTTTAGATGAGGGGGATGTGCTTGCACAATAGCTCGGTATGCATTTCTTCTATTTTCACTGCTCTGCAAATTAACAGATATATCAAAATAGCATTATTAAAAAAATATATAAGGAGCAGATTAACCGGAAAAAGGATAAGGGATCTATGAAGGCTATTCATGAGTCTAATGTAGCTTTGCAAAATGCAAGATTTCACTTTTACCCCGAAATCAAAGAAAAAGTTGGACCGGTCAAGCATAAACAACTCCAAGGCACTTCTCCGCAGAAGGTATCTGCAAATGATTAGAAAATAAGATCAAGGGAAGAAAGTATACAAAAAATGTACATAAAACACTCACTGAAATCAAGCAAACAATTGTATTACCCTGTACGCATGGGGAATCATATTAATAAATAGAAAATATAAAATGAAAGTGGAAAACAAAAAACCAAACACAGGTTATTTGTATGATGGGCAACTATTTCACATTTCAAAGCATACATGTTTCGCAATAAAATAGGGAAGACAATTGTGCATGGTGAACTAGAGAAGTAACAACCATCAAGGACCACCAGATTGTAACTCTATAGCCTAAACCGAGCCTGAATCCCATTCAGAACTTGACTCCAAAGTGCTAAAAACTCAACAACAACATCCACTCAATGCATACCGATATCAACCAAGTGAATCCCACCGAGGGCAGAGCCTATGTGTACGCATCCATGCCCCGAACTAACCAGATAATGTTTCAAATTCATCTAGTGCCGGCAGTGTTCTAAAAAGTGCTAGGCGGATCCTAGGCGGTGAGGGGCCGCCTAGCGCCGAGGCGGCGCCGAGGCGGTCAAGGCGGACGCCTAGGCGTGCTTAGGCGGCCGTTTAGCTCTAGGCGGAGGGGGGTCGCCTAGCGCCTAGGCGGCGCGATTTTTAGAACAGTGAGTGCCGGTAGGACCATATGTACACTACTATATGATACGAGAAAGTTTTAAATTAAGCATAAAACAACATTGAAGAAACGATTAAAAGCAGATGAAGGAGACAAACTTAAAGCCGCACTATCCCCCCAAAACCTGTGCCACTCCCTTAAAAGCGTGCAGACGAAATCCTGAACCTAAGCTCTAACTACCTAAGCCCAACAATCCAGGCCCCCCCCCGACTCCAAGCCTAGACTTCCTCCACCCGAATGCTCCCAATCCAGTGATTCCAATCTCACGCCACCTCTAACACGACAAGCATCCCAGAGAACCAAACTCTCGCACCTTCGAACTAGGGCATTAGGGAGTCTCCTCATAACATGACCAAATCACCGCAGTCTAGCTTCTGTCAACTTATCCCCAACTGTAGCCACTCTAAGGATGGAAACAGATTAGGTTCAGTGTCTCCATCCCTGTCCCCCAAGGAGTCTAATATCCCCACATATACAAGCCCAGGTGCCATCATACATCACCTTAAGGATTCTAATATATGTTCCTGACACCTACTTAACCTCCACACAACACCATAAAAGTTTCATCAACACTCCTTTATAGTGCTTTCTTCTTTGCTCTGTAGGCCTCTATCGTTTGTGTCATTAGGTATGGCTTCAATGAATAACCTCGCTGCCATGAATCCAAACTAGTTTCATCAACCTCAACTCTATGACTCCTTCGAGTTTGATGTCCCTGTAGTTCCCACATTATTGTGCATCACCCTTGTTCTTGTATAGTGATCTTAACTTGGTGAGTCTCCTATCCTTTGCATCTTAGCTAACCTAAGGATAACACTCATGTAAGCCACTCTAGGCCCTTTACCCCAGAAACTTCCAAACTTCAAGAACTATCTCATCTAGGCCTCCGCTCGACTGTTCCTCATCATACAGACCGCCTCTTTCACCTCCATAGAAATACGCCAACAAACAATGTAGTAAGTCTGACACCTGTGTCCTTCATTATGTAGCTAAGAGAAGTACTTTTTCCATCTTAGCTTGACCTTTTGGTCTTCTACTAACAACTGTCATGTTTCGTCCTTGATATACCTAACTCAGTCTAGGTCGCTATCATTCCTTTCTCTAGCCCTCTCCAAGTGGAAGGCAAGCCAATTCAAGACTATGAAGAAATGGAAAGGAAAAACTAACATATAAAAAAACCAATTCAAGTTTAATGGATATTATCCAGTAAAAACATCTCACCTTCTACTATATATTTGATGAAGGCAAGCCATCATCCAGCAATAATTCTTTAGTTCATCTCTGATCTCATAATTGCAATCAAGTTCAGCCCCTTCTGCTTTTCCCACAACTTTATCAGCAATAAAATTTATTCTCTTTGTTGTTATCTGAAATGCAGAAAACATATATTTTTAAACCCTTAACTTTGAACTTTTAAATAGGATAAGGTTCCTGGAGGCAATATGCATACCATTTCATTCAAATGGGCACCCAACTACTAGTTTATGGCAATGATAAGGAAATCATTTAATCATAAATTACTTCACCACCAAATGTAACTAAGCATGAATGTACAGCATCCCCTATTTAACTCTAGAAGAGGGGAATGTTTTTCTAACCAACTAAGACAACTGTCAGATTTAAAACACGGACTAATGGTCAAATGATGATTTATATAACTTCTGGTTGAATTTAATTTCAGTGACTCAGCTTGTGTGCTAGGCTACTAGTGCATGTGCTCCCATGCACATCCGAGTCAGACTTTGATAAGAAAGGTAGAAATATTGATCCATTCGTATACAAATAACTGAATCTATGGAATGAGGAAAAAACAGCTAACGGATGTGATTGAAGATTATCCAAAGGGCAGCCAAAAGAAACATATAGATTAATAAAATGTAAAAGGAAAAGTAATGTATATAGCCTGGGTTAAACCTAGTAGGCTAGTACTGGGTCTTATAAATTCAAATTTGATGGATCAAAGAAAAAACAGCAAGACATCTCTATTATCAGGTGCGTTATTAGAAACCATCATGGTTTAGTGACCAGTAAGAGAACTAATTTGTGTGGGGAAAATTCGATTCTAAATGCTGAAATGGTTGCCTTATGACGAGAGTTGAAGGACTCATCTGCAAAGATACATTGCAAATACCTTGAGAAAGCCAGATTACATTAAAAGACGCAAATCTGATTTGCAACGTCTCTATGATATTAGGATTTTGCACACATTTGAGAGTTAGGTCAGTTAGCTCCTACCTATAGAAATTTTACAAAAAAAAAAACAATGTATTCTCCTCTGCAAAGATGCTTTAGGTCGGATAATGCGTAGGACCTGATCTCTTTCCCTATTTATATTTTATGAAAAATTAATTAAAAGACTCAAGCGAGATTAGAACTTACTTGAAAGGTTCCATGTACAATCTTCAGTGGCCTGACCATAGAGGAAGGAAGCTCAAGGATGATTCTTTCATCAACCTCACTAGGGACGTAACCAGGGGCAACTGCTGACGAATCTTCAGTCATGCCTTGGTTGCTAGTAGCTTGGTTATCTCTAGACTCGGAAGACAGCAGCATGGGTTGTTCAGTCGCTCCTGGTGGTCTATATTGATTCTCCACATGTTGCTCCCTTTCAAAATTCTTAGTATCAACGTTATAGCTATCTAAATGCTCATCGTCTTCAGTTATTGCATCAACTGAAATTGCTTCTGGGGTTAACATTGTAGCATTTGATGGATCTATTAGACCTTGCTGATTTTCCTCTGTTTCCCTTTGATGCTCATTATTGGCGGCTGCACCAAAGTGATCAGACCCCCTATAGCTCCTCCTCAAACACCTCCTCATCCTAGAAGAGCTTTCCATAAAGTCAAGCCTCCAGAATAACTGCACATTCATGAATATATAATATCTAAACTTAAAATTGATCCTGATAATGATAAATCGGGGATGACCAAAAAGCAAAATGCAGCACAGTATAAATTACTTAGTAGTGATATCAGCCAAAGTATGACAGTCGATAGTCGAGGAAGAACAAGAAGAAATGAACTACAAATAATAACAGAAACAAGTTGCAGAGCATACACGTTCAGGATTGCTTAAATGATCCCCAGATAGACCAAAAAGGCATCTTGTCTCTATCAGGTGATGAATGAGCTTCCGCCAAGCACGGTTTCCTGTCATCAGACGATGACCTGAAATCACAGCAACTTGTGTCCTCCTATCAATCTGAAAGATACAAAGGGGTGTAAAAATGCAATTCTGTAAGTTCATATAAATAGAATAAAATTAAAAATGCCTCATCTTTAATTGACTGCATACCTCGGACCGTTGAATGTTTCTTGCTAAAGCAAAACTAGCAACAAGCACTGCAATAAATTTGTAGGACAATGCGTTCAAATCTTTTCCATAGACTGAGTTTGTATCAACTGGATGCAAACACTCATTCCAGGCAGTTCCCATTGCCTCAGAGACATTCCATCTCCGCACACGATCCACATCAGTTGCATTCCTTCTCTGGGCTGAAGTAGCCATCGCTACAGCACTAAGTCCCCTACCTGAACCAATTTTTGCATTACGCTCAAGATCACGTGCAGCAACCAAGGCAGCAGCCTTTGCTGCAGCCTTGTCCTTCGGAGCAGGAGATTTGTTAGATATTCCTACAGGCTTCTGAAAGCTAGAAAATGTCTGAAGTCGTGTTGCTTTCCGTTCAAGAAAAGTGCCATCACGTTTAAGCTGTGATGTTACAACACGGTTTGGCGCCTCACCTGAAGCACCAGCAGCAATCATTGCCAATGCCATAGCAGCAGGTGGGGACGCAAAAGCAGCAGCCCATCCTGGAGATATCATACCAAGAGCAGCCTATACAAATGTATACATATATGGGGAAAAAACATAAAATTATAAGATTTTAAACAGGAAATGGAAAATGTCAAGGATATAATAAGTTCTGAGATTAGCATGTAAAGAATAAACTCAAGTTTCTTCCTTATACAGTCCTCTCTTTCTGCTCCTCATTGAGACCAACAGACTTAGCATGGATTCGAAAACAATATAAATAAGTGTCATCACTTAGCAACATCAAAAAATAAGTTAGATAACAGACACCAGCGAAACTGTTACTTCTCTTAGCAGCTGTTTCACTTAAGTTGGGGTAGATTCCATATTAGGGAAATTGTTGGCTTGTATAAGTACACTTAGGTACCTTGACGTCTCAGCTACCGAAGCAAATTATGACAGATATAAATTCAGGAGCAAAATGAAAAGAAAAAAATTGGGAACTCATAATGCAAAAAAAAAAAAGAAAAAATCTCCCATGTGAATTTAAAATCATTGACCTCAATAGGTAGAGCATCTGCAGCCAAAGCCCGGTCATCAACAACCAGGGGATTTAGGCTATCTGGAGTGGCAAGTTCATGAATTCCAGCCAAAAGTGGACGCCATCTCCTCATAAGAGCAACAAATGCTGGTACAATGGCCTCCAAATATTTCTTCCGAAGGGGATTTCTGTGCTTTCCAACTGCATGCCATATCTGGTTTCAATGCAACTTTAGCCATTAAAAGTGAGATCGAAAATTAAGCAACAGCAATTAATATTCGTGAATCAAGTTAAACGAAGAAAGATCTCTTTAAATGAAAAAGGATGAGTTCAAAAAAAAAAAATTAAATCAATGTGTATGCCTGAATACAAACAAGAGAGCAGTGAATTCAACAGAAATACTAAAACTCGTTGTAAATACCACGAAAGAAAAAGAGGAAAATGGAAGCTTTTATTTCTTTCATTTCTAGGGCCCCTTTTCATCAATAACAAATTTGGTAACAGAATGAAGGGCAAATTACAGAAAAGCACCATTAAAATATGAGATTTACAAAAAACCACCCATAAATTAGGAAATTACAGAAAACCACCCAAAATTTTGGTTTTATTTCAATGAACCACTCATAAGCCTGTGTGTAAAAATGTTGAGAAAATGCTAAATCTTATCCTATGGCCCAAGGGCATAAGATAGAAAAACCGATTTAACATTTTCATCACAATTTTTACACATAAATATGCTTACAGGTGGTTTTGTGAAAAGTTAAATTTAAAGGTTGGTTTCATGAAATGTAGCCCAGAAAGAAACTTAATCACAAAGGATGGTAGAAATGATTCTGAAGACGGATTATAAAAGTCAAGATCAACTTCATAAGAAAAAGAGTAAGATAAAATGTAATTGCGAAATTGCTGAAAAAAACTTACCTCGGAATAAAGAACAGAGGATGCAACCAGTACCCTCTGTCTTTTTGACTCAGAAATTGGCATATTAAGAACAGGTGAAAGAACACTGTAAAGAATATGAAAACAAGTTAAAAACGTGATATGAAGAGAAGACATAGTTATGAAGAGGATTACATATCCCATCCGCAACATTTCTTATTGCAATTCACCAAACGTCTAAGAAGTTACCTGGTTTAAGTTAAATCATTACATCCTCATATTTGATTTACAAGATGGAACAGACCAACTTGAAAGATCCAAACCAATTAGCATAGGGGTGATTATGAATAAAAGATATTAGCATAAATCTCTAAAGATACAAGATGGTAAGAAAGGGAATCAAAGTGCACATAAAACAAAAAGGTTATTTGCCTAATCATTAGTTTTAAAAGTGTATTAACATAAAACAAAGGTTATTTGCTTAACAAATATTGTTGAAGAACTGGGAGAGATGAGAGCAATTTTTCCCAAACCACACCCAAATATCTTTAGATTTCAAACTACTCATGCAATAAAAGCTAGCCAGCTTGAGACTTTCCATTGATTTTGTACCAAGTGGCACACATTTTGCCTCAAGTATCAGTCAAATCTATTTACATGGATCTCAATGTAATCCAAACTTTTGTTTTCACAATCACAAACTCTAGCTTCCCCTTTTCTATTCGATCAATAATACCTTTTCCCAGACAGAATTCACAAAGAAAAAAACCACTAAAGCAGGCCATATAGGATTATATATGGTCTTCTGCAACATCATGTAATTAACGGAACTTTGATGGCTAGGTAGCAGAAGGATTAGTTTTTAAACACTTTGCCTTAGGTTGGAGACTTATTTTGAACAATTGAAAGGTAAATGACCAAGACAGAACAACTTCTAAAAGTTTGGGACTAAATAAAGAAGTTACCCCATTTTCAATAGCGCTGGAAGTGTCACAACTAAAAGTGCCACAAGACATCTGTTGTCAAATTTAGTGAAGTGTAACTAGTGTTCTAAAAAGCGCTAGGCGAATTCTAGGCGGTGGGAGGCCACCTAGCGCCTAGGCGGCGGCCGCCCAGGTCTAGGCGGCTTCTAGGCACTAGATGGAGGAGGGTTGCCTAATGCCTAGACGCGATTTTTAGAACATTGAGTGTAACCTATATGTAATTTAAATACTTTACAAGTACATCAGTTAAATATATTATGTGCATAGGTAAGTTACCTAATGAGAAACTTTTTTATAGCCAAGTTTACAAAATCACCCCATGATCTTGAAACAAATTCATATGCTTTTGTCTTTAAACAAACCATGAATTTCACTAACCAACGGCATGTTAGTATGTTATATAAAAGCATATCACATCATGATCTTGAAAACTATAGTTTTATGCAAACAAAATATTTTTACCAGATAGGAGGTGATATCCTTTGGGATGGAGAAGAAACTTATATTGAGCTTGCAATAATCACAATCATCTTTTTGAAATACCAACTGTCATTCACTACACGAGAAGGAAAAAAAAGAACATTTTACTCAATTACCTCCACAACAACGCTGATCTTGATGGTCTCATAGATATTCTGGAACTGGAATCTATTGAACCTAGATTGACAGTTTTCCGATGTGAAACCTCTGATGTCAAGTCATCATAGTTTAAACTGCTGATGAGCATATTATCGTCCCCACTGTCTTCTTCCCTCATAGAAAGAAGAACCATCCGCAGCATGCATAAGAATGGCTGATCACTATCCAGCAACTGATAAAGTGCAGCCATACCTCCCATTCCTGTCCCAGAACCCCCTCCTATACCAAGACCCCCACCAAGTCCAGACTCATCTAAAAGTAATGCTTGCAACATTGTAACTGACTTCTTTATCAGAGGGAGCTCAATCCAATTTCCATTGTCATCTTTTTCTAACGCAGAGCTCCAGGAGTTCCAGCCACTTCCACCACCACCAAATGCATCTTCTTTTGAAGGAACACCAACACCGTACCATAACTGACTCCTGTATTTCCACCCATCAGCCAAGTCTGCTGCACAGCTCCCATATGACACAAAAGCACATGAAACAGACTCGTAAGGCTCAGCTGCTGCTGCTGCTGTCAAACGTTCCATCATTACAGCTGAAATACGTCCATTGTCATCCGCCATTGATGTGAGAACCTAACATAAATTGATGCAGCATAAGTTTGATATCAGACTAATCAAATATTTCATAAAAAATCAAAAATAAAAAAGAAGATGAATAACTAAACTTATGGCAACATATGCAGCAGGAAGTTAGCAAAAAGATCTGAGACAAGTCTATAGAGCTACCACAAGCTAGATAAAGGCATACATCAAGAGGTAGGCTGCCTGAGTCAGGAGATGGATAGCGGTTGGCTGCAGATTCATTTAACTCTCCACCGGTGATGGTGGACAAATTGTCAAGATTGCTTGCAGATGAGATAAGTGTGGGCTGGGAGACAGCTTTGGTAGAATGTAAAGCACAACGTAACTTGCTCTGCAAACGTAAATGATCTTCCACGAGCATCAAATTTACAATGGCATTCTCTACCAAAGCCACAGAAAGCTGAGCAGCATTCTCTGCTTCGGCCTTTGCATACGCTGGTGAAGAAAACTCAGCAGCAACTCCAGCTGACGCTGCAGCAATGACTTGAGTCTGCAGTAAAGTTTTTTTTTTTTTAAATGTTAAAGGTTGATATAAATATTTGAATACATTTCTACAATCTACACTTGAAGGAAAAAATGTGTGGAAATCGAAGGAAGATTACAAAAAGAATAGATAAATAAATAAAATGTCTTTACCTGAACCTGAAGTTCTCGAGCTGAAAAGTCCAACAAGCTTCCCAGAAGTCTTCTTTTGAATATAGGCAAAGATTCCTCACGTCTGCAATGTACAAAGTGGACAAAGTTGAAAAGGTAAGCTGGCATCCTAAAACCCCCAAAACAGCAGAAGACAGTATGTAGAAGATGATTGAAACTTTAATATTCTATCTTAATAATTATTGGCCCTTAGTATTTCATTTTTTCAATACAAGCTGTACTTCCCATTTAGGTAATGAAACTTGATAGGACTCAGTAGATGAGGAAGATGGGATGAATCACTCAACAGAACCTAGTAGCTAATTAGGATATTGGACTGTCACTCAATTTATTTTAACTAGAGGTAATACAATGTACTAGCATTAATTAATTGTATTTACTTGAATAGAATTAGATTTCTATTTTTTTTTAAAAAAAAAGATCTGCGTAGCATGGGAAAATCATCCAGGAAGTTACACTTGAGTTTTCAGCTACCTTTAGTGCTGTCCATATATCATACTTCTGATTTATTACCCAAATTTCTCAAACCCTATCCGAATTCCTGTTTATCAAAATGGGAAAGAAAGAACCATAGAAGCATCACAAACCTTGGTTGTCAAAGGATGAGATACAGCTGGGTATGTCACATGTAATCCAAATTGAAGACTTTATCCAAATTGCCTAAACCTAACAGGTTCTAACCCTAACTTAATAAATCGTGACTGTACAAGGGAAAGAATAATATAACTCTTTTAATTACATGTACGAGCCATGATTTTTTAGTTACTATTATGCGTTTACTTGTTTTATTGTTGCATACCTTTGTTGATAATAATCATGAAAAGAAAATGATGTTAGTCATGATGAAATGCTCAAAACAAAATACATGTTCTTTTTCTACTTTACATGTGTGTATTCAGTGAAAGAATCTTCAATGATAAGGCTCAGAACCTTCAGTGGTCAAGCTCAAAGGTAAGTTCAAGCATTACCAACATTGGGTGATAACGGGTGTCAAAAAATGTGCCACCACCAAAGGTGGTAATGTTCAACTTAATTTGCCCCTATTTGTTTTTATATAATTTGCCCCTAGTTGTTTTTATATAAACGTTAGTAATCCATTTTTTTATAAAGAACTAAATCATCTAATCCAATTACAAGGTCAAGCTCTAGCACAAAACCAATTAACATCTCATATATAAGGATGGGTTTGCTGACCATGACAACATGGAGGAGAGGCATAGAGGTCCCACCTCTTATAGTATCAATCCTATGAAACTCTTGAAAGAGAAAAACTGAAGGTGGAGCGTAACACAAATCGGTAATTAATTCGCCCCTAGTTGTTTATATATAAACGTTGGGTAATCCATTTTCGATAAAGAACCAAATCATCTAATCCAATTACAAGGCCAAGCTCTAGCACATAACCCAATTAACATCTCAGATATAAGGTTCAGTCCGCTAACCACGACAACATGGAGGAGAGACATAAAGGTCTCCCTTCTTATAGTGTCAATCCTGCGAAACTCTTGAAAGAGAAAAACTCAAGTTGGAGTGTAACACAAATCCGTAATTAAATGGGAAAACACAGAAAATGCAAGGAACAATAAGAAGATTATAGAACAAGTTGTATCAAACCAACCTAACGCGCTGATCTCCAGTGCTAGATCCACCCACCATAGAAAGCCACTCAGCGCAATGGATGGTTGCTTCAACATCCTGTAGAAATTGAATAAGATCCAAGACATAAATGAAACTGGAATTTTGTAATGATAATAAAAACAGATGAATGCTCAAGGATCAAATCAGCAATATAAGGGTAGAAAGCTGATTTTAACATATTAGCTACAAAGACTCCAGAAATCCTCCCTGTCAGCTCACAGCCCTTCAGTTTAACTGTAGTGCCACAGTGGACAAAATTTCCATAAATACAAGGGAACGATATGTACTTATGTAGCATAACTTCATTGAAATTCTATTAAAATAATAAAAACATGGGAAAGATATGCACCTAAGTTAACTTCAACTGCAAATTGATTCAAATGCAAATAATACCCATAAATATAAAATCTACACTGATAAAATTTGCATTGACATAAAGAAGGAGTTCATGAAAGAGTAGACAACCTTCCACCCATCCTTTTGTCTCATAGAATGCTCCAACATGATGATTAAAAAATTGTGCACAAGATCCTCTATGTCTTCCAAGGTTTTAGAATTAGAGTCCTTTTCAGCACCCTTCTGTAAACACCGACATGATATTTGAAATGTCACTACGGAAAACATTGATCCAATTAAGCACACTATAAACTTAGCCACTCCTTGATAAATCCAACAATGATAGTGCTTACCTCATAGTTTGAAATAAGAACTTCAAGAATCCAGTCAGGCCATTCCTCCATCTGGGTAATGCAGCTCCTGTTCTCTGGATGACTGCAAGCCAAAAACAGAAGATCCTGAAATCATAGAGGGATAGTTCAGAAACTATTTAAGATACCTGATATAGAAAACCCAGCCATTATTGAGAAAGAAAAGGAAGCTGATAGACTAATAAAAAATCAATATTTCATAGTGAGTACTTTGATGGATCATGTCCATCAAATTTCAATAACCATGGGTATATCACTTGGGAAAATTATGATATGTACTAGGACAGAGACAAAGGGATTGGACAAGCATCATTCCCGAAGATGTTAAGTAGATCACTTTAATGTTTGAAAAAAAAAAAGAAATGAAGTGCTTTTCTAGCATGAATTTTAGAGAGGAATTATAAAGATGAAATCAATTAGGGTAATAACTTGCTTTAAAATGCCAAGGATTGCTCGTCAAGGATAAAATGGATTTAAAAAACCACAAGGCGTACTAAAGTGAAAGAAGTAACAAAGTTGCATGAATTTGTCTTTTGCACTTCTATGTGTATATATATATATATAAAAAACTTAAAAGCCAAAGCAATAAAGACACTGAAATAAGAAGTATGCAGTATATTGTGAAAATCCTTATCCCTACCTGTAGCACTTGGCTTTGCAATATCCTAGATGCATAGGGAAGTGATCTTAGAAGAAGCAGTAAAAGCTCTAAATGCTCAAACCGATGGCAATCATCATACAAATTCAATCCATCATCAGTTGAAGTAGCATTTATCTGAGATGAAAAGAGAACCACATTAATCAGCAGTTAAATAAACCTGCACTGATCATCACTTGTCATTTCTCAATCACAATCATAGTGAGAACATCTTGAACAAAATTTTCAACACATATGGTGACAATACTTTCCCTGTAGTAATTCAAACAAACAAGTAAATTGTACGACATACCGAGGCTCCCAATAGAGCCGAGTATACGCGGGTAGTCATAAGCCTTTTTGGTGCTGCCTGGAAAGCCTTTTGAAGGGAAAAAAGCAAGAGGCTAACTTTATCATCAAACATAGAGCTGTCTGAATCATGCATCCCATTACCCAAAAGATTGCCTGTAGCATCTGATGAAGCCTGAGATCCAAGTTTTAAATAGCCGGATGCGAAAAAAGTGCCCAATAGTTTGATGATTCCAACAACAATATCATCAGATCTATCAACATTGTAGACATTGTTTCGGGCATTGTCAGCACTAATTGAAAAGTTAATGCCACCTACATTTTGAGCAAAAAAATTCTCCGCAGCAGATGTCAATCTTGTTAAAGGCATTCCTGAAGAAGTTGATGCAAGAATATTATTAACCTCAACATTCTCGGCTTCAGCAGCACTATGCCTTTTTTGAGACTCGGGCTCATAAGCTTTTTCCTCAAGTGAAGATGCTTTTTTTTCTTCATCTCCATCTTCATCTTCATATTCTCTTGGCATTCCTATGTCAAACTTGCTTTCAGAAATATGCACAGGCAAATCCTCTTCGGCATTTCCAAATGCAGAGTCAGATGGAACATAATCACCAGCCTTTGCTTCACGCTGCAGGAGAACAAGAACTGTTTCTATTCCACCACATGATAAAAATGCATCTGCAAAAGTCTTGGCCCTTGTTGAATTTGGCTGTACAACCAACCTATAAATCAGGTGCAAAACCCTAGTAACCTGAATAAAGCACAGGAACCATTGTTATAGAAATTAAGCTGAAGATAGAAGATTGACAGAAAATAAGTAACCAAGTACATGAAAATGAGGATCATCAGCAAATAATGCAATCAAACTCATCACTGATGCATCCTGATCTTCTTACTGAGCCCAAGTAAACCCCAACATGATTTGAGAGTTTGAAGAGATTAAAATAGACTTTGTATATCAAGTAAAAGGAAAAGAGAGAACTTTAGAGCAATACCAAAGTAGAACTAGGAAGAAAAGCAATTATAAAACCCATAAAACTAAATACCATAGAGGACAGAAACGGGCAGGGAAATGGATGTCAAGAAACTGGGAATCACCTATTTCAAAAGAATGGAAATAGACACTAAAAGGAAACAACAATAGAAAGTACGGAGTATCTGTTTCTTTATACACCTAGTCACCTACACTATATAAGTATGTAAATCACCTATTCCAACCTCTGCATTAGATGTCAGAAATCTTTCCTTTTTTTATGACATGGAAAACTTTCATCTCAGTGATGCAAGGAAAATCTTCTGCCTCTGCAAAAATTCAACCAACATCAAGTCATCATCAACTGATCGACTTGCTCCACCTTGATCACCAGTTTTCCACTCGGATAAAGCACGCAACCTAAGAATCTCAATGATCTTTTTTTCTGTTGGAAAAAACCTATGGATAATATTAACACTTGAGCATATTCTTTTGCGATGATCAGTGAACGATACAGTTTAATATATTCCTCCATCTAACAATAGTTGATGTTTTAGAATTTCACACTTCTTAAGAAAAAAATGGGAGACAGTTAGTCAAATAATAAATGATTTGTGAAGTTGAAATGTGATTGGAGGATAAAGGGTTAGTTGAATTGCTTTTTCTTGGAATTGTAAATTAAGCATTAAATTTGCTTCATAAATTGAAACTTGATATAATTGATAATGATTAAAGATGTTGGGAAGTTAAAAATATCACGTATTTTGAGACAAACACATGAAGAAGCTAAAACATCAAGTATTATGAGACGGATGGAGTATTTAAATATACATGAGAAATGAATTTCAACTCCAACCAAGAGCAGAGACATCAGAGATGAGTATTTCAGTGGTGAACACTAAACACCAAAATCAACAAGCTTAAACAAATTGCCTCCCGACAAAACAACTATCATAAACACTGTTCATGAAAGCCAGAGAGGAAAAAAATGATCATAAAAGCGTACTCCCTCCGTTCCAAAATAGATGGGTTTTTAGATGGTAGTTTTTGTTTAAAAATAGATGGTCTTTTATGTTTTATAAGTAAGGGATTGTATTAACCATTCCGGAATGGTTCAACCGGAAAGGACTCGTGGGTAGTACCCAAAGATCCCCGGTTCGGACCCCGGATGGCCGCTCGTTATTTCCAAATTCAAGTAATAATTTGTATTGATTTGTGTGTTGTTGACTTTTAAAAGATTTTGATTGGTTAAAATGTGTAGTGAGTGTTAAAAAATCATACTCCGTAAAAAGCTAGTGGAATGATGATGTTTTTTTAAAAGTAAAGTGTTTTATTAAAACTTGTGCAAATTGCTAAAAGCCCATGTATTTTGGAACGGAGGTAGTACCTTCAGGTAAGACAGATCGTAAAAAGCTCAAATGTAAGAGAATTAAAAAGAAACCCTAAAGGCACAAATACAATGCAATTCTTCCTTCCGTTCAATAGCTCAGTCTGCAACAATATGATTATAACAAACCACAACCTAACTCGTAAAACTTTAATCCTCTAGGAAATCCCAGAAATTCTAGTTACCTGATTGGGTTGTGGACAGTCAACCATGAAACCAAGCAAGCAACGCATATCATCCACAGCAAGAGAAGGTGGTGCTGCAACTACAAGTAGCTCAATCACTACCAGGAGTTCTTCAATCAAAGCATTCACTGCGCCAATAGGCCGGTTCTTCCCATTTAGAGAAAATGTATTCACGGAGTCCTTTTCACGAATTATCCAATAGCATCGCCTGCACCCATCCAGAAGCACTTGAATAGCATTTGCATCTCGCATAACAGATGACTCCGTGAAAACCATGTCAGCCAAAGATGACAAAAGTTTCTTCTGCAGTCCGTAGTTGCACAGGCTCCACATTTTTAAATCCAATAACAGTGTACTAAAAAGCTGTACTTTAAGAAAATGGTTGTGCTTCTGTGCTTGACAGAGAGAAACAACTGCTGCAACTAGCTCTTCATCTCCTACGCCATCATGGTTTCTAGCATCTAAAGAAGATAATGTCTGCAGAAGGTAATTCAAGATCCTTGACAAAATTTCAGGGCCTCTTCCACGAGATAACTCTTCATTGTTTCCAGGGTGCTGAATAGCAATGGCAATGATCCGAAAAATTGGAGCAGAGAGGGCAGCAGCAGCCAAAGATAACAATAAATTTCCTTCTTCTGGTTCTAAGCTATCTTTCTTCATGTTGCTCACTACCAATGGAAGTAAGGACATGGGACCACCAAAAGCCAGGGCCCAAAAAGCCTCAACAGGCCGCATCCTTGTAGCAACATGTACCTGACCAAGGACTTCAGCAGGTCTTCGAAGCATGCCTGAAACACATGAAAAAGTAACATTGCTCAGGAAAAAAAAAAAAAAACAGCCAAGTGTATGAGATGCAAAAAAAAAAACAGCCAAGGACCATCTCTACCGGCTTTCTAAAAATTCCTCCAAAATAGGGAAACAAAATACATATTCTCCAAATTATTTTTGCTCAAACTCCACCAGCTTCTCCATTCCGAAGATTTGAAGAATGATGTGGATTTAGGGAAGCTTCTCTATTTTTTCTACTCCTTCCCCGTTCTCAAGAATGAGATGGAGTGTTGGACCAAAACAATGCTTAAAATTCTCCATAATCCCCAAAATGGAGAAGCTGTTAAGGATGCTCTAACTGCATAAAACTTAAGTGCATGAGATGCAGAAAGCTGAACATAAACATGAGAACTAGGACATAGGCAACTAGGGATTTATAAGACAGGCGGCTGTTTTTATGATTAGATGATTTGTTGAATGTAAAATGGGAAACCAACTGGGATGGACATATCATCTGAGTTTCACTTTCTTTTGACAAGAAGATAAGACATTGCATTGGGATAACATAGAGACCTTACAAGATGCAATCTCCACATGAACAACATAAAACAACAGGAAGAAAATCATAAGAGGGCTCATCACAAGATTCCCTAGAGAAGCTAAAGCTGGGTAACTGAAACCTTTGAATGCCTACTAAATGTTCCTATAGGACATGCCAACTAATAGAGGAAGACAAAAACCTAAACATCATCTGGTAAAACATTTGAAGATATTTTCTACCATTCCTACCCAAAAAGCAATGTGCCGAAAAAGCAAAATGAGAGTTAGAAAAAATGACTGAAAGAGTGGTTCATCACCTAAAGTGTTTCTCACATAACAAATCAGTGTCAAATTTAGAGGGGCAGAGAAAAACTTTCACAATATATATTCCTCAACTCAGGCAATACTCCCAAGTTCCAGTCCAAGTTCCTTGCATTTTATGCTTTTATTTATTATACTTGGATAGCTCGAAATGGTGTCATGTTTAGGAACGAGAGATGTGACCCAAGTGTTTGGGCAAATCAAGTTATCAATGTATGTAAACATCGCATCTCTCTCAAGTGTCAAGCCAAAACACCAAGAGAGAGACGTTGTGTTGGGAGTAAGATTAAGCGATTGTTGTAGTGGTTTTGAGTCGACGAGGAATTGAGCACATGAGTGCAATTTGTTTTGCATAGAGCCTTAATTAGTGAGTTGGTGCTTGGGCATCTGGTCGGACAAGCCATTTTACAATAAGATCATTGTTGGGTTTTGTTCCTTATTTGTAACTATGTTACACATCTTATATATTTACCTTTTCAGGATACTCCCAAGTTCACTTCATGAAGATTTTTTTTCTATGCATGCAGAAGGATATCAAAAGGGCATCAAAGGGGAAAGAAGTAATGTAAAAGATCTAGATAACATGTTTTGATAACTTTGACAGACCTGCGGCACCCATTGGGGAAGCATCTGGACAGAAACGACCACTGAGTAATCTTGGATGGTATAGAAGGTGAATAGATCCAGCAATCTCGGCATCCAACATTGAGCTCTCTTCGGCCAAGCTTTGTACATATTCACTTGTCGCTAGCCATGGTAGCCCTGCACCATTCCCAAAAGATGGTAGAACATCACCACCCCTAGCAGCCAAACGAGACATCTTCTCAGGGCCGATCGGTTCCTTAAAAATATAAATGGGACCCATCTCAGCAAACAGGGGGCATTGACGACGACGACGTTGTAATCCTGCCATGGTTGGAGGAGGATTTGTTCCCATACAGCAAAATGCAAGTGGCTTGGAGATCCTAGTAAATTCAAATGGACGACTCTCATAAAGAGTCCCATCAATATATAGTCGTAACTCACTCTCAGCCTTCCCAAGTAAACCTTGCTTGCAGGTGTGCTCGAGACCTATGAAGTACCAACACTGAGGCTTGAACGCATGAGTAAAATGTAAGGAAGCCTTCTTTCCCCTCCCATTACCACTCTCAACTACCAAAAATTGTGCATGGAAATACGCTTCCACTCCTTGATTGTCAACAGATAAGAAACTAAAAAGACGTGGCATGTGTGCTGTACCTTCACCAGCCAGTGCACTTGCTGCAGCTGCAGCAGACATTGCCGAAGTTTTTCCTGATGTGGCCGCAGCAGCTGCAGCAATAGCAGCAGCAGCAGTTGCAGTATTTAATGTATCAGCAAATGATTCAACGTAGATCCATGTAGCAAATGCATATCCATTAGAAAATGGCCACCGGCTTTCACCTGGCCCCAGCAAACCAGAGCTTTCACCATCAAACTCAAATGTACAAGCTGGTCCCCTGGATTCTTTTCCGCCAACTGCCTTCTCCAGGGCAAACATCAACCTGGGCGCCCAAGGAGTAGTTAGAGTTCTGGTGATAGCTTGAAGGCACTTATGCAAATCAATTACACTAAGAGAATGCCCTGCTAAGTGTTGAATACAATAGCATAAGGAGGCACCATCCCATTTTATCTGTTCCCTCGAATCGACATCAGAAAAAATCTTTTCAGCTGATTTCAGAAGAACACTGAGCAAACCTGCATTGGAGCACATTGCTCTGTTTCTAGTACAAGCTCCTAATATGGCAAGAAGTCCCCTAACCATCCGTGTTCTAGGGGACATGCTATTGGAGCTATCACTGTCACAAGGTAGGCAAGGAATAAGCTCCCCCGAGATAACTGCAGCCCTGGAATTGAGCATCACACTCGGAGGATTGTTGTCTTCATCATCTTCAAAACATTCAACACCACCCATTGTGGCCAGTAATGAGTCAACTACCAAGAAAGAGACACCGTCAATATCCTCTTCATGTCCAAAATTTTCTTTTCCCTGCACAATATTCTTAAGTCTACGCAAGCACTCCGGTTTCCCCATGATTGCAGAATCAATTAAATGTAGAAGCTCTGGTGAAACATTAGGAACTACAACTCTTTGCTTAAACTTTTGAGGTGAATCATATGGGGATTGTCCAGATTCCCCATTATCAAGAACAGTGGAAAAGGACGTTTTACTTGAAAGATCAACTTTTCCAGTAGTCCCAGGGCTTGAGCTGCATTGGTTGTCTCCAGACTCAACATCAGGTGAACCACCAAACTCTTCCATACATCTTCCACGTGATGTCCCTGAGGCTTCCTCTTGCCCTCTGGACGAACGGACAGCATCTTCTGAATTAGACAATGTACCTGATTTGTCATTGGCACTCTCATTCTTTTCCTGATCCTTTAAAGAGACCTGCTCAAATTGGTCTTCTTGAACCACCGTTGAATCAATTGCTACGACTGTGTTACCACCACTGATGCCTGTATCTTCCATTACCCCACTGTGTCCCTCCCCATGTGAGACTAAGGCCTCCTGAGAAATCTCTATACGTTGTTTCTTTTCGTTGTCCTCCATTCTCATCTAATGCATAAGCATCTATAATATTTACGAAAATCAACCTGAAAAAAGTTAAATCAATCTCATTTCCTTGCAACTGAGTCAATATATGAGAGAATGTATATTAGCAATGCAAACACCTGAGGACCAATTACTCTTTCTTATTCCATTTCTTAAGTAGCTTTCCTTGCAACCATATCAGTTCAGTGTACTTTTTATGGAAAAAAAATCAAGTTCATAAATTAAAACTAGCTCTATCACACAAGTCAATGACCACAACTGAAAGCCTAAAGCCATAAAACGGACTTGAATCCCTAATTAAAGTTGAATAGAAAAGGAAAAGAGCTCACAATACTCATTCAATCAGGTGTATCACTAAAATTATACTAAATCAAAACATAGGGGAAAAATGAAAGTAAATTTGCTCTGAGGATCTAGCTAAATCTGAAGCATGAAAATCCAAAATCCCACTTAGAGTAGGTAAGTATACACAGTTTTCAACCTGAAACGACCGATCTGAAGAAATGAAGAAAGATTGCAATACAAGAAAAAAGAGTGGTGAGCGACGAGAGAGGGAGCAAGAATAATTACCTAACGCAATCTCAGTACGCAATCAGATGTGTATTGGAACACAAATCGCACAGCGAAACAAACAATGCCGATTGAGTTGATATTTGATAGAGAATCGGACAGAGAAGCACGCGATCTGAGAGGATTGAAGAGAAGAAGAAACGAAGAGGGAGAGCAGATGGCACAGAGAGAGAGAGAGAGAGGGAGGGACAGGAGGATGGAACAGGTAACAAGCGAAACGTTGTTGGGCCGTAACTGGAGTATGCGCCTTTGTTGAAAAAATCAATAAATTGATATCAGCCGTTCGATCAAATCAATGGCCGAGATTAAATCTTATAATAATAATAATAATAATACTCCGTTCCAAAATAAATGTCATTTGTTCTTTTGTGCACGCTTTTTAAGGAGGTAAAAACGCTATAAAATATTTTTTAATCAATTTTTTTAATAATTTCATACTTGGTAGTCATAAGTATGAACTTATAAAACCAATTCATTAAAAAATAATATCTTATTGAGTTTTTATCTCTTTAAAATGCGTGACGAAAAGTCAAGTGACTTTTATTTTGGAACAGGAGGAGTAATAATTAAAGCCGGTTGAGATATATATGTAGCATCAAATTTGCCCTCGAAATCATAATATTGTTGCTATCGAAGAAGGGTTCATATACTTGCTTACCCTCCAAAATAATAATTCGAGAGTATTGACGAGAGTAATTATAGTAGTTTAACCTTGAAATTATGAACTCGATGACATGCGTGAGGTTAATATTTACATATTATGTGACTACATTTTCAAGCTATCTCTTTGGCGGTTTCTAAATCATATGAGCTTTCCTGCTTTCCCACCATGTAACTTGTATGAAAATAAAATAATTATCAAAATGATGATACTTACCAGAAATGAAGATCAAATACCACAAAACTCTTGATCGAATCTAAGAAAGCACATAAATGGAAGGTAGATAGAGATATTTGAAAGTTATGTGAGAAAGAAAATAGGTATAGTTGGAGTATTTAATGCATTAAATATGACAAACAACTTTGCTCTCGATCTTACCCTCGAAGAAAATTCAATTTTTTCGAGGTTATACGCCTACAAATATACCTTCGAATACAACATTTGATGTTATTTAGCCACACTGTTAGCCCCCAAAAAATTGTAACCATTTGGGATCAAACTTACCCTCGAAATTAGTCTCATAATATATATTCAGTTGTTACACCATCAACTCTACCCTCCAAAAAATATTCGATCCTACATGCCCTCGAAATTAGCCTCGAGTGTACCCTCTAACAACTTCATTGCTAACATCGCTTGACAGTGGCTTTAAAAATGTGCCCTCGATTTTTGTTTTCGAGGCTAATATAAACTTGACGACGCCCTCTAAATATACATTTGTGGTTATATAGCGTGGAAAAATAGTCCCAATTTATTTCAAAGGTACTTAGGCTCCAAATATTTTTTCGAGCCCAAATTTGAGGCTATTGGCTACGATGGTACCCCCGAAATATTTGGTAGCTAAACATTTCGAGGCTATATAGCGTTTTTCTAGTAGTGGACGAGGAAGAGTCACATTGAAAGCTCCCAGAGGAATAGATCGATCCGAAAAAATTCCGGATGACAAACTCTGTAGTAGAAGATCCCGTTTGAAGCCTAGATTCGTCGAAATTAATTTTAAAGTGGCCTATCACACACTTTTTCCATCTCATATTTTTCTTTTTTCTGGGTGGGTTCTGTGGTCGAGAGTTTATTGTAGTGGTATATATCTTCCCATAGTATGGTCTTAGAGTCCTTTAGCTTTTTTTAGGAGTTGTCGCAAATACCATTTTATGTTTTCTATTGTATGTAGAGTTCTCATCATTGAATGTTAATTTATTCTTGATTGTCCATATTCCCCACCACAGAGTAACCAGAGTCAATTTTTGTGATTTAGCAACATTATTCTAATATATTAACATTGATTCATCAATAAATTTAATTTTAATTTTTTATTAATTTAAAAAACGAGTTAGATTGACATCAAAATTAAAATATATTGATCATGGTTTAGTATAAACTACAATTTGAACTTCAATAATATAAGTTTTAATCTTTTTTATTATACCTATATTGTTAAATTTCAAATATGTGTCACCGGGATAAAAAGTTTTACTTTTGTTTGCCTATTATTTTCCATATCGAATTTTTCATTTTATTCATTTTTTATA
Organism: Persicaria maculosa; assembly: GCA_963922045.1. Taxonomy (NCBI): domain Eukaryota; kingdom Viridiplantae; phylum Streptophyta; class Magnoliopsida; order Caryophyllales; family Polygonaceae; genus Persicaria; species Persicaria maculosa. Next base: position 54,017,565 of record OY998270.1, read on the forward strand.
AGAAAATAATTCGAGGGTAAAAAAACTTGACATCTCGATAGGCCGACAAAGTCGGCAGACGGTAAACTGTCAAAACATACAAAGAAGAAAAATCTATATTAGTTGTTCATTTTATTCATTTTTTTTATACAAGGCGAAGATTTGGGGGCGGTCAACCGCGGTTGAGCCACCACCCAAGTGCGTCCTTCCGGACGAGCTCGTCGACAACATCATCAGATTTCCAATCGGAAGGAGTCGGCAGCAGACCAAGGTGAGCGAGACGATCCGCAACGCGGTTGCCCTCTCTGAGTGTATGGGAGAACGACACACTAGCAAAGCGTCGACCGATGGCGAGCATGTCCGAGATCATCATCTCAATCTCCCATGGGCAGCTCCAAACACCCTTGACGGCGTTAATAGCCGTCAGGCAGTCGCCTTCCACCTCAAGATGGGAAATCCCCAGTCGATGAGCTTCCTGCATCCCATGAAGCAGACCCAGAGCCTCAGCTTGCAACGCTGAGGACTTGCCGCATCTCTGCACCCCACAGTTGAGAATTCCACCACGATCGTCTCGAATGACGAACCCCCAAGCAGCATTACCATTAGCGGTCCTAGCCCCATCGAAGTTTAGTTTCATGAATCCTTCACGGGGTTTTTTCCATTTTATGATTTTTGGTCCGCGTGGTTTGTTCTGTTTGTTGGTCGGTTCTTTGGTTATCTCTTCCTCATCTAAATCTTCAATATGTGCCTTAGTTTATCCACTCTTCGGGACCACGATAAGTATGGTCGTCAAAGAGAATTCTATTCCTCAGAGACCAGATGCCCCAGAGGGAAAAAGCTAGGATTGATCTTTGTTCTTGAGTTAGTTTTGCAAATATTTCTATAATAATGTCTTTGTAAGTTCTATTATTTTTGTTTGTATCCTGGATTATCCTTTCAATCTATACCTCGCCTTTTTCTTTTATATATAATCTCTTTTGTATTGTTTATAATTTTTTTAACAAGATACCCAAACCCCAAGAAATATCTATATCCTAAATAAAAAAGGGAAAAATCTATGCCACTAATATTGTATAACTTTATGTAAAACAAGATATTTGATATTTTATAAAAATAGATTTTTAAAAATGGTCAGGTTTTGAGAACGAGTACTACACTAGTATCTTCATAAAGATAATTATTTGATTTTAATATTTTAGAACCAAAACAAACTATTTCAAATTGTAGAATATGTTACAAATTATATAGAGCATAGAGTTTTCCTAATTTTTCTCGCTTCTCTCAAATCCCCCCTCCCCATCTCATCGGCCCCATCCCATCCCACCTATACAAAAAAACAAAAAAAAACACCATCATCACCCCCAAAAGAAGTTTGTAACCGATTGCCAATACGTTTCTTGGTCGTGAAGGGGCATGACTGTGACTTTTTTTTGTTTTGATCGTGGAGATTAGCTCTTGGGCTTTCTCCTTTTTATCGGTTAATATCAATTGTTTGTTTGATAATTCTACATTTGAATCTTCATTTGGTAGTTCTGGTGGATCATCATATCAAACTACTTACCAAATACCAATACACATTTTGTAGGCGTCTTCCTTCACAAATTATCACCACATTTTTTCTTCCCTCCTAAAACACCTTCCGTGGTTTTGTTTTGCCTTCTTGTGTTCATTAGGTTGCAGCTTTCATCCCTGACCCAGGAGTTTCAAAATCTTCTATAGACGGCGATCTTTCGGCCAACTACCTTATATATCAATGGAATGGTAAAAATAACACACGAATCCAAAATCATAAAAAATGAGAACGAATGATACCCAGTCACAAGTCAAGATGTATTTCCATATGGATTCATATGGTAAAAAGGGTAGTGGGATATAACCCAGGGCAAAAGGAAAAACTTGTCCTGGATTTTTGTGATTCCAGGCGTACAGGGGAACTTTTTCCAAACTCCTAAAAACGGGGTTGTTTTCCTGTACGTCATCTAATATCAATTAAATCCCCAAAAGACATCCATCCCGATCGATCGTACAATGCAAAAATTGAAATTAAAAATCTCATTTGGTATTGTTTTCCTATTTTTCCTCTCCCTAAATGGACATGTATTCTTGCAAGCAATTGTAGCCGCTCCAATGGTGTTGAGTTGTGGGTCCGATACCGATGGAATCGATGCCGACGGCCAAAAATGGAGTGCTGATGCAAAATTCCTAACATCTGATCCGAAGAAAGCATCCCCGGCAAAAGCCCAATTTCAAGACCCCTCCCTTCCCTCCAACATCCCATACATGTCCGCTCGAGTCATCGTCAATGGGGAAGCCTCCTACAAGTTCCCAATCACCACAACCGATCGATACTTTCTCCGCCTCCATTTTTATCCTGCCGCCTACACCCAATCTGGCAGCAACAAACCCCTCTCCATCGATGATTCATATTTCTCAGCTACTGCAAATGGGATAACTCTCCTCAATAACTTCTCTGCCACCATCACGGCTGATGCCTTCACCCAAGCCTACATCGTGAGGGAGTTCTCTTTGTCCGCATTAGGCTCCGACTCCCTAACCTTGACACTCAAGCCTTCTGATAAGCACCCACGGGCATTTGCATTCATAAATGGGATCGAGCTTGTTCCCGAGGCTGCAGATTTGTTTGCAACCCCTGCGAACCTAGTTGGCTTCGGGGACCAACAAGTGGACACCTCTACTTCCCATTTGCAAACAATGGTGAGACTGAATGTTGGTGGGAGCTTTTTGCCCCCTACAAATGACTCTGGTGGAATGCTTAGGACGTGGTATGATGACACACCTTATCTCGCCGGAGCAAATGCAGGTGTGACAGCCCCCGATGGCGGTACCAATGTCACAATAGCATATCCAAACCCAACTTCCAAGGTGGCTGCTCCGGTTGATGTTTATCGAACATGGAGGAACATGGGCCCAGATCCCAAACTCACACGTGAATACAATCTCACATGGAATTTTCAGGCATCCCACCAACCAACTTCTTATCCTATCTTTACTTTTCTTAAATACACCTACACGTATCTAGATTCATGCTTCTTGATTGAAAAGACACGACTCTATCTGTGTTTTATTTATGTCAATAAACCTATAAATTGATCTTTTAGTTATTTTCCTTGGGGAATTTTATTTAACCATGTAGGTGATTGTTTCTTGAATTGGATTGGTTTCAGGTTGATGCTAACTTTACTTATATGGTGAGGATGCACTTTTGTGAACCATGGTATGATAAAGTAAACCAACGCGTCTTCTTTATATACATAAATAATCAGAGCGTGTTAGGGAATGAAGTTGGTGCTGATGTTATTGCTTGGACGGGAGGAAAGGGGATTCCGACGTATAAGGACTATGCGATTTACGTGGGTGGTAGTGGTAGTACAAAAGATGGGGATACTATACTCTCATTAGGGCTTCATCCTTATGACAAAGGTTCCTCTTTGCCACAATATTATGATGCAATATTAAATGGGCTTGAAATTTATAAGATTAATGACAATGACAAGAACCTTGCTGGCCCCAACCCAACTTTGTCAGAAGCCAAGGCTAAAGATGAGGAAAAAAGACGAGAATTTGAGGACTCGGGTTTTTTTGGAGAAAATGGTAAAGTCATTGGTTTTGCAAGCGGAGCTGCAGCATTTGGTGCAGCAGTTGTTGTGGGCCTTGTAGTATGCCGAAAGAAGAGAAGGTAATAACAATAATTATAATATTTGTTATACAAGTCCAATCTTGAATGGAAAAAATAGGGTGTTAATTCTATATTAATACGAGAAATTTGAAAATGATATTTTTTAATTTAACATAAAACAAGATTGATTAAGAACCAGGCTAGGAAAATTAATAAACATAATGAATTTCATTCTTAAGTGTCTTACAATAAAATTTTAATATGATCATTAAACAGGTCATATCCAAGAAGCAAATCTACTAGCCAAACATCAAGCTGGTTACCTATCTATGGCAACTCCCACACAACAAGCAAGTCTACCATGGGTGGCTCTGCGGTGGCTAGTGCACAACTTTCTTCTGAGGCAGCTGCCAATTGTCGCTACTTTTCCCTCGTAGATATTAAGAAGGCTACAAAGAACTTTGACGAGTCTTATGTCATAGGTGTTGGGGGTTTTGGAAAGGTATATCGAGGAATAATAGATGGAAACATGAAGGTGGCTATCAAGAGGTCAAATCCATCTTCAGAGCAAGGAGTTAATGAATTTGTAACAGAAATTGAGATGCTCTCCAAATTAAGACACAAGCATTTGGTGTCATTGATAGGGTATTGTGAAGAGGAAGGGGAAATGGCTTTAGTATATGACCACATGGCACATGGTACTCTAAGAGAGCACCTCTATAAGGGTAATAAGATTAATCTAACATGGGTACAAAGACTCGAAATCTTGATAGGATCTGCAAAAGGGCTTCACTACCTACACACTGGCGCCAAGTACACCATAATACATCGTGATGTGAAGACAACTAATATCCTCCTCGATGAGAACTGGGTGGCTAAGGTGTCAGATTTCGGGCTCTCCAAGACTGGTCCTGAGGTTAACCAAAACCATGTGAGCACAGTGGTTAAGGGTAGTTTTGGCTACTTGGACCCTGAATACTTTAGAAGGCAACAATTGACAGAGAAATCAGATGTATACTCATTCGGTGTGGTTTTGTTTGAGGTCTTATGTGGCCGACCTGCCTTGAATCCCAACCTTCCAAAGGAACAAGTTAGTTTGGCCGATTGGGCACTACTTTGTATGCGTAAAGGAACCATAGAGGACATTATTGATCCCCATATCAAGGGGACAATCAAGCCAGAATGTTTGAACAAGTTTGTTGAGACAGCTTCCAAGTGCTTATCTGACCACGGAATTGATCGACCCTCCATGAGTGACTTACTGTGGAATCTTGAGTTTGCATTGCAGCTACAAGAGGCCAATGAGAATTCAACCAAGAAAACAAGTTCTGTCTTAGAACAAGGAGTGAAACAGAATCCAAATAGCAACATCAGCATGCATTTAAGCACTCTAAACCTAGAGGAAGAGGACCTATCTAGGGTTACATTGCCTTCAGAAGATAATGAAGATGCAATCTTTTCACAAATTATCAAACCAACTGGCAGGTGATTTGATTGTATAGAAGAGAGAAAGTACAAAGTTATAATAGGCACATCAAAACATTCATAAGAATTACAAATTCTATCTCTCTTTTAGTCATTTGAACAAAAATGTTGAATTATTTGATGATAGAGATTTAGTTTTTATGACAAAATTTTGTTGCTAAAAAGAGAGTATACCTATGTAAGCTAAATTGCATGGACAATATTGCCAATTTACGCCATTATTTTTTAGGATAAACTATTATATGACCCTGATGCAAATAGGTCCATATATTAGGTGAGTGACCATCCACTACCTCCATCGTCAATTATTTGTTAGCTGCAATCAAGGAAAGAAAATTCAATCATTTCCAGCACCATCATCATCTATATTCATCAAGGTTATCCCCCCTAAAGAAACCCTTAAAAAACTCTCAATCCCATATGCCTAAATCCATTACCACAACCCAATCACTTTTCGGTTGATATTCATGTAGATCTCTTTTAGAGTCAAATTTCGTCTTCATATAAGTATGGTATAATCTTCCACTTCCCTTACCCCACCATAATCATCATGCCTCCACCTTTATTCCTAACTATTGCCTCCACTTCCCTTCTCATCTCTCCTCCAAGGTTTTCGTGTATTTTTTCTTCGAATGCCCATTCATGTATATAGATATCAAATATCAGATATAGAATATAGAATATATAGTTATCAAAATATGGGTATGATATTGATATTTCATATTTGTGTTTAGTATAAAATATTGATATCAGATATCAAGCAAAATTTATTTGGCATGTGCCCCCCTTCTAAAATTCCAATTGGTGTCATTAATCGGTCAATGTCTGGCCATTGTTCAGTCAACATTGACCCTTTTTTTAACCAATTTGGATCCCCTATAACACTTTGTGTGTTACACTCGGTGTTACACTTCATTATTTCGATTATAAATTAACATTAAAAAATATAAAAATTATATTTATACTCTATACACTTATATTAAAATGTTTATAAATTTTTATTATTAAAACAAAGTTTTTAGTAAGATTAAAAAAATATTTTCCAAAATAATCAATCTTTTAATTATTCATAATTTTTAATAACATTTTTTCATAATAAAATTTTATAAATATGTTAATATAAGTCTATAGAATATAAATATAATTTTTTTTAATTTTTTTAATATGCATTTATACCATAAATAATTAAGTGTAACACCGAGTGTTACACCTACTGTTTTAGGGGATCTTCACTGTTTTTTAACCATTAATGTCACTTTTTTCCTCTAACATTGATGCCACTTTTTTTGAATCATTGATACCACTTTTTTCATCTAATATAGATGCTAATTAGTTGTATTGTTTGCATTGATTCCATATTATATTGCTTACATTGATGTCATATTTTTTGAGCTGACGACACATTATAAATATGTGGTTTTACTTTTTTTTGTTTGGTATGAAATATGTGGTTTTACTTATATATCTAATATTGATACCGCATTTTAGTAGACCTTGAATTTTTATATATGCATTAATGAGAGACACTATTTTAATTCCATATTTTATTCTTTGTATTGATACCACATTATCTGAGTTGATAAAACATTATAATAAGGGGTTTTGAGTAGATAATGACCAATGACATATTAAGGTAACACATGGAGTATAATTCAATGTTTAAAGTGTACGAGGAGAATTCTTTGTTGGTGCCACATTTTATTAATACCACTTTACCAGGAGAATTCTTTATTGATGTCAGATATGATGCCAAATTTTGATGACATAGAACTAACAATAAAACGTGTATTCCAACATATAGAATTAATTCATTATTTAAACTGTACCATATTGAACGACGATTTCTCAGCTTAGATAACCCCCACTAGGAGTTATTCTCCTTCGTTCTAGGGTTTTTGTTTGGCAATGCACATTGTACTAGTAACATATCTTGACCTTAACCCTAAAGACTTAACCATAAACCATAATTTAGCATAGGGCTGGGCGAAAGTTGGATCGGACCGGAATTAGAGCGGGACCAGACCGGAAATTACGGTCTTTGGTTCGGACCGGAAGTATTACAATCTGGCACACGGTCCAAGAAAATTTGGATTTCGGGTTCCGATCCAAACCCGGGACCGAATTTTCGAGTCGGATCAAAATTGGACCGATTGTTTTTATTTTTAAAAAGAAAAAAAAGAGAGGAGTGTGTGCCTAGTTGCCTATTGTGAGACCTTACCTACTAAAAACATCAGCAGAGAAATCCCCTTTTGCAAACCCCTTTTTCGAACCCAACCCCTTCAAATCCTCAAATTTGTAGAAGCTTTTCAAGAAATTGGAGATGGGATTCTCCATATATTATTCTCTTTTCAAGATCTGGCTTGAAATTGAGGGTTCCCCTAGTTATGTGGTGACATGTCCATCCCTCTTGGATTACAAAAAGAGCAAGAGAAGTCCACTCCATGGGGAGATTAAGAGCGGGATAACTTAAGGCAAATTTGCAAGGTTGAAGTGAAATCAGGTCGGATCTTTCGATGATGGTGGTGGTGGGTGACGGCTTGGAGCCTCCCTCCTCAAGCAGTGCTCGATCGGATTTAGGGGAGTCCCAACGAAGACCGTGACTGGGGTTGTCGTCCTCTCTCTCAGTCATATGAGGGGGATAAAGTTTGTGAACTGGGTGAAGGAAGGATACAAACAGTAGGTCATGTTTTTTTTGGCAAGTTTAAGAAGGACGGTATAACTGTGGCATGGCTTTTAGTTTCGATCAGGGGGTGTGGGGAAAAACCGGTCCAAACGGTCTTTGCGGTCCGTGGACCGGAAAACCCGGGACCATGTTTCTCAGTTCCGGTCCGATCCGTGGTCCATGTTCTCTAAAATCCCGGTCCATCAGTCTTGGACCAAACCAGAATTTCCAGTCTGGTCTAGACCGGAAGCCCAACCCTAATTTAGCCAACCCCCTCTAGGGTCTATGCTCTCATGTTCTAAGGTTTTAGTTTGGTAGCGCAAGGTGTACCGTTAACACATTTTAGGGTATAAGATTCAGGCTTAATCATATCACTAATGTGTCATCGATGAATAAAAGTAGAATCAATAAAGTGTCATCAATGAGAATGTAACATCGATAAAGTGCCACTAATTTATACAAAAAGTGTCATAAAAAGTATAAAAATGTCATCAATAAATTAATATTATTGTCTCTTATAAACATACACCAACAATTCTTATAACATTCTCATGTCACATTTCGTATTGGTATAACATTAGACCAACATGCTAAAATGTTATTGCTATAACATTACTCTCTTCTCTTTATATGTCATGATATTTTTCACAATGTTTCCAACAAAAAATAAGATCCAAACTCTCATTCTTCTTCCCATTAAGGCTTTTCTTCTTGGATCCAAAGTGAGCTCAAATCTATGTTTATCAAATTTTAAATTTTTAAAGTTGGTTTTTTTCATGATTTTGAGATAAACTAGCTTAGATCTCTTGATTTGCACCATTTACTTTTAATTTGGAAGGCAAAGTACATGAAGTTACTTTGGGGAATCAGCCCCCGCAGACTGCAACCATTAACCTTGCCACCACCATTCACCCCTTGTTATATTATGTGTTGATGATGACATGATTTGTTGAATATTTGACTATCACCTAACTAGGCATGGATTTAAAATAATTGTGGTCTTTTGTGAAGACCCATTTTGTTGAATGTTATTTGTAAGCTTTTGTAATATGAAAACTTGAGCTCCAGCCTGAGTGGCCTAGTGGTGTGGAGTAACGGGGGTGGTAAGGAGGTCTCGAGTTCGATCTCTCCCTCCGCCTCTTTATTTGGGTGAAAATCCAAGGTGGGTTGGGCCGGTCACCGTAAGTCACTTTACTTGGTATGTGGTTCTTGTCGGTTGGGTCACGTGCTCGGGATTTACCACCAAAGGTTCGTTCCTCGTCATAAAAAATATGAAAACTTGTATCAACTACCCTCTTCTTGTAATTTTTCGAATGGGAAAATGATTTTTCAATTTTTTTTTATATTTTATTAATGATATGTTGTGAGTATATCATGATTTTTCTCGATTTTTGGACCAAATTTGGTTAGTAGAAAATTCAACTAGATGCATTACCTAATCTTGAAAAATGTGTTACTGTGTAACTCTGGTTCGTTTTGGGATCTAACTAATTGAATTTAGATGCTATATATATATAGGTGTTAGATACACATTCAATGTTTAGGACTTGCATTGTGTTTGAAGATATCAATTCTGTATGTTTTTGGTAGAATGACCATATGTGTATCTAGTTATCTTTTTTTTTGGTTCATGACGACAACCGTGCTTGATGTTAGGAAACATCTAGTATCATATTTAAGACTTGCATTGTGTTTGAACATATTTATTATGTATGTCTTTGATAGAACGGTGATAACACTAATTTAGGCTAATTTTAGGGTTGCATTCACATATTAGTTTAAGGCATTTTCATGCATTTTTTTTACATATTCTATACTTTATTTATTTCATGTTGCTTTTTTTTGGAGTCTACACTGTTTTTTATTTATTTATTTCAGACATTTTGAGATTAACATAGCCGAAATTCAAGATTAAATACAAAGCGGCGAGCATGATTAGATCATTCGGACCTAACTACAATTAGGGACTTTGGCAATGGTCTAAAATCGTTACCTTATATAGGATAACCGCCCCCTTAGCTCTAAGGCAGTGATTTTGGACCACCCCTTTTATTGTCATTGCTTTAGCTTTATGGTAGCGGTTTTTTTGACCTCAGGTGGCAGTTTCATAAAAAAGAGAACCATTGCCAAAAATTAAAAATGATCGTTGCATATTACTCTAAAGAGACAGTTTGTCTCCCAATCATAAGAAGCGGTTTTATTTTATTGTGGCATCAGTTTTAAATTGAAAAATATAGATGCAATTTATCAATTTTATAGCTTCCAGCTGCTTTTTAAAATTTTAATTATATTGATTTAAAATCATAAATAACTATTAAATGTTCATTATAATATCAATATATATATATATTTAAAATAACATACTTTCATTGACTTATAAAGTACCAATCATTACATTAACAGATCCGAACTATTTTTTCTACAAAATAGCCATATGATCGACCTACCAAATGGTCTTTATGTAGTTTCATAGTTTGTAACCTATATAAAAAGTGAAACTAAGAAAAAAAAAAGTATAGGTACACTAGTTTTGGGCCTTTGGCACTAATTGATCTGCAAAATGCTTATAGAGATCTACAATCAACAAACAATTTCAGTCCATTTAAGATGCATATATAGATCAAGTACTACAATTGATCAACAGGCAGCATAAAAAAAATGAAGCGTATATGACTATCCAATAGCAAATTTTACTGCAAGTGTAAAATTTAGGTTATATATGAAGTTAATATACACTAAATCAATATAATAAAAAAGATGCCTATTTTGTTTTAATACATTGATTATTTTAAAAATAGTTATGTAAATGTAAAATTTAGGTTTGGTGTGGACATTTTCAAAAACTTATAAATGAAAAATAAGGAGGCTTTAACAACAAATGAACATGTCAAAAATAAATTTGAGGGGTTGATTTATATCTATATTCAAAATAAAATAGATGTCTTAACCCAGAAAAGACATCGGCTTAAAACCGATGTGGAAAAGTTTGATCTTGTACTACACCCACAAAGAGATCAGAATTTTTTTCAAAGACATCGGTTGATAACAGATGTCTAGCTAATTGCATTTTTTTAGTAGTATATCCAACAACAAACTTCACTACAAAGCTATCCAACAGCAAACAGAAACTAGAATTTATTGGAAACACATAAAGAAGAGTATGCATGGAAAAACAAGCTTTGTATCCTGCGGTCTATCAATGAAAAAGGAAAGACAATGTTATTTACACCACAAAATTTACTATTTACACCACATATCTCACTTTTTATATTTTTTTTAAAATACACTCTGCTCCTCTTGAGTCACACACCTGTCCCTCAAGAGGCGCAAGGTATTTTACATTAAAATACCTTGCGCCTCTTGAGGGGCAGGTGTGTGACTCAAGAGGAGCAGGGGTGTGATTCAAGAGGCGTATGTGTGGTGCATATAGTAAAATTTATGGGTGTAAATATTATCACCCAAAGGAAACATATATATCACTACTGATGCAATAGAGTATTTTTTCTTACAAAATGAAAGTAGAAATTGACTGAGGCAATCACAAACAGGGAGTACATCCCCTAGTGCGGATTCTATTGCATTATTATAAGTCGATTGATCATTATTCGTCTTCCTTTCATTGAAATATCGGGATACCTAAATCTATTTATCAAAACAAGCTAAGACAAACATGGGATTATTATCTAAATCTATTCATCTTCCTTTCATTTCTAGTCTCCTAGGATTGTGTTCATAACACTCAAGGTGGCCCCTAAATTAACGGGTTGTTTATCTCAATATCCCATGCTCGAAGCATACCACATTATAACCCTAGTGTTTCAACGTACACAATAGAGGATTTCTAACATGTTCTCCATCCCATAGTCACAACCCTGACATCTGGGTCCCGGATTACAAAACCGAAGGAAAACTCAATTTTATTTCTTTTTGACCGATCAAAGTTTAATTTGAAATATTAAGTCGTTGGCTTTTTCTGCACTACCTTCTTCACCTGTCTAGTGAAAACACCCTGTGTACCCTTTTGATTGTTTACTCTACGACGTGAGTAACTCTCTATGAACATATCTGTTTCCTGGTCCCAACCTTTAGCCGCACCCCAAGAATGCTTTGTAGCGTAGCACATTACCCGTGCAACTTCAAAAGAAGCAGTATGTATGTGACCAAAGGCCAACTGGTTTCGGTAGTACCGAACCGACCACCAGAACGAAGCTATATCCGTCATCTTTTCCACACCACATCTGCTTTTAATGTTATCCAACATTGTACCCTGCTTGTCGGAATCAAAGTCATAATTTGTATTCGTGGGAATAGTACACTACATTTGTTGTAGTAGTAGTTGCTTGGTCATAACACAGTTTCGAAGAATATGGTTCATGCACTTGTGAAGACAGTCACAAAAGACACACCCATAGGGACGCCGATATGAGCATGTTGTAAGCGCCCTTTAGAAGCCATACCATCCCTACCAATTTTCCACATGAAATGTTGTACCTTCGGAGGAACGTTCAAACTCCAGATCTAACCACACTTGGAATCCAGATCCCCATAGTACCATTCGGGATGATCGAAGTCGCGAATTTAGTAGTAAACCATCTTGGCGTAGAGGCCCCCAGCCCCAATAGAGGCAGTATGTGAGAGGGCTAACAAGCATTATTAAATTACTAATATGCACAATATCTACGTTGGATAGAATTCCTTGTAAATTAGTCTGTAGACGTTGAACATCCAAATTATTTGTTTGACTGATGAAACAACCCATCATCCAAGCCAACTAGTCATCCGAAAAAGGTTTCATCGTTCTATTGTTTAATGGGGATTTAAAAACCCAATTATCTGTCCAGAATCTTATCGTATGACCATCCCCAACATTCCATCGTAACATTGGAGAAAACAAATGTCAAATAAACATTAGCTTAGCTACTTGCCAAGATGTATTGAGTTGTTTCTTGTATTTTAGGATATCACCCCTTTTAGGTACTCTCTCCATTAAGAAAAACATGTCGTTTTAGGATGTAAATCTTGTTAAGAAAAACATGTCGTTTTAGGTATTTTGTCATCTAATTTACAAAATTGCACTTGTAATGATTAGATATGTGTTAGGTGTAGTTTTCAAGAAAGTAAAAAAGTACGATAATAATTAGAGGTATAAGTGTATTTTCGTTTGTTTTATTAAAAAGTGTGCAGATTCTAAAATGACAAGTTTTAATTAACAGATGGAATATTTTTATGTGACTACCCAAACTCAGATTTTGAAAGGATCAACAATACTCTTCCATATAAATCAGGTAGGCCGTGTCACGATTCTTGTGGCGTCGATCCCGGAGAAGGTGGTTCCAAGGGCTTCCAGGGGAGGGGGCGGGAGGGAAACGTCCTTGTGGGGATGAAGAAGCCGGCGGGGGAGGGGAAGCAGCCGACGACAACGTTTTTGGGGGCGACGGAGGCGGAGCGGGAGCAAGAAGTGGTCCTTCCTCCGGCCTCTCCTCCTCCTGCTTCCGGCATCCTCCTTCCTCCCTCCTACACCTGTTTTCACTTTTTAAAAAAAACAGACACGCATGTCTATTGTAAAAAAAAATTAAAAAATTATATATTTTATGCCAAAATAAAATCAATTCAATCAATATATAATACTAAAACAGAGACGTGAAAATCCTATGTGGCGGGTTCTGGTCGAATTCGCTTACGTGTCGTACTCTTGTGTAATCTGGCCGAGTTTTTTTGACACGTCAATTAATGAGTATCCAATCAATTAAAGCCACGTCAATTAATGATTCCACATCTTTTAACCATATATCATCTTACCTGTCTACTTTAAGTGATAATTACAATTAAATAATTTTAATAAAAAAATATTTAAAATATAGTTATACATATCTTGATTAATATTTACCTAAGAGATTTATATCAAATCTTTGAAAAAACAACGTTATTAATATATCAATGAATAACGTTATTGTTTTGTCAATGAATATAGTTCTTCTCTCAGTGTCGTCAGTGGGCATTCAAATATCAATATTTTTAATATTTTGTCAAAATTTATACTTATAACCAAGGATGAAATTATATAAAAAGCCTAGATTAATTTTTTTTTAGTATTTATTTAGTTTTAGACATGTGTCGGCACATAACTTAGATTTAGATTTGAAAATTGGCTAAGGATTAAAAAAATAGGATCATTTAAAGAAAATTGAGTAGATGAAATAAAAGCCGATCTAGCTAAGAGACGTGAAAATCCTATGTGGCGGGTTCTGGTCGAATTTTCTTACGTGTCATACTCTGGTGCAATCTGACCGAGTTTTTTTTGACACGTCAATTAATGAGTATCCAATAAATTTAAATCACGTCAATTAATAATTCCACCTTTTTTAAGTTTTAACCACATATCATCTTATGTGTCTACCTTAAGTGATAATTACAATTAAATAATTTTAATAAAAAAATTTAAAATATAGTTATCCCTATCTTGATTAATATTTACCTAAGAGATTTATATCAAATCTTTTAAAAAATACCGTTATTAATATATCAATGAATAACGTTATTTGTTTTGTCAATGAATATAGTTGTTCTCTTAGTGGGCATTGAAATATCAATATTTTTAATATTTTGTCAAAATTTATACTTATGACCAAGAATGAAATTATGTAAAAAAACCTAGATTATTTTTTTTTAGTATTTATTTAGTTTTAGACGGGTGAAGTGTCATCACATAATTTAGGTTTAGATTTGAAAATTGGTTAAGGATTAAAAAATAGGATCATTTGAAGAAAATTGAGTAGATGAAATAAAACCGATCTAACTAAAATAATTGGTTTTTTTCTTTCATAAAAACGAATCTTTTAAAATGAATGTAGATGATATTGGCCAAAACAATCATGTAAATTAGGGGTGGGCACAAATCCCGCAAATCTCGGACCCGTCCCGGGCCCGTCCCGATCCCGGTGGGATTTGAAAAAAAAATAGTGAATCCCGTCCCGGACCCGTCCCGCAAAAATTATGCGGGACGGGACGCGGGACGAGGATTCCTTATCCCGCAAATCCCGTCCCGTCCCGCATATATAATAATAATAATAATAATAATAATAATAATAATAATAATAATAATAATAATAATAATAATAATAATAATAATAATAATAATAATAATAATAATAATAATAGGCCTCTTCGTCCGGCGGATTTGCTACTTTATTCTTGGGACAGAGGGCGGGATGTTTGTGTCGATCTGACGGGATCCTCCCCTTTGACTCAGTCTGGGATGTCTGACTTTGTGCCTGGTCGTGCTGTTGTTGATGTTGCTCGGCGTAAGTGTGCCAAGTATCGAGATTTGTGCACGGCAGCTGGTTATGTTTTCATACCCTTCTCCTTCTCTTCGTTGGGGGAGTTAGATACGGATGCGGTTGCCTTGCTGAAGCGGATTCAGAAATTCTCCGTATCTCAGGATGTCGGGGCTCGTACTGCTGCTTATATTTTTACTAGACTCAGTTTTATTATCGCCATGGGAGTGGGTGCCCAGATAGTATCTCGGCTACCCACTAATTTCTTGTAAATAATAATTGGTTAATATAATAATAATAATAATAATAATAATAATAATAATAATAATAATAATAATAATAATAATAATAATAACACTATATATATATACACTTTGTATAATTGTATACACTGTGTATCTATATATACACACTTTTCCAGTGTGTGTATATGTATAGTATAAATTGTGTGTACTTTGTATAACACTATAACTGTATGTACTGTGTATCTATATATATAGACACAGTGTGTAACTAACTGTGTATGTATGTTTTACATTGTGTGTATATAAAAGTTCATCAATATGTATATACATAAGAAAAACATTATATATATATATATTATATCTTTGAAAACCGTAAAATATATAGGTATTTTAGATTTTTTTTTTATAATGTATTTTAATTGAGGGACAAGGCCCGTCCCGTCCCGTCCCGTGAGGGACAAGGCCCGCGCGGAATTGAAAAAAAAAACAGTGAATCCCGTCCCGGTCCCGTCCCGCAAAAATTACGCGGGACGGGATGCGGGACGACCCCCATCCCGTCCCGTCCCGTCCCACGCCCACCCCTAATGTAAATAATTACATGATATTGGGTAATAAGGAAAAATTATGTAAAAAAAATAACAAACCAACATAGAAAGTTACGTAGTAGAGATTAGGTTAAATCGCTAAAAGATAAATTATAAATCTCAAATAATTTAATAAAAACCATATAATAGAAAATATATTAATGAAATAAAAGCCGATCTAACTTAAATAATTGGTTAGACTTTAATAAAAACCGCTACGATTTTATTAAATAAGTAGTTCATAAATAAGTTCAAATAATTGTTAGGATTTAATTAAAAGCCTAAGATTTTATAGTCTTTCATAATCATAACCTATATATACCGACACATTTTGTTATAGGATAATTAATTGAAATACCTTAATTATAAAAAAGTCGTATGATATTTATATATATGCACACATAAAAATGTGTGAGAATTATATATTTTCAAAATTATTTTTATATAAATAAAAGTTATGAAAAAACCGCGAAGATTGCGGGGAATAAAACTAGTTAGTATTAAAAACGCGGATTGATATCGCGTTTCTTTTGTTAATTTTTTCCCGCATTTTTCTTCAATTTTAAAATTTTCACCTTCTAAATAAAACGCGGTCACATACCAATTTTTTCCGACAACCCACCAAAAAATGAATATTTTTGTAAATATTTTAAAAGTTTGAATATTTTGGTAATTAATTATTTTATAGTGAATATTTTGAAAAAAAAAATTTCAAAATTCAAACCCTAATCTAGCCCAATCTCAAACTCCGAAGTTAAAAATGTTGTTTTCAGCATGGCAAACGATAAATCGCCTGGCCCTGACGGTTTCCCCGCCGGTTTCTTTAAAAAATACTGGTCAATAGTGGAACCTTCTGTCATTAAGGCTGTTAAGAGCTTTTTCCTTAGTGGAAGAATTATAAAGCAAACAAACCACACATTTATAGCTTTAATACCAAAATGCGATAACCCAACTACAACTTCCCACTATAGGCCAATAAGTCTATGCTCAACATCATACAAGATCATCTCTAAAATTCTGGCCATTAGATTGAAGAAAATCATCCCTAAAATTATTAACCCACTCCAAAGTGCATTCATTACAGGTAGATCAATATAGGATAACATACTAATAGCAAATGAAATTTTTCACTCATTCTCAAAGAAAAAAGGAAAATCTGGATGGATGGCAGTAATACTAGACATGGAAAAAGCCTTTGATATGGTGGATTGGGAGTTCCTTCTTTTGGTCCTACATAAATTTGGATTCTGTGACCGATTTACTGGATGGATTAAGGAGTGCATAACAACAGTAACTTACTCGGTCTTGGTTAACAACGAACCAACTGATCTATTCGCACCGAAACGGGGCCTTCGTCAGGGAGACCCTTTATCCCCCTATTTGTCCCTCCTCGCATCTGAGGTCCTAGCTAGGGGAATACAGCAGGAATCTACCAAACTCCAAAGTCATCTAGGAATCAAAATTTCGCGAGCTGGAACAAAAATCCCCTTCCTTGCTTTCGCTGATGATATAGTCATCTTTGCCTCCGCTACAAACACAGCCTGCAACCAAATAAACAACATTTTAACAGAATACTCATCTATTTCAGGGCAACGGGTAAACAGACATAAATCACATTTTCAAACATCTGTCAATGTCGCCACTAGCCAGAAGAACCTTATCCGCAATGAATTACAAATTGCCTACACATCAAGTCTGGGAACCTATCTTGGATGTCCCATAATAAATGGACGAACAACAAAAGAGGACTTTATAGAACTCATTATCAACACAAAGGCACAACTAACTCGATGGAAAGCTAATGGTCTATCCCAAGCTGGGAGATGCACACTCATCAAATCCACACTATCAGCAAAACCACTACACATAATGCAATGCTTTATGCTCCCTATCCACACGGAACTCGACAAAATAAACAGAAATTTCATATGGAATAAGGGTCCAAAGCATAAACCGCTCATCAGTTGGTTTGAGATTTGCAAGGCCAAAGATGATGGTCGTCTTGGTCTCCGCAAATCAGAAGATATGAACAAGGCACTACAACTCAAATTACTATGGAAAATCCTTGCAGAACCTAACAACCCATGGGTAACAATAATTAAAGAAAAATACCTAAAACATCAAGACATCCTAAACTACTCCAAAAGTGGGAACTCGTCATGGCAATGGACACAACTTATTAAGCTGCTTCCTTTATTTAAAGATGGCTTACGCTGGTCAATTGGTAACGAAAGTGATATAAAATTTTGGACTGACAATTGGTTTGGGAATGGTCCTCTGATTGACTTGGCCTCTTCAATCCACTCGATAAACATAAACATTAGAGTTTCTGAACTCCTAAAACCAGATAAATCCTGGGACTGAGAAAAACTATATGACACTACTCATGGTATATTGCCTAATGACATAAATGACTCCTTAGTGAAAACACCTATACCTAAAAATATTCACCTAGATAGATTATATTGGAAATGGAGCAAGAATGGTTGGTTCTCCACCACGTCAGCCATTGATATGATAAGCCAAATGAAACATCACATGCGTTCTGACGTCGGATGGATTTGGTATCTTGACGCACCGCCAAAAGTAAAAGCTTTTCTTTGGAAAATCACCAAAAATGGTGTACCCACCGCAGTTAAGCTCGCTTCCCGCCGTTTGGGTATACCAACAAACTGTCCGCACTGTGATAGTGCTTACGAAGACTTACAACACCTACTCTGGAGCTGCCCAATTACACGCGAAACCATAATATCAATAGACCAAACAATTTTCATTAAATTAAACAAATACTTTATGGATGGATTGGATCTTCACAAAATCATCAACAACGCAAAAGAAACAGTAGGCCTCCATCGCTTCACAAAATTAGCTTTTATTTGGTGGGCCGTCTGGTATTTCAGAAACAAAGTACTATTTAACAGCATAAACCCGGACCACAGAAACATTGTTGCATTCACAAAAGACCAAATAAGCATATGGAATTCTGCCAAAACCAGCGAGGACAATGACGGACTGCATACGCCAAAACCTACGTGTAAACCAATAGCAAACAAACGAAAGAAAGCAAGATGGAAACCGCCAAAACCGGGTGCTTTTAAGCTCAATTTCGATGGCGCTAGCTCAACTACTAACTCAGGATCCTACGGCTTCATTATCCGTGACTGTAGGGGATATCCGGTTTTCTTTGGCTCAGGGCCTTGCCATGCCTCTTCGGCTGCTTTTTCCGAAAGCCTGGGACTTTGGTATGGGATTTCAGCAGCCCAAGAAATGAACCTAACCCACATCGAAATTGAAGGTGACAACCTCACCATAATAAATAGTCTTAAAGGTATTGGGAAGCCTACTGGAGACTCTGAAATGATTGTCTCTGACAGTCTAGTCTCGCTAGGTTTCTTTGTTTCCGTCGAGATTCGTCATGTCTATCGGGAGGCTAACCAGGTTGCAGATCGATTATCGCATCTGACCTATGCTCTCCACACTTCGATCGCTCCGGACGATTCTCTGCTTCGTAGTCTCATCCGTAAGGATGCTCTTGGCTTCTAGGGTTAATCCCCTTGGCCAAATTTTTTCCTTTTCAAAAAAAAAAAAAAAAAAAAATAGGGCAGATCTGTCCTTCAACAACACGCAGCCACCACCATCATCGCGCCACCTCCAGTCTCTGATCGACCTTTGTCCCCCTAGCTCGTTGATGCCATCAGGTTATCTTGAGATGTGGGTATGGTGATGATTAATGAACATGCTCTTCTTTGCTTTTAGTTTACCTTTGTTGCCCAATACAAACTCCACATTTTTGCCCTAAACTAACAAAATGGGCACAACACAAAACAAAACAAAACAAATTTAAAAACAAGACCTTTGTTTACCTTGGGAAAAACCTATAATTGAGCAAAATTTCCAGAGAATATATGACAATTCTATTAAAAACAAGTGAAAGGCATAGCATAACGAAGAAAAGGCGAGACGTGTTGTTGTACAGCATGAGACACCATAGAACGAAACCTATTCATAGCTGCATAAGTTACAACTACTGATAACTCACATAAATACGGATACCATCAGGTTTGCTATACACATGACCAGAAAACCAGAGTCCAAAATTTGCCGTCAATGGATCCTTGTAGGAAGGATGAGACATACCATGAGACGACAGCAACTGATAGACAAGCGGGGAGGAAAAGGTATCTAATCAACAAGAAACATAGGGCCTGAACAGCTCCACGCATGGGTTCGGATCAAACTGCAGTATAAAAGCAGCACGCTCGAATTCTTCCCTGATAACCCTAATGCTGTGTTTGTCTACAACCCTACCGAGATCATGGGATGTCTCAAATGGATCCTCTATGCAAATCAGATGTCTTTCGTTCCCAATCCTTCTTGTCCAGTCTTTCTCGTGCTTGCTGTCGAGCGTACAGTGAACAAGGGCAATGAAGTAAGCACATTTCACATAAGAACAGTTAATCTGGGAAGAATCAAAGATGGATGGTTTGTTACCTCAGGAGGCTTCCAGTACGGACTGATATAACGGAGTTGGAATAGTCATGGCAATATGCCCAGTAGTTAAAGAATCCCCACACAAGTTGAGCAATGCTTTCCTTATTTCGAGCACCAAAGTTCTGAAGCCTTTCGACTTGATCAAAGTAACTGCATTTCACATCATCCACGGTAGCTGTGTATGTTGCGTCCATTCCCTGATAGTAGAGAAGCCCATATTAGTCTAAAACACACTCCAACAATCTGTTATAAACAGTATAGGTTAAACAAGAGAAACAAATCACAATGTCGTGATTCAGCAACTAGCCCTGTAATTATTCTAACCTATCGGCTATTTTAACCTAATGACAAGGTATTCAAATGGTGTCGTCGATAACTGGCTCTAATAGTTTTTCCTTGCCAAATGCCAATGGGAAGATTGGCATACTCATGAGGACCATGAATACTAGTCACTGGCTCTAATAGTTTTTCCTCTTACTTGCATCTACCTTTTATACGAAGTGTGCCATTCAAACTGTTATTGGAAGGTGAAATTAAAAGCATTGTGCGCTGCCTGCTGAAATAATATTTGGTAGCATGAGAAGGCTTGGATACTTTATTTATCTACTCAATGCGGTGTCAAGGGGTCCGAGATGTATGCACCCTTATCCCAAGAAAATCGAGAGGGTGTTTCTAAGAATAAGACAGAAAACTAAATTTAACTATGTGAAAAAACTAATTAAAGTTAGCTAAAATGCTTTAAAAAGTTGATATAAGACTTGGGTTTAAAAAACGCAAGACAAAAGAGGTCGGCTAAAGACTCAACATTTGACCATCTTTAGCCAGTTTAGTTGGTTATCGAGGATTAAAACTTTGAGACCAAAGGATGACCAGCCACTCGGGCATTTAACTTGGGGTGGTTCGCTGTGTAAATGGAACGGAAGATCCACGTAACGAGACATTACAACCTCCAACCCCATGAGATTAGTCAGGCCACAAAGTGGACCCAAATTCTGATGAAAATCTAAAAAAGAAGACTCGAATCCAATAAACCTCAAAACAGTTCAAAACTTGGCAGTGTCACCACAATAGCTCACCTTTCCTAATGAATTCTAATGAGAATACTTTTAAAAAAACACCTTTAACAAATTGCTGATAATATTTAATATTTATCATCATGGGCGGTAGCAAATCCCTCAAAAGCAATAATCCATACAACTAACATAGTTGAAAATGACAAGGGCAGGTAGGACGTCATTTAACTGAATAGATAACATGTCAAAGACTTCAATAAACCTAAAACTTGAATGACACAACAGCTCATGAAGATAAACATGGTCTGTAAAACGAAGGAACAAACCTGCAAGCAAGGGAGGATAGCTGGTCTACGCTGTTGTAGGAAATGAATACACATTAAGACATAGCTGCAGAGAGATTCAATGTGTAAGCAAGGAGAAAGTGAAAACTTCGGCATGATAAATAGAAAGAATGACCTCTTTCTTATTCACAAGAACGAAAATTCAGAAACTACACAAATTAGTATTATACCGATATCAATTTTAATCAATCAAGAAGGAATCATTATATCATGTGTTTTCAAGTTCAACCATAAGCTAGGAGAAAGCTAAAATATGTTTTTTTGTGTTTCAACTTTCCAAATAGGACTATTTTAACTTATACAAATCAACATGTAAATGTGTTAAAAAGGAAACTATCAAAAGCTCCGTACCATGTCAAATTCAGCAACTAGATGTTTCTTTGACGGGGAAGATGGTTTTCTAAGGTATTTGCTTATATAAGGGTCATCCAGGTCAATTGTCACTTTTAGTTTTATGAGCTAATGCTTATGGGAATTGACAGATCTGACTGATTGGAAGATCAATCACTTACGCATAGCTGGACAGTGTGCCCTGGTAAGTCTCATTCACTGCTCGGGTTTTGGCCCAGTGCTTCACAATAAATGCCAGCTGACGAAGCCTTACATCAATATCTGCATAATCCCGGAGGAGTTTTGTATTCACAACAGCCAAGACATTGTTTATGCAGATATCACAAGAGATGCCCGTAACTGGATCCTTCAGCTTCACTATGGGAACCCGAGCACGTGTTAATGCCTATGGATAAAATAGGATTAAATAAGTGATACAAAAGAGTGCATAGAGTCCACAAGCAAACAAAGCTAATAAAAAAACCAAGAGATCTGAAGAAGAAACCATGATAGGCATCTATAGAGCATACCTGAACATTCTCCAGATTATCTGACAGAAGAATATCTGCTAGTTTCAGCAAGACTTCAGACTTGTTGACATCTTGATCAGCAATTGCTAGACAGACATCAATATCACTTTTTGAGACTCCAAAGGAGTTGGCACATGATCCATATAGATATAACCTAGCATTAGGCCATGCTTTGCAAACCAACTTCTCCAGTAGTGACAATAGCTGCTTTTGCTTTAATTTTTCCTCCTCAGGTGGTTTAAGAGACTCGTAAATCTCAAGAAAACTTGAATTAAACCTGTGTATGTCACTTCTACACTGAATATAGCGTTTTGAGTTCCTCATCTTTTGGGAGAGAGTCCGCTGTCCTCTAGGGTCTGACCTAAAATCCTATTTACAAGCATGACGGTGAACACACCGTAAGGGCATAGAAAAAAAATTTCATAAACAAGTACACAAATATTTTGCTAGGAACGATAAATCACAAACATTACTATTCATTTCTAGAGTGCTGAAGACAAGATGAAACTCAAAAGCAAATACTTATGTAAAGGTACTCATAACCTAAAGTTACTTCCTACAAATTTATCATATGTTATTGTTCACATGCAAATAAAACAAAACCTTAACATCTCGCTAAAACTTGTGGTCCACCATAACTGGATTATTAGATCCAATTTGCACCAGGAAATAAAATTTGGATAGCACCTCTCACCCAAACAAATATTTTGATTCTTCGTTACATTGTCCATCTCTCTTTTCTGTTATCACAGTTCTTTAATCTATTTCTACCCACTCTTTTTGGTTGCAACAAAGTTCATAATCTACAAGACCGTCGAGAATAGGATTAATCACCATGAGTAGAAAAATACCTCCATATTCATTCTTTCATCTTTCAAACCACCCACTTTCCTCTTCAACCCCGTGAGAACCAAAAATCATAAAGATAAATAAGGGCTCATGTGGACAAATTCTCTCCTTTAGATACTA
Organism: Persicaria maculosa; assembly: GCA_963922045.1. NCBI lineage: Eukaryota > Viridiplantae > Streptophyta > Magnoliopsida > Caryophyllales > Polygonaceae > Persicaria > Persicaria maculosa. The sequence goes on from OY998270.1 coordinate 54,041,108, forward strand.
AATTGCTAACTTACAGTAAGGCTAGAACACAAGGATCAGAAAGAAAAAACAAGCTAGTCTCAAATTTCTAGCAGTTTGTACGAAGTCTCCACATGCCACAATGTCTTAAAAGCCACAGTGTACAAACGCTCTCCTTCACATACTGAATTGTCAACTACAACAGATTATAGAAGATTTCAGATTTCAACACTCATGCAATCATTCATCTTTCATTTCCAATTGCATAGTCTGCTAGGCACCTTCCAGGAACAGAATATCTCAAAACAAAATTTGCCTTGTTAGATTGTAGCAAATATGAAGCAGAAAAACTCGTAGGCTTCTCACGGCTTGCACTTGATGAAGATCAAATCATGGCCAAAGTTCTCTTCACTACACTAATGATTTTGTTATGAAAAATGGCATATCTAACCATTATAAATACCCACCAAAAAGGAAAGAAAACACAGTAACAAACAAAAACAAATAATGTAGGCATCTATATATAAACATTTAACCAGGAAGACATTTCAATATAAATAAACACACAAAACACAAAAAGATGAGCTACTTCCTTCACCAAATTTACTAAATTACCATAGATGTCCACAAAAATGCAAACTTTTTGCAGAGCAGGGAAGAGTAGAGAAACAACAAAGAGTTTACCTTGTCACGATGCTTCTTCCTATCGCTTTTCTCATCATGTTCATCCACAAGAGCAACTCCCAAAGATTCATCAAAGTGTTCACTCAGCTCACTAATCTCTTCATCCTGATCTTTACATTCCGAACTATCAGTCATCTTCAACTTATTAACCTGCCTAGCATGCCCTACTCCATGATCCAGATGATCAACTGCCAAAGCACGAGCATTGGGCAAGGACCCCTCAGTTTCCGATGCCAATGCGGAATTAAGCTCGGTATCCCGAAACCTCTCACTCTCCCCAGATTTCCAACTACCCCTGCTGTCATCACCCCCAAAAGCCCTTTGATTAAACCTCAAATCGGTGGAAGTGCTCGGTCCTCTGAACAGCAAATTTTGCTCAATCCTAGCCCTAGGTCTCGCCGGCTGGCCAGCAAACCCAGGGGGTGGACCCGGCTGATGCCTAATCTCAGGGGGAGGGGGCTTGTAAACCTTATCGTCGGTGCTGGCGCGGAATCCCGAATTAACAGGTGCGTTGAACCCCCAACTCGAGTGAAAGCCATTGACTTGGAGCTCCCCTCGAGAATCAAAATTAAATTTGGGGTGCGAATTGCTCAAAGCCCCATCTTGAGGAACGACACTGAAAGGCATGCTACCAAGCATAAGCTTGCTCCGTTCATGGAGGAGTTGCTCTTGTATACTGTTGAATTGAACGAGAGGGGCGGCGTTGAAGAGGGACGGCGGAGGCGGAGATTGCGAGGGTTGCCGGGGCCAAGACGGTTGGTTGTGGTTGTGATGCAGCCCATGGAAGAGGAAGTTCGGGGAGAAGGAGGCGTCGGAGGAGGGAGCAGAAGGTGTAGGGTAATGACGCCCGTTGATTGGGAGCGGGATGGTGGGCCCGACGGCGGCAACGGCTGGATCGAGGGAGACGCCATGGGGCTGGAGCGGAGGCAGGGAAGAAGAGGGTTGGGGTGGATTTTGCTGGGGCCTTTGGACTAAGCGGAGGAGAAACTCGCCGCCGTTAAGCGGCGGCAGTTCTTCACTACCGCCGCCGGTCATAGAAGTGGTGTTGGTGGAAACGGTGGGCGGAGATGACAGGCGCGGCAACGCTGTGCTTTCGGAAGGTCCGGAGTTAATTTACACGTCTGAAGACGAACCCGGAAACTACTTTCTTCATGCTGCTTTTTTTTTTTTTTTTTTAGTTTAGATTTGGGGTCTTTATTTATGTCATCTAATCTATCTATTCCGTAATCCGTATCTATCAATTTGCCTCCTCTAGTTGATCAAAATTTAAATTTTATAGTAGTATAGTTTTACACGATTTCTGTTTAGCGCAAGGCAAAATTGCCGTTTAGCGCATGTCATGTGGTCGCAACGACCATGTTACAACTGGTCGTTGCGACCATATTTTTTTTTAAACCTACACTTGGTCGCAACGACCATGTTACAACTGGTCGCAACGACCATGTCACAACTGGTCGCAACGACCATGTCACAACTGGTCGCTGCGATCATTGCTCACTTGGTCGCTGCGACCGTTTGTGACATGGTCGTTGCGACCATATGTTTATTAGTCGCTGCGACCAGTTGTGACATGGTCGTTGCGACCAGCTACTACGTTTAAAAAAACCCTACATCGCCTATATAAGATACGTGGGTATTCGAAAGAGCTGTGCGGTGTTATCAAGCATAGAATTAAGTTGTCAACATGTCGAAAGAGAACGATGAGTTGAGTAAAGGCCTCGAAGACATATCGCTGGAATTCGAACTCCGTCGGGTATGTATTATCCTTATTATGTGTCGAATGTTCTACTACCTTTATAAAACTTTATTTTTCCGTCGGGTATGTATCATCCTTATTATGTATTGATGATGTTCTAGACGAGACTATGACTTTTGTAACATAACATTAATTCTTGAAATATAAAATTACAAACTTTCAAACTTTCAAAATTGCAATCTTTTTGTAGGGTTTGTTAGTTAGTAGGGTTCATGAAATTGTTTACGGTTAATGAAATTTTTTAGGGTTAAAAGGGATTGCATTATATTATTAGGGTTAACGAAATTGCATTATAATATAGTTTGGATTTATTATAATAATGGGGTTAATAAATAAAGTATATACAAAATTAATGTTGTGAATTGAAATAAATTAGGTAGATATCTATAGATAGATAGATAGATAGATAGATAGATAGATAGATAATGAATTTAATATTTTACAATTTAATTTGGCTCTATCATATCGAGACTGACACTTGTTTCGTGGTTTTGTAAGGGGGACAACGATGGCACTGAATTGTATATCAATTACAGTTTTGACACTATAGTGTCAAACAACACCCTTTTGCCAGACCAGTCAACTGTCAGAGAGGAAACTAATGGGACGCAACTTGGTCAACTGTCATCTGATTTGGGTTCCCCATACGGAAATACTTTGCCTGTCCCAACATCAGCGCAAATGCAGATGGATCGGAATGAATCAGAGCAGATTGAAGTGCCCACGGAGCCTGTGCAGGTAATGTCAGCAGATTACACTGAACAGTTTACTACTAATGAAACATTCAAGAGTAGGGAGGAAGCTATAGAATGGGTGAAGAAGAAGGGCAAATCGAATCAGATGTGCATTGTGATCAGACGTGTCATCAAGAGTGATGCGACTACACTTGGGCGGACATGGATGTATTGCGAGAGAGAAGGGTGGTACAAACCCGTGAAAGATGACGTCCACAAACGCGTGAATACAAAAAACGTGGATGTCCATTCATGTTGAAAGTTGTAGAGACTGAAAGGGGATGTTGGAAGGTTCAGATGATTGTAGGAGTTCACAACCACGAGTTACACAAGAGTTTGCATGGGCATGCGTTCGCCGGAAGGCCTACAATAGTACAGCATGAGTTGATTAAGACCATGACCGAAAGCCATGCGAAGCCAAGGAACATTTTGCTAGCCCTTCAAAAGGAGCCCGGGAATGTCACAAAACTAAAGCAAGTCTACAACATAAGAGGCAGCCTTCGAAAGAAGGGTATGCAGGGGAGAACCGTTCCGCAACAATTTTTTGCCAAGGCTATGGAGTTGAAGTATTTTGTGCGGCACAGAACAGCGCCAGACTCCCCGGTTTTGAGTGACATTGTCTGGGCACATCCCGATTCTATCGCGCTCCTGAAGGCATTCCCTTATGTACTTGTGATGGATGCGACATACAAAGTGAACAGGTACATTTCGTCAATCTTGTTTAAGTTTTTTAGTCCATTGCACATGTCCATATTAGAGAGCTTCATATATCTATTTAACACTCTACTATGTAAATAGGTACAATATGCCTTTCTTTGAAGTCATTGGCATCACATCTACGTGGAAGAACTACAACATAGCATGTGCTTTTATGAGCGGGGAAACTGTTGAAAATTACTCGTGGGTTATGGGTGTCATAGCTGAACTTCTCAACTTAGTCGGAAGGTCTCCTGATGCCATAGCCACCGACAGAGAGCTCGCTTTGATTAATTCCATTACAGTTGTCTTTCCCCAGACAAAGCGAATCCTATGTCGGCGTCATGTGCAAAAAAACTTGGAGGACAGAGCAAAGAAACTAACAAAAGACGTGACAGTTGCAGATAAGTTTGCGAGAGAGTGCATGACTTTACTCTGGTCACGGACCGAAGAGCAGTACGTCAGTGGATTGACTCCACTACGTGATAGCTGGAAAAATATATCAGGGTTGGTGAACTACTTTGAGCGGCAGTGGTTAAGAAACTATAAAGAAAATCTTGTATCTACTTGGACGGACAAGGTGTTCCATTTGGGAACCAGAAACACTAACAGGTATGATTGAATTTTGTCATTCAAATATATTTCATATCTTGTTTCATATTATGCCTTTACTCCATGCGTACCTAATTCATTGCAGAGTCGAGAGTGCACATTCCACATTTAAGGAGTTCATGACTCCAAAGGGAGCAATGAGTCTTGATACTGTCTTCGACAGCATGCATGCAGCTCTTCAGGTTCAAATCAGTGAAATTAAAGCATCGTTTGGAGAATCTCGACTCAAAGGGATGACGTCTGCAGCAACTGAAGATGTGTTTCGGTTACTGCAACATTCTGTTTCTCATAAGGCTATAAAGTTGTTGATGGAAGAGCAGCAGCAGGCTGAGCTGCATGGTCTGTGTGACGACGTATGTAACTGTACAATTGAAGTAACATATGGACTTCCATGCTACCACACAGTTGCTCGTCATAAGAATCGTGATATTCCGATCTCCTGTTCGGCGCTGCATCGTTTCTGGACACAGCTTAAGATCCCGCTTCATGATACTCCAGACCAGCTTGATGATGATGCTAATCGAAAGCGCAAGGTCGCTAGATCGCTGATGGATGAGTTGTACTTCAACGACTTCCCAAAAGCTTCTGCAGATGAACAGTATCGATGGGCGACAACAATTTATGGCATGCGCAACCCTCACCTTACAAATCTGAAGGAACCGCAAGTGGTACATACCAAGGGTCGCCCGCGAGGGAGCCTCAACAAACGCGACCTTTGTGGGTGGGAATACACTGATATCCAACTCCGGAAGGAACAAAATGCACCACCACCTGGTCAAAAGTCTGCACTCATGCCAGTGACTCCGATCAAGAGAAAACGAGGCAGGCCCCCTAGCATCCACAATGAAGTAGCCCCAGCAGAGACACCTATTCAGACCTCTATAGCCGGGTCGGATGAATGTACACCTGTGAAAAGGCGTCGAGGTAGACCTCCGTTGCCTAAGAAGTCGTCCCCCACTGTAGTTGCAGCGAAGATTGCGAATCCTACCCCAGTTGGTCTAGTTGCAGGTCCGCACATTGGTGCCATTCCAGAATTCATGAACAAATATGTTAACGAGTCATATAGCGTGGCACCTGATGGGAATTGTGGATTCAGAGCGATTGCGCGTTCAGGAGGCCATGATGAAGAAGATTACTGGAAGACGATCAGACGAAGCATGATTACAGAATTACAAAATCGTCCCCAGTTGTATGCTCAGTGGTTAGGCGGCGACGACGGCATTGCTAGGGTTACGAAAGCACTAGACTGGTTTGTCGATGGTGTTAATGCTCCAGTTGAGTATTGGCTATCAGCCTTCGATATGGGGTCGTTGGTTGCAACGACATTTAACAGCATATTTATTGTGTTCTCTCCTAATTCTGCGTTCACAGTCCCTCCTCTAACGGTCCGACCCGATTGGGCGTATGAAGAGTTGGGGATTAATACGATATGTTTGCAGTACGCACATTTCAGTGGTGTAAGTACAACATTCATATGAATCCTTTTTTTTAGTTGAAAGTGTTATCTGATCGGATTATGATATGCATTCTTTGTCTACGCAAATATTGCTAATACCTGATGCACCCCTGCCTCCTATTGCACCCAACTGGCATCATTGTCGAGATCAAAGCGCTGCCGGCCTTGAATCCTTCCTCCGAGATCGGCTTGACGCATATCTGTATGAACGAGGCGAAGTTCAAAGGATAATTGATGATACTGTCGTTAATTGCAATTAGAAGGCTTTTACTTTGATAGTTTATTATACCTTCATATTATACATTTGATGTTTTACCAGGATAGTTTATGTTTATTTATATTGGCTTCCAACATTTGATATTATATGATTATTTCATATTGACTTTCGATTACGAAATACCCTCTACCTAACTCCCATTATACTAAATAAACATAAAGTCTACGACAAATAACATTATCTAAGACTACGACAAATAAACATAAAATCTACGACAAATAATCATCTAAGTCTACGACAAATAAACATAAAATCTACGACAAATAATCATCTAAGTCTACCATATATCGCGATGTCCATGTCACTCAAGATCCCCACCCCCAACCACCACTCGGTGGTGGGTTGTCATTCCATGATCCCCCATCACCACTTGGTGGTGGGTTGTCATTCCATGATCCCCATCTCTCAGTAGATGTGTTGCTACCTTGTCCCACTTCATAGTTAGAGCGACTAGGGTACTCGTTCAAGCCCATATACCCTAGCTCGATCGCCGCGTACATCATGCTCTGGTGGACGTCGTCAGGCACCCGCGGCCTAGTATCCTCGACAAACCACGGGGTGAGATGGTCAAGCGCCCGCTGCATATGCTGAAATTCATGCAGCACAAGACTAAGTATTGAAAATATATTAAATGATAATAACGCAAAATAGAGCGATATGTAATTATGGAGTGTTACCAATGATTCTTCAGAAGCCGGCGCAGAAGTGGGATGTACGAACCGATGTGTTCGCGGCTCGTACCATGAAGCATAATCGTCGGACACATCACCAGCATACCTACTCATAGGGCCAATCATGTCCATGGACATGGAGTGGATGTGGGGAAGAGTCCAAGCCCACGCCCCAGTCTCGTAGACCACCTTGTACTCTGTGTTCTTCACACCCCTCAGAGCAGTCGTGGGCTGGATGACCGCAGATGGCACTCCCTGCTGGCGACCAAATTGCCTCGCGAATCGATCTGGCATATACGGCTCATTAATATCAAGACATGAGATTATGCCATGGTATCTAGATGGCGCTATATCAGGGCTGTAAAAGTCGACATCCCCATACGGCATCCAATCCACCTGTGTGCATTCAAACAGATCAAATCATCTCCTATCTGCTCAATCTACTTTATTCAAAACTGGGTCTACATTATCAATGAATATAAAATATATGCATACCTCATTCGCCTGCAGCCCATCCAACAACTTTCTGTAGTTAGGGTACGGAGGAGTAGGCAGAGTCGCATTTTTCCATTGGCATGCGAATGGCTCCGTGTCCCTATCCCAATCACTCGATCTTGTAGGACGAAATGTTGGAAAATATGCATAAATCCAAGCCTATTTCCATAAAAAAAAATTATATGATCAACATTCAAAATTTATAACAAAAAATTATGAAATATTGGAAATTTATTTTGATACGCACCTCGAGTAGTGTAATGCAACCACACATTTGGCTGCAATCTCTACGAGATGCCTCTCCCAGCCGGTGGTACAAATATGCTAGAGTAGCAGAACCCCATGATAAGGTGCTCACCCGGCTGTGATCGCGCAACAGTGGGAGGTAAGATAGAGAAAGCCTGTTCTGTGTCTTATCAGTGAACAGGGTAGAACACAGGAGGTAGAGGAGGAAGCAAGTTGCAATTGATTCGGGTGGCAGATATACAGCGTTCTCATCCTCACATTGGCTAACCAGAAACTCATATGGGAACCCCCGCCTCCCTATCTGGTGATCCTCAAGCTCCTGCGCATCTATCTGCAACTCCTCCACCAGCTCTCGCAACACTACCTTCGGATCCATACGATGTGAGACTACGTCTCCAGTAATGTTGATCCCCAGCAAATAGTACACGTCGTGCAACGTGATACTCATCTCTCCGAACGGCATATGAAACGAGTTCGTTTCTGGATGCCAGCGCTCAACAAACGCATCCACAAGACTTCCGTTATGTTTGCTGTACATCGAAGTCTGTAGATGGGTCAAACCACTGCTTGTCACAATATCTACCCACGGCAGGTTCTCGTCCAAAACCCACCTTGACAGCTGTGTCGTACGAATATGAAGCTTCAGTGGTTCCCGGTCCTATCGAAACATACATCAATCATAGATGATAAGAATATATATATATTTTATGAAATTTAACATGCGTATATACAATAAATAACGTTAATAAGATTTTACTCACCATCCCAGCCCAAATGGTATGAGCGATGTGTCCCTCAAACCCCAAAAGAAGATCCGGAATACGAGGACCTCCCGGAGCTGGACATGTCAGCAGTGGTGCTATCGTCGGACCTGCGCCCTGTTGCCGCCTACTTCTCGAGGCTCTAGGCCGTCGCCTAGAACTCTCTGGCGCATCCGGAGCCGCAGATGCCGTCTGCTCCGGTATCATATCGTCATCGGCCGGATCCGCCTCGCGTGTAGCCCGAGCGGCGGCGCGCTGACGCCGTGCCGATGCGTGTAATGCTGATCGTCTATCCATCTGTAACCAAAACAAACTAACCATCAAGAATAAGCTTGAGTTCCACAACACAAGGAAAGAGATTTCTTTGCACCCATTATTCCACTCTAATTCTATGTTCGCAATACACATCGCAAATTTCGTTCCACAAATTACCCACAATCTATTTCGAAATAAATAAAAAAAAACTTATGAATATAAAACACACACAAAGACTCTAAAACATCAGCAATTGCACTCTTCAATTGACGGAAACCACACACAACAAATCAAGGATCAACACAACCAAAGAAAAATCTACTGCATATACACAGGTCGCAGCGACCACAAGCAACATGGTCGCAGCGACCAATGTAGTTCTGGTCGCAGCGACCAAAAGCTACTTGGTCGCAGCGACCATGGGCCTTTTGGTCGCAGCGACCATATGTGGTTTGGTCGCTGCGACCTGTCGTCGTCTTCAACCTCCAGCCGTAATGTCGAACAAAGCCATCCGAACCAAAACCAAATTTTCAACCTTTATTATCATAGATCTGTGTAGTAGAAGCCTATATACCACTCATTTGACCACAAATACACAAATCTACACCAATTTTTGGCCCCTATTTCAAATCCAAAAATCAATCCCCAAAATCCCTAATAACTAGTTTAATCATCCGAAATCACAAGCAAAATGTTGAAAACGTACCTTTAGTTTGCTAGATCTTCGAGTTAAAGGTGTGAAATTGAGCAAATGTGGAAGAAATCTAGGTTTTGGAGGGTGATGGGTGTTTGGAGAGGAAGAGTTGGTGTTTGGGGGAAGCGGTGAGTGAGGAGAGATTGTGAGATGGGGTGGGAATGGGTAGGGTAGTGTTAGTAATTTAGTTTATTTTTAGGGGTATTTTGGTCATGTTCTGAAAGGTAATTTTACCTTGCTCTAAAAAGTAGTCCCCTAGTTTTATCATTAGAGTTTGGGTCATGTGTTTCTATCCCTACGGTGTTAAATATTAATAGATCTGCACCATTGATTGAATGAAATGAGTGGCTATGATTATTTAACAATTTTGGTTTTTTTCTTTAATTAAAAATCAATGAGTCGTGTCTCTTTCCTTACCTACTTGCTGAATTACGTGCGCGTGCGTTGTACTTCTTTTTTTTTGTGGTGTAACGTTTTTTTAGTTGGGTAACGTTGTTTTTTTTGTGTGGTGCACAGTTTGAACTATTCGATAATGTGATATTAGTTATGAATAAATTTGCCAAACAAGCACTTTTTTTGGATAAATTAGTGAAATGTCCACCTTTTTGGACAAATTAGCAAAATGTCCGCTATTTATACCCCTAATCTCTCGCTCAACTCACGCTCCTTCCCCCGCTCCTTCCTCTCGCACAAGGTAGGCGATCCGCCTTCTCCTTCATCTCCGGCGAGCACAAATCTTCGAAAGAACAGGGACGATCCTCGAATCAGGCCTCACCGGCAATGGTGGATTCAACAGTGATGGTGTCTTCTTCTGTGGCCGATGCTTCCTGCGAGAGTTCTTGGTGAAGCAACAAATTGCCCTCCTTTGAGATCCGAGATCTCCTCGGTAGATCCAGATCCGAGATCTCATCGGGATGATCCTCCAGATATCGCATCTGAATCTCCTCAATTGATCCGCTCAGGCGTCGTAGTGGCGGGGGAGATCGCAGTCGCTGCTCTTGGAGATTCGCCGGCGATGAACCCCCTACTACTTCTCTCATCAAATTGCTTGGATTTTGTGGTGCTTGGATCTGTGTGTGCTTGGATCTCAAAATCAATTGCAAAATCGATCTGTGTGTGCTTGGATCTGCTCTTGGAGGCCGGATCCAGATGAGGAAGATGGACGGATCCAGATGGCCGGAGCGAGCGAGGCGAGCGAGCGAGGTCGAGCAGCCGGAGCGAGTGCGATCCGAGGCGGAGGCGGCGAGGCGCAGCGGCGAGCCGACCTGCCGGCCTTTCCTCTTCGCAGAAATCGGGAGGAAGAAGATGAATTTTTGTTAAATTACAAAAATCACCCTATGAATATGAGAAATTAAAAAACCTATCTATATTTTATTATGTAATCCATAATCTATAATTTTATTTTATTTTTTCACAACAAAATGTTATATTTGCACAACATATGGTTATATTTGCACAACGTACTCTTATATTTGCACGACAAAATGTAAAAAAATAAAATAAAATAAAAACTAGACTTTGGTTATATTTGCACAACTTACGGTTAAATTTGCACAACATACTCTTATATTTGCACGACAAAATGTTTAAAAAAAAAATTAAAACTAGACTTGGGTCATCTTTGCCCAACTTACGATTAAATTTGCACAATGTACTCTTATATTTGCACGACAAAATGTTTAAAAAAAAACAAAAAAAAACTAGATTTGGGTCATATTTGCTCAACATACGGTTATATTTGTACATCGTACTCTTATATTTACACGAAAAAATGTTTAAATTTTTTTTTAAAAAAAAACTAGACTTGGGTCATATTTTCTCAACATACGGTTATATTTGCACGACAAAATATTAAAAAAAAAACAAAAAAACTAAACTTTGGTCATATTTGCTCAACATACGATTATTTTTGCACATGCACAACATACTCTTATTTTTGCACGACAAAATGTAAAAAAAAATAGACTTGGGTCTAATTTGCTCAACATGCGGTTAATTTTGCATATGCTCAACATACTCTTATTTTTGCACGACAAAATGTAAAAAAAAAAAAAAAAAAAACTAGACTTGGGTCTAATTTGCTCAACATGCGGTTATTTTTGCACATGCTCAACATACTCTTATTGCACGCCAAAATGATAAAATTGTTATTGGCAAGATGATAAAATTGTTATTGGCAAGATGATAAAATTGCTACGGACAAGATGGACACTCCACCAATTTGTCCCAAAATGTGGACGTTTCACTAATTAGGACAACTTTTTTGGACATTTCACCAATTCCCCCATTAGTTATTCCCTAACTTAGAGTTATTATTCGTGTGTAAAGATGAGTTATCGTTTAGATAACAGCGAAAGAGTTGGTCAATTTTGCAACTATTCGCTAGGTTGATAGTAATTATTCGCTAAGTTGATAGTAATTATTCGCTAGGTTGAAAGAGTATGTAAATGTAATTCTTGATTTGCTACATTTAATTACCCATATACATATGAATAATTCCTTATTATCAACGAATAGTGTCTCTTAACTTGCTGAATAGTCGATAAATTCATAAACAATCTTAGACAGAGTTTGAATTTCAAGAAACCTATATCTAATTCTTTACATACATATGAATCATTCCCCACATACATATGAATAATTCTTGATTTCTATCGCATAATCACAAGCAACACACAACAACCACTCAAAGAATACTACAAATCCATCCGAAATCACCTAGATTTGATAACAAATAATGAGGATTCATCCGAAATTACCTAAATCTAATAACAAAGAATGAAGATATGATAACAAGGAGCCCCAATAAATTCAAGTTGATTGCAAAACCTGAACAAATTAAAGAGCCCCGTGTGTATGAAATCTTTCCTTTTATCTGTCATACTAGTGGACTATCCCACGGGATTATCGACTTTTGTATCAATAAATATATACATTCATATATTAATGCAAATAAAGATAAATCAAAATTAAAAATTAATTAAATAGAAACTCGGTCTAATCTATTTGATATTTTTAGACTTTTTTATTTCATATTTTAGTTATTCCTTAAATTAAGTTTGTAAGGTTTTAATTTTCCATCTAGATTATACTAAAACTATTTTAGTTTTATTTTTCTATACACTATTTTTTTTCTTGTCGGAAACTAAAATTATGGTAGAGCATGCCCCTTGCTATTATACGGAGTACTTATATATCCATAAAAGAAAATTTTAGAGTATTAGATGTTTTAAAATATATTATTGTATATAGTAAATTATTTTTATATAATGGGGTCTATTTTTGGTAATTTACAATTTAAAAATATTTGGCGAACTTATGAATATAATTTAATTTGCTGTTTTCATTGTATATTGTGTTTACTCAAGTGATGATTTTTTTAATCAAATACTCAAGTGTCGATTTTAAAAGTGATAATTGATTTTCTACTTTGAAACTATTACACAAATAATTGATTAAAAAATTTACTTCACTACCATGTTTCGTACTAATATTTTATAAAATTTAAAATTTAAATTTATGATGAATATACATATAATTTATACTAAAACACGTTTTTTAAAAATAGTAACAAAATTTTTTGTTTACATTAATTATACATTTTATCTTCTTTTGAATGTGTATTAATACTTATAAAAAGTTAAATTTACTAAAGTAATTAAAATAAAATTGATGATTACCTGGCTCTCTACTTTTCAAATATTATAGAAATAATTTATTAGATAAAATAAAACTAGTATTTTTAACTTCATATAAAGATTGTTCATTTTTTTTAGTCTCTTTAATTTCTTATAAAGATGATTTATTTTCTTTTTAAAATCTTCAATATTTCTCATTTATTCTACCTCATTTATGGCAAAAAAGCTTCTTTTACTAAAGAGAAAGATATATGGCCTGCTGCACTCAAAGCTTCTATCAATGTCATATTAGTGCACATTAACTCCTTAGTTTTTGCTGTCAAATGAAAATCCATATTTCGATTCCCCGGCGTTCGGAGTCTTATTATCTTGCAGGTCTATACATTCGACAATAAATTCATCCGTCAAGAACAAACATGAAAAAACTATTCTAGGGCAAACAAAAAGCAACGAATTTGGGGACAAACATTTTTCAAATAAGAAGAAAATTTGAAATCGAGAATTGAGGATTCATCGGCAAAGAGATGAAAAAAAAAGGGGAATTGTGCTATAGGCCATAATTAGGGCCTTTATTAGGAAAATGTCCACTCTTCCCTTCCAAATTGGCAAAATGTCCACCTTCCTTCCCTTGCCCCCTTTGCCCCCCCACGCGCGCCCCCTGTGCCCCCCTCCTGTTTCAGCACATTTGATTTCAGCAACTCCTATTTCAGCGTTTTTTTTTTTTTTTTTTTTTTTTTTTTTTTTTTTTTTTTTTTTTTTTTTTCGCGCGTTGCTGAAACCTAAGTTGCTGAAACCGAAATTGCTGAAACCAAAGTTGCTGAAACTGTTGAAAATAGTTTTTTTTTTTTTTCGCGCGTTGCTGAAACCTAAGTTGCTGAAACCGAAATTGCTGAAACCAAAGTTGCTGAAACTGTTGAAAATAGTTTTTTTTTTTCGCGCGTTGCTGAAACCTAAGTTGCTGAAACCAAAGTTGCTGAAACCAAAGTTGATGAAACTGTTGAAAATAGTTTTTTTTTCGCGCGTTGCTGAAATCGGAGTTGCTGAAACCAGGGTTGCTGAAACCAGAGTTGCTTAAATTGTTGTTGCAATTGCTAAAATTAGTTTTTTATTTTTTTTGCGTCAGCGCTTCGATATCGGAGTTGCTGAAATTGTTGAAATTAGTTTTTTTTTTCGCGCGTTGCTGAAATCGGAGTTGCTGAAACAGGAGTTACTTAAATTGTTGTTGCAATTGCTGAAATTAGTTTTTTATTTTTTCGCGCCAGTGCTTCGACATCGGAGTTGCTGAAACCGTGTTGCTGAAACCGGAGTTGTTTTTTTTCTTTTTTTTTCGCGTCACCACTTCGACACCGGAGTTGCTGAAACCTTATTGCTGAAACCGGAGTTGCTTTTTTTTTTCTTTTTCTTTTTCTTTTTTTCGCGTCACCACTTCAACACCGGGTTTGCTGAAACAGTGTTGCGGAAACCGGAGTTGGCTTTTTTTTTCGTGTCAGCACTTCAACACCAAAGTTGTTTTAGTGCTGAAATGATTTTTTTTTTCGCGTCAACAAAAAATGCTGAAATAATTTTTTTTTTTCACGTCAGAAAAAAATGTTGAAACGATAAGTACGGGGTATCCGACACGAAAACACGAAACGGTTCCGTATCGGATATCCGTATAACACGACACAAACCATTAATAAAAAGTTAAAAATCTGTTTTTTTATTCCCTCTGAATGCATACACTAGTAATAGTACAATTAGGTTTTTTGAATTTGATTATTCAAAAAAATGCTGAAACTGTTATATATATATATAAACAAGAGCAACCAACGAAGGTAAGCTAGTAACAAGGAGCAACCATTGAAGCAACATTGCAACCCATTCAAACCAACATTGACACCGAAATCACCAAAACGAGCAACCAATTCGAACCGTTTAATCACCAATTCGAACCATTCAGCATTGCAACCTAAGAGTTGCTGAGAGAGGCAAAAAAAAAAGAAGAAAGATTCAAGTTTTGCAATGCCAATGTTTGATTATGATATGGAAACAGAAACCAAAAGTTGATCCATTAACATCTCCAATTGACTTTGGAATGTTTCCTGCTATTCTAAGCAAAATTCCAGCAGCTCAAAATCATCAAGAGATAAGGGATTACACCATTTTACCTACCCATTTCATACTCCCAATAAAACCTCATCACATCACATCACATCACTACCATTAGACTGAACCTACACAGTACTCTTTAACCTAAGATATCCAAATTCCTAAAATTGAAAATCAGCACTCAATTTCACTGAGATGCTAAAACAAAAAAGAAAAGGAATCAACTTACAGGAGAGCCATGAGCTTTGGCTTCATTCAAATGGAAATCCCATGACTCTGTGGAATCCACCTTGATAACGCGCACCTGATTTGCAGATCATCAGACACCGTTCCGACTTTGGAGATGGAGGAGGTCGGAACCGCAACCGCTACTTCATCGGACATCAGACAACGGACAACGACATGGAGGTAATCAAACAGATTAGCACTCATGGAGGATTTATTCTAAAGCAAATTTGATTAATGAAGACCAATTAACAACATTTCAGCATGTGTATTCTAAAGCACAAGATTCAAACAGTCTACAAGCAAGCAGTGACTATCAACTCTCACACCTCTGAAATATCTTAATGAAAGACATAATTCAGCAAATTGGAGGGTTCCTACAAACATCACTGCTAGATCATCAAAATAACTAGCGAAAGCACAACTCTTTAGATCGAAAACCAACAAGCAGTAAACTCAATTTTCAAAACTTGAAACTGATTTAAGTGTACAAAAACCAACAATTAGCGGTTGAGAAGCAACTTACACAGTTCACAGAGGAACGTCCGCCATTCACAAGCACATCGTTCCCAAACCTAAACCTGGTCTCAGGCGACGCCAAGCTCAAATCCAGCGGAAAACTTGCCCCGAGCGCCTATCCACCGCCAATAAAGCCATCCGCACCTCCGTCTCCACAGCCGCCACTGGAACTTAGTTGCGACGACGAAACGGTTGATGGCGCACGAGCATTGATGCGAGACAGCGAGAGTGAGGCACGAGCGAAGAAGCAGGGGCGATTCTTGCAAATCCGATTCGAGATTGGATTCGAGATTCGACGTGGATTTCATGGCCTGGATTTCTCGGACTTGCTTTTCCGACGGTAGAGGGACTCCGGAGTTGCGAAATCGGTTGAGATCCGGTGGAGCACCAATCTTGCTTGTGAATTGCGAGCGTTGAGGCGCACAACCGAGCGAGGGAGATTGCCTAGGAGATCGGTGAATTTGCAGAGGGACTCTGGATCCCCGGAGTAACAGCCATGGCTGTAGACGCGAGGGAGATGGGTGCCCCAACATTGCGATGGCCTCCAAAAGCTTCGCTCTTGAAGAGTAGATTAGGGTAGGAGGGGCACGAATTTAGGTTAAAATAAATCATGGACTTTTACCTAATTTGTAAAGGGTGGTGGACAGTTTTCTAATTAGATCCTAAAAATGGGCCTGTATGGCAAATTAATTCAAAAAAAAAGAAGCTTGAGTGCAAACTAAGAGATAAATTCATACTATTTTTCGACCCATGGTTGAAAGCTCTGCACTACTGGTGCAATTAAGGTTCCATTTAATTTATAATTAAATTAATACTCCGTAATTGGAATAATCTGGGTCATCTATTTTACCTCAATTAAGGTTCCAGATTTGTTAACGACTTGTTAACATTTGATTAATACTATATATATATATAGGGAAGAGTTCCAATGAAACGAATAATACGGTGTAACGGTGAAACGAATGAATATTACTTTATATGAATATGAAAATATGAATATTATGTTGTGTGATTATGAATATGATGTAAATATGAGTATATGAATATAATGTTATTTATATTCAAATAATATAAAATGAATAACGTCATATTCATATTGACACACCATAATATTCACACATTCATATCCACAAAATGGCATATTCATATAAATATAATATAATATTCATTCGTTTCACCGTTACACCGTATTATTCGTTTCATTGGAACTCTTCCCCGGCAAAGGTTCTAGTGAAACGAATAATATGGTGTAACGGTGAAACGAATGAATATTATGTCATATTCATATGAATATGTTATTATGTAGATATGAATATGTGAATATTATG
Source organism: Persicaria maculosa (assembly GCA_963922045.1). Classification (NCBI taxonomy): domain Eukaryota; kingdom Viridiplantae; phylum Streptophyta; class Magnoliopsida; order Caryophyllales; family Polygonaceae; genus Persicaria; species Persicaria maculosa. Next base: position 54,058,201 of record OY998270.1, read on the forward strand.
GTGTGTGAATATGAATATTGTGTTATTCATTTTATGTTATTTGAATATAAATAATATCATATTTATATTACCATATTTACATCATATTCATATTCACACAACATAATATTCATATTTTCATATTCATATAAAAGAATATTCATATGAATATGACATAATATTCATTTGTTTCACCGTTACACCGTATTGTTTGTTTCACTAGAACGCTTCCCTATATATATATATATATATATATATATATATATATATATATATATATATATATATATATATATATATATATATAAAAGAAAGTAATGGTTTGAGTGAGGTTAGACCTTGTTGTATCACTATCCAAGTATGTTTTTATAGATAAGGACGCGCAAAACTGAATCGGCGGGAGGTTTTGTGTGGATGTCGTAGGGAAGAGACTCGCGATCTTGTCACCAATCGAGCTGATCTTCCGAAAAATGTGACTGAATTGCACTCTTTTAAAATGTTAGAGGAGGAATAGGGTATTGGAGTTCAGCATCTTGATCTCCCACGGACAGCTCCACTATTGTTGCATACAGTTGATGACGATCAAGTTGTCACTCTCAATCATAATATTGCTGGAAAGATCGGGCTCTTTCGCTTTAGTGACGCCTCCTTTAAGGGCAAGGGCATCAGCTCGTAACACGAAAATGTGCCCACATTAGATACCGACCCATTGTGTTCTCTAATGATGAAACATGTAGTTGCCTCACCTTAAGATAGTTTGGATCCATAAAAATTAATTTTGAATGTTTGCTCCACCTCAAATTTCTTTTTCTTTTTGGTGCATTTGTTCGTAGTTTCTGGTGATATTAGGGCTCATGTTCAAAGGTCAACTTGGAGGCTGCCTAGTTTTGTAGTTGTTGACTGATATAGTTCTCCATATATTTAGATGGATGTTGTATTTAGGTTTTTAAATATTTTTCGATTCCTGCTTCTCCATAAGCACTTCCATGTCGTAGCTAGTCTTCCTTTTTTGCTCAAGGTTATGTTTGTTGAATATTTATCACAGATCGAGAAGGTTAGGGGAACATTAATGCCTTTGTTTACCTGTTTGGTCATTATTGGGATTTGGCAATCTTCCAAATGAAGTTTTTAAATTTTTGGAATGTGTTTAGGTTCCATATCCATGTAATATTGTTGGGTTCTTCTGTGTTACCTTATGATGATCTTAGGATAATCTTCCAAATGAAGTTTTTAAACTCTGTTATGGATGTAAGACTTAAGGTCGGCATACCCGAGTATATTGTCGGAGCATTCTCACTTGGAGTATGAAAAGAAAGAGTTCTTGTGACATGAGCAGAGCTTAAATCACTTATAAATCACTCTCAACATTCTTATTTATATCCGATGTGGGACGAGGTATTACAATGAATCATTAAACTATTTATGTATCAAACTTTCACATACCATTATTCAACATGTTTTTTCAAAAGCTAAAAGTGATTAGGATGATCTACATACGATCAATAGTCCATCTTAGAGTATCATTTGGAATGACAACATGTAGTTAAATTTGTGGAAAAGTTGAGAATAGTAGTTGTATGACCTAAAAAGGTCAACTACCCGTTACACTATTAGTTTTCCTAACTATAGAACGAATCCACTAATAATAAAAAGGTTGTTACCTTCTATTTTGATATCTTTGATATTAAGTAGACCCGAGCAAACGCGGATGCGGGCCGGGCTTTACCCGAAAATTTGACTCTTTGTTGCTGGCGCGGCCCGGGCTAAGCCCGCTTAACGGGTTGGAAGTCTTGTCCAAGTCCGTTCGCGAATACGGTTGCGGGTAGCCTGCGGGTACCCGCAAAAAAAATTATTGGATAATTAAGTTACTGTTTCAGGTATAAATTATTGTTTTTTTCTTAAAAAAATTGAATAATTAATATTAATTTACTGTTTTTTTTTAAAACTGAATAATTATAAGTTACTTTTTTTAGTTACTGTTTTTTAAATAAATAATTAATATTAATATTATTTATTATATATATATATTAATCGCTGTTTTTTAGAAACGGTTTTTTTTAGTTACTGTTTTTTTAAATTACTGTTTTTTAAGGTATAAGTTACTATTTTTTAAAAAAAAATTGAATAATTAATATTAATATTATTTATTACATATATATATATAATTATATATTAATCACTGTTTTTTTAGAAACCGTTTTTTTTAAGTTACTGTTTTTTAAATTACTGTTTTTAGGTAAATACTGTTTTTTTAAATTGAATAATTAATATTAATATTATTTATTACATATATATATAATTATATATTAATTACTGTCTTTGTAGAAACTGTTTTTTTAGGTATAAGATAGTTACTGTTTTTTTTAAATAATTAATATTAGTATTATTTATTACATCTATCTATATATATAATTATATATTAATTTTAATGAAAAAAGGCGAGTAAGTACCCGTTGCGGGCCTTCATTGCTCTGTCCACACCCACGCCCACCGCGGACGCGAGCCGGATCTAGCAGCCCGCATGGACTTCGACCTATGTCCAACCCCGCTTGCAAATACGGGCGGACTGGGCGGGCCGAATGGACCCACCCGCGTTTGACCAGATATGTACATGTCACACTATTGCTTGCTCACCTCCTTCCACAACACCTAATCCAAAACAATACTCATCTAATTGGATTTTTTTTTATAATAGTGCAATTGACCACATCTCTTCTTGATAATCAAACTCCTCTTCTTCACTCCAAAACCAAACCATGCCAAATGGAAATCAATCTCTTATTTCTCACATCGGAGACATTGCTATATATCTCCTAATCTTACTCTTCCTTTTAAAAAGGCCTACTAAGTTTGAACTTAGGGTATGATAGAGTTTTCTTTTCTAGAAATCTAATTGTTCATGAGTACAAATTTTTTTTTTCTTATATAAAAGATTTGACAAACTACGTACTGTTTTGCCTTCTTTAGTTTCTGATTTTCCTATCCATATTTTCCTACCTATTCACACAGCCTATTTCTTCTCAGGCACCACCTATTTCATGGTGGTTAACTTCCTTCTTAGCTAGCCTACGTCTCCAACTTGTTAGTTTTAGGTTTGCTTTAATTCGTCATGTTGTCGAGTACGTGTATGTTGGCTATTTGTTTGCACCTTTTTTATGTTGTAAATTCGACGATTTTTCGTATGCCGACTTATCAGCCTATTTGAGTCTCAGGTCTATCTGAACTCGAATTCTTACTCAATAAAAAAAGTGTTCCTACTCCTTTTTCCATCACCAATTATAATGACATCCAATAAAAGTTACTAAGGGTGTGTTTGAATTCCAATTCATTATTAGTATAATATAATTATAATTATAAACACTAAATTTACTTTACTGATCATTTTAGGATGTATTTAAAATAACATAAATTTTAAATAAAAATCGTATAAATTGTGTCAATCAAACACCCACTATTGCTTAAAGTTTTGAGTTTAATTATAATTATTGCATTATAATCGCAATGCATTGGAATCTAAACACATCTCAAAGAATATAGTGTGTTCCATTAAGCCAAAGTCTTTTGGACTAGTTAACTTGGTTTCTCCCCACTCTTTACCCTTTTTTCATCATGCTTTCTTGCTTCTCTCTCTTTTTACTATGAACCCACATCATATCATATTATGAAGTTGTTCATGACTCCTAACTAGATATCAAATAATAATAATAATAATAATAATAATAATAATAATAACTAGCCATGAATAAAGGAATTGAAGCATTAAAGTCTAATCCACCCTGAGGTCGTGTATGGGCCGAAACTAGCTGGACAGAGGTCGTGTGCGAGCTCACGTACGGAAGACACGAACAACATATAAACCCAACGGGATTCCATCTCAAAACCAATTGGCAATCATAGGAGTAGTCCGCCAAGGTTATATGTTGTTCATCATATCTCAATCTTTTCAATGTGGGACAACCCTATATTCAAACAATAAGTGAGACATTGGGGATTAAAGAAGAAAGGCTCATGGGTTCTCTAATTGAGATTGTGAAGGCCGATCTTGATCAGCCAAAGATAGATAAGGAACTCACCCGATGCAAGTTTCTGAGTTGAACTATAGATAAGGAACTCACCTGATGCAAATTTATGAGTTGAACTTACACTTACCATGAAGGAGTAACGGATGCCAGCCTCCATGAAGCTTTCTCAATTTCATGTTAACTAGCTAGGTGGCATTCATAGTTCAAGAGAGGACGAGACACATACAACATCTTACTAGCCCAAGGAGTTGCAATTGTTTCCCTTACAGATTCGAGGAAAAATTCTTTTCAAGGTGGGAGGATCGGATGATCGATGTTATTAGGCCATATCATAGGGTTATTTGTGTAATTATATATATTAGCTTGAGCCCCAAGCATAATGTAATCTATATATACTTTCTAAGTTAATGAGAACGGCAGCACAAAATCTGAAACACTTATCCCTATTAATCTTATCATGGTATTAGAGCATCGATCCGATTAAAAACCCTAAACCTATTTTTTTTCCCTTACCTTCTGCCGTCATCTTCCTTCAACCGATCCACCATGTCTAACCCCGATGAAACTGCTCAACAAGCAATTCAGGCGTTCATCGCCGCTCAAACTGCCGCCCAGGCCAATCCCAAGATCAATTCTCCTTATTACCTTCATCCGTCTGACCATCCCGGTTTGACGATTTGTCCGATTGTCCTCAAAGGGGATAATTACCAAGACTGGGCTACGGCGATGCGGAACGCTCTTGTCGCCAAACGCAAAATTGGGTTCATCGATGGATCCATCATCATGCCCGCTGCTGGTTCTACCGATGCCGAAAATTGGCCTTCGGTCAATTCCATGCTTATTGGTTGGCTTGTACAGTCGATGGATCCGCCTCTCCGGTCCTCCGTTACGTACTCCGCCACTGCTAAGGAACTTTGGGACGATCTCCAACAGCGCTTTAGTGTTGGAAACGGCCCTCGTATTCTTCAACTCAGGTATGATATTGCATCTTGCCGTCAAAAGGGTCACTCTGTCTTCTCCTATTTTGGCATCTTGAAGAAACTTTGGGACGAACTCGCCATCTACGTCCCATTACCGGCCTGTATGTGCAATAACTGTACGTGTGGTATACATGCCAAATTGCGTACCGCTCGTGAGGAAGAACGCATTCACCAATTCCTCATGGGTCTTGACGATAGCAGCTTCGGCACGGTTCGATCCACCCTTATGGCGCAAGACCCGCTGCCTGCTCTTGGCAAAGTCTATTCTACTGTCACTCAAGAAGAACGCCAACACTCTATTATCAAGGATCGTGAGTCTCAAACCGACAACCTTGCTTTCGCTGCTCGGTCATCTAAACCTTCTTCTGGTCCATCTCCCTCCCTTACTAAGGAACAAAAGAAGCTACTGTTGTGCACTCATTGTAATCGATCCGGCCACGATGTCTCCATGTGCTTCAAGCTTCATGGTTTTCCCGATTGGTTCTATGAAAATCGGGCTGCTGGACGCGGCTCTGGCTCTTCTGCAGCACCTCCAACTGATCGTCCAGCAGGTGCAACGTCTACAGGACGCGGTCGTGGTTCCCCCGGGAGTGGACGTGGCTCTGCAGCGGTTGCCAACAGTGCTCAGCAGTCCGCACCCAGCACTTCCGGTTCGTTCCAGCCGTCCTCCGTTGACCGTCGAGCCCTTGGTTCGTCTCTAACGAATGAACAATGGGCATCTATGGTTCAGCTTTTTGCATCCCTAAACTCTTCCCCTGCTTCTAATGACCCCTCTGGTAAGCCGTCATGCTTTTGGATTCTTGATACTGGCGCCTCTTTCCACATGACAGGGCACACTCAATGGTTGCGGGATGTTATTTCTATTCGTCCGATTCATATTTTATTACCTAATGGTCATACATCCATTGCTGTTCGTGCTGGCACTCTATCTTTCGGAACCACCCGTGTACCTCATGTTCTTGTTGTTCCTGGCTTTACCTGCAACTTATTATCTTTTGCTCAACTTACAGTTGATCTTGATTGTGTTGTCACCTTGACCAGTCGCTTGTGTGTATTCCAGGACATAAGTTCGAGGATGGTGATTGGAGCGGGTGAGCAAAGGGGTGGTGTCTATTGGCTTCAGGCTTTCTCTGCTGCACATGCTTGTCCTGCGTCGTCTATTGTCACTGCGCCTTCTGCTCTTTGGCATCAGCGTCTTGGGCATCCTGCTGTCTCCGTCTTAAAATATTTACCTATGCTTACTAGCCCTGTTATTTCCTCTACTTTAGACCCATGTGATATTTGTTTCAAAGCAAAACAAACCAGAACTTCCTTTCCTATTAGTTCGAATAAAGCAGAGAATATTTTTGATTTATTGCATTGCGATGTCTGGGGTCCATACAGTACTACATCTACTTCGGGTGCTTCTTATTTTTTGACTCTTGTTGATGATTATTCACGGGCTGTTTGGGTCTTTCTGATGAGGTCGAAATCTGAAACTGCCAAGCTATTAGTTCAATTTCATGCTATGGTACACACACAGTTTTCCAGATCCATCAAGTGTGTTCGTGCTGACAATGGCACTGAATTCTTGCCACTAGTTCCCTTCTTTGCTGCCAAGGGTATTCAGTTTGAGAATTCATGTACGTACACCCCTCAACAGAATGGCAGGGTTGAGCGCAAGCATCGCCATCTACTGAATGTTGCTCGAGCCCTTCGTTTTCAGGGTACTCTTCCTCTTGAATTCTGGGGGGAATGTGTGCTTACTGCCTGCTACTTGATCAACAGAACCCCGTCTACATTACTCAATGGGAAAACTCCTTATGAGCTCCTGTATAATCGGCCTCCCAACTACAATTATATACGTGTCTTTGGGTGTTTGTGCTATGCATCTCAGCTTCCCAAAGATCGTAACAAGTTCGCCTCTCGCAGTCGTAGGTGCGTCTTTCTTGGATACCCCAACGGCAAACGCGGATGGCGTCTTCTTGATTTGGAGACTAAAGACATATTTATTAGCCATGATGTTGTGTTCTATGAAAACTCCTTTCCATACAGTGCTTCGGATCCTCCAGCTCCCTCTCCTGTCATTGAGGTCTCCCCCGTTGTCTATGATGATGTGCCAATCACTCCTATGTCGCCTATTCTTCCTCCCGCAACGACCATCGACGTCAGGGGGAGTCCTCCGGTAGATCCTCCAGTAGAGCCTCCAACTCGACACAGTACTCGCTCTCGCCATCCACCAGCTCGCCTGAAGGACTATGTCTGCAGCACAACTCAAGTTACTACACCCCCCTTTGCATCTTCACCATCTGTCTCCACTTCACCATCCTCAGGTACACCTTATCCTATCTCTGCTTATGTTTCATGTCACAGATTTTCTACAGCCCATACTTGCTTTCTCTCGGCCGTCACTTCTGGTTATGAGCCAAGTTCCTACTCTGAGGCGGTTCAGCATGTCGCACGGCGTGATGCCATGGCCTCGGAGATTGCTTCTCTTGAGCGCAACCACACTTGGGTTGTGACTGATCTTCCTCCGCACAAGACTGCTTTTGGTTGCAAGTGGGTATATCGCATCAAATACCGCTCTGATGGTACCATAGAGCGTCACAAAGCTCGCCTTGTTGCTCTTGGAAACCGCCAGGTTGAAGGGATTGACTATCATGAAACCTTTGCTCCAGTGGCAAAGATGGTTACCGTCCGTGTGTTTCTTTCTGTTGCGGCTATCAAAGGCTGGGAGTTGCATCAGATGGATGTTCACAATGCATTCTTGCATGGTGATTTAGACGAAGAGGTCTATATGAAGTTACCACCGGGTTATGTTGCCTCTCGATCTGGAACTGTTTGTCGCCTACAAAAGTCCTTGTATGGACTTCGCCTAGCACCGCGGAACTGGTTTTCTAAATTAGCAACTGCGATGCGTGTTTTTGGCTTTCAACAAAGTCGTGCTGATTACTCTCTATTTGTGTTTAGTCGTGCTCATATCACTCTTCATGTTCTTGTTTATGTTGACGACATGGTCATCGCCGGCAATGACTCCTCTACAATTGCGCACTTCAAATCCTATCTCAGTTCTTGTTTCTATATGAAGGATTTGGGTGTTTTGAAGTACTTTCTTGGCATCGAGGTCTCTCGTGCCTCTACAGGTATCTTTCTTTCTCAACGGAAGTATACCCTTGATATCCTTGCTGAGACAGGCCTTCTTGCTGGGAAGCCTTGTGATTTTCCTATGGAGCAGAATCATACTTTGGCCACTTCTGAGGGTGTCTTGTTTGATCAACCGGATCGCTTCCGTCGACTTGTCGGTCGTCTTATATATCTGACCATTACGCGACCGGAAATTAGTTTTGCCGTACATACCTTAGCTCAGTTTCTTCAAGCTCCAGAGGTTGATCATTGGAATGCCGCTCTCCGTGTCTTGCGCTATCTTAAGAGTCATCCTGGACAGGGGCTTCTGTTGTCTGCATCTAGCTCTTTACACCTCTCCGCTTATTGTGACTCTGATTGGGCTGCCTGTCCGTTATCTCGTCGCTCTGTGTCAGGTTTCTTTGTCACTCTTGGCAATTCCCCCATCTCTTGGAAGACGAAAAAGCAACACACTGTTGCTCGCTCTTCTGCTGAAGCTGAGTATCGTTCTATGGCCTCTACATGTGCTGAACTACTTTGGTTAAAATCTCTGTTGCACTCGCTTGGTGTTCTCCACTCCACACCTATGCGCCTTTACTGTGATAGTCAGGCGGCCTTACATATAGCTTCTAATCCAGTGTTTCATGAGCGTACGAAACACATTGAGATCGATTGCCATTTCGTTCGTCATCACATTCAGAATGGCGCAATCGCTACCTCTCATATTCGAACCACGGAGCAGCCTGCCGACATATTCACCAAACCTTTAGGGCGTCAGCAATTCCAGTTTCTCCTTCGCAAGTTGGGCATTCTGGATCTCCATGCTCCAACTTGAGGGGGAGTATTAGGCCATATCATAGGGTTATTTGTGTAATTATATATATTAGCTTGAGCCCCAAGCATAATGTAATCTATATATACTTTCTAAGTTAATGAGAACGGCAGCACAAAATCTGAAACACTTATCCCTATTAATCTTATCAGATGTCATTCTAATCTCCTGTGAGTTCGACCCTTTTGTCTACAAAGTTTGTTGTCAAAACTAAACACAAACATACTTTTGCTTGACAAAATTATTTTGGTGACACCTTTCTGCAATCCTACGGGAGACACGAACAACATACAAATTCAACAGGTTTTATCTCAAAATCAATTGACAATGAGAGGAGTAACCCGCCAAACTTATATGTTGTTCATGATATCTCAATATTTTCAACGTGTAACAACTCCATATTCCAACATGTTTAGGGTTTTAATTTGTACACATCACTTGAGGAAAAATTGGCTATCTAGCTAGTACGTCTTATAACCATGTCTATATATAGATTGTATACGTACACTTTACATGATGCATATATATTATTGGTGACATATATAAGCTAGATATATACTACCCCCGTTCAGAAATAGATGTCGTTTAATTTTTTGACATATTTTTTAAGGAACTCAAAACTATATAAAATATCAATTTTTAGTAATTTTTTAATATAATATAAATATTTATTAATAATAAGTGTCATATTATTTAAATAAATTGTTTAAAAAATTAATATTGTATATAGTTTTTAGCTCATTAAAAAACGTGTCAAAAAGTCAAACGACATCTATTTCTGAACGGCGTTAGTATCAAATTCATCATCTATATATATCGAAGCTTGAAAAATCAATTCTTCGAAGTAGAAAAAGCATGCATTTTAATGCTTCGAAGTAGATGTCAGCTGTTGTTGTTGCTGCTGAATCATTGCAATCATTCTGCTATAAGCTTCCACTGTCACCGGCTGCACATACACACCACCCAAATTTAATCAACACATTCGACCTAGATTTTTTTTTAACGTGGGGTTCCGAGATTGTCGACTAATCCCCACGGGTCCGAGCCCTAGCCTGCAAAGGACGCAAACCGGTAAGCCGGACAGCAAGCCATCAGGCAGGCTCACCCAAGTCAATGAAGACTTGAGCACCCATTAATTACACAAATGTGTAAAGAATGGGATTTGAACCCTGAACCTTTGCAAGGGTTACTTATTCCTTACCACTAGAAGATTAATTAGTTTCTTAATTTGATGAGATGAAGATATATCGAGATGGATGAATCGATCTTGTTCAACACGTACCTGGGGCTGGCAAGCAAGGAAGGTTGAAATAGGGTCGGTGGGGACGACGGTGGTAGCTGCAGCTGCATTGCTGACGTCCCAGGCGGCGGCCAAGGGCGGCATGAAGGCGGCGGGTTGCGGGAGGCCGCCAGCTGCAGCAGCAGCTTGGCGAGCCATGGGAGGGATGTTCATGTTCATGTTCATGTTGATGTGGTTGATGTTCATGTCCATACCTGCAGCACCGATGGAGGCTGGAGGGATGGGCATGGCGGCCATACCCGCCATCCCCATTCCCATACCGAAGCCCATCCCCATCCCCATGGGAGCAGCGGCGGCCATCATCGACATCTGGAGCTGCTGCTGGATAGCCAGTTGGGGCATCATCATGGAAGGGATGCTCATCCTGCTCATCATATGGACTTGTGCTTGCAGCTGTTTCAGGTAGTCTATCACTTCGTCCAGCATTGATGCTTTATCTGTCTGTACCCACTCTCATTTTAATTAGTTATACGGTTTATCTATTGTGTACCTGATTACACGTGATAAAAATAATGGAAAATAAAACTCTAAAAAAAAATTAGTGTATCTTATAATATAATTTAAAAATAACTAAATCAAATATATTCGGAGAAAATATTTTTCAATTGAAAATCCGTTCCTATATATATATATAACAATTTGAAATTTAATTAATTATTTATAAGAGTTTGAAATTTCAATCAGAATTGTAAAGAATAAACGTCGACCCACCTTATTTAACATACTACTGATATCAAACAGTGGCGGATCCAAAATTTATTTTAGCGGGGGGCTAAAAAAATTTTTAAGAAATTTTTTTTGCATGTATGTACTAAAAAATATTTTTTTTGTTTGAATATATTAGAAAAACTTTAAATTTGTGATTTAAATAGACATTTTTATGGAAAAAATTAAAGACAAGCAAGAAATAAAAAAAATTGAGAATTATTTTTATATCTATATATAGAAAATAATGTTTTGTTAAAATATATTTGAGAGGAACTTAAATTTGTTATTTAGTTAAACATTTTTAGTAGGAGAAAACTAGTAGAAATAAAAATTATAAAAATTGAGAATAATGGGATTTGAACTCATGACCTTAAGTTAATAAATTTTTCTCCTTCTCAACTAAACTAATCTGTTTTGATGATTTATTACTTTTTTTACACTCTTTAATTTAAAAAATTAGTAAAAATACCAAAAAATTCTCGAATTTTTTTTTATGTTTATTTTTTCGGGCGAGGGGGTTTCAGCCACCCCAAGCCCCTGTGGATCCGCCAATGATATCAAGTAATGACAAATGTAAGCAAACTGTATTTTTCTCTAATTACCGACAACGAGCATAATAAGTTGGTTAGAAACTCTTAACTTAGAGATTCAAGAGTCGAATTTTGAGAATGAAATACTTTCTTTTGAATAACCCCTTTCTTTAACCCATTTATTGAACATACTTAATTGGTGCAAAGTGACTAAAACACTTGTTTTTTTTTTAAAAAAAAATCTTAAAAGACATGGATCAGTGCAACGAAATATACCGTAGGATTTAACTATCTAGCTTGTTATTTGAAAAAAGAAAGGCATGAATCATGTTTGTACAATCATTGGCCGGTTGGTTGTTTACTAATCGGGGCCCAAGAAGATTTATATATACATTCCTTGGATCTTCACAAGATACATATTTATTCGATCACAATATATAGATATATATAGTCTTTTTATTCTATATTCTAAGTATAAAATAAGATTATAATTGTGAAAGATTCCTACCAAAAAAGACAGTTGTTCATAAGAATGTAATTTAAAAAAAAAAAATTCTTATTCTACATCTTTAGGGCACATATGATACAAAAAATAATGTTGCCATAATAATTATAAATAAAATAAGAGAGTGAAAATTTAAACTTTCCAATCAAATTTTATCCTTTCAAAGAGTTATGAAATCACAATTATCGAAATTTGAGATTTTTTTAATGACGAGAAAACCAGTGGCAAATTTTGAGCACGTGACCCAGCTCGTAAGAGCTATGCATAAGATAAATCGATTTGCGTCGACCGACTCAACCCACTGATAAAGAGCAAGACAAACCTTGGATTTTCAACCAAAACATGGGTGGAGGTAGGAATTGAACTCGAAACCTCTTCACCACCCCTTACTCCACGTGCACTAATAGCCCACCCCATGGGCGGATCCTTTTTAGAGTCAGAGGTGGCAGTTGCCTCTCCAATCAAAAATAAAATTTAATATACATATTCCTCTCGTCGACAGTTTTGATTTGATATATTATAAGCTCAAATCCGATACCTGAGTAAAAAGTTATAAATGTTTCAAAACTGAAGCGATATAAATGATTTTTCACATCATTTATCAATTAATATACTTCTATCATACTTATCATTTGTAAAATTTCGCAACTTTATACTACCTCCGATCCAAAATACATGTCGTTTGACTTTTCAACACGTATTTTAAGGAGCTAAAAACTATATAATATATTAACTTTTTTATTATTTTTTTTTTACAATTTAAAACATATTACCAACAAATATTAAGTTGTAAAAAAGAATTTTAAAAAAGTTGATATTTTATATAGTTTTTAGCTTCTTAAAATACGTGTAAAAAAGTCAAACAACATGTATTTTGGATCGGAGGGAGTACTATAATTAAACTCGAAAACTTCAAATATTGATGATTTTTTCGGAAAAAAAAAAAATTAGAGATCAATTTTCCGCCTATTCAACTAACCGTTTCAGAATCCGCCACTGCCCCACCCCGAAGTAGATTTTCTTTTGTTTCTATCCACCCAAACGTCAAAATAATTTCCTCATCTCTTTGAAATAAGGTGTTAATTCGTCGGTCGAATTAATGAGAACAAAATCATTTTCACTGAAATTAAATGCTTACAAGTTACAACACACATGCATATGACCGGCCCTTGCAAGTATTTAAGAACCAAAAATAATTCAGTGCAGTTGAAGAGCCCCTGTTTATATGATATGATATGATCATCATCTTGATTGGGTATAATATGAAGACAAGGTGAAACCAGGTCGCAATTGATTAATGATTTGGGACCCCCTCTCTCCAAACTCCAACTCCAACTAAAGGAAGATCATATCAATATGGAACATTTTCTTTTTCCAGTTTGAATATATATCTCCCCATCTTTTTTTTTATTTTTATTTTTATGTGGTTCAACTTAATTATAAATGTCCCAATCCCACTTACTGGCCCCCATTGTATCCCGATTCTTTGTGGATGAGGGAACACCAAAACGACATGTAATCCAAAAATATCATCAATAGTTTCACCCTTTTTTAAAAAAAAAAATCCATTTCTTCTTCACTTTTTTGGATAATGATTAAGAAATTAATACCTAGAATGATATATATATGTAACAACAATTATATTTTAGTACAAAAAGGTGAGTATATTTTATAAAACCCAAAATTAAATAATTAATCTGAGTGTATTTTATTTGTCTAAAATTACCATTATAATAATAACTTTTTATATATAAAGGACCTACTCTATATATTCCTATTTAATTCTTGAGATTTTTGTACTTCTTGGATAATGACTAACCAAACAAAACATTTTACTTTGTCAATCATCATTTTTATATGTCTTAAGGAATACCCAGTCAAATATTAATTAGGCTTGTTTCATGAGGACATATTGAAGGTTTGTTTGCTAATGGAAATATTGATAAATAGTGTATAATTGTGTTTTTAATTAATATAAAATTACCTATATATATTATGTTTTTTTCCCTTCACAAACGTTTACAACATGTACATTTAATAAGGGTTTATGGTACTACATATGAAAAAAATGTCATGTAGTATTAATTCACATTTTTTAGGATAATGAAAACTAACTAAAATATCAACTCTTTAAATATACTTTTTATGATTTCATAAAAAAAATACTAATTTGAATTGCTAAATGCATGCTCTACTTTTCCTTGCGTGACATATATATTGAGAAAAAAAAACAAGGCTACAACAACAATTTAGTATATATATCTTGATCAATTAATTGCTAAATGCATAAATTTATATCCATTAAATTATTTATGCAAATGAAAAGCAACACAAACAAATTAAAATTACAAAAGAAGTTGCGTATAGAGAATATTATACCTTATTTGAATTAGGAACCAGTTTTTGCAGAGTCTTCATCCTTTGATTGATTTTGTCTCGTCTTTTCTGAAAATTAAATCACACAGGTTTGATTTCTAAGATTACAGAAATTAGTAATAATAATAATAATAATTAATATAAAAATTTGAGAAGTTTAAAATAAAAAAAAAATAAGATGAAAGTAATTAATTAATTAAATAATATACGCGCTCAGATTGATTATGAATAGCAGCAGCCCTGCTTCTCCTGTTTGAGGATGCTGATTTTGAATTCCCTTTCTTCCTCTCCTGATCCTCATTCTCTGTCTCTCTCTGTGTTTCATAATCCACAAACAATGCATGTGAGTATATTTTTGTCAAATTAAAGTCAATTAATTAAGGCCAATACCGTACTCCCTTTGAACTAATCGACTAAGAATCCATTTTTATCAATTTGGATCTCATAGAGTTTTTTTTTTAAAGAATAGTTTTTGTGTACTATGGAGTATTTTTCAATACACACTAAGAGATTTTTAAAAATTAACAACACAAAAATTAATATTCTGTAGTTTTTACTCATTTCATATCAAAATAGTTGATATATGTTTGATATTATACAATATTAAATTCTATGATACCCCGAAATGCCAGATCATAGGGGTTTTAAATTTCTGGGTATAGAAAAACTCCGAAACTCTGAGGAACACCTCAGAAAAGTTTTAGAAATGTCAAAATCGTTGACCGTTTTGTTGACCAAAAAAGTTGGAAACGTTGACGGTTTCGGGGTTGTCAGTACGTTTCTGAGAGCTCATGTGGCGTTTCCACCAATTGATTTAATTGGAAAAAACCCCTAAATTTGTCTTCCCTTCCTCTCATCTCCTCCAGTCCTCTCCTCTAGCCGCCTCCCTCTCCTCCATTTTCGCTCTTCCCTCTCTTCCAACTCTCCCTCAGTTACGATGACAGCGACTCTAGCCACCTCTCTCTCCTCCATTTAAATTTAAATCATTTTTAATAAGTTTATAAATAATTTCATCTATATTAGTAATAAATATGAAATTATACAAAATGAATAAAATAATTGATATTTTATATAATTTTTATTATCGTTAAAAAAATTATATATGTATACTAGATAGAAATTTCTTACTTTTGTGTTGCATTCACCGACATGTTTCATAAGGAAACTATGAAAGGTTCAGTCATTCAAACTGAAGCTATCACTATTTAGACAGGTATGGAGCAAGCAATACGGAAAGGACTTCGAAGAGTAACTATAGAAGGGGACAATCTTCCGCTCATCAAATCCATCATCAATAGCAACAACATCAGATGGGAAGTTATACATCACATTGAAAAGATCAAGCGACTGGAATCTGCCTTCGAATTCTTTGAATACAGACACTGCTATTGGGAAGCAAACCAAGTAGCGGATTTTATAGCTCAGAAGGGTATCATTTGTAATAGCTATATTATCCCTTTTAATAGGAAACTTTGTTCCATCATCCTTAAGGATGATCAAGGTGTCAGATTACAACTTGCATAATCACTCCTAATTCTTACCTACTGTAAAAAAAAAAATATAACCCTTCTCTTCTAGCCACGTTAAATAATACTCCATTCGTTCGTCAAAACTTGTCATTTTAGCTTCTTTCACAAGGTTTAAGGCAATTAACAAATGTACTAATTTACCCTCAATTATTACCCTCCTTTTTTACTTTATCGAAAACTATAACTAACAAACCATCAATCATATCAAGGGCATTTTTGTAAAGTGAAGGGCAAAATACCTACAATGACAAGTTTTTTTGAACAAAAATAACATTGTAAAATGACAAGTTTTGCCGAACGGAGGGAGTAATATTTTATGACTTGTATGTATAAATCTAATCAAATATTAGTTTAGATAAATTAAAGAATCTAATAAATATATATACCTTGAAATCAATATTTTTAACATGGAAAAATCTAACCAATAAATTTCAATGTTTGTTTATTGTTAATCAAATCAATAAATTAAATTAAATACATGTTCAAAGTTTTTTTTTTTTTTTGAGATTCAAATGTTTGTTAATCATTGTTTAATAAATTATCACTAAATAAAGATTTTCACCTAAAAATCATAAAATTTTAGATTGAATGGAGCACATAAAAAATAAAAACCTTGTATTTGTATATAAAAGTATATAAAAGACAAGGAGGAAACCTGTGGCCTACTGTGGCAAACAGAATCGTGGTCATCAACCGTGGTGGTATTATTGGTGCACGAAGGCCGGCCGGAAGTACTTAAAGTGTTACCCTGTGAGCAAAACGACGTCGTCGAAGTGAACCCGACTCCTCCGCCCAACTCCGACGTGTCCACAGTCGGCACGTGCCAGCTATCCCCAGCGAACGTGCCGCTCACGCTCACGCTCTGGTCCTTGCTCCATTCCCCGGCCACCGGGACACGTGGCACCAATCTAGCCTTCCTCCGAACGGAGCGCTCGTCCCCGTCCTCCACCACGGCCCTGGTCGCCTCACACGCGCCGGCTCCAGCTCCACTGCACGAGTCCACCCGCGTGGAACTGCCAACGACGACGCACTTGCTGACCCCAATCGACCTAGGATCAGCACTGCGCCGCCCTTCCTCGTCGCCGGCGGCCTGACAGGGCACGAGCGCGTCCACTGCCGCCGCCTCCCCGCCGCCCCCGGTCGCCAGCTGGTGGTGTTGCGCGACGTTGCTCCTGCCGCCAAAGCACGGAACGATGTCGTCGACGTCGTCATCGCGGGCGGCGGCAGGCTTCTGAGTGGCTAGGTTGACGATAGACTCAAGAGTCCCCGCAGCGGCGGCGCGTGGCTTCTCCCACTCCCCGTACTTTTGGTCCGGCTTTCCGGACAGGCGCCGGAGCCCAAGCCCGTGCATTGACAACTGCCCGTTTTCCCATGTCAGCTCCGCCATTTCGTAATCTAACCTGCAAATTGTATTAATTTATATATAAAAACGTTACTTATTTAAGTATATATATTCCGCTCAGAGCAGGGAATCTGTATATCTATATATTGATCTTACATGGGGACGTAAGGGGCGGAGGAGGAGGAGGTGGAGGGGTGAGGGCGGAGATCGAATCTGGTCGGACAGGCATCGTCAACATCCCAATTGGGAACGCACTGACTCATTTTTTTGTTGATTCGTGTGTGTGTATGGGTGTGTGTTTTTGCGACAATAATTTTTTGGAGTGTGGACTATATATGAATTGGGTCTTATAGAAGAGAAAAGGAAGGATATGGTTAGGTTAAGTGTTACTTGGAAGAACAAGGTCCATGTGTTTTTTTGGTGGGGGAAGAAAATTAGTATAATGGGTTCAATTCAGCTAACAGGTAAGCTTTGTTAGAGAGCTATTCACTGATTTATACGTTTCAGGAGGAAATGGGGAATATATAACGTCGGCCCTATACTTTTGTAGTTTCTATTGTATTTATTTTAGTAAAGGGGAGAATCAAATAAAATAATAGATTGTTTATTTTTTGGTCGAAAGTACTTATATATATATATCTGGAGGTAACAATCGGACAAGTTGGATTTCATAATTTTGATTTGGATCATCTTAAACATTTGAATTTGTAGATTCGATCTCAACCTTCTACCTCTCAGATCAGAGGTAAAAGATTAGGGTTCTTGAGCGAAACAACCAAATGAAACTGTAAGTGAAACGACACAGCAGATTTACGTGGTTCGATCCGAAGATCTACTCCACGGGGCCTCAGCAGGGAGGCACCGAGTCAAATCCACTAAGTACGAACAGTATTACAGAGTAAGGTTGCCGATTGGACCAAATCAGTCAAGGCAAGCAAATACTAGACAAGATATGAGAGAAAATGAAGGTGAAAAGCAAGAATAGGTAGAACACTCCCCAGATCTGAAGTACAGGTCAGATCTGTGCGAAGGAGTTCGTCGGAGAAGAAGATCTTCGCCGATGGAGGGACTGACGCCTTGTTCTTCCTTGCTGTGAACAGGATCTAGAGTCTCGCTTGGAGATACGCCCTAGACCACCGTCTTCCTTCACGATCGCCGCCGAGGAGCGTCCAGGACACCCTAGATCTCCAGAGCCTCTCTCTCTCTTCTTTCTCTCTCTGCTTTGGTGAACTGAGCTTCGGGTGTGTGAAACCCTAGCGGCGCTTCAGCTTTATAGGTGGAGCCACATTAACCAAAACGCTGCGTTCGACGGAATGACCTAGAAGCTGCAAGAGTCACAACCATCCGGGCTTCTATGGAGGTAGGTTAATGGGCCATATCCGAGTGGGCTTTAAAATTGGCCCAATCGAATAAAAGGCTTAGCAGCACATGTACCTATCATACTAGTTATATTATATACTTATAATATATGCGAGCATAGTATATCATACTACACTTCTAACATATAGTATATGTATATAATATGTGTGTATAATGTATACTTGTTAGTTTATATTTGCCTACTCTTTAAACCGATATTAGTCCATCTACCATCCTATACTCCTAGATTAAATATGATTTAGATTAAGAAGACTTAACAGAATTGATATTGGGTGTGGTGATAATTCGAGTCGAATTAGATCGAATTCATTCTGACATTTGACTCTATATGATGTAGTTGAGTTTTCGAGTCCAAATCGACAAGACAATTTCATATTTTGAGTCGAAATAGGTTCGATCGAATCGGATTTTAGGTCAAAGTAGGGTTCAGTTAAATCGGACACATATAAATTAATCACATTAGCTAAATCAAATTAAATTTTAGTTAAATCAACCTTCGATTTTATATATGTTTTCAATTTGATTTTGTAAATTTGGGTTATAAGTTATAACTCAAAGTTAAGTGATCGAGTTGTTTTAGATTTTTTACTCATATTTATAAAATATTTATACGTATGCAATATTTGTCCTTAAATATAGAAAAAGCTAATCGTAATGTTTATCGATTCCTAATTAATACTATATATGTATATATCAACATTTATTTATACTATACTACTATACTCATGTTAATATTAACACATGTTATTAATTAAGTAATTAAATACCTAAGTTATTTTCTAATAAAAAAAATATTTAAGGGCCCATTTGGAAAGGGTGTATAGATATAGGATATAGGCTATGGGTGTATGAGCTATAAATATCAAGCTATGAGTATTAAGTATGGGTATGAGATTAATATCGATATCTTATATTTGCTGTTTGGAAAGGGTATATATATATCAGAATTAAAAAAAATGTAATAAAATCCGGATAGATGCTGAGTTGCATTAGGGTTCGAAAAATTCGAATCGAACAAATGCATTTTAGGGTTCGAAAATTTGAATAGAACCCCTAAGCTCGTTCCTACAATTAGAAGAAAAAGAACAGATGCATTTAAAATCAAACAAGCCCTCGATCAATTTCGAAAACAAAATTCAAACAGAAATTTCGAACAGATGCAAAGCAAACAAAAAATTCGAATAGAAGTGCAAGCTGACGATGCAAAAAATTCCGAACAGAAATTTTGAACAGATGCAAAACAAAGAAAAATTCGAACAGAAGTGTCGGTGAAAATTTCGAACAGAAGTGCCATATGCAAGAAGGAGATTAGAGAAGAAGAAGGAGAAGAATAGAAGATGCATATAGCCTCCAAGTTTTGGGGATATCCAAAATTGAAAAATACCCTAAAAATTAATATATGGGGATATATGGATATGATTGATATCCATATACTAATTTCAATAAATATACAAAACAGGGTATATAGATAATATTAGACATTCTATACCCATAGCCTATATCTATATACCTATCCCAAACAAGCCCTAAGTTGTTTTGGGGTTTTATATATCTATGAGATATTTATCCCTTTTTAGGGAAATATATTATGTTTGTTTTGGGTTTTAGATATAATTGGGTTCGGTTTGTTTCGAGTGTCATGTAAATTGTGTTTTAATGATTTCAGATTTCGGATATCTTCAGGTTGAGCGATTTGGGTTTCGAGTTGATGTCGATTTGATCCATTCAGATATCTGAATGGTTTGAATTTTTTATCGAATTCGGATTGTTTTTAATTTTGAGTTTAAATTGGATTAGGTTAGTCGGTCTACGATCCATTTTTTCTTTTAATCGGATGTCAATCAAATTCATTGCGAATCAGTCAAATTAGTAGTCTTGGATGGGTTCGGATGGTAGTTCTACTCCTCTCTAGTTGCACACTTTAATTATTTGAAACATATTTAAATCAATATTTTGAAAATTTACTACCCCATATACATTCAAGCAAAAATAAATTCCTTGAAAAATATTTATTCATGTATTGTATCTCTATATATTTTTTAGATTTGTTGTTTTAAACATGTGCTGTCCTTGATCATTGTATATTATTAAGTGTTTTTAAGTGTTTTTATTTTTATTTTATTTTTTTGTACTATATCTGTTCTAAAAAAATATGTCATTTACTATTCATATGTGTAATTCAGATCTCGTTCCAATCCCTTAGATTATAGACTGAAACAAATTTGGATAAAGAACTTTAAGCAAAAAACCAACACAAGAAAATAGATTGAAAAATCAGAGAGTTGTTTACGCGGTTCAAGGTTACCCTCTATGTCCGCAGAGCCTCATGAGACTTGAGCCCAAATCCACTATAACAAAGCAAGAAATACAAGGTTGGTTGCTCAAGGTTCAGATCTACATGACAACTAGCTATAACCCCTAGATCCGAAAAAGTAAATAGAGAACAACGTAGAACAAGCAAGAAGATGAAGAAAAACTCCCTAGATCTAGTCTCGA
Source organism: Persicaria maculosa (assembly GCA_963922045.1). NCBI lineage: Eukaryota > Viridiplantae > Streptophyta > Magnoliopsida > Caryophyllales > Polygonaceae > Persicaria > Persicaria maculosa. Next base: position 54,079,282 of record OY998270.1, read on the forward strand.
AAACCAGATCTGACTTGGTGATCGCCTACGAGGACGATTGTCGTTGGGAACTAGGGCGACTAATGTCCCTATGCCTTCTTCTTCACTAGATCTGAGGTCTCACTTGGAGATACGCCTCAAATTGGAGCTCGAAGAAAGGTTCACCATCAACCGGGTGGAAACCCTAGCGCTCACTCTCTTTCTTCTTTCTCTCTCTTGTGTCGGAATGCGAAAAATTGAATTGAGGTAGCCTTAAAGCTGACGAGCTTATATAGAAGCGTTTAAGTTGAAATGTTGCGTTTCAACTGAAGCTTAGCACTCCAGAGCTCCCACAAGTCTGGGCTAGCCTATGGGCTTCTGAGTTGGGTCACGTGGCCCAATTCAGATTACATGTCCAGTCTGGGTTTATATATTCTATATTATATATATATATATATATATATATATATATATATATATATATATATATATATATATATATATATATATATATCTATTTCTACAATCTTATATCCAATTATATTATACATGAGTACTAGGTAAGTAGCTAGTGTTACCTTGCACTTCTAACGTATAACATATTAGCGTATGAGAGAGAACTAGATTTATACATATAGTTTCATAGTTCTAGCTTAATGCAGATTTAAACCTTTGAGCCATCCAAAACCTCTAAAGTCTAAAACAAGGACATAAATAGACATTACAATATCACTACGTTAGATTGCATCTCAGGTGACATTTTTTTAGAATGATAAAAACTATATAAAATATCTTTTTTATTAATTCCTCTAATAATTTTATAATTATTAGTGATAATTATGAAATTATTAAAAGAAATTATATATTTTTTACCTCTTTAAGAAATATGCATAAATAATAAAGTACATATGTATACTTTTTAAAACGGATGAAGTTTTAAGTAAGAATTAAGATACTTTTCAACAATGACCAATAATATCATTAGTGATGATTACTTAGATAGGTTAGTATTGAGAGAATGAAGAATGTGAAGAAACCAAAAGAATCCCACATTGATAAATATAAACAAATAAGTCGCGCATCTGCAACGCACACACCCATAGGGTGTCTTCATATTTAAAAAAATATAAAAATGTCTTAAAAAGTACAAATGTGTAGGTGAGTGTTAATTTGTGAGGTGAGTTTCCACTGCAAGAAACTTTCACCTGACATTTAGATATTCTAATTTTTTTTTTGGTTAAAGACAAGTGAGTTTGTGGGTTAGAGATGGTCTTAGTATATAACCTAGTGGGCTACTCCTCCCAACGCCAATTGGTTTTAGGATGGAACCCGGCCCCACTCAACTTATGTGATAGACTATTAGCGCATGGGCGCACAGGTGCACACAACCCCCGATCCCGAGTCCCGATGGACTTCAGTATGGTATCAGAGGGAAAAAGTCAAACAACCTGACTCTCAATCCTGGTAGCTAAAAAGAAAATGAGATGCTAGACTCGCTATCTAAGTATCAACTAGAGGCGAAAAACGACCCTAGTTGTACTTGCGGGGGCGTGTTGAGAGAATAAAGAATGTGAAGAGAATAAAAGAGTCACACATTGATAAATATGAACAAATAAGTCTTAGTATATAACCTAGTGAGCTAACGCCAATTGATTTTAGGATGAAACCCACGACCCCGATCTCGAGTTCCAACAGACTTCATCAGTTACACGTAGTCTCAATACTACCATGCTTCAACCATCAATGCAAATTAGCAAATGGAGCGTACAATATACTCCCTCCGTCTCAAAATTTAATTCTTTTAGGATTTTGCACAAATTTTAATAAAATACTCACCCCTTAGTTAACATTATCATTCTACTAATTATTTCGTAAATTTTATTGTTTTTTAATATCCACTACATTTTTTAACCAATCAAATTCTTTAAGAAAATTAATAACACATAAACCGATACAAATCATTACTATACCCTACCTAGAAAAACCTAAAATGACATCTATTATGATACAAAATAAAGACCTAAAACAATCTTAAATTTCGAGACGGATGGAGTAGTATTAATTAGAACTAGATTATCAACTTCCATAATCAACCTAGTTGCACATTGAATTTGTTAAATAAAGAGCGGTCATCCGGGTTCATACCGGAAACCTTTAGGTACTATCTACAAGTCCTTTCCAGTTGAATCATTAGGATTGCGGAAGAAGATCGATCAATATTAATACATCCAATCTCAATAAGATCGATCAATATTAATACATCCAATCTCAATCTGATGGTATATAAAGCCAATAAAGAAGTTACCCAATTACTGTTTCATTAAACCATCAAAATTAATTATATTGTTTGAAAGAGAAACTTAATTGGCGGAGGTTTTTTCCATTGAATATGATAGGTAGTACGTTTTCTGTCTCTTACTTGTTTCCATCTCCTGGTCACGCTCATCCATGCCTCAAGATTCAACAAGGCCACATGTATAGGATTATTTAATTAACTGCATATATAGTATTTAAAAAAATTATTTAAATCGCCTTCTAGACAAATTATCCTTCAAGTTATATCAAGAATAGTGATGTTGAAGTGCAGTCTACGTTTCATATGCATCTCTCTAATCATCTAACTTGTATAGTGGCAATTGAAGATATATCAATTGACGCCTTCTAGTTAAAAATTTTAGTTTTTGTGGGAAGACCTAGTTTTCGGATCGAGTTGAAATCATCATCCGTAGTGAAGGTTTGTTTTTGTCGAGATATTTTTGGAGAATATTTAGATGGATTTGAGTCTCTGAAGGACATGTGGGAGTTCTTAGAGGAAAATCTGTGACATGTAGTACGCGAAGGTTTCTGTTTAGGAACTTGCGAAGTACATCAGATTTTCTTCTAGAAACTCCCACGTGGTCGAAAGTGCAGACGCTAAATAGGGCGCATATTGTCATATCTTATGAGAATTAAGATCGTGTGTATGCGATTTTTAGAAGGTACTCCAGACCTAATTGCCCATGGTAATTGTAAATATTCATGGAGCTATATTTGGAGAATATTTGACTTCCATATTTTGAGAATATCTTCAATTCAAGAAAAAATATTTATTTTGAGATATAAATGGAGATTGAAATATGGAGGAAATTGTGTCTTCCCCGTGTAGAAAATGGAGGATATGAGATATAGAAGAAGAATTTGCTGAAGTAAAGTGACAAGGAAGACCAAAGAAGAAGATAAAGAAAGATATATTTTGAGATTATTTGACTTAAGATGTAATTAGTAAATGAATTATATTCAATTCTAATGAGTAGACTCCTTTGAAAGGGTGTTATTACATTCATGTAATAGCTATTAAGTCAAAGTGAGTAGTTATTTAGTTGTATTAATTATATATATATAACTAATATAACTCATGACTAATTATTAAAAGTGAGTCATTGTTTGACTGTGGTGGGCATTCAATTATATAATAAATGGATAGTTATTCGTGTAATACAAAAAAGTGTTATAAGAGATCTAAATTGTAGATTTTTGTGTAAAAGTTTATAAATATACAAATAAAGTTTTATTGATAATAGATATAATTATTTTTCTAAAAAAATACACTATTGATTTATCTTTCGAATAATTAAAAGGTGTATGTTTATGGTAACCTTAAAATAAAGCATCCAAACTTAATGGAGTTTGTATGTCTACGTGACCAAAGGGATATCGTTGAGTGGTACCACACACCAATGACCAACTGTGTATCGATAGCAACACTGTTCTTATCCAGTCTGTAGTGTTAACACACTTAATTAGTTAATTTCATATTCCAATTTATGATTTACGGCAATCACATGCTATGCTATGGATTAGAGATGGGTCTGGGTTTTGGATTCAAGCCCATCCTAGTAAAGGGTTGTCACTTTTCTTAAATCTGACTTTCCACTCCGTTCACACGGCGGAGTCGTATAACCACTTTAATTGAGAAAGATTTCATACCAAATATAGCATCGATCATAATAGAAAAGTAATTTTTGGAAAAGTTAAAATAATTTAATTTGGGGAAATCTTTTATAATTAAGCTTCTTACGGTGTACACTCATATTTCACAACAATGTAATTGTGAAATATTTTACGAGCCATTAACGGGAGGTAAACACTTGTTAGGTTACATTGATTTATTATTATTATTATTATTTTTGTCATTATAAAGTCAGGATCCACCGACATAAAACAAAAGCTTAAGCTATTGTGCAGAGTTTTCTCATTCCTTATAACCTCTCATTTTTAGTCTTTTATAATTAATATGTGGAAATGATACTCCCATACGAAACATCTCAACCGTAAGTATTCATCTGTATGAGCATTATTATTCATATGTATTTATATATGAATAAACATCGAGTACCAATGAATAATTTCGTGTTCGAAAGTTACTTTTGAATAAGAGAAAATTTGCGCCGAGGGCGCAAATTTTTGGCCAAATTATAAAAGTGTCCATGATTTCGGAATATTTAGCAAACTGTTCAATCTCAAACATAAGCTTCTTCCCGGATCAAATTGTGCCCCATTCGATCTCTCTCCCTCGATCCAAAAATCTCAGATCCACTCTCGATCTCGCTGATTTCCGTCCCCTTCAACCTCGCTTGACTCGCCTCGTCTATGGGTCGAAGAAGAGGACTGACGACGCCGGATCTGGAGGCTAAGCTTCGACGTCGCCAGCCATGGCAGCCGGATCTGGAGGCGACGATTCGATGTATGTGGCGGTCGGAAGATCATCGGAGAAGGTCTCGCTCTCACCTCGTTCCAGATCTGGCGCCGGCGATGACCATCTCTCTCTCTCACCTCGTTCTAGATCTAGGCGTCGATGAAGACGACGGCGCTCATCCTCGCGCGCTGACGGAAGTGGAAGCCAAAGATCCTCGCCCTATCATTGTCTCCGTCTTCTTCAATTGACGGCCGAAGGTGCTTCCATTTATGTCCGTCTCCTTTTTTTTTCGTTGATTCTGTGCAAGTTCTCATTTAGTTGCTAATCTGCATCTAGGGTTTTAATTGATCGAAAATTTGACATTTTGCTGTATGGATTGATAAGCTTTTTTTTTTAAATCTATGAGAATACAAAATTGTTTCTGAACATTTCTTCACGGTTTTGGGTTCAACTATGGAATTAGTAAGGCCATCACAGCAGAGGTACGGTACATGGATTGGAGATTGCTAGTCAATTGGAGGTCAAGAAGATCATCCTGGAATCTGATTTGGTGGTTGCTTGCAAGATGATTTCTCATAGGAAAGGTTGCACTCATCCGGAATTCCACTTGGTGAGATGTTGCCGAAGGTTAATAGCAAAGGAGAACAAGGAGGTGGACATCATAGCCATGATACAGAGTTGAATGAAACCGATTATTATATCATGTTAAATTTTCTGAAATCTTGATTTGGTTGTAGAAAACATGCTTCATGGATTTATTTTAATTATATATGTATTTATTATAAAGATAATTTGTGTGTATTTTCGCAAAAAAAAAAGAAGGTATGTGTATATGTTCGGTATATATATAAAGGTATGTGGGTGTATTATGAAAGTATAGGTGTGTATTATATGTGTTGTTTTTTTAGTGCTGACATCGTTTTATGTGTATTTATTTTATCTATATATATTTGTAATCTATACTATGTCTCGTCTACAATTGAATCTTCTCGGGACAAGGTAGTGTACGTGTCAGCAATTGAATCTTCTCGGGCGTCAGCACGTCGGTGTCAACATCCCCGTAGTAGGCGTCAGCAACGTCAGCAATTTGCACTAAGTTATGGATTTTTAAGTTACTGATTTTGGGTTGTTTTTTAGTGCTAACATCGTTTTTATTCGTATTTTTTTTATCTATATATATATATATATATTTGTAATCTATACTATGTCTCGTCAACAATTGAATCTTCTCGTGACAAGGTAGTGTACTTGTCAGCAATTGAATCTTCTCAGTGTCAGCATCCCCGTAGTCGACGGTACCAACGTCAACATCCCTAGCGTCAGCAAATTCGGCATATCCGGTGTCGGCGTCAGTAACGAAAAAAGTGTTAGCGCGAAAAAAGTATTGACATGAAAAAAGTGTTGACGTAAACATCCCCGACATCAGCATCGTCGACGTCCCCGACGTCAGCATCATTGGCGTCCCCGGCGTCAGCATTGTCAGAGTCCCCGGTGTCAGCGTCAGCATCTCCGACGTCGGCATCATCGGCGTCAGCAAATTCGGCATACCCGGTGTCAGCGTAAGCATTTCCGACATCGGCATCATCGGCGTCAGCAAATTTGGCGTACCCGGTGTCAGCGTCAGCAACTCCGACGTCGGCATCATCGGCGTCAGCAAATTTGGCGTACCCGGTGTCTGCGTCAGCATCTCCGACGTCGGTATCATTTGCGTCAGCAAATTCGGTGTACCCGGTGTCAGCATCTCCAACGTCGGCATCATCGGCGTCAGCAAATTCGGCGTACCCGGTGTCAGCGTCAGCATCTCCGACGTCGGCATCATCAGCATCAGCAAATTCGGCGTACCCGGTGTCAGCGTCAGCATCTCCGACGTCGATATCATCGGCGTTAGCAAAGTCGGTATCATCGGCGTTAGCAACGTCAATTTTTATTTATGTGATAATTAAAAGGAAAAATGAAAGAAAATAAAAAAAATGAAAAAACAGAGAAAAAGAGAAATAAAGAAAAAAAATTAAAAAAAATCAATAAAGGGAGAAAAGGGCTCCCAATATTAGAAAAAAAAAAACAAAAGAAAGGAGGGAGGTAGGCTACATTGAAAGAGGGTGGGGCCCACGCTGCCCAACCGCAAGTGGAGAGGCGGAGAGCAGTGAAAAGAGAGAGAGGGTGGGCCAGGGAGAGCAGCGCTTTTTTTTTAAATTTTTTTTTACACCCGGGACGGAACGGACAGTATACTAAATAAAACAAGGGGATGAACATTTAGTTAATTAGGCCACTTTTTATCTACAGTTTGCAAACTAACCCTTTGAATAATCACATAGCACCAACGAATAATAAAAAATTATTTTAATTTTAATCTCGTATGTGTGTGTGTGGAGAAAGCCTTTGCTTGGTTTATCTAAATTAAATTTCGATGGATCTATACTTGATATTAATGACAGCTCATTTGGCTACATCATTCGTGACTAGGAGGGCAGAACGATCTATATCGGATAAGGCAGATTGGGTAACCAGACCCCACTAAGGGTTGAGGCCCTAGCACTAAGACATTGAATAATCCAACTACTTGTATTGGGTATAAACAAATGTCATATTGAAGGAGACTCCCTCATAATCATAAACCATTTAAAAACAAAATCTACATGCTCTTGGGAGATTGAACTAGTAATGTCCGACATCAAAACATTATTATCGAGAGTGAGGGAAGTCTCATTCTCTCACGTGACCCGTAATGACAACATAGTGGTTGATAATGTTGCACATCTTTGCCGCTCTGTCAGGGGCCTCGACATTTATACTAATTCAGGTCTTCAAGACCTCATCCGTAAGGATGCTATCGAGTAGGATTATGAGTGATATTCGAGCAATCGAGTCGAATGAAACGAGCTCGAGCCCAAAAATTATTCGAGCTTTTTTTTGGTGTCCAAGCTCGGCTCGCGAGTCCAGAGTGAAACTCGAACTCGACTTGTTAGGCTCAAACAAGCCGAATGAACGAGTCTAAGCTCGTTTGAGCTTGTCAGTTGGTCTCGTTCAAGCTCGGTTCATAGGTAAAACTCTAAATACAAAATTACAGTAGAAAAGAAAGGGCTATTTCATACACATCCTGTAATTTCAAATTGTCTCAAATTATTTCAATAATATATTTCATACAAAGCCCGTAATTTCATAAACAACAATGTCGAATTCGGATCCAATAACTTGCATACACATTCTGTAATTTCAAATTGTTCAATAAAATTTGTAAAGGGCTATTTCAAATTGTTCAAATTGTTTCAATATCGAATTGAAATAATGATTACCAAAAAAATAAATTGAATCCCTAATTTCACAACCTTGATTAGTAAAATCACATCCTTGTTTCAATGTGTGTATGTCCATATTCATCATTCAATGAATGGATAAAAATTGAGCTCTCTCATCTCTCTAGAATTCTAGAGAGAGAGAGTCGACAACCTTGTCGGAGTTTTCGAACACCGTCCGACCTCCGCCTATCCTGAAAACACTCCTTTTCGGAGGTGTATAACCCCTCTTCGGAGGCCAACAACCCCTCTTCGGAGGTATATAACCCCTCTTCGGAGGTCGAAATTCCATTTCTGCTGAGAAGCTCTCATCGGAGATTCTTAACATCCTCCTCGGAGGTCGCCTACCTGTCTCACCGGTCCATGGCCGGCATGCTTGTCTACTCGCGTCGCCTCCCTCCTCCCTTCTCATGTTTGGCGAAGCTCATCCACCTGGTGTCGATTAGGGCTGCGTCGCTTCCTCTCCGATTACCCAGTTTCGGATCTGTTCAAAGCCTTAATCAATTTGGGACTTTGTGGATTTTTGTTTCCTTCCGCCAATCTAAACTCCTTCAATGTCGGATTTGTTTTTGACAGACCCGATTTGTTCAATCGTTAGTCTCATGAGCCCTTGTAGTGGCTCCCCATCCATCGTCTGGTTGCTCTGTTGCCGGCAGTCCCCTTGGTCTGCCGACGTTTGCGCTAGGCGGCGTCATCCTGGTGGAGCGTGGCTTTGGTGGTTCGCCGGTGGTTCGTCCATGGTCGGATTGGCCTCCCCGGTTCCACCGTTGCCGCCTCCATCTGTCGTCCTTTCTTCTCCTCTCCTCGGCATCCTTTCGCCCTGGGTGTGGTGGATCTGGCTTCTCCGGCGCCGCCTCGGTGCGTCCGACATCCTCTCTCACGGTCCCCTCTGGCCGCTCTCGTCGCTTCAGTTGGGGCTGCATAAGATGTTGCTATCCCGGGCTCTTTTCCTCTTTCGGGCTCTGGCTTTCTTTGGCCTTCGGGCTTGCCTTGGGCCCGAAGGTGGCCCGGGCCTGTTGGATTCAGCCTTGTGTGCTTTGGCCCAAGCATTTTGTTTGGGCCAAAGCTGCCCAATAAATTAAAATAATTAATAAAAAATATAATTAAAACAAATTATAAATTATAAATTTCTGTTTTTTTGGAAATTTATCGGCTCAAATATATTTTCATATCTTTTATTATAATTGGAAATAATTATAATTAACTTTATTAAATAATTCCCTGTCGGGTAAGCTATTTCCCGCTAGGGATTCTGGTGCATTTCGTTTCAGGCGATGTGTGGCTCTACTTTTGGCGTGACTGGACTTTCTTTCCGTGCGATGGGGTTCTGGCAGTCGGAGTCGGGACAGGCTGGGGCCGTGGCAGTGTGTATCGAGGCGTCTCCTTTTTCCGGAAGGCTGTTTCCTTGGAGGTTCGTCTTCACTGCCCACAGGTGTTTCCTGATGTGCCGCTGGCCTGCGGTGCTGCCACCGAGGAGTGCTTGGCTTTCGTCTTTCGTCTACGTCCTCATCCCTTTCGGTCTGGTTGTTTTTGGTTTCGCTTTTGTAGAGTTTATTGCTTGTATCTGACACCATCTTTGTATTTTGTGTTTGTTTAGACGGTTTTCCGTCTGCCGACTTGTCGGCCTTCGAGGTTCAGGTTTGTCTGACCTTGAATTTTTACCTAATAAAAAAAAAAACATCCTTGTTTCAATGTCAATATGTAAAGGAAATATTGAGGGAGTAAGAACATAATGAACCTGGTTGGGGAGAATGTTTGTTGCCGAACTAAAGTTTGCCACTGGAGGGCCTGCTACTAAACATCGCCGCCAGAAGAAGGGAGAAAAGGGAAGAGTGTGAAGATTTCCCGAACTGAAGTTCACCGTCGGACGGCCCGCTACTCAACGAAGTCGAAGTCGCCGCCGGAGAGCCTGCTACTCAATGTCGCCGCCGCTCGGTCCTTGAACATACGAATATGAAGCCAGGAGGCGAAGCACAAAGACTAAAATAGGGAGGCGTTACTGAAAGAGGGAGCTTGAAATCCTAAACAAACGAAGTCTAAAAGAGAAGGAGGGAGGCAGAGTACATGGGGATACGACACATGGTACATAAAATATAACCCTAGGAGTAATTTTTTTACAGTAATTTAACACACTTGAGCTTTCGAGCTTGGCTCAGGCTCGGTTCTTAAAAAAGTGTTTAGGCTCGGCTTGTTTTACGTATTCGAACGAGTCGAGCTCAAGCTATTCGACTCAGATAACAACCCTAGCTAAGATAAGTCCACCCGAATTATTACATGATTTTTAAAAAATTAAAAAAAAAAGTGTGTCAAGTGTCAAATATTAGCAATTACCACATTATCAATCCTCATCCTCTCCCGCTCAACTCTGTTAATTCCCCTCCCGAAGTCCGACCCCTCCTTAACTCTCTTCCCCTCTCTCCCCCTTCCTAAAACCCTTAAGAGACTGGAAGTTCAGTAGCTCCAGCTGGTTCGGATTTGCTTGTTGCCGGTTTCTCCCATGTCGCCTCTTTCACTTTCTCAATTTCTTTTGCCACCCAGGTATTATCCTCCCTCCCTGAACAACACTTTATTATATATTTCTGCAAAGCTGCCCATTTTGGATTTTCAATTTCGATATTCTAAACTATGGTTTCACTGAATTCCGAATTTTGTTTGTTTTACCCAACTGTATCCAAAATTGATTGAAGACCGCTGTTGGATTTGGCCAATTTGGATTTGTAGGCCTCCTGAATTTTGTTGTTGGAGCTAATTTACACTTTAAGCGTATCAGTTTTAACTTGAGAGCTCTACAAGGGTTTGAAATCCTCAAAGGCATCTTCGTTTGACTGGAAATTTTGCAGGTGGAATTCAAAATTCATTCTTTCAGGTTCAGTGTGCATTGTCCAAATTCCACAGTACCGTGTTTCAAGGAGTTTAATTTTGTCATCCTCTCCAAGGAGTAAAGTGGTGCTGAATGTTGCACAAGGGGATGCAGTTGAGGGGGATAGTTCCGGGACGAAAGCACCTAGGGCTAAGGGAACTACTTCTAGACTTGGCAAGAAGGCGTCAAAGGTAAATGAAGAGGATAGTTCTGAACTAGTTGAGGATAAACCCAAAAGGCGAACTCGAAGTAAAGGTGATACTATAATCTTTTAGAATTTTTGGCATGAGTTTTCTGTTAAAAACTAAAACTGATTTTTCAGAAGCAACATTTTTTAACAGATTTTGTGGTTCACAATTTCGAGTTAGAATCATAGTTTTGAAATTTCAGTTTAGTGTATTGAAGTTGTAACAGTTTTTCTAATCATAGGAAATCAAGAAACCAGAAAACTGAAAAAGCTTAGAATTCTGAATAATATCAAAGGGGCCTTAAGTTAGTGCTAAGTCTACTAGTCTAGTAATACTAAATCAACATTTGAGTATCTTAACATAAATGGTAATGGTGATGAATGAAATGTCATGTAGCTACATCTGCACCAGCAGAAGAAAAGGACGAGAAGAAGACAAGGGGGCGTAAGAGTAAAAAAAGTGTACTTGTTGATAATGGAGAAGCTCAAAACAGTGATGTTGGTGGTGGAATTTTCAATGCAAGTGAAGATAATGTGGAAAAGACTGAGAAGAAATCAAGGGGAAGAAAACCTAGGAATAAGGTCAACAAGATGGATGATCAAGGAACTGATGCAGAGATCAGTGATAATGAAGATGATGCAGTGAGTAAAACTGAGAAGAAGTCAAGGGGAAGAAGGACCAAGAAAAAGGTTGATGTGATAAGTGCCCAAGCTAGTGATGTGGAAGCAAGTGATGCTGAAGGGAGTTTGTATTTATCGGATGAAGATTTCAGCGATGACATTGATTTAGAGTTGGATAAGGATGACGATGATGGCACCAGCTTGACTTACAAATGGCCTCCTCTTATTTGTTGCTTTGGAGGTGCTCAATACGGTTTTGTGCCATCAGGAAGACCCGCTAACAGGCTTATAGATTATGAGATCCATGAAAGGTTGAAGGATGCATTGTGGGAACCTGAAAATTTTGTGAGGGCACCTGGAGGATCTGCAGGTAGTGTTGCAATAGCACTTGCTAGCCTGGGGGGTCGGGTTGCATTTATGGGGAAATTAGGGGATGATGAGTATGGCCAGAGTATGCTATATTATTTAAATGTTAGTAAAGTTCAAACACGAGCGGTTAGTATTGACAGTAGGAGGCAAACCGCTGTCTCCAAGATGAAGATGGCTAAGAGGGGTGGTTTGAGGATGACAACTGCGAAACCTTGTGCAGAGGATTCCTTAACAAGGACTGAGATCAACATTGATGTACTGAAAGAGGTCGGATATCTAATCTAAAACTTGTTTCCTAAATATGCAATGCCAGTTTTCCTCTTGGGATTCAACCAGCTTCTATTTGTGAAGTGTCAAGTCCCATAATGCACAAGTTGATTTATTTCTGCTCTGGAAATCTGTTCTTCATGTAAAATGAACTATCTGCAAAATGTATCGTTTTGCAGAAACCAGTCATTATGCTGGAAGATTACAAAACTATCCTTGCTGAATTATAGGATGGTGTTTTTTTTTTTAAAAAATTATTATCCATGTATGATGTACTTACTATGGTCCTCCATATGACATGCAGGCAAAGATGTTCTATTTAAGTACATCTTCCCTCCTAGATCAAAACATGAGAAAAACTACCTTACGAGCACTCAGAATCGCAAAAAAGTTGGGGAGCATCATTTTCTACGACCTGAATCTACCATTTGCATTGTGGCAGTCTAACGAGGAAACCAGAGCATTTATACAGCAGGTATGGAATCTTGCAGATATTATTGAGGTCACCAAGCAAGAGCTTGAGTTTTTGTGTGGGATTACACCTTCCGATAGTTTTGAAACCAAGGATCACCATCCATCAAAATTCATCCATTATGACGCGGATGTTATAGCCCCACTTTGGCATGAAAATCTCAAGGTACTGTTTGTCACAAATGGGACGTCTAAGTTACACTATTATACTAATGATCAAGATGGTGTTGTTCTTGGGATGGAGGATGCACCAATTACCCCATACACATCCGACATGTCTGCATCCGGGGATGGGATAGTTGCAGGTAAAACAATGCAACTCGTTGTTCAATGACTTCTCATGGCTTCCATGCATTCATTCCCTTTATTCCGTGTTGATTCGTAACCTAAAACAAACAATTAACCCTTGGTATTTAACTGGTTATTTCAGCTCTCATGAGGATGCTGTCAGTGCAGCCACATCTGATCACTGACAAAGGATACTTGGAACATACGCTAAAGTATGCGATTAATTGTGGAGTTATTGATCAATGGGTCCTTGGAAGGCAACGTGGTTTCCCAGCATTGGAAGGCATGGAAGAGGAAGCAGTTCCAGACCAATTTGGTATCACCTCCTTAACAGAGAGAGAGTTTCGAACAGTGGCACGTTTTGGCTGATGTTGGTGGCCACAGGACTTCGTTGATCTACGCATCGTGCACAGTAGGGTGTTTTTGCATCCTTCACCCTTCCAAATTAAAGCTGATTTCCTGCAGTCCTTGTATCGATTTCTTTGTGCTTTCCTATTTCCCTTCCGTGCAAATTTACTTTGCTATATGGGAATTTTGGTTCTACTAGCATAGTACCGATTTTGAGCTCACGAGGACTTAAAGAGTCAGTTCAGCTTTGTGAAGAACCCTAATGAATTTGTCTTCCGCGCCATTCATTCTTGTTCTTGCCGTTGTCTTCATCTAATTTCAGGTTCAGGTTCTGGTTCAAGCTCAGGTCATGAACAATCAGTGGTGTTGTAAGACTGAGTTAAAGCTCAGTCCCTTGTCCACATGATGCTGATCTGTTTATAGGTTATCTGGATCATTGATTAGTTAGTTAGTACAGATGCTCCTAAATGTCTGTCCACCAGAGCCACAGACTGCCAACCAGGAAGAAGGTGTCCTCCCTGTCAGGCTGTTTGGAGTCACCATCAGCAAGGCAAATCCCAGGGACCAGACCAGGCCATTTTTCGGTCCCTCAATGAAACGAAGGGGAGAAAGTGAGGTGTGGAGGCCAGTTATCAAGGTAAGCTTGTTAATGGCAGTGGAGACAATTTCGCAACCAACCACTCAAACCCAACAGATCAATTTCTGTCTGGAAGTGTCCTTGGAACATTGAGTTTTTACTATCGGATTGTATTATTCGTCATATTTTCAGAGAATCTTATGTTGTGGCAGAGAGGACGGCTCGTCTCACTTACAGTACCCCTGTCAACGAAAGTTTGAAAATTGATGCAGAACTTCGTGTTCTCGCTTGACGCTCTAAGAAGAAGCCAGACGCTACTTCGTCGGTCTTCCTTCCTAATTTCTTTCATTGCTTCCAAAAAAAGCAAATATTGTTCACACGTTTTAATGACCACCCATTTTCTGTGTCGTTTTCTTCACCATTCAAATGACCAACTACAAATCTACCTACAATAATGGGACGATTGTTATGTCTTTGTTTTAGACTATAGCTTTAATCATAACTTTAATTCCTTTAATGTTTTCTTTCCAAATTAAATATATTTAGGCTCTGTTTGGCAAAAAAACACTCTATCAGCTAGCTTATTTGATCTTTTAATTTTGCTATTATATAATTATAAATGAAATAAATATAAAATATTAGTTTAATTAGCTTTTGGAAGGAGAACATTTCAACAGGTACTCCCCGAAGCTTTTCGGAGCTTATGATTTTCTATTCACTATTTTCCATCAGCTACTCAAACCGCTAGGTTTACCAAACATCATACTAGCTTATTAACATACAATTAATCCAAATAATCCATCAATTTCAGCTACCTCATCAGCTAGTATTCTGTCAAACGGAGCCTCAAGCACTTCGAAGATACGTTAGAAGCTATCAAATTAAATACTCCCTCCAGTCGAAAATATTTGATATTTTAGACAAATGCATGGAGATTAAGAAATGTTACTTTTAACTTAAAATACCTCATCAAATAATTTTTACTCCCCCATCACATTTATAATGCACAAATGTAATTGGTTAAGTAAAAAAAGTACAACTTATATTGATATTAGTGCAAAAGTAAAAAAGAATGTAATTATTACTTCTAAAATATCAAATATTGTTGATCAAATTTTACCTTCTAAAAACATCAAATATTTCCGATAAGAGGGAGTATGCTCATTATCAGACCTCTATTTTGACTATCATCAATTCATTACTCGAATCGAAGCTAATTGGGTAATTAGGGGAAACAGTAAACAGAAACAGCAAAAGCTCATGACTGATTGAAATTTGAACATATATAGTAGCGTAGTACATTATATATGATGGTCACATATTTATAGTGTACAAAGGCTAGGGCGGGTTCAACCGATCAACAAACTAACGCCAATTAGGGGAAACGAAAGGATAGTAGATCGATAGGTTGGTTAGTTTATGAATCGATCAGGCGCTGAACCCCGCCGTGTCGACGCTCTTGGCGGGGTTGCTGCAGCTGGTGGGTGCTGCTGGTGTCGGCGGTGCATCAAATTTGCTAAAAAGGCGGTAGGAGGAGATGAGGGAGAGCACGACGTAGCACGCCACGACGACGAACGTGATGGAGACCGAAGCCCTAGCCTTGGCACAGAAGCCGCCGAAGGATTCGCAGGCTCGGCTCCAGGTGGCTCCTGGGTCGCCGTTGTAGGCCAAGTACACCACCTCCGTCGACACCGCTCCGGCCGCCAGTATCATGTATGTCAGAAGCTGCACAGTTTATTTCAATCTCAGGTTTACAGCAGAGCCAAGATTTACGTGAGGGGTGTTAAAAAAAAATTCGTGAATATTTTTTTTTTGTTGTATAGATTTTAAAAAAAATATTTAAAAACACTAAAATTGTGATTTTTTAATGATTTTTTTTGTATTTAACTAGTTGAGAGTAAAAAAAAATAGAAGAGAAACAAAAAATATAGAAAAAATCATTAAGAATTACTTTTAAAATGATATTAAAAGAAAAATATTAAATGTATAATTTAAACATAAATATGACATTTTCTAACGAAATATTAAATGAAGAGAATTAATTAATGATATAGTAAAACAAATTAAAAATAAAAGAGTTAGAATTCGAACTCAAGATTTTTAGATTCTCCTCCCTTCCTTTATCACCTGAGTTACTAATACTCTTGTTTCAAAAATCATTTAAAGATATTATATTATCTTAAAAATACTAAATATATGCAAATAAAATTATATTTTTTTTTCTGGGCAGGGATGCTCGGCCGCCCCAGGTTTTACAGTCTTACTCGCTTAACTGATAAGGATGACAGGTAAGTGAGTAACCTGATCGAGGCAAAAGAAGGTCCAAGCCCTCGACATAGTCGAAGGGCGAGGGACGGCTGCAACCACCGCGGAAAGCAATGAATACCCGGCACATATTCCATTTGCGTGCACCAGATACCTGATCCATCAATCAGTAGTTAGTACAATTACAATTAATAAAAAGTGATCAGTAATCAGTATACATGAGATCGGTGATGGATGGATTATTGGATTTGTACTTGAAAGCACCGAGATCGGAGTAGGAGACAGTCCCATAGTAGTTGGACTGAGAGGTTTTGAGCATCACCACCAACGCCGCCACGCAGAGACCCACCGGAGACAGCCTCAGCAGCGTCTCCGCCGTCCTCAGCCACCTTCCTCCCTCCATTTCCTCCACCGATATTCCGCCAACAACGACCTTCTCCGCCATGATTGTTTATACAAATTGAATTGATCGATCTCTCTTTCTTGATCTATACGATGAGGTGATTGCTTTGTGGGAGGGTAGAGGGAAGCTATCTAGATAGAGATATACTGAAATGGGCACAGTGTTAAAGGAGTGTAAGGGGATACAAAGAGGGGTATTTAATGGAGTTAGGTAGTTGGATGAAGGTAGGTTTACACCATCAATGCCTTTGTATTGTATGGTATCTTTCGATCCATTCAAAATTGGGGGAGCAATTTTATGATTTTATCACAAATATTCATTCACATTATCCACGGTGGTTCTGGGTAAAATGTACACATTTGCACAAGATGTATAAAAATACACATCATTTTTTTTAACAATTTACTTCATTGGTGAAATGTGCATTTTTTACACATCATTCAAATACAATTCGTTTAAAACAAAAAAAATAAAATAAAATCATAAAAAATCAACTAATGAAATTGTCTTGCTTTTTGTAAAAGTTTTTGCACATATGAAAGGTGATGTGCTCAAATTTGTACATTACATGCTCACCCAAAACAACCAATGGAGTGAAAAAGTGTCTATAAAATACACATTTGCACACCACCATTGCGGATGGTCTCATATCGTTGCACCTAATTGATTTATACATTTTTTTAAATTTTTTTTATGTGCTTTGCCGAGTTTATCATGGATCAAAGGGGATCTTACTCAACTTAAGCTATTTGGTTAACAAATAAAAAATCAAGGAAGTTTAAATACCTAGGAAATAAGAGAAATATAGGTGTTTGGTTGTTTTTTTAAATACTTAAAAATACATAAATTTGGCTTCCTGGGAATTTCAATTCTTATAAAATGGGGAAATTCTACTTACCTAGGGGACTAGGTAAGTTGTAATTCTACCCTTTTTATATGGAAAAAATCAACTTACTCCATTTAAATTCCCTACCTCTTATAATATATGTAACCAGACAAATTTCTAAAATTTGTAGGAATTATAATTCATGAGAATTAACTTCCTAGGAAGTATATTTCCTATGTTCAACCAAACAAGCCCTTATGGGTTTTGATATTTGATTCTAGTTGTGACATTTTTGTGAGATTAATGTTTTTGTCTTCTATAGTTGTACGAGAGGTTATGGACACGTAGTTGAAGCATAACGACTCACTGATAGTTGAGTTTAAATATGAGGTTTTCACTTTTCACATTTGTTCTTTATAGATCCCTTATGTTGCTTGTACGTACACATTGTGGAAGAGAAGACTCACTTTTTTTTTAATTCCACCAGTTTTTATCCCTCACGGGACAGGACCTGTCCAGGACGAGCCTTGGGGGCAAGTTCAGGGCGGGTCTTGTCCTTCAACTAAAAAAATTATAAGAAAATGACTAAAATTCTATCAAGACAGAAAAAAAACAAGTTGATTCAAGGTCCAAACGGATTCAATGATTACAAGTGCCAACTAACATGAGTTACATGATGTTGAACCCGGATAAACAAATGACATGTAAAAGTAAAATAATAAAGAGACATTTAAATAAAATTAGTAAATTTAAATGAATATTATAAATTGAAAAGAAAAAAAGTAGTAATATACTACTTCCATCCAGAAATACATATTTTTTAACTTTTTGACACGTTTTTTTAGATGGTAAAAACTATTTAAAATATTAATTTTTAATTTTTTTTAATAATTACAAATGTATTAATAATAAGTTTGTAATTATTAAAAAAAAACTTAAAAAGTTGATATTTTATATGCAGTAGTTTTTAACTCATAACAAAATATGTCAAAAAGTCAAAAGACATGTATTTCCGGACATAGGGAGTATATATGTTTTCAAACTTGTGTAAAATATATATGGAGTGGGACGGAATTTATGTGACGAGGAATTCCCATCTTGCATCATGTCCTGCATAATTTTTACACGACGTGACCGAGACGAGAATCACTTTTTTTTCAAATTCCATCAGGATCGGGACAAGACCGAGAATTACGAGATTTGTGCATACCCTTATGTTTTTTTCCTTTTAATTTATTTATATTTTCGTGACAGATAGTCTATCTCAATCTTTTTGACCTCTCAACCAATCCAGAGCGGATCTGATGTCCCTTTTCTCCCTTGTCTCTCTGTCCTTTCTTATAAAACCCACCATTTACTATTTTTTTCTTCAAAATTTTAATCGTTTTCTTATTCACCCCTTCCTCCAAATTTTGTTTTATATTAAATAACTTTCAAAGGCCAGAGAGAAACCTTCCACTCCACGCCATTCTTAATTGTAATCAATGATAGTCTCATTCCTCTTTCACTACAATTTAATGCTTTCACACCTCCCTTCACTCATATTCTTTTTTAGATATTCTAATCTAAACTATAAAAAGAATAAACCCACCCGAAAGGGTATCGATCAAAATCCCGAAAGGGCCTGTGTACAAATCCCGAAAGGGCTTCAAAAATCTTGTATGGGATTGGAAAATCTATATTAATATTCAAATCTTTTGATCCCAATCCCGTTAAGATTATGACTAAAATCCCGAAAGGGTTGAATAAGCCCCACGAGGTCTTCGAAAACCCAAATTGTAATCGTAATAAAATGTTCTCCTCAGACGCTTTGCGTTGTCGGGAGCTCTACACACAAATTGCTTTTGCTTGTTGTTTGATCTTCCCTTATTGGCCCATGTTTGTTCGTTCTTCTGCCATCGGGTCATTGCTTTGGTGTGGTAGCGTTTAGTTCCGAGTTGGGTTGCAGTATCCGGCTTCCTGTATGATCGAGAGGATCGTGGTTGTGTTCGTGGTCTTCGAAGATCCCCCGTCTAGGTGGGGGCAACGTCGGTGATCCGCACTTCCCTAGATTCGCCTTTTCCGATGGTGGGTTACTGTTCTCCGCCTTCTCGGCGTCGAGACGCCGTGTGAGTCGTGGACTTTCCCGTGTTCTCGGCATTCGTGGCTCGGCCTAGATCTTCCTCGACTCCTTTGTCGGCGGACGTCTTCTTCGGGTTGTTTGGGTTTTTTCTTTCATCTGTACTAATTTGTGTTTTTTAGTATGTTGTATATTGACGGTTAGTCCGTCTGCCGATTCGTCGGCCTCTCGAGCTTCAGGCTTGTCTGAGCTCGAATTCTTACCTAATAAAAAAAAAATTCTAATCTAAACTAACTTTGCTTTTCTGTTTTTATTCCCTCCCCTTTTCTCGGACCCTAGTAATACTATTTATGATGTAGTAGGAAGTTTGAAAGGTTTGCAAGTGTGAATCTTTAACAATTGAGTTTCATAAGCGACAAATCCACCCTTGAGCAATACATTTAAAATTCACTAGAAAACATTAGAATCATCTAGAGAAAAAGAGAAAAAAAAACTCTTTGAATTGTATTAAATAATAAGATTGATAATAAAGTTCTCAAACTTACATTATAGTTAACCTTTTTTGTCCCATACCCCTCTTCCATTATAGTTAACCTTTTTTGTTTTAGTTTCTTTAAAAAAACATGAAAAACACTTAATTAAAAAAAAAGTTCAAGGCAAAGGGGAGATCGGCAGGTCCCATTTCCACAAACCCTAAATTGTCGGAAGTTGATCCCGAGTAAGAAGCTGAATCATCAAAAACACCATCACCATTTCCCCTAGAGCTTCATCCTCCGTTGTCTTCTCCACCACCTCCATTTCCTTTGTTGTTAAATCTAACACTTTCAACATTGATTTCATAAGTATTGAAGATGTTTGCTCCATATTTCGGCAGCGTATTTTAATTGGATGTAAAAACAACACCCTCCATTGAGAAATCGGCCTCCTCCGGACTTGAGACGGATGCACACGACGAGAAAGATGCTCGATGATTCCTTAGCATTTACCTTGTTCCTTAATCTATACTTTGCTTATTTTCCTTGAAAAATGAAATGCAAATGCCTAGTGGTTTTAGTTACCTTGTTCCCACTGCATTTAACTATGGTGCATCGACGATTTTTAAACTGGTACGACAAGGACAAAGGGAAAAGATAGGGTTTTGAATAGAGGGGTGAAGAAAATGGGACCAAATAGGGGATGCGGTGGTGGCGGCGGTTGAGAGAGGGGAATATCAAATTTCAACTATGTTTGTCATTTTTTTCTATTTGAAATGTAGAAAACCAACCCGAAAAAAAGGTTTATTGCTTTCAAATAAGGCTATTTTGCATAGATATACCAAAAAATTTATAACTTTGCAAAAATGGCACTGTCATACGAAAGATTGCAGGGGAGGAGGGAATTACCTCTTTTGCAAATAAAATTTTGACCCCAATAATCGGTGGTAGGTAACTAGGGAAAAAAAGGAAAGTAAAGAGGGAATGTGGCCACTTGTCGATCAGAGATAGGTGAGAAAAATAAAAATAAAAAACAGGGACAAAAATTGCAAAATGCACATCAAAGAGAGAAGGGAATGAGGTGATGAGCATTAAATACTTTGTAGGACATTTAATACTCACAAGTTCCTGCCCAAAAAAAAGGAGGGGGATTAGGGAGAGCTTATATAAGCAGACAAGACACAGAGACAAATTGATTAAAAAAAAATTCCAAAAAGCTAAAGGGGAGGAGGGACCATTGTAGGGTGGCTATTAAAGGCGGAGTTGGAATGACAGACAATCCAGAATTACAGTTACTAGCCAGTCAAAGAGTAATACAGGACAACAATACAATATTTCGTGACAGATCAAGGGAAACATGTGCCAACTTCAGACATTATATAGTAAGAAAATGGGTAAGTATGCTTGTGGTATTCGATTTACAACCATGGCTAATCCATATTCTCTATTTATGTGCCAGTATAGGTACATTCCATGCCAACTCTTTTGACTTTGACGAATAAACCCAAGTCTGGATATAAAAATTACCTTAACGTCTATCATAACAGTCAACTATGTGTCACTCATTACGGTCGTCGTGCCACTAACGTTTATTTACGTGCCAATATATGAGAAACTTGTACCAACTCTCACGAATCCGACCGAGACACCTAAGTCCAAATAGAACAAGCAAGGCCAGATCTATACGAGTCCTAAAATCAACTAAAGTCAAAATACTCCTACAGTTATAAAAACAACAATAGTGAGTTTCTTATGAGTCATAAAACCATCAAAAGTGAGCAAATGTACGAGTCCTAACACAACAAAAAATCTGCAGTCCTAAAACAAACAACAAATACGCACATCCCTTCAAAGAAGCTATCTAGGAGCCTCTTCCAATCTGCAGCGGCAAGGGCGTCGTCCATATGGCGAAGGAGCCCCATCTTGAAGAAATGGTTGGCGCTCCCAATCTTGGAGAAATGGTTGGCCCTTCCAATCTTGCTTGACGATGTCGGCACGACCTTCCCTCCTTTAGTTCTAACCATGATTCACTTGTTTTTATACATGAGATACAAGTGCGTACACTAAAGGTTACAAGTTGCAAATGTACAAGTGCAAGTAATTACAAAATCCGTGCCAATAAAGAAAAAATCCGTGATAGAAAAAATGCATGACAGTAAAAAATGTGTGATAGTAACAATTTCGTAGTTATTATTAATAAGTACAAAATTGTTAAAAAAATTTATAAAAAAATAAGTATTTTATATAGTTTTTATCATTCTAAAAAAGTGTGCGTGAATAGTAAACGACATGTTTTGCCGAACGGAGGTAGTAGTTCTTATTATCCTGTGTCTTTCCATGATTTATTGATTTCCAATTGTTATCACATTTTTTTCTAGTTTGATTGTTCTCATTTTCTTTAAATTTCTTTTATGTCTCAAATCATTTTTTATTATGTTTCTTATATTACAATTAATTAGTCTGTCCATTGATTATAGTTTCTCAATACATCAAGCATATATAGTAGATCGAACTGCTTTTCTTTCTTTAAAAAAACATTACCATATAATTATTGCACCAAAGTCAAGACTATTTTATTTTGGTATTGTTGATTTACTAATACTTTAAGGGAGCTACTATACGTCTATACGTACGGTGATGTTTTCGCCAAATGCACGGTCCCGACACCATCTTACAGAGTCGGTAAGCATTTTTGTTTGAAAATAGTTTGTTGAAATCGTCTTCCAGAGTTGACATACATTTTACTTTTACCAACTCTAGAAGTCTGTGTCAACAAGTTGTTTTTATACAAAAATACTTACAACATGTTTGATTTGAGAGAATGTAATTTTAATAAGTAAGAAATAGAAATAACCAATTTCTCTTATTTGGATAAATAAATTAGAGAGATTTGATTAGAAACGATGAGAAAATAGACATAAAATTAATGAAAAATGGAAGAAAAATGAATCTCACCAAATTGGTGGAATTTAATGGGAAAATCAAATTTAAAGTCTCAAAAGTGGATCGATGATTAGTAATACTATCATAAGAAGATAATTTTTCTATCAATTCCCTCTTAAAAATCGAACACAAGCAATTTTTTTCATTTTTTAGATTCTCACGTCACCTCTTATCTTACTATCATTTTTCATCTTTCTCTCTTTTCTACTCATTATTAATTTGCCAAATAGATTATTACTGTATTACCGACTCTAAAAATGCGTATCAACATTCAACACCGTGCATGAATTTGATGAAATATTGACAGTGTGAATATCAAACCGATACTTCAAAGTACATTAAATATTTAAATCACTTTCCATTAAAAAAAAACAATTTAAGCAAATTTTTATATATTAAAAAAAAAGTGACAAGAGGAAAAGAGCCTGTTTTTTTGCTGGTCTTTGGCTTGGGACCTCTTAATTCAGAATCCCCATAAAAATGAGAAAGAAATGGTAGAAACCCTAGAAAGAAGAAGACTGCATTGCTTGCTTTCCCATTCACAAATCACAAATGGGCAAACTTGAACACTCCACTTTCGTCATCCTTCTCTTCTTCTTCTTCTTCTTAGTCTCACTCTTCACAGCCACTTTGACAAATGCAAGTGATGGTGGAGATGATGATGATGACTGGGAATTTTCAGATCAAGGATGGAGATCCGGCACGGCCACCTTCACCAAAGACACAAATGGCTCCATCATTACAGGTAATGCAATTTTTTTAAAAAAAAGCTGTGTTCTTTTTTTCTCTTTCAGAAGAAAACCGCATTTCAGAAATGCAAGTGATGATGAAGACACTGAAAGTGTGGTTTTTTTTTTGGGGGGAGTTGCAGAGGGAGCTTGTGGGTACGGGGACCTTCGGAAGACTAGCTATGGAGAGTACAGTGCGGGGCTAAGCAGCATCTTGTTCAACAGGGGCAGCACGTGCGGCGCGTGCTTTGAGGTGAGGTGCGTCGATCACATCCTCTGGTGCTTGCCCGGAAGCCCCTCCGTCGTCGTCACGGCCTCCGATTTCTGCCCTCCTAACTTTGCCCTTCCTTCCGACTACGGAGGATGGTGCAATTTCCCCCGCGAGCACTTCCAGCTTTCGGAGGCCGCCTTTGCTGACATCGCCAAGACCCATGCTGACATTGTCCCTGTCCACTACCGAAGGTTTGTTAATAGATACAGTGCAGAGCAAAAGAAATGTGGTTTTGGTTTTGGTTTTGGTTTTGATTCTTGTTTGGTTTGCGGAAATGAGGAATCCCAATTCCCAATTTGAGCTGATTCCTCCCTTTAGAAACCCCCATGGAATCAGATTATGAATCCCAATTTGAAGAGCCCTGATTGGGGTTCGACGAATTAGCCACCGGTTTGGCATTGATTAGCTCGATTTCCTGTGTTTGTCATGTTTTAGATAGTTCTTTAACCAAATGCCACTTAGTATTTGCAGAGGTGAATGAAATTGCGACTATATTGATGAGGAATCAGAACTGGTTTAGAGAAATCCCAATTCCCAATTTGAGCTGATTCCTCCCTTTAGAAACCCCATGGAATCTAATTATGAATCCCAATTTGAAAGAGCCCTGATTGGGGTTCGACGAATTAGCCACCGGTTTGGCATTGGTTCTTCAACCAAATGGTCCAAATGGCACTTAGTATTTGCAGAGGTGAATGAAACTGCAACTATATTGATGATGGTGTGTGTTGTAATTTGTGCAGGGTTTCGTGTGAGAGAGATGGGGGGATGAAGTTTAAACTGACTGGAAATGCAAACTTCTACCAAGTATTGATCAGCAATGTGAATTCAGACGGTGAAGTAGCAGCAGTGAAAATCAAGGGTTCGAGAACCGGGTGGATACCCATGGCAAGGAACTGGGGACAGTATTGGGAATCCAGTGTCAACCTCAAAGGCCAGCCACTGTCGTTTGAAGTAACCACGAGCAATGGAAAGACCGTGGCATCTTACAATGTGGCTCCTGCGAATTGGCAGTTTGGTCAGTCGTTTGAGGGTAAGCAGATATATGATTGAGATGATCAATCAAGCCTTGATAAGAGCTAGTCTTTTTGTTTGGCATGAAGCCGCCTCAGAATTTCTCAAGCCTTGATAAAAAGTAAAAACCACAACGAGTGGTGTCTGTGATTAGTACTAGATTACTCTAAGGTAAGGTGTTGGTGTGAAAAAAGACCGGGATATGAGCAAAGCTCGTCTCACTTGTTTTGGTTGTTGTAGCACTACAAATGTGTGAATGCATCAGCAGTGATTTTATATTTTACAGAATGAATTTTCAGCCTATCTTCATCATCTGACTGTGTCTTCATCAGGAGATTACAGAATCAACAGAGTTTCTGAATAAATTTGTGTGAAAAATTGCACTCTAGTGCTCATAAAACGGGAAATGGAGCTGCAATGGGAGGTGGAGATAACACTTTTAGAGAAATTAATTGTGTATTTGATAGTTTGACCCATCTGGGTCATACACCATCTACCATTGATGTTTCCACTTATGAAAATTTCGTTCTCGTTCAAAATAATGCTCTAGGGTGGACTACATCGAGAATGTAGTCTTTCCTAACTACCTTCCTCTTAGAAAAAGAAAGAATACATGCGAAATAGAGTATTCCAAATCAATTTAAAACCTCATTTCAGGTGGGAGTTCATGGTGCTGAATCTGATACTTCTTTCACTTCTTTCTCAAGTATAAGATGCCAACTGCAACTGAGATACCGACAATGACCACAGGGACAGCCCAATACTGCAGGGCTACTTCCTTGAGCTTCTGGGTAAGACTCGGTTCTTTTGAGGAAACTTCAGGCACAGGAAGTGTTGCAGCGGAGGGATCCAACTCTCCAATGCAGAAGGTCTCCATAAGCTCTCTCGCACTGTTGCTATGTCCAGCATCTTCGAATTCTTCCTTGGCATCTTTTCCTGCATCATTTGCCATGTAACGAATCAATACTCATATGGAGTTTGTGGCTTTGTGCATGGTAGACAATAACATGTACCTGCAGCAGCAAAGAAGACATCATCTCCACCAGGGTGGTCATCCAAATACGTCGTCACATCATACACCTGGGAAGAGGGTCAAATGAAGCCCCAATGAGTTGCAGTATACATTGAATAAACATAAAGGCCTCCCAATGGAATCATGGATATTTCTTCTAAGTTAGAGCAAGAGTGCAGAGAATCAAAGGGACTAAGGAACCAGTATGGGTGTACTCATTGTAAGTAGAACATTTTTTACTATGCTATCATAGATGAAGTAGGAACACTCGTGTATGATCAGATAGCTGATATATTTGTCGGGATCATATATCTCACCGAGAGTGACCAGTGAATGTCATCAATTGGATTTGGGTCACTATTTTGCAATATCAGTTATCACCATTATGCAGGTGCACTTAAGAACATATCAAATCCAATTACTACCAGAATTCAAGAATTAGGCCCCTGTGTTATTTTTACCCTCTGGAGAATCTTGATTAGTTTCTACACTTCCAACTTAGACGAAAATTCTAGATAATTTCATGAAAGTAGGTAAACAAATAATCTATAATTTCACATCTAAAACTTGTGTCAGATCTACAAAAAAAAATAGTTGGCAATTCATTTCTGAATTATCCGATCATACTTTGGATAACTAAACATTCACGAGAGTGTGAAGAAAGTAGGAAGGCAGATGACAATCAGCACAGCTTCAAAAACACGATTCAAATCAATATGGAGTAGATCATTTCAACTTATGATGATCTACACATAACGAAGAGATAACACTGCAGCACAGAAAACACAACTCTCGGATATAATCATGTAAATAGAGTCTTTAAGCATATTGGAAAGCGTTGCAGAGAGTTTAAAGGACCTTAGGAATAAAAAATACGAAAGAACTATGTTGATGACTGAATAATGTTCACAACAAAACAAAAAAGGTCGATGCCAATGTTCAGCTTAACCAATGCAAAGACTATAAACTTTTCAGAACTTAAGTATTTAGCCACAGTGCCTAACAGAAGCACCCTTCCTAAAAACAAATAACTACTTTGCCACAATATAGTATTAATCACCAGTTCCCCACCATGAATGATAGCTCAGTATTCAAAGTTCAACAGAAAATTAATCAGGGAGGATCATACAATGTCACAAACAGACAAAGAAGAAGTGCAAAATCAAAAACCCTAATCCATAGCACAGAAAGGGGGTGGGAGCCTCCACACTCTACATCTAACAGTAGATTCGCTATGATATTGAACAATCCCATCCTTTACACAAAGAAGAAGATGCAGTGCAAAAACAGAAACCCTAAAAGGGGAAAAAGAGACTGCAATCAGTGAAGCACCCAGACAGATTGGAATGGAAAAACTAAACATATGTAACCAGAAACCGATTCAGAAGACAAAAGAAGAAGAAGAAACCAAATCTAGGAGGGTTCGGCCTATTGTTTCAAGTTAAAGAGCTGACCTTGCCATCGATAACGACCCAACAATCTTCGTTGGTGTTATGCTGGGAAACTTCCTCCATAGAGTAGAGCTTTGTTAAAGTTGGCATTTTTACCAAACTGGAATCGTCGAGGGATAGCCCTAAGATTAGATTACTTCAGGTTTTGGGATCTCTGTACAACAAAAGAAGGTGAATTTCAGATTTTTCAACCCAGCAGCGGCGACTTGGAAGAAAAGAAAAAGAAAAGCAATCAGTTTTGGAGTCTGGAATTCGGATGGTTTGGTCGGAGAAGAAAAGGGGAACCAAATCCAAATTAGTTTCAGCGGCAAAGTCGGCCTTCTTTTCTTGCGGGCTTTGCCCATCATCTAATCTTTACTAGTTCTTTCCAAACACGGCCCTTTTACGAGTGAAGAATGAAGATCACCTTTTACATAGTCTTCGTTTGGATTAAATTAAAAACCCAGGAATAGAAATAACTCAGAAAGTAAATTTTAATACATGAGTTAGAAAGTAGAATTATTGAAAATTTCAATTCCACCAAAATGGATGAATTGAAATTACTGTAGGGTGGGTAAATTAAAATCTCCCATTTTTATTTATTTTGAAAAATCTTTTTTTTTTTAACGGAAATTTCACAAGGTACCCCTGAGGTAAGACTTAATTCATGAGGTATACAAAAGTTTGACATATTTCACCAAATACCCCTGAGATTTATAATTTTTTCGCCATATGCCCTTAGTCCGTGAAACTAACCATTTCTGTTTAAATTGGGAAATAAAAAAAGGAAATAAAAATATAAAACAAATTCATCATCTTCCAATTTCCATGGCGTCTTGTTGAACCCAGTAAAGATCAACTACAACACTTGGTGCACCACTCGGTGCATCACAAAATTAGTTAGGGTATAATTTTACTTAAAAAAAATTAAAAAAAATATATTTGTATTTCACATACTTATATTTATATGTTTATAAATTTTTATCATGAAAAAATATGTTTTAGAAAAATATAAAAATTATAAACCAATAAAATCAATCTTTTAATTATATATATTTTTAAAATATATTTTTTCATAAATTTTTTTTATAGATATGTAGATATAAGGGTATGAAATCTAAATATAATTTTTTAAATTTTTTTAAAAATAAAATTATAGCACAAATAATTTTGTGATGCACCAAGTGTTGTAGGTGATCTTTACTCTTTTGAACCCCCAAATCAACCAAATTCAAATGATCTGGAGATGTTATCTAAAATCAAACCCAAAATTAGATCTCAAAATCAACACTTCAGATCGGCCAAACACACCATTTCAATTTCAAAATGTCCATTGAAAGGGAAGAATAAAAGGTTTGAAGAAAAATGAATTGAAGAACAAGGTTGATTTGAAGAGGGGAAGACATGGCGTCCAACACTACAAACGCTTGGTGCAGCGTCGCTAACGTGTCTTTCAGCTCCTGCAAAGCTCTCGGTAGCGCCTGCTTAGTGTTCGACTCGTCCGACGTCCTCCCCGAGGCCGAACCTCAGGCTGCTATGTATCCTCCGGACCTCCACCGATTTCCCACTCCGGGTCATCTTTTGAAATCCTACGGGTCTAAAGTTTCTGCTCCCCTCATCTAACTTATGTTGGGGTCTCGAGGATTTCGTGGGCGTCGCTTCTTTCCAGTTTTATGGCAGCAGTATGGGCGCTTGGAGATTCGCTTTGGGAGAGATGAACATCACATATCATTTTATTTTGATTTTTTTATTACTCTCCTGCTAACTTAAGAGGCTCCGTTAAAAAATTAACAGAGGGTCACGGTGCGGATTTTTTTTAAATCTCAAGGGTACCATACGAAATATGTGAAACTTTTGTACACCCCGTGAATTAAGTCATACCTCAAGGGTACCTCGTGAAATTTTCGTTTTTTTAAATTACAAACTACGTATTTATCCATAATTTAAATAAATATTTTTTTATTAATAAGGTTTACAAAAATAATTTTACAAAAAATCTCATGAAAGTTCATATTCAACCAAATAAAACTCAGGATTTTAATTTACAATAAGTTAAACTTATCCAAACATGTTTTAGTAATTTCGGGAGAAGGATAAAAGTGTGACTGATTTGTTTTAGTAATTTTCCTGAAAGGAAAAAGCTTTTGAATGCTTTGATTACAGAAGGGCCCACAATATCCTAATACTCTCTGTAGAATTTCGTCGCCATACCATCATGACCCGGGGTGATGTAACCCAAGACAGATAAGTAATCCTGACGCGTCACTCCTAGCACCAGATCCGGTAGAAATCCTTGAAGGAGATTTGAAGATCAATACAACGATCATCGGACAAAACCTGCTTAGCTAGAAGCCATCCGGGGACAGGAAGATGAACAAGTGGGGTTTCCGTAGGGGTTACGTGTTACACATGCCTCCACCCCACGGGTCCGAAGAACTTTGCCATGTGGTAACACCTTGGGGACACATGTCTACCCCGTGTCCGTACAACTAGGATGATATATAATCCGAACTCAGACAAAGGATGAAGGGCTTTTTTTTGGGGGGGAGGGGAGAGAGAGAGAGAGTTAAGAACACAAATAGAGTTTTTTTTCCCTTCGATAACCTTGATGGTTACCGTCTGGTAATCGTGAATTTTTTTAAAAAATACAATTGAAATGTAGCTTGATAACCATGGTAATGTACCAATCGTAACCGCAAATATGGTTACTAATATGTGGCTACCACGACTGGTGGTTGGTACGTGGTATGAGAATTAGCGTACCGCCATTTGGTGGTTGGTAGATGGTAATCATCATTTAGTGATAGTTACCGTAGCATATTTATCCTACTCAGGTAAGCCCGATTGATCAAATGGATAAACTTGGTCCCTATATTGCACCCTACTCATCACGGGGATATTCTTTCCCATGCAATAAATTGCGCTCTTAATTTTACTGTGTGTTGGAATTTTAAGATTTTTTTTCAGATTAGCCAAAAAAAATTTTTTTTTTTTGAAAATAGTCAAAATCCAAAACTATATGGGATTTAGCCAAAGCGGGGCTAAGTTGCTATTTGAAACAACGACTTTAGCCCAGCTTCAAAAAAATAATAATATAACACTAAAGTCATCGTTTGAAACAACGACTTAGTATTTTTTTTAAAAAAAAAGTCAATTTAAATGAAAAAAAATGTACCCATGACCTTTTTTTTTAAAAGTTTGAAAGACTTTTGCGGCCATGTACCCACCCCTCTCTCTTCCCTTCGAGTAGGGGTGTTATATGAACCCGAGCTACTCGAGTTCGACTGAGATTCAACTCGAAATACTCGGTTCGAGCTCATTCATATTAAAAAAATGAGCTGAGTTCAAGCAGGTTCCCGAGCTTGAGACGAGCCCGAGCTGAGCACGAGCCGAGCTCAGAGTAGCACGTATGAATCGTTTTGGCCTGCCTATATGTATGTAGCTACAAACCAAATGTAGCTCATGAGCTTAATATGAGCTCAAATCGAGCTTAATACGAGCTCACGAGCTCAAATCTATATATCTATATATTAATTAAAAGCAAAGCCCCTACGCCACGTGTCGTCCCCTCAAACAAAGTTATTTTTGTAAGGTATTATTTACACAATATCATTTAATTATGGTAATTATTAAACTATCTAATATTATTTACATAACATCATTTCTTAATATACTTTTAACCAATGGGATTAATTTAAAACTTTTTTTAATAAAAGTAATATTAACTATATAGTATTATTTCATTATATATTAATTACATGATATTATTTCATACAACTTTTTTAAAACAATGGGATTAATTCAATTTATTTTTTAAAAAAATACATAGTTTCAAATATATGAAGTCTTTTTTTAAGCAACAAATTATATTGATATTTTAAGGATATGCACAAGAATTTAGAAATGTCATTTCCCCCTCTAAATACTCCATCAAATAATTTTTACTCCCGCATCACATTTATTATGCACAAATGTATTTGGTTAAAGAAAAAAGTACAAATTATATTGGTATTCGTGCAAAAGTAAAAAAGAGTGTAATTATTACTTCTAAAACATCAAATATTGTTGATCAAATTAAATTTAATCTCCTAAAGCATCAAATACTACCGATCGGATGAAGTATTTTTTTTATATAATAACCTTAATTTTTGGATTTTCACCTAAACTACATAAATTTTCAATAATAAATTTTTAAAAAAAAATTAACCAATGGGATTTATCTATTATAACTATTAAATGAGAAATGTTTTTGCTTATATGTTATAATCACTTTAGTTTTACTATTTCCTCCCAATCAACTAAATCTAGAAAAAAAAACTAACTAATGAAATTTGTACACATTTCTCTAATAAAGCAGGCTATATCTAACTACTAAATCATAAGCATTTTTTATTAGCTATTATAACCACATTTATTTTAGGATTTTCATTCAATCAACCTATTCTATTTAAATCTTAAACTCATATAATTTTTATACATTTTTATAATTATTTTTATTATTTTTTACTTACTTTTTCAAATCTATTTTTTTTTTGTTTTATGTTAACGTTTGGTAATAGATTATTTAATTTTATACTTACAAAATTTTATTTTGATTTTTTTAAAATACGCGCCATGGCGCGGGGATTGTACTAGTTGAGCTTAATACGAGCTCACAAGCTTGTATTATTGCAACAATTCTAAAATGGGCTCAAATCGAACTTAATACGAGTTGACGAGCTTGAACGAGCTCAAACTTGGCTCGAGCCAAAAACGAGCAATTCGAGCTCGAGCTCCATGTAAAGCTCGTGAGCTGAATATGAGCAGGATCTTAGGCTCGAAAAAAAAATGAGGCTTGGCTCGAATAACACCCCTACCTTCGAGCCCCACCCACTGCCACCTAGCCCACCTCTCTCTCCCACAGGACCCAGACCCACCCATCTCTCTTTCTCTCTTCCCTTCAAGCCCCACCCTTTGCCCCCTCTCTCTCTTTTTGCTGTTCAGGATGTTAAAAAAAAGTCAAACAATGACTCTCCCTTATATATTTTTTCCATTTTAATTGATTTTTACAAAAAAAAATCAATTTAAATGGACTAAAGATGGCTAAAATGGTGGTTTGAAATAGCGACTTAGCCTCGCTTTGGCTAAATTCTAAAATAGTTTGAGATTTTGGCTATTTTCCAAAAAAAAATTCGTTTTTTTGGCTAACATGAAAAAAATTCGAATTTTAATTATATCCTCGTTATCCGTTAAATATAATTTTAAAAAGAAAATCTATATAAAATACTAAAACAGAGGCCTGAAGCGGGCTCTGGTGCGATTCGCATACGTGGAATTTTCTGGATTAAAACGAGATTATTTTTGCATACGTGTCATATTCTGGATTAAAATGGTATTATCTTTTTGAGCCACGTCAATTAATAAGTCAATATAGTTAGATAAAAAAAGAACATATTTTTTAGATCAAATAACCTATCTAATACTCCCTCCGTTCGGAAATAAATGATGTTTGACTATTTTGCACGTAGTTTTAGGAGCTAAAAACTATATAAAATCTTATTTATTTTAATTAATTTTTTTCATAGTTTAATAATTAGTACTAATAACTATTAAACTATGAAAAAAATTAATTAAAATAAATAAGATTTTATATAGTTTTTAGCCCCTAAAACTACGTGCAAAATAGTCAAACATCATTTATTTCCTAACGGAGGGAGTATAACTTTATATCTTAATTAGCTAGATTTATCTACGATAAAATTGATCCATTAGGTTTCCTATTTTTACCATAAAAAATTTCAAATAAATTATTTTAATTTTCACATAAAATTTAATTAAAAAAATAATGTTATTTTACATATATACTTTTCACATCACATGCGTTGGGATAGAATGTTGTATCTAACTAAATATTCAATTCCGTCACTTTTTTTACAATGGAAAAATAAAAGATCAATTAGCTTTACCAATATATATAATACCATCATTATTTTTTTATCATGTTAATATATTTAGGTCATTTAATTAAAAAATCAATGAATGAGATTAAAAGTAAGTTGTGATTATTAAAAAATATCAGTCACACATTCGGTGAAATAAAGTAGAAATCAAACACTACTATTTTTTTTTACTAAACAACGTAACACAATAGTCACTAATAAAAGTTTTAAATTTTACCCCAATTTAACAAAATTCGAAATCCTAGAAATAATATCTATCGATATATCTATTATATATATATATATTCATTTTTAAATAAATATTACCCTCATATATTAATGGAAGAAAATAATATTATTATGTAGATATTTAATGTAATTTTTCATAATTAATTAATAAATTTCTTTGATATAAAAAATGGTACTTACTATTTTGCATCCTATGTAAATTTGGTAGTTCCTTAATTTATACATACATGTATTGTGATCTTTGAATTGTATATTTAAATCATAAGCTTAAAAAGATAAATACTTAAAAAGTTGTGATCTCCAAAAACTTATCTTTTCATAATTAATTAATATTTTTTTATATATATCGACCCTTTTTTTTCAAAAGATAGTGTTATTTATTTGGGTATCATGAAACGATTTAACTAAAAGATATATAACATAAAAGATATCATCCGATTGAGTTTGATATATTTTCTAATAATTTTAGACAAATTTGGTCAAATAAGTTAGATAAAAGATATGAAATTATTAATTGATATGGTTAAAAGAGTTTAGACTACATGAGTAAGCGACACATAAGTGAAATTAACCTCTTAGTTGTATATTCAATTTCATCTAACATGATTTTAATTTAATTTATTTTACAATTGATTGAACGTGTTATTATTTCAAGCATAAAATTTAATAAAAAAAATTATTTTAAACAAACTAACATAATAAAATATAATTTATTAGCAAAACGCGCAAACGTGCGGGTACCAAATACTAGTTAGAGATTATTTCATAACAAAAATAATATTATAATGTACATGGTACACTATGGGCTGTATGAGAATATGAGATCCACTTTTGCCGGGCGGCCTCTGCTGCAGATCTGAATTATATTGACGAATCAAATCTCTCATGCATCCCTCCAACAACGAACCACTCTTAACTTCTTCAACTTATATTGGTATTTATTTTCGTTAATTGTTCTGTGGATATATCCCCAAATCAAGAGAGTGGAAATCAAATGGAGGCAGTGAAAGTGTTACACATGAACACAGGGGATGGAGACACTAGCTATGCTCAAAATTCCCTCCTTCAGGTTTTATGCATCTTAATTAATATAAACTTTTTTTATTGACCATATTTATTTACATATGAGCTTTAAATTAACAGAAACAAGCACAATCCATGACGAAACTAGTGAGGCGGGAGGCGTTGATCAAATTGCTCAACTTTTTACCAGAAGCCACGAGCCTCGCCGTCGCAGACTTGGGCTGCTCCTCCGGACCCAACACCCTTTGCCTCGTCCACGAACTCATCGCTTCAATCTACGATATTCGTCGGCGAGAATCAGGCAACGGCCAGCAGTTTCCTATAGATATCCAGGTGTTCTTGAATGACCTTCCAGGGAACGACTTCAACACCGTCTTCAAGTCTTTGCCGAGCCTCCATCAGCAACTGGGCAATGAGATAAGGGAAGCTGATTTAGGAGGGTGCTTCGTCCATGGCGTCCCTGGTTCGTTCTATGGCCGCCTCTTCCTCCCCCGGAGTCTCCATTTTGTCCACTCTTCTTACAGTCTTCAGCTCCTATCCGAGGCATGTTATTAATTAAATAAGTTTACATCTTAAAATCAATTGGCAATGAACCGTCATTAATTAGGTGGGTCCATGAACAGGTACCGCAGGGGATAGGGAAGAGCAACAAGGGCAATATTCACTTGGCAAGTAGCACCCCACGGAGCGTGGTTAAGGCATACTATGACCAGTTCCAATCCGACTTCTCAATGTTCTTGAGGCATCGAGCGGTGGAGTAGGTCCCAGGTGGTTGCATGGTGTTCACACTTATCGGCAGGAAAAGCGACGACCCTACTAGTGATGAGAGTGCAAGCTGTGGTTGGAGACTCCTTTCCTTGGTGCTCAATCAGATGGTTGACGAGGTGATGTCTTGTATTGATTATTTAATGGTTGATTTGTTCGATGTTGACTAGGGTCGTGTGCATTGTGCTAGTAGTGTAATTAAGAAAACACGTCTAGTTGACACTTGGACAAAGATACAGGATTAGCATCTCGATCATTCTCTCTAACAATTGGGTACATATATGTAGGGTTTGATAGAAGAAGAAAAGGTGGACCTATTCAACGTTCCGCAATACACACCGACACGAACAGAAGTTGAAACCGAGGTGAAGAAGGAAGGATCATTTGGCATCGATAGCCTACAAGAGTCGGAGGTCAGTGCAGTGGATGCTGCAGGTGGTGGATCCGGTGGGTACGATAAAGCACACGTTGGTGTTACGAAATTGGTAAGGGCGGTAGTGGAACCCATGATGGTCCTTCACTTTGGTGAAGATTTAATGGATGAGATCTTTGCGAGAGTGAGCAACGTCGTTGCTGATCGCATTGCCAAAGGGGCCAAATTCGGTGTAGTACACATTACTGTCTCCCTCACTAAAAAGGAGACATGATTTATCACTATTTCATGTTATGAATTTGTTTTTGGAAAACTTAATTCAATTTAGTAATTTACCTTGATTAAAAAAAACAGAAACTAATAGGTAATTTGACCAATTCATTGAGGTTTCTTGTGTGACCCATATAGTATGTGTACCCTTAGTTTTTGTAATAATTAATCGTTGTATTATTTTATGAATAAATGAGCATGGTAATTTTATTTCGTCTACATTACAGTCTAATATAAAGTTTATGGGTATTTAAAAAAAAACTTATGTCATTCATGAACGCTATGAAAAAACGCTATGATATGACAATTGTAAGATTAGAAAATGAACTTCATAGCAAAACATAACAATTCCAGTTTAATTGTCTAGTTAGAAACAGCATATGGGAGATCGAGGTGTACGCATCATTTCCTTGACGGAGTTAAGAGGATGTCGGAATCACCCCAATACTTATATGACAACCTCTAATAGCGTGCACTCGTGAAAGAATGTTTAGAAATCGCTCAAATGCACCAAACCGGTTGAAAAACGAGTAATTTATAGATGAAAAATAGGGAAAAATTGGAGATCCTCATAGAATTAGAGTCGTCATTTATTAAGGGGATTGTTATGTACACGACGGTTTTATCACCATCTGCATGGTGTCGACGTCAACCTGTGGAGTCGGCGTGCATTTCAGCGACACCGTCGATCGGAGACGAGGTGA
Source organism: Persicaria maculosa (assembly GCA_963922045.1). Taxonomy (NCBI): domain Eukaryota; kingdom Viridiplantae; phylum Streptophyta; class Magnoliopsida; order Caryophyllales; family Polygonaceae; genus Persicaria; species Persicaria maculosa. The sequence goes on from OY998270.1 coordinate 54,115,919, forward strand.
CACGCATTGACTACCGAAGTCGGCATCCAGCAACATCGGGTTCGCCGCCCCTGCTGGGTCTGCACCACGTTACTGCAGTCACCTCTGCCGGTACTGACTCCTGGGATCGGCATGTCCAACGTACCTCTCTTTTTGCAGGGAATCGGCAGCCTGGGAAAGCCGAAGATGACGACTCACAGCTCACCGACTCCAAAAGTCGATGTCGACACAATGCGGATGGCGAGATATTATCGTGTGAATAGCAAGTACGTCCGTTAATCTAGTGGGGATATTAATAAATAAAATGTTTGTAATGCAATAATGCAATTAATGCATTAGATTGTACACTTTAATTAACGTGACAGAAGGTTTAGGAGAGAACATCATAGGGAAGATATATATAAGATCGAAAAAGTGAAAAAAAGAAAGAAAAACATAGCCAATTTATTTATGAGAAATGAATTGAACTTCTATACAAATGCAGTTACGTACACTTTGAAACCATACAATGGTAACCTAGCTATGCCTTAAACCCTCTTCCGAAAAATAAAATAAAATAAAATAAAAAATTACTCCATCTCTTTTGCCCTTTCAAAACCTTGTCTCAAAATTGAAGTTGTTTCCTGAATGCATTTGCCTTTGGATTATATATGATCCACTTAAGATGTTTCGTCGAACACCATCACCTGCGAAAAATTTGATCGAATTCAATCAAGAACATGTTTTTTTTTGTAGATCGCAAGAGGATACATTATTTGTGTACTTACCCTGTAACAAATAGGACACCTATCACTTCTTTCCTTCCATTCGTATATACAACCAAGGTGAAAATGATGAGAACATCGTGTCGTAATCTTGGGATTTTCATGGTCGTAGTCTGCAATATGGGAAACGCCGAGGCAGTAAGAAACTAATGCATTATCATTACGACGATGTAACATACATCTAAGGAAGAAACTTTAATTGTACCTTCGAGGCAGGTAGGGCAAACATCCTCCTCCTCCTCGTCGGAGGATTCAACTTGCACGCGAGCTTTTGCTGAGATGAGTTCGAGGGACGCCTCGCCTAGTTTGTCTTCAGCCATTGTTGTTTGATTGGCAACTTGAGAATTGCGTGCAGGACGCCTATTAGACGTCGCATTTTCGCCTTGTTGCACCGCATTACCTCTTTCTCGAAATAAATTTCTCAGCTGTCCAAAAAAAAAACGAGTAATAAAATATTCGTTCTTGGTACTTATACCAAGATTCGAAACATACATACATATATGCATACACGATCTCAAAGAATGAGTACGTTTCATATAATTGCTACGTACTCCCTCGATGTTTTACTACTCGACGATGATAAAAAATCAAAAATTTTAGATCGGATGGACCAACCTTAGAAATCAACTCAACTAGAAGGTGAGTGATGGAGGCAAAACATCCTGATAGTACTGATGATGATGAAGCATCGTCTTGGGTCTCCATCTGCACATACATCGATCGATCACCCCCAAAATTAAACAATACCTATTACAATTTTTTTTAATAAAGTAAACCCTAACCCTAATTAAGTACTCCGTATTGAAGTTCATCAATGTAATTGAAAAACAACAAATTAAAGGTTAATAATAATACATAATCCATGATTGCTGTTTAAAAAGATTGATGATGATGATGATGATGATGGATTGTGTTAGTTACCTCTTACAACTGGAGATTGAAGATTGTTGGCTTGACTTGAGAAACTCAAAGAGCAAGGAAGCAAAAAAAAAAACAAGTACTCAATTTTTTTTTTAATCTATCTCTGTGTATCTTTTTTTTATAAAGGTGAATAATTTTAATTATGGAGGTTCTGTTACCGAGAAATCCCATAGGTAAATTGCTCCTAGAAAATCTATTTAAATTTAAGCTCGGTCTCTATTAATTATCTTTATGGATATATCTTTTATCTATCTTTTTTTTTACATGATTTATCAAAAAAATTCACCAAATTATCTATATCTGAGGACTTTTTCCCACTTTTCTAACAGATTATGTAAAATATTCCGTATTAATTAACAAAAAAAATTGTAAAATATATACCCCGTAGCTTTTAGATATATACCACCATTAATATTATTAGTTTATCCACTTTAATATAGGTGTAAAAAAACTTTATAGATAGACTGATAGATTTGTGTATTTAACCATAAGTATATAACTAGTGTAAGTCTCTTTCTATATATAAATATATTAATAATATAATATTTTAAAATTATATCAATAATTCAATTGTAACCCCTCAAACTTTCCCAAAACATACACAATCTCCATCCAAACCCACCCGAAACTACCCAAAGCTTTGGGCTTTCAACCAACTTCATTGGTAGCGACATAATACAACTTCCCAACAATTTAGAAACTAAATCTTAGCAGAAACTTCATAACTAAATCCATGACTAAAATAATTAATCCTAGACAACAAGGAGAAACTGAATATAGCTGGATTTGAAAACTAAGAATACCACCTAGTCGAAAGAATCTTGTATGGAAAATAACAATTGTTGGCTTAGCAACAAAAGTCAAACTAAATAGATACATCAATAGAGTCCCTCTCAGTGTTGCCTTTGTAACTCCGAGGATGAGGATACTCATCATCTATTTATGAAATGTCAAATCACCAAATCAGTAATCTTGGGGTATGAACAAGCGACAGGAAAATCTTTTCTAAGCCTAAGAGGCTAGGAAAGAACCTGTCGATAGAAGACATTATGATGATTAGGCACGAAAATTCCCTCTTCGAAGATCTATGCTTCATTTGGCAAACAATATGGGAGGCTAGAAATGGAGTCATCTTTAACAACAAAGAATTGGAAGCGGCATCTGCTATGGTTCAAAAGACGATATGTAATATCACAAACTGGAACTTTACAAGTGAAAATATGGATAACACAAAAAACAAAAACAAAGAGATTAAAAGCTAAATGGAAAAAACCACAAGTAGTTATCCTCAAAATTAATGTAGATGGCTCAGTTAATTCCATTGGCATTTGCCATGTGGTGGGAGTCATCAGGGACTTCGACGGTCAGATTATTGATATTTTTCATCAAGAGACACGACATGGTCCAGGTCTCCAAACAAAGGCTACCGCAGTATATGTTGGAATGCAGCATGTTATATACTCCCTCCGTCTTAAAATACATGTCTTTTTAGGATGGAGCACGGGAATTAAGAAGTACTCCCTCCGTTCGGCAAAACTTGACGTTTTACTATTCATGCACGCTTTTTTAGGAGCTAAAAACTATATAAAATATCTAGTTTTTTTAATAATTTTTTTAACAATTTTGTAGTTATTATTAATAAGTACAAACTTGTTAAAAAAATTTTTTAAAAAAATAAATATTTTATATAGTTTTTATCATTCTAAAAAAGCGTGCGTGAATAGTAAACGACAAGTTTTGCCGAACGGAGGGAGTATGTTAAATGTAATGATTAGATGTAAAAAGTAGGTTAAGTATAATGATTAGACTTGTATTTGTTTTTTTTTAAATTTGTGAGGAGGAGAGTAGGGGTGATGTAAAAATTAAAGTAATTATTAGATGTAAAAGTAGGTTAAGTGTAATGATTAAATCTAAAAAGACATGTATTTTTGACAAAATTTTATGGGCTAAAAAGACATGTATTTTGAGACGGAGGGAGTATATATATTTCCAGAGGATTCCGACAAGTCATCATTGAAGGGGACAACTTGGAAGTTATAAACGCGATTAGAGAAAGCAGTAATATCAAGTGTGAAATTATGTGTCATGAGGAGAAGATCAACCTACTCTCAGACTTCTTTAATCATATCCAATTTAGACATTGTTATAGAGAAGCAAATAAGGTAGAAAATTATATCGCTAAAAGTAAGGGTCCTTTTAATAGGGATCTTTGTAACATCATCTAACAAGATGATCAAGGATGTGCCTTGTGTTTTTAGCAAAACCTTTCTACTATTTTGCCTACTGTAAAAAAAATCCCAACAATTTAGAAATCTTAGAATTCACCCTACAAATTCTCAAAAATTACCGAAACCACCTGAAACTTACCAAAAGCCTAAAAATTGCCCAAAAGCACCCTACAGGTTCCCAAGCTTTGGGCTTTTTGGAACTTTTAACTTTAGTGTTATATATATATATATATATATATATATATATATATATATATATATATATATATATATATATATATATATATATATATATATATATAGTGTATGGATCATTTGTACACAACCCTTAAAGTGTACCTTGTTCACAAATATTATTCGGTGAAATGTGAAACATTATTCGGTGAAATTTGAAGCATTATTCGGTGAAATGTGAAACATTATACCGAATACTGTTATGTTTTCTTTTTCCGTTCAGTTCAGATGAAAACGTTCCAATTCCACTGAATAATTTGTAACATAACAGTATTCGGTAGAATGTTTCACATTTCACCGAATAATGCTTCAAATTTCACCGAATAATGTTTCACATTTCACCGAATAATATTTGTGAACAAGGTACACTTTAAGGGGTGTATACACCCGAACCACACCCTATATATATATATACACACACTTTTGAAGATCTTAAAATTGAGTATTGTTTTTCTTTTCTTAACTTATCAATCTCATCTCAAGCTTTTCAAAGCCATGCTTTTTAATTTGCAAATATATTATATCTCTTTTGTTCCATCACCGTATTTCTATGAATTATTCTATTAGATAGGGTTATCAAACGTACATCTTCATAGCTTATAAAACAAATTAATAATTTAATAATTAATTCACTTACAATTATGATTATTGATAGCATTTTGTATTTAGTAATTCCTAAATGACAATTATGCACTTTGATTAAATGAATATTTTGAAAGATGTTTAACACAAGTGTTTAAGAGTGATATTTTATGTACTCATAAGTAAACACATATTTCTAAGTTTGTTTTACTATAATTACTAATTTAACCTTAGAAAATGACAAATGTTAAACATACAATTTATGAAACAAAATAGAGTTTATTTTATGAGTATGTAAATATTATATTACTAATATATAAATTTATACAAATTAAAACTGTTGATTATTCAATAAATAGATATAGATTACTATTTAGTCTTTATTTTGTATAATGGAAACCAACTTAAATTAAATTAATTGAAGATAGGGTCTAAATAGGTAATTATCCAAGGATGTTTTATTAGAATTAATGAAGGTAGAAAAAAAATAGCTACTACATTAAATATGAAAATTCGGGTCATTCTCATGACTTTTAAATTTAAACCATTTAAAATTATTTGAGCATTTGCGATATTTTTACAACTATACCATAACTCGACTATTCCAGAAGTCTATTGTCACACTCACCATTAACTAAGGATCATATAAGACCCGAGATACAAATAAAATATTTAATAATCTTAAATTTAATTTATTATTACTTTGATCATAATATAATAACATAATCAACTACTTTAAATTAAAATACATCATGCCTTCAAGGCACGAGAACTATACTAGTTAGAAAATTGAATGAGTAAAAAAAGGAAAAAATAAAAGAGAAAATATAATGAAAAAATAGAAGGAAAATAAATAAATGAAAAATGTTTAAAAGACTATTGTTAAAAAAAAGACACTTGTGACCAAAAGAATACAAATAAAATAATTAATACAAAGATATCTTTGAAGCTTAATTATTCAGTAAGTTGCAACACATTAACAAAAAGCTTTAACCAAGTTTTTGAAGCACAGGTTGTTTGACAAATGAGTTCGATACCGAGGCTACATTTTCGGTTTGGTGACTACGATGTTCTTTTTAATTTTTTCCTTGTTGTGCTTCGAGCTATGGTACGAGTCATGTCTTTGAAATTGTATGTTTCATACAACTCCGATTTTGGGAGACATTTCCTTGGAGTCTCGTCTTCACTTTCCACAAGAGATCGGTTCCTGTTGTACTTACCTACCTACCGATGGTGCTACTTCAGTATTACTTGATCAACTTCCCACACCTTCGTCGTTGCCAGGAGAGTTGTTCCCAATTTAGAGTCGGTGCTACCACCTTTGTTGTCAGTCTTGATCTCCATTGCTTTGATCTTTCTTTGAGCACTCTTTTGTCTACCGAGTGCTCTTTGGCCTCTCGATTTATCGGACAATGTTTTGTTTGATATTTCGATGGGTAAACTATATCAATGGTCTCTAAACTTTACATATTTTTCTTTATTGATCCCTAAACTTTTATTCTAATAAAGTCCTTAAATTATTAAAATGATTGCACCATATCCATCTTTCCAACCATAAATCTCCACCAAAATTTATGCTAATTAATTGCAAAAAATACCAATAAATTAATTTGTCATTGTTTACAAAAACACTCGTAAATTTAGTCATTTTGCAATATTAGATGGGGGTAAGAGTGATATCTCAAAACTAAAAATCTTGAAGTTGGGGGATTTCCTATATATTTTTCTAATTCACGAGTAGTTTGTGAAAATTCTCCTAATTTAAGGTGATTTTGTGTAATTTATTCATAATATTTAATGGAGATCTAGCAATTTTTTTTGATGGAAGGGCTAATGGTGCAATCATTTTGATAGTTTATGGATTTAATTGGAAAGACTTAAAGTTTAAGGACTAAATAAGAAAAAACTTGCCAACTTTAGGGATCATTAGTGTAATTGACCCATTTTGAAATCTTACTTCAAAAAAAAAAAAGGGCTATATGCACCCATGATAGGTACTATATGCAATCCTTATGACGTATCATAGATCCGTCTGTTGTAAATTTTTTAAAAAATATACGTAGATCCGTCCGTTATAAAAAAATAAAAAAAATTATATATGATGGATCTAGGATTTAGGATCCGTCCTATGTAAAGTAAAAAAAAAAGAGTTTTCCAGACAATTGTTTTTATTTTTTAAGTTTTTTTAACTTCAAGGGCGGATGAGATCGTTCCCTGTAAATTTTTTTTAGTTTTTTTAACTTCAAGGGTGGATGAGATCTGCTTTGTTTTTTTTAAGTTGCTGCATGGGCAACTTTTTTTTTTTTTTTTTGCTTTTTTTTTAAAATAAAAAAGATCTACCCTTTGTAATTTTTTTTAAGTTTTTTCATAACGGATCTAGATCCGTCGGTGTATTTTTTTCAAAATTTTTAACGGACGGATCATAGTTCCGTTCTATGGAATGCATATAGCACATGTCTCGGGTGTATATAACACCTTCAAAAAAAAAAAAAAAAAACCGATTTGCACGCAAGAAAATGGAAGAAACGGTCAAAGGGGAAAATGTCAGCATGACTATGAGTATGACGTTCAATCAATTAAAAGCGGACGTCAATATCAGAATATCTAAATAACCACCAACTGACCAACATTGAAGACCTGGTCAAACTTGGATGCCGATGGGGGAGGTAGGTCGGTCCTGAGCTCTTCCATTTCGATCGATGGATTCAATTCAATTTCAGTTTCAGTTTCAGTTTCAATTTCAATTTCAATTTCAGTTTCAATTTCAATTCCAATTTCAGGGAACGTCTTCCTCCATCCACTACTGTACATGAGTTTTGCAGGCAAGCTCCTGTCGCCGGAGGCCGCCGCCATGTTGTCATTCTCTACCACTGCTTCTCTTCCATCAATGGTGCGATTATCTGCTATTCATCAATTCCTTCCTCCCTCATAATAATTAATGCTTCTTTCAATTCCAACTGTTGATGTAAACCATATGTATTCAATTTCTCGAAAGCTTGAATTGAACCAAAACCCTATCAGTTTGTCGAGTAACTAACTGAGTGTTGTGTTGTTGAATCGTGGTTCAGCCTAGTGGAGAAACAGCCGAATCATTGGCAGCATCTCTGTCAGAAACCATCAAGTGCATTTCGGGGATAAAATTAGAGCAGGACAAATTCCTCGACATCGCTGGTTACCTGTACCGTGCTTCTACAGTCATCAAGATGCTGGAGAGGACTCCGGACAGCGTATCAGAGACCGCCGAAATCCTGGATTCCGTATCCCGGAGAGTTCGATTGGCGAAGGCGTCTTTGGATTCACTGCAGGAAACTAAAGAATCAATTGACAGCTCTCAATTGCACGGAGTCATCAAGCAGATGGAAGGCCTGATTCATAAACTCGGTGAAGGCCTGGCTTCAATCCCGCCTTCAACGTTTGGGGACCAAGGCTATGCTGAGATTGCACTCCGTTCGCTCTCCGAGGAGATGAAATCGGCTCAATTTGAGGCTGAAGAAACAACGCCGAATGACGATCTGCATCCGGAAGAGCCACCAATAGCAGCAGCAGCAGCAGCTCCGGAACCGGAGGAAGTAGATCTCTACTCAATCCAAGCTGATGTTTCTGATAGCAGCACTTACCTGTCTGAAACAATGATAAGCAGCTCATTAGGAGATGTTGGCAGATGCGTGGAGCCTCCCTATGAGAGCTTCTTTTGCCCACTGACGAAGAAGATCATCCAAGATCCAGTCACCATTGAGAGTGGAGCGACCTTTGAGAGGGATGCGATTGCTCGGTGGTTTCAAAGGCGAGCTGATCAAGAGGAAGTTACCTGCCCAGCCACGGGGTGGAAGCTGTCGAGTAGAGCCATGTTCCCTAGCATTGCGTTGAAGGCGATCATACACGAGTGGGAAGATAGGAATGAAAAGGGACAGATCAAAGTTATCCACGCCGCGCTATCTTTAGCTAGCTCAGATAGCATGATCATGGACGCCTTGAAGGATCTTAAGACTATCTGTCAAAGACGGCCTTATAGAATAAGACAAGTGCTCAGTAGTGGAATCATACCGTTGGCTGTTAAGCTTCTCGAGTATAAAGACAGCATGATAAGGCACGCTACGCTGGAAACGCTACAGCTACTGGCAGAGGACGACGATGGCAAGGTTTGAGGACCACACCTCATCATATTGAAGTCTTATTACCACATGTTTTATCTCATGTATGAATATTATTTGCAGGAACTGATTGGCAAAACAGCAGCTATTTCTTTATCAGTAAGGATGATATCAAGTAGATTCCAGCCAGTAAAGCATGCAGCATTACTTCTCCTTGTTGAGCTTTCGAAGTCTGTTACACTGTCTGAGAAGATTGGTTGGGTTACCGGGGGGATTCTAATGCTGATCAGAACTAAATACGACAGATTTACTGACACGTTCGCCTCTGAAGCAGCCAACCTGATTCTAACGAACCTGGCGCAGTCTCCATACAACATCAAGTGTATGGCAGAAAATGGATTCTTGGAGCCACTTGTTGACAATCTAGTAGGAGGTGAGGCTCTACATGGCGATTCCTGTCTGCATTAGTTTTTATTCTGTTTAAAGATGTTAACTGAACTTCATTGATGCTGTGTAAAACAGGTTCTGAGCACATGAAAATGAAGATGGCGAGCTACCTTGCTGAAGTTGTGCTTGGTCAGGATGACAGTGACATTGTTGCTCAGAAAGCTTCCCCGGCGCTTATTGAAATGACACGCAGTGAAAATGCTGCGACAAGGAAGGCTGCATTTAAAGCCCTTGTGCCAATCTCATCTCTTCACCAAAATGCAAAATTGCTAGTGGAAGCTGGGATTGCTCGGATTGTTGCTGAAGAGATGTTCAATAGAAACAATTACTATGAAACATCGGATGCAGTCAAAGAAGCAGCAGGAATACTAGCAAATCTACTCGAGTCTGATCTAGACCTTCAGAAGATTGAAGTAACCAGCCAGGGCCATACAATTTCTTCGGATTATGTGGCAGCTAGCGTCGTGTACATGCTAACAAGCTCTACCGTTGATGAGACGAGCCTCAGTCTTGTTAGGACTATCTCATGCCTCATGAAGTGGTCAATGCCTAACATTGTATCCGCAATCAGAGATAGTGAAGCGTGTTGTACTCTTGTTGAGCTCATCAACAACCTGGATGAACGACTTGCGGTTGCTGCAATTAAACTACTCATCAAACTCGCGCAGCATATGGGCGAGATCTTAGTTGACAAACTCTGCAAAACCCATGGTCAGCCTCAGGGCCTTATCCAAATACCATCTGATATGAATCATATCACTGAGATGCAAGTTTTATCTGCTAAATTTCTGGATATGCTACCACACGAGAACCTGCAGCTTAATCGGTCTTTGCTCGGTGGGAACACAGCTGCAACTGTTATACAAACAATCAAACAAATCCAAGCAACAGGAATGAGAAAAAGCAGGTATGCAAGTGATTACTTGGAGGGCCTAGTCGGCATACTGGTCAGATTTACTGCGACCCTGTATGAACCTGAAATTTTGTATCTAGTAATCAATTGTGATTTCACAACAATCTTCACAGACCTGCTCATGGAAACAACTAGTGCTGAGGTGAAAAGGTTAGCAGCTTCAGGGTTAGGGAGACTCTCAGTAAAGTCGATAAAGCTATCAAAGCCACCGAAAGTAGAGAGAAGATTATCAATGACTTCATTCAATTCACCTAGATTTCGGTCATCAAAATCATCCGGAAAAAACACAGCTTGCCCGATTCACAGAGGTGTTTGCTCTGCACAGACCACATTTTGCTTGTTTGTATCAGGGGCAATGGAGGCACTGCTATTATGTTTAGATCACCAGGATGTGGGGGTAGTCGAAGCTGCTCTATCGGCATTATCCACACTGTTAGACGGCAACGTGGACATGGAGAAGAGTATGAGCATTCTGAATGAAATGAAAGCCACACAGCAGGTGATGAAACTGGTGAAAGATCATACAGAAGAGGGTCTGCTGCAGAAGGCATTTTGGATGATCGAGAGGTTCTCGAGCCTGGGTGGGGAAGACTTCACTTCTGTTGCACTGCAGGATAGGAAGTTCAATTCCAAACTGGTCAATAGTTTTTACCATGGAGATGAATACACTAAGAAGATAGTAGAGAAGATATTAACACACTTGAGAATAATGCCTGGTTCAACTGTCATATTTTCCTAGTAGTCTTACACTCCAACTCCTAAGCCCAAGTCTAGTCCATATGTATATACATACATAGAAGCTCTTACCATGGGGTGTAAGTTGTGTAAGGAGGTAAAGAGGAAAATAACACAGCCTGATTGATGTTTGTACAGATATAGATGTATGTATTGAATCATTGATTGATGTTTCAACAAGGAATGGGACAATCTATTCACAATTATCAACAAAATTAATTGACATTGCTTATCAATCAAACTCAAATTCCTTTTGCTTATTCACCATTCCATAATAGCAAATTTACTTGTGAGTGACTATCAGCATTTCTTACTTCCTAATAAAAACAATCACATTACATCACTCTGGGTTCCATCCTAAAACCAATTGATTATATGAGAATACCTCTCCCGTCTTACTTCATTTGCAATCAATCTGGGACAACTCCATCATCGACGAGGAAATGATAATTGGATTTCATGAAGCTGAAAAATGCAACCAACATACAGGTTAAGCACTGGTTGGGAATATGGCGTGGGATGAACACCCTGCAAAGTGCACTCAAATGGATGAAGAAGGAGGCCCGGGGTACAGGTTGGCAGTCAAAGGCTAAGAGGGTGGCGCTGGCAGCTACTGTATATCACATTTGGAAGGCTCGGAATGAAAAGATTTTTGACAACACAAGTATGAGCCCTGAACAGATCATTCACCTCATCAAAGTCCATGTCTACAAGTTCCTAAGCCATGTTTTCTCCATACATTTCACATCAACAATTACACTACAAGGACTTGGTCACACAACTGGAGCTGATCTACAAGCGTGAAGAGCAACAACGCACCCAGATTTAAGAGGGTCAAATGAAAAAGGGCATCAAGTGTCTAATAGATCCCAATTAGGCTCCTAGTGTCGTATGAGAACCAACAGGGTTGCTGGCCTGAGGTCTTAAGTTTTTTGTAACAACAACTTCATAGCTTATTGTCCTTAAAATGCTTGTTTATGGTTTAGGTGTGCTAAGTTGTGTGTGACTAAATCTCTTGATGGCCGAGCCGAAGGGAGATTTAGTCTTGCACAATCTTAGGGGGTGGGTCCGACTTCTGATAGCCGAGGCTTGATGAGATAGGAGTTACCCCGAACCATGTGTTCAACACACCTCATTGATTGGAACAACTTTACGTATGTTCCATGATTTTGGTAGCTACGCTAAGTGTCCTTTGGACATTGTCAGCTCTTTTGTACATTGTAAATATTTATTCCGTTTTCAATATATTAACCCTTAAAATCAAAAAAAAAAAAGGAAAGTGAAAATCATGTTTGCTTGGTCAGGCGGCCTGACCAAGCAAACATGATTTTCACTTCCCATCTGAACATTTTCCCAGAAACAAACAAAAAATGGGATTTTTTTTATATATACAGACATTAATTATCAACTTCACTAGTTCAATGAAATCAAATTAGGTCGTGATCAATTGAAATGACCACCTGTTTGTAGGCTGTAAGTCTAAAAAGATTCAATTTTATCATGGATTATGGAAGATCTTTTCAACACTATAACAAAAATGTGGTAAATTAGAAGGACTAGGTCAAATATTTGAACAAATGATAAATATTGTATTTAGTAATAAATTATAAACTAACTGGTTCAACAGAATAATAGAATATATCATCATCCTGAAAATCTCTGCTTTAACAAGGATTGGATGGAGTCATGACTTGCAAAACTGAGTTTTGGAGGAACGATGTCGGAGGCTATGTCGTTAGCAACCAGTAGCTCTGATCAAACAATGGTATGAACTCTTGACCTCTTTAACTCCATTTTTGTTTTTGTATGCAGATATATCATATATGCCTAGATTCAAGGTGAAGATCATGCTCATTTTTCGCGCCTTTAATCTCGTAAATCTGATTGAGATAATGAGATTGTATCAACCATGTCCTGTAGGCTGTAATAGATTTAACTGTCCTCAACAAATTTTCTGATGCAAAATATTTCCAATGGACTCATCAGGAATTGTAACAAGTCATAAACACAACAGTTTGAAAGTAACATGTTTTACAAATCATATTTTTGTGTATAAAACCATTGTTTCAGCTCCATGGACAACGCGGTCCTATTTCTACACTCGCAACAGTCCTGTTGGCATCTCTTTCGGAGACAATCACAACAGTTGCAAGCATAGATCAAGAGCGGAAAAACTTTCTTGAGTTTGGATGCTATCTGTATCGGGTTAGCCCTCTAATAACGGAATTGAAATCAATTGAGCATTCTCCAACGAAAGCAATAGAGGCATTACAGTCTCTATACAACAACATTCAATTGGCGAGTGATATAGTGAAAAGATTCCAAGAAGTGAGAGAGCAAATTACTGATCATGACTTGGTAGCCGCCGTGAAGCAGCTTGAAGGTGTGATCAAGCTTGTAGGTGAAGATCTCAGCTTGCTACCGCCATCAACATTCCAAGAACAGAAGTATGCAGATATTGCACTCCGCGCACTCTCAGAGGAGATGAAAAATGCTCGTTTTGAAGCACGTCCAGTCCAAGGATTTAAGCCCAGCATAGAGCTACCGACACTGTCAGCTACACGCAAACCAAATGTAGCACCAGCGGAAACAGGCACCTACCCGTTCAATAGAGACTATTCCATAGGGAGTTCACATTCGCCAAGCAGTCCAATGAATGTGCAAGTCCTTAGAAGTATAAGCACACTTAGTGAAGGAAGCAACGGACCCACGAGTCCTAGATCATTAAGAAGCAAGCAAGAAGCAGCTCAATACGTAGAGCCTCTATTCAAGAGTTTCGTTTGCCCGCTGACCAAGGAGATCATGGATGATCCAGTCACTATACAAAGCGGCGTGACCTATGAAAGGCAGGCCATAACTGAGTGGCTTGAAAGATTTGGCAGTTCAGAGGACGTCGCCTGTCCAATAACAGGTCAGAAGCTCCTAACTAGAATTCTGAGCCCCAATTTAGCACTCAAGGCAATCATAGAGGAGTGGAAAGACAGAAATGAAACCGCGAGGATTAGTGCTATCCGTTCTACTTTATCTACAGCTAGCACGGAGAGTATGATACTCGATGCACTAAGAGACCTGCACAATATCTGTGAGAGAGGGCTTGACAAAATTACAAAACAAGTGTGCAATCTTGGAATGATACATTTGCTAGCTAACCTGTTGGAGTTCAGATACAGGAAGGTGAGGACCAGCTCACTGAAGATATTGCAGCAACTCGCACAACATGATGAGGGAAAGGTTAACTAATTCATCATATCATTTATTTATTATCTTGGTTCAATGAGCCAAACATCTAGGTTCAATTTGTTCTTTGATCATGTTAAATGATGCACAGGAGTTGATTGGAAAGACAGCAGCCATTACTACAACAGTAAGAATGCTGTCAAGTGGCCACCAGCCAGTAAGACATGCTGCGCTTTCGCTTCTGTTTGAACTTTCAAAGTCCAAATTTCTTTCGGAGAAGATAGGATGGGTTACCAGTGGGATCCTAATGCTGATCAAGATCAAATATGACACAGCAGCAGATGCTTTTGCTTCGGAGTCAGCGGAAGAAATTGTGAAAAACCTGTGTCAGTGTCCATACAACATAAAGTGCATGGCAGAAAATGGTTTTGTAGATCCTCTTCTTGATAATCTTGCTCAAGGTAATACCCAAATTTTCTTTATATTTCATCAGTAAAACTTATATCCGATTCTTGAAGAAAAAAGCGTTTTTATAGATCCTCTTCTTGATAGTCTATAAGTTTTGGACATCTACCTATTTCATTTCAAAATATAAAATTGATAAGTACGCAGGTTCCGATGAGATGAAGCTAAAGATGGCCAAGTACCTGGGTGAGATAGTACTAGGACATAACCACAGCAGCCATGTGGCTGAAAGGGCTTGTCCGGGACTCACCCAGATGCTGTGCAGTAGCAATGCTATGAAAAGGAAAGCGGCATTAAAAGCTTTTGCACAAATATCATCGAACAGCGCCAGTGGCAGAATACTAGTAGAAAATGGAGTAGTCAAAATCTTGGTTGAAGAGATGTTCATGAAACCGAGCTCAAATGAATCAATGGACTCACTTGAAGAAGCTGCAATAACACTCGCAAATATACTCGAGACAGGGCTAGAACTTGAAGGTCTAAAACTGAACGCCGAGGGTCAAGACTTGGGTTCAGCATACGCGGTTTTCAATATTGTTAACAGGATCATGACTTCAAATCACGACGCAGTAAGCATTAGACTTGTTAGAATCCTCTCATGCCTAATGAAGTCCCCGAAGCTGTCAGCCACACTAGTGAGAGCAGTCAAAGAAAGTGAGGCAAGCTACAGACTTCTGACATTCATCAATAATCCTAATGAGGAGTTACAGATTTCAGCAATCAGATTGCTGATAATCCTCTCACCCCATATGGGACACATTTTAGCCGACGGAATTTGTAAATCACATGGCCTACTTGAGAGCCTCATTCAATGTCCATCTGATATGACACAGATTACAGAAAGGCATGCTCTATCAGCCAAGCTCCTTGCTGAATTACCCTATCAGAACCTAACACTCAATCTAGCTTTACTTGAGGTGAATGCAGTCCCAACAATTGTGGAAATGATCAATCGAATCCAAAATAGCGGGACAAGACCAAGCAGACACGCAGGTGGTTACATGGAGAACATAGGTGGGATCCTAGTCAGATTCGCCGCAACCATATACGAGCCTAAAATTCTGTCTGTAGCAATTCAGTACAGATTCACAGAAATATTCACAGATCTTCTCATGGAAACGTCAGGCGATGAAGTCAAGAGGCTAGCAGCAACAAGATTGGAGAAGCTCTCATCACAGTCCATAGTCCTTCTGAGTGATTTTATGTATGTATGCCACACTTTTCAATCCTAAAGCAAATGTTAGGATTGAGGTGTGTTTCTGTTAGCTACCAGAAGTTGTAACAAGTAACGTACGAAGCATGAGTGGTGTCGGATTTATTTTGTTTTTAGGTTATAAGGTCGGGATCCATCTTGTGTCACGAAAACTTCAACTAGAGGCAGAGCCTAATTGATATACCATAGTATGTCAGAAATAATAAACCTTATCTAGAGTGGAGAGTGGGGACAACATCTGTATTTTGAATGTTGGAAAATAGAAAAATCCAATCTCCGGATAACCTTACCTTATCTGCTTGCTTGGTGTTGTTGCTGATCTGTTACCTCTTCCGGCCGGCCTCTTCCTAGTTCTTACTCCTCCCTCCAGCTTAAGCCCTTTCTCCAAATTGCAATGGCAGCTCTCAATGTCATCACCCACCATTGTTACTCCTCCTCCAAGTTCACTCCTCGATTCCATAAATTTGCAATTGATTCTCGCTTCAGGAGATGGAGGTGTGGGCCGCAATGTTCCTCCAGCAAAGACCCTCAAATACAGGCCCAGCCCCAACTGCAAGTAAGTAATCAAAAAATAAATCCATTTCAAGATTCAATCTTTTTTTATTCATACAACAAGTTTTGATCGAATCCCATATGGGCAGAAAACAAGGTGGAGAGAATGCGCGGTTTCGATAGCGCTGGCGGCTGGATTGATGGCCGGAGTGGCTAGCAACGCTCTCGCCGCCGCTTCTCCTCCCGCCCCGGCGTTTCCGGAGCTGTCGGTGTTGATCTCGGGTCCCCCAATTAAGGACCCCGGAGCCCTCTTGAGGTATGCATTGCCCATTAACAACAAGGCTATTCGGGAGGTCCAGAAGCCCCTTGAGGACATCACTGACAGCCTCAAAGTTGCTGGCTTGAAGGCACTCGACTCCGTTGAAAGAGTAAGCTTCTCTTTATGGTAATGCCATGGCTTTGTATTGTGTTTCGATTGTAGGTATCAATTGCACCAAATTTGATTTGGCTTTGAGTTGTTTAGGATGTAAATTTGAGGAAGATTGCAGTAACAATTTGTACTTTTCAACAAACTGTGTGTAGAATGTGAGGCAGGCGTCCCGTAGTCTCAAGCAAGGCAAGAGTTTGATTGTTTCAGGGTTGGCTGAATCAAAGAAGGATCATGGAGTGGAGCTGCTTGACAAGCTGGAAGTTGGGCTGGAAGAGTTCCAAAAGATTGTGGAAGATCGAAATCGAGATGCAGTAGCTCCAAAGCAGAAAGAGCTGCTTAGTTATGTTGGAGGGTAAGCAGATGATTCTGGACATGTATAAGTTTGTTCCGATTTCGCAGTTTGCACCAATGGTTTAGCCAAATTACGAATAATCTTACCACATTGAGCATTACTGAGAGGAGATTGGCAGAGGGAACCTAGATGTTATCCTGATTATCACTTTTGTGATTTTAGTATTGAAGTTGGAAAGGGAATGAAAGAGTTAGCACCCTTAAAAAAGCAATTCAATCTCATAGATGGCACTTCTGATTGACTGCAGCTGAGGGAGATTGGCTTTCTGCAGTGTTGAAGAGGACATGGTGGATGGATTCCCGTACGAAGTTCCAGAAGAGTATCGTAACATGCCTCTCTTGAAGGGAAGGGCAACTGTTGATATGAAGGTTAAAGTGAAAGATAACCCTAACCTTGAGGAATGCATATTCCGCATCGTCCTGGATGGATATAATGCTCCTGTAACTGCTGGCAATTTCGTCGACTTGGTGGAAAGACACTTTTATGATGGCATGGAGATCCAAAGAGGTATGCTGCTCCAACTTATATAATGAATGCACTCATGTTTTCATATCATTCGGCGAAGTTGATCATAGGCTTTCTTTGTAATCTTACTGCAGCGGATGGATTTGTCGTGCAAACTGGTGACCCTGAAGGTCCAGCAGAGGGCTTCATTGATCCCAGCACGGAAAAGCCTCGCACTATTCCATTGGAGATCATGGTAGATGGGGAAAAGGTTCCATTTTATGGAGAAACACTTGAAGTAAGTTATGATTCTGTTGTCTGTTCTTTTGGAGAAACTGCCACATGACGAAATTGATTAGGCATTGCTGTTTGCTTAGTTCTAACAAAATGACATTGATTCAGGATCTTGGTCTCTACAAGGCTCAAACAAAGCTTCCGTTCAATGCATTCGGAACAATGGCAATGGCCAGAGAAGTAAGCTTTTAATAGCGTTGCACCACCGAAAGATTCGACTGCCCCCTCTCAGGCTTTCTTACCCAACATTGCTCGCGATTTTTCATTGCAGGAATTTGAAAACAATTCTGCTTCAAGCCAAATATTCTGGCTATTGAAAGAAAGTGAGCTGACCCCAAGCAATGCCAATATACTGGATGGTCGGTACGCAGTGTTTGGTTACGTAACCGAAAATGAGGATTATTTAGCTGATCTCAAGGTTGGAGATGTCATAGAATCAGCACAAGTTGTTTCTGGATTGGATAAGTTGGTCAATCCAACCTACAAAATTGCTGGATAGATTCAACCTCAAATCTCCCTGGAGTTGTTAATTGTTATTGTTATATCACATAGTATATTTTTTGTATCTCACTTGTTAGATGTGAGCCTGTTGTACAACAACTGGATTTCATCCCATTTACTGCAAAATAACCATCTCCTTGTCTTCACTGGTTAGATGTGAACCTGTTTTCTCTTTCGAAAGGCGAAAAGCCTTGCTTAAATTTTGTAATAACACTTGATCCTCCTTGGATCCAACCCGAGTACCTCCGAACTAGAGATATGCGACGTAACAGAAGTGAAGTTTGGTTATTCTCATGTATGCTACCGACTGTAATTTTATTTAAATACAAACAGTTTGTGTTGTGTTACAGAAGAAAATTTTACTTGAAAATGCAGAAACCTGTTAACAAACAACAGGAAACAACAACAACCGCCAAAGGGATTGAGAGAAGCAGACACAACAGATTGAGGATTTTCATAATCTCCATCAATTGAGGTAACAGAAACCCGAATAGTACATCTCAACCCCATTTCCATTTTCATCCATATCTGCGTTGGCCGAATCCAAGCAACTTGTTTTTTTTTGTGTGTGTGTGCGCGTGCGTTTGACATAAATACAGGATAGATATACTACTGAAGGTCTTAATAACTTGATCAAGGCCCTCTTTTCTTGCGCAAGCAGAAGCAGCCATTCTGCTGATCAGGCGGAATCATGCCTCCACCCTTGGAGGTGTCTATAGCTTCCAACATCGAGACTACTTCGTCCATCTCAGGCCTCTTATCGGGATTAGCATCCCAACACCGTTTCATCACATTTGCAAGAGCACTTGGGCAGCAACGAGGGATCTCTGGTCTCAGATTCTGCATTTTTTTCAAGGAAAAAAAAACAAATTCCATTGTGATAGTTAGTTCTTGATTTCTTTTCACTAGATTGTTTGTGAAATCTCATTTTACAAAATTAACAGTGTAGGCATTACAAGAGTCTGATAATTTTTTTTTACCTGCCAGACAACAGCTGATGTTACTTCGGAGAAACTGAGATCAGGATATGGCATGTCGCAACAGTATATCTCCCACAAACAAATTCCAAAGCT
The DNA here is from genome assembly GCA_963922045.1 of Persicaria maculosa. Lineage (NCBI taxonomy): Eukaryota > Viridiplantae > Streptophyta > Magnoliopsida > Caryophyllales > Polygonaceae > Persicaria > Persicaria maculosa. The sequence continues at coordinate 54,135,254 of OY998270.1, forward strand.
GTACACATCACACTTCCTGTTGTATGGATTACCGTTGAGAACCTATCAGATGTTCAATGAACAATTAGTGGTATATCGAAGATTTTGATGGATAGATAGATACACTGGCCCAACAAGATAGATACATAAGATAGATGCACCTCCCATCAGTACAGTACAATCGTACAAGTTCAATGTAAGATAGCAACTACAAATACATGCCTTTTCTATGATAGAACCTCTTGCTTAAGCATGCATATGTTTTCTATGAGAATTCATTGGAAGGTTGTGATCATTTTTACATGTATATATCATACAGCTTACATATAAAAGCCATAACAACCATTTGAAAATTCCAAATCCAAGGGGAAATATAGACTGAATTAAGCACCAACCTCAGGAGCCATATAACCAAGGGTTCCTGTCTCGCCTGTCATGTCATGAGGGTTTGAAGCCTCAACACGAGCAACACCAAAGTCAGCAATTTTCAGAATGCGCGTCTTGTCGAGAAGCATGTTTTCCGTTTTAACATCTCTATGGACGATTTTCTCAGCGTGCAAGTAGCTCAACCTGTACATGGACTGAAAAAGTAAGACGCAGCAAATTATGCGACTAGTGTCTCATCTTGATGATATATCTAAAACAAGGTGAAGATTAAAGAAATGCCAAAAGAAGAGCGAGGAACTGACCCTCGAGCTAGATCAAGTGCCAACTGAACCACTACTTTGAAAGCGAGCTTCTTTCTCCTGTTCTTTATGAGGAATGATTTCAATGCACCTCCAGGAAGATACTCAACTACAACACAGCAAACATTCCTTGGCATGCCAATTTGCCCATTTTCCGTTTGGACGTTCAGATTCGACATGCCCATTATAGCACCTATGAACTGGATAAGGATAATATCATTATACACACAAGAGCTCCAGGGGATAATACTTAGGGTCCGTTTGGTAATGCATGTAGCTTTTCGGAGCTTTTGGTTTTAATAAATTATAGTTTTAAATAAGTTAAATATAAGATTTTAATTTAATTAGCTTTTGAAATTGGATTTTCAACAGCTACTAACCGCAAGCTTTTCAGAATTCTATTCATTTTCTCCTATTTGATCAGCTAGTTTGTATCAACTACTCTATCAGCTAGGTTACCAAACACCTTACTAGCTTATGAAAACTCCAATTTAACATATATTTAACACACTTAATCCATCAGCTTCAGCTGCCCCATCAGCTCCGTGTTACCATAGCTCCGTGTTACCAAACTGACCCTTAATTTTTCACTCTATTGACTGTGTCACAAAATTTGGATCGAAGGGAAAAAAACAAACAGCTAACTTGGCAAAGAATGAGTAGTTTCTGCCTCCGAGGGGGGAACAGTAGTAACCAATCGAATTCTTTGTATAATTCCAAGATCACTTGTAAACCAACTATATTGAGAAAAGGAGGAGGTTCTCACTTTGGTTACATTGGGATGATCCAGCTTATGCCAAACCACAACTTCTTGGGTAAAAGCAGCCCGGAGTTGAGCCACTTCAGCCTCTGTCCTATGACCCTCTTCTCCCCAGTCGAGGAGTTTAACTGTTTTTTTTCGGAAAACAAGGATCGAATTCGTCAGATCAGAATCTCTGAATCAATTAATAAAAACATCTATTGATAAGGTAACTGAAGTCATTCAAAAGATTTCTTGTTTAGATTATCACTCAGGCAAACCCTAACATTATTTGTGTGACAGTGCATCATCTATTGATAAGGTAACTGACTGATTAGTAGTTAGTCAAATTGTAAGAACAAGTAATCGTTGGTTCTTGGAGGACTGAGTTTTTTAGTTGAATGGACATTAAAGAACGAAATTCATGAAAAAAATAAAAAATAAAAAGTTGGTTAGCAGCGTGAAAGAGAGCTATGGAGGCAAATCACGGATTTCCCAAGGGGAGGGTCGTCCGTCTGACAGTAAGATAAGGATGAAATCACAGGTTTAGCAAAAATCCCCAAAAGATGAATTCAGGAAAGCCAACCAAATTGTAAAAACAAATCAAATAAGCAACAAAATTAGCAAGGGGATGTTGATTGAACAGATGAAATCAGGAACAAAATGCAAAACGAAAACGAATTTAATGAGAAATTGCGTGTAGTAAAAAGGGGGCTGTTTAGCATACCAGCAACATCAAGGCCGTCGTAGACGCCGCGATGGACGGTGCCGAAGGTGCCACGCGCGATGACGGATTTAATCAGAAGCTTTGAAGGGTCGATTTCCCAATCGGCTCTGATCGGAGGCCTCGCTACTTGCTGCGCTTGTGCTTCTTCTTCTTCCTTGTTCTTCTTTTTCTCCATAGTCAATGCCCTGGTCAGATGCCTCTGCAGCTGCTCATCCAAGCTCTTCAGATCTATCTGATCAGCTCTCACATACCCATCACTGTTTTCCTTCATTCTCTTCAAACTGTGGGGGTGGGGGGTAACCAAGCTCCAATTCTATCTGGGTTTTCACTGGACTGACTCTAATCAACACAATCTCTCTCTACCACTGCAGGCCGTATCTCATCAATAAATTAAAGTCAAACCCCACACACACAAGCTCTCTCTCTCTCCCCCACACTCACACTCTCTCCCCTTTATCGCGTTCTGTGTGTTGAGGTTTGAAGAGAAGGGTATAAAGAGGCACATGGATTTGGGGGACGTGTGTTGTGTTACCCACCTCTGATCCCGACCCACCTATGTATGTTGAAACAAATCAGTAATCCAATCGATTCAGCACCGATTAATCCGAACACTGTGAAAATTTAGTACAATACATCGACCCAACCCGATACATTGTGATTCAACATCCCTATCATTTGATTACCCAAATTGACCAAAAACTAGGTGAATTGAATCTGATTCAACTTAAATCCAATAAAATTCGAACTCACTATGATCGAAATAAAAAATAATCCGAAATTTAAGATACATTCTAGTAAAATATTAAAAATAAATGTTAAAATGATCAAAACTCGAGATAACTGAAACTAGAAATGAAGATAAACCCAACCCAACCCGAATGACCAAATCATTTGACATTACCGAAACACGAATGACTCGTAACCCGAATGTTCAAACTCAGACTCGGCCCGACCCATTTGCCACATTTGGTGACAACTGACAACCCAAACTCAATAAATCATTATAGACCAATTAATTAGTCTATGTTCCACGAACCATAAAATGATTTCAAAGAAAACTAAATACCCCGTATATGATCGAATAAGGTACTATAGATGAAACTTGGGTAAAAATAATAAAGGAAAGATATATGAAAGATCGTAATTCCTATGGGAATATATATGAAAAAAGACAATCAACGGCGCCCAGTGCAAAAGTCTAGGGACAAACCTACATCCAGGTTTTTTCAATTACTTTTAAGTTTCTAGTGAAACGATTAATATTTGTTACATTAATATGAATATTATGTTATATGAATATGAATATATTAATATTATATTGTGTGAATATGAACATGATGTAAATACGAGTATATGACTATCATATTATTTATATTCACATAATATAAAATGAATAACATCATTTTTATATTCACACACCGTAATATTCATATATTTATATCCATAAAACAGAATGAAGAAAATATTCTCGAGGTTTCTTGAGGAAAGAATGACCATTAAAAAAAAACTTGAAACAAACATTGGAAGCAGAACCAACACAAGAAGCCTTAGAGAAATCCCCTACTTAAGCATATGTTTATTTTTATTATGTACACACACATATAAGAAAACATGAATTCATTTTGTTTGGTTTGGTGTAGCTAACCTTACAGAAATTGAAAGAATCTCAAACAGGCTTCAAACTGAATACATATATAATTTGAAATTCCTATATCTGATTTGTATATGATGGTTACAGTGATCAGATTGGAAGGCCTATTGTGTTTTCATTGGCATTGAATGGCTGCCGTTCCCTCAACGAAATCACGCGCAACCACATTGTGACCGAATGAGATGCTCCTCTCACGCCCGCCCTTCTCTGGCTATGAAACTACACAATCTGGATGAAGATCCTCACCCCCTCCAGGCTCAACAAAAACACCATATGCTTCTATGTTGTAAGATTTCCAAGTGCATTGTCCTAGCTTGTTCAATCAGCAATTGTTCATCTTCACTTTTTCTTTTTTCTGTTCTCTGAGACCATCTTTCAAGGGTTTCAGGTGATTATGGATCAGGTTCTAGTGAAAGAGGCTTATTGTACATGCCAGGAAACATCACCCTAAGGCAAGGCACAGCAGTACATAGTAGACATGTTTCGCGCGAGTTGCATTGTTACACCATTCTTTGCTTCTTCCTTCTGGAGATGGTCTGTTGTTTAGATCAAGTAAGAGGACACCACCACCACCAGGCACCAGCTAGCTAGCTAAATCTTCCAAGAGGCGAACGAACGGTTGAATTGGCTGGAAGATGGTTAGAGGTATCATGACCTGAAGGGCCAGCAAGATGAGCAAGAAGGTCTAGAGCAGGACGAGGATAAAGAGCAGCAAGACGGGCAGGAGAAGCAAGAGAAGTAGCCGGTTTTGGCGACAGGAGGTGGCTGCGGTGTACCTCTCGGGTTAGAGGTATCATGACCTGAATGATTTCCCCTTGAAGGAATTGTTTGAGGGCTAGAAGCATCCCCTTTGGTTGTTGAACTACTTTGTCCTCGACCCGGTGCCAATCTGAATGGAAAGGAAAACCAATTCAGTTAGTTATTCAGACTCATTGATCCAAGCTTCAATGCAAGGAAACACAAGCCAGCTTACACAGGGAAAGCAAATGAAAAGGTGCTGCCTTCACTCCCATCGGATCGACCAGAGAAACTAGAATGCGCAGCTGCAGCCGGAGGCTTTGGCTCTTCTTCCTCACAATGCTGTTCTTTTACTTCAACTTGGCTATTATCGGTAGCTTCCACATTAGACTTGAGCTCATCTATCTTGGCCGCGGAAGCTGTGCTGAGCATCTCTCTCAGTTTACGAGACTCGAGAGCTGACAGCACAGCTTGATCTCTACCAAAACTAATCCCAACCTGAAGGCTAAACAATGACTCGTTCGAGGCCACGGAATCACTTCTTGCAAAAACAGATGAGGGTATCCTATTTGGGTCGTAATCTCCATCGCGTTCCATCATCTGGATCGTCGGACCATCCCTTGCAGATTTGTTGTCTTCAAGGCCCTCTGATGATGACTTGTCTTCTGTACTGAAATGGACTTTTTCATCATCTTCCAACTTCGTCTTTTGTTGATTCAATTCGAAAGGGCTTACAACATCTCCATTTTCAAGCAACTCCGTTTCACCGACTGTTACCATCTTGAGTTCAAAATCTGGCCATCTTGCACAAGGAGTTTCCTCATCAATCACAAAAATGAAATAAAGATTGAGAACAAGTCCTGTCCTTTCGACTTTGCGATTCCCAAATTGACAAAAATAGGGCGAAGAAAACAGAAATCAACAACAATCTATGCGAGAAAATGATAAAAAAAGAAAAGAATTTAAAGGAAGTACCTTAGCGATGAAAACCTAAAATGAAATGCAAATCAAATATTGCTGCCTGAACTGGACATTGCGCAGAAACGGAATCCACAAGGAACGATTATTTATCCGGCGTGGGGAATCAGAGGGCACCGACAGGGGAATGTTGAATCGGAAAAACTGGGCAGATTGGAGGAATTAGGGTTTCAGACAGGGAGGGAGGGAGGGCGGTGAATGAGGGAGGGAGAGTTGGGGAAGATGATCATGAGAGAGGTGGAAGGTGCACCGATCCTTTAGGCGCTCAATTTTGTGTTTTCTTAACTAACTTGTCTGTTTCCCTCCTTTTTTTCATTTATTTATACATTACATCTATATATCTATATATCTATATATATTAATTAAAATCAAAGCCACTACGCCGCGTGTCGTCCCCTCAAACAAAGTTATTTTTGTAAGGTACTCCCTCCGTTCGGCAAAACTTGTCATTTTAGAGTGTTATTTTTGTTCAAAAAAAAATTGTCATTGTAGGTATTTTGCCCTTCACTTTACAAAAATATCCTTGATATGATTGATGGTTTGTTAGTTGTAGTTTTCGATAAAGTAAAAAAGGAGGGTAATAATTGAGGGTAAATTAGTACATTTGTTACTTGCCTTAAAACTTGTGAAATAAGCTAAAATGACAAGTTTTGCCGAACGGAGGGAGTATTATTTACACAATATCATTTAATTATGGTAATTATTAAACTATCTAAGGCCTCGTTTGGTTAAACGTGGGAAGTAGACTTCCCAGGAAGTAACTTCCCGGGATTTGTAATTCTCATGAATTCTATTTCATGGGAAATGTAAAAATATGTTTGGTTGAAAATAATTTCCCATAAATTCAATTCCTATGTTTTGTTTGGTTAAACATTGAATTTTTATAGTAATTTATTTAAAATTACTCTTATAACCTTTTGCTTTTTGTTTAAAATCAAAATCTATATGGGCAAATTGGTGATTTTGTTTATAAAAAATAAATTTTATAGAAGATTTGGAAAAAAAGAATGGAGGAAGTTGATCTTACCTACCCCCTCCATGGTAAGTTAAATTCCACCATTTCATGGGAATTTAAATTCCTAGGAATTGAAATTCCTGGGTTTTCTCATTTTAAAAAAACATACCAAACACATGTATTGACTCCTAATTCCTGGGATTTTGAACTTCCCGGGAAGTAGAGAGCTAACCAAACGAACCCTAATATTATTTACATAACATCATTTCTTAATATATTTTTAACCAATGGGATTAATTTAAAACTTTTTTTAATAAAGGTAATATTAAATATATAGTATTATTTCATTATATATTAATTACATGATATTATTTCATACAACTTTTTTAAAAAAATGGGATTAATTCAATTTATTTTTAAAAAAAATACATAGTTTCAAATATATGAAGTCTTTTTTTAAGCAACAAATTATATTGATATTTTAAGGATATGCACAAGAATTTAGAAATGTCATTTCCCCCTCTAAATACTCCATCAAATAATTTTTACTCTCGCATCACATTTATTATGCACAAATGTAATTGATTAAAGAAAAAAGTACAAATTATATTGGTATTAGTGCAAAAGTAAAAAAGAGTGTAATTATTACTTCTAAAACATCAAATATTATTGATCAAATTAAATTTAAACTCCTAAAGCATCAAATATTACCGATCGGATGGAGTATTTTTTTTTTATATAATAACCTTAATTTTTGGATTTTCACCTAATCTACATAAATTTTCAAATAATAAATTTTTAAAAAAAATTAACCAATGGGATTTATCTATTATAACTATTAAATGAGAAATGTTTTTGCTTATATGTTATAATCACTTTAGTTTTACTATTTCCTCCCAATCAACTAAATCTAGAAAAAAAAAACTAACTAATGAAATTTGTACACGTTTCTCTTATAAAGCAGGCTATATCTAATTACTAAATCATAAGCATTTTTTATTAGCTATTATAACCACATTTATTTTAGGATTTTCATTCAATCAACCTATTCTATTTAAATCTTAAACTCATATAATTTTTATACATTTTTTATAATTATTTTTATAATTTTTTACTTACTTTTTCAAATCTTTTTTTTTTGTTTTATGTTAACGTTTGGTAACAGATTATTTAATTTTATACTTACAGAATTTCATTTTGATTTTTTAAAAATACGCGCCATGGCGCGGAGATTGTACTAGTTTATACTTAGAAGGTTATTCGAGCCGAATATTGTTTGTTCGTATTCAGATTGTTTAAAAATGAGTCAAATTTGAGTCGAGCTTAAATTTAGACTCGAGCTTAAAAATGTGTTCATACTCAGCTCGTTTAGGAAATGAATGAGCTCGAGCCGAGATTTTTTCTAGTATTAAAAAACCCTATTTGCTTATAACATGATAATTTAAAGGAAATTTTAGAAATTTCACAAAATTCAAACTATTCAAGCTTAAATCGATCGAGCTGAGCTTTGAACTGAGCTTAAAAATGTGCTCATACTCGGCTTAGCTTGTTTATAAAATGAACGAGCTCGGCTCATATAACAGCCCTACTAGTAGCTAGTGAAGTTTAGGGTATGTTAGAATAGCGTGGTAAGTTGGTTGGAGACTCTCTACTTTAACCAAGGATTCAGGATTCGGGATTCGAATCATAGAATTGAGAAGATTGAAGATAATTTTGTAACCATGATTCTGTTTTCTTCTGAACAAGTAGTTGTGCTCCGATCCAGTTATGATGCTCTAAAATCAGCCTCTTAATGTCACTCTTATACTATCAATTCGATTTTCGAATGCTCTAAAAAAATTTTGTGATGGATCATTCTACATGCCTGCCAATCATGTAAGGAACAGCCGAGGCAATGGGCTCAACTTGCTCGGTGAATTGATCCCACTGCGAAATGTAGCCATTTGCATAGCAAATATCTCCAATGTGGAAGACAATGTCAGTGTTGTTCAAGTCATGGACAAGCTGTCGAGTCGTGTTTAGAGAGGCTTGTTGAAAGTTGTGGTATTCACTCGAACCATCTATCTCAGCCTTTCCCATGTCGCCGAAGATGGTGATCCTTTGAAGGGAGTCCTGCCCCGGAAAAGGAGATCCTCTGAAGTGGTACTCCTTGCTCAAGATAGATGTATGATTGGGAAACATATGTCCAACCCTATAGGTATACCTACAAAAAAACCATGGAAGAAATCACTTAATCCGAGCTATGGTTAACAAATGATGCAGATAAGCATAATCAAAATGGACAAGCAATTCAAGCAACAGCTAGTGTACATCAGGTTGGGCCATAGCTCCTTGAGGAAAGCAGTGTGTATATAGCCAGGATCTCGCCATCCAACGGTCCTTGCTGGGGCACCTACGACAGCGGGAGCTCGGTTCACCTGGTTAAGAGTTGTGCTTAAATCAAGTATGAGAGTACAACTAGTTGAGAAATGAACGCACCACACATGCTGCTACGATCAAACGACAGGGTTCCAGCAGGGGAGCGAGCCCGGTCTCCTCCTTGTAAACTCCATTCGACGAAAGGAGTGGCCTCATCAATGTCATACCCACTAGTCCAAGTGACAGCCATCTATATATCCAGTATAAAGCAAAAAATAAACCCTTTCTTAGTAAGAATATATGTTGAATTAGAGATGTTTGAGAAGCCCTCAAGTGTGAAAGAAACTCACTTCATTCCATGACTTGCCTTGAGCCAAGCGAGGGTATGCTGGTGCCTTCCGATTCGCAAAAGAGATGGCGTTTGAGACAGCAACCAACTTTGGCTGAAAACCAATTCAAAGTATAGATCAAAGTCATTCACGAAACGAAAACCAGAGGACTCAATCTCAAGGATCTATCTGTTATTCAAGTTGTTGTAACGAGAACGATAAACAAACAAAGAAAGACACATAGATTTAACGTAAGCACAGATTAGATTACGTTTCATGAGTATTTATAGGTGTTCATGAAACACTAAACACAGACAATGTACCGTAAGCACAAAACAGATGGTGTGTCGCCGGTCAACGACTTATTCAAGGCATATTAACACAAGCGACATATATTAGATAGATGAGCATCATCAACTCACATTTGATAATCCACCGGAGAAAAGTGCAAAAGAGAGATCATCTCTCTGATTGATCAGTCTAAATCTCAGGGAGCCTTTTCCAGTTTTTGTGTAACCAGGGTTGGTGAAATTTGTGTACTGAAACTGCAAGAGTTGCAACAACAATGCATTGATTCACAATCACAAACGGGGTTCGCAATGAAGGTCTGTTCGGCGACTGACCTTTATAGGGGCAGTGCATAGCAAGGGAGCATCAAACTCTGGATTGTCAGCAACACAGCCAGAGGCACTGCAATCCGAAAACTCGAAAGTTACAGTATCGAATCTCGGTTGAAATTACGACATACAAAAGGATGATCATCAAAACTAAGTAGAACTCACTTGAAATTAGCAGGTGAAAATACTCCAATCCAATCACCTGCTGAAGGATTGGAGTGGCTGAACTCCACAGTCACCCATTCTACATTTTTTCCCTAACATCAAAGTATGATAATTATAAGAAAAAATGAAATTGATCAGCTCATTATACATAAGACATAGGGTGTTATTCGAGCCAAACGAGCCGAGCTTGACATGTCCAAGCTTGGTTCATTTGTTAAAAGAGCTCGAGCCGAGCCCAATTTTTAAATGAGCCTTTTTTTTTATCAAGCTTGACTTGTTTAGGAAATGAACGAGCTCGAACCGAACTTTTTTCGAGCTATTCGAGCTTAAATCGAATGAGCCGAGCTTAAAATTATATTCAAGCTCGACTTGTTTTAAGTAAGTTAACGAGTTTGAGCTGAGCTCGATTTGTTCAGTTCCAGCTCTAATTAGAGAGTTAGAGAGAGAGCAATGAATGATGGCTTACAGTGAGTCCAAGAAGAGTAGGAGAAGCAACAACAAGGGCATGTTGATGGTGGTCAACTATTGCTTTGTGAATTTGGATTTTGGAAAGAGGTTGATGGTGATCAACATCAAAATGAGATGCAAAACATCCACAAATAGCCCAAAAACAAGTCACCAAACCCCAAAGGAACCCATCTGCTACTATCATCTCGATCGATCTCCTCCTACAAACCTGCACACCAATTAATCATTAAATGGACTATAGCAAAAATATATATATACAATGCTTGGAGTGTACCTTGAATGTAAACTCTCAACTTATTATTAGTCAAAGTTCTCGGCATCACATCACATCGCATAGAGCAACAAGAGTATGGGTTGAAAAGATGCCAGTATCCAAAGTTGAATCCCACTTTTAGGTCCACAAATCCACAGTTGTAAACTCTAAAAAAATTTGGAATTGGAAACCAGTTCAAATTGATTTCAAGATGAGATCACCCTCATGAATTATCCCCAATTATAATTTGGAATTATCCTAACTGAAGAGTCAATCAAGTTAAATAAAAAACATTATTCGTAAAATCAACAAAAGCTGGAATAGCTCAGTTGGTTAGAGCGTGTGGCTGTTAACCACAAGGTCGGAGGTTCAAGCCCTCCTTCTAGCGTTTCTTCATTTTTTTTATTCTCTCAATTTTGCAGAGAGGATCATTTTTTACAAACAGACAATTTGGCAACTAAGTGATCATATGAGCACCAAACTAAATTTCAACTGAAAACAACAACTTATTTCCAAATGATCTGCTATTTTATCCTTCTTTCGTCGAATCCTCTTTACAAATTTGACACCGGAGAAGGCGAACAATTCCTTCTTCCGCGGTCATAATAGTATTATTCGTTGTTGGACTTGAGAAAACACAAATCATTTCCTATGTCCGGAGGAGGCCATGAGAACTCCAACCGCGACAATGAACATACATAGCATGCCTACGAGCAATATGTACGTTCTCTTCGAAGATTTCCTGTATTCTCCGAATAGCAGTATTCCCCAGAAGGTGCTCACAAGTGGGAGTGCCTGTGGAAAGGGAACCAAATACATAATAAGCAAAGACCAAGAACTCAGGTGTCCGTACATAATGTTAAAGAGTATCGACGAACCTGAACAGCATCAGCCGCGGCATAGCCTGCAGCCTGGCCACCCATGAACTGAAGTCCGTTCCCAAACCCACAGAGGAGACCAGCTAAGAGTGCCCATCCTCTTCCATCCCAGTCCATGAGGTACGCTTTGAACGACGACTTGGGCAGGTTCAGAACAGGGCGGTATAGGAAGCCGATATTCAGGATGACAGCAAGCACAAAACAGGAGACTGAGAAGTAGAAAAACGCGGTGTAGACGACCAAATGAGGGACCCCTTGTTTCAGTAGACGCCATTGGTCGTTTGTAGCCAAGTTGAATGCCGGTGAGAACATGGAGAAGCACACTCCAGCAAAGAAGGTTATTGCCAGGCCGACCCACATGTTCTTGCCGAAAACCTTTATGGATCTTTTCTCCTCGAGCTCAATAAGGAAGTCTGCAGTCCCAAACTCCGCCTTGGATGCACTTGCTTTGCCATTCTCTACACCATTTGTAACTTTGCTGTCAAAGAAGACGACGATAGAGTCGGTATTATATGATGGCATTGTAATTACAACAGTAGCTATATTGGATATGTTGTATATATTGTTAAGAAGTACTTGTTGGAAGGGTCTTCGAGATCACTGTTGAGGGCGTTGAGTTTCAGCCGGTTGTCAGCTGTATTGGATGAGTGCACACCAGAGCCAATGCAAACTGCGACGAGGAAGCAAGCGACACCAGGAAAAAGAATCTTGGCATTGTTTATTTTGTCATCGAGGAAGTAGTTTAAAGTGGTGCCTGTATCGAACAATAGCAAACAAAAAGGCTATTGATTTACGAATTCAATATATACATATATGAGCACGCATTCGAGTAAAATGTACCTATTACGACAGTGATGCTGGCAGTGACCACCTCAACGACGGACAGTCCAACGAAAGCCCAGGCATATTGAGTAGATAGATTTCCGAGACTGAGAACAATACCACCAAGCATGGCAAATATAACTGAGGGCCAGTTATCCTGCAAAATTACACAAATTTGAGCTGGAAGAACAGTAGTAGTACATCTGATAGATACAAAGGAAACAACGGACCTGAGAGAGCTGGGTTAAGAAATTGGGCATCCCGGGTTTGGGAGCTCCAATCTGACCAAAGGTAAGGGCAATGAGGACAGCGGCGAGGAGGTTGGTGATGGAGTAATCAAGGTAGGTGTGTTGAGGGAGGCGGCCTCGCCTTTCGAGTAGAGTGAGAAGTGCAGGCCATGTCCCTAGGAACAAGAGGGCTAGCACCATACATCCTATTGCTCCTCCTTTGCTCTCCACCACATACATCTTCAATATTCCCAATTCAAAACACCTACAATTCACAAACTAAACTAAACTAAACTAACTACTCAGCTACCTCTACCTGTTACAAATCTGGATTGGATGGGTATCACTCAAACTTGATTTCTGATTCACCACTAAATCAAAATCAAAATCAAAATCAAAATCAAAATCAAAATCAAAATCAAAATCAAAATCAAAATCAAAATCAAAATCAAAATCAAAATCTAATTCAATCGTCCCTCCTTCAATTCTAGAATGAATCCAATGATGAATAAATTATAAGAATTGGAAACCCAGTTCCTTTATAACTTAACAACCAATTTGACAGTTGGGAGATTCCATTAAAAGAAAAGAGAACAAATCTGAACTTACCTCCTTTTAATTTGGGGAAAAGATACTTGAAATCCAGCGAATCAAAACGCCCATCACCTCGATCTACTGCACGTTAACGGAGGAGGGATCCAGCTCTGATTTGACGGGATTCATTCAAACTCGGATTTAGTTATTTACTCCGGTAGTGATTAGATTCCTGTTGACTAATTAAAAGGATACAGTTGGTAATTGGTATGTGATGTTTCATATACCAAATATTCCAGTTGTTATATCTGACCACAGCAGATCGTCTGTTGACTCTGTTACTCAAGGTGCATCACTCGTTAGAATGTCATTCGAGTTATTTGGGTCGGATTTGGATTATTTGAGTTTCGAATAGATCGGGTTTTGGATTAATCTGGAGTCAAGTGTCATTCTAGGTCGAACCAAATTGGATTTATCCTGGTTTCGGGTTGACTCAAAGTGTCAAAAACTTTAGTTAATGTTATTTACACCACAAAATTTACTATTTACACTACATATATCACTTTTTATATTTTTTTTAAAATACACTCTGCTCCTTTTGAGTCACACACCTGCCCCTCAAGAGGCGCAGAGTATTTTACATTAAAATACCTTGCGCCTCTTGAGGGGCAGGTGTGAAACTCAAGAGGAGCAGGGGTGTGATTCAAGAGGCATAGATGTGGTGCATATAGTAAAATTTATGGGTGTAAATATTATCACCCAAAACTTTATATTTTCAAAGACTTTTTAATAATATTAAAATATTTTTATTTTAATTATGATATCAAGAATACGGATCAAATGTTAACAACTCTTACGGTGTTAAATGTTAACAAATCAATATTCGGCAAAATTTATCAAATATTCATCACAGTCACTCAATTATTTATCAAAGCTTTTCGACAACATTTAAGAAATTCATTTCAATTAATAATTATTACTCCCTCCGTTCGGCAAAACTTGACGTTTTACTATTCACGCACGCTTTTTTAGGAGCCAAAAACTATATAAAATATCTAGTTTTTTTAATAATTTTTTTAACAATTTTGTAGTTATTATTAATAAGTACAAACTTGTTAAAAAAAATTTAAAAAAAATAAATATTTTATATAGTTTTTATCATTCTAAAAAAGCGTGCGTGATTAGTAAACGACAAGTTTTGCCGAACGGAGGGAGTATCAATTAAAAAAAAATTATCACCCAAAAAACTCAAACCCTTGCGCGTGTATCCACCCCCAATCCCGTAATTGTGTTACTGTGATGAATATTTCTTAAATGTTGCCGAATATTGATGAATATTTGGGAAATTGTGAATGATTGAGTGACTGTGATGAATATTTGAGTGACTGAGATGAATATTTGATTAATTTTAACAAAAGCTTTGATGAATAATTGAGTGACTGTGATGAATATTTGATAAATTTTGCCGAATATTGATTTGTTAACATTTAACACCGTAAGAGTTGTTAACACAAGACCCAACCTCATGATATCAATATGTAAAATTAAAATAAATAATAATATTATAATTAAATTTATGAATATTATCATTATATAAATATTTTAAGTATAAAAATATCATATTTATACAAATAAGTACTCCAAACAAGCCCTTGTTTGGTATTGGTATATAGATATAAGATACGAGTATATGAGGCTCATATAATCGTATTCTATGTGTTATATGATATAATTTATAGTCGGTTTTAAGTCATTTTTATATGTTTTGCATGACTTTTATATAGTTTTTTGTTTCGTTTTTAAAATAGATGTCTACACTCGTATTTTATGGCTTTTTAGGTGATTGGGAGCTTCTACGATGTCATTTTGAAATCATGATGGATTATGATTCATTGAATCTAAGTTCGAGATGTTCATGGACACCAGAAGAGCTTTGTATAGTGGTCTCATGTGCTAAAAAGCACGCTAAGAATGGTTTATTATCAAGTCGACGTTTTTTGGACAGATCCTGATTGGCAACGTCTCGATAAAATGAGTCGTTTGAGATCCACAAATAAGGTTGCTTAATGCTCGATGAAATGAGTTGTTTGAGCTTTGTATAGCTCGAATTTTGAGAAATTTATAAAATTTCATTTACATTACTACTATCTTTTAAGCAAATAGGGTTGCTTAATGATCGAAAAAAAAAATCGACTCAAGCTCGTTCATTTCCTAAACCAGCTAAGTATGAGCAGATTTTTAAAATCGACTCCAAATTTAAGCTCGGTTCGAGTTCGGCTCATTTCTAAACGAGCTTAATATTAACAACCAATATTCGACTTGTTCGCTCAAATAACAACCCTACGAATAAGACCTCGGTTGGTTTTCTTTCCTAATAAAAAAAAGACCTCAGTTGGTTAATTAGCCAAAATCTCAATAAGTTCAAAAATCAATTAGGTAAATTCATTCGGTTAGTTAATTTTTTTTTAATACATAAAAACATAAGAATTTAACTTCCCATAAATTTTAGAGGTAATGGCATTGCCATTTTTGCAAACCCCCTTTATTTTTGGTATATCCATGCAAAATTTCCTAAATTTTTTTTTCTTCGAATTCACGTCCACCGGCCGAATCGAACTAAATATGAAACCGAATTTTTAGAAATTGCAAACCGAAAACCGAACCTAACACACTAGTTTAAATTCGGTTTATTTAAGTTCGGTTCAGGTTTCGAACCTAAATGAACCTAATTGACAATTAATTAAAAAAATATTTATTTTTTTCAAAAAAATATGATATAGAAAATCTCTTTGAAATACACACAATATCTTATAATGAGTTATAATTTTTTCTTTATGAGAATTAATTCAACCAAAACTAGTTTTGTATAATGTTTTTATTTAAATTAATAAAAATCAGGCTTGAATCGAATAAAATCTAAACCAAACCGAACCTAGAATCGAATTTTTAAAAACCGAACCTAATCTCTTAGGTTCGGTTTAAGTTCAATTTGGTTGATTCGGTTCGATCCAAAATTTCGGTTGAACCGAATTTTGAACACCCTACCTGTGTGGGCCGCCAATCCTAATCGACTGGACGAGGATTTCCAAAATCACCCAACGTGACTTGAAGGTTTCATCTTGTTCTCCGGCGGCGACACCCCTCTCCTTCGCCGGCGACCATGCTCGCCACCATCCGCCTTCCGCCGGTTATCTGCTCAGCCCCGCCGGTGAAATTGAAGCCCGAGCGGCGTTCCGCCAAGAGTGGCGACGGTTTTCCTTCTTTCCTTCCGAAGGAGGTTGATAAAATCAAGGACTCCCACGCCATTAAGCTCGCCAAGAGGATTGAGAGGGTCCCTGTTCCAGTTAGTCCTCCCCCTCCTCCTCCTTGTATTGTACTTGCATCGACTCAGCTTAGTTGAAAATTACAAACTTGGCTGTTCTTGACTGGATGAAATTTGGGGGAAAGGGCTTAAATTGATCATTTGGGACAACCATGTTCACAAATTTACAAACTTTGCTCTTCTTATTTCAATCAACATTATCAAACAGGTTGGCGCTTATTTTCCACATCCGTAATTGAAATGATAATATGGCAGGTTTTGGGTTCTGAGACAGGTATCATGAGCAGCATTGTGAGGCCTTCAGTGCAAGGGACTACGGAGCCAGTTGTTCTTCTTCATGGGTTTGACAGGTCTTTTTTCTTTTATGGATTTTTGTAATGTAGATTTTCCATTTCTGCATTCCAATTTTTAGGATTTTAAAACTTCTTTTATAAGTGTCTTCTAGGCTCATTTCATATAAGCCAGAACCAGCTATCTATCATATGCTCTTCAAATGTTAGATTGTGATCTGAATTACTTAAGATGCTGTGATGCAAATCATCCAATAAGTCGTAGGGAATAGGGAAAATGGGGAGGATTCAAGATTGAGTACTAGTCTATGGAAGGTTATTTGGGCAGCTGCTGATTTTTAGTATGTTCAATGTTCAGCTCTTGCTTGGAATGGAGATACGCCTACCCCTTGCTTGAAGAGGCTGGCATAGAGAGTTGGGCTATTGATATTCTCGGTTGGGGTTTTTCCAATTTAGGTATCCGATTATTTGATTTGGATTGCGCGCTGATAAAAGATACTACCTGTTTTCTTTCGCTATGCCAGTAACAACCAATGCCTCTTCTCATGTGCTTCATTTGTGCGATAGAAATGCTCCCATCGTGTGATGCAGTTTCTAAGCGGGATCATCTCTTTCAGGTACTCTAGTCCTCATATATACCTACCTCCCTTCAAACCAAATGTCACATAAGTGGTGGCTTATTTATACTTGGAACTTTGCTTTAATACCTCACTTTGCGGTATAACATTAAGACATCAGCTCATTTTTGTGAAGATGCTGCATAAATTTGGTTAGATTGTTCATTTTTCAATTGATGCATCTCCTGGATTTGGCGTATTAAGTATCTAGCAAGATCAATCGCCAATGATATGCATGGGTATTTTTATTTTAATGAAACCAAGGGGGAAAAAGTCAGCCAAAATAATAAATTTTAATTTTGAAGGTAGAAGTAAATTAAGATTTTAAAAATAAAAGGAAAAAAGCTACAATTTCCCATTCCTACCACTACACTGCACACACATTTTCTCCTCATCAGATACACACACACAAACACCTTTTCTCGCAAAATACTTGAAAATAAAATAAGAAAAAAATCCCACCTTTATTTTAATTAAAAAAGTTGTATACTAAGCAGAAGCAAAAAAAAAAGGGCTACTAGTTCAAAATTTTGTAAAGATATTGCTTCAGCTTTTTTTTTTTTTTATCATTGTGTGCGTAGATTTATGACCTTCCTGGTGAGCATCAACTATCAGCTTCCACTTTACTCTAAGCTTAATCCCTGTATACTGCATTGCATTCAGCTTTGGAGATCACACATCAAGAGGCCAGTTGTGCTTGTTGGACCAAGTCTTGGAGCAGCTGTTGCCATAGACTTCGCAGTGAATTATCCAGAAGCAGTGAGAAATTAATGTACCTTGCATAAAACATTTGGAGGAAAATCCACAATTATACCTTGTAGATTCATACTTCCTCTCCGTGTGTTTCAGGTTAGCAAGTTAATTCTAATTGATGCAAGTGTTTTTGCTGAAGGCACAGGGAAAATGGCAACTTTGCCCAGGATTGTTGCTTCTGCTGGTGTAAGTGATGCTTTCTATATTTATTGATCCAAGTTGCTAGTTTTCTTCATGTTTTGCCTCAATTTGTTTTTTCTTTTTCTAAAGTTACAAGGAATATGTAATACTCCGTATTATTGTGTGTGACCTTGAGTTTTTTTTTTTTTGGCTTAGGTTGCTTTGTTGAAGAGTTTCCTACTACGGTTTTATGCATTGAAGTTGGCATTCAATCCATTATCATTAAGTACAATGTTGGACTGGGTGAATGTAAGAATCTCTTCACTTAAATATCTGGAATTTTTATGGTTGTCACACAGAAGCTAACATTTCAACTACTAGTTTTGATCTCCATCAGATTGGGCGCTTGCATTGTCTGATGCCTTGGTGGGAGGAATCAACAATAAACTTCATGCAGAGTGGGGGTTATAATGTGACTTCCCTGATAAACCAGGTTTGGCATAAAACTTGTCAGTGATATGAGTTGATATACTGATTAGCCAGGAACAAGGTCTCGCTGGAGTTATAACTGGGGGTAAAAGATCCTCTAACAAACATAGATTTGCACTTGGCAGGTGAAGCAAAAGACCCTTATCATATGGGGCGAGAGTGACCAAGTCATTAGTAACAAGCTTGCTGTGGTAAGCACATTTTATTATGGCCTGCTTCCTTTTAGACTCGAAAGGCACTTACCACGCCTCATCTCAAGCTAAAAGGCACCCATGAACTGTAGATTCTGAAAACTCGGATTGTACAACTGAAAATGAGCTTTCATTACGCCTTAAAATGGCATAGACTTATTTAGGTCACGCGTAGTCATAGTCCATTATTGATACTCCAAACTCCTCAATCTATATATCTACTATTGATTGTACACAGCTTATTCTATGTTTGATTAAAAGTTGTTTTTTGATTTGGGTAATAGAGATTGCAGTCTGAAATGCAAGATGCGACTCTAAGGCAAATACCAGATTCGGGCCACTTACCTCATGTAGAAACACCCAGAGCTGCTGCTGATTTGATCATAAAGTTTGTTCGAGATGGTTATTGTTGACAGATTCCACAATAAACAGCCGGGTGCTGGAGGATCAGCTCTAATTATCTGTAATGGGGTGAAATTTTGCTTTTGCTCTGATCAACTAGATCTGTTCCTCACAGCATAATTAAACAAATCTTTGTATATCACTCCATTTACTGTATTTGGAAGCATATAGTACTTGAACCTTAGATTACCAGAAGTAACATCAAAATTTGTTGATAGTGGAAGTTTTTCAGCTTGTTGATGCCAACTAAACAAAGGAAGATCCAAAGCAAACAGATGAAGTTCTCCAATTTCATCTTTGAATTTGGTGTCCACGATGCCACAGGCATGAGTTGGCTTGCGTTACTTGGTACATGGCTTGGAACGCATGAAGTGATGTGTCACGGATAGTTTTGTATGTGCGACATGGTGCAGATGAGCAATCCACATTCCGGTTGACTTCTTTGAAAACGTGACAACATCTTGATGACTTAAAATCCTGAAGAAGAAGAAGAATGTCCGCAATTAGCATCTCCATCTCCCACAAATATTTCTAGATATCATTGATAACCTCGACGACAATCAAACTATCACATTCGGTCTCAATTTTCCTAAAAAGGTACTAAAAATAAAAAAATACTATGGGTATGAAAGGAATGTAAAAAAGAGAGAATGACAATTTTTCCGTCTGTCAATGTTACCGGCCTATTGAGAATCAGTTCAGTTTAATATTGAATTTTTAGGGTGCGTTTGGCAAAATAGTAGCTGTTGGAGTAGCTGAAGCTGTTGAATTATTTGTGTTAAATATAGCTTAATGAGCTAGTATAATGTTTGGTAAACCTAGCTGTTAGGGTAGCTGTTGAAAACTTGTGAATAAAAAACCAAAAGTTCCGAAAAGCTCGGGTGAGTAGCTGTTGAAAAGCTTAGATTTCAAAAGTTAAATAAACTAAAATCTTATATTTATTTCATGTAAGACTATATAATATAAAAATTATAAGCTCCGAAAAGCTATTTGCTTTACCAAACGGAAGCTCAGTTTATCAGCAAAAAAGAGAGAGGCCCAAAAAAAGCCCAATAGCGGGTAGGAAAAGGAATCCTGGGCCTTGAAGAAAGGCCCATCACGTCATTTTTGAAGACCAATAATAATAAAAAAAATAAAAATAATAGAAAGAAAAAGGGCTTCCCTCTATCATCATAAACTACCACGATATCAATCTCCCCTTTTTTTCTCCATCCACCCATTGATCGTCGCCGTCGTTGAGTTGAATCCCTTCCATACCTCAATACATCCCTTCCAATTGCTTTCAAATTCTCCATAGATTTGCTTCCTTGTTAACGCTTCCGTTAATTGAAGGTCCTACTCTCTCTTGACGGTGAGTACCTGTAAGTTACTGGTTTCTAGGGTTTTTACGATTTTTTTTTTCCCGATTGGGATTTTGTCGCCCTTTTGATTGAGCTTTTGTGTCGATTGAGCTGGTTGGATTTCGATTTGCCTTCAATTTGTGTCAAGTTTTTTGCTTTTCTCTCAAACAACTAAGGATTCAATTTTGTTTGCCGTTGAGTTTTGAGAATTAGGTGTTTTGCTTTGTAAACTTACCGAACGTGATTCGGATGTTTATGGCGGTGTTGGAATTTCCCTATTTCTCCTTTTCAATTGCAAGGCGAAAATTCCACAATCTCTCAAATTGGAAAATCTATGGATGTTTTTTCCAGATCATTGAAGGGATCACTGGGCTTTGCTTTCAAAAACGTTTACTTTGTTGTTTAAAGAGTCTGAAAAGTATTTTTTGTAGAGGACTTCGTCTAAATTGAAGCCAGGAGAATACAACCTGGTTTTTATTGTCAAAAACACATTTGGTATTGTGATCTCTAAGTTCCTTCAAAGGTTCTTTTGAGCAGCTTGATAAGCAGTTGCGTACCTTACCATCCGATGGACAAAGGAGTGCCTTCGGGTCTTTTCGCCAACGATGGCTCATTCATGGAGCGGTTTAAACAACTTCAGCAAGGCACTGAGAAGGAGAAGGGGAAAGATCAGGATCATGGAGTTGCTTCTGTGGAATTGAAGCGCAAATCAAATGCCCCTGGAGTTTCGGTTTCTAAACCTGTTTGCATAAACATTAGGTCAACCAACAAGCCTAGTGTGTCCCATAAGACTACTACTCCTTCAGGTGGCAAACTTGCTTTTAGCTTGAAACAGAAATCAAAGCTTGTAGCTCCACCTGTAAAGTTAGATGAAGATGAAGAAGATGAGATAAGAGACACAGATGAAGCGAATACTAAACGGC
Source organism: Persicaria maculosa (assembly GCA_963922045.1). Taxonomy (NCBI): domain Eukaryota; kingdom Viridiplantae; phylum Streptophyta; class Magnoliopsida; order Caryophyllales; family Polygonaceae; genus Persicaria; species Persicaria maculosa. The sequence goes on from OY998270.1 coordinate 54,156,805, forward strand.
TGAAATTGGGACACCCATACTCATCCAATCAATCTTCTACCCAAGTTGATGTTGGTAAATTACTGCTTGTTTTTATTTCAAATACTATACTGCGATGGAATTTTTGTTATTCTTTCTATGTTGGGATAACAGGGGACATTTCTTTACTTCTTGCAATTCGCCAATTCATTTATTGTTTCTCCATTGGATTTCCATTGGGCTTTCCTTAGTCTATTCGACTGTTTACATGGCTGCAGAAGCAAGTAAATGGTTAATCTCTGGGCTCTAATCTCTCTCTTTTTTGCATGCTCTAACTTACATCAATCAAAAGAAAGCCGTCAAATTGTTGACCAACTCTGATTATATCTCACTATAAATACAAATGACTCTATCGTTATCCAATTTGTCTTCAAAGCATGTTCTCACTCAGTATGTGATTATGTTGAAGAAAATTTTTGGTTTCTATTTAAGGAAACTACTTCAACTTCACAAAGTGGTTGTCATTTCAATCATTCATTGAAGAGTTTTGAAAATGATACTGGAATAAGTATCTATGTGGAGCTATCTTTATAAAATAAAAGACAATTTGTAGTAGTTTGAAAATTTGGAGGTATGAAGTACTCAGATTTGTACTTGATGCCCAGTTACTTATCTTCTCCATTAGCTGATAAGATGTGTACAAATAGCTTAGCATCTCTTATCATTTATCCCTCCGTGGATTGGTTACACAACACCATCAGGTCAGCTGTCTTGCCTGTTTTCATTTAGGAAAAATGAGTTTTGAATATATCTTGTCTCATCAATGCAGCTTATTCCTTAATTGATGGGAAGAGATGTTCACTCAAAGATTTGGAAAATTGTGCGAGCCCTGCTTCAAGAGTAGTTTGAATTCCTTGTTCATGCTCTTGGTTTTAATCAGTTCTTTAAGTGACATGCAGCCCCACGTCTCCCAAGTGACCCAACAGTGAAGAACGTCGCTGATAAACTAGCTAGTTTTGTTGCTAAACATGGAAGGAGCTTTGAGCATGTTACACGGCAAAAAAATCCTGGAGATACACCATTCAAGTATGTTTACTTCTTTTTTTTAACTCTTTGCTTAACCCTCTTAGCCTCATCTAACCTTATCATTCTATAAAGCAACATACTTAAAAAATTTGACCCTGCAGATTCCCATGGTTTTAATCTATTTAAATTACTGCATGATAGTTGTGTATACATTTTTTAGTTGATGGCTTATCATATTATTTTGGGCAAATTGTCTTTGCTAAGTGTGTGGGGACTGGGGGCCTATTTTATTATATTTGTATTCTAACCTGTTTTATATATTGCTGCTAGAGGGAGCACATTAGGCTATATTACATAGAATTCAGCGACTTTTGATTATTTTCAATGTTGCATGTCTTGTAGAATTTGTTCACGATCATATGTCCTTGCTACTGTATTTGATTAATTCTTGTTGACAGTGATTATCTGTTTCTCTGCATTCAGTTTTGCATTTAGCGCAGCCTGTTGCTTTAAATAGTTGATAACCCTTCAATTTTTGCCTGTTTTGTTTGAAAGATTTCTATTTGATGAGAGTTGTGCGGACTATAAGTACTACGAGTTCCGTCTTCACGAAGAGGAGAAGGCTCTTGCAGAAGCTAATGAGTACCAAACTTCGAAACGCGGAGGTTGCTATCTAATATTTCATTTAATTTGTTATGGTGACAGATATACCTTGTATCATACACTGAGTGGTGGAAATTACTGCATTGGATTTTTAAGACTTGTCAGGGTCAATTGGTCAAAGCAGAACATGCTTAACTAGAGGACCATGAAAGAAATTTGATACTCCTCACTCATATAGAACAAATAGCAATCTAGTACATGCTATCTGTCAAATATCTGAGAATTGCAATTCTATTGGCTTGCTGTGCTCTTTCTCAAATGAAATAATACTTGCTATGAATTGTTTTTTTTTTAAAAAACTTTTCTCAGGTGGTTCCAGCAACTCGAGTGCTGATGCTTCTCGGAGATCAGGGAAGGAGCGTTCAAATTATCAGACCCCTGCTTCAGCTTTGTATGATGGCCCTGATGCAAATTCATCTCAGACTAGACCAGGTGGAAGTTGTAATTATAAAAGCAGAAATGTTTTGTCACCTCTCACCCCTCCCCAACAAAAGAAAATACCATATGCACTTGTAGGATTAATTATCATATTTGTTTTTTTTTATCCCTGTTTTCTGCCAAACTCTCCATTCAAATCAACATCAATACCCTAAAATGGATCCTTTTTATCTTTTTTTTTTGGCCATGATATCCTCTTCACTTCATTTTAGCGTGTTTGCATCTATGGGGTGCTTTTGCTGTGCTTCACTTTTTTTTAGCACATCATTTTTCTTCAAATTTTGTACATGCATTAGCGAGCAGCTAACGAGATATATGGTTTCAGGGGATTCAGTTGCTCCTTCTGGAACAGATCCAATAGCCATGATGGAGTATTACGTTAAAAAAGCCGAACAGGAAGAGAGGAAGAGACCTCATAAAAAATCACATGATGAGATGCCTCCGCCATCTTCTCTACAAGGTGTGCTCCTCTCTCGACTTTGTATTTGAGCAAAATATCAAGTTCGAACTTCTAGATGGAAGCTATTTGCAGATGTGTTATCACCACTTGAATGAGATTTGAAGTCTATTTTGGCAATTAAAATGTACTGAAATCATTTCTCCATTCTTCTTCTACCTAACACCCCTTTTGATGAATAATATTGCATTTCTAGGAAAGCGAGGCCATCACATGGGGGATTATATCCCTCTAGAGGAGCTGGACAAGTTTTTGGCAACCTGCAATGATGCATCTGCACAGAAAGCTTCCAAGGAAGCTGCAGATAGGGCAAGGATCCAAGCTGACAATGTCGGGCATAAGCTCTTGTCGAAGCTGGGGTGGAGAGAAGGTTCTTTCTCTCTTCACTTTTACTACTACAATTGTTATGTTGTATTCTTGATCCTTATTGTAACTCATAATTCAAAATTAAGTTTTCATTTTGGTGTTGTGGATATTTTGAAAAGACCCCAAGTGAATATTTGGTAGCAAGTTAATTTTAAGAATTGTATAGGTGATCAAGGATTCTTGTTGATGTTTGTGACTTTGTGCAGGCGAGGGCCTTGGAAGATCCAGAAAGGGTATGGCAGATCCAATTATGGCAGGTGATGTAAAGACGAACAACCTGGGAGTCGGTGCCCATAATCCAGGTGAGGTGCGCCCTGATGATGACATATATGAACAGTACAAGAAGCGTATGATGCTGGGTTACCGCCACCGTCCCAATCCCCTTGTAAGTACTCTTATCCTTTACAGATTTGTGGTTAATAAAACAATGTTTCTGCATACAGTCAAATTTACATCGTCGCGGAGACTGATGCATCCTTGTCTGCTGACTTGTTAACTATGCAGAACAACCCTCGGAAAGCATACTACTGATCTCATGCTTTTATGATCTGCCGTGTTGAAGCTCTTGCTAAGGATTTTGTTTAAGACTTTGCATATTTTGCTGTCATCCGTAGACAAAATACTCGGAATGTTAACATTTGGAACTATTTGTCTTGTATTGCAAATATTATATGCTTCGAAGGAAGCAACTTCATATGGTCTTTTTCACCAATATGCTTGCTCCGAGTCTGATATGAAAATCTGCGTTGAAGATTCGGACTGCAATGGAGGGCCGATTGATGTGCTTCAGAGGTAGAAAGACGCTTATATAAGGTCATGTTGAGGCCCCATTTGGCATCAACACAAGCTTTTGGAAGTGGGTTTGGAGTTACCCTAAAACAATCTGCACCCATTTCTGGGCTACTTTTCGATTTTTAACCATTGATTTTTAAATCGACAATTTAGATCGGTTAAATTTTAAAGGAGAAACTTTACTAATAGAGTCGCGGATTTTTCTCATAATATCTGAATCCGGTTTATTATTTTCTATCACTGAAAAGCCCACTTATTACATATTTGTGTGTGTATATATAGGGCGAAGTATATACATATATCTAGTTTAGAGATGTTAGACTTAATTAGACACTGCCTTTGATGGCGGTACTGTATCCATTGTCAAAGCTCTTGGACCAGAGCATGACACCTCCATACTTGCTTGAGCTCTTGATGCTAGGAAGAACCTGGTTCACGAGCACGTCGGACGGAATGAACCCGTTGCTGGCTGCAGCAGTGGAAGCCGGCAGGCCAAGGAAGAGAACATTGGCGGCCGAGGAAGTCCACGTGTTCCACGAGTTGATCAGGTTTGTAGCATCCCCATTTGCATACTCACAGGAGGGATTGTTGTAGAACTGAACCCACACGTAGTCGAAAAGGCCTGTCGCGATTGCGGTTTTCAGGTTGGAGTCCGGGTACGGGCACTGTGGTGCCGCAGACAGAACAACCTGGCCGCCCAGCGCCTTCAAGTCCTGGGCCAGGTTGTCCCAGTATAGACCTGACCCGGTCTCTATGTCGAAGTCGACCCCATCCAACACCGCGCTCCCTAGAGGGCGTGAGCTAGACTGGCCCCCAAGGTAGTTATCCCAGAGGTAGTTAGCCACTTGCTGGGCGTCGTCGGCGGACGAGAGGGAGTAGGTGCCGGCCCCGCCTCCAATGGAGAGGAGCACCTTGATCCCTTGGCTCTGGCACGACGCTATGTCGCTACTTAGACCGGTGCAAGTGCCGGCACTCGGGTCGCAGTGGCCTGCAAGGTTCAGCACCGGCGTTTGGCCGTTGCCGAACGTAGACAGGAAGGCTATGTTGACGTATTGGTAGTTGCCGGTGCTGCAAGTATCGGCTAAGGTTCCCTCGTTGCCGTCTTGGCCCCAGTAGATGGCGATACCGGCGCCATGAGAGGGGTTGAATGATGTCGAGATCGAGAGGGCGATCAGGAATAGGGAGAGTGATAATTGGCTCCTCATGGTTTAGAGCTTAACTCAGGTGATTGGATTGAAATTGAAATTGAATTTGAACAAAATGTAATCAATTTATAGAGGGATTTAGGTGGGTAAGTTTCGTTGAATTTTCGGAATATTAATTGATTGAATTAGGCAGATGTGAAACAGGCGATAGACTTCCATCTGTGTGGCGTGCTAACTTGCAAGCTACGGGGAGACTCGATCGACAAAGTCTTCGGTCTATTTGTTGCGTGTTTGATGATGGACGACTTTTGCAACTACAAAAAACATCTGTCTAGAATCAACCTACATTTACTACCTTCTTTCGAGTAGAGCTGTTATTCGAGCCGAACGAGTTAAGTATTGCTTGTTCATATTCAGTTCATTTCGGATATGAACGAGATCGAGCTGAGCCTAAATTTTGACTCGAGTTTAAAAATGTGTCCACACTCGGCTCATTTAGAAAATGAACGAGTTCGAGCTGAGCTTTAAACAGTTCTAGTTACTCATTATATATTAACTTAAAGGAAATTTTAGAAATTCTATAAAATTCGAGGTTAATTCGAATGAACCGAGCTTTGGATCGAGTTAAAAAATGTGCTCATACTCGGCTCGTTTAGAAAAGGAACGAGTTTGAGCCGAGTTTTTATCGAGCGAGTACGAGACGAATTTGAGGTACCCGTGTTCACATAAAACCCCTATTTTCAAGCATTGGTAGATCTAGGAGGTTCGGGGTGGTTTCAGCCCCCTCGCTCGAAAGAAAAATATAGGAGAAATATTTTTTTTTATAGATTTTTCTTGATATATTTTTTTTTTATTAATTTTGGAGATAAAATAGTGTAAAATGAATAATAAATTACAGAAATAGCATAGCTTTGTTGAAAATGAATAATAAATTACAGAAATAGAATAGCCAATGAATTGAACGCTCCCTTGGTTTCCACCGCCGCCGCAAGCAACACCGACCACCTTCACCATCTTCTCCACCGAACATCGAGCCAAGCATCCCGTGACCCGACCTCCTCTGTCCGGGCCAACACCTCCTTATCGATCCTAACCGATGGTTCGTTTGCTCTCCGGCTCCTCTGAGTCTGATTTGTACCGCCGCTCGTTCAATTCATTCGCTTCCGATCCGCCGCTGCCAACCCTTGGTGGCGCTCTTTCTGCTCCGCCGCCTCTCACAAGAGCCTTACCGCTCCTTCTCCGGTTCTACCGCCTCTCTGGGCCATCTTGGTGAAAGCGGTTTATCAAGTCTTTCAGCTGCCTTGCTCGAGCCGAAGCCTTCCTACAACGCTTGCTCTTTGATTACTTTGAAGGAAAAACAAAAAAAATTGGTTCGTGAACCTTATGGTTCGTTCTCTAACCGCTTTCTGGCCTCTTTGCCTGTTTATTATTGTTGTTTATGTATTCATGCCCGTCTTATACATTTCCTCTATTTTGGTTTACCCTTTTGGTAGCCTATTACGATATTGTTATCGTCCTTGAGGGTGTAAGATGTGTTTTGGGGATTTGTTTCAGCAATGGTTTGGTTAGAGTTTCGGTCTGCGGGTTGGTGTACTTTGCCTTGCTTATTGTGGCACAGGTTTCATGTGAATTGTGACTGGTTTGCCAAGCTTTTAGACGTCGTGGAAGTGCGATTGACACCTGTTGATTCTTTTTGGAGTCCAAGTTGAGGTGCCCGCTAGTGATCCACAGAATTCTCTGTGTACGTCTGTCGTTTGGCTGGTTGGTTTTGGTTTTGTTAGCATGGAGTTTACAGTGTAGGATGGCTTGTACTTTATTTATGCATTTTCCTTTTCTTCATTTACTTCTTGTCATTTCGTTTATGTCATTTGTTTCTTGTTGTACATGATGGTTAGTCCATCTCCTAGCTTGTTTGGGTTTTCGGTTTCTTTAGGCTTGTCTAGAGTATCGAATTTCTTTCCTTATATAAAAAAAATGACAAGTTTTTATTATTTCAAACCCTATTAATTTTACTTTTTTTTTTCTAATATATGTAAAGAAAAATATATTTTTCATGCGACAAAAAACAATTTCTAAAAAAAAAAAATTAGTCACGGCTTTCCAGGAGTCTCATTGTGACAAAGAATATTCGTAGTTTATGCACCCAAATTACAGAAATACACGTTCGCGGCGTTATTTATCTTCATATGTATGTAATATGATATTTATAAATTGTACACATATTTTTTTATCAGGTAATAATTCGGGTGAAATATTTTTACCCAATAACATACTTATGAATGAGGTCCCGAAGACCTATATTAGTGTAGATGTCGAAACCCCTGGCAGAGCGGCAAAGGTGTGAAACATTATCAGCCACTTTGTTGCCATTTCGGGGCACGTGAGGAAGGGGAAGGATATTTCTCTCACACACGACAATAATGTTTTGATGTCGAACATTACCGATTCAATTTCCAAGGGCATGTAGAATTTGTATGATGATAAGGAGTCTCCTTCGATCATTAACTTGTTAATACCCAAGACACGAATTTAGGTAATACCTTGTTTTAATGCCAAGGCCTCAGCTTTCAGCAGGCTCTGGTTGCCAACTCTATCGTAGCCAATGTGAATCGGTCTTCCCTCCCAATCTCGGATGATGTAGCCAATTGATCTATCGTTGTTATCAAGTGTGGATCTATCAAAATTTAATTTAAACATGTCAATCGGTGGTTTTCTCCATTTCGGAGAGTTTTTCCGCACTCTTGATTGGGTGTGGTTGGCCCTATTATTATCTCGAGCACATAGAGTATCGTCTTTTCCGCCAAGCATAGAAATTTTCTTCTAGTTTTCTAAGTGGGTTGCAATGATGTGTTTAGCTGTATTTCGATTCGGGATAGGTTTGTTTATGAAAGTTATTTGGTTTCTGATGTACCATATTGTCCACCAGGTAACCATTATTTTCTCCTTTTCGGATTTTGTAAGAGTTCTCCTAATTAATGATAAAATGGAAGAGAAGTCTCTCAAATTGGCAATCAAGTTGATTAGCGCGTGATTTCTACTCAAGGACAACGAAAGATGGAAATTAGTAAAATGGCATTCTATAAAGAGATGGGTATCATCTTCGGTAGCGTTGTTACAAAGTACACAGGTTGTCGGTACGGAGACCCTCTTTTGGGATAGATGGGTAGCCATTGGGATACCTTTCTGTCCTAGTTTTCATAGGAAGTTCTTCATTTTTGGTGTTGTGTCAATCTTCCAGGTCCAAGAATTATCCTCATTCTGGCTATTATTTTTGGTGATTAGTTTATAGGCTCTGACTGTTGTAAACCATCCCTCCCTATCTGGTCACTAATATAATCTGTCCTCAAACGTATTTTCCGTGAGGGGGATATCCAATATTTCTTTTACTATACTTTGTGATATCGAGTTATATAGTTTTTCCTCCCACCATTTTCTTCCTATTATGTATTTGCTCGCGGTTTCATTGTCATCTCAAATAGTAGAGCAATCATTCCTTTTGATTATTGGAGAAGTTGTTAGCCAGTTATCAGTCCAATTTGATCGTGTTACCATTGCCCACCGACCATATTAAACCAGTTTTAAATTTTTGTGTAGTTATTTATAAATTGTATACATAATAATATGATATTTATAAATTTATTGGGTTTGGCTGGGGTCAAGACGGTGTGTATCAAGACAACTCCGTAATTCAGAAATTTCTTTGGAGGATCGTCTTCACTGCCCACAAGGACTCCTGATCTACCGCTGGGAGAGGTGTCATTGCTTGGTGGCGCTTGGGGTCGGATCGTAGTATATGTTGTCCCCAATATTGTCGGGTTAGGTTTGTTTGTTCATCTCGATCGGTTAGCATGCCACTGTTTCTATTGCACCTTTCTATTTTGGGTTGTATGTTTAACGGTTCGTCGTTTACCGACTTTGTCGGCCACTCGACCAGCCAGACTTGTCTGGCCCTCAAATTCTTACTTTATAAAAAAAACACTCTTTTAATGGGGTAGGTTTTCACTTAACGACCTCTTAAATTTAAAATTACATAAAATCACCTTTTAAATGGTCTCTATTTACAAATCACCACATGTTCATCTATTTTTGTTAAGTTATCATTAAATATAATATATTTTAATATTTTTAAACTCAAATTTGATTATAATATGTTTGAAATTTGAATTTAAGGACATGATTACATTTTAGAGTTCATTTTATTTTATTGGGCAAATTGTGAAAAATAGCATGAACTTTAGGGATAGTTGCGTTTAATGGCATGAACTTTAAAACTGTTAAAAATAATCACTAACTTTGGTTCTGGTTGCAATAAGTGGCACATCTTTTTTTTAAATATCACTTCTTATTAACATTCTTTGTAGAAAAAAAATCATCCAATTTTTAATTTTTTCAAAAATGCCCATATTTCATTTTAAAAAAATGTTATTTTTTTTGTAAACAAAATGTTAATAAGGGGTTTACTTTTAAAATAAAATGGTTGTGCTATTAACCACAACAACCCTTCAAAGTTGGTGATTATTATAGAATTTTTGAAAGTTGGTGCCACAAAACGCAACCACCCCTAAAGTTCGTGTTATTTTTTGCAATTTGCCCTATTTTATTTTATTTATTTTTTATGCATGCAATGATTTGGATTTGGCTAGGCCCTACTAGACCACCATCCAATGACATCCTTGGAGATGCATATACATAATTCTCTATCATGGAGAGGCGACAATAGGCTTGTCCATGGTTCGTAACCCCCGGGTCGACGGGTCGGACCCGCTGGGTTACAGGTCGACCCGTCAACCCGTCTGGTCTTTTTTTTTTTAAATATCAATTTTATTTTTATTTGTGTGTGCAAATATAGCTTTTTTTTATAAAAAATTATCAATCCGGCGGGTCATCCGTTTGAAACCCTTGACCCTAACCTGAACCCGTAACCTGTCCTAACCCGTGACCCGCTTGGCCCGAACACGACGGATCACGTGTTAACCCGTGACCCACGGACAAGCCTAGGCGACGGGATATCATTTGTCTGGAAAAGTATGGCAACACGATCAACGCACCAATTAACTTCTCTGAAGACATGGTAGAGGTTTGCCACCCCGAACTATTGAAGAAGGAGGAGGATATCGAAAATGAGGATCTCAATCTTCCAAGGAAAGGACCAACAAGTGAATAACCTTTGAGGACATTGATAATCGTAAGATTGTCTCCCTCAATTTGAACGCGTGAGAGACCAAACTCCTTTGCCTTCAGTAGACCAAGCTTGAGACCCAACATTTCTTACACCAGGGCATTATTCTGACCTAGTTGTGCCCCTCTAATTGCAGTCAGTTCTCCTTGATGGTCACGAATGATGTATCCTGTTGTTGACATGCCACATCCCCTATTACTGCCATCAAAGTTAATTTTATATGCTCCTATTGGTGTTTTTTCTCATCTCAGCTTTCGTTTTTTCTAGACGATACTGAGCCATTTGTGCTAGGCTGTTATTTCTTGTCTATGTTCTTAGTCTTTTCCCAATTCTGTAGAGTTTGGACCATAAACGCTTCCATGTTCTGAATTGATGTTGAGTTGTTTTTCTTCTCGTTGAAAGATGATTATTATTTTTTTAATATCTCTCCAAAGATCGAGTTATTTTAATTATTTTCCTAAATAATAATATTAAAACCATAAAAAGAAAAAAAAACACAATAGTACAAGGAACCCGACCCTTCTAGCTACGGGTCTACCTAACCTAGACCCGAGTTTTTTTTTTAAATTGGATCGGATTTGCAGAACGATTAGTAGAGAGATTGAATTAAAATTGAGTCATTATAACTTATAATGCACAATTTTACATTATAATGTAAATTATAATACAAAATTATAACTGATCATCCAAACTAACCCTAAGTGGGGTCCAATCTGATGAATTTGTAGAGTGATCAATTAAAAGGAAAGTCTGAGTCTGTAAACGTCACTTGTGGAACTCATGGGCGGCTGGATGGAATTCATTACTCACTAGAGAGTAGAGACTATATAGGTTACTGCAAAAATATGAGGATTGGCTAGTTAAATTTTTTAAAAGAAATCAAATGTCACAATTACTTTTATACTTAAAGACAGTACTATATTTAATTCCCTAACTTTACAAGCAATATCAAGAAAAAAAAGTTCACATTTAAACAGAAAAAATCTGTTAGTTTTAAGAGGAGATTAAGGCCTACAAGGCTACAACTTTCCAAGGAATATCAAGAGAAAGATTGATGATCTTATTCATGGGACTATGGGAGATTAACAGATACTCGTCTCATTTTTTCAGCGTTTTGAGGTGGTAGAAATCTCTCATGTCGTCCGTGGATCGCCTTGCAAACCTCTTTCACAATGTTGGTTTACAGTCTCCTCTTCTGAATAGGGACATTTGGATTTACATTCGAAATGATGTCATTAGATGGTGGTCTAACAGGGGTTAATCACATCTAAAGATTTACCTGTAAGGCGATCCGTGCACTTATTGACTTCATAAACCCTTCTCTCTCTTTTTTTTGATATAAAAAAAAGGGTTTATGACTAATTTAATCAACCCATATATATATATAGAAAAACCATGGACATGTAGTCCCCTTTTGCTTTAACAAACTTAGGACTTGTTTGTTTGAATAGAAGAGAAATAAATCAAATTCTATATGTAAAATTAAATGGTCATCATTTTGTTTCTGAGTTAACAGAAGAGGAGAGAGAATGATTAGAGTATTCTATGTGATATATTTACTCTATGCTTAATTAGGTAGTCAAATGGGGGAATGAAATAAATTTTGTTTGAAAATGAGAGAAAGAGGGTAATAGTTATAACATTGATCAACGAATATTAATTTAAAAATAGATTAGATTTAATTATAAATACTATATTTTTTTTTTATTTCCGGTCACATTATTCTAGTATTTTTTTATTTTTTTTCATTTTATCAATAATATTCATGTCTTTTAAAAATATATTTTCCTAATTCAATTTACATATATACCCCTCTCCAACAATTATTTTCATTTTATGATTACATTATTATATTCATTTTTAATTAATAAAATATTATTATAACTATTTTAGTATTTATAAAATAAATAAGGGACTATATATATAATAAAAATAAAATGAAAAACTTTATTAATTACTACAACACATTAAAATTGATAGTTATTACCAATTATTAATTTTTTTTTATTATTATAAGTAGATTATATTCATCTATCTCATTTAATTGTCTGAAGATATTTTTAAATGTTTTTTATTCCATTCTTTCATTTTTCTTTTTAGGTTCCGTGCTTTCATTACCAAGTTGAATACATGGGATCCCGGTTATTGTGATCTCCATGATTGTTTCACTGTATTCTTGTAGTCTTCTCTTTCTAGCCACATTTTCTCAACTTTGAATGGTTGGGCTTTATATTGTTCTTGGTTGTCTAATGCTGTTACAATAGGGTAATGATCTGATGATGTAAATGCATGATTTTACAATGTGATGTTGGGGAACCATGTGAGAATTTGGTCTTGTATTAGAGTTTTGCCAAGTTTTTCCATGATGTTGTTATTATTGGATCTATTTTTCCTCCATGTAAATATGCTTCCAATCGTAGGCACTTCTTTTAACGAGCATCTATCTTTGAATTATGTTAAGATTATGTATCTATTTAGGTGTGGTTCCACCCCTCTCTCTTTATCTGAGCTATTTTGGATTTCATTTAGATCTCCCATGGTCATGTACGGGCAATTCAAGTTTTGGACGTATTGTTGTAATCTTGTCTAGAAGTTTGGTTTTTCATTCTCATGAGGGGGGTCGTAGACAAAGACGATATTGATAGTAATGTTTCTATGTTTATTTTCATATTTGATCACTATGAATCTTTGATTTGTATGTACTATTTTCAATTATTCGTTTCGAAGATTATAATTTTCCATATTACACATATGCCTCCTGACCTTCCTGTTACCGAGGCCCAAATCATGTGATCAAACCCCGCCTTTTTCCATATTGTCTCATTTGGTTGGCTTTCTATTTTTGTTTATAGTAATGTAATTACTTGAAGTTTCTCTATTTTACAAAACGAGTCTATTTCCGTCCATAGGTTTCGACGACCTATTCTGCATATATATATTCCACCGGGGGCAGCAGTGGGGAATCTTGGACAATGGGCGAAAGCCCGATCCGGGTTTGTATCTGTTCATATCTAATTGCATGATGCAATGGGGTGCAGTAGCCCAGTAGACAAAATAGGAGTGCCAAAGAGCCCGAAAAGCGTAGAGGTTCAGGTCATCACACCAATTATTTATTTCATTTTTTTTTATCATGCAACTTCTCATAAACACAAGATATGAAAGTTCAATATGTTCAACAAGACAAATATAATCAAGATATCCATGATCGAAACCTAACTTAGCACTCCACTCGATCGTTGTAGTGGCCAAAGAATCGGGATTGTCATAATCTCACTACTATCAAGATATCTCCGATATCTGCATTGCTCATGAGAGATCGAGATGATTTTCACAAATATCTAGTTTCTCCTTTTGGCAATTTGAGTGAATGACTTATTCGCATATCCTTCACGAGAAGGTGGGTCACAAACATCTAGTTTCTCTCATCCAAAGTTCTTTTCTCTTAACCGAAAGGACACCATTGAGAAGTGAATTAGCAGAACCTTACACTTCCCAAACTCTTGTCTTGTATAAAAATATAAAAAATATATAGGAATGGAGTAAAAGAACAAGGGGGGCTTAAAGAGATAAGCAAGCACCCAAGGACCAAAGAAAAGCTCTCAATAAAAATGCCCCACATAAAATCCCAACTCTAGAAAATCCAAATGAAGAGAGAAGACCATCATCTACCTTTATTTAAGCAAAAATTCACTATATTGAAGTCCCAAACATCTTAGCTTTCTTTCACCCACCCATCTTATTTGAAGCCCTCGATCTTGCCCTAAAACCCCATTTGTTTCATCGCCATTGATGTCCCAAACCCCATTGTTTTTATATACTTATATTACGACGGTTTGTCCATCTGCTAGTTACATTAATCTCTTGATACAATAGTAATATTTGGTATTTCAAATCCTTAAATTGTTATAAAAGAAAAGAACAAAAAAACAAGGGCTGCCTTTTGGCAGCAGCTCAGCTCCTTTGGATGGCTGGCTCCTAATGTTTCGAGTCCGAAATCTCTTTTGGGTGTTGTTGAATACACAATAAATCCCCCTCGTAAAGCCATTTTAATTCGAATGTGCAGCACGTTTAATTAGACGCGATATAATTTTTAATCAATTATGCTTTTAATCATCTTTAAAAGGGAGAATTAGTTCACATTGAAAATGATATGGTGACTTGTCCAAAGCGTGGCGATTTGCGGTGTATTTAGGCTGTGTTTGATTGGAGGTGCAATTGGGGGTTTGAGGGGTTTGGGAGGTTAAAAAAAAAAGTTGCTTGTTTGGAAAGAGGTTTGATAAGAGGTGTGGGAGGTTAATTGGTATCTTAAATTTCATAAAAATGTAACCTTAGGGTGGGTAGCTTTGGGAAGGTGGAGGTTTTTTTAGGGGGGTTTGTTCTATTATACCCTCACTCTCACCCGCATCAAGCATCATCTTCTTCTTCGGTTGCCACCGACGTCATCCGTCTACTGCCATGGCAGCGAGCTTGGAGCTCCGTTCGTTTCCGCCTCCCACTGTGCAGTAGGATCTCCGTCTCCGTCGTGTCTTCTTCCTTCCTCACCAATCCAGATTCCTGCAATCTCTTCTTCTTCGATATGAAATTGGGGGTTTTGAACCGGTAGTGGCTGGCTGTAGAGAGGGGCAGCGAGCTTGGTGCGGCAGTGGGTTGGAGATGATCCAACTGGCGCGGAGGCCTTGGCAGCCATGGAGGAAAGTCAAGGAGTTTCAATTTGTGTAGTACTCGAACAAAAGAAAGTGGGTGGGTTAGGTGAGGGTAATTGGTGAGGGTATTTTAGTCATTTTGACCACAAATACATCTTCTAAACCTTATAACCACCAAACACCAATCAGATTTTTTACAAGGTTATTTTAAAATAAAAATCTCCACCTCCCACACCTCCATAATACACCAAATAAACTTCACCTCCTAAAAAAACTCAACTCCTAAAAAACCTTCATTTGCCAAACACGCTTAATTTCCGTGATCTCTTTTTTATAAGTTGTAGGACTCCTTCTTGCTTCTTCTAATTGGGCCTAGCGTGTTGTTCCATAGAATAAAGGAGTGGGCTGAAATCCAAAAGGCCCACTACGAGCCCAAGGCCCATAACTCCTCACGTGTTTGCTTGTCAATGGTCATCGTCATCCAAAGGCTTCAACGACCACGCCACCACCACCACCACCACACCACCACTTGACTTCTTTCTCTCTCTCTCTCCTCTACGAAATCCAACAACCTCCATAGCAGCTGCCGTTGCCGCCGGCATGTCCACCGTACTCCCTCCTTCCCTCGCCGACTTCTGCGGCGTCATATCGGAGTCGAAGCGCATAATCAGCGCCCACTCCCGCCACTTCCTGGCCCTCTCCGTCCTCTTCCTCCTCCCCCTCTCCTTCTCCCTCTCCGTCTTCCCCATCCTCTTCCACTCCTTCCCTTC
This sequence comes from Persicaria maculosa, assembly GCA_963922045.1. Lineage (NCBI taxonomy): Eukaryota > Viridiplantae > Streptophyta > Magnoliopsida > Caryophyllales > Polygonaceae > Persicaria > Persicaria maculosa. Next base: position 54,172,242 of record OY998270.1, read on the forward strand.
CTCCTCCGTCTCCGCCCACACTCTCCTCCGCCTCTCCTCCTCTTCCTCCTTTCCACCGCCTCACCACATCCACCTCCACCTCCACCTCCGCCGCCTCCATCTCTCCATCCAAACCCTAATTTTTATCCTCCTCTTGTCCGCCTTCGTCTTCTGCCTCTCCCTCTCCGCCGCCGCCTCCCTCACCTACTCCGTCTTCCATGGCTTCTACGGCCGCCCCGTCAAGCTCGGCTCCGCTCTCTCCTCCCTATCCCGCTCCTTCCTCCCCCTCCTCGCGACCTTCTCTGCTGCGCTGCTCTCCTTCTGCTTCGTTTTCGCCGCTTACGCTTTCTACGAGATCCTCGCCTGGAAGGGATTCCAGATGATCGCCGGAGCCGATCGGACGCCGCTCGATTCCTTGTGGTTCCTCGCGATCTCCTCCGTCGGAGCCCTGATTTCGGCTCTGCTTTTGGCCGGTTTGGCCACGAATTGGATCCTCACGAGCGCCGTCGTGGTGATCGAATCGAGATGGGGATTCGACGGCCTGGCTCGCAGCAAGAAGCTGGTTGGCGGGATGAGACGGACGGGGCTGACTCTGATCTCATTCTATGGAATCACAGCGGCGCTTCTGCTGTGGATCGGCTGGATGTCCTCTTCTGACGCCGGTGCTGGCGATTCCGTTTGGTGGAGGAATTGGGCGTTTGTGATGCAGATTGTGGTCACCTCTGCGATCTTGACGGTGATATTGCTCTACGGGATAGCGTCGAACACGGTGTTCTACATGTATTGTAAAGCCGTGAGGGGGGAACTAGCAGATGAGATTGCAAAGGAATTCGCAACCGAGTATGTGAGCTTGCCATTTGATGATGAGAAGGTACCCCATCTCGTCTCAGTTGTTAATCAGTGATCATGTTTTCCTTGGAACCAACCAAAACTCAGCTGGCTGAATGGTGTTGCAGAAGATTGTATAGTTATAGTATAGCTGAAGAAATCTCTAAATCTCCATTGTATACACTCCTTACAACAAAGCCCTCACCTTGTAGGAAAAACTATAAAGGGCTTTGTTCTGCTTTGCTTTGCTTGTTATATTGCCATGTAATTATGATGTGGATTATCCAAGATCAGTTTTTTCTCTATGACATGATTGTTCAACCTGGAATTCTCCTGGATTGCAAGAGCAATCAAGATTGATTTAGATCATTTGGCCCTGTTATGGACAGCTTTTTTTTTGTGTGTGTGTGCTACACAATCTGTCTGTCACACTGAAGCTGAAATGCATATCCTGCAGCAGCTATAGGTGTAGCAAACAACTTGAACAAATTGCAGATTGCAGAAACCAGCCCTCCAGTCTGAAAACATATTTGGAGGGTGCCTTCCCAACAACGTTAACTAATGGCACATAATGCAAGGTTAACTAATGGTAATAGGGTGTGAAGACCCATGTCCAATTTTTCGGCTTTTCGTCGGTGGTCACTAAAAGAGAGTGGCTTTCACATGCTGAGGGATTTGCTCAGCAATGAAACAAACATGTCTGGTCCTAGGGGATGACAAGGCTCCCTGTTTCTTTCTTCGGCTCCATTGACATCCAACAATGGATCAGACAATGTATAGCAGGTCTTGCTATGAGGATTTAGCGCCAAGTTTCTACCTATTTACTTATCCAGAACAAGATCAAAAGTTTGGTCTTCCGTGATTGGATGGTACCTTACGGCTTACACCGACCAGAAACCGAGTCTACGAGAAATGGGCAGTTCGCAATTTATGGCACAACTAAAGTCTAAAGACGTGCTGCTATGAGAGGCTTTCAAGTACATTGGCTTGGTATCTTGCTATTCTCTTCCGTAGTAGTCGCTGCATAAAGAAGTACCGAAAGTTGTTCATCCTCTTGGTTTTTGCCCTGTAATTGGTAAGCATGGACTTATACACGCTTCAATAAAGCTCTTTTAAGTTCATCCAGATTCTCAAACGGCCCTAAAACTAACAGATATAGAGATGTGTTTAAATAGAAACTTATTGTTTGCTTTCAATTTCTATTTCACCAAGTTGAGATGTGTTTAATTTGTGCAATATTTTTTGAAATTCACATTGGAGCAATTCAATTAAATGGATTGGTAAGTACTTAACCTTAACTCTATATTCTTCATATTGAATTGCAGCTTTGCTAGGTTTGGATTGCTATTGTTGTCCATCTACAAAACTTTACTTACCTTCCATACAATGCTGCATCAACAATTAATTCTTAAGACTTTATGATATATTTTTTTCGACGGAGGAAAGAATTTAAGCAGAGGTCAGGTCCTACTAACGCTCCATCCAATGGCGTCCTTATTGATTCAGTGTAGGGTGATCCTGAATTTGGCAGCACCCTTCCGCTGACAGCCGAAGCAAGCACCGGATTCCTCGCTCACTTGAAGAGTCCAGCTTGAACAAGAAACCTGCTTATTGGAGGTGTGTTCTTCTTTATCCCCCATATTCCATTTCAATTGGCCATGTTGACTTGGTCATGGTTTTTTTCCCCCTCTTCGTATTAATATATAGATGGTTTCAGATTTTTTTAATACCTAATTTTCGATATTTAAATAAATGATATTTTTTTAACAACAAATTTGATGATGAAATCTATTGGCCCTTGATGCTATTTGGTTTGTGGGAGATTGTACTGATGCAGTGTGTATCATCAATTGATTGATGATAGAGATGGAGTATGAATAGGATAGGGGAAAGGTGGGAGACAATTCAGTGTACCCAACTGAGACAGAGGCATCTTCCATTGATACATGCCTTTACTCTGCAACCTGCAGGTGTTTGCATGCATGGTAAATAGGTATATATTACATCTTATACACACCTTTTGACAACTCATTTTACAAGTCGCCCCCACCACTCCTTACCATCACCTCATATCCACTGATACGTTGCTTTCTACTGATCCCTTCCCCCCCTTCCATTCTCCAATAATACACTGTCTGCTACCTCCAGTACTCCTACCTTTCTTCCCCTACTCACCACCACAAAGGACAAACTTACTGTGCAGATTCCATTCCCGTGTAAACCCTACCTCCATTTTTTTTCTGGGGATTTTCACTGCTATTTACCAATTGATTTTAGAATATAACTTCACTTAGTTACGTTACTGAATGACTATACATTTCCTCATTAGATTTTATAAGCTTGAAATAAACACGAAATCGTTGAGATACATACAATAACTTCCATGGGTAAGGAAGAAAGTTAGCAGTAGAACATTAGCTTCTTAACATCCTCACTTATCTTAGGGAGAGGGACGGGTTTGGGAGGGCCGGCACGAGAGTAACAAGAAGAGGTTGTCGTCGTGTAAGATTCTGACGACCTTTCGAGGTAGAGCCTTCCTCTGTATGCAGCAAGATGAGCATAATAAGCAGGGGGTACTATTGAGATGGGTTTAGTGCACCTAACAAAGGTGAAGCATAAGCTGTATACGAGCTTCTGAAACTCGTCGGAAGTGAACTTGTTCTCATCCCACAGAACATGGTAGTGTGCTGGTCTGCTTGTACCTTTCACTCCCCAGTGGCTGCACAGGTAGAAATCAAACTCCCTTGGGTGAGTGATCACACTGTCCACCACTGTCCCTGGTGGGACGTTGTCGTCGGATATGTTGATGAAGTTAGGATCGTTTTCGTCGGGAAACAGCCTTGTATGGTGCCTCTTTTGCACCACTGCGAATGTGATGAGAGGTTTGTAGCCTGGGAACTTGGCGCTGCAACCGCTCCTTATCGACTGGAGCTCCTCCTTGAGCACTTTGTAGAATTGTGTCTCACTTACACCGTCTCTAAAGAAGACTATTCGCTCCGGTAGCTTGGAGACTTGTTGGAGGAAGTCTCCAAGGATTTCACCCACCATTTCCCCAAGATCCTCGATGATCTCCTGTCGATGTGTCTGGGATCTTATCCTTGACACGTACTTGTTTGCCGAAGGCCAGTTCGTGCTTCCTACCACAGCAGCCACAGATGGGCTAAAGTCGTCTAGCGGGTGAGGGTGTGTGACATCAGCTCCCATGAAGATTACTGGCTGATCGGATTGAAGAAGTCTAGGGATTTGAGTTGGCAATGAGTTGTATAGGGCGACGGTGCACCCACCCACCTTGGCATTTATCTTGAGAGCTATGTTTGCAAGGAACTGCGAGCTCAACTTGCCGAGGTTAGGGTACAAGCAGCATTGGCTAACGACCCCTACTCGGGTCTCAGCAATCCTCTTTAGATCAGCATATCCCTTGTGCTTCTTCTCCATCAAGCACAGAAGCAGCTGAAGACCGTTTGATGCCGCCTTTCTGATCCTCTTGAGCTTTGATTCTAACAGACCGACATTGTTGAGGACTTGGATTGACTCGAACTGAGGATTAACTGTGGTGGATTTGTTCAGGAAGATGCCTAGCTGCTCACACCTCAAGCAAAGCTGATTTATGAATCTTGGGATGTTGGATTTCTGATCGGGACTTCCACCAAAGCTGATCAACGCCCACCTTTCGATTCGTGTTCCCTCAACAACATGACTGCCTAGAAGGTTCCATTGGCAATCAAGGCGTGTAGGAACTACATCTCTTACGAACCCTCCTTCACCGAGTCTGAGCTTTGGAGGATGAAGAACTCTTCCGTTCAATCTTGTCATTTCTCGCGACACTTGAAGCTTGAATTCTGCTGCTTGATTTCCACTGTTAAGGGAAGATGAATCACAAATGAATATCACTCCAAACAAAATTTGTAATCAGGAATTTTTTTTTTAACATATGATCAAAAATCTTATGGCAGTTCTGAGTTACCTAGTAGGACCAACTGGTCCATTGATGATTCCATCGATAATCTCTCTTCGTTTTCTCGGCCTCTGGCAGCCCATATTTAGAATCTTTGCAGTCTGATCATCGGAAAGCTTGCCAAGGAACTTCTGGCCTTCACAGATGACACAAAGCTCCATGGGAAGGTAACAAGGTTTGCTGCTACTGATTTGCAAACAAGGCAAGTTCCTGAATTGTATATCATAGTTGTAATGATCCTTGAAGTAATTGATAATCCTGAGCCTCTCCCCATCTCTGTCTGTGAACCAGAGATCCTCGGTAACTTCATCAGTCAAGCTACGAACCCGGTATCTCTGAACAGTTTCTCTATGGCATACAAAAATCCTGATGTTCTTCAATGCCCTCTCTACCTCCATCCTCTCATCATTCCTAAGGGCCCTGTCCTTCCTCTGGGGAAGGTCGCGAAGAAATTCAAACCGCTTCTGCAAGTAAGATATGATCCCAACACTCTCATGGAAAGCAGTGACAGCAAAGTCTACATTGAGAGCAAGTCCTTGCTGGGTTGGTCTCAGGCTCTGAAAAAACCCTCTCAATCCAACTGCCCCACCGCCGATTTCCTTACTCCCTCCCATTGAAGGAGAATAAAGTGACCTCCCTACAGGTATGCAGCTCTCCATTGAGCTCTCGCGTAAAATGACATCCAAGGCATGGAGGTAGTCCTGTGGGATGGCTCTCCATCCACCCCCACCCTCACTCTCATCGTCCTCGTCTTTGCTCAAGTAGCTGCTCAGCTTACTAGCATTCAGGCTGGAAACAAGTCTAATGCTGATCCTGAAAAGCTTCTTGCAATTCTGTCTCTCTGGTTGTACAGAAGATGCACAAGAATCATGATTGGTTTCAAGGGACAACCTGCTGGTTGTGGGGACTGGGAGATTAACGTAGATTTCAATCCTGTCTCCTTGCAATTTGACAGGGCTGTATAAATTCCTCCTCCCATCAAATGCAGGACAAGCACCACCGAGCAACTCCGAGTTGTCTTCCACTAGCTTTTGTTTGATCACGCGCGCCAACTCCTTGGATGGATTGGGTGAGATCTCAATATCGTAGTGGAAAATCCTTTGTTCTGGATCGAATTGCACTCGGAAATGGTTAGCAATTAAGCAGATGGATTGGCCTTCAACACCTCCTGAGTCAGGCCTTGTTGCTACCACTAGTGCTTGTGTGGAGGCAACATTATTGCTGTTACTGTTATTACTGTTATTAGTATCTCTCCCAGTCTCCTTCCTTCTGCTTTGCTGTTGTTGAACTTGAACCCCATCTGATGCTGATTCCAATATTGAAAAATTAATGAATTCATAGGAACCAAAGATGTTAAATTTAGATTACAACTATCCAGATTTTCAAAACCACAAGCTCCCACTAGGAATTAGGAAAGCAAAGATGAAAAGAGTCCAAGAAAGATTTAAAAGAAGATATGAAAGAAACAGTACCTGGGAAAGCCATGGAAGCAGGGAGCCTTGTATGAGAGGGAGTAGGGAGAGGAAGAAGAGGCGGAGTTGGGCAGTTGGGTCTCTTCTTGTGAGGTTTATGGAGATGGGTCTTTGAGTTTGGCCTGCTATTGTTAAGGCTATGATGGACTTGGTTGAAAAAAAGAGGTGATGAATTCAGATGAAGTGGGAGGATTGGAGGGAGAGGGAGGAGAGCTGGAAAACCCTGGTTTTGGTTCAGCAAACAACCCCTTGTGTTTGCATTTGATTGCTGTAATAGATGATGATGATGATGGTAATAGTTGATGTTGCTGTTATGGGTATGACTTGCCCTTCCTCTCAAGGGGAAGGGCCTTGTGGGTGGTGTTGTTTGAGGCACCCATTTCCTGTTTCTGCTACAATCTTCAGTTTCCTCCTCCATTACCCAAATTGAGAAAAGGCAGATCCTTTAGAGAGAAAAAGAAGGGTTTTTTCAGCCTTTTTTTTTTGGGTGCTTCCACCAAATCACCTCTTCTAGGATTCCTTGATACTCACACCACAGAACCAGCCTGAATTGAATCTCAAATCAAATTTAGATTACAATTTGACAAAATAAAAGCTATAAAGGTGCAAAGAAAACTAACCTACCTTTTTCAATCGGATTTGGGAAGAATGTTAAGGCTGCACTGCAGCCAGCACCAAGCAGCAGCAGCCGTGAGCGCCTGAGCGGCGTCGCCGCCGGTCGCCGCCTGGGATAAAAAATATGGGTGGGTTGTGTAACTTGAGTTCGACCTGTGTCCTCCACATGTGGAAATGAAGAGGGTTTAAGCCCTTAAAAAAGGGGTCTGAGCAAATTCAATGGGGGGGAGAAAGAGGACACCCAGCCCAGTCTAAAAAAAGAAGAAGAGGAAAAGGCCAAAGATCAGTGAGTGCAGTTTGCAGGGAAAGAAGAAGCTGTATATTCATTTATTTGGAGTTTGTGTTATTTGTTGTTTGTTTGTGAGAATTATATATTTGTTTTTTTATTAAATCAAAAGTTATTTTCTTTAGGTGCATGAGTGCATCCATTCCTCCTCCTCCATTAGACCCTCTGTGTGTATTATTAGTCTGATAGCCTAAACAACTCCATTTTAGATAGTCTAAGCACTGAAAATGGTGTTTTACTTGTTTGGGAGTCAAAGTTTTGAAGTAGGCCCTGCAAAATCCTCCCATTCTCCATTAATATGATACCCCTACACTACAATTTCTAGCTAATTGGATGGAGTATATCTTGTGTTAGAATCGAACCAATGATCAAGGTCGTGTGCGTATACGCGCGGTGCCTAACCTAGTTATTTCAAATATATAACAATTTAGTTAAACAAACACTTTCAAAGTTTTTATATATTTATAAGTATAATCACTTTGGAATCCAAACAAACCTTAATGTTTGATAGCATCCATTTTCGTTGTCTTTTATCGGTTTATTTTATACTAGTGGACGATCCCGTGCTACGCACGGACTTAATGACTTAAAATTTATGTAATTTTTAATGGTTTATTTTGGAAATAAATTTATTTAGTACTCATTAGAAAGTGAGTTTTAAAAACGTATTTATTTTATTATTTCAATTTTTTGATCCATATATAAATATAATTATTATATTTTTATCCATTGTTATCTTATTTTCTTGATTAAATTAAATCAATCTATCTTTCTCCATTTGCTATGTAGCTATATAACATTTTTCTAATTATTTTTTTACTAAAATATAAATAATACTATTATTTTTTAATTTTCTTCTTATGTTATTCAAAATATAAATAATGTTATTTTATTCTTTTAGTTTCTATCTTATTTTATTCTTTTAATTTCTTCTCCAATTTACTCAATTAATTATTCTAATAAGTTTCTTAATTTTATTTAATAATTCTTTTATTCAAGATAAAATTTCAATTTTATTTAATTTTACAATATAAAAATTTACACTTAATGAACACTTCTTTAACAAAGAAGAGTTTTAATAATGGCTAAATGAATGGATAATAAATGACCAAAAAATGAACACTTTTTTCTTTCTACTATTCAATTGGCTTAGTGGCCTATTTATTACCAAAAAAATCTTACTTTACTAGTAGCATTGTTTTTAGGTAATTAGTTGTATTTCTCTTTTCCTTAACCGAATCAACTGAACTGACCATAACTATTATAATAAAACACTCGAGTAAACTTACCCAACAACTAAACTCACAAGCAAAGAGTATGACGAACGAAAGTAAGAAGTACTTCTCCCAGATATGCAACAAGACAAGCTCCACGGTTTGTGGGGCTCGGGTTAGTGGGGTTAGAGAAAAAAGAGGGGACAAGATCTTATACGTTAATTTTTATTTTAATTTTTTTTAAAACTTTATGGGATTCAAGGATAACTCATTACACTCCAAACATGTTATAAGATTTCATAACTATACAAGTTGTTACCTTCTTCAAGCTCTGCTAGAAAGATCTTCATATCTACCTTTTTCCATATTTACATTCATATGCCTCTTTTAACTCACTTTTAAATCCAATTGAGTTGGTAAAATAGCTTCATATAAAGTTGATTAAATTTTAACAATTCAATTCTAAATAAGTGGTAAAATAGCTTCATATAAAGTTGGTTAAATTTTAACAATTCAATTCTAAATAAGTGGTTTAGATCTAAATTAGTTTAGCAATTTTTAATTTCTTTTTTAGGTTCGATAAATTTTAATAGGGTAATCGAGCTCATATATATTAACTTTACGGAGTTCAACTCTACAGGATCCTTACGGACTATAACTAGTCCCTCATGGACTTCTTAATTTCTTTGATTCAATTAATCTAGCAGTCCCCATCAAGTCTTAAGTATACACTTGGTCCTCTAACACTATACTGCACATGGAGCAAGTCGATCACATGATCGTACACTAAGTCATAAATACCTGAATTTCGATAGTCGAGAAGTCGGCAGATGGAAGACAATCAAAACATACAACAAAAATATAAAAGATGCAATTTAACAAGCGGAAACGCATCCTACGTACAAAAGACGAAGTTAGGCAAAACTAAATCTAACAAGTTGGGGACGTAGACTACGGATGAATGTATGTCATGATATATAACAGTACATCGATCATATGAATGTATGTCATGTCATATAAGTCATGTAAAAGTAATCAGTCATACCATGAATAATCAACATCATGAATAACTATCCAATCATAAGCAATCAATATAAGTCATTTAGGAATTTTTTTAAGCAAGATAAGATTTCAGTTCTCTAGACAAGTATAGAGAAGGAAATAACAGAAGCAAATGACAGAAAGAAAATTAACACGAAGCAAAAAAACAGAAATAAAGATGCGAAATTAAAATAAACGTGCTAGCTATACTACACCGTAAAACAAGACCAACATGACAAACGAATCAATTAGCCAACGGAGGACGCACACAGAGAGCTCTAGGGACACTAGCGAAAATCTTAGATTATGGACTCAAAAGAGCCATCAGATATCGATCGCAAATCCACGATGTCTTCGGATACAACAAATCAAACACCGTTCATATGAGGTTTGCATCACAACAAGAACAAATATAGCACACCAGGCTGCAAATCCAAACCCAAGCCAAATCATGGCTCAATAAAAACCCCCCAACCCATCTCAAACCATCAAGGACGATAACGAGGTTGTAAAATACTACTAGGTAGTCAAAATAGAGGCGATTGAGACGAGACATAGCAAATGAAACAACAATCCAAAGGCAAAGGGAAAAGAAGAACGGAATGAAAAGGAGAACCCTTGAAAATGCGTTGTTACAAAGCCTGAACCAATGAACAAACTAAGTGGAGCCGATGGAGCCGCCGAGAACCGAGGAACTAAGCCGAGGCCAGAGCCAAGGGTGACCTTGAAGGAGGAGCCGGAAGCAAGGCGAACCAAGCTTGAAGAAGCAGAGGAGGGCGGAACCGATGGTGGCAAGGGGAGGTGACGAGAGCCGAGGGAGGCTAACATAAGGCATACCTAGTCAAGGCGGCGGAAGACCGGTGGGGGTGACGGGATGGCAGAGCCGAGAGAGCCACTGCGGTGGCTAGAAATCAGGGTGGAGCCGAGGTAGGAGGCGAGAGCGGTGCTACGGGAATCACATTGGTGGACGAAAACCATGGGAGGTGGAAGCCAAGGGGGCTGAAGGTTACTAGGCGGGTCGAGGTGGTGACCATAGTGACCAGGGGAATGATGGCCAGAGGGGAAGCCAAGTGGTGGCTAGCAAGCAGCGGCCAATGGCCATGGTGGTTGCCAAAGAGGTGAAGGTCGATGACTTGGTAGGCGACGACGGCTCACATTCTCAAAAGAGAGCATTTTTAGGTTTTTCTTTTTGCTAATAATTTGCACGAGGACACATATATAACTACTATTTAGGAATATTCAATCTCATGTTTGATCAATACAAACACAAAAGTAATATAAGAACATGTGTATGTTAGGAACACCTAAATTTACGGTGAAAATCTCGCCATATACATAATATCGATTACGATTTCAAAAGTAGTCATAATCCTAACTGATTACGGTTTTCAAAATGGTAAAAATATCACCTATTGCAGTTTTAAAAACCGTAAAACTCTAGGAAGTTACAGTTTTGAAAACTATGAGAAATTTAACCATTCCAATGCATTGGTGTATCGGCCCAACACATCGGCCAGCTACAGTTTCGAAAACTATGAGAGCAAATTTTCTCACGGTTTTAAAAACCTTAGCAGTCATCGTGTATTTGGCGAGATTTTCACTGTAACTGGTCTATTTTATAGGGTTTTTAATACCATGATAATAAAATTTCTCATGGTTTTAAAAATTATAGCTATCACCGTGTATTTAACAAGATTTTCACCGTTTGGATATATAGCAATTCAAATATTGTAAGAAAGCAAGTAGCAAATGTATAACGAGTAAACCCTCCCGCCTAAAGCCAAGTATATGTGAAGTGCATCATATCATATGCAAAGGGTATATATGATATTTCATACTTAACCCGATTCAAAATATAAAATGTTTTACGTAATTGATAACACATATTTTGAAGAGCTAAAAATACAAAATATATTAATATTTTTTTAAACATAATACGGATTATTATTAGTAATAATTATTAAAGTTATTTTAAAAAATTAATATTCCGTATTTTATATAATTTTTAGTTTCTCAAAGTACGAATTGAAAAGTAAAAAGTTTTTTTATCGGATGGAGCACTTATTAACAATGAAATTATTTTTTCAAATTAATAATTTTAAAAAGTTACTCCGTAATATTTTGTAAAAAAAATTTAACTTCTTATAAAATATGCCAAAAAATAAAGTGAATTAAATTTTAAGATAGACATAATAACTAACACATATACTCTGCTGGTATACGTTAAAAACTAAAACGAAAAATATTATTTGCGTTTCAATCTATGAATCTTAGAAAATCATTCTAAAAAAATACTTAAAATACTTAAAATTTGATTTTTTTTTTCTAAGGTTGTCTCTTAACTTATGTTTTTAGGTCATAAATTAGAAAAACCCAATTAAATTAGTATATTCAGAAGAGTATTTATTGAATTAACATAATTCACAGATGCCCTTAGTGAAAACATACTTTTTATACTAACAAATAAAATAAAATAAAATAGATTGTATATAGAGAGCTTATGAACAATGAGTATGGCCGTGTTGGAATGTGGTCAAGGAACACTATGATTAATACAGTATTAAATCTCGCACTATCTTTGTGGGGTTAGACCACACAATCTTCTTTTGTCCTTTCACATTTTTTTTTAATACAGTAGGTAAAAACTAGAGTGTCTTCTATGAGGAAGAACGTTCTTGGTCATCCTTACAGATAATGTTACAAAATACCCTATTCATATGAAGGGAGCTACAATTACAATCAGATTCAAGCTTAGCAATAAAATCTGCTACCGTATTTGCTTCCTTGAAAATATGTCTGAAGTTGATCGTATAATCTGTTGTCTGAAGTCAACCGTTGTCCTTTCACAATATATGCAATAAAATTATATATATAATTTAAATACAAAATTATAAAAATAAAAAAAAATTAATATTTTATATTGTTAAGGTTCTTAAAAAATATGTTAAAACATTAAGTGGCATCTAGTAATATTAAATGAAGAAAGTACTTTATTTATTTATTTATTTTAGTTAACGTAAAGATTTAAAAAATAACCTTATCGATCTTCAATCAATGACATCCTTTCGAATAATGACATCCAAAATCTGAATGCGTCGCTACATCTTTTTATCGGGATTCTTTTTCTTTTTTATTTCACACGTTCTAAACATAATTTATGTACTTATAGAAAGTATCAAATAAAAAGAAAAGAGAATATAAAATTAGGGTTCTGTATGGCAAAAATTAGAGGTTTGGAAAAAGACATTAACCCCAATTTTAAATTAACTCTACAAGATCTAGAAATGAGGGTTTTTTTAAAACTCTATATATATAAATTAATCGAAATAAGAGATTTTTCTCAGCTATTTAATATTTAATATTTATTCTTGTTAGACTATTTATAATATATTTTTTTATTTATTCTTGTTAGACTATTTATAATATATTTTTAGAAATTCTGTTTAGCATATGGTATAATTGATATAGCATACTAGCATAGGATTGGTCACAACAATTATAACTAGAGTTAGTCGCGAAGACAATGGCTGGGAAAGGTCGCGAGATTGGTCGCAATAGACATATATGGATGTTTTTTCATTTTTTACGATTTCACTTTAAAATAAACTCAATTGTATGGAATTCAACCTCTCCAATTCAATGGTAGCATCAATTGTTGCTTTACTCACCCTAGAAAATTTGATCTCAATGGTTGGCATGGACACAAATGATTCACTCAATTAATTGAATTGTTGGATATATTTATAAAATTATTGTAAATTCATAGATAGTCATAATCTCTTTTTTTTTTTTTGGTCCTCAGATAGTCATAATCTCTTATTTCCATTTAGCTCTCACTCACCAATCATTGCTCCTCGACCCACCACGTCATCCTAGTCGAACGTTGATGCACATCACCACTACGGGTTCCGGGTAAAATGGGTATCGGGTAGATCCGGGTTGATTTGAACTGAGATTTGACCCGAATTTGGGTCAAATCTGATCAATTTTCGGGTTTGTCAAATTTTTCCTTTTTAAATTAAAATAATCATGATGTGATAATTTTGCGATAATTTTAAAATGATAAAATTAAAGACGTGATTCATAAGTTCTAGTGCTTGTAATTATATACTATATCTGATAAAAAAAATATTTAATTTTTATTATTTCTCGTAATTTTTTTAATAAAATTTAAAAATATATAAAATATCAAAATTTTAAATAATTTTTTTAAAAATAATTTCATACAATTAGTAATAAGTATAGAATTATTTTATTATTTTAATATTTTTAGAGTTTTTATCTTCTTAAAAAAATGTGACGAAAAATAAAAAATCAAATACTATGGAATGGAGAGAGTATTACACAATACAAATAAATATAAAAATTGATTTGAAAATGAAAGATCAAGTGATTTTAATTATAAAATTAATAAATTGAAATCTCAATAAAAAAATTTAATCATATATAATTATAAATCAATCGGGTCAATCGGATCACAGGTCACCGAGTTAATCAGGTCAATCGGGTCACCGGGTCTAAACCCAGATGACCCGGAAAATTATCGGGTTTTCGGGTTCGGGTCAGTAAAAATTTCCGGGTCAAAATTTTCGGGTCTTGACCCAAATTTTATCGGGCGTTCGGGTTGGGTTTTCGGGTCGGGTTACATTTTGACAGGTCTACATCCAACAGTTCCAAGTTTGAACTCGAAAAAACTCAATCTCGATATAACAATTAATGCAAAAAAAAAAATCAAATTACAATTTGCTTTTAAAAAATATTTTTTAAACAAATTAACCATGACTTTTTTCCAAAATTATTTTTTTAAAATAAATCTTCTTTCAAGGTTTTTATTTTTTTTTTTAAAAAAAGTGAAGCATAACTTTTTTTTAATAACTACTACTCTTAATCTGAAAAAATAGTTGTTTAATTTTTTTTTTGTTATGCAATCATTTTTTTTATAAATTATTCTAATAGAGTTGTAAATTAACATCAGTTACAAGTTACAACATAATTATATCAATTTATTTAAAAAAGTATTTTTTAAAATTAAAATTTAATATAATAAATAATGTTCAGCGCTACCCTTTCTAGTTTTTTTTTAGAATGTTGTATAGAAAGTTAAGCATAATTAATTAATAAATTAAGTAATTGGGTTAGTGTGTCCAACCAAACGACAATTTTGTAGTAGTAATATTTTACAGGGGGATCCTTGACCTCCCCAAGGGCCCTCGTGCCCCCCCTCCCCTCGTCTTTCTTTTGTAGCGGTCACCCCAATACTATGTCCCCTTCTAAAAAATGATACGTCATTTGTTTTTATATTATTATTATTATTATTATTATTATTATTATTATTATTATTATTTATTAATGTTTGTAGATTAAAATTCAAATTAATTTTAGTTCATTTTCTGAATTTCTTATTAATTAATTTTAGTCCTCGTGTTGCATCCCTTTTACAGTGGTTCTATTGTCTTATTGTTTTGGGTCTATCGGAAACACTAGCTCGACTTGTTCGGGAAAAGAGTACGTACATCCTGACCCTCCAGACCCCGCTTAAACGCGGGATTTACTGAGATGTTGTTGTTGTTCTGAATTTCTTACAAGTGACCAACTATACTCGTGCATATAATGTAATGCATACACTTGTGTAAACATTGACATAAAAACATGTGCATGATGTGATATGGCCATCTGGTTGTAGAGACTATGGTCACTGCCAAAGTCGGAGGCAGAAAGTTTCGAGGGGAGGGGTACAAAAGTACTAGACAATGATATTGAGAAAAGATTCGTAAAACACACAACATATTCGATATTGTAAACTAGTGTCAAATGATATTACAAACTAAAGAGTTCATCATTTCTAATTAGAGGTTTATACTACTAAATAAAACTCTGTTATTTCTTCCCGTTAAAAAAATAAAAAAAATAAATGAAATAGCCGAAGAAAAGAAAACTAACAAAATAAGAATATAAAACACAATAAATAAATATTGAGTCAATATTTAACTTGTTGTATTCTTAACATATAATAGTGTATAACTAGATATAAAAAAATTTAAACTTACGTAACTTCTTACCAAATTCTCAAAATAAGTAATATAACCTATGATTTCGAAGCTCTCGAGATGAATAATAATATGTGAATACCAATTTAAGTAAAATATAAAAGTATTATAATCTATTGAAATAAAATTAAAGTGATTATTACACTTGCAATTTTCAAACATTCATAACTTTTTACTCAAATATCGGATTAGGGCGTATTATATATCAAAACGAAGCTATCGACGATGAGAATACATCTAGGTAATTTGTCGGATGAGGGAGGCGGCACGTGCTACCCCATGCCTCCCTTGGCTGCGCTAAAGAGAATCCGTGATCCTTTATTCCCAAATTACAATTAAGAGGGTATACTCATATAATCCTTATATACATAATAGTAGCTGGACAAGGGAAATCAACATCTCACAAGTCACCACTTTAGTCCACCACCGTGATCGGCTGTCAACACCAAAAGCCATCTTTGAAGCATCATTGATTTTGTGATCGCTCAACCTCTGTCGATCGTATGATGATGAATTGCCGATGAGCCTCCCTGACCATTAATCTCATGGCCCTCTTTCACCGTATTACAGAAATGAGGGCGGCGGGTTGAATCCCTTCCAGGTCTAATCATCCTTGCTGTGCTCAGAATTGTCGTCGTGGTAGTCGAAGGGCAACGGAACTGATCCGAAAGCCCTGTATTTCCCCACATTGTTCAGGTGCTCATTCTCCAACCTGACCACACAATTTTTTTTTTATATATATAGACAACAGATCACATGTACACAACCTTAATTACTCTTTGCAGAATAACAAAGGAATGAATTTCTATGTTTACCTGAAGAAGCTCCAAATGCCGCGACGAATTATTTCTAGACAGGAGATAAAGGTAGAGATTGCTGTTTTCTGGAGGGTGTAGACATTCAACTCCAACACCAGCTGCAACCAGGAGACCCTCAGCAAAGCATCTACGGCCTGCCCAAATAAAGCCTCTCTCATTATTATTAATCAAGCTGATTACAAATGGATTTCTTTCATCTGCTGACAGTTGTGCAATTACCATAGCTATAAAGTATACACTCTTATTAGATATCAGGAGTTTGTCCCTCAGGAGGAAATTCTTCGAACGCCATCTTAGGAGACCCCAGTCCATGACAACATCCCAATATGTTTGATACATCACGGCGATGGCAGAGCTGACTAACGACAACACCAACCACTCGGTTCTCTTTTGGAGTTCGTACACTGATCTTATGATCACTGCCACTATTGTCAGCAAGTATTTCAAGGCGTTGTATGCTTGAATCGGATCCCTCTCTTCAACTAGCCTTCGGATGCACTGATCAGAAACCAAAATACAGCAAATGTGAATATAGACAAAGTTATAGAAAAAGAGAAGAAAAGAAAGTGTATCTACCTGAAGACACCTGATCCAGTATGGTATGACCCCTACGAAGAAGTAGAATGCATTGTACACAGCGTAATCATGACATTAGGTTTGGGTTTGCGAAACATCTTTGCAACTGTAGTAACAAATATAGAATTCCAAGCTCCTTATTGCTTGAATCTGAGGTTAATGAGGCGGAGAAAATCAATTGTTAGCCGAAAAAGAGATCAAGTAATGAGTTTAAATACTAACAAATAGACAACTAGAAGCCATGTGTAAAAAACCTGGCTGGTAAGATGGTCTCCCAAGAAAAAATCTGGAAGAGTAACCTGCAAAAGAATTTACATGATAACTAATATGAACGGGAGTTGCGTTTGGCTTTACTTGGTGTTCCAAATTTACCTCATAGAAGGGAGCACATATGCACCGGAACATATATTTCATAAGAAACATCCGACTTGAGCGGTATATGATGTGGAAAGGACAGAGGATGATGGCTACAACAGTCTACAAAGGCACCGGTGTTAATGCTATTGCATAAGATGCAGGCGGTTGAAAAACTAAGTTGATGTAACTCTCACCAAGAGTAAGATTAAAGGAATCAGCTTGAAAAGGGCAAAAACTGGTCTATTTTGGTGATGAGCTGCTCTTGACTCCATAATCATGTGAAAGTTTACAAGCAAGCTCGCAAGAGCAAAAACTGCAAGGCCTGTGCTGAGAAGGAACACTTCTCGGTAGCCCAACTCAGTTCCTTGCTTGAAATTGAATATAAATGGATAGTTGATTCGGTAACGCTTCCAGAAATACGTGTTTGCAGCATAAGTGAGCATGTGCAAGACTAAGAATGCAAATAAGCTACAATAGGACATAGGAGAAATGTTTCAGATATGTGCAGCACATAGTACGTACGCTACCTAAAGAAAGAAACACTGCCAAATTAAGTACACAATTCCTAAATTGCAGGTTATTCGGAAAGGGAGTAGCTTGCCTATAAAGCTGAAACATGTTATCCAGATATTTGATGCCTTCCCCATCATTAATCAGTTTCCTAGCATTCATCATTAGAACAATGGCGATCACAAGAGCAACTGCACAGCCAGTAAAGAAACCTGAAGACAACATAAAGAATGGGAGTTGGGATTAAATTAGAGATATGGCCATATACTCACTCACACACCTGATGATACTTGAATATTGAAGCTTTGATAAATAAACATGCTGCATAACCTACATACCTGAAAAGAAAGTCACACTATGCTTTTCTTTTTTGGTTTTATGTCTAAACAGCTTCATGGCTTGCCTCCGGTTTCCATTAAAGAAGTGCTTGGAACACATAACTTCTACTTCAACCAATAGAGCACTAACCTATTGGTGTTGAAGGAGAAATAATTCATTTACAAAGGATAAGAAGTCCACTTCCATGATAACATCTTATAAGTTATAACGTCGTCTTGGGAAGAAAGAAAATCTTTTAAAGCGATATTTTTCTTATTCTAGCTGAAAAGCAGCACCATCAAACATCCATAAAACCTAACCTCATCTGAACTCCCAATGTAGGATTTGTCAACTATTTTCATGTAGGACCTAGCCACAGACCTTGATGTAATCTACATTTATACAAGAGGAAGAACATTCACAACGAGCTGATAATTGATAAAATCAAAATTTTAAATAAAAATTAATAAAAACTGAGCTACATAAGGCTCAAACCTTCTCATACTTCTTCATGATCTTCGAAAATGCAGAAAGATTCAAGAAGCTGGTTCACAAATACTGTATTAAACAATAAGAAAGCAGAAAACCAAAAATGCGTCTCGTCTCAAATTATAAAACATAGACACAAACACAAAGATGATGGATTGAGCAAGATAAATGATTGATTTATATACTAAGCCCACTAGAAAAAAATTTCTCACCTAAACTGTTTCAGATGGCGAAGCTTCCTGTAGAATTCCGTGAATACAAGCTTCATCCTTTCTTCAACTGCTTTAAGTTCCTCTTTCTCAATAAAGTCCTTGCCCTTGGAATCTTTGAGGAGATTTTTTATGGCAGACAATGGCCTATCAGTTGTTGCATTAATCTCGACAAAATCAAGGATCTCCGAGGGATCTTGCTTTTGGCCTATCAGTTCTGCATCAAAAAGCATAAATATTATGTTTTCTCAACAGAAACAGTAGTAGTTCAAATTACACATACTTGCCTGGATTAGATGTGCTGTTCATTTCGGCGGATTCTGACCCATTGTGGGCATCAGCGCCATGAGATTCTCGGTTTCGCAACTTGATCCTTAATGCTATCAAAGCATCCATCTGCTTATTAAGTTTGGCTAATTCAGTTAGAATTTCGCACACCTTGTCCCGATAAAACAGATTGACCTTGTTGAGCTCGTTGTCGAGTTCCCTAAAGAAAATGACCTCTGCCTCTCCTGCCTCTTCACGGGGAATCAGAAGCTTTGTTTTGTACACAGGGATGTTACTCTCTCCAGGAGTGGCACTCACATCAATCACTTGGTTCTCAATGTCTCCACTTAAGGACTTGTGCAAGGATCTTAATGCCAGTAGTGGTTTTGTAGGCTCCTGGGAACGCCGAACCTCTCGCAGTAGACCTTTAAGACCACTGTAATCCATGTAGGCTTCAACCCATTCCGGCACCATTTGTTTCTTAAAGTCCTTCCCAAACTTCATCCTCACAAATTACAGACACAGGCAGACAGACAGAGATGGAAACAACCTAATTTCTGCTGCGTAAACTCCTCAGCTAAAATGCAAAAAAAAAAAAAAAACGAAAAGAAGATGAAAACAGATCAATTAGTTCTACAGATTGCATAAATTCATGATAACTTACCAGAAAGGAAACGTGTCCAGGTCAAAACCAAAAAAGAAATGCCCAATTTCAAATCAAGTGAAGAAATGACCGAAGAATCGGTGGAATTATCTGCATTTTCCGTTTCAAGTCGCGTTGAAAGCGGAGATAAACCGACTAAAAGAGACACCTTTTCACGGAAACGAGTCTGAAATAAGCGTGCAGCCATTAAAATTAGTTCGCTTGATCAGCTGAGACAATAGATGAAACAAGCGCGCAGTCGAAGAATCAATCACAGCTCAATCAATCGATCGGTGGCATACTCGGATTAACTGTTACTTACAATGGATGCATGCACCGATAGTGGATACGCCTTCAATTGTTCGGTTCAATTCTGAAAGCCGGAATCAAGGAGAAAGCAAAGAGCAGAAAAAAAAAAAGAAGTAAACTTGAAGATATCGATCAATCAATCAACGAGATAAAGGAGAAAAGATAAATTTATGGCGGAAATATAAGGCGCCATTAATGATCTCAGCTCGATCACCAGTTCCCGGTGAGTGTTTACTTAAGAGATGGGTTTGTTGGCGACCGTCATAAATCTATAAACGATTTTCAGGATGGTTGCAGGCTTGCAGCACAAACTGCAGTCACTGAAAATAACGCATGATTTTTGAAGGCATGATTTTCTCAAAGAAAGATTTCGGCTGAAAAAATCATAGCTAATGGGCATCTTTTTCGATGAGGTTTAGAGTTTCACAACGCATGTTTTCGTATAGAGCGGCTAAAGTGTGCAATGTATAGATAAGAAAGATACATTGTGAATTTGGGTCAATAATAAAATGTCTCCCATAATGAGTTCTATTTTCAGTTTCCGATCATATTTAAATGATGATGACGTGAGAATCTCTTTCAATCTTCAATTTTCTTATTGGAGTTCCATTTTCATTTTCCAACCGATCGACTAGGTCACATTCGTAAGGATGCGACTGACTAGGTTTACCAGCCGAAATTTTAATTTCTTCATAAAAAAAATTGATGTTAAAAACAATGACACTCAATCTTTTGTCTTATGAAGGCACGAGAATTTGAACTTTCTTGAATTATGATTGAGGGAGATAACCTTGTCATCATCAATTTACTCAAAGGTTGTTGGTTGTGCCCATGGGAGATCATAATGTGATCTAGGCTCATAGATTTTTCTTTCACTTTCCTAGAAAAAGATCGCACATCACTTGTAAATGATTAGGAATCAACAATTTCCTCCTATATATTGTGTAATATTTGTCATTTCTAAAACAAGTTGAATTTTTGAGTTAAAACCACAAATTCCTATATTTTTTAGTTATCCTAAGATTCTTATTCCTACCTTTTGTGTTAGTGGGAGAAAACCCTTTGACAAGACACCGATGGAGACACTATAGTGAGAGGAGATTCAAGAGTGAGAGACCAGTATACAGATCTTGCTATTCATATCTAGTTACTAGTCAATAATCATTCCTCAATGAAGAATGGAGAACCTTGTCGTCGATCTTGCTGGCTCGGAACATTTCCAAGCACATCAAGTGCATTACCCATTAGAGCTTTTATGAGACCAATTATTGAAGTGCAATCATCACTGTTATTTCAGAAAGGGTTCCTCAAGCTTTTTGTGCAACCATCATTGTCATTTAACATCACCCATTAGAGCTTTTTTTAGACCAACCATAGATGTTAAAAACAAAACCCTTTGGTGAGAAACCGAGGGAGACACCCCAGTGAGAGGCAAAGGTGACCCTTCGAGTTTGAGAGATTCAATAGTGAGAGACTTATAGATCTTGCCATTGATATCAAAACTACTAGTCAACAATCCCTCCCTTTAAAAGAATGCAGAAACCTCAGTATCTATATCTATAAATGTCTCTTACAAATGCCATTGGATTGGATGGGAAACTAAAATGTCCCCTTACATCGACGACCCTTGAGATAGAGAACTCAGTATCTATAACTTCAAATGCCATTGGATTGGATGGGAAACTAAAATTTTTTTTTGATAAGGTAATAATTCGAGATCAGGAGTCTGAATCTCGATGGCCGACAAGTCGGCAGACGGAAACCCGTCAAAACATACAAACGAAAACAAAAGGCGGTGCAATACAACAAGTGGAAACAACTTCTACAAGAAACGAGCTAAGGCAAAACTAAATCTAACACGATGAGGACGTAGACTACGGACGAAAGCCAAACACCGTCCTAAAACAGCACCGCTGACCGGCGATACATCAGGAATCGGATGGGAAATTAAAATGCTTAACCACGTCCAAATTAAAAAAAAAAAAAAATAAAACAAAAAAAAACAAAAAAAAAACGCAAACGTGGGATGATTGTAATTTCCGGTGGACTTTAGGAGCATTCACCGACTAAAACTAAATTAAAAGCTCCAATGCCATAATTTTGACCTTTCTTGCCGGACTCCATATACGGAGCATATCGAATTCATGTCACTCCCACGGATCTGAGAAATTCCGGCCTTGATTTTGTTCCAAATCCTCAATTTCACAGCTTCGATTTCTTACTCGTCAATGGCGATCCGGATCCCGGTGTCGGTGCTTCCGTGTTGAACCAACTATAGCAGCAGGCGACCTCTATGGATCTGAACGCCTTAAGAAAACGTCTCTCCCCTTCCAGCTCCGCAGATCGGAGCTTAACTATGGACGCCTCTCGTATTGCTGGCTCTAAGCCCCTCGCCTTCAATGGCGCCGGCTTTCTTAGATCCTTCGGAGCTCTCCTGGTCATTCTCCCGCTTCTCGCTACTCTATCCTTCGTCTTTCGGAGCCCGCGCTCCGATCGGACGTTGCCGTTTGCTGAAGCTAGGGTTTTGGAATCCAGACCTGCGCTCATAATCAATTCGCATTCCACAACAGGTGAAATTCCGCTGATATTTCTGTTCCATGCTCAAGAACATTATTATCGACTACATTTATCCCAATTGTGACGTTGTCGTTAAAATTTGATCCTATAGCCTTGGTGATCCTATTGCCTTCGTTGAAATTTAAGCATACTTTGGCTTTTCATCTGGATTCAACTATTTCTACATATCTGCCATCTCACATTCATGTAGTTCAAGGACATTAAGGTGCGGAAAGTTATTCACCTAGTTTCCTATTGATGATGCCTTAAGACCACTAACCTGCCATCCTCGCCTTCATTTATTGTATACACAGGAAATAGTTGAAAGATCAGAAACAGAGTGCTCTTACACTTAGAGATGTATTTCTTTCAAGGAGAATTTTCTTTGGCTAAAATGTGACAATTGTGGTTGAGATCCATGGTAGTTTGGAATGATATAGCCTTTTTCATATTCGTGCCTTCATTTTGCAAAATCACTTGCAATTCTTTTCCACAGTAGTATGGGGATAACTTTATCCCTGATTGCTCACTTGATTCTTTCTTCATTATTTACAATTTTCTGGGCTTTTGGTTGGGACAGAGCAGCACGGTCAGGTGAAATTTTCAGCTATGTCACTTCAATTAAATGTGACATAGCAGATAGTGGTTCCATTGTGAAGATATGTCACTTGAATAAAATGTGAAATTTTGATTTCAAAGATGGAATTTTCAGCTAGTGGTTCCATTGTGAAGATATGTCACTTGAATTAAATGTGGACTTCTCCATCATCTTTCAGCTTTTCTGTGAAATTATTAGGAACTACACTACTAGGAACTGAATAATGATCTTGCAAAATTTCTAACTGATTAGTTTTATATGGTTCTAGTACTCTCAATTTTCTGAGTTTCTCCCTTCCGCTGTTTGCAGATTCAGTAAATGATGCTGTACAGCTTGATGAATCAAAAGACAGGAATTTGCTTGATGGTCTTCTTGTGGCTGGGTTTGACCAAGGTTCCTGTTTAAGCAGATATGAATCTGCTTTGTATCGCAAACCTTCACCATATAAACCATCTTCATATCTTCTTTCCAGATTGAGGAAGTATGAAGATCTTCACAAGCGCTGTGGCCCCAATACAAAATCATACAAGGAAGCCTTAAGACAACTGAAATCTGGTGGCAGTCCTTCTTCAACTGACTGCAACTATATTGTATGGATATCTTTCAGTGGCTTGGGAAACAGAATTTTGACTGTTGCATCTGCTTTCCTCTATGCTCTCCTAACTGATCGAGTTTTGCTTGTTGATCCGGGTGCTGACATGACTGATCTCTTCTGCGAGCCATTTCCAAACACCTCATGGTTTCTTCCTGCGGATTTCCCATTAAAGAATCAATTCAGTGGCTATGACCAGCAATCTCCTCAGTGTCATGGCTATATGCTGAAGAACAATCTCTTGAACTCTTCATCTGAAACAGTGCCATCTTATCTTTATGTGCATCTAGTCCATGATTACGATGATCATGACAAGCTCTTCTTCTGTGATCAAGAGCAGACTTTTCTCGGAAAGGTTCCATGGGTGATCATGAAAACTGACAACTACTTTGTCCCTTCTCTCTTTCTGATGCCTTCTTTTGAACAAGAGCTGAGTAGATTGTTTCCCGAAAAAGTAGCCCTCTTCCACCACCTCGGTAGGTATCTCTTGCACCCAACTAACCAAGTATGGGGCTTGATAACAAGGTATTATAATGCTTACTTGGCCAGAGCAGACGAGAAAATAGGTATGCAAATCAGGGTTTTTGAGACAGGTGACATTGCATTTCAGCATGTAAAGGATCAAATTCTCAACTGTGCATTGCAAGAGAAATTGCTGCCAGAGATCCACAAGGAAGAAACTGTCTCAAACTCATCCCCAAACCAGAAATCTAAAGCTGTTCTAATGACATCCTTGAAATCTGGATACTACGAAACCCTGAGAGATTTGTACTGGGAACACGCAACCGTGACAGGCGAGGTGGTTAGTTTCTTTCAACCGAGCCATGAAGAGTTCCAACAGAGTCACAAGAAGAACCACAACAGGAAAGCATGGGCAGAGATGTATCTTCTGAGTTTGACTGATAAATTGGTAACAAGTGCATGGTCAACCTTTGGCTATGTTGCTCAGAGCCTTGGAGGCCTCAAGCCATGGATCCTATCCAAGCCAGAGAATATGACGACTCCAAATCCACCTTGCACAAGGGCCATGTCAATGGAGCCATGCTTTCATGCTCCTCCATTCTGGGACTGTAAGGCAAAGAGAGGTATCGACACTGGTGTGCTTGTACCACATGTTAGGCACTGTGAAGACATTAGCTGGGGCCTCAAGCTTGTAGAAGGCCACGACGAGATGTAGAAGACGAGACAGAGGAGCGAACATGCTTTCTCCGGCACAGGGTTAGTTTATACTTCAACCTACAGTAACTGTGGTTTGAATTCCACAGATGGCCATTCCATTGTTCCATTTGCAAAACTGGTGTCTGTACTGATAGAGGCAGGCAGCCAAGGAGGGGCATGAGAGTAGTGCAAGGACTGATATTTTTATTCGTTTCTGGGTCCCCGAAATCCCAAGATGTCAAGTTTTGTTTTATGATTGTTGAAGTACTTCCGGCTTCTGCTGTGAAGCGTCATTATACGCATCCAAAACTCTATATAATTTCCCTTTTGTGTCTCTGGAAATTCAGGCAAAATATGGATGGTGTTGGGAGAAATAGTCTATGTAGTGTAAGAACGCAGAAGGGCAAACATTTGTAGGAAAACAGTGACAAGAGGAGTGCTTGCTTACTTCTTGCCTGTTGGTACAATGCGGCGACACGGAGAACCATTGTCTCGGAAGTTGGAAGCAAGGTCGCCTTGATTTAGGTACAGATCAGATACCGGCGCCTTAGGTTAGCCCAGTACTCAAAACTAAACCTGTGATCTTGGTTCAGGATGGTAGGTACTCAGAAAGCCATTCCGGAATGGTTCAACCGGAAAGGACTGGTGGGTAGTACCCAAAGTTTCCGGTTCGAACCCCATATGACTGCTTTTTTAGTGTACTTTGGAGGTCGGGTAGAGAAGAAATGATAGGAAACTGCTGTCTTGTGATTTTGTTCCAACTACTCCTGCAAAAGTCTCAACAAGTTGCGGATCAGGGAGTAATGTGTTAAAAAATTTATAAAATATCATTTAAAAAAAACTTTTAAAATAATTTCAAAATTATTAGTAATAAATTTGAAATTATTTTAAAAATTTTGAAAAAAAGATTTGATATTTTATAAAGTTTTTTTAACACATTAAAAATGTGTTAAAACTACCCTTACTCCCAACTCAGAAAATTTGAAGCTCAAGATCTTATAAAGTCCTCATTTAAAAGAATGGCAAAGATATCATATTCATTTCTCACTCAAGATCTTATAAAGTCCTCATTTAAAAGAATGGCAAAGATATCATATTCAACTCTCACTTCTTACTATTTTTTTTTTTGTAAAAAGCATAGTTGGCATTACTATACATAAAATTATAAGAAAAAATACATCAAACATGTCACAAAAAGATTATAGATTTTCCATCAAATTCTATCAAACATGTAGGAAAAAAATGGATTTTTCAATAATGTCACATTGCCTATTCAATATTCATGCCACTTAAATATGATATATCTTGCCATTCCCAAGTTATAATTATTTTTCATTATTACGAAAGTTAAATTGTTATATTAAACAAAGATACCTAGTCATTCCCAACTTATAATTATTTTTTAATTATTATGAAAGCTAAATTGTTATATTAAATAAAGCTATAATTGGAGTAATAATATTTTCTTCTTTTGTACATCTTGTTTAAAGGAGGGAAAACGAAATATTGGAAAATAAGTTTTGGCACGAATATTTTTTTTTATTCGACGTTTTGGCACGAATATGTTGTCGTCGTGCATGTAAGTGAATATTCTTTGTTTTTTTTCCTGAAAAAATACTCATAAGTTGTGCCTAATTTGCCAAACATCTATTTATTCTCAAACAAATTGCCCACTTTTTTCCCACTTATTTACACTTTTAATCCAATACTTATGTAGAAATGCTTTTTTTTTGGGAAACATGAAAGCATTTAAAAACCCAGCTAACACCCTTTAGCCGCAGCACGTCTTAAAGCGTCATTGCGAACAAGAACTTGAAGTTTTATATCATTCTCCAAACATTCATCGACAAAGATACTGTAAGTCAGGCCAATCCTATTGCATTAGAAATGCTAACAACATGAACATTTGAATTTCAAATGAAAAATAACTAGGCATTATTAGGTGAATGAGATAAATGATGTGACTACCAAAATTCCTATTAAATTGGCATGGAAAGATTGTGAAACAAAAGAAACTATTCACCATATTTCAACCAAAGATCTACCTTGTTGTTATAAACAAATGATCAATGTCCTCTTAATTGCCTAAGAAGTTTTTCCTACATCTTATTTCCTTTAATTACTAAACACAAGATGGGATTTTTGGTTGTGATAATCTTGGGTTTAACTTGGATTATGATCCATAGATGGGGCCAAAGGAACAACAAGGGTCCAAAAACATGGCCTCTTATAGGAGCTGCATTGGAGCAACTGATCAACTATGATAGAATGCATGATTGGCTTGTTGAGTACTTTTCCAAGTCTAACACTGTGGTGGTTCCCATGCCCTTTACTACATACACTTATGTTGCTCATCCTGCGAACGTCGAGCATGTCCTTAAAACCAACTTTGCCAACTATCCCAAGGTATGAAAATGTCCAAAACTTGCCTAGTAAGTTCTTTGCTAATGTGCATGAATATTGAAGACTATGTTATATGTTGATGGTGATTTGAAGGGAGAAACTTATCATTCATACATGGAAATTCTCTTGGGCGATGGGATCTTTAACGCAGACGGGGAGCTATGGAGGAAACAAAGGAAAACCGCGAGCTTTGAGTTTGCTTCGAAGAACTTGAGAGATTTCAGCACTGTAGTGTTCAAGGATTATAGCCTCAAACTCTCTGAGATATTAAGCTATGCATCTTTTGAGAATAGACAAATAGACATGCAAGTATGAATCTTATAGTCTCTTCTAACATAAACTTAATAGTTTTCTACATATAGAAAAGCTACTATACATTTTTTTTTGCAACAGGAATTGTTGATGAGGATGACATTGGACTCGATATGCAAAGTCGGATTTGGTGTAGAAATCGGAACTTTGGCTCCTAACCTTCCCGAGAATTCGTTTGCTAGAGCTTTTGATACCGCCAACATCATCGTCACACTTCGTTTTATAGACCCTTTTTGGAAGATAAAGAGGTTTCTAAATGTGGGATCCGAAGCCTTGTTGAACCAAAGCATGGAAATCATTGACAACTTCACATATTCTGTCATTCGAAAGCGAAAGGGAGAGATAGAAGATGCAAATAAGAACACCAAAAATGATAAGGTAGTTGAATTCTTCAACTATTTTTTTTTTATGTTAAAGTAATTTCCTCCATATTCTTACAATATATTTACACTTATGATGATGCAAATTTATTATATACATCTAGATGAAGCATGACATATTGTCGAGATTCATCCAACTAGGGGAAGAAAATGAGGATCTAGAGAGCAAAAGCATCATCTCATCAGAGAAGAGCCTAAGAGACATAATCCTAAACTTTGTGATCGCGGGGAGAGACACGACAGCAACGACACTCTCGTGGGCAGTCTACATGACCATGACGAACAATCATGTCTTGGAAAGGCTATTCTCTGAGCTTCGGACCTTTGAAGAAGAACGCGCAAAGGAGGAGAACATCACATTGATCAAATATGATCCTAATGATAAGGAATCCTTCAACAAGAGGGTTCAACAGTTTGCTGGTCTCTTGACTTATGACTCTTTAGCAAGATTGTACTACTTACATGCTGTGATCACCGAGACCCTCCGGTTATATCCTGCAGTCCCTCAGGTTCTATCATCTATACACACTCTCTTAGTCTCTTGTATATGTGCAATGGTTCTTTATTTGTGTTATTTCAACTTCAAATGACCCATATTTTTTTCCTTGGGTATATATATTAGGATTAATCCATATAAAAAAAAAATAACTCAAAATAATATGAAGGATCGATTTTTAATCGAAAATAATATAAACTTTAATTTTAACTAATCCATATATATATATGAACTATGACTATATTAATCCAAAACAATTCAATATGGTTCTCAATTTCGATTATTTTTTTGGTAAAAAATGCCGGAATTGAGAACTCGATTATTTTAGGTTAATTTAGAGAAGGTATTTTGACGGAAAAATCATAGGAATACTCACGAGGAAAGTATATTGGAGGGCGAAATTATCAAAAAAATACGCCTCCACTATATACACCACAAACCTTGCACGTCAATTCCGACGTACAAGGGTAAAATGGGTTAATTAATTATTTAAAAGTGCTAATTAGTGATGGTGGCTTGCACGTCGAAAGCAACGTGCATTTTTAAAGGTGGATTTGCGGTGTATTTAAAAACACCCAAAAAATAACTGAAATTGAGAATCATATTGTTTTGGGTTAATATGGGCATACTTTGCACATAAATTAGTTAAAAATAAAATTCGTATTATTTTTTTATTAAAAGTTAGATAGTTGGTATTATTTTGAGTTATTTTTCCTATAAAAAAGGTCCGATAAAAAAATAAAACCCATAATTGCTATTACGGGTTTTAATATTACAGTATAACACAACCACTTTCTAAGTCTGTAATGTTAGAGGTTTTTAAAAAAACAATTAATTGATCTTAATTTCATTAAATATTGCATCGTATTTAAGAATTCTAATTCCAGTTTTCCAATTCCATTATTGCTATAACTATGTTCAAATTCATGAATTATGATACTACACCTAGTTCCCATTGTATGGTTTGTAATGACTCGTTTTTTAAAATTTACAATTACGATATTATATATATAATATTAGGGATTCATAATTTTTTCCTGTCTCTGGGTCTATAAAACTATAGGACCGGCGCTGAAATGAATATCGCTTTTAAATTAACAAATATATGTGTTGACAAATATAATGTATAGGATCCAAAGGGGATATTGAAGGATGATGTATTACCTGATGGAACAAAAGTTAAAGCTGGGGGAATGGTGACTTATGTGCCTTACTCTATGGGAAGAATGGACTATAACTGGGGTTCAGATGCCGTCGAATTCAACCCAGAAAGATGGTTAAATGATGGGTTTTTTCAAAATGCATCCCCATTTAAGTTCACTGCATTTCAGGTATGTGATTGATATGCATGATTTTTCAATAAGACATGATCAATTGAGGTGTTGATGCTCTTGGCATGGGTTCGTTTTGTAGGCTGGACCGAGAATCTGTCTCGGGAAAGACTCGGCATACTTGCAGATGAAGATGACGATGGCGATCCTTAGCCGATTCTATGAGTTTAGATTGGTTGAAGGGCATCAAGTGAAGTACAGGATGATGACCATATTGTCAATGGCTAATGGTTTGAAGGTTACAGTTTGTAGGCGTTCTACATAAGTGATGTTGTAGTTGTAGTACTCAAGTTGGCATATGCATTACCTATATTCTCGTGGTTAAATAGTACCAACATTTGTAATTGATGGTGTAGCATTGAATTAAAACACTATATATCCCTTTTTTTTTAAAAAAAAAATGGTTTTCATGTACGCTTCATTTTAGAGTACAATAATATATAAACTATATATAAGGGAAGATTTGCATACTAGCTTCGTAGTGTTTAGGGATGACAATTTCACCCGCACCCTACCCCAACCCGAATCACCCAACTAAAAAAAGTGGGTGAAAATCCGAAAAAATGTGAGTGGAAAGTGGATATGGGTGGTGGGTCAGGTGAGGTGATATTTTTTCCACCCGCACCCGATCCACCACCCGATCCATCATCCACCACCCTAACTTTCTAATCGGCACTTCATTCTGCAAACCTCTTGCGCTCTTCGTCCTCTACCACTCTTGTCTTACTATTACTTAGCGGCTTATTTTCCTCAAGACAATGCTATTTAAGCTCTCGTTTGTGTTTAAGACTTATGGTCATGTGTTTAAGACAATGTAATTTAAACTTATGATGATTTATTTAAGACTTAATGTGTAAGATGATGTTATTTTAGTCACTGTTTTCTCTACATGTTTTATTGGAATTTAATGATGTGTATTTAGCAAAAATCATCCATATATCATCCATATTTCACCCGATAGATATGAGTGAAGTGGATATGAGTGGTGAGTGGGTGGGGTAATTGGTCATCCATGGTGGGTAGAGTGAAATGAGGTCCATCCACCCACCACCTGACCCAATGCCATTCCTAATAGTGTTTATATTACAAACAATTCTAATTATATTATTGTAGTTTTACAAAATGTGACACAATTTGATATTAAAAAAACACATCCGAATATATTTTGTTTTAATTTAGCAACAACATTTAGAAATGGAATCTTTGAATATATTAGAGTAGTTACCAATCACAAGTTGGTGTAGTGGTTGTGGGGCTACATCCCATGCCAAAAGGTTCGAAATTTGAATCTCCTTGAAAATATGAAGTCGCTTTTGAGTGGAGGATCAACCTCTTAAATGGGATACCGGACACACAATACCCGATTAAGATGTAGAGCGAATGAGTCGATCCAACTTTACTAAGATAAAAAAAAAAGTTGGGTCGACATATCCCATTGGAGATGGCTATAACTCCTATAAGAGTATAAGGGCATTAGCAATTGAGTCTAAAAATGGAATCTTTGAATATATTAGAGAAGTTGAGCTGAGGTAACACTATGTTGAGCTAAGATTGATTTTAGAGAAGATTCGTCTTTTTTTAGGACTTTCAAATAAAGGTGTACGAGTTATTTTTTAAAATGTTATAACTCAAAAAATATAAATTAAAATAAAATAAAGACTATACCACCATTTTATATCTTTAATTAATCATATATTTGAAAATAATTTCTTAGATGGGGGTGTAAAAAGCGATATGAGAACTTAAGTTGATATGGCAAGTTGTTAAGATCCTGAAATGGGATCATGGGTTGTGATTTGTGAATGATCTATAATTGAAAAACAAATCAGCTCTAATGAAGCATCTTATAAGAAATCCTGAAGATAAAAAATAGAGTTTGTGATCAAACAATTAATTCAACTCCTCTCCAATAAAATATAAATGATGATTTATTTTCCCATCACTCTCACACATTTTTAGGGTTGTTATATGAATGCGAATAGTTCGAATTCGACTTGTACTCGTTCGATAAAAACTCGGCTCGAGCTCGTTCATTTTCTAAACGAGCCGAGTATCAGCACATTTTGAAGCCCAGTCCAAAGCTCGACTCGTTCGAATTAAGCTCAAATAGCTTGAAATTTTATAGAATTTCTAAAATTTTCTTTAAATTATTGTATAATTAGTAAGTAGAACTACTTAAAGCTCGAAAAATTCTCGGCTCGAGCTCATTCATTTCCTAAACGAGTCGAGTATGGGCACATTTTTAAGTTCGAGTCAAAGTTTAGGCTCGGCTCGAGCTCGTTTATATCCTAAATGAACTGAATATGAATAAGAAATGCTCGGCTCGTTTGACTCGAATAACATTCCTACACATTCTCTCAACCATCTCAAACCCTAAGCCTTAACTAGTGATATTTCTTCCAAAAAATTCAACTCCTCTCCAACCATGGCTTCTCTCTCAAATGTTCGGCTTCTTGACCTCCTTGTTGTTGTCAAGCCCGAAAAGACCACCGTACTCGTTAGTCTCACCCTTGAGGC
Source organism: Persicaria maculosa (assembly GCA_963922045.1). Taxonomy (NCBI): domain Eukaryota; kingdom Viridiplantae; phylum Streptophyta; class Magnoliopsida; order Caryophyllales; family Polygonaceae; genus Persicaria; species Persicaria maculosa. The sequence continues at coordinate 54,204,518 of OY998270.1, forward strand.
TAGGCAAGTCATGCTCAATCATACCCAAGTCAATGAACAAGCCCCTATTTGTCAATTGACCCAACAAATGCATAGAACCCTAACCGCATGTACCTCCATAACAACTTCGGATAGTCTCACCCTTGAGGCTAGGCAAGTCATGCTCAATCATACCCAAGTCAATGAATAAGCCCCTATTTGTCAATTGACCCAACAAATGCACAGAACCCTAACCGCATGTACCTCCATGACAACTTCGGATATGCTAGATGAATCTTAATTCTACTGAGGATTCCAAGCCATCTAGTTGAAGTCTCTCCACCGAATATGGTTGACTCACCACCCTCACGTTGGTTTTTTTTGGGTGCTTTTTTCCTGACTCACCGACCTTTATGGCTAGAGCACCAAAGACCGTGCTACAATGTTTTCTTGTACAGGATACTTGTGAATATGGGATATATACTTGTGAATTCTAGGATGTAGACCTTACCAACCTAGGGGGGCAGTGAGTCAAACAGGAGTAGAAGTGAGCTCTAGCCCTCGGAAAGCTAAATCATCCTTTGATTTTGATCATTTATGATATTTGCTAACTTTGGGACTCCTTCTTTTCATCTTTGCGAAAGATGTCTTTGGTGCTCAAAATTGGTCGATTTTCAGCTTCAATGTGGTTTCTTCGCATACTCCAAGGTATCCTTCTTTGACTCTATTCTTGTGCGAAGATTTGGACTCGTTTTGTAGGATTTTTAGCTATCTTGACAAATTTTTGCTTTTGTCCACCACTGGCGTGGAGTTTTATCCTATATTTTTTTCAGGTCTCTCTCTTGCAACTCTTATATGCAGTGGCGGAACCAGAAAATTTTTGGAGGGGGGGGGGCACAATTGTTCATGTACGCTTTAAAGCTCGACTCGATTTAAGTTCAAATAGCGCGAATTTTATAAAGTTTACAAAAATTCCTTGAAGGTATTATGTCATAAGCGAGTAAGGTTGCGTAATATATAGTTGAAAAACTCAACTCGAGCCTGATCATTTACTAAACAAACCGAATATGAGCTCAAGTCCAAATATATACTCGACTCAAGCTCGACTCATTTCTAAACAAGCTAAATATAATCAATCAATAGTAGACTCATTCATCTCGAATAACAACCCTAATCAATATGTAACTTATTGCACTTTTAACAAATAATAATGTATAACTAGATATAAAAATTTTAAACTTGTGTAACTTCTTATGTAATTGTCGAAATTCTTATTATAACATCTCGTTTTGAAGTTTTCGAGATGAATTATAGTACGTGAATGTTAATTTAAGTAAGATATAAAAGCATTATAATCTATTGAAATAAAATTGAAGTAATTAATATAGCTTAAATTTGTAAACATTCATAACTTTTTACCCAGATGTCGGATTAGAGTTTATTATATATCAAAACAAAGATAACGACGAGAAGGATACATCTAGGGAGTTCGTCAAATGAGAAGGGGCACATGACTCCCAGACCCCTGCTCCACCCCTACCTATATGCATCGATGAAGCTATTTTTTTAAAAAAATTGAAAATTCCTTTTTCAACCAAAATATTAACAAATTAGACGAATGGACATTTAGTGAAAAAATAAAAACCTTAGGGCATTTGACAGAAAAAATAAAAATCATAATACCATTTGACAAAATATGTCAAATTTTCATATACAAATGCAAATTAGTCTTAACCTCAGGACATTTGGCGAAAACTCAGGGAAAAAATTTATCCGTCACCATTGCGGATTATTCTTCTCCTAAAATTGATAGGGAAATTATTATTATTTTTATTCGCTAAAAGAATATTGGAAATTTAATTTAAAAAATAAAAAAGTGAAAAAGTGGGAAGAGGGGGAGTGGAGGCGTGGGGACCGTTTCCGACGGGTTAGGGTTAGGTTCCTGTTTGGTAGTTCGTTCTATCATTCCTCCCAAACTCCTCTTCCTCTTCCTCCCATGGCTTCCACTGCTTTACCTATTTGAAACCCCATCGCTTCTTCTTTCTTTTGCCCTCATTCTACCTCTCTCTCTGTTTCCATTTCTCGACTCGACCTGCTGCTACCTCTATCTACTTGGTTTCCCTCGAATCACTGCCTGGCTTTCAACTCCGGCGATTTTAGCTCGGAAATCGTCGATTCAGCTCGCCTTTCTCTTCAAGGTAAGTGCTTTCTGCAATTGTTATGTTGTTTGCCCGGCCTTGTTGTTTGATTTTCTTTCTTCTCCCAGTTGAGTGAATTGAAAAATGGCTATTTTTGTTTTGCTTTCAAACGCGTTTAGTTTTGGGGTTTTTATGCTGTCAGATCCTGTTACTTCTCTTGCAGAAGTTTGATGGTCCATACTAGAACGGCCGTTTGTTTTGGGGAGAAATTATTAATTTCTCAAGTAGTTTGGAATTTGGGGGTGTTAAGTACAATTAACTTTGGCAATAGGTTGCTGTCACGACTAGATTTGTTAATGATCTTTGTATAAAGCATTTGGATAGTCCTTCTTTACTGATTTCTTCTGAAGTGATAATGTTGTTTTAGTTTATCAGTTGGATAGGGTCATAGGAGTTGGATTCCTATAATTGAAACCTAATTTCAAAACCATCTTCTATTAAACACCATCTTTTATTTTTGGATTGTAGTTTCTCTTGCAAACAAAAGATTACACCTCTAGTGTAACATTATTGGAGAATTAAGGATTGTTGTTTGTTAACTGAGAACCTATTGTATGTGTACTGGTTTATTTTTGCAGTGACATTCTCCGACGAAGATGGAGTTCTGCAGGATGATCTTCATCATCACTGCATGCTGAAACTGATAGAAAAAAGTGTACAACCTGTCAGCATTTTGATTGTGTGGCTCTGAAACAGAAAGCGCACTGCAATTCATTATTTTGTTTTACATAACATAGCTAAGACGGGGTCCCTTTGTTGTGTGGCCGCTAGGCCACATGATTCAAATGCAGCCAGTGGGGAGTGGTCTATGGGCCCCCATGAGCCTTACTGGCGTATGAATACAAGTTTCTCACCTCCTCCGGTGCGATGGGATTACCACTTTCAAACAGAAGGGTTGAGATTTGGTTCAAATGAAAGTCTTCATTTATTCGGATCATCTGCATCATCAAACAGTAAAGAAAGCAGAGGCTGGGCGCGAGGTAATTATCAGCAGGGGCATCAGTTCTCTGCATCCGACGGTGTTATGTTGGACTGCAGCAGTCCTTCTGACATGGCTTTGATCCAGCCTTGGACACCACCACCAAGACAAGGAATTGGTACCGATGATCTTGAAACTTCTACAAAGAGAGGTAAGACCATGTCTTATCGAGGCTTTGTGTACCTGAGCAGCTTGTGCATTCTTATCTGTTTGTTTGATGATCATTTCAGTAAGAGGTCTTGTTTGTTTGACAAAACATTTTTCAGTTAATCTTATGAGATTCCATTTCTTGTCTCTAAGAATAGGAGGGAGAGAGGGAGGGAGGGAGGGAGGTTGCAGTTCACCATTGCCTGCTGATGTGCCTTCTCACTCTCCCCATCTCCAAGAATGGAAATATGCTATTACTGTTTCTATATATGTTCTCTGCAGTTGATGCTTCTTTCTTTACGTTTTGATCTTTCAGAATCCATATCCGGCCCACTATTCTTTACACCAACCATGGAGGTATCATCAATATTTCTTTATGTCAGCTTGTGAATTAACTGTTGATATTATAAATAAAAAATTATATGAAGGGCTTATATTGGTATCCTCAGGGAACATCCATAATGCGAGATGGTGGGGGATCAACTTCATCTCGCTCTGATGGTAGTGACTTTGACCAACCAACCAAGTTACTCCTGTCAACTCAGTGCACCTTTCCGAGTCGTCGATCTTTCATGTCTAAACCCATTCACCCTTTGTCCTTTTCCCATCAAATTCTTCCAAGAGCAGCCTCTGAAAACACCCATTCTGAGCTCTCGGAGTATGAGAATACTCCTCAGAGGGACACCCACCGCATGAGTAGTGGCAGTAGCAGCATGGATTTGACAGATATTTCAGAAAGATTAGAGTTTGATGCTATTGGCCAAACGAACAGCAACCCAGCTGGGGGATTTAGATGTGGATGGTGTGAGAGATTTCTTTCACAAAGATCGCCCTGGAGCTCACGGAGAATTGTCAGGAGCAGGGACATGCCCGTTACTGGAGTCCTTTCTTGCAGGCACGTTTTCCATGCAGAATGCCTGGAGCAAACAACACTAAAGACCCAGAAAAGTGACCCTCCTTGCCCCCTTTGTCCCAAGGCAAAGGACAGTCAAGATGAGCAGCCCGTGCTTTCGACGCTGAGGATTAGTGGGACTGGACTGAAAGCTTCCACTGGAGAGGCTGGATCATCAAGGCCATGGAGCTGCGCACAAGCTGGAGATTGTGTTGAAGGAGCTGTACACGCTCCCCACCGGAGCAGTATTTTGTTGCTGGGCCGAAGTCGAACGAAGAAGAACCTGCCTCTGAAGGGCAGCACCAGCAAAGAGTTTCCCGGTAAGCTGAGGAAGATTGGCTCACATCCTTTGCAACTGTTTGGTGGGAAGTTTTTTGATCAAGGACCCGGCTCGTGCTCTAAGGCTGCAGATGGCCCAAATATGAAGAGATGAAGGTTAGTTATCATTTAGATGTCTAAAATTTGCAATGATGTTGTGATTCTATCTCGATATGTTTGGTACTGGTGGGTAGATTGGGTATGTAATTGAGCTGACGGTCTGTGTTATGAACCCTAGATTATGGTACCATGGTTGAGGAGTACCGAAGCCTAAATGTGCATGACAAAAGATTATTGTGAATTTAATTGATGTTTGGGGGGATTATCTCTGAACTCCATCCTGATGCTCTGAGAGTCGTCATTTCTCAAGTCTTTGGGGTTGTCTTATATGAATGAGCTCGTTGAAGTCCCTGAATTCATCTACTTGTATGTACCATAACTCTTCATTTTGAAGTTGAAGCTTAATTCATGTACAAACCCCATGATTACTAGGGAGCTTTTGACCCCATGATTGGCCTTGTCGTAGGACCTCCGAAATTCGGAGGTCCATGTGATATATCATTCATGTACAAACCCCAAAGATTTTGCAAGACTCTTATATACCTGTGAATTATATTTCCACCTCTAATTCTTAAATTTCTGGCTTCATTTGGAAATTTGAAACATATCTCCTATCAGTGAAATCTCCTTCAGAAGAGGGATCAAAGGGATTGCTAGTAGCTTTGCCTCAAAAATACATCACAAAGTTCCTCATGCTTTCTAGGACCTTTTATGATTTTTTTTAAAAACCTTTTGTATTTTATGTTTACATAATTTATAGATACAAATACATTAAACGCAGAGTTTTAGCACAGTCAGCTCCCCAAAAAGGATCGGCACAGCACCATTTTATCATGACAGCAAGGCGACTGTGACCCCTATTTAGTGGAGCTTTATAAGTTGTGCAGAAACCAGCAAGCTCTCAAGCACACCACTCTTTAGTTAGGGGCATTGAGTAGATCATACAACATGCGACTTGGGTCATTCGCCATCGTTTTGCAGATTGATTGTGCCGTTGGAGATGGAAGAACCCTTGTTCCATTCTGCATGTAGCAGGACACCCCAGAAAATACCGTATTAGGAAACGGATATGGCTATATGTATACCTTTTTTCCATTCAAGTTTCACCAGTTGTAAAATGTGTCCATCAAGGGACCAGCTAAATGCAACTGTATCAGAGGAACATGGTAAGAGGAGAAATATCGGATAGGTACCTGAGAATTCAGGTGTTCACCAAATAGAGAATCGCCACAAGACATGGGCAGTATGTGGCTAGTACTTGCGTCATTCCTAGCTGCACCTGAAGGAGGTTGGCATTTTACCTCAAAATCATAATCCAGGCAGTTTGCCTTCAAATCCATTCCCAGTAGATGCTGAAACCCTTTATCGTCCCCCACTATATTAAGATTACAAGGATAAGGGTATTGTCCACTGAACTCAAAGGGAGAATGCTGAGATAGATTGGCTCCAAAGCTATTTTCTTGTGATGGCTGGACAGAAAGCAGAGCATCTTCCCGACCACACATGTTGGGATAACCGAACGGTCCTGTAAACGATTGACCAGCGAAGCTCCCAACACTCCTAAGTACCATAAACATGCAATTAATGAACAAAATTTCTACTTCACTGCTATTTTAGGAAAGAGTTTGTCACAACTTATCATTCTGTAGATAAGATGGCAGACCTTTGGGAAGGAAGCTTTAGCTCCTCAGGAACACCCATTTGCTGCATATCATCAAAGGGTATCCAGGTGGATAGGTCCTGAAGCTGTGGCTCCTCGTTCACTTGGAATGGTAATTCTAACTCATTCTGCAACTGCAGAGGCATCATGTTTTAGCAACATGTGAGGCTTCCAAGGGTGATTTAAAACTTCATTTTAGCAAGATACTTACTTGATTGTTGCTCTCTGGTTCCACAAAGTGCTGATTTGCTATTTTTTCCTGTAAATGACAGAGCATGCAATAAGATTAAGCAAAGTTTCCAACATAGCAACACAAGGGCAAAGCTGTGGAAGTTCACAAGCCACAGCTTCGCTGGCTATCGTTATCTGTAGATGTTAATTCACATTATTACGATGATTACCTTTTGCCATTGGATTTGTTGAAGTGATTCCTTAAGTGAATCTTCCATTTTAGTTAGAACATCCATGTCATTGACTAAATCAGCATTGGTCCAATAGCTGCAGAAATCAAACAATATAGATCAACATTCATGATCAGCATAATTTAGCTCTTTGCTGCAAATAAAATGAAAGAAATAATCAATCATAATTCACAACAAAGTAGCTTCACAACTTGAGCTGTAACATAACCTGAGTCTTTCTTGGATGTCCGAAAGTCTATTTTGCAATTGCACCACCTCATTGCTTAATTCCTGCATAAAGCAATTCCCTGAACACAAAACTCTCTAATAGCATGAATGAAAATGTAGTAGTAGTAGTAGAACATGGATGATTCTGGAGTACCTGACTTGCAAGCATACCTTAGTTGTTGGTGTACTGAGGAAGTGAACAAAGGTAACAGCAGGGGAGGGAAAACAAAATAGTGTAAGTTTCTCATAGGGAATAAAAAGATGGAATGGCATCACACCCTTTGAATCGAAAAAGTGTGCAAATTACCTTGAACCCTCAAAATCTGGTATGTTCACATCATGGTCAGACTTCTTGAAGGTTTTCTTGAGTGCCTAGACTTTCAAACAGGAAACAGAACCTCGCCAATCAGATATCTGACCCTCCGGAACTAACTCAAGTAGCAATTCAGAAGGTGAAATCCGGGTTTAAATTAGAATAATAATAGGCTTACTTGAAGACCCTCCAGCTTCCTGTGATCATCAAGGGGCAATCAGAAACAAGGTTCACAATCAATCATTTGAGGATTCAAAAATTCTGAATAAAGTTCAATTGAGCACCTTTTCACCCTTTCTTGTGGAGGCGAGTGAGCATATTTTGCAATGACCTCTTCTATACTGTAAGCCAAGGAAGATCAAAGATGGATAAAAGCTCTGCAAGATTCTTCAAATAAACATTGCAAAAAGAGCAAAGAACTGGAAAGAAGAGGACCTGTGTTTTCCACAACACATAACAGCTTTGCCAGTTGGGGAGAACATGAGGAGAATGAGATCAATGTCACACAGTATGGAGAGCTCTTGTGCCTTTTTCAGGATACCTTGTTTCCTTTTCGAATAGGTGGCTTGTCGTCCATTTGAATTGTCCAGTTTCTTTATCTCTATCTTGACCCTTCCCATCCTGAACAAAACACCAAAACAGAAACCATTGTGGGAAATGGGAATCACTTCCAACGCCCCTAACCTCTAAACGTAACACAGGGATTCCCATTGTTGGATTTAGGGATGGAATGGAAAACCAATTTGCAGCATCCATTGAACTAAAAATTGGATCTTTTTTTAAATCTTTGTGGGAAACCCAATGCAGATAAATTGGCAAAGGAGAATCATACCAAAAGAAATGAAACATGGATACATGGGTAGTTCGTGTTGAAACCCATAATGAAGTTATGATTATTATGGGTAAATTGTAATCAGTTCATGAATCATATGATTGAAGAAATAAATATATATACAAAATATAAACCCATTTGATTAATGATTGGATTTGAATGAAATTGAAGAAGGAAGAACAAATAGTAAGAGAAAGAGGAATGAATAGAGAGAGGGCAATTACGATTCGGAGAAGCATCAAGTCTTCCAAATCTCAGGGATGTGGGGGATCGATTGATGATAAGCCAATAACGGAAATAAGAGCCCTAATTTTTAGAGGAGAGTAGTAGAGAGGGAGAGGGAGGCCTGGAAAATCGGTCTAAGCGGGAGAATCGGGATCGTCCTCCATCTTCCTTCGATCGTTATTCGTCTTCTTCCACTTACCAGACGACCAGGTTGGGCCTTCTGAATTTATCATCCGCCGTTGCTCTCCTCTCCTCTCCTCTCTCGCCAGTCGCCACTAATTTCTTCCGTCGTTATATTCGCCCTTTTTTGTAGAGCATTCTTACATTAGTTCCCATTTTTATTTTTATTTTTATTTTTATTTTTTGAGAAGTACATTAGTTCCTAACTAAATTAATTATGAAATATGGATGTTGTTACTTATATACACCTTAAATTCGCTCCGCAATACATCGTTAATTAACGTTGAAACGGACCTTGTATCACGTTGTTGAGTGTAGAAGTTGTTGACATTGCTAGATGACAAGCCACATGATCGTGTCGAACCGAGTTAACAACGTCGGATCGTACGTTATTAAGATAAATAATTTATTTAAAAAAAATACAAAGATACAAAACAAAAAAGCAACGTTCAAAGGGATGTTGCACATTTGCACACGTAGGGGCGGATCCTTTTGAGGGCCAGATGTGTCAGTCGTCCCCCAATCAAAAATAAAATTTAATATACATATTCGTCTCGTCGACAGCTTCGATTTGATATATTATAAGCTCAAATCCGATATCTGAGTAAAAAGTTATAAACGTTTCAAAACTGAAGCGATATAAATGATTTTTCAGATCATTTACTAATTAATATACTTCTATCGTACTTATCATTTGTTAAACTTCACAACTTAATACTATAATTAAACTCGAAAACTTTAAATATTGATAATTTTTTTGAAAAAAAATAGAGGTCAATTTTCCGCCCCCTCAACTAACTGCTTCAGGATCCGCCACTGTGCACACGCCCTCCCAAAAATTTTTTTAATGTTTTTTGGTCCTATTTGGCCCATAGTAGCAACATTCAATTCGACGCTGTTAGTCTGACCCGATCCGATCATCCACTGACTATCGAGCAAGATAATTTCTCTACTCAACAATGTCCAATCTGACGTTGTTCAACGTCTAATTCAACGTTAAACAACGTCCAAAATTATTTATCTTTCAAAACATGATTAACGTCCAAAATTATTCGCCTTTGAAAGCATGATTATTCATGCACGACTCAATAATTATGTTCTTACTTATAAATAATCAATATGTTCTCAATTTACATCGTGTGAGGTTATCGATCCTAAAAAATAAAAATAAAAAATGACTAAATTAATTTAAATTTAAACAATTTATTTAGAATTGAGTGGTTCAAGTTAATTCCTCGGTGACTAGATCATTTCAAACGAACATGCTTCCAAGTTTTAGTTATTGGGATAATTGATTGTATAAACTTTAAGTTTCACGTTAATTTGAAGTTGTAATTTATTCATGTCAAAACTTAGGTATTATACCAATATTATTAACCAAAAATCTTGGTCATCAGCTAAATTGGTACAATTTTGATAGTTGATAAGGATATGAGTTTTGTCTTTACCAATTATAATTAGTTGTAGATATGAAATAGTAGAGATAAGTGTCGGCCGCATGTGGTGTAAATATGATATTTTATTTAAAAAATTCATACAATAATTTTTTTTCACATACAAAAATTCATACAATATGATATTTTATTTAAAAAATTCATACAATACTTCTTTTTAAAAAATATTGAATGAAAATTATAATTTTTTTTAAAAAAATTATCTCATTTGTAAATGGAAAAAAATTGATAGGATTGAAAAGTGTGGCAAAAAAAACTCATAAATTGTAGTTTAAATATGACATTGATAGTATAAAAACTTCATAGGAATAAAAATTAGAAGATTTTTTTTAAAATATATGTGTAGCATAATGAATACTCTTATAAAAAATATTAAAAGAAAACTATAAAATTTGATTTAAATATGACATTTATAATAACTGTTTTTAAAGGAATAGAAAATATTGTAAAAAAGTAAACAATGAGGTTTGAATACAAGACCTCTTGTATTAATTATATCTCCTTTTCCTTTATTTACCGGCTAAGCTAGACAACAATTTTTTTTGGTCGGAAGTTAATTAGACAATTCCTTTGTGCTCTCTTTCACATTTTTTATTTTTTTACCTTAATTTTTCTCCTTTTTTCAAAAATACACGTTTTTCCGTCACTGTAGGGGGAGGGGGGCGGGCGCTCCCTGCACCTCATGTGGCCGCCACTAGTAGAGATAAACATTAATTGGTGTGGTACCAACTCCACCCCTATCCCCTAATACGATCCACTAAATCTCATGCTTGTTCGTAATGTACATATATACAGGGTCAGACCTGAGATTTAAAATATTAAAGGTAGAATATAAAAATGGGGCTTTCTTTTATTATATTTTTAGCAAATTTTCATTACCATTTTGTTTCTTTATTTTGTTTAGATATCATTTTTTTTATAAAGAAACTTCAATATGGTGGCTTTTTTAATTTTTTTTGATTTTGGATAATTATTCTTTTAGAGAGGGTTTGTGAAAATCTAAATTTGATTTTTTTTTGGATAAGGAAAGACTTTGAGGGTCAGACAAATCTGAATCATCGAGAGACCGACAGAGTCCTTTGAGAAATCGAGAATCAATCGACCCTCAACCCTAACATTCAATTTCTTTATATACAATGATTATGATGACCTTTGATATGATAATTGAAGAATTGTACGATTTGTCTCTTTTGGTTATTATTACACTAGTATATATGCAACATTAAGTATGAACATATTAGTTTGTTTAATGGATGTTATGTCGTCTATTTTTTGGGAGGTTAACCTTGAACTATCATGAAATGTAAATGACATTATTTGAAGTTTTTTTTTACTTTTAAATCCAAGTATTTGCTTAGTATTACTTTTATCATATTGTATATTTTTATTTTACCTCATTTGTAAGATTTTACGATCCTACGCTCCGATTATAGGGTCCTGCCTCGATCCAATCCTAGGATCTCAATCCTAATCTTGGGTATTTGGTCAAAATGGGTCTGGCTCGGTTTCAGATTCAAATTATGCATGATACTATATTTTCGGGTTTTGGTTGGGTCTAGATTCGGGCGAGTTGGGTCCAGTCAAATTTTGCCCGGTCTAAGAATATAATTAAGAAACCATATTGATAAATATTTGTTAAGAGTGTGCTTGGATTCCAAACTATTATGATTATAATTATAAATATTTTAATAGTGTTTGGTTACAGATTTTATAATGTGTTTAAAACAACATAAATTTTAAATAAATATATACTTTATAAATTGCGTCAATCAATTATAATAAGTTTATAATGTCATTAACACAATTTACAATGTATTTTATTTAAAATTTATGTTATTTTAAACACATTATAAAATACACAACCAAATACTATTTAAGTGTTTATAAATATAATTCATAATCCATTGGAATTCAAACAAACCATAAATCTCAATGTATAAAGTCTTAACAAATTTACATTTGGAAAATCTTAATTTGCCATTAATTATAGATACATAAATTTAACCTATATCCTTAAAACAAAAAATATATAATATAATTAAATAAATACCAAGCTGGTGTGCTCAGTGCTAGTAAAGATGGGCTGTCAATTTCTGTTACAAATTAGAGAGGAAAGACCCTTTTTTTTTTGCTGGTTTTAAGTGTCTTGTTCTTCTTGTTGTTGCTGCCGCCTTTCCTTTTTATAACTGCCACTGGAATTAAGCCTGCAACTCCAAACCCCCTCCTATAATTTGCAGTTAAATTTTCCTTTTCCTGTTTTTCCTCCTCATGCCAGCTTGTCTCCATTCAATCTCCCCCATCTCTTTAATTTCTTCTTGTTTTCCTGAGAATGAGATCGATGATGATGATGACATTTAGGATGACTATCTATCTAATTTGTAACAGTTTTTAGTCTCTCTCTCACACACACACACTGATAGTGAGGTGCCCAGAAACCTAAAGGCAAAATGAAGGGCATGGCTAACAAGTGTAACTCAACTCCTATCCTCCTTGATCAGCTTCTTCTATTTATTCACCGGAAACCCAACACCTCTGAAATGAACTCACCGTCAGTTAATACCATTTCTTTGCACCATCATTTCACTCCTCAGTCAGATCATTTATGGCTTCCCAGGCTCGAAGTACTGGGTCTTGGTCTTATAATCATCTTCAACTACAAGGCGAAGCTACTGGCAGCTTTTCTTCCTGGTTGAATGATCATCGTCATCATCATTCTTTTCATCTACATGGTGGTCTTGAAGGAGGTAAGTCGTGTATGTCGACCATGGATATCGATGGAAGAAGTAATTATGTTTTGGGGAGATCATCAGTGGACCTCAATTCCACACACAAAGAGGATGATGACGTCGAAAGCAATGAAGAGATGACGACGATGATCAATGGAGATTATAAACCTCTAGGAAAGGCTTGCTGTAGAGGGCACTGGAGGCCAGCGGAGGATGCCAAACTCAGAGAGCTTGTGGCGTCTTATGGCCCGCGCAACTGGAACCTCATTGCTCAGAACCTCCAAGGAAGAACAGGTCAGTGCATATCTGTACTTTGATATATAAATTTAATGTAGGTTATGTTTGGCAAAAGGATAGCTGATGAGGTAGCTGAAGTTGATGGATTATTTGTATTAAATATAAGTTAATAAGCTAGTACGATGTTTGATAAACAAGCTGTTCGGGTAACTGATGAAAACTTGTGAATAAAAAAATCAAAAGCTCCGAAAAGTTTGGATGAGTAGCTGTTGAAAAACTTAGATTTCAAATGCCAATTAAACTAAAATTTTATATTTATTTCATTTAAAAACTATATAATATCAAAATCATAAGCTCCGAAAAGCTATGTACTATTGCCAAACGGAGCCTAATTGGAGAAGTTAATAAAATCCAAGATATATTCATGTGTATTGTAGGTAAGAGCTGTAGATTGAGATGGTTCAACCAGCTAGACCCAAGAATAAACAAGGGAGCATTCACGGAGGAGGAAGAAGAGAAGCTACTTCATGCTCACTCTATGTATGGCAACAAATGGGCGATCATAGCGAGGATGTTCCCGGGCAGGACCGACAATGCAGTCAAGAACCATTGGCATGTCCTCATGTCTAGGAAGTATAGAGATCAAACCATTGCTTACAACCGATGTCGGTCATCTAGGACTACAAACCATCACATTAACAATAATCCCTCTTCTCACCCTCCTCCTCTGGATTACTGTCCAGTACTGGAGGAGGAGCCACAACACCTGCAGTTGCAATCACCTGCAACTTCACAGTTTTACGGTCTTTCTAACATATGCTCTACCTCTAATTATGCTCCTCGCCATGTCCATGGGCCACTTGGTACTTTGTTTCGAACCTTTCGAACCCCATCTTTGCACTATGCAACTTTCATGTTTTGGGTCATACCTATGTTAAGTTTGTTGATCTTAACTCTTGAGTGGTGAATGTGGATGCAGGTGTTCACATGATGGGCCTGTCCAACAGGAGCAACTTAACCATGGCAATGCAACTACAGTCACCATACCCTTACTATTACATTAACCCTAGCTGCTGCACTGGTACTAGTTTTGGCTTTCCTGCTCCTCCTACAACTTCACCAATGGCAGTGCCACCTCATGAAGTTGGATGTTCATCCTCTTCAGCTCATGTGCTGCAGGGCACCACCACCATCAACCCATCATCTTCACCATCATTCATAGACTTCCTTGGGGTTGGTGCCACATGAACATATACGGAGTATATGTTTTTGAGAAGTCTTCTTTGAGATGTGAACAAAAAAAGGGGCTATGTTTCTTGGTTGTTTTTCATTTCTACCCCGATCTTGACTTCCGATCTAAGAAGTCGAGCATTGTTTGGAATCACAACAAGAGCAAGATCACACTTCACACTTCGATTTCTCTTTGTAACTTGTTGTAGATCTTGATTTTATTGATGAATTGAAATCAATATATAGTCTTCTAGACCTTCATCTCGAAAAAAGGGAAAACGGCTCCCATCTGATAAGAAAAGACAAGAGTAGGAGACTCAAAACTTTTTAGATCTTGATTTTAGGCCTTCTCTAGGACTAGAGCAGCATCGATTTGCATCATCGATTCTTTATTTGAGGAGACCTCACATTTAAAACTAGAGTAGCATCGAGATATATATATATATATCTAAATTTTTTGGGTTTCTCTTTGCGAAAATATGGAATGTTTGATTTTTTGTTATTTTTTATTTTTTGACAAGGTAAAGATTTGGGAGGGTCGGACCCTGGACCACCACCTAAGAGCATCCTTTCGGATGAGTAAATGCAGATTAAGGTCGGTAAGAAGATCTTGAGGGGAACCGAAAGGAGAAGATTTACAATCTTGTCGGCAACCGTGTTAATCTCTCGTAAAACGTAGTTGAACTGGACCTTGTTGAAGTGATGGGAAAGAAGAGAATGTCTGAGATCAAAATCTCAATGTCCCACCGGCACTGCCACAACCTACACAAACAGTTGATGACAATGAGGCTGTCGCCCTCGGTCACAATGTTTCAGAGTCCGAGGGCTTTAGCCATGATGATGCCTTCCTTTAATGCAATGGCTTCCGCTGCAAGTGCAGAATTGAGTCCACATTGAACACCACCATAGGCCTTTGTTGAATCCTTGTGGTTTCGGATGATGAAGCCATCAGTTAACTCACTAGCTAGAAGGCAAAAAGGAACCATGTGGTCGGTGTTCTTGGGGGTCTTACTCAAAGTTTTTCTCTAAAATGTTCCAGTTGTGTAGTTGTTAATTAGTTTGTATAATTTGTCATGTTTTGGATTGTTGTTGTGTTCAGATTGTCAAAGATATTTCTATTTCTCCTTGTCCATATAGACACCACTGGGTTGTGGCCAATTTTCCTCTTCGCTCATTATCTAGTTTGTTGAATATTTCACATATAATTGCTTTGATTGTTTTATTCCTAGTGTTAGTGTTTTGGATTACCGATTCAATTTTCTAATCTATATTGCTCATAAGTTAATTCGTTTTGTTACATTCAATGAATAGTTGGATTGGGTTTTCTTCGGTTTGATTGCATAGTTAGCAGGTGAACTGGACGTCGATCAACGGTCCTTATTTTCTAGTCTGTTTTGGTTGGAATTCCATCAAGTGCTAATTTTTCCTAAGGAAATTCTTTATTTTAGGGAAAGTATCTAGATTCCAAATCTATTCAATGTTATTACTAGTTTTCACGTTCTGTCCAACAATATGCAAAAGAGAACTTGTTGTGGTAAATCATCTATCTCTACTTGATTTTCAGTATAATCTGTCCTCTATGTCAGTTTCAGGTATATAGGTTCTTACAATCTTATTTACCACCTCTCTTGGGAGGATATTTTGAAGTGTAGGTTCATTACATTTCTTGTTGTTGTCAATATACTTTTCTACTTTCTCATTTTCATCGATTTGGGTATTTGGTAGTCGACTTTCTTTCAAGGGATTTCCATTTATTCATGTATCTTTCCAGAAGTTGATTGTTTTTCCATTTTCAACTCGCCATATTGGTCCTTTGTAGATTTTTCTTTCAATTCTATTAGTTAGTCCATTGCCGAGATTTATTGCCTTGCTTTTTGTATCCAAGTACGGATGTTCCTTTTAGGTATTTTTTATTAGTATGTTAGACTCATGGATTGTTAGGTTCTATCAGAAGTTTTCATAGTTGTTTCATTCATAGTGCTTCATTCATGTGTTTTGTTTTGCGAATTCATGTTCTTCCGAGTCTTTTGTATGGAATATTTTATGTTTGCACATGGAATTCAACCTATTGTATTTCATTTTCCTAAAAAAATAATAAATAAATGAAATGAAGTGAGGCACCTAGTTGGCATTAATTTTCATCCCGATTTGCTTTTTTCATGATCAAAATATCGCCAAATACATGATAGCTGCTACGCTTTTGAAAAATGTGGGAAATTGATCTGGCTACGGTTTCACAAACCATGAGTGATGTCAAATTATTTCCCTCTTTGATTATTGTCGGATAAAGTGTAAAGATTGTAAAAAAAAAGAATTAGCCCACAGTTTTGAAAGTTTTAATTAGGATAATATTCCTACGGTTTCTGACCCCTCCTCATAGTTTCTGAAACCGTAATCACTTAAATCTCCCATAGTTTTGAAAAACATTATCAGTATCTTGTATCATGCGAGATTTTGACCATGCCAAATAGTATCCCATTTTCATCAGCAGGGGAAATCATACGTGTAGTATTCAAGGTTTGACTTTATGGGTTTTGAAGAGACGCCCAAAACAATTAATCTTGCTTTTTGGCAGCCTGAAAAGTATATCAGCTATAGTCTTTATAATGCTCCAAAGATAATGCCTTCTACATAAGTGGTTGTTAACATCAAATGGGTCAACCTAGGGACTCTTGTTCAATGCCAAAAATATTCCACTAATCATGAACAATAGTTAATTTGGACTCTGCATAATAATGGTTAACCAAATTCAATGAATCATCAACTCTCAACTAAGCACTAGGGCTACACACAAATGGAAGTTTCTGCCATGATGACAGTATACAAATTTGTGTTTGCACTTCATAGTTCCATTAATGGTTAATTTTCTATTCGAGAAGGAGTAATGAGGTGCTCAAAGTAGTCATGGTGGACCAGGAATTTTCCTAGTTAACAAATTTTTGAGATTTTTTTACACGTAAATATATATTTTTTAAAATAAAATACATTAGAAAAATTATTAAATTTGTTATTTAAATAATCATTTTTAGTAGAAACAATAAAAATTATCAAAAAAATGAGATTTTTTATATATGTATTTGTAGAAAAAAATGTTTTTGTTTAAATATATTGGAGATAGATTTTAATTTGTTATATAATTAGACATTTTTAGTAGAAAATAACTAAGAGAAACAAAAATTATGAAAAAAATATAGCTAATGAGATTTGAACTCATGACTTCAATGTAAATACTACACATCCTTAATTACCAACTAAGCTAACCTATCTTTATGACTCTATACTCTTTTTACACTCTTTTATCCTCAAAATTATCAAAAAAACCCGAAAATAAAAAAAAATCTATGGTTTTCTTCCGGACTAGGGGGACTGACGCCACCCCGAGCTCCCCTAAGTCTGTCACTGAGTCCACTGACTTATATATTAAAACTTGTTATATTCAGTTTTTAACATGGAACTCTTTTGATATCATTCACATCTCAACATTGATGGAGATGCTATGAGCCACATAATAGATAAGATGGTAGTGCCATCAATCCACTATCATATTCATATATGGTGGGTTCTACTACTAGCCAGCAAATTCAATGCCATTAAGTGGCCTTTGACATATATAAGTCTATAGCTTCCACTAAAATAATAAGCACCTAGGCTTGACATTAGCCGGTAGTTACCATGGGCATATCACATTAGTGCCTTTCCTATTCATGAAATAACACAAACACAATCACTCCATCCATGGAGTTTCTTTCTTTGGCCTCCAATATAAGAATGTGTCAAAGGGAACACATTTTCCCCAAACACAAAAATACGCGATACACGTACAGAATGGCGCGGAATGCTCAACATCTATTCTTCATCATCATGCTTGTTTGCTCTCAATCTTTCATCTTGTCTAGTTCTGTTCCATTGTCGAGTAAGAACACCTCTACCGACAAGCTGCCTTCTTCGCTATCTCGGTTCTCATTCAATAATCTCTCCTTTTTGGCCGTGTAATTGCAGGGACAACACATCTTCTGCAACAAAGCAACAACATGAGCCAGGTAGGAACAAGTTTTTTTTTTTTGCATTTTTTACTTTTATAAATTAATTATCATGGATTAGTCATTAAACTACATATATACTTGTTTTTGTGTTTTGGAATAAAAACAGATGGAATCAGCAGAGGTTATGGAGAATCAACTCCCTGAAGGCAGGATGGATTTTCAGATAAACGATTATCCACCGACAGGACCCAACCCTTATCACACTCCGAAGCCACCCCATCTTTAGCTATACATATTAAATTCCTATTTTTATAAAGATGATAGTTATTAATTTATTATAAGTAGGCTATAATTATATATAGCTCTATGTTACTTTCTTAATTAATCATATTGTAATTAAACCCAAGTATTTATAAAGCAATTGGAGTTTGAATTGGAAACATGAACATACTTGAAGTTATCATGGAACTTGCATCAACATATGCAAGAAAGCCACAAATGCAGAATTTATAGATAGATATTATGTTGTTAATTACTTCTATCTCCGTTTAAAAAAATGTCATTTTAGGTATTTTAATATTGACTTTATGAAAATTAATTGCCTAGTAATTATTAGTAGAGTAGCTTTTGAGAAAAATAAAAAATAGTGTAAAATGAGAATATAATAGTATGTACTGTATTTAATTTGTTAGTTTAACATAAATTAAAATGACATGTTGAAAGGAGAAAAAAGTTAATAGTTTCCTCCTCTTTACAATGGAAGAGCCAAGATTTCGGCTAGGGGTGCCAACAAAATTAGAAAAATTTTTTTGGTGTAAGATTTTTTTTAAAAATATTTAAAAAAATACTAAAATTGTTATTTAAATACAATGTTTTTTTAATTGAAATATAAAATAGTTGAGAGAAACAAAAAATATAGAAAGAAATCCAGAAGAATTATTTTTTAAACATTATTGAAAGGAAGCATTAAATATATAATTTAAATATAACATTTTTAATTGAAATAATTGTGAGTAATAATTGTATAACAAAACAAATAAAAAATGAAGGGGATGTGATTTGAACCCAAAAGCCTTTGATCCCCCTTCCTTTCTATTCCCTTTTATTCCTTTACCACTTAAACACCTTTTGTTTCAAATATATTATTTAAAAATATTATATTACCTCAAAATACTAAATATATGCAATTTTTTTCTGGTCAAGGGGGTGCTTTAGCCCTCACGAGCACCCCAGCTTCGCCACTACCTCTTTACAACGACAATCAAGGGTGTGAGGGCAAAGTTGATGCAATCCATAGAAGATTTACAAGGATTGTGCTATATGCATCGTGGGCAGGTGCTATATGCACTCCAAGAGATGGATTCTTAATCCGTTTCAACTACAGTACGACACCTGTTCAACAATCATTGCAAGTTGCGGAAAATATACACATACAGATCTTTCAATGTAAAAAACAAAGAGTTAAAAGAACGAAAGAAAGACTAAAAAAAGGAAAAAAGAAGAAAGAAAGAAAGAAAGACTTTAAAAAAGAAAAAAGAAAATAAGACTAAAAAAAACAAGGGTGAAACATGGATCCGCTATAAAAAAAAAACAAGGACGGATCACGGATCTATCCTATAATACCCAAAACATAGACGTATTTATGATCTATTCTCATATTTTGTTTACAACTTACAATGATTATTAGATAAGTGTCAAACTGTGAGTTAAACAGATCTGAATCCATCTATATGGAGTATATATAACACCTGCTTCGGGGCATATAGCCACTCCGATTTGTAACAAGCTCTTTTTTGCGGGTGGGTAAGTCATTAAGCGAGCTATATATATATATAATACAGTAGATGATTAGGGAAGACAATGGGCATCCAAAAATATCTGAAAAGATGATTAACCTTTTTAAAGAGGAGTTTTACCCAATACATGTGAATGCCTTGACAAACAAATTATGTCTTGGGAAAGCTATGAAAGGCAATATATTAGTGGAGAATGTAAGTGCAAATCAAGTGTGAGTCACTAAACATTTATGCAAGTTCTGAAAAAGTAAGTGGGACTGGTTAAAATAGTTGGATTTATTAGCAATGTGATCAAATTAAAAGCTTCCTTACAAACACAATATTTTGTTAAAATAGTTTGTGAGAACATCCCAATAAATTATTGTTACAAACACAATAATTTATTTTATGCCTAATAGTTTTGTTCTATTCATAACAAATTAAGTTAAATTGTTAGAAGTTAATTATGTCATTAGAATTGGCATTAGAAGTTTTTAGAAGTTAAATTGACATTAGAATAACTTAATCTTATTAAGTTAAATTAAGTTATGGTATGGAGGAAGGGGGTTGTATTAAGGTCCCGGGTTCGATCTCTGCCTCTGCCCCTTTTCTTGAAAGAAAATTTAAGGTTTGCCTTGCTCCCTAATGTTAGATCGAGCCGGTCAGTGCAAACCGGTTTACTCAATATGTGGCTCTTGTCACCTGGGTCACGTGTTCAGGGTTTACCACCGAACTTGTTATAAAAAAAAGTTATGGTGTTAGAAGTTTTAAATCGTTATAAAAAAAGTTATGGTGTTAGAAGTTTTTGGTTTAAAAGTTATTCAAATGTTTAGAAGTTTAGAATTGTTAAATTACCTTAAGTTATATAAATTATAAATGCATTTATTATATTATGAATTTTTATATTTATTATAATATATTATAAATATAAAAATATATCTGTATACTACATCCGTCTCAAAATTTAGGTTGTTTGACTTTTTTGACACGCTTTTTAATGTGTTCAAAACTCTATGAAATATTTTTTTTCCAAAAATTTTAAAATAATTTCTAACTTATAAATAATAAGTCTGAAATTATTTAAAAATTTTTGAAAAAATTTAATATTTTATAGAGTTTTTAACACATTAAAAAGTGTGTCAAAAAGTCAAATAACTTAAATTTTGAGACGAAGGGAGTAATAGAAAACTGTTAGAGTTATGTAGTGCAAAATTTTTAAAAACCTTGTTATTTAATTCTCTATTTTAGTTGTTATTTAATTCTCTATTTTAGAAATTATTTAGAGTAGCTTTAGCCTTGATAATTGAATTCATCTAAAGAGGAAAAACTCGATCATCAAGGCGAGATCATTGAAGATGAAGAGGAATCCTTTGTGGAGGAACCTATATGATTCGAATGGTCCAATCACCAAAAACTTAAGGCTGCGTTTTTTTTAAGGGGTGGGGTGGGTGGATTTCTCCCCCACCCCTCCACCCTTCCTCCCCAAGGTATAAAAACAACCCCCACCCCCACCCCCTTCCATCCCCCTCACCCCCTCCACCCCTTAAAAAAGGGTTGAAGAAAACGCAACGCAGCCTAAATCATAATTGCTCTAGGAACCTCAAGCAAGGAACCCCACCCCACCCACCCTAAAAAGAAGATGGCACATGAGAGCATCATGTTCATGAGCAAACATAACCTTATGACCTTATCTCTTCTTTTTTTTAAAATTTTTTTTTTTATTATAATTTAACACCTCATATATTTTTTCTCTTTAAATTAATTTCTATTTTTTCTACCTTTTCTTTTAGAGGTTTTCATTACAGACTTGGAGTTATCTTATTCTCCACCTTTTTTACCTTATTATTTTTATTTATGAACAAAGTTAACAACTGCTCGATAGTAATAATAATTTTTATTTCATGTAGATGAAAAATAACAAAAATAATAATATTATATTATAGGTAAATAACAACTTAATTTTATATAGCAACTCAAATCGGATCAGAGCCAAGGAAATTGATGTATATTTGGATTATATTTTGGGTATTCGGGTAACATTTTGGGTATTTGGATTATATTTGAAGGATTGTTAAACATTTGTAACATTATTTGAAATTATTGACAAGATTTGGATGAAAAGTGATATGTTGGGTATTTGGATGATTGTGATCCATAGTTTATAAAAAATAAAAGATGGAAAAAGAAGTGCAAAATATAATATGTTAAGATTTGGATTAAAAGAATGTTTGAGATGGGTTAGGTATTTGGATGATTGGATTGAAAGGGATGTTTTCTTTTTTGATGAGTGATTTGATCTTAAACTCACACCCAATCCAACATTGTGTCACACGCGTGTTTAGGGTTGTTTATCGGGGTGGCTATATGCACCCGGGACAGGTGCTATATGCACTCCATAGGACGGATTATAGATCCGTCCGTTGTAAATTTTTTAAAAAATATACGGACGGATCTAGGATCTGTCCGTTGTAAAAAAAAATTAAAAAATTACATAGGACGGATCTATGAACCGTCCTATGTATTATTAAAAAAAAGGAAAAAGTAGTAAAAGCTGCACCATGGCAACTTTTACTTTTGGCATAACCCTCTTCAAGGGCGGATCATTGATCTGCCCTTGTTCTTATCTTTTTTTTTTGTAAAGCTGCTTTGCAGTTTTTTTTCTTTTTTTTTACGTTTGTTTTTTTTATAAGGGACGGATCCTAGATCCGTCCGTGTATTTTTATTAAAATTTGAAACGGACGAATATATGATCCATCCTATGGAGTGCATATAGCACCTGTCCCGGGTGCATATAGCACCATCCTTGTTTATCTAGTGTGATTCTAGATAGTTCAAAATCCTAGGGTACATGTATTCGTAATGTTACAAGTAATCAATATAAAGAAGTACTTTACCAAAAAATATAAAGAAGTAGAAATGTGAGAAATGCTCTATAGTTGAAGCAAACTAGATGGGTGGTGATTAATATGTTAGATGCTAGTTAATTTACACATTTTCAACTTGTAATTCTTTGGTCATATTTGTTTGTTTCCCGCCTTAGAAAGAAGTACAATAAAGTCCCTGACGGGTGACCAAGTGATGTGGAATAGGGGGGAGGGGGGTTAAGAGGTCTTGGGTTCGATCCCTGCATATCCGTCCTTTTACTTGGGTGAAAATCCAAGGTTTGTCTTGCTTCATAGTAGTGGGTCAAGCCGGTCGGCGCAAGTTGGTTTACTTGGTGCATGACTCTTACAGCTGGATCACGCGTCCGGAATTTGCCACCAAATGGTAGGTTCCTCATCATAAAAAAGTACAATATGATACTTTTACTAACACACTAGTCTAGGTCCTCATGTGATATTCGACCAATTTTATAGCTTCTAGAGAACAAACTAACACCTGAGGCGAAATCACATTTAGTGTTCTCGTGGCGGACAATTTGGTATATTATAAATTAGGTCATTTTCGAACAAAAAAACCCACCTACGTTCGGTGAGATTCAAAATGGGATAAAAAGTAACATAGCTAATTGGAAGGGTGCCTTAAAGTATGAACCTTACAATTTTGATGACAAACATGCTGCTAACTCAGCAATGACGAATAAAGCAAAGTCATCAACAAAAAAGGTAGGAAAGTGGAAAGAACCACCTTTTGGTACCTTCAAATTGAATTTTGATGGGTCATCCCTTCAGGACAATTCAGGTTCTATTGGTTTCATCATTCGCGACTGGAGGGTCACCCGATTTCACTCAGTTACCAGTCAATGGGTTCCCAATCCCCTCTGTGGACCGAGGCATTAGCATTACAATGTGGCCTTTTAAAGGCCGTCAAGTTACGTATTAACAAGTTTCAAATTGAGGGTGATTCCTTGATAATCATTAACCGCCTCAAGATGAAAACTCCTTGTCCATGGAAAATTGAGATTCTCATGTCATGTTCAATATTTGCTTTTAAATGTGAGAGACACATCCTTTTCTCACGAGTTCCATTCTGACAATAGGGTGACTGACAAGGTTGCTCACCTTGATCACTTTGATAGGAGTCTTTCCAATTACATTAATTCGGATCGTATGGATCTCATCCAAAAGGGTGCTATCGAATAAATATACCCTTTTCCGAATTTTTACCTAATAAAAATGCTCCCATATAATAGAAGGAGTTGGCTGTAGCAGTACAAGGCCCATATGATATGTCTACAAATACCACATATTCCTTCCTCTAGATTTGAAGATCAATGCACATATATACCATTAATATTGATCAAACCTTATTGTATAATTATATTATGATGGAATTAAAACAAGAACAACTAGAAAGTTTGCCTCCCATCCCAAGTGAATCAAAATCACAAATATATTATGAAGCTGCTTTCAGTATATCCTGAGGGTGAATACATGTATATGATTAATAAAGAAACTTAAAATTTAGGGAATTGAACTCTTGAAGCACAGTTTCCCCTCGGAATCACCGGGCACTTGATGAGCTTCTTCCCGGACTTATCAACACACATATAAACTTGATATATCTGGCTGTTCCCGTCGTCGTCATGGTTGCATTCGATCCACGCCTCGAACCCTATTGCCTTTTCTATGGCTTGCTTCATGTCCTCCAAGTTGTAGAACTCGTCGTTCGCTTCGATCCCATCCGTTTTAAGGGCCTGAAGGAGGTTGGTTTGGTCCTTGAGGTCAAGAGCTGCCTGGAAGTAGTCACGTTGGTTGGGGAAGGCGGACTCGGCACAGGTCCCGTGCTTGTTCCATTCATGTGACCAGAACCCGAAGCCGTCGCTGCTCGGGCACGCCAACGAGGCCCACTCCTCCTTGAGCCTGCTCCCCACCTCCTCTATCTGAGACTCATCAAAGGAGTTGGAGGAGTCACAGTTGGAAGGGTATGACCCATCCTCATAGTTCGGCCAAAGCCCGTGTATCCCGAAATCCGAGGCCGGCTTTCCTGTCTTCGGGTAGCAGCATTCGCGTCCTTTCGAGTCACAGTATGCTCCCGGCCACTACATATATATATATATACATACATTCATACATACATACATACATCAATATCAATCAAGATATATATATATATATATAGGTCATGTGTATACATATATACCTGTTGAACAAAGTAGAAGAAGTCGAAATCTTGGTCGCTACGATGATGGTTGGAAGAACCATGGTTGTCGTCGGAAGAGTGGTGGTGCTTGGAAGCGGAAACCGAGAGAAGAACGAGAGCAATGACACCAACCCTGAGAATGGATGTTGAGTCAGAGTAAACCCTAGCCATCCTCATGGTATGTCGATCAATTCGATCTTTTAGGTATGAATTAGAGAGGAAATGTGTTGGCAAGAAAAGGAGTTAATAGTTAGGTGCATATATATAGGATGTTAATTTGTGAGTGTAACGTCACAACATAAATACAAGCAATTAGAGAATGTGGCCACAAGTTTGTCATTCCTAGCTAGTATGTTTTTTAAAGCAACATACTAGCTAGCGTGTACATTTGCGAACAGTACACATGATGCATCCTTTATATCAACCGTTCCTCTAATCAATATTAACATGCCTTAAATGAGGAAGGGGTTAGTATAGGAAGGAAGGGTGATTTTTTTCGATAAATGCACGGTCCCAGCCAGAGGCGGATCCTCTTTAGGGCCGGTGGTGGCAGTCGCCCCCCAATCGAAAATAAATTTAACATACGTATTCCTCTCGTCGATAACTTCGATTTGATATATTATAAGCTCAATTTCGATATCTGAGCAAAAAGTTATGAGCGTTTTAACTTTCAAGACTGAATATATGTAAATTACTCCTACATCATTTACCAAACTGATATACTTTTATCGTAATTATCATTTGTTAAACTTCATACCTTAATGGAGTAATATAATTATACCCGAAACCGATGCCGGGACTCCCGGCATCGGTTTCTGGAGTCAACAAGCGTTTTTGCTTGATCGAAAACGGCTTTCCATGTCTATAGACATTTTACCTACTCGGAAAGTCGATATTGATAGGTTGTTTTTGTTAATATGCCTTGAATCTGCTAAAAACCAGGAAACACCAGGGTTCCCAAGGCCCTGTCAGGGGGTTCGGAGGCAGAACCCCACGATGGTGGTTTATGACCCATAATCCGATTAGGGTTTAGTTAGTCATTATATATTGTAATCAGTTCTGTTGTTAGCCTCCCTAATAAAGAATTCAGTTCTTTTGTCGTGAACGTAGACAATACACCGTTACCAAATTACGTAAATCTACGTACGTGTCTTTCTTTTATGTTTATCGTTCCCGTTACAATAGTTTTCACATAAAAACACTTATCGACTGCGAAATTAAAGTCGGGACCGTGCATTTAGCGAAATGAGGAAAGATATATATATGGTGTTTTCGATTCATCCGATTCAAATTGTTTAAATTACAGCCTAGTTAATAACATGTACGTGATTATTTAAACTCAATGATTAAGGAACGAATAGAGACATCGACCGGAAACGTACGTAATAATGTTATCTCTTTCACGCCTCGTCCGTTTTGGTCCGTTTTATTTAAAATTAAAATCAGCCGATTCAAGAAAAGTTAGGGAAAGCTTGTCCGTGTCCATCTAATTACGTCAATTATAAGACGTGCTTTGTTTTAGCGTTGAAGATTGAGACATTAACAAATTAACAAGCCGGGAAAGTTTCAAATATGGAGTATATGAGGAAATGGGGGAGTTGTAGGTTGCTTCTAAGGTAAGTGGGTGAAGGGATGGGCAACACTTGGCTTTATTATTTTTTTTTTTTGAAATGACGAAGAAACCTACCATTTGGTGGTAAATCTCGTGTGCGTGACTCGGTCGATAAGAGTCACGCACCGATGAACAAATCTGATTGCGCTAATCGGCTCGATCCATTGGTAAGAAACAAGGAAAACCTTGAATTTTCTCCAAATAAAAGGGACAGAGGTCGAGATTGAATTTGGGACCTCCTAACCACCGGGCCACCCGATCAGGGCAACAGTTGGCCTTTTAATCTATTGGCTTATATACCAACACTTCTTATGCTCAAACTTTAGATATGAGACTTTTTTTGTCTCATTCATATCTCTTAACAGAGGAGATAGTCGGATTATAAGCGAAATTAGAATCAAGATTGTTTTACCTGTTAGCAGTATATATTTTATAGATATTTTATAGAGTTGTACATATTTACGATTGTACCCTCAGAGTTTTCACCCAATGATATATATACAAGAGTAGGCTTCTCTGAGATCCTTCAAAGACTCAGTTATCCAAACACTTACATGGTATCACAGCCTTTTGTGAAACCCTAAAATTTTTTCGTTTCACAAATTCAATCGATCTAGCCGCCGCCGCTCCACACCCGCTGCCCCACACAGTCCTGCCGCCGCCGCCGCTGCCAAACCCTAGAGCCGCCGCCGCCTC
Organism: Persicaria maculosa; assembly: GCA_963922045.1. Classification (NCBI taxonomy): domain Eukaryota; kingdom Viridiplantae; phylum Streptophyta; class Magnoliopsida; order Caryophyllales; family Polygonaceae; genus Persicaria; species Persicaria maculosa. Next base: position 54,231,704 of record OY998270.1, read on the forward strand.
TTTTGTTGCCGCCGCCGCTACCTACCTTTCCCGATGGCTGACGTTGTCAACCCCCCACCCCCACTGCAGCCACAAAACCTTTTTCCCCGAAACCCACCAACACACCAGCCCAAGCCGACCAACCAACGCGGAGGCCGTGAGCAAGGGAGGAATACCCGCCAGGGCCGCGGCGGCGGCCGCAGCAACATGTCGCGGCCGCAGCCCAGCCCGCCGCAGCCCCCGCCGCCCTACCCGCAACATCCTTGGTATGCCCCCCGCCGCCCTCCCCCTATCCAACGTGGGTGGGCTACCCACCGTCGTCGTTACTCCGCCACTATCCCCCTCCACCACAGGCGGCCCCTTCCCCGGCGCTATACGCCTCCCATCAGCAGCCGGACAACAACTGATATATGGATACCAGGGCCTCCTCTCACATGACGAACGCGCCAGGTAACCTACAATCTGTTTTTAATTCTAGCACTTTACCATCCATCTATGTCGGAAATGGCGCCCCCCTATCCATTTTCGGTTCAGGTCAAGCAACCCTCCCCACTGACCCACCCCTCCGCCTTAACAACGTCCTACTTGCCCCTGACATTGTCAAGAACCTCATTTCTGTTCGTCAATTTACCATTGATAATCACGTGGCTGTCCAATTTGACCCTTTTGGTTTCCTTGTGAGGGATCTTCGTACGGGGACCCCAATCATGCGGTGCAATAGTTCCGGCGACTTCTATCCACTCACTCCAACCCGCAATTCAGATACTGCCGCCCCCACCGTCCTCGTCACCCTTACTTCCGACTTGTGGCATGCTCGTCTTGGCCACCCTGGCGATCACGTGCTTCAATGTCTCCGCTCTAGCAATTTCATTTCTTGTAATAAAGCCTCGGACGTTTGTACTTCATGTGAGATCGCCAAGAGCAAAAGACTTCCCTTTAGCACTTCCCATTCTCATACTTTTGCACCGTTTGACATTATTCATTGCGATTTGTGGACATCGCCTATTCCTAGTGCTAGTGGTTTTCGATATTATTTGGTTGTGCTTGATGACTTTACCAATTTTGTTTGGGTTTTCCTACTCCGCCATAAATCGGAAACACATGGCCACCTTGTTAGCTTCCACAGCTTTGTTCACACCCAGTTTAGTTTGCTTATCAAGGCCATTCAATGTGACATGGGAGGCGAGTTCGACAACAACATTGTCCGCTCCTTTTGTCAACAACAAGGGATAGCCCTCCGCTTCTCTTGTCCACAAACGTCACCTCAAAATGGCAAAGCGGAACGCATTCTCCGCATGCTCAATGACAAAACCCGAAGTCTCCTTCAACATGCCTCTCTACCTCCCTCTTTTTGGGTTGAAGCACTTCACATGGCCACTTACCTCCACAATATCCTACCATCCAAAGCCATTGGCAACTCCATCCCAACCTTGGCACTCTACCATCGCTACCCGTCCTACGATCATATTCGAGTGTTTGGATGTCTTTGCTTTCCCAATATGAGTGCCACCGCTCCTCATAAGCTCTCCCCACGGTCCACCAAATGTGTTTTCTTAGGCATTTCCCCATACCATCGAGGCTACCGTTGTCTTCGCTTGAATACCAATCGGGTAGTGACATCTCGCCACGTGATTTTCGACGAACATACCTTCCCCTTTGCCTCCCACAATCAGCCCACCGTCACCACACCCCAAGAACCCAACGACTCGGCCACATTCCCACCCCTCCTACGTCTTTTACTTGGCAGCAGCCCCCCATGCCGCGGCCGCCGCATCATGCCACGGCCACCGCCCCACCCGCCGCAGCAATACCACATGCCGCGGCCGCCGCCCACATGCCGCGGCCGCCACATCCCGCTGCGCCCGCCGCTCCCCCCACCGCACCGCCCCCGCTGCACCTGCACATGCTGCGGCCGCCGCCCCAGTGTCGCGACCGCCGCCTCCCGCAGCGCCCGCCCCATCCATGACTACCCGATCCCAAACTGGGATCGTCAAACCCAACCCCAAATACAACCTCCTCACCCCATCCACTCACATATCCCCTATACCCAAGTCACCACACAAGGCCTTACAGGACCCGAACTGGCATGCCGCCATGGTCGATGAGTTTAGTGCTTTAATTAAAAATGGCATGTGGGATCTCGTTCCTAGGCCTCGGAACTCTAATATCATTAACTGCATGTGGTTGTTCAAACATAAGTACAGGTCTGATGGGTCACTTGAATGACACAAGGCTCGCCTCGTTGTCAATGGCAAGTTTCAGGAGGTTGGTGTAGACTGCGACGAAACTTTTAGCCCGGTCGTCAAACCCGCTACCATACGCACTGTGTTGAGCATCGCTCTCACTAAGGACTGGCCTATTCACCAACTGGACGTCAAGAACGCTTTTCTACACGGTAACCTTCAGGAAACTGTGTATATGCATCAACCTCAAGGCTTCTATGATCGCTCACGACCCTCTCACGTCTGCCTTTTCCGGAAGTCTCTCTATGTGTTGAAACAGGCGCCCCGCGTCTCGTATCAGCGATTCGCCACGTACCTCACTGCGATTGGTTTTCAGGGCAGTCAGTCGGATCACTCCCTCTTTGAGATCCTTCAAGGACTCAGTTATCCAAACACTTACATTACCTACCACAAGATTTAGGAGTAGAGGTAGAGTTATTTTTTTGGATCGTTAATTTGTCTAGTTTTCATAGTGTTCTCACGCATTGTTATTATACATAATCAATTGTTTAGGATGGAGTTTCATTTTTTTTATATATAAGAAAGATTCAATTTTTTACTAGTGTTCTCACGCCTTGTTATTATACATAAATCGATTGAAGCAATTCTTGGTCGAATGTCTAGTACGATTACAGATTTGGCAGACGGGATGGGAGGAAAATTGTTGGTGGTTTGTGGTGTCCGCGTGCCTGTTGAAGAATGAGCCGGCGGAAAGGGTCATAGGAGCGACCCTTGCCCCATCCTCGACCACGATCACCCTAACCATGACCACAGGAGAAGGAGACGGACCGAGCCTGGGTGCTGTTGGAGACATTGTTGGCGACTGGGGAAGTGGTGGAGTCTGTGGTTGGTGAGAGAGGAATGATGATGTTGTTTACGCCAGTGGTTATAGCAGATTCATCGATCACGGAGTCGCTCTTCTTCATGAAGAAGAAGACCGGTTAACTCTTCAAGCAAAATAGGCTCAACACGAACATTGATGGCTGCTTTGAATGCTTCATAGGACGCATGAAGACCATTGAGCAATGAAGCAACAATGGATTGTATTGACATTTAGCGAGTGCATCAACAATGGATCGTTTCTTCTTAATAAAATCGAGTGTTGACAATGATCATTTTGACAAATTCTGAAGTTGACCCTTTAGATTCATCTGGCGACCACGAGTTTGAGACTGAAACATGGAGTATATCTTCGTTCAGGCATCATATGACGCAGACGCTTTGGTAACATAGTAGAGAAGCTTGTTAGAAAGAGTACCATGTAGTCAGACCAAGAAAAGGCGGTTAACTTTTTACCAAGTAGTGTACTCGGTAGAGGGATCAGTGCCATCTTTTGGAGCGGGTTTGGACTGGTGGAGCACATATAAGTCAAGGTTATAGGCTTCAAGGGTTGAATAGGACGACACTACGCCATGAGTAAAAATTGGTACGATCAAGTTTGATCAAAAGATTGGAAAATTGCATATTTGTGGAGCTACCGGTGGAAAGGAGGATGTTAATGGTGGAATGAGAAGTAGACATGGTGATCGACTGTGAGGAGGGCTTCAAAAGGACAATTGAGGAAGAGAAAGCCGAACAAATTGAGAGGTGAAACCCTAGGCTCTAGATACCATGCATGTACGAATGTGTAATTCTGTGTGTACTCATTCATATGATTTGGTTATAATATATAAGGTGAAATATAAGATAAGATACCAACAAGATATCATATAACTAACCACCTAAATTACAAAAATTACATGAGATTACGTTTATCTAATAAGGTGATACGCACTTTCTCATATGTCATTCTTTTTAATGGTGGGATACTGATATCCATCTCCCTGACGTCTGTGTTCTTGACATTCGTAGTATTCAGAGGTTTTCCTTGACATCCACGAAGGTCGACGATTTTATTGTGTTTTGTTGAGTTTTGAGTCAATCCATTAACCACTCGAGTTTTGAAATTAAATCCATTTCGATTTATGTTACTCCCTCCGCCCGTCAATATATACATGTCTTTTCAGACATATATGCGGTAATTAAGAAAATCAGCTGGTTAAATGGTAAAAAAATCAGAGTGAATTCAGTTGGTCATGAGTAAATATTAAGTATAAGGATTAGCTAGTGTGTAGGTTAATTAAGTGTAATAATTAACTCTAAAAAAACATGTATTGTTGATAAAATCACGTAGAGTAAAAAGAAATGTATTGGCGGATGGATGAGCATGTTATTTGCTTGGGGTGGTATCAATCGGCGCACTTTAGAACCCATGAAGTTAGTAAAATAACTTCATGTAAAGTTGGTTAAATTTTAACAATTCAATTCTAAATAAGTGATGTAGATTTAAATTAGTTTAACTATTTTTTAGTTTATTTTTTTAGGGTCGGTAAGTTTCTATAGGGTAATTCTATAAACTCTACGGATCGTTACCGCAATCCGCGGTATCGATCAGCATCCCAATCCCCAACGGCTCAACACAAGAGTTGAAAGACAATTATGACCCTCGAAGCACAACGTTAGCATTATCCACTGATGTCTCCTCTCCAACAATCAGCCAAAAGAAGACACTGTCATTCAGAGAATCAGAATCTTGTCGAGTTTGTTTGACGTTCTGTGTTGGCGTTTCAAATTCAAAGTAGAGGAGCCAAATTGCAGCCGAAGGGTGTATAAAATGAAGTTTCTTTGTTGCTTCACCCCATTACCCAAACGAATTCAAACCTAATTCCCTTTCTCTCTCCAATTTTTGGTCTCTCTTTCCCTCTCTCTTCGATTTTTCTCAAATTAGGGTCTTTGATTTCTGGGTTTGTCAGCTGTTGAACTGATCTGTGGGTTTGAATCCGTGATCTCTCGAATTAGGGCTTTGGTGACTGTATTGGCGGATTTCGTCTTCTAGTCGTAAGCATGGGAGAACACTTGGTGCTGCGCGTGGACCAATTCGCCCACCCATCCGATTCGCAGGTCGGAGGTGAGAGTGATGAGCAGGAGAACGAAGAGATGGGCGAGAATGAGCCGTTGATTCAGATAGCTGAGTGTCGGATCTGCCAAGATGAGGATGCAATTGAGAATTTTGAGGCACCTTGTGCTTGTAGTGGAAGCCTTAAAGTAAGACTGACTTCTACAACTTTTGATTGAATCGGGGAAATTTCCAGTAATTGTGTTTGCTATTTACAATGTGATCTGTTCATCCTGCAAATGATTGAAATCACATGCCTAGTTGCCTTTTTCGTTTCAGTGGTTAATTTATATATGATCGTCATCTAATATCTAAGCAAATGTTGATGCTTGATCTTCATTATCGAAGTAAATGTTGAGTGCTTTTGTCACATTGTAATTGCCCCTTATCAGTGCATAACTTTTGCCTGTTGGAAGTTCCCTTTTCCTTGTATGAACCATGAAACGCTTTGATTTCATTGATTATCTTGGTCTATGATAAAAAAAGGTGCAATTTATTTATACTTTTTCCCCTTTATCTCATCCATAATTGTAAGAAAACGAACTGAAATCAGCCTTTTTTTTTTGTAAGTATGCTCATAGAAAGTGCGTTCAGCGCTGGTGCAATGAGAAAGGGGATTTAACTTGTGAGATTTGCCATCAGGTATGCCATGCTTACTTCTCTGTCATGCTCATTATTTCTCTCTGTCACGCTTCTTCATAGATGGGGTTGGTTTTCCGTTCCATGCTGATTTTGTTCTTATGACATACCTGATTTTGCCATTGGTATGTCATGCTCATTATGTTCTTATACATATCTCTGTTGGTAAATTAAATAGCTTTTTACGTTGTTAAGATACTTATAATATATAAGCAGTGTTTTATGCAGTACAGGAGTTTTTAAGTGATATATTGATATACGTATGTGATGCAAATGAATTCTCGACCTTTGGATACATATCCTGTTTATTTAAAAACTTGCTGCTATGTTTAATTACCTTAAGCTCTCCACTTAGTGTTTTTGAAAACTAGAAATGCTCAAGTGTCCCTGAGCTTTGCAATGGACTGTGGTTGTACCTTAAAATGTGAGCTACATGTAATCCATTTTCCTTGTCTTATTCCATTATTTCACTTGTAAGAAGGCTGCACACATGTGGCGTTGTGTATTGGGTGTGGCCAATAATTGGTTTCTCACATATCGTTTTCTGAAACAGCCTTACCAACCTGAATACACTGCTCCACCACCACCTCCCCCTGAAGATGCTGCCATTGATATAGGGTAAGTTCAATTCAAAATTGTAGTGTATTTGTGATGTGTGGCTAATCCCATTCCTGATGGCATCAATTTGTTCTCCTGAAGAGGAGTTCCAAATCTATTTTCATTTCTATGGGAGGGCTTTATACCCGCTGCTGAAGATTTAGAGGCTTGACATTTTCTTTTCTTCTGACTCTGATCCCTTGAGTTTGGTCATAGCAGAGGTTGGACTATCTCTGGTACTCCATTGGACTTGCATGATCCTCGCCTTCTGGCAATAGCGGAGACAGAGCATCAGTTCTTGGAAGCTGAGTATGATGACTATGCTACTTCTAGTGCCAGTGGAACTGCATTTTTCCGTTCTGCTGTTCTTATTGTAAGCATCCTCAATGATAAACAAAGACATGATATTCAGTATCACAATCTAATAATATGCTATGTTAATTACTTTCTCCTATTCTGTTTGATTATTGGGAGCACTGAAATTACAAATTCTGTACATGGTTTTATTACTTTGTGCTGACAGCTCATGGCGCTTCTGCTCTTAAGGCATGCACTAACAGTTCCAGATGCTGATGAAGATGATGATACATTCGCCTTCTTCTTGGTGAGTAAAAGTCCATAATAAACTTCCTTTTCCCCAGGTTATAAAGTCACCGGCTTATAAAACTACTTTATAAACTTCTTACAACAAGAATATTGCCTTTTCAGCTTTTCTTGCTTAGGGTTGCTGGATTTCTCTTGCCCTGTTACATCATGGCGTGGGCTATTAATATCTTGCAACGGAGGCAACAAAGCCAGGTTTATTTCGGCTCTCTTTTTGTCCCTTGCATTCTGTTGGAACCTCTTGTTAACAGGTTTGGAAGTTAACTTGTCTTCAAATTTGATGCAAAACAGGAAGCCACAGCAACAGCAGCAACACAAGTGGCCATTGTGCTGCAACCAGGGCAGCACACAGGTTTGCAGTTTACGATTGCTCCACGCTCTCCTGCATCCGTACCGCAAGAAACTGTTTGACTGTGAACATGGTAAACTTGTCCATTACTATGATTCTCTTTGTATTTGACTGAATGAAATCATCACTCGGGAGAATGTTGCATTTCTTCAAGTCGAAGCAGGAGCTTCTTTTACTCGGTGATATATGATATTGACAGTGTCTTGGGCAGTTGGTTTTCTATCTTGTATAGAATTGTTATCTGCTGCCCTGAGAAAAGTTCTCTAAACCTCCTTGTCTTGTATTTCTTTCATGATACAAGAAGAAGCTGGATAGATTGAGTCCAGCAAACAACAAATCTTTACTGTCATTTTCCAATAGCAGAAGTTCCTCTCCCTTTTGAAATGGAAGATGAGATTCAAGTTCAAATAGAACTGAATCCATTTTGTCATTTGGAAATGGGTGGACTTTAGAGGTCCATTATATGATGATTGGAACCTCCCAAATAGGTTAGATCAATCATGCACCGTGGGATACCCCCACTTCTCTTTTGTTTACATTCTATTTGGAGCTCCTCTCCCCACCTTAAAGAGTGAAGTCCGAACACGACTCTTTTTTTTTTATAAGGTAAAGATTTGGGTGGAGTCAGACATTGCTAGACCACTACCCAAGGACATCCTTTCGGATGAGACAAATATAAGATTTTAGTTTAATTAGCTTTTGAAATAATAGTTTTTTCATCGGCTATATTCATCCAAACTTTTCGGAGCTTAATGTTTTTTATTTACAAGTTTCCATCAGTTATCCTAATAGCTAGTTCCCAAACACCAAGCTTATTAACATATATTTAATACAAATAATCTATCAGCTTCATCTATACTATCAGTTACCCTTTTTACCAAACATAGCCCACATCTCATTGAGTCTACAGTCTTATTTATGCCCTTTGCTAATATACTAATTTGTTTATACACTCTCTCTATATACATTTTTCACGTATCTCATATTCCGTCTATAATATAATCCACCTCATTACTTTATTCCTTTTTTTTTTGGTATTGCTCATTACTTTATTCCTAGGGTCCACTAAGGGCGTGTTTGGGAAAGAGTGGGAGGGGTGGAAAAGATTGAAATTAATTTTCGGGTTTTGTGCTGATGCTATTTGGGAGTAGATGGAAGAGGTAGCCGAGGAGAGGAGGGGAGGGGGGTTGTTAATGCACCCCCATTTGCCACCTTCGGATTGGGGGTGGGGCGGGGTGGATGAGATTTTTCCACCCCAATCGGGCTTTTTTGCCCTTGCCTCGTCACTCACCTGCCTCTCTTCTTTCATGCTCTATTTCACATCTCATGGAAGACCCTACAAAAGTGTGGAGGACGACGACGACGAAGACGTCGGGATCTAGACTCAGGCCACCGAAGAAAGCCTTGAATTGGTATAGCCTGGACCCCGAGGTGGTTGCGGTGGTTCATCTCCTCCGGTTTTTCGCCCTTCAACAAATTTGGTGGAGGATTCCACAAACGGACATGGACTCGGCTCCTTCAATCAATTTTGACAAATTTGGTTCATAACTGTAGATTTCTGCTATTATCTTGCTAATCATTTCGATGAGGTTGGAGAGGGCGACAACGATGGGGTCGGAGAGGGCGAATGAAGCAAATGGGTTGGAGAGGGCTGCGTCGATGGGGTCGAAAAGGGCGGACAGAGCACATGGGTCGAAGCGGTTGCCAAAGATGGGGTCGGAGAGGGCAGATAGAGGAGGATTCAATTTACTTCGACGACAAAACGACATTTGCAGTTTCTCAAGCACATCTTCTCTCTTCCCCCTTAAATTTCCAAGGAACAAAATTCCCTCACCAAAATCACCAAAAGGTTCTTCCATTAACTTAAAAGAGTCAACCTGGAAGTTGCTGTAAACTAGTTCAACTAATGAACATGAAAGAGTAATCACGAACACGAGAGAATGACATGTTAGGGGTATGGTTAGGGGCATGTTTTACTTTTCACTTTATTCCATCCTACAAATAATCTACATCCAACCAAACACATATGAAAATATTTTCTATAAATAATCTCTATTCCGTCCACCCCTAATAGTAATCTCCAACCCCTCCACCCCTAAAAACAATCTTCATTCCTCCACCGCTAAAAATCTTCATTCCGTCTACCCCTAACAATAATCTCCATCTCATCCATCCCCTAAAAAAATAATCCTCTCGCAAACACACCATAAATATAATTGAGAGAGAGAGAAAAGAATGTATGTAGAAATGAGAGCATGGGTTAATTGTTGGGACTTGGGAGAGGTGGAACCATGGTTATTAGGATCCCGATCCGGATCTAACGATCCTACGATCCTACGATTCTAGGCAAGGTTTTGATCCGGATCGGGCATATAGACTCCTTCGTGCTAGGATCTACCTAGGATCCTATGGGATCGGTAGGATCTACCTAGGATCTACCGATCCTAGAAAAAATATCCGATCCTAGCAAAAATCATATTTGTGTAATTGTGTTTGTTTTGTTTGGATATTGGGCCTTCTGGATACGATGAGTCTTTTTATTTTTTATTTTTTGGCAACCCATCTCCTTAGAAATTGAAGGCAGAAGAGTGAAGACGTTGAATTCAAACCCTAAGCCCTTTGTTTCGTTACTCAACTCGACAAATCCACGTCTGAGCGTCTGAAATTGTTCATGATGTGGTTAATTGCGATGATGACATTTGAAACTAGAGATGGCATTGGATATTTGGATGTGTGATTTATCTCTTGTATGTTTGTCATATTTTAAGACATTATCCGTGTCTGTTTGTCACCTTTTAAGACATTATTCTTGGCAAATTATGAATGTTAAATGCTTATTATTGGACTATTTTAGTTACTTAATTTGTTTAAGGGAGGAAAAGCTTAGTTTTATTTTAAAATTAAGGTATTTGTTTAGGATGGTTTGTTTTTATTTTATTATTTATTTTATTTTTAATTTTTGTCTAGGATCTTACGATCCTACGATCCGATCCTACGATCCGATCCTACGTCTTTGTCTCGATCCTACACTAGGATCCCGATCCTAAAAACCATGGGTGGAACCTATTTAATTTTGCACTCTGTTTAAAGAGTATATTTTGATTAAGTGATTTTTTAAAAAAACTATTTAGACACCTAAAATATATGGGATCTGAGATAGTTTTTCTATGTAGTAAAAAGGCATTTATGTCCCTTTTACACGTGCACTTTGTAATATTATGGTTTAGGATGACGTCCACCTATTCTTTAAGTGCTACACTGCTATTATAGGCCTAGTGTTTCAATAATATGCGCGAATATTAGGCACACAATCGATGCGATGATAGCTAACTCTAGAGATGCTAAACCTATACTTGCCTTCCTTGGAAACAAGCTAAAAAACCCAGCAAAAGATCAAATTATATTTAACAATGAACCCTCTCCAACAATGTCGGTTTGAAAAACTTATCTAAGCACGTGAAGACGATTGGCGACGAGCTTGTGCGTATGAGAATGATTTTATTGAGGAGGACTGTAATCATTCCAAAAAATTATCCTTCTAATAATTAAATAGATATTAGTTGTAATTTTCAATAAAGTGAAAAGATGGAGTAATTATTTCAAGTATAAATGTATTTTTATTTACTTTCTTAAAAAAAGTGTAAAATTTTAAAATAATAGTTTATTTCATTGTATGTGGTTACAATGATAAGATAACTTAAGCTAAAATATTCATCTTTAAGAATAGAGCTGGGTGATGATAGATGCACCCAAGTTTTTTACTATATGCACCACCTAGACAAATGGCGAACAGACGAGCATGGCCTGACGGGCCTGCGTGGGCACTCGACCCCTATAGATCGTTAACGTAAAATAGATACCATCATGGCCTCTTGCAAATGAGACACATGACGGTCGAAAGACTTTCCTTTCTTCTATTGGGAACTGACCGAGAGATTCAAAAACAGATGGGTAGAACAACACCATCCATAAACAACATGGAGAATGGATTTCCTAAATGATAACCGAGGAGAATTAGGAGGGATGTTACCCCATAATCCACCAAGAAATGAAGATTTCCTCCGAGCATGGAAATATGGAATGTGTTATAAATTTTTCATCTCTGAAGAAAGGCCTATGCCTGACAGCTTCCTGTTCCAGTATATGACCCAGTTCCAAAAAGAAATCATCAAAAAACTAGCAACTTAAAAAAAATCAACCAGATGATAATGCATATCTTATATAGGCATTTTTGGGCTAGTTCGGTTGCATTTAGTTCATAATTTGTATTTAAACTGCATCTTGTGATTATTTTGGAAGAATTCGGATTCTGCGCAAATTTGTGGCTATTTTGCAGAGTTAAATCTGAATACTATAAAGAGATGCAATAATCTTGGAGTGGAATGCAAATAACAAGAAACAAGAGATGTGGAGCTGCTTCCGGACTCTAGCAACGAGAAGACGCAAGGAGCTGGATGCAGCGGTAGCAGCACCTATGTCGCGGCCGCCGCATTGAACGCCAGCGAGACGGCGCGTTTCGATTTGAAACCCTAGTTTGTTGATTTGTTTTTTAGGTCGGCTTAGACTTTTAAAAGACCAAACATTGCTAGTTTTCATTTTTACGTCTATTCCATTCTACTTTTCATCAGACAATTAGAGATTGAGCGATGTTTTCCATGAGGAACTAAACTCATCTGTTCTGCCTACGATTTGAAGCTTTATTTGGATTGATTGTGAGTTTCTAATTCTCGTTCCTAGATTCCGCTATTGAATGCTTCAACTTCTTTGCGCTTATTGATTGATTGTTTTGTTCTTTCTTGTCTGGCCAACTTGTTAGATCGATTCAATTGTTAGGGTTTTGTAGATTCCTGATTGTGAACCTTAACCCAAGTAGCAAACTTGTCCCTTTAGGTCTGATTGAACTAATTGGATAAGTAGAAAGTTGGATGTGTTGTTAAATTGCTTTCTGATGAACTGCAAATATCTTGGTTAATCTCTGAACTTAAAGCTATCAATTGGGTTAAATCCTTTTCTGAGGGACTGTCCAATTGATAAGGGTTTCTATGACTGATTGGACTAGTAACTGTATTAGGTTGGGACAAGGGCATTTATAGGAAAACTAAAAGGACGAGAAGAAGTTACAAGGATCGTTTTAACCAAATAAAGTGGAAAATTGTAGGTAGAACTATTTCTCACAATTGTTTGAATCAAAACCATTTACTTTTGCTCTCATCAATCCGCTTTGATTAAAGGCGGATCTTTTACATTCTTCACGAAAACCCCCCTTTGGTTACTTAATTGGCACTTAAATCACATTTAAATAACGAATTTCCCTGTGGATCAACCTCTTACTTATTGCTATACTAGTCATAGGTTTGAGATTTATTTTGACGGATCCCGTCAAATTTGGCACCGTTGCCGGGGAAGTTTATTGATTCTTGTGTGTTTTTGGTGCTACATAAACCAAGCAAACAAACGTCATAGCATGCATTCAAGTGATCAAAGCTTAGAAGCAGAAATCATCCAACCTTACCAGAAGTATGTGTTTCTCTCATGCTCTCATGTGTTTAGGTTTTCAAGTACAACTCGCAACTCAATCCGAAATGCACTAAGCTCATAGACATTGACCACAATATCACCAAATCTCCACCGAAATGCCATTACTTGCGGGACACAATAAAGAAAAATAAGCAAAATGTGACTTTTTTTTTCTTTTTGTTTCTTTTCTTCCTTTTTTTCTATTTATTTTCTTGTCTTGGTATCTTCCTTATGCGAGGCGCAAACATGGGTGTCATGAATGACCCTAGTCTATCAACACCTCAACCTACATAAATAAAGTCCACTTGGACATCTTTTGACGCAAGTTACAAACATGGGTGTCATGAATGAACCCGGTTACTCAATGACACCCATGGGTATGATTCACGTAAAACGGTGTTGAAAACTATCCACTAAGGAAGAAAGATTGATCATTGAGTAACCGGGTTCATTCATGACACCCATGTTTGTAACTCGCGTCAAAAGATGTTCAAGTGGACTTTATTTAAGTAGGTTGAGGTGTTGATAGACCGGGGTCATTCATGAAACCCATGTTTGCGCCTCGCATAAGGAAGACACCAAGGCAAGAAAATAAATAGGAAAAAAAAAAGAAGAAAAGAAACAAAAAGAAAAAAAAAAGTCACATTTTGCTTATTTTTCTTTATTGTGTCCTGCAAGTAATCACATTTCGGTGGAGATTTGGTGATATTGTGGTCAATGTCTATGAGCTTAGTGCATTTTGGATTGAGTTGAGAGTTGTACTTTAAAGCCTAAACACATGAGAGCATGAGAGAAACACATACTTCTGGTAAGGTTGGATTCTGCTTCTAAGCTTTGATCACTTGAATGCATGCTATGACGTTTGTTTGCTTGGTTTATGTTTGAAGGGATTTCATGTGGGGTGCATTGATTTGTGTTCATTCTATCATTGCTTGAGGACAAGCAAAGGTTCAGTGTGGGGGAATTTGATAATGCATATCTTAGATAGGCATTTTTGGGCTTGTTAGGTTGCATTTAGTTCATAATTTGTAGTTAAATTTTATCTTGTGATTATTTTGGAAGAATTCGGATTCTGCGCAAATTTGTGGCTATTTTGCAGAGTAAATTCTGAATACTATTGAGAGATGCAATAATCTTGGAGTGGAATGCAAATGACAAGAAACAAGAGATGTGGAGCTGCTTCCGGACTCTAGCAGTAAGAAGACACAAGGAGCTGGATGCAGCGGCCACAGCAAACATGTCGCGGCCGCAGCCAGGAGAGGACGCAGCACGCGTGCAGCGGCCGCAGCACCTATGCCGCGGCCGCCGCATTGAACGCCAGCGGGACGGCGCGTTTCGATTAAATGAAACCCTAGTTTGTTGATTTGTTTTTTTAGGTCAGCTTAGACATTTAAAGACCGAACATTGCTAGTTTTCATTTTTACATCTATTCTATTCTACTTTTCATCAGACAATTAGAGATTGAGCGATGTTTTCCATGAGGAACTAAACTCATCCGTTCTGCCTACGATTTGAAGCTTTATTTGGATTGATTGTGAGTTTCTAATTCTCGTTCCTAGATTCCGCTATTGAATGCTTCAACTTCTTTGTGCTTATTGATTGATTGTTTTGTCCTAAATCGCATTTGAATAACGAATTTCCCTGTGGATCGACCTCTTACTTATTGCTATACTATTCATAGGTTTGAGATTTATTTTGACGGACCAACGACAGGTTTTCCTCCCATCACCAGGTTAAATGGTGTGATATCATATGTGCCTGCATGGAGGTTACCTAGGGAAAAACTCGTGTTCCTCATTATTTAATCATGGTTGTTGACACAGAACAAGATTGGTTCATTGAAGATCCCATATATACCCAACAAGCATGAATAAGAACACCTAGAGAAGCAAGGGCGATGAGTTTCTTCTACATCTATTATTATATCTCTCAATTCCAGAAGACTGATTGTTGCATATTCAAAGTCAGAAATACAACTTTCATTGTACAAAACGTTGAATTGGACGTTGTTGGTGGAGAAGTTGTTGAAGTTGCTCGATGTGAAGTGAAGGATCGGGTCAGGCCGATCCGGGCTAGTAACGTCGGATCGGACGTTGCTAGGCAAAATATTACACAATCTCTCTCTCACACACACACAAACACAAAACACGTCCAAAAGGACGTTGTTAATCAATTTTTTTATTTTTAATTATTTTATATTAGGCCCGATCAGGACCGTATTAGCAACGTTCAATCCGACGTTGTTGCCCAGCCCAACCCAATCCTTCACGGGCCATTGAATAATGTCGATAACTTCTCTACTCAACAACGTCCAATCTAACGGTGTACATCGTCAAATTCAATGTTAAAACAATGTCCAATTGAACATTAATTTGCGGTGTATATAGGGTGCGCGAATATTTATAACCATGTTCTTCATCATCATCTTCTCTATTGGCTTTTTTTAATTACTTTTAAAAAATAATTTTATACTAATTACTTTAAAGTCTCTAATTATTAAAATAAATTTTAAAAATTTATCTTTTTTATTTCCTAAAACGCGCTAAGTAATAAATAATTTATATCAGATACTAGTATATTTTATAAAACTTTCAATCTTTTGAGTTATTTCATAAAACTTTGAATATCTTTTAGTAATTGAGTTCAGGCCATGTGTAGTGTGTACGGTGTACCCTTTGAAAGGAGGAGGAAGGTGGGAGGAGATGGGAGTTGTACGGAGGGATTGACGACAGCTGGTTTTTGCAGTACGCTTTTATACCTCAATTAGGACTTCTGCAATGGAAACCATATCCTCCCTGATCTTCAATTCCTTACTTACCTTCCTCCCTGTTTCCTTTTTGCAAAGTTGCATCTTGTTGGTTGCTGGTTGAGGTGACATATATCAAACCACACCCTCTCCCTCTCTCTCTCTCCGTGTATATTCATATAAGGGGGGGCTAGGGGTCACGTGCCCCTCTTCTCATTTGACGGATTACTTATGTGTATGCTCCTCGTCGATATCTTCGTTTTGATATATAATACATCATAAACTGACATCTGAGTGAAAAGTTATGAACGTTTAAAAATTAAATGTATTAATCACTTTAATTTTATTTTAATAGACTATATATAATGCTTTTATATTCATCTCGAGAACTTTAAAATGAGAGATTATATCAAGCATTTCGACAATTAGATAATAAGTTACGCAAGTTTAAATTTTTGTGTTTGGTTATACATTATTATATGTTAAGAGTGCAACAAGTTATATATTGACTAGAGTTGTTATTCGAACCGAACAAGTCTTGGTATTGCTTGTTTATATATGTGCTTGTTTGTAGCTCGAGTAGGCTTGTTTAGTAAATTAACGAGTTCGAACCGAGTTTTTTTCAAGTATTATGCAACCTTACTTGCTCATGACATAGTAACTTAAAGGAAATTTTATAAATTTCATAAAATTCGAGCTTAACTTGACCTGATCCGATCTTTAAATTGAGCTTGAAAATGTGCTCATGCTTAACGCATTTAGTAAATGAAGCTCGAGCCGAGCTTTTATTGAGTAGAATCCGAGTCAAGCTCGAGCTACTCGGCTCATATAATAACCCTAATATTGACTTAATGTTTATTATATTGTGTTTCATATCCTTATTTAATTTTTTTTCCGGATATTTCATTTATTTATTTATTTTAAACGGGATTTATTTATTTATTTTAAACGGGAAAAAATAATACTCTATCCGTCCGGAAATAAATGATGTTTTGACTTTTTTGCACGTAGTTTTAGGAGCTAAAAACTATATAAAATCTTATTTATTTTAATTAATGTTTTTCATAGTTTAATAATAACTATTAAACTATGAAAAAATTAATTAAAATATACTCCCTCCGTTAATTAAAACTTGACGTTTTTAACACCTCAAAAAGTGTTAAAAATTGTATAAAATATTAACTTTTTTAACATATTTTTTAAATAATTTCATACTTGTTACTATTAATTATGAATTTATAAAAACAAATTTAAAAAAATGTTAATATTTCATATAGTTTTTATCATTCTAAAAAAATGTGCATGAATAGTAAACGACAAGTTTTAATTAACAGAGGGAGTATAAGATTTTATATAGTTTTAGCTCCTAAAACTATGTGCAAAAAAATCAAACATCGTTTATTTCCGGACGGAGGGAGTAGCGTTTTATTATAAACTGATGACATTTAATGTTAAAATAACATAATTTATTGTCGTATTATATAAAAAAATTTATATTAATTTAATCCAAAACGACATTATACACGTACGTATATTGTGTCCCCTTCCTAAAATTTTATGGCTCCGCCACTGTTCTTAGATACTGGATTCATTTCCACTGTGGGTAAAAACCTCGCTCAAGGGTTTTTGTTTATATTTTTTGCAGTATTTCCTTTGTCAATTCACGTTGGGGAATTTACAGTCGATTTTTTTTCCTCTTATTTACAAACCTCTATGCATATACATTATATATATGAAGTTAATATATGTGCATACTTCTTTTGACTTTAGCAGAAGTGGGAATGCAAGGAATGAAACTCGAAAAGTCGCATAACAAATTATGAGAACAAAATTGAAGATGAGGATTCAATTCCATGCCCTTGCCGGTTCTATATATATGAAAGCACGTGCAAGCAAATTGTCACATATTCAATCTATATGTGGATTTAAAATTGAAGTCATATTGAATTTCTAAGTTACATTATTATTTTTCTTTCCCGAAAAAAGAAAAACACATGGTGGATGACACAAATTAAGGTTTGTTATTTGTAATTTTTTGGTTTTGGAAGGTTGAAATTAACTTCGAAATCCGCTTCTAAGTAGGCCTGTTCGTAGACCTTATCAGAGCATCCTCAATGGTGAGAATCAACTTTCTCATTTTATTTTTTTTATCTGATTTGGGTAATTCGACCACTATGAATAATCTCTCTACTTTTCGGTGTCTCAATATATTGAGAACATTTTCAAATCCAAAACCAATTAAATGATGTCACCTGTCTCCATAATAAATCATTTTTTTCTTCTTTATTGGGGGTGTGAAAAAAAATGATTTAGAGAATCCGACTATTATGAGAATTGAAAAATAAATTAGAGAGGGGTTAAAATAAAGTTAATAGTAAGAAGTGAGATGAACAAATTATTGGGAATCAGACGAAAGTTTTAAGCTTTATTTTCTCCTAACACTTTTTTCTTTTTATTTTTGGGTGTTGTTTTTTACACCCCAAAATTTTACTATTTACACCCAAAATTCAAGTTTTTATTTATTTTTTAAATAAACCCTACGCCTCCTGAGTCATAGACGTGTGACTCAAAAGGGGCAGGGTATGTATACAGAAAAAATAGCTACGCCTCTTGAGTCACACACCTATGACTCAAGAGGCGTAGAGTTTATTTTAAAAAAAAAAACAAAAACTTGAATTTTGGGTGTAAATAGTAAAATTTTCGGGTGTAAATAACAAATCCGTTATTTTTGGGTGTTGTTTTTTACACCCCAAAATTTTACTATTTACACCCAAAATTCAATTTTTTATTTTTTTTTAAAATAAACCCTACGTCTCCTGAGTTATAGACGTGTGACTCAAGAGGGGCAGGGTATGTATACAGAAAAAATAGCTACGCCTCTTGAGTCACACACCTATGACTCAAGAGGCGTAGAATTTATTTAAAAAAAAAACAAAAACTTGAATTTTGGGTGTAAATAGTAAAATTTTCGGGTGTAAATAACAAATCCGTTATTTTTTGGTGTGCTAAAGTTACTATGAAAGGTTGGAGGACAAACCCTTTTATTAACCCGCTGGTCATGCATCCCAAGGTTTTACAGGAACATGCTTTGACTAAATTTCCTCATTTTTTTTAACAAAAATTAATAAAAATTATAATATTTTACTATATAATTTTAAATGTATAAAAAAGTCAAACGATTTATATTTTGAGTCAGAGTAGATGTTAGAAGGTTTAGTCACATATTGAGTTTCTACATGCTTAACTATGTTTTTGCAGTGTTTGTACAATTGTACGTACTTTTAAACGGTTAACCGTTTGTTTTTCTATGAAAACCGGATTCTTAGAGAGATTCTTAGTGAGAAGCTTTCAATGTTAACAAAGGTTTAAGCTTTTCCTTGGCTTTGTTATAAATATAGGTTTAGAACTTACTTGATTATAGTTCGAGGTTAGGCAATTCGGAATTTGTGTTTGTTTTAGTAGATACTAAATGGTTATACTATAGGGTAAGGATACAAAACATTAGACTAAAATTAAATAAGTAGATTGAAAAACTCTATTAAAAAGTTTAAGTTTGGTGGTTTTTATCCCGTAACTACTATTTCATTGATTGATGATTTTCACCTAAAATCAATGTGTTTGAAACTATTCTGGAATTCTTTTTTATATATTTTGGTTTTTCGGGAAAAAAAAAAGTGGTTTTTAATGATCTTGAGAAATTTTCCACATTGTTGCATAAGGTACGAGTTATAGAGTATAGTTAGTCAGCCCAGATCTGTTATCTCATTCTCACTATTTCTTACTATTCTCTCTCACATAATCTCCCACCCTTAGCCATTTTTCTTTATTTTTTCAAATTCTAATTATTTTTTAAAAAATTTGGGTGGAGAGGAGAGACATTAAGAGGAAGAGATTTTGAAACAGATGATCTCATTTGATAGTTAGCTGGGTGTAAGAAAATGTTTTTATGATTTCTAAATATATATTCTACTTGTCTTCTCCTGCCACGTACGGTCATTTAATTTAATTGCATAAATTTGGTACTCCGTAGTGCCCAAATGTAATGTGCCTATACTACATGATTGCACTAGAAGTTTCGTACAAGTACATCTTCTATACATGTAATGATATCAGGCATATATATGCCCATGCTATAAGATGCATTATTAAAATGTACTCCCTTCACTCATAAATACTTGTTGTTTTAGTTTATATTTTTCATTTATAAATATTTGTCATTCTATATTTTTTTTATTTTTTTATTAAGCAACGAGATCAGATAAATCTGAATCTCGATGGTCGACAAGTCGACAGACGGACGACCATCAAAACCTACAATAAAAAACCAAAAAGGTGAAATACAAAAAGCAGAAGCGCACCCTGCAAAGATGAATATAGGTAAAACTAAATCTAGCTAGTTGGGAATGTAGACTACAGATGAAGCCAAACACCGTCATGAAACAACACCGCTATCAGAAATTCTTATAGGCGGTGAAGAGGAACCTCCAACAAGCTCCTTCCCGATCACGGGGTCGCCTCGTACACACCATCTCGACCCCATCCAATCCCGACTCCGACTGCCAAAACCCAAACGAAAAAGAAGAACGCATAGAGGCATCAAAGTAAAGTCGCACGCCGCCCGAACAAATTGCACCACGAAGGACCGGTCGAAACAAACCGGTCAAGCCCTATCGGGATTTAATTCAAGCTCTTTTAAGCGGGATTTCAAGTCCTTACAGTATTTGTAGAGTTGTTAATTCAAGCCCTTTTGAGATTTATTTTAAGCCCTTTCGAACGAGATTTCAAGCTGTTGTGGGATTTGAGAAATTTTTACATATGTATAATTAGAAAATATACATACATAAAAAAATTGGTTGGGATTTGAGGTGCTTTTATAAAAATACATATGTAAAAACACTATATATATAGGGTGGTTCGGATGTACTCACTTTTTATGGTGTTAAATGTTAACAAATCAGCACCATTGGATAGAAACGAATAATGACTCCCAAATTACCGAATACTAACTCTGAACTTGCCAAATAATCGATAATCCATTTACTTCTTATTTCAAATGAGCAATTTATCAACGAATACTAACTCTGAACTTGTTAAATAATCGAAACTTGGCAGACAAAATTTATAACAATTCAAAACTTGCAACTATTCGATTAATTGTTAGTAATTATTCGTTAAGTTGATAGTAGTTATTCATTAAGTCAAAGACCAGGGAGGCAATTCATAATGCGTTTGAATTTTATCTGTCAATGCTCGCCTGCTACTAGGTTATCAGTAAATAGTTATATTATATTGAATAAAAAAGGAGAGAATTGAACATTTTAAAAACACTTTTTCTATATTTAAATCAACATATGGTTGTTCGAAACAAAACTAAATTGATGTGTAATTTTCTATAAACTTTTATTATAAATATAATTTTGTGAAAACTCGTCTATTTTAATTTTTAAGGGTAAATTTTTTTAATTTATCCTTAATAATTTTGGGGAAAAAAATTCTTATAGGGGGTGGTTGTGCAACCCATGCCTTTGGCCCATGGTTCCGCCCCAGGAGAGTGATGTTAGTGAGTGAAGGAGGGCTACAATCGTCATTTCCTACAACAAACATTGTGTCTAAAAATTCAAAGAGTCCACCTGTAAGGCATTGAGTCCACCTGTAAGCCATTCACTAGCTACTTACCTAAGTGTTTCTTCTCACCTAAAATCAAACACTCCCTCCCACATCTATATATAGATTTCACAATCTCCCTACCTTCATCCTCCCCTCCTTCAATACATTGATTCAGAAAGTCGATCTAACAGATAATGGTGAAGAGCGAACAAAAGATCCAATCCTCAAAAGCAATGTCGTCGTCGTCGACGTCGACATCGTCGTGGGGGTCGATATCATCGCCGCAGCAGCAGTCGCCGCCTCAGTCGTCTTCTTGTTACAAGAAGAAGTTCAAGGGGGTTAGGATGAGGAGCTGGGGCTCCTGGGTGTCCGAAATAAGGGCACCTAACCAGAAGACTAGGATATGGCTAGGGTCCTACTCTACCCCTGAGGCAGCTGCTAGGGCTTATGATGCTGCCCTTGTTTGCCTTAAGGGCTCCTCCGCTAACCTCAACTTCCCCATTGATGACCTCCACATCCCCATCCCCATCCCCAATCCTGATTCAATCATGTCCCCTAAATCCATTCAAAGAGTCGCCGCCGCCGCTGCCGCTGCCGCTGCAACTAATCCTGATCCTCCGCCGCCGACCTCATCCCCGTCCCTCAGCCACTCGGCGGATCTGATTCCGATCAGCACCTCTTCAATGGCTGATGCTTTCCCCATTGATGAGCCTGAACTGCCTGATTATTGCTGGTTCGACGACTTGGACAACGCCTTCCAATCTCCCAAATATCTCATCGATCCAGATTTTAGTAGCTCCTTCTTCTTCAATCCCCCCAATATGATTATCGATTACGAAGATCCCGCCGATATCCCTCTCTGGAGCTTCTGCTGATTCCAGATTCAGTTCATCGATCCTTTTATTAATTATATTAATTCTTTCATTCATTGATTCATACATACACAGAGATTCCATTTCAGCACACAATTTTTGGTGGGAATGGGAAATCGATCTCTGTTATGATGAGTTCCTCCTGTATACTACATTATTATGTATGCAACAAATTAAATGCTTTCAGATATTCATTTGTAACTTTAGTGTGACAAGATCCAACTTAATTACTCTTGTCACATCATACTATATTGTACTAATGTAATGTGATTGATTTGGCTTGAATAATTAATAACAATGTATTCTATTTTTGAATTTATGATGATTACTGAGGAAGGTAGGTTGCAGAAATAGTTATTGGAACTTGAATGCATCTGCAAAAGTAATTGTGCCTTCCTTGGATTCTTCATTCTTAAGGTTTGAGCATCATATATCTGTTGGATTCATTTTTTGGGAAACAATAAACAAACTTATTTTGCCAGCTTGTTTTTGTACTACCCAATATTAATCTTCTCCTTAGATGGTTGAAATCGAGATTAAGGTATATGCCTTAAATCACGAGAGCTCAAAGACGGGTTTTTTTCAATTGATTTTAGGATGGAACCTCAGTATCTAACAAGTAGAAATAAATTATTATCGATGCCCACATCTCTGGGCCTTATATAGCTTCGTATAGAAACTAGTATGATGGAGTGAACTTTTGTGTGATATACTACTGCAATGGCTTCAATATATTTGAGTACCAATGTTGCTGACAAACTTGATCATGGACATAAAAACACTAGTGGTATTGGTAGATACAATTTCGAAAAATGTAAGTTGAAGAAATCGATCTGACAAATTTAATAGTTTACAATATTGCTTAATTGTAAAATGTTTAGTTACTTAATGTTATATGTATATATTAATGTGAGATTAATGAATCGACGCGTTTCAATGATCAATGAATCAAGAGAGCATATATCGTGGTAATACAAGCAAGAAGATGTAAAATACAAGGAAGGTTCTTGTGGAATACAAAATTGGAGATCCAATTCCAGCTGGCTACAACCTCACAATTAATTTATTCACTATCCCAACTGTCATATATAGTAAGAAGTCTGTATGTTTACATCACATATGTATATTTTTAACTACTCATCTTTCCCGGTTTTGTTGTATAATGTGAGTAATTTTCAACTTTCCTACTTCATATGCATCATCAAATAGACAATCGATCATATCCCACGTATGAGAAGCTAGTGGATCAATATCACTATACATATCAATTAAGGGTCTGTTTGATTAACATATACTTGGTATTTTGGGTGAATTTTGTTGTTACAATTTAAGATGTAGAGACTTTGGAAACCAGTGGAAAAATCGACGGAAAGTTGTAAGGTTGAAAACTCAAAAGTTGTGACGTGGTATATATCCGAACCCATTGTCTTATAAACGATTTCGTTGTGACCATAAATGTAAGTCGGCAGTCGACATCGCCCCCCTAAGGCTACACAACACACCTCCAAAGTGTGGACTCGAAACAAGGGTTTGTAATCACGAAAGAATGCTCAGAACGATCAATAGAAAGGGACGATTGTGCAAGGAGTTTAAGATATTTTTTTTGCAAACTGGAAATGTCACTTTATAAGGAGGAAGAAGATACTCCACCAGTTGAAAACGTGCATGAGAAAACCGCTCAGCAAACTGATAAAGGAGAGAAAAATCAGGAAAAAAATTAAAACGGACGAAAGGATATGTTACGAAATCCTTATTGAAAAATTATTTCGTAACTTATCTTGGCCAAAATTAATTAACCGTGACGCAAAAATAGACCCCATCCCACCACACCCGTGTCACGGACCGGACCGGCGGTAGCACATGTGAGTCTCTTATTCCATCTCTCAATCATAGAGGTGGAACAAGTACCCTTTTAAACAAATCTCTCAAGTCCTTAGATATTAATATGGACAAGAGAAACATTTCACATTCCATAAAACCCATTTCAACTATTGTTCCTCTAACAATCCTCCATAAATGTGAAGAACTCGAGTTTTCTAAAACCAACTTGAAGAACAATGTTATGAGCATGTTACGGAAAAAGTACTTAAATGTTGGTGTCTTAAAATTGAACCAACTCAAAGTGAAATTGAACAACCCTTAACTCAAATAAGTGAACGAGTCTTAAACCTTTTTTTTATTCAATAACTGATTTCTATAGCACATACATGTTCTTTAGTAATTCTACGATAATACCTGCAAATGTTGGCAGTCACCTCAGACCTTGGGTGCTAAAGGGGATCTAGAAATACCACCCCAGTCTTCCATAGAAGGAGACCAACCCTTCACACTCTCGTAGGTGATTCCATCAAGTCTACCTCACATAGACCACCTTTATAGGACTATGTAACCATTATGAGCATTACGTTGAACCTCTACTCCTTTTGGTAAATCCATCTGTTCCTTCTCAATATAGGACCACCCAACTTTGGGCTATGGACTCATTAAGAGTACACGACTCAACCTTCCTCAATACACCTACCTATCTTAGGAATGAGATGTGGTATATGTCTTATCATATGGGTTTGAGTCCCATTCCCCTATATGAGTATTTTTGTCATATTGCTTCTGTAGTTTTCGACTTTCTCATATTCATTGATGCTGGTATTTAGGAGTCGTCTTTCTATTGGTGGTTTACCATCAAGCCAAGTGTCTTTCCTTATTTTAGCACTTTTTTCATTATTAATTTGCCATATTAATCCTTCGCATAATGCATTTTTCAACTCGATCCATATAAACATAGAATATGTAAAATAAGTAAAATAGAAAAATTATTAGAGTTTGAATGTAAACAATTGGAGATTTTACAAATTGCTCTTCCATTTTAGAAATATTTTGCCGAAATTGTTGAAGATGCTTGTAAAATTGTTAATGGAGGTTTTAAATTAGCAAGTCAAGTATTGGTGAACAGATAGAGTAATTCCTGTGATGAAAATATTTCAGGAAAGTATCGATGACTAAATGGAATATGTCTTTTCAAACTGCATAATATTTTAAAAATACTCCCTCTAATCTAAAGTATTTGAAGCTTGATTTTTTTACACACATTTTAAAAAATTAAAAATTTTACAAAATATTATTATTTATCAATAGTTTCGTACTTATAGCTAATAAATATGAAATTATTTATTTATATAAAAGTGATTAGTTGTTTTTTTATTATTTTTTCTTAGTTGTGATTTTCAATAAAGTTAAAAAAAAAAGAATAAGGAGATTTTAAAGTTGATAGTGGCAATTTCTTATAAGGAAACTCATTAGAAAGAAAAAAAAAAAGACTCGTTCTTTGGTGTTGTGATGGCTTGGTTGGCTTGTATTCATTTGTCCGGGTGCCTTGTGGGACGGCATCTCGCGCGATTTCCTTCGGGTGTGTGGTGTTTGGTCTCAGTGGCCTTCACAAGGCCTGTTCAACTGCGTCTCTCGCCTCTGTGTCATCTGCAGATCTGTTTGGTTTGCCAGTGCTGGATTTGTCATTCCGTTTCTACCGATGTCACCTCTTCTATGGGTTCATTTTGGTGGTGGGTTGAATTGGTAATAATAGGCATCCTATCCTCTCTGGTGCGATTTGCATAGGTGTCATATTCTAGAGCAATTCGCATACATGTTATATTCTGAATTAATATGGTATTATCTTTTTAGCCACATCAATTAATAAACCAATATAATTTTGCCGTCTCAATTATGGTCCCACTTATTCTTATAAATATTCAACCATATATCTTAATTAGTTAGAAAAATGATCTTTTTAGATCAAATAATCTATCCAATATTACATTAATTAATACTACCTCCATTGCAAAATATAAGGGTTTTTACTATTTGACACGTTTTTTAATGAGCTAAAAACTCTATGAAATATTAATTTTTTATTAAATTTTTTTACATAGTATTATACATATTATTACTATTTGACACGTTTTTTATTGAGATAAAAATAAATAATTTTATATAGTTTTTATCATTCTAAAAAAATGTGCGTAAATAGTAAACGACATGTTTTGTAGAACGGAGCAAGTATACGGAAGTAATTTTTGAAAGGACACAAAGCTAGGTGAGATAGTTATAGATGTTGACATCGACACGCTTTGGTACTATTTGTACCTTTTAGGCTAAGATGTTGACATTCACACGCTTTGACACTATTTGAACTGGGTCGCTCATGCCCCACCTTAACCTACCCATACTCCCATCTTAATTAGTCCAAACACAAAGTTAAAATGTCTTCTAAATTCTACCATGTGCATAGATACTCATGTTG
Source organism: Persicaria maculosa (assembly GCA_963922045.1). Taxonomy (NCBI): domain Eukaryota; kingdom Viridiplantae; phylum Streptophyta; class Magnoliopsida; order Caryophyllales; family Polygonaceae; genus Persicaria; species Persicaria maculosa. Next base: position 54,258,064 of record OY998270.1, read on the forward strand.
TTCCTCTATGCATTAAGACGGAATTGATTTTTAGTACGTTTGCACATACTCAATCATTACGAAATTTTTAAAAAATAATATAAACGAATCATAAATTCGTTCGATTCTGAAAAATATAGGTCTGTTTGTGTTAAATTTTAAAACCAACTTTTAAAACTAAAAAAAGAGTCATAGATTTTAATACTCCGTATGAATGAATTTATGATCCGTTACTTATATTGAACGGATTAAAGATCCATTTAATACTTTTTTTTAATATAAGACGCATTTTAATGCTCAGTACGTATTAGACATATATGTGACCGTTTGAAATTTAAACGGCTCTAAAATTCGTTTAGGTTAGTGTATACGGAGTATAGTACAAGTTGTGGAAACATATAGTCTTGTGGATATAGATCAATTGATCAAATCATTCAAAAATATCAAATGCAATGCATGTTTCGGGTACTGCCATTAAATTAAAGATAAGGTAACAACAGCTCATCGAATGGCAGGACACGGTATCGATCTTAACCACCAAAACTCCAATTTATGACTCTCCGTACGATGTGTACGTACAATCAATAGCTATAATTTTTTTTAAAAAAATATATTCATATATTCGATAAAATATATTACTATACTTATTTTTAAAGGATATTGTAAATATTAATTTTAAAGTTGTTGATAATGTGGGTGGTTCATTTCACATCGTATTTTACGAGTTTGTATGTTTGTTAAGTTGGAATTTAAGTATATAAATTGTCTTTGGTGTAATGTCTTTTTTTTATAAGGTAAGAATTTGAGGGTCAGACAAGTCTGGCTCCTCGAGTGGCCGATAAAGTCGGTAGACGGCGAACCGTCAAACATACAACGTGAAATAGAAAGGTGCAGTACAATCAATGACAAGCTAACAGATCCAGAAGAACAAACGAACCTAACCCTATGACGTTGGAGACTACATAGACTACGAACCGACACCAAGCACCATAAGCAATGACACCGCTGGTCAACAGTACATCAAAAGTCCCTGTGTGCAGTGAAGATGATCCTCCTAGGAAATTTTCGGATCATGGAGTCACCTTGATACACACTGCCTTGACCCAAGCCAGAGCTCCAACTAAGAATAGGAACGCTATGACTGCCCAAAGATGCAACTGAGAAGCAACCAAAAGTAAAACACACCTGAAAGCCCTTTCAGGATTTTAAAAAGGCCCATACGAGATATTAATCAAGCCCTTTCAGGATTTAGTTTAAACCTTTCGGACTTTTATTGAGGCCTTTTCGGGATTTAGTTTCAACCCTTTTAGACACGTTTACTCAAAGAATGTGAAAGTATATATTTGTAAATGTATATATATAGTCAAAGAAACTCAAACGAAAAGTAAAAAACCCTTTGGGATGTTTTTATTCAAAATATATATAAGCTATTTTTTTTCCTTTTCTTCGGGATGCTTTGGCCCAAGACAAAGCCTTGGGCCCAAAGAACAAACACGGGTTAAAATTTCGGGTCATTCAGGCCCAAAAAAAAATCAAAGGCGGTTGTTGCACGCGAAGCCCGAACACGACCAAGGTTAGTCAGGAAACCACTAAGCACACACCACACCAACTAAGCAAGTGGAAAACGGTGTCGGTAAATCCGCTAGAGACACATGCATTGACCTGACAGAAACCCATCAGGACAGGGAGTAACAAGGAGGGATTAGCCAAGACAAAACGCAATTTTGGGAGGCACCTGGAAAGAGAAGGTAGAGGGCGCAGAGCACTCCACAGGCACCGCTCCACAAGGCACCTAGATCTCGATGGAAAAGGACACAGGAACCTCCACCCCACAAAAGCCCCAACCAAATCAGAGGAGAAAGGAGATCCAACACCATCCCAAACCGAGAAACCCTAGAAACGGAGACTAGAGCCCCAAACGGACACAAAGAAGAAAGGATCACCACCAGAAGAAGAGGATGAGAACAAGAGGAAAGAAGAAACCAGGGAGGCGAGGGTGGCCGGAGAGACGACTCAATCGGAGACCAACGGGGACGGTGTAATGGGTTATATATAGTTTGATTGTTTTAAAAAAAATAAGTATTGGGTTATATACAGTTAGCCTTATTTAGTTTATGAATAATATTTAAATAGTAAAGATAAATATAATAATATAATCGAGAATGAAAATAATTATTGAAGAGTGTTATATTTGTAAATTGAATTGATAGAAAAGAATGAATTTTAAGATGTTAGGGATGTGATAAAGTAAGAAAAGTAAAAATGAGATGTTAGGATAATATTTGTAATTTGATTTTTCTTCTTTCAATATAAATATGGCAAAATTATAGAAAACCACCCTTTAAATAAGGGTGTTTTTACTTAACCACCCTTTAAATTTAAAATTACATAAAACCACCCTTTAAATGGTATTTGTTTACAACTCACCACCCATTCAACTATTTTCTTTCATTTATCATTAAATATATTATATTTTAATATTTTTAAACTCAAATTTGGTTATAAATATATTCATATTTTGAATGTAAGAGCTCGATCATATTTTAGGGATTATTTTATTTATTTGAAAAAAATAATATTAAATATATCCTAGAATTATTATCTTAATTTATGGTTGAAAATGTTTATAAAATTTTAAAATATTATGGAAATTACTCTTATTTATTTATATTTTAAATAAGAGTAATTTACATAATGTTTTAAAATTTTATAAATATTTTCAAACATAAATTAAGATAATAATTCTAGGCTTTATTGATTATTATTTTTAAAAATAAATACAATGATCCCTAAAATATAATTGGGCCCTTAAATTCAAATTTTGAATATATTTACAATCAAATTTGAGTTTAAAAATATTAAAATATAATATATTTAATGATAAAGTAACGAAAATAGTTGAATGGGTGATGAGTTGTAAACAAATACCATTTAAAGGGTGGTTTTCTGTAATTTTGAATTTAAGGGGTGGTTAAGTGAAAACACCCATATTTAAAGGGTGGTTTTCTGTAATTTTCCCTATAAATATTTGTCATTTGAGAAATTTTGTTGTTTTTAGTACTTTTTACTCTTTTTTTTATTTTATTTTTCTGTATGATTTCTAAATTTTATTCTGTCTCTATCAATCGGCCCGTCAAATCTCTCACCATATCTGTGATTGTATTGAACCTAATTCTGTCATTTAAAGAAAGAAGGCCCAGGAGAGGAGACTACCAAAAAAAAAAAGAGGTCCCACCGAAAAAAAAAAAGAAAAAAAAAAAGATGCATTTACTAAAGTGAAGCTATGGAGGCAGAGGGGCCGGGCCATGAAAACAGCCATCACGTACAAACACTTGCATGGCTACTTTCAAAAAGGACAGGATAGACATGCATGGCTACCTATAGGCTATGGCTACTACTCTCATTTCATTTTGGTCAAATCTCAAACACATTTACAACCTACAATCAAAGAGGAAAAAATATGGAGTATGGTCAAGAGAGAGAGTGTATCAAGAAATGTTTATTAGAATAAAGTGTCTCAAATTGAAAGAGAAGGCTCATTACAGAACAGTCTAATAAATTATGTTAGGATAGCCTCCTCAAATGATTGATTGTGTTTTATAGGCTAAACGGATCGACCAATTTGTTTATCTGAGCAAAATAACGTCAATTACCTCCTACCCCTCTCTCTTCTTTACCAAATCGACTAATTACAACACTCCTCCGCCACGAACAAGACGATTACACTCCTAGATCTAGAGGTGATGACGACGACGAGTTACTGCATGGTGAATGGAGATCATCTTCTTGTTCCAAATGTCACCCCTGTAACCAGTTGAGCTAAACTCAACTGATCCCGATCTCAAACTATAGTAGCATACGAGAGATCCAACTGATACTGAAGGTCCCGAATCCCTACTTCAAAATTTTAAATTGAAATTTGAAAACCTACAAATTTGAGGAAATTGGGAAAGTTTTTTAATCCGTTTCACTTTATTTGAACCAAACAACATTGAACGATAACGGAATGTGTTTCCTTTCCCTTAATTTTTTTCATTCCATTTACATTTCCAATTTTGATTCTCAACCAACCAGGTTGTTAGTATATATATAATTAACTCAATGGACTATTTATCTTATTGTCAATTGGTTTAAGAATGAAATCTCATTCGATTATGTGGTAGTCCAACGACTACAATAAAGAGTATACAATTTCTTTTTTGGCCAAATATCTGCCTCATGATTATATGTTCATCTCTAAATGAAATGGGAGCCCTGTAGCTTTCACAATCATCTACATTCATTTCCATCATCTTGTTTGTGGATGAATTAACTTAGATCACAATTCCCACTTCATTGAGTATAAAAGTAGAGGTAGAGTATGGGGAAGCATGTGCCCTCTCTTATCTTACGAATCAACTATATATAAATATATACATTTTTTTATATACATTTTTTTTTGTTGATAATTTTATTTTGATATAAAAACCTCAAATCCAAACTCAAGCAAAAAATTATGAACATTTAAAAATTATAAATTAACAGATTTATCACTTTAAATGTATTTTTAATAAATCACGATATTTTTATATTTTACTTAACTTGATAATTTGATTCTATAATATTTTAGCTCGAGAGCTTAAAAACTAGATATTATATATATGAATCAATTCAATAATGAAGTAACAAAAATATGCATATCTAAAGCTATTATACATGATAATTACATATATTGCTACATGCTAAGAGAATGACAATGCTTTTATATCTTGTAACTCATTGGGTTTTAAACTACGCATTTTTAGTCAAAACAACGCATTATCTCTAGGCACCAATCAAGTATACCTATATGGTTTATTTTGTTTTGAACTAAAATGACGTTGTTCTTAACTAAAATGTTGTTGTTCTAAATTAACACACTATCGTTTTGAACTTAAATTAAACACTCTCATTTAGTCATTTTTAATCTATTATTTTTTTTATAAAAAAAATCCACAAAGAAAATTTGAACAATACTCCTTCCGTTCGGAAATATAATCGGATCGGGTATTACTTAGATCTGAAACTTGCAGACTTCATTGGTTGTGATATTGATCTTACGGAGGTTCTGAAAGAAGGAATATATAGACTTGTAGAGACCCTCTATGTAGTTGTCTATCTAGGGCGATCGATCTACATATATCTTTCTCTATAGTCCTGTGGTCGTGTCTCGATCTCCGACATGCGTGAAGGACTAGTTCCTACTTGATAAACAACCCTTGGTCTAATTCCACGCCTTATGACGTATTTGATGGGAGGCTTGGCGTAAAGTGAAGATTGAAGGAAGTATAGAAAAATTCCCGGTAGGGGTATTCCGAAGGTTTAACCTAGGCAATGAAAAAAAAGGGCTTGAGACTTCCACTAGAGGAGCGACCAGTTGATTCACCAAACTCCGACCTAGCGTCACACGTTCTCCAGGTCCCGACTCCTCCCAGAATTGCGTTATCGAAGTCGAGCTGACTTTTCGACACGCTTTTTAAGGAGTTAAAAACTATATAAAATAATATTTTTTTATTAAATTTTTTACATAACTATATACTCGTACTTATTAGTAATATATAAGACTATGTAAAAAAATTAATAAAAAAAATATTATTTTATATAATTTTAATTTCTTAAAAAACGTGTCAAAAAGTCAATTGAATTATATTTACTAACGGATGGAGTACTAGTGTGAGAGTGATGCATTGATATGGATCAAGTATAATAATAATAATAATAATAATAATAATAATAATAATAATAATAATAATAATAATAATAATAATAATAATAATAATAATAATAATAATAATAATAATAATAATAATAATAATAATAATAATAATAATAATAATAATAATAATAATAATAATAATAATAATAATAATAATAATAATAATAATAATAATAATAATAATAATAATAATAATAATAATAATAATAATAATAATAATAATAATAATAATAATAATAATAATAATAATAATAATAATAATAATAATAATAATAATAATAATAATAATAATAATAATAATAATAATAATAATAATAATAATAATAATAATAATAATAATAATAATAATAATAATAATAATAATAATAATAATAATAATAATAATAATAATAATAATAATAATAATAATAATAATAATAATAATAATAATAATAATAATAATAATAATAATAATAATAATAATAATAATAATAATAATAATAATAATAATAATAATAATAATAATAATAATAATAATAATAATAATAATAATAATAATAATAATAATAATAATAATAATAATAATAATAATAATAATAATAATAATAATAATAATAATAATAATAATAATAATAATAATAATAATAATAATAATAATAATAATAATAATAATAATAATAATAATAATAATAATAATAATAATAATAATAATAATAATAATAATAATAATAATAATAATAATAATAATAATAATAATAATAATAATAATAATAATAATAATAATAATAATAATAATAATAATAATAATAATAATAATAATAATAATAATAATAATAATAATAATAATAATAATAATAATAATAATAATAATAATAATAATAATAATAATAATAATAATAATAATAATAATAATAATAATAATAATAATAATAATAATAATAATAATAATAATAATAATAATAATAATAATAATAATAATAATAATAATAATAATAATAATAATAATAATAATAATAATAATAATAATAATAATAATAATAATAATAATAATAATAATAATAATAATAATAATAATAATAATAATAATAATAATAATAATAATAATAATAATAATAATAATAATAATAATAATGAGTTTAAATGCAAGGTAGGACAGGTACAGTTAAGGAGGCAGGAGGAGTGGAGTATCCGCGTGGGCGTGAGTGAGCTCCTGTCATGCTTTGAGAATGAAGCTTCCTAGAAGGGAATCATATAGGGAGGATGAGGGTGTTTTGTGTTTAATATAGGGTAATGCAAATTGAAATTGCCATCCATCCATCTTATTATTAGCTGGTCTCAACTACAGATTTAATGGTGAAGGGTGAATTGAAGAAGACATATATATATATATATATATATATATATATATATATATATATATATATATATATATATATATATATATATATATATATATATATATATATATATATATATATATATAGGATCATAACAGAATAATGAAAAATGACCGATATGGCTCATCATCATTTAGCCATTGCATAGAAATAGGATTTTCGGCAGAATATTTTTTATATAATAAGGAATAAATAAACTAAATGTATTTGCACCATCACCGTCTTCAAATAAAGTATTTTCTACGGTTTAATACATTGGTTTATTTATTCCTTATTATATAAAAAATATTCTGCCGAAAATCCTATTTCTATGCAATGGCTAAATGATGATGAGCCATATCGGTCATTTTTCATTATTCTGTTATGATCCTATATATATATATATATATATATATATATATATATATATATATATATATATATATATATATATATATATATATATATATATATATATACACTTTCAATTACTTGTTTGACCAACAAAAACAAACACAGGGATGTGGATGTGGACATGACTGCTTGAGGTAATCCACCATTATTATAATAAATATAATATTTGGATTCCGAGATTTAAGTGTAATATAGAGAGAGAGAGAGCTTGATGTGAACATATATCGAATTATATATGCAAATATTTGCCAATAATAGGTTGACCCAAGTTATGTGTGAATGTGTATATGAAGTATTTGGGGTTATAAGGGTAATTAGTATGATTAGTTAGGGATTGGTGGATAACCATTAACCAAACACTTTTACCTTCTCTCTCATTCTCCTCTAGTCCTTTCCCCTAAACTTTACTTTTTAAAAAAAAATTGAACAAAGCAAAGTTTTAGATGGTGTTAGTTGCTATTAATCCATCGTCATTCTTTTTGAATGATAGACAAGAACTTCGAATATGGGACGTGAGAATTCTATAAGATGAGTTGCACTTAGTTGACTTCACAGAATACTTGAGAACAAATTGGTCACTCAAAATGTTAGAGGAGAAACTGGATGTTCGTGATGATTATCTCAATATTCCAATGCCATTGTCAAACACTAGAGATTGCCTTAATGGGGACTATCACCCTTAATCTCAACACATCACAAACCTAAATCTCTGACCGTAGTAACACTTGAGTGAAGTGTCAAGGCTTTAGCCATCAACGAAGAAATGGAACCACACTACAAAGAGCCTAAAGATGTAACTGATCCCGCGTGGTCCTGAATCACAAAGCTTTTTGTAGCCAACCTTGACGATAGTGTGGAACCATCAAACATGATTTTAAAGTGGTCTTCAACCGATTTCTTCCATTTGAAATTTTTCCTAGGTTTGAGTGTCTGTTGTCTTATCACCTTGGGTACCATGTCTTCCTATAACAATGTTTTAGGGTCCTTAAGATGTCTTAATTGTTGTTGTAAGTATGCTTCTTGGTTTTTGTTATTTGTGAAGTTGTTGTCATTAAAAATCATTTTGTTCCTGATAATCCATACTCCCCATCACATAGTGGCTAGTGTGGTTTTTTTAGGTTTCTTAAGTTGGGTCATTTTTTCTAATTTTGGTATCAATCCTAATGATCATTTAAAGTTAGTGGCTACAACAAGTGAACAAGTGTTTATAATATTCAATTGGGTTAATGTAGAAGATGCATGGTAGGGGAATGCAACTCCTTTTCCAACTAGTCTCATTTTGGTCGGGGTTCCATTTATAACAAGTTTTTACATAATTTTTTTTTACTTTAGGTAGTCCATTCCTCGTATCCAAGTTGTATCACTCTCTTGGGTTTTTTGATGTCTTGTCTTCAAATAAATGCAGCCTCAACCTCACTCACGGAGATTTTGATATTTTGAAGATGACATGTAATTTTCCAACATTTATGTTCTTATATAGATCGTTACTTTTTCTTCCTCATTAATTGAACACTTTGATGCTTTTTTTTATACAAGTTTTCCATCATCTATCCACTCATATATATCTTTCTAAAATCTTGTCGATTTCCCCTTTCCTACTTGCTACATAAGCCTATCCAGAAACCATACATAAGCCTATCCAGGAACATGGTTTTTATTTCTATAAGTTTTGTCCATTTTCATGAAGTCTAGGTCACTTTATATAATCTCATAGGGTCGAATTCTTCATGTATTTTTGTTTTGATGTCTTTTGATTTATATAATCCTATTTCACCTTTCTTAGGTTTATATATTTTCTCACTCAATCAATGGTTTGCAAGTATTGTCTTTGTTCCAGAAAAGTATCGATTGATTTGGTCTACTTTCTTATGGATTTATAATTGTATTATGAAGTTTTACATCACAAAGTTTGGTTTTGTAGCTAGGTTTGATTTTATTAGAACCGATCATCCTTGTTGTGATAGCGTGTTCTTGTTTACTCTTCTATTAATGATAGGAGATCTCAAATATTTGTCAACAGAAATATTGCTAATGATGTGCATGGTACTCTGAATATGTTGTTTGTGTTGGTTGGAGACTCCTATTGCCACTTGGAATGCCGATTTGTTAAAGTTCAACTTTTGTCTCAAAATGTTGCGGTAGTTATCAATTATTTATTTTACTTCACTGCATGATTTGGTACTTGCTTTTGCAAAAATCATAACAAATGAGAGAAATGGGATTCATTTCTAGCCCTTGAACTAGTAATGTCAAAGCATATTTATTCTTTAGATTAATCAAATGTTGTTGTTTTTTGTAGTTTCTTAGTAAGAATTTTTGCAAATATAATGTAGATAGAAATAAAAATGAGAGAAATGAGATTCTAGAACCTTGCCTTTACATTCAAATTAATTAAGTAAGAATTCAAGTTTAACAAAAAAAAAACTTGAACTAGTAACAATTTTCTTAGATTCAAGTTCTTGAACTAATAATATCTGCTTACATATTTTTAAGGAAATCAACAAGGTGGTAGATCAGGCAGTGCATCTCCGACTCGATTCATACACAACCTCTCGTTGGTTTCGCATCCCAAACTATTAGCTCTCATTCTTAAACGCTATTGGATAGTAATCTAATAGGACTTTACAATTACATAATCCAAATTATTGTAGCCTATCAAATACTCCCTCTGTTTGACAATACATGTCTTTTAACTTTTCGACACACTTTTTAAAGAGTGAAAAACTCTATAAATTATATAAAAAAATTAATTAAAAAATCATATTTTATAGAGTTTTTTTTGTTTTTAAATGAACCTAAAATTAACTAGAGGAAAAGACGTTCTCGGCCCACCTCTCAAAGTGGGCCGGCCTACCAATCAAATACATCTATTAGCAAGCCTAATTCTTTTAGAATGAGTGGGCCGCACAGCAGGATGGATTACGAGGCCCACTTCCATAAACATGGGCAATAGAGAGATTAAAATAAAGTGTGGACAATTTGATAGTTTCATGACTTCATCTATATCGAACATGTCCAAATCTATCTACCTCAACTTTGAACCACCAAATTAACTCGCGATTTGAGCAACTTGCAAAACATCCCGTGGGTACTAGTGTGGAGTGTGGACAAATCTTATTTAAAGGTTTTTTTTTTTAATAAACTAAGAATTTGAGATCAAACAAACCTGAATCTCGATAAAAACCCTCGAAACATACAACATAATACAGAAAATGGTGCAAAAACCGGCATTATACACTCTACAAAAGACGTATCTAAGCAAACTCAAATTTGGTGGTAAACTTTGAACACGTGACCTAGCCGACAAAAGTCACACACCATGTAGAAATTAAAAAAAAAAAACTTGTATTTGAAGAGATTATTAATAGAAAAAATTTGAGCAACTAATTATTCAAAGTAACGTCAATGCATACAAACAATAGTAATTAGGTTTTGTCCATTTTATTTCATCTTCATCTTCAGTTTTTCATGAAGAAAAATATGAAAAATGAAGTACTATTGGGCATGGATAGCCAATTAGGTTTGTTGTATTGTTTTCATGTAGTTTATCTGTCGTCGATTTTTTCGACCTTTGTCTGATGCGTCGAATTACTTTCCCTTTTTGAAAAAATAATAAGTATAGTATAAAACACAATTTTTATTGTGGCGGTATATATATCTAAACGTCTCGATTGATATTTGAGCCTTAGCTGATAATTTCAATGATAACTTTTCTGATACTAAAACCTCCAAAAAAGACTTCAATTCATTCCCCTTGTTTTCTCTTGCACACTATTTGATAAATAAATAAATAAATACTGGATGTGAAAACTCACCTTGTCTCAAAATCCTATAAATCTCGTCTTTACCAACTACAAGGGGTGGTTAGAGGCAAATGTGAAGATTCAAGCTACCAAGAAGCCTAAATCTAGACAACGTGCTTATTCGAAGAAGTATTCCTCGAGTTTCTATAAACTAAACTTTGATAAGTTTGTTAAGCCCTGTGACCGATCTTATGTTGAATATTGTATTAATTGAAATAAGTTTGGTCATGTGGTTCATACTCTCCGCTAGGAGGCCTCCCTCCCTCTAGCTTGGTTTTACAAGTCGAATCACTAGCCTTCGGAGAAGGAATTAAGAAGGTATTTCAACTTAGCATCATGAAGTTGATAATCAAAGGTGACAATCTTTGGGTTATCAATGTCACTAATAGAAAATAGAACACTTAACGATTAGATCAGATCAATCTCGCTCCATCTCAATTTGAGATTTTCGAGATCTACCATTATTCCATAGAAGAGCAAATATAAAAGCAAATTTATCACTAGAAATGATTTGATCTAAACTCTAAGTATCACCCTTCTCATTGGGATTTTTTTTATAATCATCCGAATGAATGATCTAAGGTGGTATATATATTTTTGCTAAAAAGACATCCTAATTTTTGCATTATATATTATTATATAAATAAAGTTTAATAGTCAATAATTTTGATAAAATTAAATATAACTAAACTGACTCGAACTCGTTCAATTGCCTGTATGAGTATACACAGATGAGACGACAGAGGCTATTATCGATCCATATCTAGGAATGGGGTAGAAAGGGAGAGAGAGAAATTATTATTAGTCATGGAAATGGAAAAGTATATAATATGTATTAATAACTTGGAACAATATACAACGGATGGAGTTCATGCTGAAATTAATATTTGGTGGATCACGCAGAGTATGATGTGCCCTTTTAACACTACATCTCCATTATACGGATCGGAGTATTATACAACCCCCAAATTTTGAATCTAGGAGGGAAAACTTTAAAATGTTTAATTTGTTCAACACATCATATATATCAAAGTTTTTAAATGAATGCCATTGCATGATATATATATATTTATGTTACATACGTTTTCTTTTGATTTTTTAAAGCCAATTATTGTATCTCGTGTTGAAATAATATATAGAATTCAAACTTTATATATAAGTCGGTGACTACTCTAAAATCTCGTCGATTTCATGTACTCGACTGAGTTAACACATAATAATATACCAATAGTCAATTAGTTTTGGGATAGAACAGTTGGTGCAAAAAGCAATTTTGTAACAAGGAGTATAATTTATAGGGTGCATTGTAGGTTGCGCCACATAGATGGTCCAAGGTAGTCGGAAAACATTGGATTCGATCAACGCTTGCAGTACAATCCATGTTTGAATGCTAGCTTGTGCTCGGTAATTAATTAATTAATGATTCCAATTACGCTTTATTATCCTTAATTAATACAGATTAAGGCTTTGTTTGACACAATAAATAGAGTTTTTAGGTGTTTATGTGTTTGATATTAATTATATACTACCTCCGTTTCAAAATAAATGTCGCATGACTTTTTGCACGTTTTTTAAAAAGCTAAAAACTCTATAAAATATTATTTTTTTAATCAAATTTTTGTTATAAATTGATTAAAAAAATAATATTTTATAGAGATTTTACGTCTTTAAAAAACGTGTAAAAAGTCAAGCGACATTTATTTTGAAACGGAGGGAGTAGTTTTAAATGAAATAAATATAAATTTTGAGTTTAATTAGCTTATGGAATCATAACTACTCACCCAATATTTTCGGAGCATATGATTTTTTATTCATAAGTTTTCACCGGCTACCATAACAGCTAGGTTTCACAAACATCATACTAAGACAAATAATCTACCAACTACCCAATCAGTTTCAGTTACCTCATCAGCTACCCTTTTACCAAACATAGATTCGATCTTTCTATTCTATACTTTCGAGTATATGATAAGAATCTAAATTGAAAAAAATTCTCTATCAAACGTAACATCGATTTTAGGAAACCAATTTTCGGAAAAGCCAAAATAATTTAATTTGGAGAAATCCTTTCCAATTAAGATTATCATATCTGCGGGTATATAATACTCCATAGAAAAATCGATGCTCATTTGGTATCGATATCTAGATATCAAGATGTCGATATCAGTCGATATCTTGATATCAAGATATCTATATCAGTATCAGCATCAAAATATCGATATCGGGTGATATCTTGATATCAACTGATACCTCTCTCAAAATCAGTATATCAAATAGCCTCAAATCTAATATCTACATATCAAGCGATATCAATATTTGGTGATACCAAACACCAGATATCAAGATATCAAGTGGTATTGATATCTAGCCATTCCAAACACGAGATATCAATACCAAACACGCCCTTAATTAATTACAGTACTACAAGAGTAGATGAGGGTGATTTAGGGGGTGAACTGGCACCGGTCAAATGCATAGAATTCAGCGTTTGCGTTCAAACTAGGCCTGTATCCCGCCCAGCCTCCAAGGCTGCCCTTCCATTCCATCCGTTGTGAGTTTCTGACACCTCCCACCATTAAACTAAACTCCCAAATTCCTAAAGGAAACAAAAGCCACTCCATCTCTCTCTCTCTCTCATGATCTCCATGATTCTCATCACCATCTTCTTCAATTGATCGAATTGGTTCTGTTAAGTTTGCTGATCGAATTGAAAATTACCAAATTGATTTCACCCATCATATGATACAAACGAGTCTGATCGAATCGTCTTCGATGCCGCCGAAGCAGCAGCAGCAGATTATCATCTGTGAATCTGTTTCTCCTACAAACCACAAAGAGCGTCGCATTGTCACCTGGACTCCTCTGGTACCTCTTTGTCTGTTTAATCCCCTCTTTTTTTAAGCTTCACAGATTAATTTTACAGTGTTTGTTGCAGGAAGATGATATGCTTCGAGAACAAATAAGCATCCATGGATCTGACAAGTAACTCAAACTTCCTCTACTCTTCCGATTGAGTATTAACTGATTCCGATTTTTACCAGATTCTAGAAATTTTTCTGTGCAGTTGGACTCTGATTGCGTCTAAATTCAAAGATAAGACTACCAGACAGTGCAGAAGAAGGTCAGCCGTAAGATCTTGTTATACCGTCTTACAGTTGATTTGCTCTTCCTTTTCCGACTTCCTGTTGATTTTGGGTTGTGTATCTCACAGATGGTACACTTATCTGAACTCCGATTTCAAGAAGGGTGGCTGGTCTCCGGAGGAGGACATGTTGTTATGCGAGGTAGTTTAACAGATTGTAACACTCCATTCCACATTTGTTTGTTTATTTTGTATTTTAAAATATGGTTTTCTTGTTATTAGGCTCAACGGATATTTGGCAACCGATGGACTGAGATAGCGAAGGTGGTTTCAGGCAGGACCGACAATGCTGTGAAGAACCGATTCACCACTCTGTGCAAGAAGAGAGCCAAAACCCAAGAATTGGCTAAGGAGAACAACAAGAGATCCATTTTCAATGATGATGGCTTTCGGTTTGAGGGTCCGCTCAAGAAGCTGAGGTATCTTACTCGGCGAATTTGTTTAGCAGTGATGATGATATGATGTTAACTTGTTCTTTGTTGATGTAGAGATTCGGATAAAGGTGGTTGCACACCGGCAATGCAGCAGCTGCGACATCCATTCGCAGTATTAGATCAAAATACACCTAAAATTGACACTTTGCTTCCCCAAAATCAGATCCATCAAACTTTGATCGATGGTAACAAATAGCATGACTCTGGTGCAAAAATTTTATACTGCAACATGAGCTAAGAAAACATTGTTGCTTGTAGGTAATAGAAAAATCGAAGGAACATTTATGAACAAGGATGATCCGAAGATACTCGCTTTAATGCAGCAAGCTGAGCTTCTTAGTTCTCTTGCAAAGAAAGTAAATTCGGATAACACAGGGCGAAGCTTGGATAATGCCTGGAAGGTATAAATCAGATTCTATACACAAATAGTTTTCGCAAAACCGATCAAACATAGGAAGTGTTAAAGCATCTCTTTGGATTAATGGTTATCTAATCTTTTTTCAGGTTCTTGAGAGATATCTTAGCAAAAGCAAGGACACTGAAAAGCTAAAAGATTTGGTGGAGAGCTTGAGATGTGGCAATGGAGAAATTCAACTTTCTCAAAGGTAACAAACTGAGCTCAAGGCATATTTGGATTGCTTATTGGACTAATAATGGATTTGACCTTTGACAGGCAACCTGACATGTACGATTCGCCAAGCAGTTCAGAGTACAGTAATGGATCAACTAATATTGAAGGAGGGCTGCAAGGAATCGAGGCAAACGATGAAAATACGCAATGTACTTCAGACAGCAAGATTCTTGCCAGGGAAACCACAAATCAAGGTAATTGAACTTCATCTTATTGAATCCGCTAAGTGATGACCTTTCTCGATACCAAAATCGCTTTTATAATTTCTGAGAGTGAAAGGAATCAATTCAGGATGTGTTGAAGGAGAGATGGATGAAGGTGTTTCAGCCTTGTTAATGACAGAGTTTAGCTCTCCTCTTCAAATAACTCCACTATTCAGATCCTTCGCGGATACAGTCCCCAGTCCACGATTTTCAGAAAGCGTAAGCTAGCTCTACATATCATTGAAAGCACCACAGATAATGTGTATTGATAGGCAAATACTCTTGTTAATCACATAATTGCATCTCCTTATGATCACTAGTTTTTCCCATTTCAGGAGAGGCATTTCCTACTGAAAACGCTTGGGATCGAGTCTTCAGCTCCTAGCAAAAGCGAAAATCCTTCACAGCCGCCACCTTGTAGAAGGGCTCTTATCCATAGCCTATGAACAATCCTCTCTATAATGGCGACTCTACAGACAAATATCCGATCCCACCCTTTTCTATCCGTTCTTGCTCTCAACGGGCAAAACAAGGATAATTTCGACAATGCAATGTTGCATTTCACCAGAAATCTAGTGTTCCTCTACGGATCAACTATTCGGTCTGCATTTCTCACCATGTTTCATTCTTTTGTTTCTTAGGTGTTCGAAATTGAATTAGGATATTCGATTTCCCATCCATCATTCTTATTTTCTTGTGCATTTTGTCTTAAGCTTGTACAGCACCAGCAACAAAAGATCTAGTTTTATCTCTTGTAAGTTCATTTTTTTTCCTTGTACAAGAGTCTAAACTATACATGGGCACATCGCCCGTCTCAGTAGACAAGATGTCGAATGTAAAAGATTGTTGGGATTGGATTAACCAATGGAATGGATATCTATTTGTTCTTAGTCTGGGTTTGTTGTTCTTTCCTAAACATGGATGATTTGAGTGGAAAATTTCCATTTTATTCTCTCTCAGCATTTAAGATATGAAGAGAAATATGTAGAATGATGAACAATCATCAAGTAGAAGCACGCAGATAACCGAAAGTGTAGAGATGTACTCAAGAATGGTGGTACTTACAAAAACTTGTGCAACTTTGATAGTGTTTTCTGCCTGAAATCTGAGCTGTTGTTGCAGAAAGCTGTATTGTAGGGACGGACGACGATCTAGAGTTGGAGCTCAAAGTGGCTTTGTAATGGTGGAGGAATGTGTACTGTAATGGATTCATCATCATCATCAATCATAATTCATCAAACCAAAAGCGTAAAAAAAGAGTGCTTTTTTTCTTGGGAACACTTGTATCAAAATGAAGTGCATCTGTTTGCTTCAGTTTATCACCAAAAGTAGAGAAATTATGAAGAAGGAACACAAGGGAAACTAAAATCACCTCCTCACTGATTGGGTTGCCTTCCAAGGGCCTTATCCATTCCAAAATTATGGAAATAGACACAATTATATATGTGCTATGTCGTTTAGTGTTGTTACAACGGCATACAGAAATCCGTATAATACAACAACAGATGATGTTATGTTAGAATAGAACATTATCAGTTTATCATAAAACGCTGTCTTGCAGGAACAGAGTGAACCTTTGGATGTCTACTTCATTCATGCCATGGTGAAAAGAGGGAACCTTGAAATTGCCAAAAGTTAACCCTAAAAATCTCAATTATCCTCACTGTACCCTAAATTGTGAATGATGACCTAGGAAAAAAATATGAAAAATAAAATAAAATAAAATAAAATTCACCTTATCAGCACAGTTTGTGATTAAAAAAAAAACCAGAGAAAAGGGGACATTGTCCACGGCACTCATCCATGCACTGAAAAAGGGCTACAATTGTTTTTATACAATTCAAAACCACCAAAGCAGAACCAAAAGGACAAATAGCCTGGAATCTCATTCAAGAAACCAAAAGGGGGCAATTTTCAACTGCATTATTGTTCTTCATCCTCAAGTGAGGCAGCAACGGAGCTCAGTTGTTCAACTGCGAGATTGATCAAGGCTTCAAAGCCAAGGCCAATCCAATCTTAGCACTTTTCTCTATGGCCCGTGTGTCAACCTCCCCAGAGATGGTGAACAGAGACTTTGGACGCCACTCGTGCTGGATGAGTGCATTTGCCTTCCCGTTGTTGTCCACGCGGGCCTTGATCAGCGTCAGTGGGTCCAATGCATGCTGAGTTCCAATTGTCAGCTTGTTCTCGTTGCTAGAGAAGACGTGACTTAGTTCGGCTCCAACAGCAGTGTTGCTCAGTGGGCTAACAATATGGTAGTATGCAGCCTTTAGAGTATCACCCTTGTCGTTCCTGCAATACATAGGACAAATTTCTCATTCATGATTAAAACTCTTTCAAACCAAAATCAGCATAAAAACTGAAAACACATTAGAATCAATTTGGCATATTTTCAGTCCAAAACTGCAACCAACTCCATTATGAAAATGACTCAAATGCTTCTATTTCACCCTGTAAGATATGAAATCCAGATTTCATAATGAAAAAACTTACACTGTCAAGGATGCAATGAGATCAGAGCCGGTAAAGGACAACCCAGCATTACACTTGGTGAGTTTCCCGGAAGCAGTATCGAAAGACAAATCAGTTCCCAAGGCAAGAGCATTAGTCCCCGCAACACCAGAGAAGTTAACAATAGGGTTGGCAGTTAAACCAATGCTGGTGCTAATGCCGGCATATTCATGCAAGTACTGGAGTTCAACCTGATATAGCAAATGCAAGGAACAATATTAATGAAAGGGGCTTAAGGAGCATCTGTAAACAACATAACTATGTGATGCAAGTATCTTCTTTTACCTTGCCTGATCTCTGATCAGGGACAATGAAGTTAAAAATGGCCTTCAACCCTGGAGCAGGTTCATCAACTGTGACTGTGGTGAAAACCTAAATATTCGCCAAAACAACATAAATGAATAGAAATAAGTAATTCAGAGTAACACAACAAAATTATAGATTAAGCATTAAACAAAAGCAATCAAGATATATAACCGATTCAGGTAAGCTTAAGGCCAAGAAAGTGTTTTAATTTCATTAACATTCAACATGATAAACTCCAAAGCACATGTATGTAAGATTTCCATCATTTATTGCCTTTTCCCAATCTACCTCTACCATAAAATTTATTCTCACAATAGACGTAGATCAGTGATCAATTCCACTTCATCAAACACCATGGCTTTCCACAATAGGCAAAAACAATGAATTTTGCTCCCAAAGTCCAAAGCAATTACAACATCCTCTGCTAGGAACCACAGGGGTGATGATGTTCACGTTGATTCTAATCTTTCTCTAGCAAATATCTATATATAGTTCCTCGTCATAAGAGACGCAAAACCTAGGTACATGATTATGAAAATAACCCTTTTTGTTCACCACAATTGCTAGAGTTTGATTGAAATATGCAGCAACTATTTAAGAGCAAGGTATCATGCAGTATCATATAGTCCTTACATTGGAGTTTGTGTCTACTTTGACATCTGTGGTGATGTTCTTATTAATCAGCTTAGTGCTGACATCCGCAAATAACAGATCTCCCTTTTTGACACCAGAAGAAGTAATAGCCTACAAAAAAAATTGGCAGAGAACATTAATTAGTCAATATCATCAGCAACATAGTTGTATAAACCTCTCATATTGCCTCGTATTATAAGTCAGATGAACATATGACAGCGCCCAAATAAAGTTCAGTGTTAAAAAATGACAAAATCAGGATACAGTTTATCAAGTATTAAACTCAGCATTAATAAGATGAAAAGTTAGTAGTAAACAAGTTCAAATATATAGATTCAAACAGGTTCATGATTGTAAATGAAATGATAATATGATATAGCAAAGCATATATGACCAGTTTCTTGTCACCAAAGATATACCATGCATGATTTCATTCAATCAAATGTCATTCCACCAAATCAAGAAGGCAGAATCCAGATACTTCCATTGCCTATAAGAGTATAAGGGTCTGTTTAGGCAAGAGGTATTGGGTTAGCAATGTGCATGTTTTTTTGGCATGGGGATCAGTTTGATGCCCTGAAATGAGCTTGAAACTTCATAGTTCAAGAAATTGTGACCAATTCCTGTCCTGCTCTTCGCTCACCTCCGGATGAGGCTTATCAGCTCCCATCATGTTCCTTGCCTCTCTCCCTGAGGAGTGAGGACTACTGGTCCATTGGTGGTGGCTTCGAACCTGCTAGCTGGTCAGAGGTGGTTGCGCCGCTCAAAACTAGGTGGCTCTGATTATTCATATGATTCCAATTTTGGGCAAACAAGACTACAGCTAGAGATTCTGAACCATACCAACCCGATACTACTTCAAATTGATTGCCTATTCCAACCCCATACCTACATCTACACCAAATTAGCCACAGAAATGCAGTAATGAGGTCCTAAATCAATCATTTCCATGTACACCCAAAATGAACAGACAAAAAGTTGACCTGTTAGGTCAAAATGGATAGAAGCGAGGAGAAATAGGGAGAAAGAGCGCGTACAACTCCGGCAGAAGTGTAGGTGGTGAGTGTGAATTTTTGGTCGCTTTGGTAATCCTTGTACAGAAGATCTGAAGAATCAATGGCGCCATACAGCAACAACAAATCCAATTAATCCAAATAAAAAATGGCTGAAAAAAAAAAAGGAAAAGCAAACAAAAGAAGAAGACAAATCTTGTTCTTTTTAAAAATATTGGATAGTCACCTCTGGCCTTCTTGCCAATGTCGGAGTAGAGTCCAGGCCCCTTCACCATTGTAGAGCTCGAAGGAAGAAAGGGGATATTGCTTGGAGAGGACGAAGAGAATCGGCGAGAGGAGAGGAGAGGAGAGGAGAGGAGGTGAAGGGGTTTGATTTTGTACCGATTCTGCACAACGTGTCTAAATGAAATGAAGGAAAGGAACCCTAGAAGCCTCCATTGCCGTTGGATCTTCCCTTCTTTGTGTTAACTGCTCTCTCCACCGTCGATTTCTTCCACCAGTTTTCCCACCTGTCCACAGTCCACCTCTCTATTATACTCGCTCCGTTCGTCAAAACTTGTCATTTTAGCTTATTTCACAAGTTTTAAGGCAATTAACAAATGTACTAATTTACCCTCAATTATTACCCTCATTTTTTACTTTATCGAAAATTACAACTAACAAACCATCAATCATATCAAGGGTATTTTAGTAAAGTAAAGGGCAAAATACCTACAATGACAAGTTTTTTTGAACAAAAATAACACTCTAAAATGACAAGTTTTGCCGAACGGAGGCAGTATTGTACTTTTTTCCAATACAAAATTATGTTCAAGTATTGGTTGTTCATATTCAGTTTATTTAGAATATGAACGAGCTCGAGTCGAGTCTAAATTTTGACTCTAAGTTAAAAATGTGCACATACTCGTCTCGTTTAGGAAATGATTGAGCTCGAGCCGAGCTTTTTTCGAGCTCTAGGCAGTTTTACTTGCTCATTATACAGTAATTTAAAGAAAATTTTAGAATTTCCATAAAATTCGAGCTATTCGAGTTTAATTTGAATGAGTCGAGCTTTGGACCGAGCTTAGAAATGTGCTCGTACTCAACTCGTTTAGAAAATGAACAAGCTCGAGTCGAATTTTTATCGAGCGAGCACGAGTCGAATTCGAGCTACTCGTGTTCACATAACACCCCTATTCAAAATTGTCAGAGTACTACCTTCATTCGTCAAAATATGTCGTTTATTATTTATTCAGACTTTTTGAAATAATAAAAAATTATATAAATTATTCATTTTTTATAATTTTTCTTAATAGTTTTGCAGGTAATATTAATAAGTACGAAATTGTTAAAACAAAATTGTAAAAAATTAAATATTTTATATAGTTTTATTCTCCTAACAAAGCACGTGTGAATAGTAAATGATATATTTTTCTAAACAGATGGAATATTTAATTTTGGAAAAATGTTATAAATTTTGAAAAGATTTTTTTTGTTACTTCTCTGTATTTTAGAATAAGATGAAAAATCGGTTGAAAAAAAAAACTCTAGACAATTATTTATGGAGTGTCCTAACATCCTTAATATCATAAAGAAGATCGACCCTAACACACATGATAAAATAAAAGATGTTAATCAGGATACTACACACCGACAAAACGAAAGCATAACATATTTAGGGTTTTGGATCAGAAGGCCACATTGGAGGCCACAACCGACTCTTTCAACCGCTCAGACATCCATCCTCATGTTGGGTGATACTGTGATAGCATCTAGTCATGCGTATTTTTCATGTGCATTTAGCTTAGTTTCATGCATCATTTTAGAGTAGTTTTATTGTTTTTTTTTTGTGTGTTTTCTATATTATTTATGATTAAGAGATCTACACAAGCTTTGTTCGTGTTTTGTAGGTTTGAGTCGGTGATTCGAGCTGAATTTCATGCATCTAACGGAAGTGAATTAAAAGACAAGCAAAAGAGGTAGGACACGAAGCAAACATGTCAAGTGAATCACTCATAGGAGATCAAGGCGATGTATCACGACTCGTGGGAGACCATACCATGCAAATGCAAGTACACCCCACCCCCATACTTAAGTCCTACGTTGTCCCCAATGTAGAAATAAACAAGAGGAAGAGAGAAACTCACAAAGTCCTATAGATGGCTCGTCAATCATCACATGGTAGTAAACCCGTTTCTGAAGGTGATTATCTTTTAATTATCAATGAGATTATGCTAGAAAGACATTGGTGATTCGATACTTAGAAATCTATGATTTATATTTAATTATTTGCTTTTATTTATGAAATTATTATGAGCTAATTCCTTGTATTGATCATTTTCCTATAACCACGAGTTATGCTATGCAAAAGTGGTGGCTTACTTACTTCTTCTTCAATCGCCAACATCGATCTTATTATACAGAGATAGATTAGGAGATAGTATAGATTATTGGATAACATTCATCAAAATCATTTTTGCTAAATGTAGGGAATTAATTATTTTAAATTTCAAGGCGTAATTTGCGCTTCATACGTTGTTTCCCCCCTCGATTTACGGCTTCTTCAACCTTTGTTTTTCAGGATGACAACAAATCTGAGGCTAAATCATCATCCTCTATAAATTAAAACCCAAATCAATCTTGTATTGATCTCTTTATTTTGTTCATTTCTTCATCCTTTGGCTCAAGCTGCTCCCTTTGGGGGTCTAGTGGAAGGCCTTTGGCCAAATCCCCCTCTAACGATTCCACTTACCCCTAAAAAAACACATTAATTAGCTTTGATATATCATATGGGAACTTGACCAGAGAAGGAGAGGAAAAGGTTTTTATTGATTATTTAAAATATAGAGAAATAATAGGTATGAACAAGAGTCTTTCAACTGTCATTTTCTTGTTGCTGGTGGTTGTTATTCTCATCCTCCCTACCTCGATTGCCCACAATGCTCAAGAACACGACAAGTATTGGGCTCGAAAGAGGAATGCAGCAAGGAGTGCTTTCGAGCTCGCTTATCACCCTCACCCTCTCAATGTCACCAACCATTTTAACCATCGCGTCCACCTGTATGTGATCGATCGTCATTTACTCTATATCATATGGGTCTACGTAACTGATAGGGTAGTTGAAGACGATAGATTAAGTGAGTTAATTATATGTTAAATTAGAGTGTTTATAAACTAAGGTGTTTAGCTGATGAGATATGAGAAAATGAATAGAGTTCTTAAAAAAATTGGGGCGAGTATCTGTTAAAAATCCAATTTCAAAAACTAATTAAAGTAATATCTATATTTAACTTATTTAAAACTATAGAATATTAAAATTAAAAGCTCTGAAAAGCTAGCTTATATGTGTGTTGGTGTTTAATGCTAATGAAGGGCTATGAAGGAGCACATAAACAACCATATGAACAGAACAAGGAGAGAGTTATATGCGAGGGGAGAAACAGGACCCTGCGAAGCCACCAACCCCATCGACCGGTGTTGGAGGTGCAGGCCCGACTGGGCCGAAAACAGACAGCGTCTAGCTGACTGTGTCATTGGCTTCGGTCGTGGCACCACAGGGGGTAAGGGTGGTGCCTTCTATGTTGTCAACGACTCCTCAGATAGCGACATGGTCCACCCTAAGCCAGGGACTCTTCGCCATGCCGTCATCCAGACAGAGCCACTCTGGATCACCTTTGCATTTCCCATGGTTATTAGACTCAATCAGGTATGTAGGTGCACTTAACTATCTATTAATACAACGATGGATCATATATACACATCTCTTATGGTGTATTATATTAACAAATCTAGGTCATTGAATTAAGAAAATCAATGGATGAGATTAAAAATGAACTTTTCATTATTCGGTGGTACTAGGAGATTATTCGTTAGAATAAAAAATTTTACACGTTAAAGACGGACAATCATGTGAAAACAGACGAATAATCCTGAGAGAACAAATGAATAATTTATATGTACAGGATAAGTTTTGTGTACACTAGAATCAACATCTATGTATATATGTTTCAACATGACAATCTACAAATATCTATGTATAGGAGCTAATGGTGTCGAGTAACAAGACGATAGACGCGAGAGGGGCGAATGTGCACATTGCCCACGGGGCTGGATTCACCATCCAGTATGTGCAGAACGTGATCATCCACGGCCTTCACATCCATGACATCGTGCCTGGAAGCGGTGGTTTGGTCAGGGACTCCATGGACCACTACGGTATCAGGACCCGTAGCGATGGGGATGGCATCTCTATCTTCGGTTCGAGCAACATTTGGGTCGATCACGTGTCGCTTTCTAGGTGCTCTGATGGCCTCATCGACGCCATCCAGGGCTCTACCGCCATCACCATCTCCAATGTCCACATGACCAGCCACAACGAGGTGTTCTTGTTTGGAGCACAAGACAAGTACTCAGAGGACCAAAAGATGCAAATAACGGTGGCGTTCAATCATTTCGGGAAGGGATTGATGCAGAGGATGCCGAGGTGCAGGTGGGGATTCTTCCACGTCGTTAACAACGACTACACCCACTGGAAGATGTATGCCATCGGAGGCAGCGCCAACCCGACCATTATCAGCCAGGGAAACCGCTACATCGCCCCTCCAGACAACCCCAATGCAAAGGAGGTGACGAAGAGGGATATAGTGCCAGGGATTGACTCTGAGAGCTGGACATGGCGATCAGAAAATGATGTTTTCATGAATGGAGCCTTCTTTAGGCAGTCGGGATCGTCGTTGAAGGCGAACCCGTATCCGAACCAAATGATTGAGGCACTTGAGGGGAAGTATGTGAGCCTTCTAACTCGCCACTCAGGACCAAGGAAATGCCTCCCTAGAAAAGAATGCTAGAACATTACTGCAATCAACTTTTGTTTATTATTGATCGTCAAATCGATCAAGTTTCAATTTCCTTTTCCTTGTTAGGGATCAAAAGCTTGCTTGTATGGTTTATTCATAAAATGGGCTTACTTTTGCCTTAAAACTAGGTTGCGTATTCGTGTGACATATGGGTTAATGGCTCTAATATATATTTAATTTTTATAATGCCATATGGTTTTAGTATAAAAAAACCCACCTTCTGACTTCAACCTCTCTAAGGATAGACTTCCCTGTTGTTGGAATATGGGGTTGTCGCACATTAAAAGGATTGAGATATCATGAACAACATATAAGTTTGGTGAGCTACTCTTCTTATTGTCAATTGGTTTTGAGATAGAATCTCTTTGGATTTATGTGTTGTTTGTATCTCCCATATATTGGCTCGCACACGACCTCCCTCCAACTTGTCTAGTCCCACCGGACCCAGCCGAGTTTAGCATCTATGCTCTCTATATTCTAGGCAACTATTATTGAAGTATATCGAAGAGTCTTGCATCTTCCTCTATAAAATAAGTCATGCACCACTTTGTTTTTTTTATCCTTAGGGTGTGTTTAGCTGGGGGCTAGGATCGTCTGGTCCAGAATTTGGTAGTCCTTTAACTAGTCTATTTTTCTAATTGGTCCATTTAGAAACTAGTAAAACTTTTTTTTCATATGATTTTCTTTTAACATGTTTTGTCATGGACTGGCAAAGGGACTACGAAATTTGGACTACAGGATCCTTAGCCCGGGTGAAGGGGGTGGGAAATGTGGGAATTTTTTTCGGAATCCGTTCTGATTTGTTGAGTGACGATGGATATGATGAAAGGAGAGAGATGGAGGGGATGTGATTTAGTCTTTCATACTTATCTTTCACCTTGTCGCTTTTCACTTTAATAGAGGGTAAATTGGTCATTTTCTCAAATTTCATCTAAAAATAATGTCCATCAACCAAACACCTACGAGATTATTTTCATCCCCTCTATCCCAAAAAATAATTTTTCATCCCCGGCAGAAAAACAATCCCCTTCCAGGCACCCTTAATCATCACTTGAACACATTGACCAAGTTCTAATGACTTGGGAGTTCTTGTCCCCATTGGTTGGATATAATGTAAGAAGCTAGTTCATTGTTTTGTTGTGATGTCTTGGAACATTTGTCTTACATCGAAAAACACGAGAATCCGAGTCTTACATATAAGTCAGTGGGCCACTCCTCCTATTGTCAATTGGTTTTAGGATGGAACCCCGCTGGTCTTATGTGCTTGGCTTCGGTGTGCATGATGCGCTCTGACGTGTGGACCCCTCCCTCTACGTTATATGGCCCACCGGGATTCAGCATGGTATTAGAGTGGTGCAGTTCGGGACCCTGGTCTATTACTGGGCTAGCCGACCTTAAGCCAAGACGTCAAGTGCAATTGGCATATATTGCGGGGCCAGACAGTTGCACTTGAGGGGACGTGTTGTGATGTCTTGGAATATTTGTCCCACATCGAAAAACACGAGAACCCAAGTCTTGCATATAAGTTAGTGAGCCACTCCTCCTATTGCCAATTGGTTTTAGGATGGAACCCCGCTAGTCTTGTGTGCTCGACTTCGGCGCGTATGATGCGCTCTGACGTGTAGACCCTCCACATTATATGACCCACCGTGATTCATCATATTTTGCTATCTTTTTAGTACAGCTAGTGGAATTCAAGTTTTTGCTAAACAAATTAAGAGTATTAATTCATTGAGTATGATTGTTTTGAATATTTTGATATAACTGATTTACTTTACAATCTTTTTTTGTTGTTGATTCTCTTAATTATCTTCATTCATAGTAAAAAAAAATTGAAATAGAATGATAGTAATACAATAAAATCCGTTAAATGAAATCATTGCATTGTTGATTTTGACCACTGACTCTTCTATTTAAGGACCATCACATTCAACATGTGATACAACCCACCATTTACAATGACAACAAAGGGTGAATACTCTAGGTATAGGACTGTTATATGAACTGAACAGCTCGAGTTCGGTGTGGAATCGGTTCGAAAAAACCTCGACTCGAGCTCATTCATTTACCTGAACAAGCTGAGTCTGAATGTAATTTTAAGCTCGGTTAAAAGCTCGAGTCGTTCAATTTAACCTCGAATAGCTCGAATTTTATGAATTTTTTAAAACTTTCTTTAAATTAATAGGTTATGATCGACCAAGTAAAATGCTTACAGTTGGAAAAAAAGCTCGGTTGAGCTTGTTCATTTCCTAAACAAGTCAAGCTTGATAAAAAAAATAAGCTCGTTTAAAAATTGGGTTCGGCTTGACTCGAGCTCGTTTAATAAACGAATCAAGCTTGAACATGCCAAGTTTGGTTCGAATAACACCCCTAACTCTAGGTCGACCAACCACGTCAACTTTACGATTACCCCACCTTAGATACATACATCCACATGAAATGTTCTATTGTCATTGTAGAATGACAACAAAGGGTGATACAACCCACCATTTACATGAAATCATTGCATTGTTGATTTTGACCACTGACTCTTCTATTTAAGGACCCTCACATTCAACATGTGATACAACCCATCATTTACAATGACAACAAAGGGTGAATACTCTAGGTATAGGACTGTTATATGAACTGAACAGCTCGAGTTCGGTGTGGAATCGGTTCGAAAAAACCTCGACTCGAGCTCATTCATTTACCTGAACAAGCTGAGTCTGAATGTAATTTTAAGCTCGGTTAAAAGCTCGAGTCGTTCAATTTAACCTCGAATAGCTCGAATTTTATGAATTTTTTAAAACTTTCTTTAAATTAATAGGTTATGATCGACCAAGTAAAATGCTTACAGCTGGAAAAAAGCTCGGTTGAGCTTGTTCATTTCCTAAACAAGTCAAGCTTGATAAAAAAAAAATAAGCTCGTTTAAAAATTGGGTTCGGCTTGACTCGAGCTCGTTTAATAAACGAATCAAGCTTGAACATGCCAAGTTTGGTTCGAATAACATCCCTAACTCTAGGTCGACCAACCACGTCAACTTTACGATTACCCCACCTTAGGTACATACATCCACATGAAATGTTCTATTGTCATTGTAGACATAGAGAGTACAATGATGAGCATTCGTGCACCCTCTTTCACTAGTACAAATTAAGTCATTAATAGCGAAAATTTAAAAGCGTTTATTCAAAACCGCTATTAATGTATGGGAAGCATAGCGCTTTTTCTAAATAAGCGCTGAGAATATATTTAGTTTATTTATTTTTTAAATTTATTTTTTCAAGGATAGCGGTTATATAAAATAAGCGCTATTAATGTATGGGAAGCACAACGCTTTTTTAAAAAAGCGCTGAGAATGAATTTATTTTTTTGTTTTTTTTAATATATTTTTAAAGCATAGCGCTCGTATAAAACAAGCTCTATTAAAGTGAAACCTTCTCAGCGTTTAAAAAACGTTGTCCAAAAGAAATACCCGCCCCTATCTCGAAAAAAATTTGCACGAAAGTTTGGAAAAAAAAAATGTAAATAATTGTTTTAAGGAAAAAATTTTCTTTGCCCCAAATTCATCATCCTAAATCCCTAATTGACAACCAGCAGGTAGCCCGATCGATTCTTCTCTTGCCTGCTTGGAGTCGAGATCACCGGCGCCATCGACGAGACTACTTCCGACCGCCCTCCCAACCGCCGACGAGCACCTACCAACCACAATCATCCTTCGTCGCCGCTCACCAACAGTCCTGTCGATCTCCATCGTCATCGATCAAACGCTTCAACATTCCGCCTTTGAAACTTGTGGTAAGCACTAGGTTGAGTGGAATTTGAGTTTTATTTGAGTTTGATTTTGACATTCTTCCCTCGGTTCTACGCTTCAACCTTCCGACTTCTACTGGTTTGTGAACAACCGTGCTCGATTTCCATCCCTTTCTCTGTCCTGTTTTCAGTTTCTGTCTAAACAAGTACAAGTAGTGCCCTCCGTTTTCAAGGCAGTGCTCTACAAGAGCGCGCTTATGCCTGACATTGTCGGTGATGCCAATGCTGAGAGTTCTCGGAAGAACAAGTTAAAAGTTATGCTCCAAAACACGGAGGTGTGTAAACATGTTTTGAAAATTCTCAGGAGATATGTCCTAGTTTTCCTGTTTCCTCATTTAGTATTTAATGTATTTTGAGGATGCTTAGGAATGTTGGATACTGGAGAGTGATGATTGAAAAATTTACCCTTCATGGTTCTGAAGACGACGCATCTAACATTCTGACTAGTTGTGTCGGTTGCCATATTGAGGCATCCTTCTTGTTGATGGTTAAAATGTGTAGTTGTAAAGGAGTATTCAGATAGGCTACTCTTATAAGGCTTAATGATGAGTAAGGGAACTGTATAAATTCTGTTGTCCATTGGATCTTTTTATTGCTTCTTAAATTCTCTTTTTTTTTATGTCCTGTTCCATACAGGTTCAACTGAAGCCACTCACAGAACATATAGCTATATATTCTAAAATATTTGAAAGCTCCTGATTTTGGAATTCTGCAGACTTGGGAGGCCAAGGCTAACGTTGTAGCTAGCATAGAAAACAGGAATGATGACGCCTTTAAATCATCCTTGAGGAAACTAAGGTGATTCATGGCTTTGTTATTTCATTCAATTTGACATTTTGGTCTCAGAAATTACTATAGTTATAGCCATTGTCTTGTTTTGTTTACTGGGCAATTAAAATAAAGGTTGAATTGTGCTGAATTGCTATCAGGTTAATGTTTCACTTTTTTTTGGGTCGGGATCAAGTTAATGTTTCACTTTTCGGCATTGCAAATGAACCGAATAAGAAGCTGCAAATTCCATGGATGACCAAACAAAGTGGGAGCCTTTCGGTGAGCAGCGTGGGGAGGAGATGTAGGAATCTAAGATGGAGGGCGGTTCAAAGTCCATTGGACCTTCAAACGACAAAAAATCAGCTGTTGAAACAGATGAATCCGAGAGGTTATGTCAGGTTTGTATAGATTTCATGTTCGTCTTTATGAAGCTTCTCACTGATTTCCTTTTTTTGTTTGAAAACCAAACAATTAGCTTATATCAGCTACTGTTACATCATTTAGGAACAAATAAATGTTCAAAACAAATCCTCAATAGTAAGTTGCTTTTGTATGGCCTTTTATTGATTAAAATTTCGTGTTTGGATTATAGGTAGCATCTTTAACTATTCTGCGTCACGAGCAACGACCTTCCCTATCCTCGTTGCAGTGTATTGAAGAGGTATGTTTACGATTAATTTTCTTCTCTATTTTCATTTAGACTTGTACTCTTTTGGTGAAAATGACGAGTGATTGTAGTATTTATACAATTTAATTTGTGCAATTTTAATCCGTTTGAATCCTTTCCATCTAGTTCGATGAACCTTTTAATATCATATTGATGGTGTTGTTGTGTTTCCATTAGTTATATGTGTTATTAACTAGGGGAATTAAAGGGTGTTTGTCATGACTTCATCCACTCTGGTTGGCTTACTGTGTTCATTCATGACCTGCACTGTGTAACTTCCCCACCTGCTTCCATGGTCTCCATTTGCAGCAACTGAAAGGAAGAGAGGGAGAGAGATGGAAAGATGAAACAGTGACTTGTTTTAGGTGATATTTCAAGGCAAGTGCCTTTTTTGGTATAGTTGAAAGGTAAACTCGCTTCCTGTATTAGGTGATGTTCCAAACAATCTTTTTCCAATTGATCTCTTGATTTCCATTTTGCATTAGAACTTTGAATTGATTGATGTTAATCCTCCCTTCTACATTGCTGGTAGAGTTAGGTGAAACATGTGTTTAAAAATTGAAATTTCATGAGCCCTTAATTGATTTGTAGGTCTATTATCTATACCTCTTGTGGCTCAGGAGCCACTGACTTCTAAGAAACCAAGAACTTGACAACCGAAAGAATGAAGATATGGAACCGAGAGTTAAATGAGTATGTATCTGTCACTGCATATTCTGAGATCATGGCAATGGAATTGATTTAGGAGAAAGATGAAGGGGATTACGGACTGAAAAGAGCACGATGATGAATCAGGGAACGTAACATATCCAAAATCTTCGATTATATGTTTGCCGAGGAAGACTGGTAGGCCAAGCTGAATAGAGGGTATTTCTTCACAGCTTCCATTGAACTGCTTTCATATAAAAGGTTTGTCTTTTAAATGGATCAGTGGCTATGATGTTTTCCTTATTATCAGCATGGATATTGTAAAATATTTTATGTTATTCCAAGTTCCAGTAAAAGGAACTACCTGCTTGACAAGAATGAAGTGTAAAAGATTTAAGAATTTTTTTTACCCTTTCAAGTTTAAATCATTGAATGGAACTACCTGCTTCTTGCTTTTCTTTTTCCAGATGTAGTTGAAGTGGCACATATCTTGCAGGATTCAAGTAAAATTGAGTAACTGAGAAGTTTAAAGTCCAAGTGGATTTAGCAAGGTGGAATATAAGTAGTAAAAAGCGTGGAAATGCATCTTCCATTTAATAAAAAAAAAGAAAAACAATAGACATCGGTTTTTAAGAAAAACCGTTGTCTTTTAGCAAAAGTTAAAAAAAGAAAAAAAGCATAATAGCGGTTTTTTATAAAAACCGCTGTCAGTGTACTTTTTACAGCGTTTTTTAATAAAAACCGCTGTCTTTTAGAAATTTAAAAAAAAATGAAAAAAAAGAAGCATGACAGCGCTTTTTGAAAAAAACCACTATCCATGTCCTTTTTACAGCGCTTTTTTATTTCCGCTCTTACCCATGCTCTTAGCGCTTTGATTAACATCACCTCAATAAGCGTTGTCCTTCCCTATAAAAAACCGCTCTTAATGAGTAAGTTTGTACTAGTGTTTCAGGGCCAATGTTGCAAGGACACCCACATTTTTGCTCCCATCGAGTTTGAATGTATCTGATGCACCAACTATTATACCATCGTCATATTTCATAGTGGTCGACGATAAATTAGTCCAACGAATCAGTCGTTTTCCCCCAATGTAGTTCCGACGTCATATGTTTGTCAATTAGTAGCGAGAGTTGCAGGCAGGCGCGTAAGTAAAGGAGGAACTGGCAGCCATCACATTCAACGTGATTGGGATCTACTATCTAATTGTTCCTTTATTAATTACAAGTTAAGTTTATTGTAATTAAGTCATTTAACCATTAATCACATTTCAAATCTTTCCTAAGTATTCAGTTAGACCTATTTTCACATCAAGAAATCGTCAAATGAGTATGGTTTGAAACGATAAAAAAATTAGCCATATAACTTAATAAAAAAAAATGTACATACAACTACAAGCAATAAATAAGAAAATATCAAGTAAATCCATAACATAAAATTGCTGTCATGTCATATAAAAAAATGTTAAGTATGATAACCGAATCATATCCATAATCATGTGGTAGATTGTGGTAAAGTTGGGGAGGCTCGCCATTGTTTGAGCCTAGCTCCTCGATCAACTCCGGGATGACCTGTTGTGCCTCGGTAGAGATCGACCTGTTGAGGTCGACCTTAGGATCGTTTAGATGAATTGGCGCGAGAGCATCAAGGTGCATGCATGCGGTGTGGTGGACAACACATACGGCGTGTTTGAGACATGTACCACTTCATGTAATCTCACTCGATACCGCCCTAGCAATCCTCAAATGCCTGCATGTTAGGTAGAATTGCTCGCCGCGCGCCCTAATTGGCCTACATTTTGTGTTGAGCAATGAACGTGACAATGTACTTCTTCTTCAATTGACAATGTGAGACTGTCATGGGGATCAATCCAAGGGCCGTTCCTTGAACATGACCAAACTGATGGAGCACCCTATTGAACATGTACAATTCCTCCTCATCCCTTTTGAACGTTGATCAACATCCTTTTACACATTATTATTCTAAAATTTGAAACTCCATTGCTTACCAACAATTCATCAACGTCGACTTCAATTTTGACATTTATTTTTCTTTAAAAAAAAGTGAAAGTCAGCAACCACCGATAATTTGTTGTATATATAGTCTTCGCATATCAAAAACAGGAGATGGTTTGTACGCAGGCGGTAGACTTCATCTCGAATTGGGAGATATATATTCTTGGATAGTACCCATCAAAATCATTTTTTTTTTTTTGCTAAATGTAGGGAATGAGATTAAATTTAGAGGGCTAATTTGTACTTCATACACTCTCTCCCCCCCTTAATTTAGGGCTTCTTCACCTTGATTTTTGGGATCCTCAACGTATCTGCAGCTAAATCATCCTCTATAAAAAGCCCATTTCGATCTTCTATTCATCTCCTTGTACATGTACTCAAAGGGGGGGAGTTTTTCAAATTTAATTTGTCCATTTTTTTCATCCTTTGCCTCAAGGTCCCTTTGGGGGTCTAGTGGAAAACGTTTGCCCAAATCCTCCCTTAACGATTCCACTTACCCCTAAAAAAACATTAATTTTTTTTAATTAGGTAAAAATTCGAGTTCAGTTAAACCTGAACCTCGAGGGCCGACAAGTCTCTTGACCGGAGGACGAAAAGACATTAATTAGTTTTGATATATCACATTAAATGGGAACTTGACCGGAGGAAAAAAGCTTAAGAAAATAAAATTATTAATTAATTAATTAATTAATTCATCGAGAAAAATGGTAGGTATGAACAAGGCTCTTTCTCTTTCAAATGCCATCTTCCTTCTAGTACTGGTTGTGATCCTCCCTTCCATGACTGCTCGCAACGCTCAAGAACACGACGAATATTGGGCCCGAAAGCGAGATAATGCAAGGAGTGCTTATGAGCTTGCTTATCACCATCACCCTCTCAATGTCACCAACCATTTTAACCATCACGTCCACCTGTATGTGATCCATAACCTATTTGATTAATTTCTATCTAAAATGAATCGATCTAGATTATATATGTGTGTGTGTTGGTGTTTAATGTTGATGAAGGGCTATGAAGGAGCACAAAAGTAGACAAATAAATCGAACAAGACGAGGATTGTACGCAAAGGGGGAGATAGGACCCTGCGAAGCCACCAACCCTATCGACCGGTGCTGGAGGTGTAGGATCGATTGGGCCGAAAACAGGCAGCGCCTCGCCGATTGTGTCATTGGCTTCGGTCGTGGCACCACCGGGGGTAAGGGCGGTGCCTTTTATGTCGTCCGTGACTCTTCTGACAACGACATGGTTCACCCTAAGCCTGGGACCCTCCGCCATGCCGTTATCCAGACAGAGCCACTCTGGATCACCTTTGCCTTTCCCATGGTTATCAGGCTTAACCAGGTTTGTATACGCCTTTAGTTATCCATCAACCGATGCATAGCGTCCTACGAGGCCTGATGTGGTTGTTTTTGAGAAAAAATTCTCCAAATAAAAGAAATTATTAAAATAATATATTGATGCGGAAAGTCATCATAAGCCACATTTTATCTATATATATTTTAATTGATTAAATGTAATCTATATATATTATTTTGGCAATTGCTATCTGACTAAAAAAATATTTCTTAAATGTCGGGTTGTAGTCCACATTATCCCCAACTTATTTGGATTAGATTCGGTTGTTCACCTAGATCTGCCGCTTGTCACTTTTTGTATTGCACCTTCTTATTTTAGGTAGTATGTTTGACGGTTCGCCTTCTTATCGACCACTCGATGAGTTAGGTTTGTTTGGCCCTCGAATTCTTACATTTTCAAAATATATATATCTTAAAAGAAAAATATAAATGTAGATTGATTTTATTCAATTAAAATCTTAGCAAGTAAGGCATTTAATTAATCTATTATATCATATTATATTAAATTAATACTCCGTATTATTCATTGATTTATCTATTAAAATATATTATTTAATTATTGATAAATCTTCCACAAATTAATTAATAGATGGAGTAATTAGCACTTTTCTAAGACAAAATTCAACTACTAGATTATTTATATTTGATAGTTGTAATTTTATTTATATCTAGATTTTTTATAGAATAAATTATTTATATATTTTGGTACTTTTGTTTAATAATTATATTACAATTCATATTAATTACTTTAACATATTTTCGTGCATGAAACTTGCACTAGTTTCCAAATATATATGTTTCAACATGACAATCAACACAAATCTATATATAGGAGCTAATTGTGTCGAGTAACAAGACGATAGATGCGAGAGGGGCGAACGTGCACATCGCCCACGGGGCAGGAATCACCATCCAGTATGTGCAGAATGTGATCATCCACGGCCTTCACATCCACGACATCGTGCCCGGAAACGGCGGCTTGATCAGGGACTCCGTCGACCACTATGGCATCAGGACCCGGAGTGATGGGGATGGCATCTCCATCTTCGGTTCGAGCAACGTTTGGGTCGACCACTTGTCGATTTCCAAGTGCTCCGATGGCCTCATTGACGCCATCATGGGCTCTACCGCCATCACCATCTCCAACGTCCACATGATGACCCACAACAAGGTGTTCTTGTTTGGAGCACACGACGTGAACTCAGAGGATCAAAAGATGCAGATAACAGTGGCGTTCAACCATTTCGGAAAGGGATTGATGCAGAGGATGCCGAGGTGCAGGTGGGGGTTCTTCCACATCGTCAACAACGACTACACCCATTGGAAGATGTATGCCATCGGAGGCAGCGCCCACCCGACCATCATTAGCCAAGGAAACCGCTACATCGCCCCTCCCGACAACCCCAATGCAAAGGAGGTGACGAAGAAGGATATAGTGCCAGGGAGCGACTCTGAGAACTGGATATGGCGATCACAGAACGATGTTTTCATGAATGGAGCCTTCTTTAGACAGTCGGGATCACCATTGAAGGCAAATCCGTATCCGAACCAGATGATCGAGGCTTTTCATGGGAAGTACGTGAGCCTTCTAACTCGCCACTCCGGACCGAGGAAATGCCTCCCTGGAAAAGAATGCTAGAACATCACTGCAATCAACTTTTTGTTTACTCATCATCAAACCAGATTTCAATTTCCGTTTTCTGGTTAGGGGTCAATTGAGTTACTTTTTCTTTTGCTAATGAATTATTCAAATTAACTTGGGGGTGAAAAACATCCACATGTATGAAGATACAGATACAATATACAATTTAGGAATCTGGTTTCAACAATGCCATTCCCGCACACAAATTTCGCTTTTCAACATCGAACAAGAGAAAACACGAAACGCGTATGGAGATGCAAAGGAAACAACATTAGACTTGCCTGAAAATCAATTCAGTTCACAAAAGTTGGGATTCTGCTTTCCCTGCAGCTTTCAGGATCCCTCTTGACCACCAACCTGTGAAACTTTGAGTGGGTTAACAGGAAAGATAGGACCCAAGTTTTGATTAGCGTTAACCTTGTCTAAAACTAATGATATAGAACAAGTTGAGCGATAATGACCACGCCGACCACATAAGGTGCAGCGGCGCTTGACCCGTGGACAAGTCCTCTTGTTGTGGTCAGATTGGCCACATAACTTGCAGTGGTGGACCTGCCCAACTCTGCTTTTCTTGGTCACAGAGTCTCCATTCTCTGTGCCACCAACACTGCCGTCTGCGTGGATCAGTTTCATCTTTTGAGGCTGAGGACAAGTTCTCTTGTTGTGGCCATATTTGCCACAAATGCCACATTTTCGACGACGCTGAACCTTTCTTTTTGAGCTTTTTGCTTTCAGTTTCCAGCAGCTTCTTTTATTATGCCCCTTTTCTCCACACAAGGAGCAAGCCCACTGTATGTCTTTACCCTTTAGTTCGGGACAGTAGAAACACCTGTGGCCTTCAGCTCCACAGCGACTGCAATGGTATTTCCTCCCTGGCATTGGACAATAAGATGTTCGACTCTTAGTGAATAAGTCCATCCACAAGAGGACAGGATTGAGAGTTGAAATTTTCCATGCAATCCAATTCCATAACACCCATATTGATAAATAAGCAAACCCACTAGCAAGAATCACTGTTAAGATGTACAAAGTGAATCAACTAAAAAAGGCAAGAGCAGTAAAGAATGAAAGTAATTCCAGGGGGGTATATAACTGGCAATGGAGAGCTAAAACTCTCTCGAAGGCCAAAGGCAAATGCCTAACAGTACTCTGAAAATGGATAAGCCACCAATCTGCTATTGAGCTCTCCCTAACCGCCTATTTGAACCAGCCTAGATATTTCAGTCTTGAAAATCACAAATAACAACATGAAATAACCGTATCCATCAAGGTCTTTATCCAAGAGTTGAAATCTTGAGATGTCCCTCCAAAAATATGTAGCTTACTGTATTTCATCTCCCTTGGGTTGGGGAGCAAGCAGATAGTGTACCGTCTCCTTGTACACTAATATTTGTACTTTTGAGGAGATGTATCAATACAAACCCA
This sequence comes from Persicaria maculosa, assembly GCA_963922045.1. Lineage (NCBI taxonomy): Eukaryota > Viridiplantae > Streptophyta > Magnoliopsida > Caryophyllales > Polygonaceae > Persicaria > Persicaria maculosa. The sequence continues at coordinate 54,295,373 of OY998270.1, forward strand.
AGTTTCTGATTCATTAACTTGAATTTAATATCTCTTTTGTCCCCAATTTCTAGTTAGTTCCTTTAATTTCCCATATTCCCACTTCCTAGTTATAGGCACTTCCCCATTTGTCCATGTTCCGATTGTTCTCAAATATTTAGTTTAGTTGTTGATTTTAGAATTAACTCTTTAATTAATTTCAAGCTGTTAGTTATTAATTTTCTATTATAAAAGGAGGGTTAGCTGAAATCTTGTAATCATAGAGATGAAATTGATTATGAATACAAATTAAGGATTCCTTAAGATGCTTGGATTCAGATTATCTTCATTCCTAGATTCTAACAACCTGCTCAAGACTCGCACAACTTCAGTTTCAGCCGTCAAACTATCCCTTCAGTGATGTATATATTTACCAGCTCAATTATTATAGGAAGAACAGCTAGAGGGTCAAAGGTCATTGAGCATCATTTAAAGCAAGCACGTTGAAATATAAACCGCCAGTGAAACAGAACATATATAGTTCACGTATGCCGAAAAGAACAAAAGGTACCTTGCATGAGGATGCTTCTTTTGCGACGGTTTTCAGGATCACTGAAGTATGCTTTCATGATCTCAGAAGCACGTTTCCTAGCAGCATCAGTCCCCTTGGCTTTCTGTGTCAAAAAATATTTATCAGCATATTTCCCACAAAAAAAACATGGAATGATGCATGCAACTTATAATGCTGCATGCAACTTATAATGATGCATGCACCCAGCAGTAACTAGGGATTTTGCACATGTAATGATGCATGCAACTTATAATGCATTTGAAGGCAAATTTTTGGACCTTGATTGCAGCCACTCTTTGGGCATGAAGTGCAGGATCACGATGAATAATCTTCATTCTCTTGCTGAACAGCCCAGTTTTTGCATTCAGACTCTGCAGTCATTCAACTAAAAAAGGAAGATCACATACATAATAGAACAATTACAGAAAACTATGTAGTCAGTCCACACACATTAATACTGCAAGACCGCTTCAACTAATAAACAATGCAACTGCAGTAGAGTGATCAGTGAAGTGAGTTATTTGATTATGAAGCTTAAAAGGACTAACATCTTTGGATCAAATGCTAAAGAAAATTCAATCAGGAAACTAACTTTCAAAGAGCGGCTAATCTTTAAGCCAACTTCAGGAGATGGAGACTGGTATACTCGCTTTGACTTCTTCCTCACCTCGAGCTGCAATTCTAAATTGTCAACTTCATCATCTTCTTTCACTTTCAGCGGAGAGCTGTAAATGCAAAAGAGTCAATGCAAATGTATTAGAAAAGGAAGAACATACAAACCGCCTTATTTATAAATAAAGCATTTCACCAAGTGAGAATGCAGATTGGAAGATGCAGAGAACCAAACCAAGGTTTCTTCAGATGCGATCGATGATCTAATCTAACCAAAAAGAAGCTACAACTAGCTAAAGTATTAGAGGATTATGGGACTGAATTTCTTTCAGGTATTACATTGGAGGATTCCTTTTTCATTCGCCTTTGTTTTGGACATGTATTATTCTCATACAACACTTGACTCTTAGTATGGTCAAGTCTTTCGTAAAACTCAATGGTTTGTCATTGTTAAGTGGGAAAGAGGTCAAGTTTATTGAAGTGATCAAAACATCCCCAAAGGGCGAAAAAAGCAACTCCTAAAATAGCCAAATAGCCGGTACAAAGGAGAGTGAGGTTCCTTTTATATTATCTAGAGTCAAGGAAGGAACTATGACTAACTATACCATCATAATATATTAGGAGGAATGAAGTTAAAGTAAATGGGGGTAGATATCCCCCGTGATTCACAACTGTAATTCCTCAAATGCCAAGTATTTAGGAGGGTGGTGAAAATGATTGCATATGTATATTTCAGTATAAGTGGCATTACACAAATCATGCAGGCCTTGATCGTCTCTCTAGTCTCTACTCTCCCATCAGTATCACTAACACAGTAACAACCATATATGTTGCAAATGAAGCACCTGACTTTAGGTGAAAGTATGAAACAGAATTCTAAAATAGGATGTCCAGGAAGTGATATTATTCTCTGTGTTCAAATTAAAGCAATGGTAAAGCATCCAAACGAGTACCTAGAGCGAGCATTTTCCCACGGCTGTTCATCAATTGACTCCTGCCATATTACACAGTCACCTGAACACTCACAGCAGGTTACCATTCCCTGAAGTGTACAGATTAGATCAATCATGTATTAATAGTGAAAAGCATCTGATGCACACAAAATTAATAAGATGCAGCAATAACAGGTTCAATAGGACATCATACAATGAATAAAGATAATTTCCTTCCTTCTGAATATGGAGTTTGGAAGGGTAGAAAACAGAATACCTTTCCATTGCATTCAGGACAGTCTAATCTTGATCTTTCTATTCCACACTGGCTACATGGAATATATCCCCTACCCCGGCAGCCAGGGCAAGGCAGCTCTCTATTATATTGCCCATTCGGCCCAAACCAAGACCGGGGCTCGCTTGCATTGGAATTAGAGGCCCTGGTAGCATCATTCAAATGCACACAGTTATACATCTCATTCACACTCCTCTAATCACTTCAAAGACCCGATGATTCTACAGCACGTATTGATCACCACAAGAAAAAGCCTCTAGATAGATTTAAATTTGAAATCCAACAGTTTAATCGCTACATGCCTACATCCATAGGACACATAGACATACACATTCCGAGACAAAGAACAATAAATTCGCATAATCGGGAGGTGGAATGGGGGAAATAACCTTTGAGACAAGTCAGGCCCAAGTCCGAAGATCTCCTCCGACGGATCGTAACTCAACTGCGAAAAAATGGTACAAAAAACGCTGAGGATTGACGAAATCAGAAAACAACGAAGAAGACAACAAGAAGACTTGAAACAAGAGCGAAAGAGAGATAGGGAGAGTGCCTGGTTAGGTTTGAGGACGGAGGAAGAATCATCCTTGAAAGAGGAAGATAAGCGGACGGAGAAGAAGGCGGGAGATCGCCGGGAATGGAGGAAGACGAAGCTTCCACTCTGATTGGTCCATGGCTGCAGCCATAACCGAAGGCCGGAGCACATTGACGACATCTCACATCGGCGACGAATGGATGGCTGTGGTGTGGGGATTAATGTTTATCCATTGATCCATTGATGACTTGATGACGATGAGATGATGATGATGAATTGATGATGCGGTACGACCGAACTAGTTGGGCCGTAGAAGCCCAATCTGACACATGTGGTCGGCCCAAACGTAGATTGGATTGGTTATATTATTTGCACGTGCGCGTCCAAAAGCTGGCCATCTGTCCTTCGCTAACACGTGGCACATTGGAACTGATTTCATCCTGAACGAACGAACGAATGAACAATCGAACGTGAAAGAAAGAGAGAAGGCGTAGAGAGAGAGAGAGAGGGGTACGCGCACACAGAGAGATTCAATTTCAGACCCCGTTCGTCGATTCATCGAGCTTAGAATTCACGATCCGAAGGTAAATCTTTATTTTCTTTCTCTATTGACGTTTGATTGTTACGATCCTTGTCTGAATTTCTCTTCGTTTCATCTCATGTGTTCAGCAATTTCTTTTTCGCTTCATGACATGGTTGATTTTCAATTGCTGCAAGTTAACGCATATTCTCGGGCTTCAACGGGATTTTCTGTAGATTTATGAATCTTGAATGCTCGTTAGAGACGCTTTGATGAGTTGAGATAAGGAATCGGTTTCGAATTTTGATCTGTTAGATTCTGGTTATGAGACAATTAGATGCGAAAGGGGCAAAGGGCTGCAAGATTGTCGATGAGATGCCTGGATTAGCATCGTCTTTTGCAATTATTGATGTTCATCATCTGAAATTCTTGATACAGATTGCTTTAAATAATTGCAGATATGACAACACCGCTAGATGACAAAGGAAAAAATATAATCTCTAGCTGTGATGCTTACTTTGAGACCATACAAAGCAGGAAGAAGCTACCAAGAGCTCTACAAGAGTCGTTGACATACGCATTTGTAAAGATTCCAGTATCTTCCTTTCCCATCGTATCTCGTGGCAAAGGTGAAACCTACATGCCTAATTTTAATCCATTCAATTTTGTTACTGCCACTAGATAGATGAGCATGGAAGGGAATAAAAATTTGCTGATGCTGGACTACATGTTGTAGTAATCGAGATCAACGCAGATACCACAGTTGCTGATGCTGTAAAAATCCTATCAGAGAGCAACATAATGTCAGCTCCGGTGGTCAATCCAGACGCGGGAAACAGCGCAGAATGGAGAGAGAGGTACCTTGGAATCATTGATTACTCTGCTGTCATACTGTGGGTTCTTGAGACTGCAGACATTGCTGCGGCTGCTTTATCAGCTACCTCTGCTACTGCTGCTGGTGTCGGAGCAGGTGCTGTTGGAGCCTTGGGAGCTGCAGCACTGGGCGCCACCGGCCCGGTTGCTGTGGCTGGGATGGCCGCTGCTGCAGTCGGTGCAGCTGTCGCTGGTGGTTTGGCTACAAATGTAGTAGCAGGGTCTGATTCCACCTCGGCTGCCAATCATTTAGGGGATGATTTCTACAAAGTTCTTCTCCAAGAAGAGCCCTTTAAATCAACTAAAGTAAAGTTCCATTTCGGATAGATACAAGCATTAATGCAATGTTCAGTATACATCGGCTCATGATAATGTCAGCATGTTTGTTTAACCTCCTCTGTAATGCAGGTGAGGTCTGTGGTGAAATCATTCAGGTCATCCCCGTTTCTTCCGGTCGCAACAGACAGCTCAATGCTGACTGTGCTACTGCTGCTATCAAAATACAGACTGAGAAACGTACCAGTGATAGAACCAGGTCAGCCTTCAATCAAGAATTTCATCACTCAATCCGCGGTTATTGAAGGACTGGAGGGATGTCGAGGGAGAGACTGGTTTGACCAGATCTCATCACACCCTCTTACGGATCTGGGGCTTCCTTTCATGTCGAATCATGAGGTGGGTGATGATCTTATTTATGGTGCTACTGTAACGCCTTTTCTGAAGATAAGTTGGTAGAAACCATAAAAGAGGCTGGTTCTTGCTCTGGTATTGGACAGGTTATAAGCATAGAAAGCCATGAGTTGATCTTGGAAGCTTTTAAGCGAATGAAAGATCACGAAATAGGTGGGCTGCCAGTGGTGGAGGGACCAAAGAAGAAGATCATCGGAAATATAAGCATGAGGGATATAAAATACCTGCTGTTGAAGCCTGATATCTTCTCCCACTTCAGGTAATAATCTAGATGATTGTACAAGTGAAGTGGCATGGTGCGAAGCTTTTGAAGATGCATGGTTCGTCGAACATATAAACATAAATGATTTATTTCATATTATTACCTTGTAGGAATCTCACGGTGAAGGAATTTGTCGAAACCATCACTTCATCTGCTCAAGAAGTAGGAAAAGTATCCCCGCCGATTACTTGCAACCTGGATTCAACCCTTGGCAGTATCGTCCATACGCTAGCTTCGAAGATGGTTCACCGGATCTACGTGGTGGCAGGGGATGAGGATGAAGTGGTCGGCGTTATTACTCTTAGAGATGTCATCTCTTGCTTCATCTTCGAGCCACCAAACCATTTCGACAACTACTACGGCTTCTCTGTGAAGGAATTGTTCACCAACTGAAAGTCTTCAATTGGTTTTATGCAGAGGTTAATAAACTTCTAAGCTGCTATGTTCATATATACATACAGACATCTGATCAATTCAAGCACCAGTCCCTATTGTCTCCTTGTGTATCTGATGTAGTATGCACACAAAGAAACCCTGCGATGAAGCCCACCAAACCAAAGTCCAAAGAGGTTCAAAATTGGGTACAGCACCTGCAGACCCTCTGTCTTGATGAGTTTAGAATAAGGCATTTTCCGCGAATTTAGAATCTTTTTTTTTCTTTTTGACATTTTGTATCTCACAGTTTGTAGGATATATTCTTCCACCATCTGTCGTATCTAGACTTAGATTACCCCTTACCCTCTACTGTATACAAATCAATAAAGCAGTATTCAATTTCTTGTTTTTTAAGATAGGATTTGGTTGTCGTCAAACACGACTCGAGTGTCTATAGTTCTCTTGATGAATTTGGACGAAATCAATAGGGAATTGATGGCAAAGAGAAGTAATCAAGTTAGCTGTCATATATATATTTTTTTTAATGAAATTTAGGTGCCATATTGATTTCGTGAAAAGGATGTGTTATTGTTTAATCAAGTCAACTACAATTCGATAGATAAGATCAAGCAATCACAATATACAAGATTTTACAAGGCTTGGATTACGCCATCTTACATTCCAAGGCCTCAAGATTCCGCTTCAATCCACTAAGGGTCCGTTTGGTTGAAAGGTGAAAAAGGAAAGGAAAGGGTTACCCTTCGGAAGAGGGAAAGGAAAGTAAAAGTATTAATCCCCAAATTTATTTGGTTGATCAAATAAAATGAATCATTTCTTTCTCTACATTTGCAATTTATAAATAAATTTACCCGCAGATCACCAAATTCTCATCAAAACAACTCCATTTGTTGATCTCTCTTATCCAAACTCTCCATTTGCTATAGTTTCCTATGGTTTACTCTTCTTCTTCTTTAACTCCCAGTCTCTTTCTTCTCAAAGCAACTTCAATTTATGTAGTACTGATTTCTATTCAATATTCACGGTTCCTTCACTAATTACCGATCTGTAATTCCTCGCTAATTGGGCAACCTTAAGGTTCATTTTTTTTTAATATGAGAAATTGCTAATTGCTAATCTATAATTCATAGAGCTAACTTGTTAATGGTGGACATCTATTGTGGAGTACTGAGCGACAATGAAGCATCGACCAAATCAGATACGAGAGGACCTCTCCGAAAGCAAGGTAGCGACGGATGGAGATCCGGAGTTTCAGGCTCGAACAGATGCGAGAGGACCTCACCGGAGGTGAGGTAGCAACCGATAGAGATCTGGAACTTTAGGCTCGATCAGATACGAGAGGACCTCGCTGGAGGTGAGGAAGTCACAAATGGGGATTTGGAGTTTCAGACTCGATCAAATTCGTGAGGACCTCACCAGAGTTGAGGATGTGTCGAATGGAGAGCTAGTGTTTTACGCTCGTTCCGACTTCCGACGACGTGGAGGCAGAGATTAAGCGCCGAAAGATGGAGGCTCAAGAGAGAGGTTGAGGCCGAGATAGGCGATGAATAAATGACAGGGAACAATTAAAATTTTGGGGGTAAACAGATTGGGTTAATCGTTTACCGGTGAAAACCCAAACATTCCTTTGAGGAGATCAAACAAACAAGGCATAGGAGAGTTAAGTAATTGGATTCCTTTCCTGGGGCTTTTTTTTAAGAAAACAAACACGCCCTAAATTATAAAAAGGTTACAAAAATGGGAAGTGTTTCAAGTGTACACTCTGGATCAACAAGTATAAATGACATTGGCTCTGTCCTGGCTGTTCTTGAGTGCTCTTCGACTTGTTGATTTGCAGCGTCCGGAGTCGTTTTCCTTTAGTGGTGCTTGGCTTCGTTCTTCGTCGACGTCCCAACGTTTTGGTTGTAGTTCTGCTAAGTTTCGTTCTTTCCAGAGTTCATGTAACGTGTTATTAGCGCCTTTTTCTTCTTGTATTTTCAGTTTTATTGTTTGTTTCGACGATTCGTTCATCTGTCGACCCCTCGAGTTTCAGGTATAACTGAGCTCAAATTATTACCTTATAAAAAAAAGCATAAATGACACAACAAATAATAGGAGAAAGAGGATATTCTCCCTTTCTTTCTTTCTTTTTTTATACAAGGTAAGAGTTTGGATCTCAGGATGAGACATGGAAGTCGTATTTGAGGATGTGCCGAAGGTGCGTCACTTTATCCGCAACTAGATTGATCTCCATGAACGCATGGACGCAGAAAACCCCAAGGAACTCCCGAAGCAGCTTCCTAGAGTCGGCCATGATGATCTCGATCTCTCAAGGACAACTCCAAACATCATTGATAGCGTTAATAACTGCAAGGCAGTCACCTTAAATTACGAGCCACGAAATCCCAAGCTGACGAGCTGCAGCCAAGCCCTGGTGCAAAGCCAGAACCTCCGCCTTGAGAGCGGACATCTCTCCGTAATGTGAACCTTGACAGGAAACTACCGAGTCATATTGATCCCGAATCACAATCCCAGTAGTTGTCACGACCGAAGAACTCACTACCACATCAAAGTTGAGTTTGAAATATCCTCCAGCTGGTTTTTTCCATCTCAAATTCTTCATTTTCCTTTGGATCATTTGCTTTTTCTTTTCCTTACTTCCTTTCTCTTTCCATAAAATTTGTTTAAATTCTTTCCATTGTGATAGGTAGTACGTACCTTGTATATTGTTCTTGTTTTTGTTGGTTTTTGAAGTTCTGGTCCTCCTCAAATATAATCTTATTTTTAAGTGTCCATATGCACCACCAGATAATGGTTAATTGTGTTTTTTGGTTTGGAGATAGCTTTCCAAAAATCTCGGCTCAAATATTGTGACATGCGCTCACATATTTGAAAAAAACTCAGCTCGAGGTCGTTCATTTACTAAACAAGCTCAGTAAGAGCTCAAGGTTGTATTTGACATAGATTATTTGGGAGTTTTTTGGGAGTTTAAAAAAAGCCGAAGTTGGTGGTGTTTGGCAATAGTTTTTATGGGAGCTTCCGAAGTTGCATGAGAGGCTTTGGGAGATTCTATTGCCCAATCCTACCCCTCATCTTCAATGGCTAGAACACAACCTCCTCACCGCTCCTTCGTCATTGAGCTCTACCTCTGTCAACGTCGAGCTCCACCTCTGTCGTCGTCGGGCTCCTTTGCCGCCATCGAACTCCTTTGTTGCCGCCGTCGAGCTCCTTCGTCACCGCCTTCGTCGAGCTCATAATCTGGGTTTCAGCTTTTCCCCAAATCAAACGAGAGAGAGTGAGAAATTGACCTAAATTAACTGACTTTCCAGTTGGATTTCTTCCTTGATTCATCTTTCCTCTTTGATTTTTTCTTCCTATAACTAGATTTTTCTCCCAATTTGTTGTTTCAATATTGGAATCGGGAGATTAGGGAGTCGGGTCGATACCTTTACGCTTGTTTCCTATTAGGTAAAAACGAGGGTTGATTACTACAACATCTTGAAGGTGTCAAGGACGACGAGTGATGAGGAGTTGAGGAAATCTTACACATGCAAATAGGAGAACTACTTAAAAGTTCTAGAGAAGTCCTCTATAATCGGCAAGGATCATCTCGATCTCCCGGGGACAACTCCAGACGTTATTTATGGTGTTCATGACCGCAAGATAATCGTCTTTGACCTCAATCCTAAAAATACCCATCCGGTGAGATGCAATAAGTATTGAATGAAGGGCAAGAGCTTCAACCTTCACCACCGACATTTCACCACACAAAGAACCTTTGCAGAACACTACCATGCCATGGTGATCTCAAATGATAACTCCCGTCGAGGCCTCGCCTAACGAAAGCACAGAAGCATCAAAATTCAACTTAAAGACTCCGATCACAAACATTTGCCGTATATACATTGATGGAGATATATCAATAATAATAAGTTCATGGAGATATATCACCTCTTTTATACTATTTAACTAATAAGTTCATTTGGAAGTATATAAATATCTTAAATCGATTATGTGTAATCCAATTCAAATATATGTGTAAGCCAAAATCAAATAGGGGCAATTGAATATGTCGTGCCTATTATTTATGATAATAAAATATTTATTTCTAGACCGAGATTAAAATATATATGTAACTATAATACTCCCTCTGTTAATTAAAACTTGACGTTTTACTATTCATACACGCTTTTTTAGGTGTTGAAAACTATATAAAATATTAACTTTTTAAATAATTTTTTAAAATAATTTCATACTTATTACTATTAAGTATGAATTTATAAAAATAAATTTTTTAAAAAGTTAATATTTTATATAGTTTTTATCATTTTAAAAAAGCGTGCATGAATAGTAAACGACAAGTTTTAATTAACAGAGGGAGTAAGAAATACAGAGTATTGGCTAAAATATTCTTTATTAATAAATGAATTTATAATTTTGTCAATAATCAATTGCATTAAAAGATGGATTTTAGGCGGGACCAAAGGTGACAATCATAACTCATTAACAAAATCAGAAAAGATATTTTTAAAATATATCGATATTTAACAAAATTAGGCAAAATACTACTCCATCCGTCTCAAAATACATGTCTTTTTAGGACTATGCACGAGAATTAAGAAGTAGGTTAAGTGTAATAATTAGATATAAAAAGTAGGTTAAGTGTAATGATTAGACTTTGGTTTTAAATTATTTGTTTTTTTTTCAATTTGTAAAGAGGAGAGTAGGGGTGCTGTAAAAATCAGAGTAATGATTAGATGTAAAAAGTAGATTTAGTGCAATAGTTAAATCTAAAAAGACATATATTTTTGGCAAAATTACATGAGTTAAAAAGACATGTATTTTGAGACGGAGAGAGTATAGATCATTATTGTTGATTTTTGGCTTTTTGAAAAAAATAGAAAAATGAAATCTAGACCAGATTCAAGGAGAGAGGGGACCGGGGGTTGTATAAAAAGGAAAAAAAAAAGGGAAAAAAAAAAGAGGACGGTGGGCCCGTTGGCTGAACTGCGCGTTCTCACTCACTCATGACTCACCTCTTCGGTCGGTCGACGCTGTTTGTTACGAATAGCCCACTTGTACTTTCTCTCTCCTCAAGAGTCTTGAAAATCTCCTCTCTGTAGTTTCCGTCCAACCGATCTGTCGCCATGGAAGCTTTGCTCTAGACCTCAGGTTTCTCCTCCACCTTCTCACAGCTGATTTCTCCTATTCTCGAGCGGCTTCTGTCTCCCAGCGTCCGAGTACGAGCCTTCGCTACTCCTCTCTCCCTCTCTCCGCCTGATTATCGTTTCTTTCATCTGATTGCGAACTTTTGGAATTCCGTGTTTTTTCTTCGGGTATGAAAAAGGAAAACCAGTCTTTTCTCCTCTTGCTGCTAATTGTTGTTTAACTTCCAGATTCTGGGATTAGGTTTTAGTCATAACTCTGATGTGCTTGAGCTTTTTTAATTTTTAATTTTTAACTTAGCTGATGTGTTTTGACTAATGGAAAAGTAGCCATTCGTACAGATCTACCTCCACCTTACACACAAACGCCCCAAAAACATGAGAGGGCAGTTTAGTAGGGCTAAAATGATGCTTTCCTGTTGTAATTTATTCTTAATCTGATAGAATGGGGTTTGTTGTGATTTATGAAGGTCCCAACTTTCTATCCATGGTTAACTACAAAAACATAGAGCTGTTATGGCTAGCTTTGAACTTAAAAAAGTGCATATATTTGCTTTTTTTATAAGCTTAATTTTAGGATTGTTCTTATTTAGAGTCTTAATAAGCATATGAAAGATGTTGGTTGATTTGTACAACCTTGATTTTCTATGTTTCCTTGTGTTATTTTGGTCACATATTAATTTCTTTTATAGGGTTATAGGAGGTCAGAATGTCGACCCCTGCAAGGAAAAGGTTGATGAGGGATTTCAAGAGGCTGCAACAAGACCCGCCTGCAGGCATTAGTGGTGCTCCTCAGGACAATAACATCATGCTTTGGAATGCTGTTATATTTGGGTAGGTTTGAACTATAAATTGATGAAGGGTCTGTTTTGTCCATTTTCTTTGGTTTGGCTCACTGATGTGAATTTTGCACTTGGGCTTACTCTTTTCCCTTCTTTTTTTTTTTTCTGTTGAATTGCAGTCCAGATGACACTCCATGGGATGGAGGTAAAGTTCTACCACAAAGAAATTATATATTTATATGAGGACTAGTATTTATGCTGTAAACTCGGCTAGCTTATTTCCTTCATCTACTTTATAATGATCCATATTTTTCCTTATTATGCTACCCATTTACTACCATGCATTCCTTTCTACAAAGAAACTTCCGTTGGTCTCGTGCACTATGTGATTTTTTTTCATCCCCTTTTTCCTATTATGCTACCATGTTGGAATATATGCACTTGATTCTCAAGTCTATGATGTAGTACTAGCCTCAAGGGTTAAGGCGAGGGCTTTGTTGCCCATTCATCGAGGCACAGAGTACATGCCTAGGCATCACTTACTTATTGACAATCTGAAATTTTCGCTTTTAACAAGGAATGTGCTAATGGCATGGTTCTGGTAGTTTCTAGTTACCTGTGCTTCCAGTTGTGTGTTTGTGTGTCCATTGTCCACTGTGCTCAGTGCTCACCATAGAAATATCCTCTTAAGTCTTAATTCTTAAATAGCTCATTAGTTCTGGCCCGCAGACCTCCACTGTAGTACCAACCTCCTCTACAACTTCTCTACTTTCTTGTGAGCCTGCTGCTCACTTCAATAACTGACCCCTTTTTTTCTTGTCTCGAATGGTCATCTCTCCAACCAGTGGTTTCATATTTTGCTGTGACCTTACTTTTTACCATTACATTTTGAAATTATTATTGTACTCATTTGATTTTCGTTCTGATGTCTCAATTCATAAAGTCAATCTCCTTCTGATGTGTTGTAAGTAATTTTGCATAATTTTAAGCAAAGTCTGTCTGACAAGTCTAACAACCTTTTACTTCTGTCGCCCCCTATCATTTAGTCTCAGTTCATGGCTGGGTTTTGCATAGTTTGTCTGTCTAGTTCTTTCTTTTATTCTTCATAAGTTCATATGATCATTGTTAGACAGCTTAGTTGGTTCTCACGTGGATTGCAGAAAGAAGGAAAAAGATTATTACACTACTTTTTTGTGGTCAGCATCAGCATGGCAATAGATGGTTTTCATTTCCCTACATCTTTTTTCAATTTCTATCTGGGAGAAGTTTTAGCTGGGTGTTATGAGCTTTGATGTATCATGCTTCCACTACCAATTTTTTATAATTCACTCTCTCTTTTTCAGTGGGATAATTCACTCTTTTGTTTTAATCAAATGACACTTTTAATTGATGTCAATACACTTGTTATTTTATCCTTGAATTGAATTCATATTTTGAAAATTTTACACAATCATTGGTTAGACAGTGCTAGCCAACTTTGTTCTTAGATATTTATTCCCTCTGATCTAAATAGATGATTTTTTAACGGATGACATGAGTCTTAAGAAAATATTTCACTCATCTAAAAACATCATCATTCTACTATTTTTTTCACAAATTTTAGTATGTATTTTTTAAGACCCACTACCCTTTATTTCATCAAAGGATTTAAAAAAGTCAACAACACACAATTCATAGAAAAATCTAAAAGATCATCTTTTGTTGATCAAAATTTACTTTTTAAACAATCATCTATTTTAGATCAGGGGGAGTAGTATGTATATAATGACGGAAAAAAAGATTTAAAATCTTTATCAATATGATGTATAATCAACAGGGACAAGATGCTACAATAGTACTCCCTCCGTTCAAATATGTAAGATCATTTACTTTTCGGCACGTAGTTTAAAGAGCTAAATACTATATAAAATATTGATTTTTTAAAAATTATTTTTTTACATTTTAATACTTATTAATAAAAAGTGTTATATTGTAAAAAAATAATTTTAAAAAAATTAATATTTTATATAGTATTTAGCTCCTTAACATACGTGCCAAAAAGTAAAAGATCTTATATTTCCGAACGGAGGGAGTATTTAAAAGTGGCATGTTTGGACAATTATGTAACAAAGCTTTCACACTTGAGCAAAACAGGTCATTTAAGGACTTTTTCAACTTGAAACCCGACTCATTTGCCTATGAGTCTGACCAAGGCACTTGAAATAAGCCTGTCTTTTTATGTTTGTAAACCAGTTCTTTATTTATTTGTACTTCTCTCAAACAAAAACAACCCCTAGAGCTTTTCATTTTGAACCCAACACAACAATGGCGGTGCAAAAGCAAAAGGACGTTACACAATAATGATTTTGGTAGTACCATGGGCTTTGCGCTCAAAGAGGGCAAAAAATGTGTTTATGGTGGTGGACAAAAGCATGTACAACCCTTTTCTCACCGTCTCGTACTTTCATACTTGACAGTGATAATGGAGTTATGGAGGAGCATTAGGGGAATGAGTGGTGGCGATGAGCAGGCCACAAGTTACCGAGTAGCCACAGGCTAACAAGTAGAGGGTTCATGTCAAGCACTTCACCTTGCCTTTGTCCGCCTCTTAAAATGTCACCTTTTTTTTGTTTAATTTCTAATCTAGTCTAAATGATCCAACTAAGAACCAAGTAGTTGTTGATCTCCATCTCTTTGCTGTGTTGAGAATTGTTGATCTACTTCTCCGAATTCTATCTTATTTAGGTGTTTGGACTCCAAAATGCATTAATTATAATTCAATTATTTTATCTCGGTTTATGCAAGTGTTTGGTTGCACAACTAAAAAACTCGCAAAAACCGAGATTATATAGTAATGAGGCCAAATATTCACATAAACCGAGGTGAAATAGTTGCATTATAATTGGAATCCAAACACACCCTCAGAGTCGCATAATAATTTAGGATTTGTTGAAAGCATTTTAAAATCCCCAAAGAGGAATACAACAACTACCCAGTGTGTCCTGCCCAAGTGGTTGTTGATCTCCATCCCTGATAGACATATTGGAGTTTTGACATCTGCATCTAGTATGACTAAAAGAATTTTTGCTAGTCATTGCCTTGTTGATCAAATAGCATCACATGATACTATGATAGGCAAGAGCATTATCTGATTTCTGTTAGTATTATACTTGCAAACTTAAATCTTCTCCCTTGCATCTATTGACATTTGGTTATTTTGCTTTTGTCAGGCACCTTTAAATTGACTCTGCAATTCAGCGAGGACTACCCAAATAAGCCACCCACAGTTCGTTTTGTTTCTCGGATGTTCCATCCCAATAGTAAGTTTGAATAAAAGACTGCACTCTTCTTATAAGTTATATCCTTTTGTCAGCTATCAATAGCCATTCTCCAGTTTTCAAATTTTAATTACAGATGCGGATGAATAATTGATGTCTTGAATTCCGTTTCCTAGAAGTATAATTTGTAAAGAGAAGCAAAGCTCTTGAATAAAAAGAATTATCTATCAGACATCCTTGGGACTTCTGTTTTGCGATTCGTTGCTTTGGGTGTTTGGTCTAATCAGTCTCTCTCCTGTCTCTATTGGAGCATTTGGTTATACATTTAATTGCTAGAAAGATTTATGCATATATAGAATATTAGAATCATTATTAGTTAGAGTAGCTCTAATATCCTGGCTTATAATATATATGATTAACCATCTATCTATTATATTAAGTGATTATGTGGATATAGCTAATAAGTTTTGCCAAACATAGCCTTAGTCCCCTTTGGTTTAGTTGAGCTGTATGCACTCTTTATTTCTAGAACCTTTGTTAGAAATGTTCTTATAATCTTATTTTTCCTCTGTAGAGTATGTTGGATTGAATTTTGATGGATTTTTTTTTCTGCTTTTTTTTTTTCTGTGTTAGTCTATGCTGATGGAAGCATTTGCTTGGACATCCTACAAAATCAGTGGAGTCCTATTTATGATGTGGCTGCTATACTTACCTCAATTCAGGTACTTAATTCGTACTGTCGCCTGCTTCTGCTACAGAAGCAGTGTACACTTGTCATTTGCTAATTCTTTTGGTAGTACCTTAAAACCGATTTCATTTTTGCAGTCACTTCTCTGTGATCCGAACCCAAACTCTCCTGCCAACTCAGAAGCTGCTCGGTTGTTCAGTGAGAACAAGCGTGAATACAATAGAAGGGTGCGTGAGGTTGTTGAGCAGAGCTGGACTGCTGACTAAGATTCATCCATGGAAGAATATGCCTCGTCGGAGCAGTCAAGCAGTGGCCTGAAATGACAGTTCCTCTCGATCAGCAATAACATTATGGTGTAGAAGGGCCTGTTGATTTGGGGAGAAGAACTCTTTTATGTAAAAATAGCATATGAAACGGTCGATTTCATGAGCAGAGATAGTATCCCATTGTCACATTCTCATCAACCCTGACTTTGCATTTAAGTTTGTTTAAATGTGCACTAGACGTTTGTTTCTGGCTGTCTGCATTCTGAACAATTCTTAAATTTGTTAGATTGATTTCGATCCAATATGCAGTCCAATGACATCAGATTTGCCCCTGCACGTTTATAATCAAGAAAAGGGAACCCCAAAATGTCTGACAATTTACCAACACATTTGGATTGTGCTATATCCACCCACAGCAAGCCAGCAAGTGCTATGTACTCCTTAGGACGGATCATAGATCCGTCTGTTGTAAGTTTAAAAAAACGACACGGACGGATCCTAGATCCGTCCGTCCGTTATAAAATAAAATAAAAAAAAAACTACATAGAAGATCCGTCCTAATAAGTTACAAAGAAAAAAAAAGAAGAAAGAAGCCCAACAATTAAAAAAAAGGATGACAAAAGAGTTGTTGCTTTTTTTAAAACTTTGTTTTTCTCTTTCTACTTCATTGAATTTCTCTCTTTTTTTTGCTTTTTAATTCATTAGGATGGGTGCATATAGTCACGGTCACCCCGAGTGGAAAAGTTTAGCACAAATATTAGGATTACGCGTGCGGTTTTATTGCTGATGACTTGATCCGGGGATGATCCGAATGTTGGTAGGGTTTAGAGCACGGGAACCATTCCGGGTTGGTTCAACCGGAAAATGAAGGTCCTCTGTTCAATTCCCGCTCTGAGTAACGTCTGGAGGGTTGACCTAATCGTTAACTTCAGGGTCCATAAGATTAGTCGGGTACTAGTATCCTCAGTTACCCATGCTTTATACGTTTAGAGCATGGGACTATGGGCATTAGGCCTTTCTCCTCTAGCTCTTTTCTAGTTGTTTTAATTGTTGAGTTCTTTCATTACAGTAGAGTACATTAACAAATGTGATAGCTCCCACAACCATCTCAGCTGACAAATCAAAGCCTCTCATGGTCAATGGAGGCGTCACCCGTTGGCATGGACCATGAGCTCCTATAGGGCAATGAGTCACCTGAGCCTGCATTTGTCAAGGCCTAGTTTTGGTTCAGTTGTTTTCTTGCAAGTCAATAATATCCAGATTGAGCTACACTATGAAACTTACCTCCTAAAAGAGGTTGAGAGATGGAGAGGAATACCAAATGCAACAAGGAGAAACAATACAATACCCATACACACAACTCAAACACTTCAATAACCATAACAATCCCTATGTATCAACTAATTCCGGGAGGCATTTCCGGGCGTCAAAGCAACCCCAAGAGTTCCCCCAAACACTTCAAGACGACAACCGAAAAAATGCCCTTTGAAGTGCTGGAAGGAACTCCAGGGGGCACTGACACTTGGTTTCTTTCCCCTTTCTCAATGCTTCTTGTTGTGATCTGATCTGATCTGATACTTCATTTGAACCAAGCAACTGGTATTTATAGGCTCAAGTTTTATTTTATTTTATATTTATGTCAGCTGTCCAGACAAGATATGATCAGAATACAATGCAGATTCCAGTTCCTCCACAGCTTGAACCTAGCTTGATTTCCGGACTAGATGAATCACAAGGAAGAAATAACGTGGCTGGCACACTATCCCCTTTTAGGCTTTTGAGATTGCAAGGTTGCTGATTGCAGACAGCAACAGCTTGTTCTCGGTTCGTGGTGTCGGTTTTACGGTATGAATGAGGTAAGTTTTGAGGAGATGTTTCCTCAAGCTTGGTGTTAACCTTGCCCAGATAGAAGGCTAGATTCACTCCCAATTAGAAGCTCAAGGAAAATAAGGGTTTGTTTTAATCAGATCAGAGCATGGCTTTTGTGTTAAACTGATTGATTTCAGCCAGAGATTTGATGCATAGAAACAAGATGGTTTCCTCCAATTAGATATTGATTTTAACCAAAACCATTGTGACACCAGTTCCAAACATACACATTCTCCTATATTACACCATACTGATTGTGATTGATAACACACTCATGTACAAAGGGACTTCTACATATCGATTTACCAAGGAAAAGCTCGGAGGCTCAGCTCAGTGCACGCGTGGAGATTGCCGGTATGCTGGCAAGGGAGATCCCATCTGTGTCGCGTGCAAGGGAGAACGGTTTTGTTTCGAATGGGACATCCGAGCAGGGCTAGGAGTGCTCTTGTTATACCCTGATGATGAGTGTGAATACTTGGCTGTGGTCTTATTGAGGTCCTGGAGCTTCTGCAGCTCTGCCAGAGCCATAGACATCTTTGGCCTCGCTTTGGGATCGGAGTGGAGACACTGGAGAGCGAGTGAGGCGACTGTTAAGGCTGCCTTTTGAGGGTATTGTCCTCCCAGTTTGGTGTCCATTATTCGGAAGATCTTTCGCTTGTCTCCCAAGTGAGGTTTCGCCCAGTCTACCAGAGACTGTTCGATGCCTGACCTTGATTTGTCAATGGCTGGCCTCCCGGTTAAGAGCTCGAGCAGAACAACTCCAAAGCTGTAGACATCGCTTCTTGCTGAGAGCCGACCTGAAGAAAAACACACAAGCTACTTGGGCCTCTGGTACTGCATAATCCTAAGTCGCGGACACAAGATCATCATATCAATTTAAGAGTAATCAGCATTCAGCAGTTATCATACCTGTCGCCACATACTCCGGTGCAGCATAACCTTGAGTACCCATCACTCGAGTTGAAACATGAGTTCTATCTCCGGTAGGGCCTGCCTTTGCTAACCCAAAGTCAGAAAGCTTCGAGTTAAATTCCTGCCTCAGTCACAAGTTTCAGTTTGTTAGGAGAAAAACATGCCTAAACAGTTTCGAATGACACTTCTGGGATGGATACACACCGCATCCAGTAGAATGTTAGAAGCCTTGAAATCCCGAAATATGACTCGAGCATCATGCAGGAAAGAAAGTCCTCTCGCAGCACCTACAGCCACTTTGATCCTTATTGCCCACGACAGTGGATGCGGCCCTCCTAAATAACAGCGCAGAATGCTACGTATAAGTTAGCCCATTGAGGTTCAAATTGAGCAAGCTAGCAACTTCATTAAAACCGAATCTGATCTTGAACATCACATTATCTGACTTACTTCTGAACAGATGATTCTCTAAGCTTCCCTTGGGCATGAATTCGTAGACCAATAGCTTGTTCTCCCCTTCGAGGCAATACCCAATAAGCTTCACGAGATTCGGGTGGTGAAGTTGGCCAAGATAATTCACTTCCGTCTGCGTGCATCAGGGGAAGCTATGAGCAAAGATTGCCAACAAACGCTACATTACATGTATAAGCAATTAAAGATACAATGTCCAAGGGAATGGACATACCAACCACTCATTATGGCCCTGAAAGCCTTCGGGTTTGAGCTTCTTGATAGCAACAACCATTCCAGACCCAGATTTGGCAGGAGTAAGTGTCAGTTGATCAATCCAACCTTTATAAACATAGCCGAATCCTCCCTCTCCGAGCAGGCTATCAGGTCGGAAGTTCTTCGAGCAGTTCTTAAGTTCATTAAAGGTGAATGCCTTCAAACTCGGGGAGGAGAGTATTTCTCCTTCAGTTCTTGGGGTGGGAAGGATCTGGTGGGTACTGTTGGAATCATCTTTCGTTGCGGAAGAAGGACTAGGGAGTTTCGAAGAACGGGTGGTGGTATTACCATTGTTAAATGAGCTCCTTGACATTCCTGAACTTGACAAATACATGACAATTCAAATGTAGCTCTAACAAGAAGAAATCAACTTCAAATTCTGTAGCATGAATGGAAGTTACATAGACAGGCTCATGATAGGTTATCAACTAATTCCCACAGGTCAGAGCACTCGAACCGAGAAAGATAGACAGACACACTCACCCAAGCCAATAAAGACTTGAGAACCCACACTCAGAAATTGCAAGAAGTGGGAAAGTCAGTCACAGATAATCCTAAAAGGCACTTTTTTCTTTAAAAAAAAGGGGGAAAACTCATGGTAATCAGAAGACAGATAACCCTAAAAAAACAAGCTTTGCTACAATCAGAAGTTACAAAAGTGAGTTGCTAAGTCACTAACTAGAGCTGAGTCAGTAAATTAGGTAAAGGATCAGCAAGGTTTAGCTACAATTAGTAACAAAATTTAGTACAAAAACAAAGAGATTGCAGTTGAATATATTACCAGGAGTAGATGTAGGATGAGAGTGGAAGGAGGCATCCACTCTGGCAGAAGAATCCAAGCAGTTACCCATCTCTCAAATATGCATTCAATCAAACCTAAATTAAAAAGAAAAATAGGAGGCGAGAGTAGTTCAGAATTCAGATGCAAGGAAATTCAAAGAGAATCGATATCTAGTAAGGAGTGAGAGGAAACAATGAGGTGGAATTACTAATGGTTAGGGTTTGGTAGGAAGGTGAGAGGAAGCAGAGCTAATTGATTTTCTTGCAGAAAAGAGGGCAAAAAGGAAATTGAGGAGGAATTCGAAACTCAACATCAGGTCATCCCATCAGAGAAAAAGTCGTGGGTGAATTGTACGTTCGCACCTGCCATTGCCATTTCAAATGAAAATACACACCGGAGACGGATGTGAACCGGTGACCGGCGTGACGCAGGATAGACGTGAGCGCCACTTTCGGGATACCCACGTTACCTGTTGACCCTTCAACGCTCAACCCCAAACTAACCAATTATTTGCACTCTCCCTCATCACAAAACGTCTTGGGGTTTACACTTTGGATTCACTTTCGATCCCGGTTGCTAAAATAACTCTACGTGAAGTTGGTTAAATCTTAAATATTTGATTTTAAATAAGGGGTTTATATTTAAATTAGTTTAGATATTTTTTAATTTATTTTTTTGGGTCGATAAATTTTTATAGGGTAATCCTACAACTCCATAGAGTTTAACTCTACGGAATCTTTACCCCTTTGGATTACGATACATTTACACTACTCCCTCCGTCTCAAAATTTAAGTCGTTTTAGTATTGTTTTAATAAAACAATCACCTCTCAAAATTTTTAACCAATTAAAATCTTTAAAAAAATCAACAACACACAAATCGATACAAATCATTACTATTATCTTCTACCTAGAAAACCTAAAATGATATCTACTTTGATACAAGAATAAAGACCTAAAACAACTTAAATTTCAAAAGGAAGGGAGTAGTGTGTACGATTTCAATCTTACAATACAAATTAAAATATGACATATATTATTAGATTATTTAATTTAATAGTTTTTTATTAATTTTAATGATGATGACTCACTTATATCATAACTTTTTTTTACTTTTTAAAAATATTTTTTATTATAAATATATTAGTGAGAATCATGTCAATTTTATTGATAGTGTTTTTTTTTGGTAAACAATTTTATTGATAGTGTAAAGTATTTATTCTTACACTTAGTGTAAGAGTAGACTTTTCCTTACACTTTTCCAGGAGTCATCTTTTTTTTTTAACAAAGGAGTCGTCTCTTATACACCCATTTGACAAGTCTTTCATTTCAAGTTGTTTGGTTGTTACTTTGCTCATTGGCTTCTAGTTGTTTTTCATGTTGTTTGGCTTTTGTCTCTTCCGTTGTATCATAGTCATAGCGGTTAGCTTGTCTGGCATTCTTTCACCATCTCGATTTACCAAATAATGTCTTGTTTGGTATCTCAAACTCTTACGTGTATAAAAAAAATCGAACAGCTCTATAACATTTTTCCAATATAGAAAAACAAAAGGCATACTCCATCCAAAAAAATAAGTTATTTATTACTCTATTGGTTCGGCAAAACATGTCATTTACTATACACAGACGCTTTTTTAGGATGATAAAAAAACTATATAAAATATCTATTTTTTATATAAAAAAGTTAACAATTTCGTAGTTACTATTAATAAGTATAAAATTATTGAAATAAAATTTATAAAAAAAATGGATATTTTAAATAGTTTTTACCATCCTAAAAGAGCGTGCGTGAATAGTAAATAACATGTTTTTCCGAACGGAGGAGTATTCACACACGTTTTTTAAGGATAAAATATCTTTTTAAAAAAATTAATAATTTTGTAGTTATTATTAATAAGTACAAAATTGTTTTAAAAAATTATAAAAAAGTGAACATTTTATATAGTTTTTTTTAATCTAAAAAGGGTGCGTAAATAGTAAATGATATGTTTTTCCGAACTAAGAGAGTATTCTTCTAATTATTTTTGCTCAAACTTCAACAATTTCTCCATTTGAAAGATTTGGAGAAGCTTTTAGTTTTGAAGAATGTCGTGGATTTGAGTAATTCACTCTATTTTTTCACATTTCCCTATTTTGGAGAAGGTGATGGAGAATCCGTTGAAAAAAAAAACCTTAAACTTCTCCAAAATACTCAAAATTGTTATAATGCGTGAAAAAATAAGAGAGTAGAGAGGAGACAGAGAAATAAAGAGAAGTCAGATCTTTATTGCTTGTATCTTCTGAAGTGAGATTATAAGGCCTTGTATAGACAAGGTAGAAATAGATATATATATATATATATATATATATATAAATGAAGCTATAATTGTAGGAGTTGTAGAAGATGAAACATCAAAAATCATCAAAAATGAAGAAGTTGTTCTAACTTACAAATCTCCTGTTTAGGAATATTTTTGCACAAACTATTATTTTATAACAAAAATAATTTTGTGTTGCACCACGAGACACACCCTAAGGGTAGAAGATCTCCACTCATTTTAGAACGGATGGAGTATACAGTAATCTTTGAGTCATCCTAACATCAGCCATGATGATAGTACAAAAGTCCATTCTTTCCACGGGAAAATTTGAACCTTTGCTGCTTTGCAGCTAAAAAAAATTGAGGCAAATTTATACGGCGTACCAATTAAAATCGATCAACCAATGACTGAGGCCTTGTTTGGTAGGTTTACTCTTTAATTTAGTTTTATATTATAATTTAACTTAAAGTTATAATGCTCCGTATAAATTAAAATTTTAAAGTACATTAAATTTAGGTGAAATATTGAGTATTTTTTAAAATACTATGGACTGGTAATGATGAGTGATTAGGGTGAATTTGATTAGGGTGAATTTAGATGAAAGCAGACAATAGATAATGAAAAACTCAAAAAAAAAAAGGAAAAAAAAAAGATGAAAGTGTTACTATAATATTTGAAGTGGGATTTTACAATTTTTTTTTGGGTGGAACAAGAGCACAAGTTCTCGAAAATTCATAACATCTTGCAAAAATTACAAAAAAATAACCTGAGGCGTAGAAACACCTCTAATATCCTTGTAAAGTAAGAGTAAAACACTCTCAGGCGGGTCTAAAATTAAACGAAAACCAATGGGAAAAGAAAAAGCAGACGAATCAAGGGAGTCGGCGACCGAGTTCGCTTCCCTAAAGACATGGCAGAGTTGGATGTCGCATTCACGCTAGAGAAAGTCTTGACATTGCTGAACTAGTCTATAGAGAGGATGACTCGCACAGATCTAGCCTTTGACAAGAGAAACTAACAGTAAGAATCTGACTCCACAATGAGCTTCTGAATACCTTTATCCCACGCAAGGTATAAGTCATCAAGCATACCCCATAATTCAACTGAAGGAACTGAACAATGCCTCAGGTACGTATAACCTCTCACCCAAGTTCCATTGTGATTGCCAATACCTTTACAAATTGTCTTTAAGCTAAGACTAACTCTAATAGTTGTGTGTAAATGTCTAAATGTATATTTTTAGACATTTTTTAGCTCCATTGGTTATTTTTGGGGTGTGCAAATGTGCACATTTGAGCATGTAATGTGCAAATTTGGGCACATCACATCCTCAATGTGCAAAAACTTTTTCAAAAAGCAAGACAATTTTATGGGTGTATTTTTTATGATTTTTGTTTTCTTTTTTATTTTAAATTAATTGTATTTGAATAGTGTGTAAAAAATACACATTTGACTATTTGAGCAAAATACCAAAAAGTAAGGTGTATTTTTATACATGTGCAAATGTATACTCCCTCTGTTAATTAAAACTTGTCGTTTACTATTCATGCACGCTTTTTAGAATGATAAAAACTATATAAAATATTAATTTTTTTTTTAAATTTGTTTTTATAAATTCATACTTAATAGTAAGAAGTATGAAATTATTAAAAAAGTTAATATTTTATATAGTTTTTAACACCTCAAAACGTCAAGTTTTAATTAACGGAAGGAGTACATTATGGCAAAACCATTGTGGATAATGCAGAGTATATTGTATTTGATAAATTGGTTATACGAGTTAAAAAAATATATATATGTATATATTGAGAGGTTTCCTCTTCATAGCTTTACACTTTTGGATGATATTAGAAAATTAGAGCATCAGTCGAGTCTGGTGAGGATGAAATACAAAGTAGATTACAAGTTCAAATCCCTATTGGAATCATAGCCCAAGTGCATAGGTGAAAAAAATAGTGTCTCAATTTGTAAATGTGACGAGGTCTATAGATTAGATGTCACATCAATACATCATCACATTTGAAATTAAGAAAATTCGTGATTTAATCAAACACATGGCGAGCAACACAGTAATTCTCACTTTGATATTAACTGTAACACCCAATTTCCAGCCTTTTTACGTGAACCCAAACAAAAATAACAGCAAAACCATTCGGGAAAGAAAGAAAGAAAAAGCCATATACGAATCGTTAGCAAACAACCCAAATCGAAGCTGTAGCCGGTAAATTCAAAGCCATATACAGAGAGGAGCCCCAACGTCGTTCACCGGACTACTGCTACTGCTGAGCAGCGTTACCCTGAAGAAGACCCTCCCTGATCTGAGAAGCAACGTCCCTCACAGCACCTGGTCCATGGGGAATGAACACCGAGTTCGACTTGGACGAAGCCCCTATCTCCCTCATCGTGTCGAAGTACTGGGTGACGAGGACCATGTCCATCACGTCCTTGGCTGTTGTCCCTGGCACGCTGGACGAGAAGTTGAGCACACTGTCTCTCAGCCCGTCCACTATGGCCTGCCGCTGTCTCGCTATACCCAACCCTGACAGGTACTTGGATTCAGCCTCTCCCTCCGCTTTCTTGATCTGCAGGATTTTCTCAGCTTCTGCCTTCTCGTTTGCAGCCACTCTCATCCTAGCAGCTGTTAAGACCGACAATAATAATAATTAAGCATTTCCCAAATAGCCATCGGTTATCACACAGAAAGAAGTTAACCTGCATTGATCTCATTCATTGCTCTCTTCACATGTACATCAGGCTCAATATCCACTATAAGAGTCTGGACTATCTCATAACCATAGTTTGACATGGCCTGCATAAACCGATAGAGTTTGTGAAAAATGTTCAATTTCACAAGTGCATGCTTATTTTGGTGAAGGATGCAAGTCTATGGGGTTGGGGGAGATGCCAGACAGAAGAAAAGGCATTTACCTTTTCAAGCTCATCTTCTACCGCTCTGGCTACTTCATTCTTCTGTTCAAATGCATCGTCCAGGTTCATCTTTGGTACGCTAGCACGAATAACTATGATGAAAATGCCAATCAGTATGAGAGACCAATAAGTTAACATCAACTCGAAGACAAAATGTAAACTTATCTACCACAGCTGATCTCCAGGGTAACAGGATATCTTTCTAGGCCTCTAAAGCACAAGTATATGAAATATATATCAATAACAGAATAACCTTTTCTTTATAGGTCTATTTTCCATTGATACTGATAAGAGATTATCTTTACATCAATTCTTCTAGTAATATAGGAAAACTTCAATGCAGGATAATCCACAAAAATCCCTTGAATAAAGTATGCTTCTAGCTTGTGACTCTTAAGTCAAAATTACATAAAACAATTTTGATGTGGACTTTAATTACTTGAAAACAAGCAAACAAAAAGTTAACTGTAATGTCAAGAGAAAAGACATCTGAATCGAAATTATTATCGCGTTAGAATCTACCATGCTAAACACCCAATAAACCAAGATCAGACAGTACTGTCCATTCAATAATACAGTACTAGTCAGTTTTAGCATTTGACACAATATTGAACAAAACTAAGTAGATGGACTAGAAGTCTAGAACACTAGTAATTAACTCTCCTTTCTCTTTTCAATGTTACTAAATACTAATAAGACCTCTTCAGCTTCACTCCACTTATTGAAAATGCCTACAAATCTTAAAATGAAAAAAATATTGTTTTAACAAAATCAGCCACCTAAAACGGGGAAAAAAAAAATCAACAAAGGGAATAGCCAGATTAAAGGAATACAGATGGAAATATACTTAATTTAAGTCCCTTGAAAAGCAATGTTTGTTTAATTCATGAATTTTACCGTCATCTCTTGAACCTGCAGCCATTTTTGCAGAAAAGCAATAACCCAGCCTTGATATAAAATGCAAAGATTACAAGTGGAACATAGGGTATATATTCTACATACCATCAAAGACATAAGCTTGGATTTGCTCCCTGGTGTTACTCAGTTTATAGAAGGAATCTGCTGCCTTTTCAGCCATTGCTCGGTACTGAACAGATGCAACCACAGTGACAAACACATTATCCTGAAAAGGGAAAAGCAACTGTCATCTCCAAGTATCATTAGTTTAGCAGAAAAAGAGATTGCATAGAGGATTAACTTTAGAGTCTGCTACACTCTGCAATCTGCATCAGGTGAAGGATGTAAGTTTAAATATAGTGCCTGTTTGGTTGGTGAGTAAATTTCCCAAGAAGTAGAATAAATTGAATGTGTTTGGTACTTTGGTTAAACTATTTTTGATAAAAAGGAAAAAAGAAAAAGAAAAGGCCGAGGGTATATCTTCCTGGAAATTTTTATTCATCCATAGGAATTACAATTACAATTATCTATGGGAGACTAGGTACAATTTCTTCCCCTATATTCAACGACCAGATTTCTTTTTTACTTCCTACAATATAAAATCTCCTATTTACTTTTTTTAGCCAAAACATATTTTCTTTATTCTCAGGAAGTGCAATTGTTAGGAAAATATTTCCTGAGAACTAACTTCCCGGGAAATGCACTTCCCACATTCAACCAAACAGATAAACAAGTAAATTTCTTTCAGTTTTCATACAAAAAATATAAATAAACAGCAACTGCCATTTTAAGAACTGTGCAAGTCAAAACAGCCTCTTCTTCAAGGGAACATTATTTGCAGATTGTAGTTCAGTAGTTGCACTGCCTAAAAGAGAATAACCAATAGAAGAGGGAGTGTGTTTTAACTTGTTATCTTCTGTGATGAACAGATGTGAAAACTAACACTTATATTTCAGTATAAACCTACAATTTCTCATTATTTCCAGTCATAAACACAATCTCTTGTTCCAGGCTCATCACAGAGTTTCAGGTTTATACTGAAATTTAACAATTTCTTGTTAAATTTCAGCATAAACTTGGTAGTTTCAGGATAAACATACAATTTCTTGTTCCAGGCTCATCATAGAGTTTAAACTTTAAACTGTATGTATTTACTTTTGCATTTATATTTTATCAGATTTAATTATGAAACAAACCTTAGTCTTGGTTTCACAACGAACATCGAGTTGCTGCACACGCAAGGATAGAAGGCCAGCTATCTGGCTCCCAAGACACCATGGTACACAATGGCATCCAGGATCAAGCACCTCCTCAAACTTCCCAAATTTTTCTTTGATAGCAACAGTTGATTGATCCACTTGAAGAAGTCCTAAAGTTTGCCCCATGTCTTATCTTCTTTCAGCTGGAAATATAATAATTAATAAACCTTATTATAAACTTCAAAGAACGTGCAAGATTATAGACAACTTTATACTTGACCGACTCCCCAAAAGGATAATAGTTACCACTCATTCAATCCAGTCAAGAATGACAAAACTAATAAAGTTGCACAGTAGATGCACAATATATCATATGTATGAAAATTAGTACAAAGAATGGTGAATGCTTCGTGGCAGAACTATAAAGGTGGTAGATGAACAGAACAATTTAATGATAATAGTATGATGACCTACTTACCATTCATTAACTCCATTAAATCACGGCAAATCTAGTAAAGTTGTAGTTTAGATATGCACTATAGTCTCTAGATGATAAGAAAATAATTACAAAGAATGAAAAATCTTGCATGTTTAGTATCACAAGAGTACAAAAGGTGCAGACAAACAGTGTCATGCATAATTTGTGCAGTATAAAAGGGGCAAACAATTTTAGATAATATTACCCAAGTAATTTACAGGACGAGCCACAAGCACAATTAAGAAGTTGATAATGACATTTTCCGAGGAATTCTAAGAAGCAAACTTACATCCTGGGAATAGCAAATACTCCCCAGTACTGCAAGTCACAGCTACACCCACCCAAACTAAATATCTCACCCCTTAAAGATAATACTACTTAAGTCTTAAGTAATTTATGGGCCAGCCACTTGCACTATTAAAAAGATGATAATGACATTTCCCAAGGTATCCTAATAAGTAATCTTACCTCCTGGGAATGACAATTACTCCCTAGTACTGCAACTCACAGCCACACCCACCCAAAACCAAATATCTCACCCGTTTAACGCAATATATCAACCAAAGGATGGGATATTTACAGAGGCGCGGAGTCTAAGTCAACAAGTACACGCATGAGAGGGTGAAATATTGAATTAGACAGTGACAAATAAAATACAACGGAGTAATTACAAAAGATGGGCTATTCCATCAATGCTAGGAAGGTGTAGTTCTCAATTTGTGGACCTGGAACTCATATTTTTTTTTTGTAATTAGCAGGAAGCTAAGGCGAAAAGATAAACACGTCCCTAAAATCAAACAACAAAAACAAAGAATTTTCAATGCTACTGGTCAATGAATTATAATCTAATCTAATCTAATCATTTGACCAAACACCAAGTTGGCTTGTGATGGACAAAAACAGGCTGTTTCATTGTAGTAGCAGCAGACAACAGGCCGAAAGACCCTCCATTATCCACCTTGAAACCATGGATCTCGCTGTCAAAGCTTCCCCTCAGCGGCGAGGAGAACAAGAACAAGAACAAGAAATTCGAACCTAATTCCGGTAAATTGATTTGAGAACAAAGCCATCTAGAAGCAAAACGAGGTCACTAACGCTGTAGAAGCACGAATCGCTAAAAGTGGACGGAAAAATCAAGAAAGACGACACCGAATTGGGAGCCATTGACGGCGGTGAAGGACACAATTTTAGATGAAATTACACCGAGAGATTCGTTCAGAAATCGGAAGCACAGAAAGCATCGGAAACAGGAAATTCAAAGGAAGATAAGAGAGTAAAGGGAGAGGGGAGGGTTCACCTCTTGCGGGGGTGCCGGAGAGATAGCGAGCTCTACAAATCAGTTTACTGTATCAGGTAATGTAGAGAGCGCAATCGCGTTGGCGCCGTGGGGATTTATATAGGGTGAGGAAACTGCGGCCCCGTGAATACAATGCAAATTTACAGAAACCACCCCTTAAATATAAGTTTTTTTCAAAACTATCCCTTAAATGAGAAATTACCAAAAACCACCCCTAATACACCGGTTGTCAACAGAAAGCCACCTCCATCTCGTTTCCGTCTAATGGACCCTTAAAATCATGAGGGGAAAAAGGGTAATTGCCCTTAATCTTTAAGTAAATGAAGGTACGTTGAATCTTGTCTTTCTCTTGATCAGTGGCGGATCCAAGGGTGGGAGACACCGGACCGTCGCCCACCCCGATCCGGAAAAAAATATAATAATATATGGGTTAGGTAAAAAAAATTGAAGAGTAAAATACAAATATCTTTAATGGCTTAGTGGTTAAGCCCACTCCATTTTAAACAGAATTCAATCAACTCTTGTTCAAATCCCACTAGGGACATATTAGAGTTCGCAGTTTCTTCTTATTCAAGTATGTTGACTACATTATATTTAGCCTAACTTACATGGCTTTCTCTTCTTTTTTTTTTCTTCTTTCCATGTTCATGTGCATCCATTTCATTACAAATTAAATATGATAAAAATCATTATCATCCACCACATTCCAATGGTTCTGACAACCTCTCTTTATAGATTCTTCCAACCATTCTATGAAGTCTTAATAGTTAATACCCTAAATATAAATCACACCAAGACCCCAATCTAAAGCTCTAATACAACTCATTGGGTTGAAAACCGTTTCAACCACTCATATAAGCGAATTTGGGTGACTATTCAAGCGTTTTTAGAAAACCATCAATATTTATTACCTCACTTTAATGACGTGTCCCCTATTTTATAAGAATAGAGAGGATAATACTTGTATAAATATAGCCTAAAGGGAAGCATGGGATAAATCTAGGTTAAAAACTCGGCGTGTGGTCTGACAATTGATTCGCGATTGGCTTCTTCGCAATGGGCCTTAGATGATCGATTATATCTTAGAAACGATTCATTTTCGCTTTAAGAGACTTGGGAACTCAACTCCGGGGGTTTTGATTCCCAGAGATTATTGCAAAGCTCGTCGTTTTTCTCTCCGAAGATTGGTTCATAATTATGAATCTATGATGCTGAGTGGGAATTTATAGTGCTAGGGTACGAGAGGTCGGTAAGACCTCGTGTGCGTGAAGGTCACTCTCGGATGGTGGGCATCGCGTAGAGAGAACCAATAACCATCTGACAGCGAGACAAGCAAGTGGCCTCATGGCCAACCTGGATCGCGAACATAGGGGTGATGGGTGTAGAGTACTCTAATCGCGAAGGTTTTAAATAAGAAAGAAACTTTAGTAGTGATAAAGTTGCAGGAATACCTTATCCTTGTGATCGCAGACTCAAAGTAATGGGGTTTATGGTTGTCGTGATCGAGAAGATTTAAGTAAGTAAGAAACTTTGTAGTGGACGAATAAGAGGGATGTATGATCACTGTGATCGCGAATATCCATGAAGGGTAAGCTTTGTAAATACTGATCGCTTCGCGATCGTCATATCTCCCTTGTTACTTTTTCGTTAGGCGACCTATTTATGATGTAGATATGAGTATTTTGAAATGACTATCTATTAGGATATCGTCAACTATAAGTCAACAAAATCAACCTATACTCCAACAACAAATCAATAATAATCAAATTAGAAACTAGTTTAAATCAAACAAACAACACAAACTATATTTAGATAAAAGCACATGTTAACACAATATTTACGTGAGAAAAACCCTCTCTAGCTAAAAGTTTTAAAGAAACTAATAATTCGTTATATCAAAGCACCAAATCCCCTTATCAACAAAAGAGTAGAAGTGTTCAACAATCACAAATATCTCACTCGAAGACAATCAAACACGTAGATCAAGCACCAATATAATACACCTTGGATTTAGAAAGAATTCCTCTCTAAATGGGTTAACCACTTTTCACTGATATTAAATTTTTAAAGAGAGAAATATCTATCAACAAACTCTAGTTCTTGACTTGTCAAATAAGAAAGATTGATTATCAAAAACAAGATAGGAAACACCCAATCAAATTCCTTACCTCTTTGCTTCCTCTCCCTCCTCTCTTTCTTTTTCCTAGGATGTTGCCGCTCTTTAATCTAGCTAATGCATCTCAATCCCTTTAATCAATACCTATCAAAAGAATTAATCACTCATCATGGGTTGCAGTTAGATTGGAGCTCATACCCAATAATTTTAACCTTTATCCTAAGGAGAAGACATTCATGCTTGTCTTGACCTCATTTGCATCCTATTCCTATCTCATCACTTATATGCATAGATGCTAGATATATGTCACCATGCATACTCTCTAGCTTCCCCTCATTCTTAGCTCTTTGGCACTATGAGGTACAACTCTTGATGAATGCGTGACCACCACCACCACCACCGCCTCCTCATCATCCTCTATTCTATCCATGTTGGCTTTCTTAATCCTAACTCAACCAAGTAGGTCTTTGTTAAAACATTCTCCATTGTTGTCTTCCAGATAGGAAACCTTCGAATCGGAGGATAAAAAACACACTATCCGCCCACATAATAGCATCAAAAACCATTAATCACCCAACTGATAGTGAAAAAATGAAGATACCAAATCCTACTCTAAATACAAACTTGCTTGGAGCAAATCCTCTACAACTAGTTAAACACTATCAAATGAGATTAGGGTTTCACAGAGGAAATATACATACTAAAAAACATTCGTTGTCAACTTTTCAAAGTTAAGAAACGAATCCCCCGATCTCCCCCTTCCCCCTCTCTCCTTATTTCTTTCTCCTCCCTTTCGTTCTTGTGCTTCATTCATGCTTCCAAGGAACACCGCTCTCTTTTCATTTTTGAAATGAAATAAATAGGGCTCTAGTCAAGGTGGAGTAAAGAGGTCTCGAGCTCGATCTTGGATGAAAATACAAGGTTTACCTTGCTTCCAATTAGTGTGTCGAGTCGGTCGACACAAGTTGATTTACCTGATGCGTGACTCTTATAGGTCACGTACCCGAGATCTACCACCAATGGGGTGGGACCAATGAACCTCACAGCCCAAAAACAATCTCTATAACTTTCTCACAACTATGGAATTTCCTAGTTTAAATTAAGACGAATGATGAATGAATCGGTCAATAATCCGTGATCAAGGACCCAAAAATTCGTGGAGGGTATTTTAAAATTTGCCCAAATTAACACTTTCAAGTTTCCATATCAGCGTAACAAAATTGGTAACGATGATCGATTCGAGGTTATCTTCCCACATCAGCGCGCAGGTAGCAGCGATCAAACTCGTCACGCAAAAGCTGCGTATTCAAACTCCAATCTGACACTCGTCACCTCCATTAGTGCAGCAATCATCAAAATTGAATCCATCGAAAGGCGAAAGCTTTGTCCTTGCTGAATTTTGGATTTGGGATCTCTTCCAGGTTTGGTTAGTTGATAGGTGATGCGATCGGCTTTAAGAATCCAGAGTGTAGCCATGATGATCTCCTCATCCGCCATCACCCAATCATCCACCCGCCCCTTCACTCTTTCTCCTTCCTCCGATCCTCTTCGCTTCCGATCGAATCATCCCAAACGCCTCTCTTGCCGCGCTCCCCTTTCCATGGCTGGGAATCGCTTCCAACAATCTCCCTCCTCCTCTTTCCAGGTCTGTTTTCTTCTTCCCTTTTTTTTTTATCATTTGCTTTCTTCTTCGCATTTCATCTCGTGGTCTCCTGTTTTCGGTGTGTTGCCATTAGGGAACTGAGTCTTCGTTCTTCAGAAATGCGTTGAAGAGCATGGAGACTGTGTATCTGAATAGGAATCCAACTGCTAAGGCTATCCTTGATCTAGTTCGCTCAGCTGGAAATCACCAAATTTGCTACGATCATTTTGCCTTCCGAACTTTTGATGTAACGCTTTCCCCTCTCATTTCTTGAGATCGACCTAGAGGCCTAGGGCTAGAGCAATTCAAGTCATTTTCTTGAGATTGAGTTCGATATTGCAGGTGAATGGCCACGGCATTGATTCCATGGCCGAATTCTTCCTTGATTTTGGTTACACGCAGAAGGATGAGTTGAGTTTCCCTGCCAAGAAACTCAAAGCCTTCTGGTTTGCACCACCAGACGCCCCCCATTCCCATGGGGATGGTGTCGATGGACCTCTCCCGAGGGTGTTTATTTCTCAGCTTCTTGTTGATCAGATGAGTGCTGAAGCTCAGGTGTGTTACTGACTATTTGCTGCCTCCATTTCTATTTTCTTGATTTTTGTCACAATTTAGGGTTTCAATTGTGTGTGCTGAACTGCTGAAAGCTATAACTACTGCATCATCATCCAGGAAATCATCAGGAAGTACACTAAGATGTCTGGCGGAGGGTACAAGCACGCAGCCCTTGCCAGTGCCCTTGGATCTTTGACATGGGAGACACCGTCGTATTCGGAGTTTCAACGACTGGCCAAGTAGGATATCTCTTCCAACGACAGCGTCTACTCATTCGTCGTCTGGACCGTTATTTAACCATTGTGTTTCTTACCAGGGAAAGCGAGTATGCTGCGTGGACACTCGTCAATGGATATGCATTGAACCATGCTACTATCTCCGTCCACCGGCTTGAATCTCGTTTGAAGCACATCAACGACCTTAATCAGTTTATTGAAGATAATGGTTATAGATTGAATTCCGAAGGAGGGATCCTAAAGGGTTGGTTTTATTGCTGCTGCTAATAAAACTTGATATCCTTCCACAGTTTTGTATGCCCTAAAAATGCTCTTATTTCTCTGTTAAACAGCAAGCCCAGATGGACTACTGCTTCAAAGCTCCACGGTTGCAGATTCAGTCTCTTTCGCGTTCTCAGATGGCGTCACAGAATCAGTTCCATGCTGTTACATCGAGTTTGCTGAGCGTCTAGTCCTCCCTCAGCATGCAAACTTACCTGAAGAAGAGGTATCCTTTATCAGATTACCATTCATAGTTTCCACATCATGAAATGATTTGCGACAGGTTGCTCATTTTCACTTATCCCATTTTGCCAATTTCTGTCTGATACACAGGTGAAGGAGTTCCATCGAAGAGATGGGTTTGAGGTTGGAAATGCAGATAAGATCTTCGAGAGCACGTCCAAAGAGCAGATAACAAGAAGGGCTGCTTAAGAAGGCTATGCATCACACCACAATGTCGATAAGGTCACCAAGAGCGGGTCTTGTGTTGATTACTAAAATGTCAGCATAACTGCAAGCCTACTAGATTGTTCTTCTCCTAAGGGACACAATTGTCAGCTTAACTGCAGTCTTGTGTTAAGCAGCATGGAATAAAAACTAGCTTTCATGTATCCGCAATTTGCTTCCTCTTTTTTATTCGGTTTGTAGCTTAGTTTGAAGGTACAAACACAAATAAGTGATAGCCATTGAAGAGTTCCAACGTCAAATGCGAAAAATATACCACAACCTGTGTGGGTGACAATCATAAACTTGTCATATTTACAAGGGGAGTAAAAGCGATAAATCAACTAAAACTTTCATTTCATGATCATCTCTTCATAAAAAGCAAGTCCTTTACAAGGAAAGCTCTGGCTGAAAGAGGAGTTGCAGAACGCATTACAGGGTCTTCTATTAACCTGCTGTTCCGTTTTCAAGAAGCGAGAGAAAGGCCTCCAACAGCAAATATATTCATACCGGCAACAAAGGCAAAGAAAGAATGAGATGTGATCCAACTGATTTACCATTTTATGGTGCTGATTTTCCGCTCGGTTTTGGGGATTGGTGGTATGGAGAAGCGTGGGAGCCATTTGGGATTGAAAGGCTCCTCAACCCTTGTTGCTGCCCATTCCTCACGAAAAAGGCCCCAGCCTGTGGCTGACCATTTCTGGCATTGGGACTTGCCCTTGTTCGTTCCGCTTGCATGGTCTGGAAGTAGTATGATGAGCTTGCCATGTCTTTCATCGCCGGTAAAGGCTTCAAAGCTTCCATTACTTCCGTCATTGCAGGCCTGGCTTTTGGGTCACGTCTAAGGCAGTGAGCGGCCAATTGAGCAGCCTTTTGGGAGCCCTTTATGGAGAAATTGCCTTCAAGCCGAGGGTCTATGAGACGATAAAATCTCCTCCGCTCGCCCAAATACGGCCTCGCCCATTCTACCAGATTGTGTTCACCATTAGGTCGGTTTTTATCCATTGATCTTCTACCAGTGATCATTTCAAGCAAGACAACACCAAAGCTGTAAACATCACTCTTTGATGTAAGATGTCCTGTAACATGGGAAAAAATATGTAAGTGTAGCTCAGTGCCTCAGTGGATACAACCCAATACCCTAGTTGATGAAACATAGTGGCATACAGGAGGAAAGACATTCAAATTCGGCAGTTTTAGCATCAATTTTTTTTTTAAAAAAAAAAAACTGGTATACGCAGACATCAGTTTGTTGATAAACTGAAACATTCACTATTAACTCGAGCAAGATCAATCACTCACGTAGCAAATACTTCCCAAAGTCGAATATCTTACCTCTCACCATAACCAAAGGAAGAAAAAGAGAGAAAACCTAAACTACAATTTTAGGAAAGGGAAAAAAAAAGTTGACTGTGGATTATGAAGTTATAGTCCCGACTCCAGATCATCTATTGTTTGTTTGGTCTTTTATACCATGGAAAAGGACAAGCACTAAGAAAAGCCTCTTGATACCAGAAGCTCACATTAAAATGAAGTACCTGTCATGACATATTCAGGAGCCGCATAACCATACGTTCCCATCACACGAGTGGATACATGAGTTTTATCCCCCTCTGGGCCATCTTTGGCAAGCCCAAAATCAGAGAGTTTGGCATTGTAATCCTGATCAAGGAAATCGTAAGAATGAAAAGCCTAAAGGTGTAAAGAAGACGAGAATGAAAAGCATGTTATCACGTACTGCATCTAATAAGATATTGGAGGTTTTGAAATCACGGTATATAACAGGCCTCTCAGCTTCCTCGTGAAGAAAAGCAAGACCCTTGGCAGCACCCAAAGCAATCTTCATCCTGGTGGACCAGGGAAGAGGTAAGGACCCTGAAAATGAAAATTTCACCACAAGGGCATTAAATAAATGAAAATGTAAGTGTTGACAAAAAAAAATTTACACGGATGATATGCACAAAGGCCCGGAACACCACAATCATATCCAGTGACCAGCTTGCATCCCTAAAAAAAATCACCTAAAGCTTGCCTAGGATGACAACCACCACAACAACATCTAGCATAGCCGGAAACCAACAACATCAACTGCAAGCAGCCACTTGTAAAGTTGTAATGACCCTCATGTTTTAAAACATACTCATAAAAGTAAAATATATTTTGCTGAACTTCAGCTTCAGGTCAAATGATATATATGAGAGTTCAGTGATTCAATTGGCTTAAAACTAAGGCAGGCACATGTCATTGTAAAAGAAGCAAAGAATCACTAACCCAATTTAGCTGACTAAAGCGTAAAAGTTGCCAACTAGCAACTCATCTATATATATAAAAAATAACTATCCACTCTAATGATAAAATGTTCAGGTAGTACATACATAAACTGCAGCCCCACCCCATAACACACACATGGGAAAAAACACAACTGAATGCTCTGACAAATGGAAAGGTGGGCTGAACGCTTTCATCAAGAAAAAAGATTGAAAATTCTTGGTAAAAAGAGGCAAGTAATCATGACTCATGCCATGGCAACATCTATCCCACCCTTCTTATGAAGCAATAGATAAAAAGTTACGAATGATATAATTTACATGTTTTATTCCATTTATATTTAGACAGATCTGATTGTTATGGCCTCAATATTATGGAAACAATAGTTACAAAACCTCATATAGCATTTTGGTTAAATGGTAAAGCAATTACGTACTCCTGAACAAATGGTTCTCCAAACTTCCCCGGGGCATGAATTCATATACCAGCAACCTTTGATCATCTTCAATACAATATCCTATGAGCTTCACCAAATTTGGATGAACAAGTTCACCTAGATAATCTACTTCTGCCTGCCAGTGCAATGACAATTAAATGACAGGAATCACATACAACTGCAATAGGAAGAAGTTATATATAGGTGCTAGATTGAACAAGAAAGTTGTGTACCAGCCATTCTTTATGGCCCTGAAGTCCATCATGGTTTAGGGTTTTGACTGCAACAGTCAGCCCAGTTCCTGGTTTTGCAGGAGCAGTTCCATTTTCTTCAATCCACCCTTTGAATACACACCCAAACCCACCCTCGCCTAGTAGACTTTCCGGTCTGAAGTTTCTTGTTGCTACTTTCAGGTCATTAAATGTAAATTTCAGTAGACGAGAAGACACCTTAAGTTCTTCTACATACTTGGATGTTGATGTACTGCTTTCAGCATTGCTTGTGGTGGTGGATGAGACAACAACAGTCGCTGGTTGATCTATGATTGCACTGTTTACAAGTTTGTTTTCAACTGACGATATGCATAGAAACAAATGTAAGAATCATCATTGAATGGAACAGGTTGACATTTTGAAAAATTACCATTAACACATCTAGTGTGACTTCCACAAAGGATTTAAACATACACAATATTCCTGTCTGACGGTCTCCTACAGTTACTTCAAGGACCAGATCAACGTTCCAAATCCTTTGACAATTTAAAACCATGCTTAACTGCTCTTACAGCTTCAAGAGATTAACTTTAGAATATGACATTTTGATTATAATAGAACTCCAAGAGCGAACAAAACTATCAATCATCAAACCAAATTGAACATACTTATGAAAAAAATCTCCAGATAACTCTCCACTGCTTTCCATCTCCAAATAATACTGTTAGTTATGATTTTATAATTCTTGATATATACGTTTCCTTGGAAGAAGGGACTCTAGGAAAGAAGGGGGGAACAATACAAATGTGCATGGCCATCTACTAAGCTACTTAGTACAAGTACATGGCCTTCTTCAAATACAAGTCCATAAAGATCTCGCATCTGCATTTAGGGACTAAAATGTAGTATCTATATGTGGAGGAGGAATAAAAGATCAAATATAATGCTCCTGAATTTCTGATGGACAATGTAATCATCAGTGTTGATTTGACCTCTTGAGATCGCTATGCCAAAACTGACATCATCAGCATGTGTCTCAATGACTGAATATTAATTTATGACCTTTAGGGTTTGTTTCTCGAAACCAATTATACCTTATATGCTTCTTATTAGTACCTAATCGACAAAATTATCTTTAATTACACATACACACCTTCTCGCCTCCTTACCTCCTTAAAAGCAATAATCACATTGCTTCAAACAATCCCTTAAAAAGGAAAGTTAAAGTACATTAACTTAACATTTAACTGAATTTCAAACAAGGATACCAAACACTGAAATGAAGATGTTTAAGACACCACATAGAGAACTGCCCTAAATGAAAAGAATATTGCAGCTGTTCCTGACGTAATATAAGGCGCTTGCGACACCGTTACAGGAGAATAGGAGTTAATAACTCAATGAAAGCTAACATAATATCAGGGTTACATAGTCAGAAGATTGTCTGATATGAAAATGTTACTATTCCATCTATTGTAACTAAGATACTTTGTGTTTATGACAGCGTTAATATGCTACTTCTATATTCCGACCTTCAAAAAACTAGCTTCTGTAGTGCGATGAATATATAAAAATGTCGGCACCTAAAATTAAGGGAAAATTGTCAGCATCGGAGGAAGGAAATGTAGAATAGGTGAAAGAAATGGGCCCCCCACATCTTTGTCAAGCTAATCTGAAACACACAGCAATTCCAATTACCCATCAACAAATTTGACTTCTATAACTAGTAAAATGTGATACTCAACGTCTCAACCATATCCCAAAGAATAATGTCCAACTACTAGACTTAGGATAAATTTCCCCTTAAGGATTGTGTCTAACTTATTGATGCCTAAATTCCAAATTACAAGTTTATGGCAGCAAAACTCAACCACAGCCCTAAGATAACTAGATAAGTACAAAGCACCATTTTCATATTTTTGGTGGAACGGAAAAGGTAACAACTTCACCCAAAAAAAAAAACGCTTGAGGAAATCGTCAATGCCACCACAACACAATCACATGAACCACAAAACAAACTAGCAAAATTGATTGAAAGCTACGGCGACATTTGACAACCGCAAGGTAAACACCAAGTGCTGAAAATCAGATCAAATAAACCCTGGATAGTTTTGCGAATCCGACAAAGCAAGCCTAAGAGATGAAAATCAGCAACACAATCCAGCAATTTCTGGAGAGAGAGCAAATTACCATCGTTAGTGCTTGTTCCGGTAATAGAAGTGTCAACCTTGGATCTCGAGCTCATGCAGCTGCCAATAAACCTCAGCTTAATCCAACATCCAGTGGGTGTTGATTCCTCTTCTTCTTCTTCGGCGTCGCCTTCGTCCCCTTTCATCTTCTTCTCCGCCAGTGATTTCTCATCAACCCAGCCATCCACCTTGTCTTCGCCGCTTCTCATGCCCATATCTCCTCCGAAACCCTAAAAATTACAAATTCAAACAGCATCCAGAAAGATCAGGACTTTCCTCCTCAGCCGCTGTCGCCACCTCCGGTAACTTTTCACATTCCCAAAGAAATCCCCCTCCGGAGATGAATCTCTCAAATCCGAGACAGCCAACGCAACCCTAGATGAAGTTTTGCACAAATTCGATCAAGTACCACCCTAAGAACTCGAGCAAGTTGAGATCGGGGGCCGATTCGGGGATTTGATTTTCGAGGGCAGCTATTTCCCAAACGCTACCAATCAAGATTTTTATCTCCAAATTGAAACATTTACGGTGCTCCCCATTAACACAAAGCTTTCACTGCTCCTCATTCCGAAGCTGACCCGTTCAAAAACTGACACCCAACCCCCAAAGGGAAAAAAAAACAAAATCAACACAAAAGAGAAAAAAACCTAAAATCCGATATTAAAATTCCAAAAAGAACATGCTCTGATTGCTCTCTGAGCTATCAGTTTCTCTTTCTCTCTCTCTCCACCTATCCCTTTCTCTCACTACACTCACCTTCTCTCTCCCATTGTGTGTTAAAAATGGAATCGAAGACTTGAAACTTTAACAGCAGATCAAGCTGCCCGGTGACCGCGGGCAAGTGAAGGTTTGGCTGCCCGAGTTGCCCGTGCCCTAAGCAGGCCCACATAAAAGGTGTTACTGTATTTTCTTTGGTAAAACTAATTAAAATAACTCAATCTTTGGAGTAGTGTTAAAAAAATATCTCCACTTTCAACTGTAAGAAAAATAACCCGACCTTTGAATGAGATGGTAACAAAGTATCCCAACTCATTTTTCCGACCATAAATTGAGTCAAATCAATGATATAAAATTGGTTAAATAATCTCATTCTCATTAAAACAAGTCAATATCATTCAAAATTCACCAAAATCTTAATTTCGTCAATTATATGTCATCATTTTTGCCCGTATTTATAGTTGTAAAAACAATTGGGATATTTTGTTACCACATCTCCTAAAGATTGGGTTATTTTTCTTACTGTTGAAAGGTGAGGATATTTTTTTAACACTCCTGCAAAGGTTGGGTTATTTTAATTAGTTTTGCCTATTTTTTTTCGTGTGATTTTAATATTTTTCGTGCATTAACCCCTATGGAAAATTTTTAAAATTTGTCAAGATTTCAAAGTGATGAAAAAATGATTTTTTGTCATCTTTTAGGATGATTTTCTAGAAGAAGTCCTGAGTAAAGTTATACTCCCTCCGTTTCAAAATAAATGTAAGTATTAATTTATTAAAAAAATTTGATTAAAAAATAATATTGTATAGTGTTTTACCTCTTAAAAAACATGCACAAAAGTCAAACGACATTTATTTTGAAACACAGGGAGTAGCTCTTAAAGTTAGCTTTCAAACAAGTGCTCAAATGCCCCGGTCGGAACTGCACCCATCAGCTCTTGGTAGCGTTCATTGAAAGCGGAGACCCAAAGGGAGGAGGAACGCTTGCAGAACGAACCCTTTACAATAAGAGGAATATCGAGTGAATTTTGAAAGGAAAGAAGCTAGTGTAGGTCGTCGTGGTCGAGCCCGAACCTCCTGACCTCCTAAGTCGTAGCTTTTGAAGTTAGCTTTCCAACGAGTGCTCAAATGCTCCAATCGAATGCTCCAATCGGACCAACGAATCTCATTTTGCCAAAAATACAGAGCATGTGTTCGTAAGACCTATTGTAAGGCACATTAGCTTCATTACGAGGCCATTTTGATATCTCGGGTGAGTGTTGTGTGGATGTATTGACTGAATATCATCACACCTTTCCTATAGTAAATGATTTTGAATTTTTCATTTTTTTTGAGATTTTGAGATTTTTTCGTGGACTAACCCCTTTGGAAAAACTCTAAAATTTGTCCACATTCCAAATTGATGGAATTTTTTTTTTTGCTCTTTTCGAGGAGGATTTCTTAGGAGACGTCATCACTAAAGTTATAGATCGTGAAATTAGCTTTTCAATGAGTGCTCAATTGCCCCGATAAGACTAACGGATCTCTCATTTTGCCAAAAATACCGAGCATGTGTTCGTAAGTCCTATTGTAAAACACATTGCCCTCATTACGGGGCTATTTTGATATCTCACTCAGGGTGGGTGTTTTGTTTACGTATTGCTTAAATAGCATCGCACCTATCCTAGAGTAAAAGATTTCGTATTTTCATTTGAAGTCAAAATTAAGTTTTTGTTTTGCCTAAAATTTCTTATTAATTCTATTTGAAGTCAAAATTAAGTTTTCATTTTTGAATTGCAAACTTTATATCAATATTAGTTTTTTAGGGTATATATAAATTTATAATTTTAAAAGTTCATGCTATTTTTTGTTTATTGCTCATATTATTTTAATCATTTTTTTTATCTTAGTCCAATTCGATGGGCTCAACCGCTCTACATCTGGACCGTGTACCGTGTGACCCATTTAAGGAGTTAACCCTTCTACTCACAAGCGAATCCATGTTTCCAAAAAGATTTGAACTTTATATCAGGCCCACAATCATTACACCAACGTATGATTGATTTTGGGATCTACTTTTTAGAACAAGGTAAAAATCCTTTTCAGAACAAGACCAAAATACCCTTAAAATTAACACAATTTACCCCCTACCCACTACCTACCCAACCCCAAATCTCTCCCTCCCTTACAATTTAGGGCTCGTTTGGTTAAACGTGGGAAATAGACTTCCCGGGAAGTAACTTCCCAGGATATGTAATTCCCATGAATTCTATTTCATGGGAAATGTAAAAAAGTGTTTGGTTGGAAATAATTTCCCATGAATTCAATTCATATGTTTTGTTTGGTTAAACATGGAATTTTCATAGGAATTGGAGATTTTTTTAATAAAAAATAAAATTTATAGGAGATTTGGGATAAGTGAATGGAGGAAGTAAATCTTACCTACCCCCTTCATGGTAACCTAACTTCCCCATTTCACAGGAATTGAAATTCCCATGAATTGAAATTCCTATGTTTTTCCATTTTCAAAAATCATACCAAACACCTGTATTGAGGCTTACTTCATAGGATTTTGGACTTCCCGGGAAGTAGGAAGCTAACCAAACGAGCCCTTACAGAAATCATGTTTGGGGTACTCTGGCCATGGAGATGCCACTTGCAGGAACTGCAACAGACAATTTTCCAAAAATATCAGAGATAACTTAAAATCAATATCAAAATCAAATCGGCGGCCATTAACAGAGCTCGAAACCAACACACAAATGCAGATCCAACGGAATCAAAGACATCAATCAAACACCGAGAGAACAAAACTGAACCACCTAAACGTTCTGAGGGTTTAGAAAAACCAGATCACCTTCAAATAAATCCTTGATACAGATTATAAAAAAAATCCACATACAAAAAGAAACAATTATGTTTTAACTGAGGGAATTTTGATGCTACGTCACACTGATACCCAACAAAAGTGGGAGATGGAGGAAAAGAAAAACGAACATGATACGAATCACTCAGGCGAGCACTAACACCGAATTCAAGTTCACGCATCAAAAACTTTACAAGAAAAACACAAGAACCAGAGTTTTAGAGTGCAAAGACATAAGCATTGGACCTCATAAACACAACATCTGACTGAGAAAACCTAAAAAGGCGAACATTGAAATCAAATGATAAACTCAAACTAAG
Organism: Persicaria maculosa; assembly: GCA_963922045.1. NCBI lineage: Eukaryota > Viridiplantae > Streptophyta > Magnoliopsida > Caryophyllales > Polygonaceae > Persicaria > Persicaria maculosa. Next base: position 54,338,776 of record OY998270.1, read on the forward strand.
GACTGCAATCGAACCCCATTGTGGACTACAACAACGTCCTTTGAGAATCCAACACCGGCCAAATAAAAGCCGCCACTTCCTCACCGAAATTTCTATAACTAATTACACCAATCTTCAAAATCAAAAACCAAAATTAACTCAAACGCATGAACAGGATACACGCGATGTCGAGAAGTGTTAGAGTACCCGATCGATCAGAAGATGTTGATGGAATTTGCAAGTGAGGGCGATAGAGAATCAGGAGATCTGCAAGAGGGAGAGAGAGAGCGCGAAGGGAGTGAGAAGGATAGTGCAGAATCTGCAGATGAAGAGCGTATTTTATTTTCACTGGTCGTTGCGACCACTATGCATTTGGCCATTGCGACCACTTTGCATTTGGTCGTTGCGACCCAGTGTATTTGTAAAAAAAAACATTAGTCGCAACGACCAATTGTTAATTGGTCGTTGCGACCAATTAACCTTTGGTCGTTGCGACCAATTGGTCATGCGCTAAATGAAAATTTTACTCTGCGCTAAACAGAAATCGGGTTGATTTTTAGTCATTTTTCTTTACAACAATTGCCAATGTTTGCTCAAAAAATAAATAAAAATGTTATATTTTTTTTTTGCCAACCGCACCAAAAGTAAAAAAGAAAACAAAAATCCCAAGACTACCATAACTACGTTTATCTTCCGATCAGCAACACGTCCATCCCCTGCAATCAAACCCTAAATCAGATCTACCGTGGAAGCTCGATCTCGACATTTGTATGTTTTCATTCTCAATCTTAATCTTGCAAGCTGCCTCTTGAATGATCTTCAATAGATTTCCTTAACCCAGCAGCTGAAATTCGAGAGGTAAGCCCCAATTTCTGTCCATCATTTTTCCAATTTCTTTTCTAAGATCACTGGTTTCTTCGATTCGCTCGGGTTCAATTCAATGGTGCTTTAATTGTGCTACAGTTTCACTTGGATCGGGGGGCGTTTTGTTCGATTTGACATTTTTTTAACAATTACAATTTCGCATTCGCAGCTGAGAGAGAGACAGGATAAAAAATGGTTTCTGTTTTTTTGAAGAATTTCTGCTATTGAATTGTATTTTTAGGGTTTTAGTTCGGTGGGAAGATGAATTTTCTGCTGCGGGCTTCTCCTGCCCCACCACCTCCAGTAGATCACGCACCACAGCCGGTACCGGCACCACCTTCCCCAACTCCGGTGGATTTGAGCGACCAAAACAAACAGGCAACGAATTTGGAGGGGTTAATCAGCGATGAAAAGCTCACGGACTTGTATGCAAATGAAGATCGAATAAGTCGTGATAATGGGAGCTCGGGGGCTACTTATCCCAAGGACCACACTCCTATTCCTAACAGGCATGTCGACGTTGCCGAGGATGAGGGGTGGATCACTATTCCCTACAGTATGTTGCCTTTCTCCCTTCTTTATTCCAGTCTTCTTGTTTCAGAAGCATTGTGTTCTTGAATTCATATCTTCAGGTTTATCTAGTAGAATTTGAGATCCATGTTTCAGTATAATGCTGTGATGATATTGAGTGAAATTACTAGTGGTTGTTGCCTACACATGCTAGCTGCCACTCGACCTCTGATATTATTCGTTTACATATACATTACCCTGACAACGTAAGTTGATATCGTTTACATGCTAGAATCTCTAATGCTTGCTGACCATTTGCAGAGGAACTTCCTGATAACTGGAATGACGTAAAGGATATCCACTCATTTAGCTCTCTGGACCGATCCTTCGTTTTCCCTGGTAACTTCCTTGAAATTTTTTCCCGATTGTTGCATTTTGGATCATCTGATAGTGTTATTGTTAATTATATATTGATGCTAATTGGTCTAGTATCTGATATCCTTGCTCATCCTTTCAGGTGAACAGGTTCACATCTTAGCATGTCTATCTGCTTCCCAACCGAGTACTGAAATTATAACTCCATTTAAACTTGCTGCTGTGATGTGCAAGAATGGCACAGGACAAAATGGCAAGCACCAAAATGGGAATGCCAGCAATGAAGTTAAAAAATTATCCATTTCTGGAGAAATGGAGGTTAATAGGCATATTGATTCAAAAGATGGTATAGTCCCTACACATATAAATGATACTCCAACAAAAGTTGTTGGGGAATCCCTTATTAGGATGGAAGATAACAGAAGACACACACAAACATTGCTTCAGAGATTTAATGAGTCCCATTTTTTCGTCCGAATTGCGGAGTCAGATGAACTTCTTTGGTCAAAAAGAGGTACTGCAGACAGATCTGGGGAAACAACAGCTACTTATGATACATTTGCTGCAGAAAATGACGAGAGCACTGCCTCACTGGCTTCCATTAATGCATTTATTGATAAAGGGAGGTTTGATGCAAGGGTTTCTGGTGGCGTGGCAAGAAATTCTGTGAAGTGTTTCTCTCTCCCCAGTGGAGACATAGTGGTATATTTCAAGAAGTTTATGATCTTTCACTCATTTTTCATCAAACGGAGTACTTTTATCATTTACTCAATAGGAAGCAGTGGGCTTGCAACTGTCGTTCAATTGATGATTTTACTCTCGCATTAAACATAGAGGGTTCGGAATCTCATAGATATAGCCTGCAAAGTATGATTACAATGATATGTGATGATTCTGATTTGCATTCTAGAGATAATTGAGTTAGGATTGAAGAGAAGAAGGTGGAAGCAGTATTTAATGCTTATAAACTGGCTAGAATGCACAACTATTTCCTTTTTAAAGATATTTTCATTCGTCCATATTAGTTCCAATTGGGTTCTCTGGTTGCTAGATTGGAAATTGAATATTTAAACACATCCATGAAATAAAAATTCTGTGCCAATCTGATTTCCGATAGGAGCAGTTGACTCTTCTTGAGAAAAGTCTATTTTTCCTCTTATACTAATGATAGCAAGTTATATTCATTTGGAAGGGTGCAGGTTCTTTTACAAGTGAATGTGGGTGTTGATTCCTTAAAAGATCCAACTCTAGAGATTCTTCAATTTGAGAAATATAAGGTTGAAGGGTTATCTTCAGAAAAGGGGCCTATATCAACACACCCTGGTCATGACCGCATTGATAAAAGTACTACTGCAGAAGTTGATCCATGTGGGGAACTACTAAAGTGGTTACTTCCTTTAGATAACTCTATAACTTCTCCCACACGGCCTCTGTCTCCTCCACTAAACAGCACAACCCACAAAGGCAGCTTCTCTGGGGCATCTGGCACTCAACTTTTTTCTTTTAGTCACTTTAGAAGTTATTCCATGTCTTCCATTAGTCAAGTTCAACCAAATGCTCCAACGACCTCACCATCACAAGCTCCTTCTACTTCATCGAAACCTAGCTTTGAGTTAGAAGATTGGGACCGTTTTGCATCCCAGAAGTTTGTGAAAAGTCAGAAGACTGGGAGTGAGGGTATACTATCCTTCCGTGGTGTTCCTCTGGAACCAGAGAGGTTTTCTGTTCGTTGTGGATTGGAAGGAATATATGTACCGGGAAGACGGTGGAGGAAGCATCTGGAGATTGTTCAGCCCATTGAAATCCATACTTTTACTGCTGACTGTAACACAGATGATCTTCTCTGTGTGCAAATTAAGGTATATGTATTGTTTCTGAGCATATGTTAATTGACACTTCTAGACAAATGAATATGATCAGTGCCTCAGTGGGTTGTTAATGTGGTTCTCATATTGTGTCAAATACGTAAAGATGGTTTATATTTTCTTGCAGAATGTTTCTCCTGCTCACATTCAAGATATCATTGTATATATAGATGCTGTAACTATCATCTTTGAAGAGACATCAAGAGGTGGCACACCTTCATCAATTCCGGTTACATGTATCGAATCTGGAGCTGGCTATAGCTTGCCAAATTTAGCCCTCAGGTTATTCTTCTTCTTGTTACCTTCTACCTTTAATATATGCCATTAGCTACATAATCGGTTTCAGTTCAGATTTTGGGGTAATAGTGAGGGGAGCTTGACTGCTACCTGTTTTTAGAATATTCAGCATATCATTATGCAGATCCTCGAGATTTTAGTCTTTCCATTTGCATTTCTGTGCTTCTTTTGTATTTTTATATGAAATGCCTAAATATACTTGAGTAGTTAGTTGCATTGAAGAAATGAGCAAAACATAGTATGCTCTTCTGCAAGTGATGATTTTACTACTCTGGACAGCATTGGGATAATATATGGTCTAAACAATTAAACCGTCAGTATTTAGATGACTATCCTAGCTTATCGGTTCCATGACTCTGCCTTTTCACTGGGGAATGGATGAACTGTGATCCGTGACTGTGATAAGGTGGGGCTCCTCACCAGACCTGCCTCTGATTCCAAAGTTAGTTTCACAATGAACGAGAATACAAAATTAACTAGGGTTGGTGAGGCATGTTAATCAGTTTTATATAACCTTCAAATCTCCTTTTTGATAGAATTTATCTGATTGGCTAATGCCTTCATATTATAATTTATCTATATCTTAATCAATAAGAACCATATACTCTGTAATAAATATACTGCTATATTTTATGTTCCTTCACTAAAATTTTGAATTCTGTCTGTTGTAGGAGAGGTGAAGAGCACTCATTCATTCTCAAGCCAGAAACTTCAATGCTGAAATTCCCTAAGATTCCAGGTAATAATAGGATTTCTCAGTCGCCACGTTCCAAGACAGGAAAGCTTCAAGCAAATTTGCAGATTCCTCTGAAGCCTGAGGATAAGAAGACCCTGTCAACTCCAGATAAGTATGCAGTCTTAGTTTCATGCAGGTGCAACTATACAGGTAAGCCAGTTACACTCGACATATTATTGGCTCTTTTTTTTTCTATATATAAAATAAATTCCTCTGATTTCTGGTTATATTATCCTTGAACTGAATGCAGAATCAAGATTATTCTTCAAAAAATCTACGAACTGGAAACCACGTATCTCAAGGGACCTGATGATATCTGTTGCATCTGAAATCTCACAACAAAATGTTGAACATGATGGAAGGGTTTCTCAGCTTCCAGTTCAGGTGTGTCACATAATATGAGGAATTACAATACTTTCTACAAAGTTTTTCACTCTCTAACTAGTTCATTTTACCAGGTATTGACTCTTCAGGCGTCAAATTTGACGCTGGATGACCTTACCCTGACGGTTCTTGCTCCAGCTTCTATTACCTCACCTCGTTCAGTTGTGACACTGAACTCCAGACCTTCATCTCCTACCAGTCCTTTTGTTGGCTTTTCAACAACAGAGAGGCTTAGCTCATTGCCACTTCTGGCTGATAATAAAAAAGAGGATGACAATTCTGGGTTCAAATCACTGTCGTTTGATGATCAGAAGGTTCCCATCTCTGATGTCATCCCAACCACTGCTTTGGCATGTAACCATTTATGGTTGCAGAGCAGAGTTCCATTAGGGTAACTGTTTCTATCCTCTTTACTTTTACATATGGCGTCGTTTCCTGTACTGGCAACTTACCAAACAATGTTGTTTCATCAGATGTGTTCCATCTCAGTCCACTGCAACTGTCAAGCTCGAGCTACTCCCATTGACTGATGGCATAATCACACTCGATACTTTGCAGATCAATGTCAAAGAGAAAGGTAATATTCTATCAAGTATTGAAACTGTGAAATTTTGATCTATGTTTGGCCAAAATGCCAAATTGTGATTTAACTCCGGCTGTTTATAACAGCCATATTATTAACCTTTTCTTGTCTCACATCAGTGTTCTAAAAATCGCGCATAGACGGTGCCTAGGCGGCGCCTAGGCGCTAGGCGGGAGGGGACCTAGAAATTTTTAAGCCTAGGTGGAAATCCACCTAGGCACTGCTTGGGCGCCGCCTAGACCCCGCCTAGTCCCGCATAGCCCAACGATTATTCAATTTTAGCTTTTATGCATGTGATTAGTCAACTTAGAGTTTTTTATCCCCCGGTCGAGATATATTTGTTTTTTTAGTTGAAACTATGGTTTTGGATTTTAGGAGGTTTAGAGTCGTTAGTCGGACGCGTACTTTTGCATTTATTTACTTTACTATTAGTTAAGCACCGCAAATTTGGGTTTATTAGTGATATATTGGATTATTATTACATTATATGAATTATTGACATGTGTTATACGTTAAAGATAAGAAAATAATCAAGTTTGTTCTAAGTCCCTCACCCGCCGCCTAGCGCCTTTTAGAACATTGTCTCACATACTCACATGCCTATTTGCTGTGCAGTTTGTCAATGCTTTCCTTGTTAGATTAGTGTGGTAAAAAAATGTGACTATGACATTTATAAGTAAATAAAGAGATAATTTCTGGATTGTATTGCAGTGGGAGACCCAACATAAATAAAGGAGAGGAAGGTAGTCTAAGGTTTACAATCATGTAGTACTAGGAGTTATGGCATCAAATACCCAGAACAAAATAATTATGTCTAAAGTAGAACAGGGAAGCTAAGTCTTGTCTAACACAACTTACAAGGAGAAGTACAACTAACAGATTTCCGACACTCCCCCTCAAGCTAGGTTTGAAAAGATCTTACAAATCCAGCTTTGAATAAGCTCTTGAAATCGACTATAATGAGAGTTTAGAGTTTGCAAATTGTTGCATTGGTATGTGATTATCTTGAAAATCTAGCTTGAATATTCGTCAGCTTGATTGAGTTTCCATCTACCACTAGAAAGTATTGCAGCAATTTTGAAAGGAGACCCATGAGGCTTGAGCAAGTGTTGCATCTTTACAAGATAAATTTGAAAGCGCAGCAATACTGAAATTTGGAAACCAGATGTGTTGGGGACCTAAATCGGTCCTTGGTATCCACTCAAGCTTGAGGAAGATGATACTTTTGAGTTGGAAGAAGACATCCTCCTCAGTGATGAAGGTTGAAAGCAAAAGGGTTTGAAGTCTCTGCAATGTAGGCTTGAGACCAACAAAAAATTTCGACATTGAAAGCTGAAAACAGATTCAGCTATAAAGACTGAAGAAAAAGGTATTGGATTCTCATCAATGAAGGCTTGAGAAAACACATCTGCATGAGCAAGTTCAGCAATGAAACTGAAAAAAAGGTTACAACTCTCAACTGGGAAATCACTTCTGAGAAACTGAAACCGTAGATGAAATCTGGAGATGAAAGTTTGAAGATGTCAGCAATGAAGGCTGAAATATGGAGAGGAAAGGTTGAAGGTTTTCAGCAATGAATGTTGAAAAACAGACGTGTATGGATTAGGTAGAAGACAATCATGTTTGGATGTATCTTTCCAATGAAGGCTGGCAAAAGGTTCACTTTCCCAGTCATGAAGGCTGAAGAAAGAAACATACATAACTGAAAGGGGATTCAGCAATGACCTGAAAGGGGGAAAAAGGCTTAGGAAATACCTAAAGGCTAAAGTAATGATACCATGTGATTATGCCAAGAGAGAGAATTTATGGATTTGTATTGCAATGGGAGCACCCAACATAAATAAAGGAGAGGAAGGGTATCTAATGGTTGGAGTCAGAAAATACTAGGAGTAATTGTATCTAATACATAAAACAAATAAGTACAAATAACAGATTTCCAGTAGCATTCAACATACCTAAAAAATGTTTTTTTTTTTGAAAAAATAAGTAAGAATTAGTATCTCTTCCTAATAAAAAACCATCATAAATCATCCTTGTAGATATCAGATGATGTGGATATCTCTATGACTAGGGTTACACATAATCGTACAATGATCGTAATCATCACTAGCAACATAGTCGGCTTGTTGATTTCCTTCCCTAAAGCCGTGGTAGGAGTAGCTCAATCTCTTTGATGATCATCTCAATCTACCAAGGGATGCTCCATTTCTTGTTAAGAGCATTTATGGTCTCTTTAAGGTTTCACCCTCAATAACCAAGTTTTTGATCCTGAGCTCTTTTGCAAGTCTAGTCCCATCAGCTAGGGCTGGGGCTTTAATTTGCAGAACCTATTGGAGATGGAACTTCTTCCTGTGCAAATCCATCACCTGAACATTCTGATTCCTAATCACTTAACCGGTGAAAGCTTCACCATTAGGATTTACGGACCCATCAGAATTCAGCTTACAGAAACCACATGGAGGCCTCCTCGAATGAACATAGAGGGTCAGTTTTCCTGGTGGTGATAGCTCTTTGGACCCTTTATCCCACCATTCAAGGTTAATAATGGCCTCATTTGAAGGATTAGTATAAAGGTGGGAGTGGTTGTCAAATTTGTTCTCGTTCTTAAAACAATAATGTGTATGCATTATGCATATATTATGAGTTTAGGACTTGAAAGGTTACCACATTCTTTCCATTGAAAAGTAGAAACTTTATCTAATTTTGTTCTTCTTTGCTTCTTTGGGGACGAACTTCATGTCTTTCTATCCCTTTTCATTGGAAACAGGTGCAACTTACATTCCCGAGCACTCGCTTAAGATTAATGCCACTTCAAGCGTTGCCACTGGAATCTTCTAGGATGGAGTATTCTCAGTTTATGCTTTTTATCAACTGTGAGTAAGAGTGGGGGATGCTGTTAAGGGAGCTTTTCATTAGGGTTTGCAGCATTGATCCCCCTCCCCATGTCGATGGCGAAAATGGTATAGAAATCCCAACATTGTTGTTTTATTTTTATGTTCTTTAATTTTCATTTTTACTTGCCTAAGGATTTTGCAGCTCACAGATTCAGAATGCTTCATCTTTCTTGTACCTTGGATGGAACAGAGATTTGAGTGTTGTTCCATCATCTGAATGCTGTTATTACTGTTGAATTTTTTTTATATAGTCATTATTTGGGGCAACAGCTTCTGAATAGTTAATTTGCTCCTTTACCGTTTGGGTGGTTTGGTTTGGGTTCGATGTCTGCAAAGTCTTTTAGGGTGCTTTACATTCATGCGTCCAAGAGGAATAGGGATTCGAACTTGTAATCTTAATCTTACCACACAGAGCTACAATGGTTGTGTATATTATGGGTCCTGTGTTTGGTCAAATACAGTGTGAATTTTCCCGATTCCATATCCGCAATCTTTTTTTTTGTAGGTTTCAAGCTTCTGTTTTGATATGGGTGTTTTGATATGGGTGTTTTGATATGGGTGTGTTTAGCAACACAAGTAGTTTTTCAGAGATTTTTGTTTTAATATTACTCCGTATATAATTTTAAATGAAATAAAGTTATGATTATATTTTAATTAGCGTGAAATAAAGTTACGATTATATTTTAATTAGCGTTTTGGAGTTGAATTTTCAACGGCTACACCCTTAAGCTTTTTAAAGCTTTTCTTTTTTATATACACAAATCTATTCATTTTATAACCTATCCTATCCTATCAGTTAAGGTCATTACACAATTAACCATTCAGCTTTAACTATCCATTCAACTTCACTCATTCAACTTTCGGTTACCAAACATACTCATAATTGACCCGAAAACTTAAGCTCCGTTTTCATATTGGTGTAATAAATACTCCGTAGTTACTTTCGATAAAAAAAAATTACTTGTTTTATTTAATAAAGGATTTGAATTTTACCAAAAAAAGAGAGGAAATTGCAACAAATATCAACCTTTTAGGTAGGTATTGTTTTGGATAAAACCTTTTAGGTAGTTGCTTATTGATAAGATTTAATTTTCTCTATTGGCAAGATGGATGATAATACATTATAATCTTTTTCATTTTTTTTTGCATATAATTACATACGGTTTGACTGAGAGATTAAAAAACCCTAAATGCGATGAGAAACTTGAGAAGTATCCCTTGTTAAGGAAAGCATTCGTCATACTGGAAGAGCTAGAAGTAAGTTGAAGGGAGATATTTTTTCTTGGTGGAAACGCTTCCAACTTCATGGCGTTTGTAATAGAATTTTATGATTATGTATTGATCGATGGCAAGATCATCGCACATGGCGAATCAAACACATAAGAGGGTGAATTAAAGAACACGAGGAAGCATAAGAAGAAAGAGGGACTCATTAGGAAGAGGGATCCTCACACCTTTGTACTGGGATCCCAACCATTCCCAGTGGCGATTCTCTCATGACAAAGATTTCTCATCTCTTGTCATGGTTTAGGTGGACTTTGCTCGCCTTTAACCAATGTTGTCCGTAGACCTACGAAGACCTTATAGTGCCATTCAACCTCTGCACCATGTGGCTTGACTAGCAGACCTTGAGAAGTGGAACTAGAACTAAGAAGAGAAAGACGATACCAGAGCCAAGGTACTTTCGCCCTAACTCTAAACCTCTTTTTGATCTCTTTGCTCTTGAAAACCTTCCTCTCATTGCCATTTTTCTTTTGATCTATAAATTACGAAACAGTACTAGTGTCCAATACACTGGCCAACCACCTCCTCTCCTATCACTCTTCCCTCCCATCTCCCACAAGCATCCTTCCTCCTTTTACCCCATGGAAAAAGTTACAAAAATACACTCTGCTCTAATGAGAGTAGAAATTAAAAACCCATTCGCTTGAGTAAACTCAATTTGAATTGATAATTGCAGGGAGAAAATCTTGCCAAAAGGACGAACATGTCCATAACTTTTGAAACTATTGATGAATTTAACAGCTTTGAAAGTCTTGATGGAAATAACAGCTCCATAAGTCATAACCAGTGAGATTATCCCTTTTATAACCTGAGAAGCTCTTCACAATCACAACTACATAACTTGAAGAGAGAAAATGACTGTATGTATATAGTAGCTCCACTCGTGGGTTAAACCCTTGTATATAACAATATGAAATTCCCATATTACCCCTTGCTTGCTCTAGCAAAACTCAGCATGTGTTGCGGAACGGGCAGCTTGGGCAGCCAAACCTTCACTTACCCGCGGTCTCCGGGCAGCCTGATCTGCTTTTCAAGTCTCCAATTCCACTTTTAACACAAAAAGATGGAGGGAGAGAGAGGAGTGAGAGAAAGGGATAGGTGGAGGGAGAGAGAAAAGATAAGCTGATAGCTATCAGAGAGCATGTTCTTTTTGGAATTTTAATTTCGATTTTAGGTTGTTTCTGTCAAATTTTATTTTTTTGGGGTTTAACGCCTTTTAACGGTGTTTGTGTTTTTGTGTGTGTTTTTGAAGCTTCACAAATCACAACGAGGGCAGTGAAAGCTTTGTGTTGATGTTTTTGACCCCCGATCTCACTTCGCTCGAGCTCTCAGGGTGCTATTTTGTGCAGAGCCTCATCTAGATTCTAGGGTTACCGGTCAACTTTCTGGATGTTGTTTGTATTTGTAAATTTTTAGGGTTTCGGAGGAGATGTGGGCATGAGAAGTGGTGAAGACAAGGTTGATGAGAAATCACTGGTTGGGATGAAGATGAAAGGAGCCGCCGAACAAGAAGAATCAACGCCCACTGGATGTTGGATTAGGCTGAGGTTTATTGGCAGCTGCATTACTTCGAGATCCAAGGTTGACACTTCTATTACCGGAACAAGCACTAACGATGGTAATTTGCTCTCTCTCTCTCTCTCTCTCCAGAAATTGCTGGATTTTGTTTAACTTGCTTGCTTTTTTTTTTAGGATTCGCAAAACTTTTCAGGGTTTATTTGATCTGATTTTCAGTACTTGTGTGTTTTACTTTGCGGTTGGCAAATGTCACCGTGGTGTCCTACTTGTGCCATTAGATTTGTTGCTTCTCAGGTATAGCTTTCAATCATTGTTGCTGTTTGTTTTGTGGTTCGTCTGTTGTGGTAATAATGATGACTTGCTCAAGCATAATTTTTTTTGGTTCATCTGTGGGCTCACGAAATGAACCGAAGCTCATAAATGAGTTTTTCGGTCATTGAGATACTGGTGCTGGTGTAGCCAGTTTTGGCCTAGCCATCTCAAGGGGTCAAATTAACATTGTCCATCAGAAATTCAGGGGCATTATTTTAGATCTTTTATTCATCCTTGATCCTTAATATGTGGATGCCAGATTAACATTGTCCATGTACTTGAACTAAGTAGCTTTAGTAGATGACCATCCATGTTTGTTTTTTCCTCCCTTCTTTCCCAAATTTCCTGCTCCCAAGGACAATTATGTATCATGTTGCAGGAAGATTTTTTGTAGGTTGGGTAAAAAGTGACTGTTTGCTGCTTATTTTCATTTGAACGTCAATGAAATATGCCTTTATTGAAGCCTCGATTATTTATTATTGGTGCTAGTATATGTTTTACATATTAGCAAGTTCTCAAGAATTATACTACAAATATGCTCAATTTGGTTTGATGATTGATGGCTTATTTGGAGACGGAGAGTGGTGGAGAATTATCTGGAGAAATTTACAAATATGCTCAATTTAGTTTGATGATTGATGGCTTTGTTTGCTCCTGGAGTTCTATTGTGAACAGAATGGCAATCTATAAAGTAAATCTCTGTTGTTATCAGAAGGGAATTTTCTAAAGAAAAGTCTCTATTGTAATCAGAATCGCAATTTCTAAAGTTAATGTCTTCAAGCTGTAAAAGCAGTTATTCCCAGTTAAGCATGGTTTGAAATTGTCAAATGATTCAGAAAACTGATCTGGTGCTTGAAGTAATTGTAGGAGACAGGAATAGCATGCATATTTTGAGTTTTTGACACTTTCTGGAGGTCAGAGTAGTTGTGTTAATGGTACCTCAAGATGATTCTTACATTTGTTTTTATGTTTATCATCAGTTGAAAACAAACTTGTACACAATGCAATCCGAGATCAGCCAGCTACTGTTGTTATCTCATCCACCACCACAAGCAATGCTGAAAGCAGTACATCAACATCCAAGTTTGAAGAAGAACTTAAAGTGTCTTCTCGTTTACGGAAATTTACATTTAATGACCTTAAGGTAGCAACAAGAAACTTCAGACCAGAAAGTCTACTAGGTGAGGGTGGGTTTGGGTGTGTATTCAAAGGGTGGATCGAAGAAAATGGGACTGCTCCTGCTAAACCAGGCACTGGGCTTACTGTTGCAGTCAAAACGCTGAATCATGATGGACTTCAGGGCCATAAAGAATGGCTGGTACAACACTGTCCTGGTTAATCTAGCACTTGTTTATAATTTCTTCGTGTCGCAGTTGTATTTGATTCCTATCATTTAATTTTTACGTACTGTTGCATTGGCAGGCAGAAGTAGATTATCTAGGTGAACTTGTTCATCCAAATTTGGTGAAGCTCATAGGATATTGTATTGAAGATGATCAAAGATTGCTGGTTTATGAGTTCATGCCTAGAGGAAGTTTGGAGAACCATCTGTTCAGGAGTACGTATCTGCTTTTCTGTTTAACCAAATACATTTTTAGGGTTTGGTAACTATTGTTTCCATAATACTGAGTCTATAACAATCAAAGTTGTCTGTATATATGGAAGCAAAGCTTGTAAATTGAATCATGCATATCTTCCAGTGTACATAATCTTTATATAGTATTTCAAAAGAAAGGTGGGATAGATGCTGCGAATCCTGCGATGGCCTGTGTTATGATTACTTACCTTTTGTCGTTGAGGAAATTTCTATGATATTATGTCCCATCTTTTCTTTTCATTTTTATGATCAAAATGGTCAACTACCTTTTCCATTTTCGGAACATGCATTTATCGACTCCTCCCTCTCTTCTTTGCCTTTTCCTTCTTTTTATTTGGGGGATGGGGAGAGAGTCAATATCTGTTTTAGCTGAAAATGAGCTTGCAGTTATTCTTGAGCCATTTTTGTGAATGGATGTAGGCTGCAATTTTTATGTATTACAACTGAACATGTTCTAGGGTGGAGATTTTCATTTCGATATATATAGAGGAGTCAATAGTTGGCAACTTTTACGCTTTAGTCAGCTGAATTAATTTTATTGATCCTTTGCGTCTGTTACAATAACTGTCCCTTGGTTTTGAGTCAAATGAATCATTGAACTCTCATATACTTCTATTGGCCTGAAGCTGAAGTGCAGAAAAATTTATTTTATTTTTATCAGTATGTTTTAAAACTTAAGGGTCAATACAACTGGCTGCTTTGCAGTTGATATTGTAGGGTTGTGGCTATGCCAGATGTTGTGATTGGTGTTATACTTGCAAATCCCAGGCAGCATTTAGGTGAAAAATTTTCAGGAATTCAAGCTGGTCACTGTTCCTTTCTTAATTAGCATTGTCAGCTAAAATGTATTAGGATTATGGTGTTCTGGCCTTCTGGGCCTTTGTTTAATTTATCCATGTAATTGGGATATTTGCATCAGCAGGGTAACAGGATTACGTGTCATTTTCATTTTTCAGGTTGGAATTTTCTTTTGCTAACTTTTGTATTTTCATTTATTTAATGCTCTTATGGTGAAATTTTCATTTTCAGGGCCATTACCTCTTCCCTGGTCCACCAGGATGAAAATTGCTCTGGGTGCTGCGAAGGGTCTTGCTTTTCTTCATGAGGAAGCTGAGAGGCCTGTTATATACCGTGATTTCAAAACTTCCAATATCTTACTAGATGCAGTACGTGATAATATTCTTGCAATCTTGTATTATGTGCGTCTTTATGCTTTTCATTTTTCTTACTATTCCCTTGATCAGGATTACAATGCCAAACTCTCTGATTTTGGGCTTGCCAAAGATGGCCCAGAGGGAGATAAAACTCATGTATCCACTCGTGTGATGGGAACGTACGGTTATGCAGCGCCTGAATATGTCATGACAGGTACTCTATTTTATTGTGGTCTTCTGTCATCACGAGGCTTTTATTGGGGTTGTAGATTGTTGAATTTGGGAGTGTTACCACCTCTCACAGAAACACCCTTCCGACAAGAATGGACGTGTACATCTCGACCCTATAGCGAGATGTACAGGGTTGATGCTGATGTGTATTACTTAAAAAGGATGATGCTGTGGGTTATGGGGCTAGCTGACTTTCCCATGTCTTAATAGACCAAATGAGCAAATACTGATCTGAAGTCAGGACAATAACTGCATACTGCACATTGAACTTTTTTTCTCTCTTTCTAAAATTGTAGTTTAGGTCTGCCCTCCTTTTGTTGTTTTTGAACCTTTTCTTCCTTTGTTTATGGTGGAAAGTAAGACATTCAACTTTGGGGGTTATTTGATACGTGAATAATTGATCAGCTAAATGATTCAGGTGGGGCATTTTTTCTGTTCAATCTGGTTTGACTGAATAGTGGATGGTTCATCTAATCCGCACACAAACTTATGCTAAAATTTGAAAGTTTGCTTACCCATGTAGGATTCCTTCGTAACTTTCATGGTATTATGTTTATCCCTAGGTTATCTCGGGGCTTGTTTGGTTCAGTTTCGATTGTTCAGTTTTTATTGAACCATACTTTGTTTTCCTATATTTATGAAATGATTACGTTAAAATCTGTATTATATTTATATTCTTTACCTTAATTCTCAAAACTGGCAACTCCAAATTGAAACCAGACAGATATTTCCACAAATCTGGGTTTTTAGTTTTGAATAACTCAAAACTGGAAACTCAAAGAGTGGCGTTTGCCTTTCTGCCTTCTCATCTGATGTTTTTTTTTTCCATGTTACAGGGCATCTCACATCAAAGAGTGACGTTTACAGCTTTGGTGTTGTCCTGCTTGAAGTGATCACAGGTAGAAGATCAATGGATAAAAACCGGCCTAATGGTGAACACAATCTAGTAGAATGGGCCCGGCCATATTTGGGAGAGCGGAGGAGATTTTATCGTCTCATAGACCCACGGCTTGAAGGTAACTTCTCCATAAAAGGCTCCCAAAAGGCTGCTCAACTGGCTGCCCACTGCCTTGCCCGTGATCCAAAAGCGAGGCCTACAATGACGGAAGTGATGGAAGCTTTGAAGCCTTTGCCGGGGATGAAAGACATGGCAAGCTCGTCATACTACTTCCAGACCATGCAAGCGGAACGAACAAGGGCAAGTCCCAATGCCAGAAATGGTCATCCACAGGGTGGGGCCTTTTTCCTGAGGAATGGGCAGCAACAAGGGTTGAGGAGCCTTTCAATCCCCAATGGCTCCCACGCTTCTCCATACAACCCATCCCCGAAACCTAGCGGAAAATCAGCACCATAAAATGGTAAAATCTGTTAGATCACTTCTCATTCTTTCCTCGCCTTCTTTTGCTATTACTCTCCTGCCGGTATGAATATATTTGCTGTTGAAGGCCTTCATCTCGCTTGTTTAAAATGGAACAGCAGGTTAATAGGAGACCCTGTAATGCGTTCTGCAACTCTAATCTTTCAGCCAGAGCTCTCCTTGTAAAGGACTTGCTTTTAATGAAGAGATGATCATGAAATGAAAGTTTTTGTTTATTTATAGATGTCTCTTTTACTCCCTCTACCGGGTTCGCGTTCAATTTGTAAATATGACATGTCTATGTATGACTGTACCTTCAAAACTAATCTACAAACTGAAGAAGAAAGAGAAGCAATGTGCAGATAGGTGAAAGCTAGGTTTTATTCTGTGCTTCTCTTATCAGAACAATCTACTAGTAGGCATGAAGTAATACTCCCTTTGTCGGTAAAACATGTCGTTTACGAACATACAGAAATGGGCAAAATGTGAAAAAGGACAATGGGCAACCGGCAACCTGTCACAGATCATTTCATGATTTCTGAATTAAGGTTCTATTTGGCAGGAAGTGTAGTTGTAGTTGTGGTTCATGGTTGTCGCTCCCTGGTATTTTGGTATATATGGTTATGTTTGTGGTTTCTATAAATCTTGGCGGTTTGTACTCCGTAGTATATAACTTAGACAAGTGAATGAAGTGACTAATTGTCATGTACAACAAGGATTTTCTTTTTCCAGGGACTGTTGAACCACTAACCAAGGTTATAAATATCGCGTATCGGAGTCGTATCGGTTAAGAGTAAAAATGATATATCGGGGATATATCGGATTTATCGATTTCGCTAATTTTTAATTATAAATATTATATTAATACTTTAAAATGTAAAAATACACATGAAAAATTAAATTTAAATTGCAAAATTACCAAATAAACTTGACAAAATAAAAACAATTTCATTCATAAAGGCTAAAGTTAACTTATCAAAATTGTCATTTCTAAATATCCCTGATATATCACCGATATTGACCCGATATATCGGGTCATGAAGGCAAAAGTTGCCTTATCAAAGTTGCCAATTCTAAATATCTCAGATATATCAGCGATATTGACCCGATATATCGGCATTGACCCGATATATCGCCGATATTGACCCGATATATCGGCATTGACCTGGTATATGACGTTAACCGATATTTTTCACCCGATATGCCGATATCATAGCAGATTCTAAATATCACCGATATATCTGATATTTAGAACACTATCACTAACTCATCTCATCAGTTGCATGAGCGAGTACCCTTTTCCTTCTTTTACAGTTTAGTTCAAACAAGAAAAGTCATAATTATTCTTTGTATAGGACGATTATTATGCATTGATTAAGTTCCTCTCTCACAAGGATATGTACCTCATTATACGAGTGACAAGTACATAGGCACGGAAGCAGGAATGAAAATCGGAATAGACTGAAATCACTTTATATAATATATATGTTGTTGGTGTCTTTTCATATGTAAGTTAATACAGAGGAAAAAAATAAAGGAAGAGGCATGTTGTTGGGGTCTTTTAAGATGTGAGTTAATATGATTCGAACACCGGTGGTTTCAAAATCCAGCTATTAAACAACACAAAGACACAATCAATTGGGCTAAACTAACCCCTCGTTTGTTTTTTGGTAGAGAAAGGTAATGATTACCCTTATGAATATAGTTCATATTTAAGTTAAGATTCATTGATCACTATTCTAATCATTCCCCTTCTTCTCCCATTTTTCATACAAATTTGTTACCCTTCTATTCCCTAATTTGAAGGAGGGTAACTAATACCTTTAGGATGGGCTAATAATCCCCTCCACCCTCTCCTACAAGCTCACAAAAAATGATAATCATATACATTTTATATGTAAAATTTAATACTTTACCTTTCTATTCCCCCCTTATATAAACAAACGAGCCCTAAGTATGTTTTATTAGTAATCTTCTTATTTATCATATTTTGGATTTTTTGGGCGGGCCGCAACAAAGCCCAGCCGACCCCTAAATCCGTGCCTGCAAATATACTTGACCATCCTTGTGTGATTTCCGAGACCATATGACTCTCTTCTACTCGATGTGCCCGTGAACATGCTCATATTAACATAATTCCATGATGTGAGTTATATATACTCTTAGCCCATGTTACTCAAAATGAGTAATCCTGCGAACAAGTACAACTTGTACAAACCTCTTTGTCTTTTGACCAATTCAAGATTTCTCATCCACAATGTCCCACACTATATGGTATCATCACATAACTTGAATCAACAACAACAACAATCTCACGACGAGGCAAAATCTATGGGTTGGAATGTACGCACTCTTACCTCGAACAAGTCGAGAGTACGTTTTCGAAAAGATCCAATATAAAATAAGTCAAAATAAAAGAGTAAAGGCAAGTAAGCAACAATAGAAATAGAGCGATAAAGCACACAAATAGAAACAAACATCATTGACCGGAATACGAGGACTTGAACCCTTTTTATGCAAATACCAATCATTGCAATGTCTTGTTTTAGTACACAAGTATCTCATAAACCATGTTATACATCATGTATATGATAAATACATACAAAATTGTTGTGTTTCTTTAAACTTGCATTTACATTGTAATAGTTTAGGCTTGTGTGACATTAACACTTAAACATTGACAACTTGAAGGAATTTCTTGGGTGAGGAAATAATATTCATTACATGCTTAGAATTTAGGACACATACTTGAGGTTGCAAGGACCCTTTAAACATATTGATATGTCTAAAGTTAGGATCCCTTGATCTCAAGCTAGTGACCATATCTTATATATAAGGTGTAATGTAGATATTATTTCAGCCCTAGGGATACCTCTATTCGAAAATACTAGATTTGAGGTTTTCTATATATCGGGCTTGATCGGAGTCCACTCCAATTTGCTGATGACCCAAAGGAGCTTATTTGTAAACCCTCGTTCATCTAAGGACTATAAAAGGCTCCTTTTGACTACTGTTCAGCTTGAGCCTCATGTGTGAAACCCTACCAGAGTGAGAGAGAGAGAGAGAGGAAGTAGACGACAACGCTAACTCTTTTGTGAATTGATCCCAGGAAGGCAGTGGTCTAGCTAGTGTCTCCGGTGATGTCACTGCCAGATCTGTGAGAAGCTTCTAGGAAGCTTCTCAATAGCCTACTCAGGGGGCTTCTTCTTTCTTTTTACCTTCTCTCTTTTGGTTTTTCAACTGCGAGGTTCTCTTGTTGCTTGTTTTTGTGCTTCGCCACCATAGCCAAACTTGTAACTCTATTTTCTGATGCTTAGTGGATATTGGGATTGGATCTCCCCTCTTGAGATCCCGTAGAGTAGGGTTGTCCGAACCGCGTAAACAAATCATGTGTTGTCTTCGTCACTTTTCATTAGATATGCTCGGCCGTGCGGACCCTCAAAGGTGTTTACGTTAGATCCATAATTCTATTAAAATAGATGAATATTGTATAACATTAATATGAATATTATGTCACGTGAATACGAATAACATATATTCATATACTCATAGTCATATATTTATATTCACATAACACAATATTGAAGTGCGGAATAGGCAGATAAATACTAGACAAATACTCTAGAAGGGGGGGATGAATAGAGTATGACAACTTTTCGCAATATAAAAAACTGTAAGACCTTACCACCAGAGATAAGACCTTATCTGAAACACAGAAACGAGTTAAGGCAAGAACAGCGAATAGAAAGCAAAGCAAAGGAGGAAAATAAAGAACACGCGAATTGTTAACGAGGTTCGGCTCAACCCAAGCGCACCAGTGAAACAAAGTCCTATGAGTACCTGAGTACTCTATACGTTTGGGTAAAGAACCCTTATTATAACCTAAATAAATTGTACTATAAAGCTCGAATGAAACCTCACACACTCAAACAAGTATAAACACTCAAAAGTAAGGAGAGATGTGAGATCTGTTGTAGCAGGAGACAAGATTGCAGTAGGTGATTTGCGCTTCGTAGAACTGGTTCCATCTGCTATCTTCTTGGTCTCCTTATATAGGCCGGCACATCCAATGTTGAAAATGATTTTGAACGTTTGAAACTGGAGAAGAATAGGCGCCAAAGTAGTTCCTGAAATACTGGAGAGAATCGTCTAGGATTTGATCTGTAAAGGCTTCTTGAACGTTGAAGGCAAATCCCTTGATTATCTCAACTTCCAAATCTGCATAACTGATAGAATATAAAACCAAATCTATAACTAGGCCCATTAGATGAATCTCGTCGGCCCATCAGAAAAGCTTTAGCTCAATAGAATATTGGTCTAAACGTTATTAAGATTTATCGGCCCAAGCGCATTTAAACTGGTGCTCATGTTAAAACGTGAGCCCAGATCTGTAAGGCCTTACCAAAACCTGGAAACCAGAGTTTTGACTTTCATCAACCAATAAGACCTTATTATCCAATAATAAGATCTTATCATTAAGGTGGAGTTAACAAATATGAATACGGCGAACTCCTTCTTTAACACTTTAATTGGAAAACTATGAATATTTAAAAATTGAAAATATATCAAATCATAATTGAAATCAATTTATATTTAACAAAATAACCCTAGTTATAATTCAAAATGATTGTGTAAATAAGAGGTTATGGAGTACTACTACTTATTTCATCTTAGATTTGAAAGTGTCGATGAGTTTTGCAAATTCAAGCTCTGAAATGTCTGATTAAGAAAGGCCATGCAATTTATTTCAGCTCAAGGTAAAATAGGACCAATGATTAAATGTAAATCATTCGTTTTTTTTATAGCAAAATTGTAAATCATTGTGCAAAAAAAGAACATACACACACAAAAAAAAAAGGCACGTTTCCTAAAAAAATGGTTGAAGATACGAACTGGCATGATTTAGTGGTGACATGTGGGTGCAGTGGAAAGTGCTCCCCACAGAGAGAAAACGAAAGTCGGAAAAGAGAGAGCGGAGGAGCAGTATCAAAGAGGAAGACGTCTGGTTGATGAGCTAAAAAAATAATACGTTTGAGGTAATCAATCAATTCTTATTCTAGTGATAAAAGAGAGGTGGTTATGGGCGAAGTTGAAAGGGGCAAGGGGGAGTATTCGCCCCTCCTTTCCTTCGATGAACTGCATATGTATGTTATCCTAATCGATAGCTTCGTTTTGATATATTATACGCCTTAATTCGATATCTGAGTAAAAAGTTATGAGGATTTTAAAATCAGATACACAATAATATATTGCTTTAATTGTATATCAATAAACTAAAATGCATTTATATTTTATTTATCTTGACATTCCCTTACTCTTTCAAGAGCTTCAAAAAGAGAGTTTATATGACTCATGTGTTTTGTGAACAACACGATTATTTCAAAGTTCAATGGTCATTATATTGTTTTTACTATTATTATTTTGTTGACTTTTTTTATTTAGATTATTTCATTTGTTTATCCATTTTTCCTTCTTTTAACGGAAAAACAATATTGTCCTAATACTCTAAAACAGAATAATATTATTATTGCAGTATTCTAACAGAAAAACAATATTTTCATCCATATGTAACATATTGACTCATTAAGCTTCACATGTATAAAGTGGCGTAATTATTATCGTAATAAAAAGTTTTTTTCTAAGTAAACGAATAAAGTGTTATAATTTTAGTGTAAACCACACATGATTCCGCCCCCTGTTTGAAAAATTCATGGTTTTGTCACTGAAGGTAGTCCTTACAAGAAGTTAACGGTTCAAAAATCTAACAAGTTGATGATATAGACTAAGGATGAAGCCTATCACCACCATAACTTAAAATAGCCCTGCTGATCAGCGATGCATTTGGAAAGTTTGTGGACATTGAAGATGAACCTCATAGAGACCTCCTTCTTGTACACACATCCTCGATCCCACCAGCCATCTCTCGGACGGCTCCTGCCCAACTGATGCACACCACGTGTCCATATGCAAATTTTTCAACGCAAAAAAAATTGCAAAATAAAATACAAAATATTAAAAAAATGATAAGAAATAATCAAATTATAAATGTTTATAACCTACAATAAAAATATAAATCGCGCATAATTGATTACATATTTCAATATAAATTATTGATTCAATGATTTCAGGTTAGTTATAATACAAAGGTATAAAGTTTAAAAATATAATTGATTTCTAAATAGAGGCGGATCTAGGGGGTCGCGTGACCCTCCCCTCATCCGAAAAATTACCTAGGTGTATTGTCCTCGTCGATAGCTTCATTTTGATATATAATACGCCCTAATCCGACATCTGAGTAATAAGTTATAAATGTTTGAAAATTATAGGTGTATTAATCACTTTAATTTTATTTCAATATACTATAATACTTTTCTATTTTACTTAAATTGACATTCACATATTATAATTAATCTCGAGAGCTTCGAAACCATAGGTTATACGGAGTATTACTTATTTGAGAATTTCTTAAGAAGTTACGCAAGTTTAAAATTTTCATATCTAGTTATACATTATTTACATGTTAAGAATACAATGTTTATTTATTGCGTTTTATATCCTTACTTTTGTTTTATATTTTTGTAATAGTTTATAGGCAAAATTACAGAAAACCACCCTTTAAATATGTGTGTTTTCACTTAACCACCCCTTAAATTTAAAATTACAGAAAACCACCCTTTAAATGGTATTTGTTTACAACTCACCACCCATTCAACTATTTTCTTTAATTTATCATTAAATATATTATATTTTAATATTTTTAAACTCAAATTTGATTGTAAATATACTCATATTTTCAATTTAAGGGCTCGATCATATTTTAGGGAGTATTTTATTTATTTTAAAAAAAATAATAGTAAATATAAACTAGAATTATTATCTTAATTTATGGTTGAAAATGTTTATAAAATTTTAAAATATTATGGAAATTTTCTGGCTCTGTCCTTGATTGTAAATGACGTATGAATTAATTGACGCCTCTGTTAAATTAAAACTTATATACTCCGTAATATAATATTAAAAAAAATTATCAATAAAAAGGAGATCGATATATATAATATATGTATCAAATTTGATTTTGGAGGTTCGTCTTCACTGCCCACATGTGACTCCTGATGTGTCGTTAGTCTACGGTGCTGCTTTAGGGTAATACTTGGCTTCGTCCTTCATCTGTATCCTCGTCTTGCTTCGGTTCAGTTGTATTTAGTTTCGCTGTTGTAGAGTTCTTATCTGTAATTTGCACCTTCTTTGTATTTTTATATCTGCTTAAACGGTTATCCGTCTGCTGACTTATCAGGCATCGAGGTTCAGATATGTCTAACCTTGAATTTTTCCCTAATAAAAAAAAATATATGTATCAAATTTGATTTTGGGTTATGGCTACCTCTGACCCCTTCAAAGATAAAGATATAAGCCTCTGGATTATAGGCACTGTCTTCTACTCGATCTGTTCAAATCCAAAACGGGCCTCTTTGCTTCGCTCAGTGCTTCAATTCACTGTATT
Organism: Persicaria maculosa; assembly: GCA_963922045.1. Taxonomy (NCBI): domain Eukaryota; kingdom Viridiplantae; phylum Streptophyta; class Magnoliopsida; order Caryophyllales; family Polygonaceae; genus Persicaria; species Persicaria maculosa. The sequence goes on from OY998270.1 coordinate 54,362,217, forward strand.
CATAATTTATTGGTGGAGCCGTACTCCTTTGAAAAACTTAATCCATCAAATTCGGTATAGATTTCCAGAATGCACTTTGTGTGGTTCTGAGTTCCATCCTTTTTATTTTGACAGTAGATTTAACCCTTTGGGTTTTGAAAGTGATACTCCTTCGTATGCATATCTCTATCTGTCATACTAATCCCTGAGATTTTCTATCATCAACCCTCTTTAATTCCCATATGAATATCAGGATCATATCATTGTTAAAATAACTTATCCCGACGTCGTTTCTCGAGTATATGATATAGATTGATACCTACGTACCTTCCTCCTCCCTCCCATTATAAATATAACACCTTTTACTTTTGTAGACACTTCATTCGTTCGAAAATATAAGTTCGTTGACTTTTTAGTACATTTTTTAAGAATTTAAAAATTATATAAAATATATTTTTTTATTAATTTTTTTTATATAGTCTTATATATATTATTAATAAGTACTCCATCCGTTTCCTTTTAAGTGACTTTTTACTATTCATATACGTTTTATAAGGTGGGAAAAACTATATAAAATAATAATTTTTTAAATAATTTTTTTTAATATTCTCATACTTATTGGTGATAAGTATAATATTATTAAAAAAAATTATTAAAATATTAATATTTAATATAGGTTTTTTACCGTTCTAAAACTACGTACGTAACTTGAAAAAAGTCACTTAAAAGAAACGAAGGGAGTATATAGTTATGTACAAAATTTAATAAAAAAATTATTTTATATAGTTTTTAACTCCTTAAAAAGTGTGTCAAAAAGTCAATGGACTTATATTTTCGAACGGATGGAGTATAGTTCAAAAAGTTAAAAACTATATAAAATACGGAATATAAAATACGAAGTATTAAATTTTCTAATATTTTATATAGTTTTTAGCTCTTAACCTACATGTAAAAAATAAAATTATAAGAGTATTTATGACAGGAGGAGTAATTTGTGTTTCTAGCTTCAAGGTAAAAAACCCTTAATCATTGACAAAACCCTTATTACTTTAATGCTTGATGATTTCAGATAGCAATTCAAACATATGTACGTAAAATGTTACTTCACGTGCTAAACAAAATATATCATTTATTATATAAAATATCAATTTTAATTATTTTTTAATAATTTAATATTATTAATTTTTATTAATCTAAAAAAAGGTACGTGAATAGTAAATGAAAAAAAATGAGTATATGTAAACGACATATATAAACCTCTTTTTGATAAAAATACGTCATTTCACTTTTTGATACTTTTTTAAGGTGCTAAAATGTATAAAATATCAAATATTTCATTATTATTTTAAAAATTTCATACTTATTAGTTATTACTAATAAGTATGAAAAAACATATATATAAAATATCAATTCAAACGACATGTTAGAAAGTCAAACGATATATATATTTTGGGACGGATGAGAGAAAGAAATAAATATTTAAACAAATAAGATCGACACATATATATATATTTATCGTGATTCATCAAACTTAACCGCATCATATCCACACTAATCGATTTTATTGAGAAGTTTCTCAAAAGTTGATGAGGATTACAAGATGGATCCTAAATAGGCTAGAATTAAGGAGATGAGGAGTATTTGGTAGAGGATTGTATATAAATAGATAGATAGAGAGAGGGAGAGAGAGAGAGTTTGTCCATGTAGAAAACAACAATGTGTAGTGCAACGATGCAAGAATTAATGGAAAGAATATCTTTTAAAAATCACAACTATTATATATGTGCAGGGCCGGTACTATCAATATCTAGGCCCTTGGCGAAACAAAAATTTGGGGCCCTTCTACAAATTATAGTATAGTTTTGAAAAGTCGAGTATTAACAAAACATTTAGTACAATGATATGAATTTTCATATAATCTACGGAGTAATATATTTTATCGCCTAATAAAATTCTATCTTAATTTAATCACATTTACTATATATAAAATACAAAAAAAGACCCGAAGAAGTAAAATATTTAAAGAAACTCACAAATACAAGGAATATATTTAGTACTATCAATCTTTTAGACATAGTTTTTTCACTCAACATAGGTTATTTTAACGGTACTTTTTAGGAATTCTAAATAAAAATTTCAATACACTTGATTTTTTTTAAAAGTAATTTGAAGAAGTGCTTAAAATGTTTCAAAGAGGTGATTAATTAATTAAGTTTTTAAAAACACCAAAAAAAACTACTCGGAAAAAAAAGATGAAAAAGGGACAAGGTGTAATGTAAATATGAAATAAAATCTCCCCATACTAAAAAGCCCTTTGCATTTTTCCCATGCAAACCAGCTGAGCTATTTGGACTAATTGGTTATTTATTCTATAGATGATAATATTATAGATAGATTCCAATTTATGGGCCCCTAAAATCCATGGGCCCTAGGCGGTCGCCCCTCTTGCCCACCCCCTTGGGCCGGGCCTGTATATGTGATTATGTGAAGGAAACCGCACCATAGTGTGTGGTAAATGGAAGGAGAAGATATTTGATTTTATTAATTAAGACGTGCACGTTTATATACCTTACCTTCATTTTTTGTTATTAGTTTCCTTGGAGATTAAATTTATTAGGGTTATATATTTCTCTATGTAATGCATTGGAAGGTGTGTGCTTAAGAGAGAGCTTAGTGATCATTGTCGACATGGGTCGCTTTGTTCCTACATTAGTATGCTCATGATTCGTATGGTTACCATTGTGAAGATGAGTGAGTAAGTTTACTTAATTGGTTTATTGTAAGAGTACATTTAAAAGACTAGTATGGGTACTAGTTTCATCTTAAGTACTTTATAATGAAAAAAGTAGATTTATTCGAAAATCCTCCTTAAGTAAAAAGAGACGATAATTCTAATCCAACTCTGTGTATATATTTATAGTCAGAGAATTTCTATTTTTAATACTTGTTCTTCAGTTCTTTTCCTGTCTAAAAACTTGCAACACTGTTGGGATGAAAAAATTGTCACCCCACATTGATTGAGGATGATATAACAACATAAAATATAAGGAAGGGAAAACTCACGTCTTAAGCTTTTGTGTTAGAAGGGTGAATCCAACCGTATAACTAAAAACTAAATAAACCCGACACGAGTCCCATGATATGACTTCGGGGTAGGCTTTTCTTCGTGGATTATATAACAACATAAAATATAAGGAAGGGAAAACACATGTCTTAAATTTTTGTGTTAGAAGGGTGAATCCAACCTTATAACTAAATAAACCCGACACGACTTCCATGATATGACTTCGGGGTAGGCTTATAAAATATAAGGAAAGGAAAACCCATGTCTTAAACTTTTGTGTTAGAAGGGTGAATCCAACCTTATAACTAAATAAATCCGACACTACCCCCATGATATGACTTGGCTTTTCTTCGTTACTTTACCTGCCTAAAAACTCGTCACACATAAATGAATAGTAATTTATAAAAACATGTGAAAAAACAAATCCCTCTGACTAGATTTGCCCGACATACCACACGGTCGAAAGGTATCTTCACTACTAAGAGGGAGATGGGTCGAAGTGGTGTGATACTGTGGTTAGGGTCCTTATAAATTAAATATCATCATGATCATACAACACGACTACAAGCACTTATTTTATACTCCCTCATCCGTTCGGCAAAACATGTCATTTTAGGGTGTTATTTTTATTCAAAAAAACTTGTCATTATAGGTATTTTGCACTTCACTTTACAAAATGTCCTTGATATGATTGATGGTTTATTAGTTGTAGTTTTCGATAAAGTAAAAATGAGGATAATAATTGAGGGTAAATTAGTACATTTGTTAATTGCCTTAAAACTTGTGAAAGAAGCTAAAATGACATGTTTTGCCGAACGGAGGGAGTATATATATATAGGGATTGACTCCGGGGAAAACCTCATATTGTGGTAAAAACCGTGAGAACTACTTTATAACTTGGTTTATTTGAAACCTATGTCTAAAACCTCAATTACACAATGACTTTACAACTCAGTTCAACCTAAAAACCGTGCTAAAAACTCCAGTTTTAAAATAACACATAACTTTATATCTCGGTTAGACATAAAAACCGTGTTGAAAACCTATGTGTTTAATATTACATAGTGACTTTATAGCTCGGTTTTATTCAGAATCGGGCTAAAATATATGACCTTATAGATCGGTTCTATTCATAACCGGGCTATAAAGCTAGTGAACCGGGCTAAAAAGCCGGTATATATATATATATATATAAATTAAATGGAAGCACGTACTTGGTGACTGTTCCAATGCACTAGAAGATGGTTGAATTGATGGGTACAGGTGTGGTGGGTGTAACATATATCGTTTACAGGCAAAAACTTTTTCCCCAAACTATAGTATATGTCTTATAGCGATATACAAATTGATGCTAGCTAGTGTCCCACCACCATCACTTAGAGCTGATACATACAAATTACAAGTCTCCCGGTTGTGTGGTAGAAAGGTTGGACTTTATCTTTACACTATAGGTATGGGTCACCAAAGTGGTTACGTTCGAGTTAGGATTAATGGGCCAAACCCACTTTATTTGTTGTCATATAGTACATATAACTAAAGTTTGACTCCACCCATATACTTTCAAGGGTGCTAGGATTAATAATACAACTCTTAGGGTGTGTTTGGATTCTAACTCTTAGGGTATGGGTTGAAGTGGTGTTTGATTAGCACAGTTTACAATGTATTTAAGTTAAGATGAGTTTAAATTAAAATACATTATTGTAATGCATGTACACCAAACAACAACAAAAATGCATTAATCTTATAATTGTATTATAAATACAATGCAATGGAATTCAAACATACCCGTAATTCAATCGGGTTTAGGGTTAGACATGCGCGCTCTAAAACCATCCATAATGATTGTATTTTTAAAATATTTTTGGGCTTCATTGGTTGAATTTGGGGTTTTTAAATACGCATTTATGAGTATGTGATATATGCAAATTAAATTTAAGCACACTATATCTCTTATTCATGTCAGAGAGGATTAGGTTGGGCTGCATAGGATTTGACAGAGATCATATCATATTCCCCACTCTTGTTCTTACACCATGCCTTTTGTTTTTCCTAATCTCTTTCACTTTATCGTTTGTTATACTTGTCTCTTTGGTTTGTTACGTGTGCATGTTTATACTTGGGTTACTCGAAAACACTCTCTCGACGTAGCCGAGAAAATAGTGTGTACAACTTGACTCTCCAAACCATACCTAGATGGGATAATTCATAATTGGAAATGTCTTGTTTGTTGTTGTATATCATGTGTATAAACTTTCTCAAAAGTCAATATAATTCAGTTGGTTCATTTTTTATAATTTTATTTTCTTTTTCTTTTAAATTAATATTATTTGAAGGATATATAAAAAACGCACATTTAACCAACAAAGTAAAATAATAAAAAAATAATTTATATTTTTACATATCATATGCAAATTAATATACATGTGCGGAACTAGAAAATAAAATTTGGGTGAGCTAGATCAACTAATTTTTTCTTATATTTATAATTGTCATTAATAAAACTATTATTCTGATAAAAATACATAAATTTTTTATTTATTAATTTTTCTTTTTTTACCTATTTTTTAATTTAAAAAAATAATGGAGTAGGCTGGAGCGGACCTCATATCGCCCCTAGTTACATGCCTGCAAATATGTATATTTTATCTAAAGACTAAAACCATTGTAGATGGATGTAAAATTTGGTCTCAATGCAAATTGTGTAATGTCTCAATGATTTTAGGTTGCCGTCAACCTATAATGGATACCTAATCCAATATTCCATTAATTAAATCAAGAAACAACTATAACATATATACCTAAATCCACAATTATATTATATGCTTCACCCGACTTATCCTGACTCACGAGCGTATGTTTTGGTTATGCAAATAGCGCAAGAGCGTGCATTCTTGGCGCACGAGCGTGCGTTAGTTCTTAGGTTTCCTTCTCTCGGTTTATTGCCACTTCTCCAACTTATCCCGACTTTATGACGGGTCATCTAAACTCGAAAATGCAAACAAGAAGTATGGACACAACTTAAAAAGCTACTAAACTTCACATAAAAATGCATAAAACACCCAACTAGGGTTGTTATATGAACTGAATAGCTCGAGCACGGCTCGAAAAAAGCTTGACTTGAGCTCGTTCACTTACCTAAACAAGCCAAGCTTCAACAAGATTTTAAACTCGGTTAAAAGCTTGGCTCGTTCGATTTAAGCTCGAATAGCTCGAATTTTATAGGATTTCTAAAATTTCCTTTAAATTAATATGTTATGACCAAGTAGAACTGTTTAAAGCTCGATAAAAGCTCGGCTCGAGTTCGTTCATTTCCTAAACAAGCCAAGTTTGAACAAAAAAATAAGCTCGTATGAAAATTGGGCTCAGCTCGACTCGAGTTTGTTTAACAAACGAACCAAGCTTGAACATGTCAGACACGACTCGTTCGGCTCGAATACACTCTACACTCAACAAAACATCCTAAAACTAAACTAATGCATGTCCTAATCAACTCTAAATTGGACGTTATCACGCTGCATAAGCACGAATGAGTATGAATGACTCCTCTGATTGACAACTAATTACATATATTGTCATACAAAGGTTTTCCAATATTTCATCTTTTCCAATGTACCAAGAGGCATTGTAAATTGTTGGATGAGTACTATGATTGATCAACCTGAATTGAAATCCACCAAATGAGGACACTTTTTTTTGGACTTACGATACACTTTTTATTGCAGAAAACCACCCTTTAAATATACCCATTTGTTATAAACCACCCCTTACATTGATATTTCTAGAAAACCATCATTTGAAATAACTTGTCACCAATCAACCCTCCGAGATTATTCCGCCCAAAATTTGGTTAAACTTGTTAAATTATAATTTTACCCCTCTTGTTTAATTATATGATAATGGAAATTTAACAATAAAAAAAAAGAAAAAGTAAATAAGTAAAAATTAAATTGAGATGATACAATTGACATTATTTTTGCTCTCAAATTGAAAGTGTGTAGAAGATAATGAAGAATTCAAAAATGATTTGGAAGGGGAATTAAAGCAAGCGACTCAATTGGAAGAAGAATAATTTTGTAGAAGTCGACACCATTTTATCGGTCATTTAAAAAAAAAGGAAAATAACAACAATATATACTCTCTTCCCAGTTTCATACTTACTCATTTACATTTTTTTTAATTGTTAAAATTCTATTATAATATCATATAAAAAGAGTGCTAAAATTATAATTTATCAGATTTAACCTATATTTTAACGGAATATGTTCTAGAGTGGTTGATTGATGAAGAAAGTCATTTAAATGATTTTCTAGAGATATCAATTTAAGAGATGATTTATGGCAAATGGATGTATTTAAATGATGATTTTCTGCAATTATCAAATTTAAGAGATGATTTATGGCAAATTGTTGAAGAAAGTCATTTAAAGAGTTGTTTTCTAAAAATATCAATTTAAGAGATGATTTATGGCAAATTGATGTATTTAAAGGGTGATTTTTTTGCAATTTATTTTTTAAAGTAGGAGAAAGAAAGAACGATAAATGGTCTGTGCGATACGTAACAGTCGGGCATCGGAAACAAACATAGATGAGTCCAGCAACAGTAGGCCAAGCCCGGTACGGCCCACCCCCATCGATCTTTGTCTCCATATCAATAAAGGAATCCCCCACTCCTCCTTTATTAATATGTCCCCTTCACTCTCTCACTCTCAACTCAACTCCTCTGTTCAATTTCAATTCATAAATTACAACCCATTTCCAGTTTTCCACTCTTTCTTTCTATATAAAGTACCCCAGTAGTTTGATCTACAGAAATTATATTGAAATTAAGTAATTTATATTAACAAGGTACATTCATAGATCGATATATATGGTGGGTTTGTTAAGAAAATTGGGATTGGGGTCGGCTCCCACACCGAGCTCCAGCGCTTCCACATTGCCGATGGCCGAATCCTTTAGAAAGCATGCAGGCGGCGACACCAGAGCTGCTGGCGGTGGCACCGTCGAGTCCGCCCGGAGAAAGCCGGGTGGATGGAAGACCATGCCCTTCATATTAGGTACGGAGTATTTTTTTTTTTTTAAATTTTTTTTCTGCAAATTTAGAAAAAAAAAGCTTTGGAAAAGTTTTGTTTTGGTGATTTGTACGGTGGTTTTTGAATTTTGTTTCGAGCTCAAATTCTTTAATTGAATTATGTCTTTATAATACAAAAATATTGTAATTTTGACGTAATGGTTTTTTAATGATTTCAAATACTCAATCCCTTTTACATTTTGTTTATTTCAAATTTATGCTTTGGGTGATGTATTTTAAGTTTGGCTCCCCTCCTATCCTCCATCCCTCCTTCACAAGTGTTATCTAAAAAGAAAAAAATATATATGTAAATAAAAAAATAGATTAAAAAAATAAGAAAGTAGAGGGGTTTTATGAGAGAGGGACAACAAGGTAATGACATCTCTCCGGCGCCAAGCCACCATGTTAGAGACTCTCCCGTGCTCTCTGTAATCACAGTCTATTCCTAATCCTCCTCGACTTCCATACTAGTTGGATGGACTGATTGTTATTGTGATCGGTTGGGGGCATGTCTTTTATTTTTTGTTTTGTTTTATTTTTTAGTTTATTTGTTGTATCATGACAATTAGTTTTGCCGGGGACAAAGTTGGAGACAAAAGATTCGAACCATTTTAGTTTTTCGATTTACGTTATATATCCTTGATTTAGAGATTATTTCTTAAATGTCAAGTCTTAATAATTTAACTGACAAGAATGACACGTGGGGATCAATAGATCACAAGTTTGATAGTATATACAGAATGATGGATATAAAAAATAATAAAAAAAGATTTAAATCTCAATATTTCTTAAATTGAGGGATATAAAAAAATCAACCGTATATACAAAATGATTTTAAAATATCATAACAATAAAAAAGATTTAAATCTCAATATTTGACATATACTATTAGAAAATTCTTAATAAAGCTAATAAAATACTATTGTGAAAGGTTACCATTATGTAAATTATCAGCGTGGATCCTATAGTCCGCATTGATAGTTCAGTCTATAGTCGGTCTTTTTTTATTGGTTTAAAATAATTATATCCCATTTATTAAGAAAAATAATTAAATAATTTGATAAATCTAATCAAGCGATACAAACTATATTATGAACCATAAAATGTGGACTAGGCCAGTGATCTCAACCTGTAAATTGTTGTGTTTGTTTGGGACGTGTAGTAAAGCTCCTTTGGTTGTACAATTCCTCTAATTTTTTAAAACTGATAAAATTTTATGCTCCCTCCGTATAGTAAAAGACTTATATTTTAGTACGGAGGGACGTTTTTTATCATTTTATATAGTAAATAGTAAAAGACTTATATTTTAGTACGGAGGGACTAAAATTAATATTTTATATAGTTTTTTATCATTTTAAAAAAACGTGTGTAAATAGTATTTACACACGTTTTTTTAAAATGATAAAAAAACTATATAAAATATTAATTTTTTTAATAATTTTTTTTAATAATCTCATATTTCTTACTAGTAAGTATGAGATTATTAATAAAAATAATAAAAAAGTAATATTTTTTATAATTTTTAATAAACGGCTTATATTTTGAAACGGAAGGGAGTAAAATTAAAAACTTAATTACTTGAGTAGCCTCTTTTTCTGTTTTGAAGTACGGATAAGTTGGCAACTGACGTGTGACGCTGAAGGTGATATCAGAGTTCACAAGTAAAGTCGAACTAACCAAATCCCCACGCTGCAATTATTTTATTTTATACAAATGGCAAACAATGGAGTAAATGATTTTCATAAGTAGGTTGCAATTATCATATACGTTACGTATGTACGTGACTGATTCATTTCAGTTACAAAATCAGCAATTGCATATGTCACATAGACTACACTACATTTTGTTGCCCTCATTTTATATTACTCTGAATTTCAATTTTGAATGAACGAGTATCAACAGAAGAAATGTAAACCAAATTATTGCTCTGAATTTTCAATTTTTTATTCAAACGAAAATAAAGAAATACTACGTAGTTTTTTTTTTTAAATTCTATTTTATACTTCATCCGATCGGAAATAAACGATGTTTTAGAGTTTTACGCGCAAATTAAGAAACCTCTTAATTATTACTTCCATCTTTAAATACCCTATCAAATAATTTTTAATCCCCCATCACATTTATTATACACAAATGAAATTGGTTAAGCAAAAAAAAGCACAACTTATATTGATATTAGTGCAAAAATTAAAAAGAGGATAATTATTACTTCTAAAACATCAAATATTGTTGATCAAATTTCACCTCCTAAAACATCAAATATTTCCGACCGGATGTAGTATTTTATAAAAGACGTTTTTCTTATAGGCGAGCATGAGCTTCTTTTTTTTAAAAAAAAATAGCTTCTAAAACATTTTTAAAAATGAACATATTTTTTTAAAGAAATATCTATTAATCCACCCTCAAAATATGAATTAAAACTTGAATATATTGATAAATAAGTGAATGATAGATTAATAAATAATGGATGGAATCAAATATGGATGAAAGGGTGTCCAATCTACCACCCGTTCCTCCTACCGTCTGACTAACTAAACTTGTTTATTATAGGTAACTTGATTCGAGTGTTTACACATGTTTATTATATTTAATACGATTTGACATTTTGAGCTTCTTTGTTATTAAAGTTTTTTGTGTAGGTGAATGGGTATTTTCAATTTATTATATTAAAATTTTATTGGATTCCACGGTATAGGATAAGCAATCTAATTTGGAAAATATTCCCTCTGATACACTCAATTTAATCATTTTTTAAATAAATTTTAGGGTTCACCCGTTTTATTTAGGAAAACAGTCAAAATCCTTAAAGGCTCGGGTTAATATACACATCCACCCAAAACCCGATCCCTCCACACATTAGAACACTTATTTTGTATTAGATATAAAAAAGGAAAAGTCATTTGTAAAAATATATTAACATTGACAAAATTATAAAAGCCAAATCAAATATTCTATCCATTAATTAAAATTAGTATTTGACTAATGAAAAAAATAGAGTTGTACTACAAATATCAATATACACAATTTTTTAATAAGACAAAATTATAATTCAACAATAATTATCATATAGAAAATGTGAAATATTTTTTTGAACAAAAAAAATGACATCTTTTATGTAATGGATGAAGTATAGTGATAGTGTATGTATATATGAGTAACGTGCATTAATTAGACTTAAAAAAAATGCGTATGATTTAATTCAGTATACCTATTACTGTATTATTGACAAATTTAATGATATCAAATCGAAACAATGATGGCAAGAGGGTTGAAGCCGGGCTATTAATGTTGGTTAATTGTCATTAATAGAATTAGTTACTATTTAATTTACCAAAATATGGGTCACTTAATCTATTGACCCTTTTTAAAATATTAAAAACTCTATAAAATATTGTATTTGTAATTATATATATTAATAATAAATACGAAATTATTTAAAAAATTAAATAAAAATTATTATAGTTTTTAACTTTTTAAAAAATACATTTACAAGTAATGTGATTTATATTGTGAAAAGGAGGGAGTATTTATTTTATTTTAAATTCATTAATTAAAACAAAAACATAAAAAGACAAGTATTTATATTAACAACTTTTCGTAGGTATAAAATGCATATTGAAGCTTTAAAAAGCAAGTGTTAGAAATAGAATATGGTTTAAATTAAATTGAATTAAAACATAAACGGAAAAGGTGCTATCTTTGATATTTCATTTTATTTGTTTATGACGGTTTAACCGTTTGTTGTTATTTCGACAAATTGATTCATTAGACACTAATGTTTCGAATTTCTTTCCATTTAAAAATAAAAATAAAAATGAATGAAAGTTATCTTTTGTCGTCCATAGTATCTTAACTAAGCAAGCTATGTTTGGGTGTAGGAAACGAGACATTCGAGAGGCTTGCGTCGTTTAGTCTATTGGCAAACTTCATGGTGTACTTGAAGCATGAATACCACATGGACCAAGTCTCCGCATCAAACCTCATCAACATCTGGTTCGGTGTCTCCAACTTCTCCCCTTTGCTCGGCGCCTTCCTCTCCGACGCCTACTTTGGCCGCTTTCTCGTCATCGCCTTCGCCTCCTTCGCCGGTTTCTTGGTACATCTTTTTCCTCAATCTAACCATATTATATAACCCACAAATTGAAATTATTGAAACAGTTTGTCGACACTGGCTTTTCCTTTCATATATTTGATGAAAAATTTACCGTGCGAATATTACTGATCTGGCAGGGGATGGTGGTGCTGACGCTAACAGCATGGATACCAACCCTGAGGCCGAAAGACTGCTCGACTCCTGGCCAATGCAGCGGGCCGAGCTCGGTCCAGCTGGTCGTCCTCGTGGCGAGCCTATCGCTGCTAGCAGTCGGCACCGGCGGGATCAGGCCGTGCAGCATACCCTTTGGGGTTGACCAGTTTGACCTGACAAAGGAGGAAGGAAGGAGAGGGATGAACAGCTACTACAACTGGTACTACACAACCTTCACGGTGGTGGTCATGATCGCCTTGACCGTCATGGTTTACGTCCAGGACAACTTCAGCTGGGTCATCGGCTTCGGAATCCCGACCTCTCTCATGCTCGCCTCCATCGTCCTGTTCTTACTCGGCACCCGTCGCTACGTCTACGTTAAGCCCGAGGGTAGCATCTTCTCCGGCGTCGCACAAGTGTTCATCGCCGCCTTCCGCAAGCGCCGCCTCCAGCTCCCCGACCCCCAGAAGGTGCCTTCACTCTACTATGACCCGCCATTGCAAGGGATCGTTCTCTCCAAACTCCCCCTTACCGACGAGTTCAAGATGATGAACAAAGCAGCAGTAGTGGAGGAGGGTGACCTGAACCAGGACGGGACAAACGCGAACAAGTGGAGGCTGAGCAGCATCCAACAGGTAGAGGAGGTGAAGTGCTTGATCAGGGTGCTCCCGGTGTGGGCCTCCGGGATCATCTGCTTCACGGCGGCCACCCAGCAGTTCACCTTCACGGTATCGCAGGCACTGGCCATGGACCGGCACATTAGGAAGGGGAGCAGCTTCCAGATCCCGGCAGGGTCCATGGCCGTCGTCTCCATGCTCGCTATCGGCGTTTGGGTCCCCATCTACGACCGCTTTGTCGTCCCTCTTCTCCGAAGGGTCACCCACCACGAGGGAGGGATCACCCTCCTTCAGCGGATGGGCGTTGGCCTCGTTATGTCCATCGTTGCAATGGCCGTCGCAGGTATGTTACTATGTTAGTCCTTGGGAAATTTCGCTTGGTAGCCACGAGGTTTGATCTTTTTCGCATGGTACCCAAACATTTCAAGAATTTCACATGGTAACCATGAAGTTTTGATAAATTTCGTGTGATAACCAAAGCTATTAAAAATTATATAGAAATTATATAAAATGATAAATATATTATAATTCACTCACTTAATCACTCATTTTGGTGTTTTACTTTTAAAAAACCGTCAACAACCCTTTTAATATTTAAGGAGATTAAATTATTTACCCAAAGAATGAGTAAATTATAAAAAAATCACCTAAAATTAAAAAAAATTAAGTACATAAAAAATGAGTAAATTATTTAAAATATGTACTTAATTTATTTTCAAATCCATAAATTAAGTACATATTTTAAATTACCATTCATTCATATTTGTTTAAACTAAATAAAATATTTTGGATAAAATAAACTTTGTATTATATATCTAATATGTAATCTTTTTAAAACATTAGAAAGGTTATTAATGACTCTTTGAAAACAACCAACTACATTGGGGAATTATGTATACTTTTTCAAATTTAAAAGTTTTTTTTTAAAAAAAAACTACCATTACTTTTTTGTATAATTTATTCATTTATCATGCAATTAATGTGTAGCACTATAAAATTTTTAAATGGTTTTAGTTAACTTTTTAAAAGTAAAAAACCAAAATTGGGTTGTTGTGTGAAAAAATATATTTTATGATTTTTTTGTGATTTTACCTATATTCTAAAAGATTTTTAACCAATTTGATTAACATAAGAAATTTGTCCAAACCTCGTGGCTACCACACAAAATTGGTCGAAACCTCGTGGTTACCATGCGAAATTTTTGAAAAGTTTGGGCACCATGCGAAAAGAGTCAAACCTTGTGGCTAGCAGACGAAATTTCCCATAGTCCTTTTAAATTCGATCAACCTACACTTATGAATTGAATCAATTAAGCAGGCACAAATCACAATGATTGGCTTAGTGATTAGAGCTAGCAAAATCTGATCTAACCCGACTGGCCTGAATTCAGACCTGATCGAATATGAAATCTAGCGCCATGTGCAATATCCAAACTTGACCCATTTGACTCGATACTCGAATGGACATGAACATAGCTAGATAAACATGACCCGATCCTAATAAGAATTGACTCATCCTTGTAATTACTTTAATTTTTTAATTTTTAAACACACTAATAATGTAAATTACCTATAAGTGTGACATAATATAGCTAAATAAATGAAAGTAGTCAACTATTAAGATAAACAAAAAGTAATCCTCATTTTATAATAAAACTTATAATTAACCTGATCCGATCCGAATCCAACCCAACTTGAAATCTATTTTGACCCGAACTTATCCAACCCTACCTGAACCCACAATATACCGGACATTGACCGAACTCAAATGCATATACCTGAACTCGACCCGATCAACCCGATTATCACCTCTATTAGTGATTGGGCATCTATATATTTGTTCTCTATTTTTGTGTCCCTGCAATTAAGTGTTGTATATGCATATATGACTTGATAGGAGTGGTAGAGAAGCACAGGAGGGAGTACACAATAGCCCACCAGAGGCCACTATCAGTGGTGTGGCTGGCCCCACAGCTGATCCTAATGGGTCTAGCTGAAGGATTCAACTTCATAGCCCAGATAGAGTTCTACAACAAGCAGTTCCCAGAGAACATGAGGAGCATCGCCACTTCCCTCTTCTTCTGCACCATAGCTGGGTCCAGCTACCTCAGCACCTTCATCACCGACGTCGTGCACAACTACACCGGTAGTGGCCATGGCCCGAGCAAGCACGACTGGCTCGACGACCAGCTCAACCTCGGCAGGCTCGACTACTTTTACCACCTCCTGGCCCTCCTCGGAGGCCTCAATTTCATCTACTTCCTGGTCGTCTCCATTAGGTACCGCTACAAGAGTGTACAGTTTGAGGAGATCGTAAAGCCCGAGTACAGTGACCTTGAGCTAAGCTCATCAGCTAAGTTTTAAAACCAAGACCTTCCTATAGCTACATATATATATATAACTTAAGAATATAGACATATAAATAACTTAAAGAATATAGACATAAATTAGTAAGTATTGCGGGCTGCATCGATTTATCGATCTGTAGCATGTAGGATCCTCACTTTTATTAATTAAGTCGATGCAATAAGACCTATAAATACTGTAGTGGAGCTTTTACTACATCTTCTTGCACTAATCTTCTTGCACTAGTTACCGTGCGAAAATTTGATACTTATTAGTAATAAGTATCAATTTATAAAAAAAAAATTGATTAAAAAAATAATATTTTATAGAGTACGTTTTTAGCTCTTTAAAAAACGTGCAAAAAGTCAAGTGACATTTATTTTGAAACGGAGGGAGTACTAAACGGGGTGTTAATTATAAACACTTGTACTTATAATTGCAGGACAATATTTATGCTAATTGCTAATGCCCAACGTTGTGTACTTAATACTCCATCCGTTCGGCAAAACTTGTCATTTTAGCTTATTTCACAAGTTTTAAGGCAAACAACAAATGTACTAATTTATTCTCAATTATTACCCTCCTTTTTTACTTTATCGAAAACTACAACTAACAAACCATCAATCATATCAAGGATATTTTTGTAAAGTGAAGGGCAAAATACCTACAATGATAAGTTTTTTTGAACAAAAATAACACCCTAAAATGATAAGTTTTACCGAACGGAGGGAGGGAGTAATATATATCCCTTTGTGTGTTCAATTCAAAGAAGGGATCAGAAAAGTGTTACCACTGCCAACGGAATCAATACCCATTGGGTGCACCTCTTCAATCAACCATCTTTTTTTTTTTTTTGAAAACAAATCAATTTTCTATCTATAAAAGAAAATTCGTATATATTGGTATATAAAGAACATATTGCAATCAAGTTTTACACAATACAGACATCACTAATTAGCAGAAATAAGCAAGAAGTGGGAAAAGTAAAGGCCGATGGGTGCAGGCATTTCCACCACCATTCCAGAGGGCAGATTACCTACTTATCTGCCACAAATGAAACCCACCACCGGGTACTCCCCGGCGCCACCACCACAGACGGTGCCACCACCACCGGCCACAACAGTGTTCAACCCGCCTGGCAGTTCTCGAGTGATAGTCTTCCACTCCTCAACGAGATGGAGGGCTTACTTTGAGTCCTCAAAATCCTCTAACAAATTGGTGCGTAGCGTTTATTTAAAAAAAAAAATTCAAATTACAGTTCTTTTTCGGTCTTTCTAAAAGAAAAGCTAAAATAATTAAAATTAGACAAATAATTCTAAATTCGGACTCTTATCCTATGCCCCAATAGAAAAATCATTTTATTTTATTTTTATATAAAAAAATTTAACTAACTTTATAGCCCGTGTTTGTATCTGCGAATCTGGAGCGAAGATTGTGATAGAATTTACGGCAGGCTGGTGTGGACCGTGCAAGCTCATAGAGCCATTTTTCAATGAGTTAGCTGCCAAGCACACTGATGTCGACTTTGTCAAGGTTGACGTTGATGAGCTTATGGTAATTATATATATATATATATATATATATATATATATATATATATATATATATATATATATATTCCTATGTACGTGCATTGGATATAAGCATAGCGATTAACAATGTATCTATGTATGTATGTACGTACGTATGAAATAGGATGTGGCAAGGCAGTTCGGGATACACACAATGCCGACGTTTTTGTTTATGAAGAGAGGCCAGGAAGTTGAAAGAATTGCTGGGGTAAAGAAGGAAGAACTTCTTAACAAAGTTGAGAAGCATAGGCACCTTGACAATACTTATTCTTGTAATTATTAATTACTACAAGTAATTAAGGGTGATAATATATTGTGTGTTGGATTTTAATTAAGGTATGTTGTAATGTGTGTTTATTTTTTTTGGTAAAGTGAACATTAAACACCTAAGAAGGAAAGATATATCTTAGTTTCAACACATTGAAACTATGAAAATACACTTTTCTATACAAGGAATATGTCATTTGTTAAATTGTTTAATGTGTGCTAAACTGCTAATGAGTCCACATTAGAACAAAAAAAATTAATTAAAAGTGTGGGTTTGTTGTTTGAGATATGATGTAATAAATAGCACGTACCATTTATGTGTTTGTGGACACAAGGTTTGGGATTTTGGCTAATTATGTCCTGCATACAAATTTTATGATAAATCAAAGTGTATCATACGTTGTTTTGAAATCAATGTAACCTTATTAACGTTTGATCGAATCTATTAATATGTTTGCATTACAAACTTATGATCATTACTGATGAGATGTGAAGGACAAAAATCTATTAAAATTGTTTCATATTGAAAGTTTTGAACAAACCAATCCTAGTATATAAACCGGTGTACTACTCCTATATAGCTAATTGGTTTTAAGATAGAACCTCACCGTACTTATGTGTTGAGTTTAAAGCAAACGTGCGTATATGCATACGATCCCTGGTCATTGGTGTACTACTTCTTGTCTAATTTTGTTTACAATCTTCTTACATGCTTCGTTGTATACAAGCTTTGAGAAATACCAGATATTTCATTAAGCTTCAATGGAAACATAAATATTAAAAAATGAAAAATGGAAGAATACAATTTCGTTGAACATAACGTGATAGAACTATGTGTTTTTCATTTTCTCTTGGTTGTCAGAAACTAATTGTCATTATCTTTGGTACTTGACATGTCTTAAAGTGATATATACTCCATCTGTTCGGCAAAACTTGTCATTTTAGGGTGTTATTTTTGTTAAAAAAACTTGTCATTGTAGGTATTTTGTCATTCACTTTACAAAAATGACCTTGATATGATTGATGGTTTGTTAGTTGTAGTTTTAGATAAAGTAAAAAAGGAGGGTAATAATTGAGGGTAAATTAGTACATTTGTTAATTGCCTTAAAACCTATGAAATAAACTAAAATGACAAGTTTTGCCGAACGGAGGGAGTAGTAATCAAGAATGAAAATCAATTTAGATAAACTCCAGAGTTTATAAAGTTGATTGTGACAGACAAAGTGTCCAGTATGGTGTTGAAGAAAAGGAAGTGTGTCCTAAGAAGATAGGAGACAATTATATATATGGAAGAAAATAGATGGGAGCATAAAGAAGATATATGGAAGTTTATAAAAGATTTATTAAGATTGTTAGTAGGGTTAAGGAAATTATTTAGGGTACGGTGGTATATCTAGACGATAGCTCCTAAGTAGTACGAATGCATTTAAGATTTACTAATTTGTAATGGCGGAACATATAATATAATAAAAGAAGTAGACTTATTCGAAATCTTCCTAGAGGCAAAAAGAGGTAATGGCCTGGTTTTCATCCTGCAATACTAGTTGATAGTTAAGGGTTTTCACTCTAATTAAATTGAATTGAGTACTTTCCCCCTATAAATGTTTAGTAACACTAACATATCTTCGCTAAGGTCCAACATATAAAATCAATGTAACTAGTACAACCCATATTTGCATATACTTTGTAGGGTGAGGAATGGAATAACAAGCTCATGAGTTGTCATATAATCCCTCTGTACGGAAATAAATGATGTTTGACTTTTGTGCACGTAGTTTTAGGAGCTAAAACTATATAAAATCTTATTTATTTTAATTAATTTTTTTCATAGTTTAATATCTATTAGTAATAAGTATTAAATTGTGAAAAAAATTAATTAAAATAAATAAGATTTTATTTAGCTCATAAAATTGCGTGCAGAAAAGTCAAACATCATTTATTTCTGAACGGAGGGAATATATTATTGTCGGGCTATGAAAAGAAAGTGAAGTGTTTGGGATTCTTGTATCCTTTCCCGCATGCTTCTTTGTTGAATGAAAAGATAATGAAAAAGAAGCAGGGCTTAGGCACCTCTCTTGTTTAAAAATAAAATGCAATAATTTGAATGGTGTTAAGTCACGATGAACTAACATCCAATAATGTTGTTTCGAATAAAGCTCAAAATGAGAAATCAATGCCACAAAGTCTGAGGAGAATCAAAATTGAGTTACCTTATTCGTCACCTAATTGACTTCTTCGAAAATATAGGAGCATTTAATGCTAACAAAACCCTGCATCAAAAGGAATGCATCCATTATCATCAATTCATCATGGTCAATGGATAGTTTTCAGATGTTGTTCAAAGTACTAATCACTGTCAAATTGTCCCCTTCAATTTAAAGCCACGAGATTCCAAGGACCTTAGTTGCTACAAGACATAGTTGATGACCCAAAGCCTCCACCTGGATAGGTGTGCCCGAACCTCATAGCTCAGTGCCATATGAAACCAACTATCCCTCGTGATCGTTGGTTATCCAGCCTGCTCAAATTTGCGAAAAGAGCCATCAAAGTTTAATTTAAACCAGCCCTCCGATTATTTTTTTCATCTAATATTTGTCTTCTATCTTCGAGTAGTGCACATTTTAGCTCCCTGTATTTCCTTAATTACGGCCGAGACTTTCATTGTGTGGTCCAAATCGTGGAATATTACGTGTACAATGTGCACCGGCAGTATAAATAATACAAATTCACACACACATATATATATATATATCCATAGGGCATCAATATATTAGATGACAGCATGCAGGAACAAAGTGTGTGGATAGTGAACAAGGCAATTGGCATCAACCTCTTTTCTGACCTCCCTGATTTCTTTATACCCAACCCTTACTCGTTGGGTGTTTACGTCCTCAACTACAAAAATTAATTAAAGCTTCCTTTTTTGGATATCAAAGATATATATATATATATATATATATATATATATATATATATATATATATATATATATATATATATATATATATATATATATTATATATATATATATATATATATCTTTGAATCATTTGTACACAGCCCTTAAAGTGTATCTTGTTCACAAATATTATTCGGTGAAATGCGAAACATTATTCGGTAAAATTTGAAACATTCTACCGAATACTGTTATGTTTTCTTTTTCCGTTCAGTTCAGATGAAAATGTTCCAATTCCACTGAATAATTTGTAACATAACAGTATTCGGTATAATGTTTCACATTTCACCGAATAATGCTTCAAATTTCACCGAATAATGTTTCACATTTCACCGAATAATATTTGTGAACAAGGTACACTTTAAGAGGTGTGTACACCCGAACCACACCCTATATATATATATATATAGGGATTGACTCCGATGAAAACCTCAATTGTGGTAAAAATAGTGAGGACTACTTTATACCTTGGTTTATTTGAAACCCGTGCTAAAATCCTTAATTACACAGTGACTTTACAACTCAGTTCAACCTACAAACCGTGCTAAAAACTCCAGTTTTAAAATAACACATGACTTTATATCTCGGTTAAACCTAAAAACCGTGCTGAAAACTCAAGTTTTAAAATTACATTAGTGACTTTATAGCTCGGTTTTATTCAGAACCGGGTTAAAATATGTGACTTTATAGATCGGTTCTATTCAAAACCGGGCTATAAAGCTAGTGAACCGGGCTAAAAAGCTGATCCTCACAGGTTTTTACCGCAATTTTGGTTTTCACCGGAGCGCACCCCTATATATATATATAGGGATTGACTCCGGTGAAAACCTCAAATTGCGGTAAAAACCGTGAGGACTACTTTATAGCTTGGTTTATTTGAAACCCGTGCTAAAAACCTCAATTACATAGTGACTTTACAACCCAGTTCAACCTAAAAACCGTGCTAAAAACTCCAGTTTTAAAATAACACATGACTTTATATATCCGTTAAACCTAAAAACCGTGCTGAAAACTCATGTTTTAAAATTACATTAGTGACTTTATAGCTCAGTTTTATTCAGAATCGGACTAAAATATGTGACCTTATAGATCGGTTCTATTTATAACCGGGCTATAAAGCTAGTGAACGGGGCTAAAAAGCCGGTCCTCACAGGTTTTTACCGCAATTTTGGTTTTCACCGGAGCGCAACCCTATATATATATACACGGATTGACTCCGGTGAAAACCTCAAATTGTGGTAAAAACCGTGAGGACTACTTTATAGCTTGGTTTATTTGAAACTTGTGCTAAAAACCTCAATTACACAGTGACTTTACAACTCAGTTCAACCTAAAAACCGTGCTAAAAACTCCAGTTTTAAAATAACACATGATTTTATAGCACGGTTAAGCCTAAAAAACCGTGTTGAAAACTCATATTTTAAAATCACATAGTGACTTTATAGCTCGGTTTTATTCAGAACCGGGCTAAAATATGTGACCTTATAGGTCGGTTCTATTCAGAACCGGGCTATAAAGCTAGTGAACCGGGCTAAAAAGCCGGTTCTCACAGGTTTTTACCGCAATTTTGGTTTTCACCGGAGCGCAACCCTATATAATATATATATATATATATATATATATATATATATATATATATATATATATTACCTCCGTCCAAAAATACATGTCCTTTCACTATTCATGCACGTTTTTTTAGAGCTAAAAACTATATAAAATATTAACTTTTTTATTAATTTTTTTAATAATTACAAACTTATTAATAATATGTTTATAATTATTTAAAAAAATACAAGATTTTGTACCACCAAAGGTGAATTTCTCATCATAAAAAAATGATTTTGTACAATTTATTGTGTAGATATTGATTAAACGTTAACACCATTAGCGTATTTTATTAAAAATGTAGGATTTAAGTGAGAACCCAATTGAGTGAAATTATTTTTTGAATTAATCTCATTGTTACATGATTTACTCAAGCATCCATGTCTTGATTGTACCTGTAATGTAGGCCACACGATCAAATAAAAAATCCTAATTTAGTTAAGCATCTACACCTCTTGATGGATCAGGACCCTGCAAATCCAATGCCGACTGTCACCTTCAGCTGCATCAATGGCCATTTCCAAGGCCCTACGTGAAGGAAACAAGACAAGCTACAAATCCAATACCGACTGACAACGTCAATTGTGTCTATGATCACTCAATTCGACGGACCTACGTGAAACAGACCTTGCTTCAGATCCAATGCTGACAGTCAAGTTTACTCGATTTTCCTTGATCTTGGTAAATAGAGAGAGCAGTCACTCGGGATTTGAACCAAGGACATTTGGTACTACCCGCAAGTCCTTTCTGGTTGAACAATTTAGGAATAGTTTCAGTCGATCTTCCTGCTTATACCAGCTCAACACATAAAAGCAAAATAAACATCCATTCATAAGGAGGCATCAAACCAAGTAAACTAGAAAGCACACATTTTTTAGCAGAAAACATCACAGCTTTTAAGCCTAACATAAGCAATGGAGGAAACACAGCAGAGCACTTTTCCAGAAGGACACAGCAAAGCAATACAAACTTCACATTCAAGGTGAACCAAATAATAATAATAATAATAAAAAAAAGGAGCATCATTTTGGTGGCTGGGGATGAACTACCCCCTTCATCTTCACTATTCTATGACATCAAAGCTATTAGCATGAGAGACTCAAGTTTCCTAGTGTGCTGAGCTTCCAAATAAGCCAAAATTTCAGAGGAAATTATGCGACGTATGTACAATTTGACATTGAGTGTTAGTGTGGAACGGCTCAAGATTCAACTTCAACCTATCAGCTACGTGAGCTTCGACCTAATACTCTCCTCAGGTCAGATTTCTGTTCTTCGGAAAGCTTTTTGGGGAACTTGATGTTGAACTTGAGTCTCAAATTTCCTCTCTTATTGGGCTCCTTAGAGATGGGCATCCCTTCATTTTCTATCACAATTTCATGACCTGGTTTTACAATCTCTGTGACCTCAATGGTGAGATTCCTACCATCAAGGGTGGTGAGGTTCAGAGTCTTCCCTGCAAGCGCATCCAGTAGTGATATTCTCTGGTTGATAACAAGATCATTTCCGTCTCTTTTGAAAATTGAATGAGGCTTTTCGTCTATGACAAATATCAGATCTCCTGGAACTGACCCAGGATCTTGGTTGCCTTTCTCTGGGAAAGTGATCTTTGTGCCCTTCTTCCAACCAGGTTTAATATCAATGCCTAGTACCTCCTCAACAGTCACTGGCTTACTGCATAGTGATTAAATGTAATGCCAGATCATGAGAAAGTTAAGCAAAAAGATCACGTACATTAAAATATGCTCAATGCTGGGTACAAGAAACATGCTGACTTTGAAATGAACATAACATTGTCACATTAAAATTGTTTGTACAAAAATACTAGATTGTGCAATCCAAGTAAAATCTGTCAAATAAGCCAGAAGAAAACCATCTAGGAGAGGCTAGATTAAGAAATACAATGACAAGCTTCAAGTTATTGAAAATGAGTCCTTCCTCTCTACTACTCTATTTAATAGGCTAGTTTCAACATCCCTCATGTATTGCTTTCAACTTCTTTCCCACGTTTTTTCACATTGGTGAAGAAATGCTTCAAATTACAAGCAGGATTACATTAGATTCATGTTACAAGAATCAGAATTATACAACAGTTCCCGTGGCTGAGTAGACATGAGTTTTAATAAGCCAAATATTGTACCTTATGATCAGCAATCAAGTGTTTTCATCAAATCATCCACCACTGAAACATCTTATTTGTGAATTAATCACCCACGCAATCCGATTTTCCCAAGACTTTACAAGACTAAATATAGATTACACAAGGAAAAATTCTAAGTAAGTTGAATGTAAATCCTGAAAAACTAGTTAAAAACAAAACATGGACAGAACCAATTCCAAGGAAGGAGAAAAAAAAGAAGCTATATAATAATATTTCACTTTTGATTGACTTGTTATCCTCAAGAAACTTATTTGAAGGTTCTTCACTAAGTGTATGGTATCGTGCCTGCAAGTCCGCAAAGGAGGGTTGGTCAACTAGGAAATGATCTTGTCAAACCTCTTAACGCTAATGATAACACAGCCAGACAACCTCATCATCGCTCATCAATGAACAAGTGATTATCAAGAATAGAGCAAATCCCCTAATTCCAGGACACAAAATATTATACAATGGTGAAATTTGATCCTTACAGCAATTCCTTATTAGTTATAGCCGATGAGGAATCAGAAACAACAACCTGATCTATTCAGATTTCAGTGAATTTGTGCATTAATTTCTGAAGGAAACCGAAATCCACCACGAAATTACCCAACCCATAGATTGAAAAAGTCGAATAATTCAAGCATCCGAAATTCGAGAAAAAGAAACCAAAAGATTAAGCTTAGAATGCGTACCCAGAATCATCAGAAACAATCCTGGAGATCTTCATCTTCCTCTTGGATCCCTTGTAGAGCTCCTCCAAGCTACAGGCCAGCTGCGTCTCCACCGCCTCTGCCTTCTTCCCCGTCCGCCGGTTACTTTCGCCGCCAGAAGTAGCACTCTTCTTCCCATCCCAACTCTCGAATCCAGTCCCAAAGAACTCCGCAAATATATCATCCGCTTCTCGGGGATTATACCGGAACGACTTCCCCTTACCACTATAACCGCCGCCGCCGCCGCCCGGCGCGGCCGAAGGCGAGGACGCATTGGAGAAATTGCCGGATTTCAGGCCCTCCTCTCCGTGAAGATCGTAGATCTGGCGCTTGTGTGTGTCGCAGAGCACATCGTAGGCCTCGCAGATCTGCTTGAACTTGGACTCGGCGATCTGCTTGCTGTCACTTGGATGCTTGTCCGGGTGCCATCTCATCGCCAGCTTCTTGTAGGATTTCCTCAGCTCTTCATCGCTGGCCGTCCTCGATACCTTCAATATTTTGTAATAATCAACCCCCATTTCCCCCTTTTCCCCACTCTCAAACTCCACACTTGATTCCTCGGGAAACTGACAACAAATCGGGAAGAGAAAACCCCCAAATCCACACAAACACAATTAAAAAACCCTAGAAAGTACCTCGATTCCTGGTAAATTAAATGGCGGAATTGGAATTCACCCGGGAAATTGGGTTTACGATTGGATGTCGGAAGAAGAAACGGGAGATGGGGAGAGAGCAAGGAGGAGATAGAGAGAGAAACTGCAAAAGGCAATTTTTTTTTTTTTTTGGAAGATTGGGTATTCATATCGGGGAAGTGGAGAGGTTAAAGAGCCCGGGCTGTGAGAATGAGGAAGAGGAAGATGGACACGTGGAGGAGTAAGATTGGAGGGTGACGCAAGGGGCTGTGAGGGAGAGAGGTGGTTGTTACTGTAGTAGTACTCCGTATTATTTAAGGTGACAGTTGGTGGGGCTGAAAACGTGCAATCGAGTAATCAGTGGAAGAGAGTTGGGGGAATCTTCAACCTCAATAAGCCATCTATGTAAATAGAATCCTTCCTTCCTATTTACGGGCCATTTTTAGGGATTTTTTATCCGATTTAAAAGCCTTATTTATCACTAATAAATCTCGTCGTAAAATTTATCATCGGCAAAGTAACGTCGTTGTTTCTCCAACCCTCTCCGATAACTCCTCACATGGTCGCTAGCGGGGGCAGATTCTGTTTAGAGACAGCTTCGATTTGATATATTATAAACCTAAATTTGACACCTGGGTAAAAAGTTACAAACATTTGAAGACTGAACTAATATAAATTATTTTCTACATCATTTACCAAATTGATATACTTCTATCGTAATTATTATTTGTTAAACTTCGTAACTTAATACTATAATTAAACCTAAAAATTTCAAATTAGTATGATATATTAAAATATTTGAAAATCTTGAAATAAAGTATGCACTAGTTATGTTTTTATTCTAATCACACATTCATAATATTGATGATTTTTTCGAAAAAAAAAATAGGGTTCAATTTTTTGCCCCCTCAACTAACCGTTTCAGGATCCCCACTAGTTGCTAGAAGACCACGGTTCGCTCCATACTTGCATCTTCTCCTTCCCCCACTCAATCGCAATTCTCGTGAGTCTTCATCTATTGGTTGAGATCCTTTAATTTAGTCCGCAATTATATATGATCCATTATATGGTTCGTATCGCTTCATTGGATATGTCGAATTATTTTTGTTGTAACGAGAACGATAACAAAAAAGAAAGAAACATAGATTTACGTGGTTCAATAATGGTGTGTTACCTACCTCCACGGAAAGAGGAATAAGATTATTTATTATGGAAGTGAAGAAAAGAACTGATTACGAAATTTTGGTTTTTCATGAGTATATATAGGAACTCATGAAACCCGAATCAAACTATGCACTATAAAAATAAAATCGATCACGATAAGTCCGTTAACATAAAACATATCATAATCGTCGTTGGGTGTTGCCTCCCGAACCCCCTGATACCCCTAGTGTCTACCGATGACAAGTGTTATAAATTGTTGCACCATGACAAGTGTTAGAAGTTCCCTCTGCGCGCTTTAGATTTGTCCACAAAGGAGGACTCAGACTTGCCCCGAAGGGCAACTTAACATCTTATGATATTAAGCAAGCCCAAATAGTGTTGGAACTTTCTATTCGGAACTAGCTTGGTGATCATATCAACTAGATTATCAATCGTTCTCACCTTCTTCACTTTGATTCTCTTCTCATTTCTCAAAAAATGGTATTTGACATCAATGTGATTCGTTTTCTCATGATGGACTTGATCCTTGGTTAAACATATTGCACTAATGCTATCACAATATACTAGAGCATGATCCTGGTATAGGCCTAGATCATTAAACAATCCCTTAAACCATATTCCCCTCATTAGCAGCATTTTTCAAAGCCATGTATTCTACCTTTGTAGTAGACACAATAACTGTAGGCTATAGAGTTTCTTTCCAACTCACCACAGAACTTCAAAGAGTGGAGACATAACTAGTCATAGATCTCCTACTAATTACATCGCCTGAAGAATCAGAGTATGAAAACCCACCGAAATACTCTGTATCTTTCCTATAGCACAACCCAACATCTGATGTGCCTCTGAGGTATCTGAAGATTCTCTTCACAACTTGCCAATGTTTTTTCCCATGTTGAACCATGAATCGACTAACAATACTAACAACAAATGCTAGATCTAGTTTAGTGCAGACCATAACATATACATCAAACTTCCAATTGCACTAGCATATGGAACTCTATACATGAATGTACTCTTTATCCTCCTCTATTTGAAGTGTATACGTTCCCAGCTTCCTATTATACATCATTGAAGTATCTATAGACTTAGTTGAAGACATTTCAAACTTGCTAATATCTTCCTGATGTACCCTTCTTGTGATAAGAAGAGTTTTCTCTGCATTATGTCTTTATAGATCTCTACTCCCAAAATTTTCTAAGCACCACCCAAATCTTTCATTTCAAACTCTGCACTGAGACATTAATTCTTCAAATTTTGAATATCTGATTTGTTCTGAGCAGCAATCAACATATAATCAATATACAGTACCAGATAAATGCGTGAACTACCCTCTAGATTGTTGTGGTACACATAACAATCATACGAACTCCAAATGTGGTCCTCTTTCAGAGGAACCTGAAATTCGTTTGGCTCAGTCATGTATATCTCCTCCTCCGGCTCTATATGTAAGAAAATTGTTTTCACATCTAGTTGCTCAAGCTCCAAATTCTGATGTTCAACTATTGCTAGTAGCGCCCTTATAGAGGCATGTCTGACCACTAGCGAGAAAATCTCATCGTAGTCTACTCCCTCTCTCTGATTGAATCCCCTTGTAACTACTCATGCTTTATACTTAATACCCGCAGCAGTTGACATTCCTTCCTTTTTTCTTGAAGACTCATTTGCATTTGACCACCTTTCTATCAGCATGCAATTTGACAAAGTCCTAAGTCTTTATGAAAAGACTCCATCTCTTCTCCTTCTGTAGCAAGCCACTATGCTGACTCATATCCAAAAACAGCGATCTTGTAGGTGGTGGGAAGATTGTCCTCCACCTCCTTGGCCACCTGCAATGCATATCCCCCAACTCATCTTGATCGATTTAGAGCAATACTCTGATGTACAACTCCACTTTCTTCTTATGTCTAGTGGTATATTCTCTATCTCAATAGTATTTGACTCAGGAGTATCTTACTTAGGGTTGTTCTTAGGCTTAAAATCGAGTCAACCCGGGTCAAATCGAACCGAACTGAAATCCTAAAAAAAAATCAAACCAAAAACCGAACCGAAACTAGTAGGTTTGATTCGGTTTTCAGCTGGTTCGACATCGATTCGGTTCGGTTCTGAACCTACTGAACCAAAACTAAAAGAAAAAATCTATCGTATTTTTTGCTTTCAAATTCTTAATCTCCTTTGCCACTTCACTTGCCTCCTCCCATTATTCAAACCCTAGCCTTCTCTTGGCCCACTCCCCACTCCTGCAAAGCTCTCCCCTACGACTCTCTTGCCATCCAGACCATTGACAAACACCTCGTTTCTGAGCTCGTCATTCTCTCCGGTCTCAAGCAAAAGTTCCTCACCAAAAGTTCTCAATCTCAAGCAGAAGTGCCGAGCTCGTCGATTTCTGATTTGAATGGGTCTGTCTCACTTCATCAAATCGTTGCAGCAGTTGATGAGGTTTGTGAGGAATTTCAACGAACAGTTGGTAAACGATATGGAAGCCAAAAGTTGGGACCTTGATTTGGCAGCAAAGGAGATCGAGATGTCTTCCCGCATCCCAAGCACAAGGCCTATGCTTTCGAGGCCTAAGTTTGTCGTGTCGTGTTCGACGGCTTTAACCACCGAGACTTTCTCCTCCCGACGTCGGAGTCTTCGTCGGCAAACCAGAGCAGGCAAAGGGAGGCGTTTACGAGGCAAAAGAAGGTGTTTGTGAGGCAAAACCAGGCGCGAGGCAAAACCAAATCGCTAGTTAAGGGTTTTCACGTTTACAAGGATGAAAAGACGAGGCAGCCACAAATGTCACATAGTGCAATTCAATTCAATAAACTATAAAAATAATATAATATAAATTAAAATTCGATTTTTTTCGATTTGAATACAAACCGAATTGAAAACCGAAAAAAGATTCCTTGAACCGAAACACCTAAGTTCGGTTTTTTCGGCTCGATTCAGTTTAAAAAATCGGTTCAAACCGATTTTTTCACAACCCTAATCTGACTATGATGGTTGGTTGGGATGCCTGACCCTCAGTTGGAGTGAAGTTCACCTCTACCTCCTCAACAACAACCTCTTTTACATCACTGGTACGTCTTCTTTCTTGAATTCAACAAAGAAACCTTCTGACCCTAACTCGAACCCGACCTCTCCGCGAAGCCTTAACCTGAATTCGACCCTCAGTTTGAGAGGTTCAGTTTTCTTTCTCCTCCTTGAATCTGAGTGCTTTCTTGAGTGATTCTCCATGATCAAGTAAATCATCATGGTATCATAGCCAGGTTCGGCTAGCTAGTTGCGGTCTGGGCTCTAATTGGTGGGGTTGCTGGCCGTAGGCATGTCGCGGGCATTGTGGTACCCATCTAAGCGCATGTGGCAAGTGCAACTTCTTGGCTAAAAAATGTCGTTGCACTTGAGGGGGCGTGTTGGAATGTGGTTGTCACACATCGGCAATATAGAGAATGCTTGAACAACATATAAGGTTGAAGGGCTAATCCTCTCATTGTCAATTGGTTTTGAGATGGAACCCCGTTAGATTTATGTGTTGTTCGAGTCTCCCGTATGTGGACCCGCACACACGACCTCCCTCCAGCGTCTTGACCCCACCGGCCCCAGCCGAGTTAACATGAATTCAGCCTACCCGCGAAGCCGTGATCATCAACCCGTCAAGTCATGGACTCAGGTTGACCCATTAGATGACGGGCAACCCGTGGAAAAATCCATATGGAGTGGAAGGAATCCGCAATTCCAAAATGGAGGCTTTACATTTGTGGGTTTGATTATTTGAATTGAAATCATCAGCGAGTTACGCACAAAGACCGGGTAGTAATTAATTGAATTTTTTTTTTCGAACACGTTAAAAAGTTCAAAAAGAATGGGATGACTTTAGTAGGTGCAGTGCAGCACCCCAAATAATAAAAAATCAATCAATATCTTTTTTTTTTATATACATTACATTACACAACTATCTCTCTGTTTCTCTCTTTTGAGTTTTAACTGATGCATAACTTACAAATTACAATCTTTGTTTGGCGCCAAATAGTTACCAAAAAAAAAAAAAAATTTCTTCCACAAACAATTCTTAATTTCTTAAAGGCTATAGCTATGATCCTGCTAGTCATCTGAATTTCATATAGTCTGTTTGGTTTTCACAGCAATCCTGTAAAATCTGCCATAAAAAAAAAATAAGACTGTACAAAATTGAAGGCCATAAGAACAAAGATCAGGAGTCAGCAAGTGAAGCAGAAGGAACCACAACAACTTGCATAGAGACGGAGTTGGGAGGGAGCTGCAGTCGGAGCGGATAGAGCTTCCCATTCAAAGGGCTGCGGGTGCAGACGATGATCTCCTCAATGCCGGTGTCTTCCCTTAACCTCTCCGTCAACTCCTCCACGCTGTTTCCCTTGAACGTCAATGGGTAGCCCTGTCCGTCTTCCTCGTTCACCTTCCCGTCTTCCTCCGCAATGTAGTAGTATATCACCCTCCCCTCCGATTTCGGTGGAGTATATTCGTATGACTGCCACATTTATAAACACACATTCAGTCTCCCTAAATCACCAATTAAGCAAATGCTAGATTGTTCATGTCTTATCACAGATATAGGCTTTAGTTGGGCAAAAAAAAAAAGCCACACAACTAGACCTTTTCATTTTGATATTATATAGTCGTAAATAAAATAAATATAAGATTTTAATTGAATTAGCTTTTAATATGAAAGTGTTTCAACAAATAATCAACAAAGCTTTTCAGAGTTTATACTTTTCTATTCACAAGTTTCGATAAGCTATACTATTCTATTAACATATATTTAACACAAATATCAACCTATAGTCGTTTGCACTTTTTATTCTCTTTTTTTTTTGGTGCGAAACTTTTTATTCTCTTTTATCCTTAAAATTAGTAAAAATTATCCTAAAATCCGAACTATGTTGTATATCGACTTCAGCCACCCTGAACCCTTAGATGCGGCCTCGAAATTGAAACAGTGTTTTGCTACCTATATCAAAATTTGATGATGAAATAGAAATTTGATTGAAGGGAGCTACTATGTGCACAATAAGTTTCGGAGTCGATAGACATTTTTGCTTGAAATATACGCATTCCGAAAATCGGTGTCGTAATCGTGCAATGAATGAAAAATTCATTTGGTACCAAATTAAATGATCTGACGTACCTCTTGCCGTGTGTAAGCATGAGACCCGAATGAATCGGAATGGGCGACCTGGTGAGGTTGGGGGTGCACCGGAGCGGGCTTGGCGGGGGGCGGCGCAACGACGGCGGGCGGCTTGATGTTGGGGGTGGGCAAGATGTCGACGACGTCGACGTCCCAGAGGATCCAGTCTTGGGTGGAGGAGCGGTGAGGGACGTCGTGGGTGATGGAGTTGCGCCAGGGCGGGAGGCCGCCGTTGGCGCGGAGGAAGTTGCCGTAGCGGGTACGGAGCTTGACGCGCTTGCCGTCGCGGATGGGCTCCCACTCGACGGAGGAGTCGAGGCGGCGGGGGAGAGTCTGGAGGACCTTGCGGCCGGTCATGCCTAAAAGGAAGGGCTGGTCGGAGGCGGTGAGGTACCTGCCGTAGCGGCTCTTGAGGCGGAGGAGGGAGGGGCGGTCGTCATCATTGTCGGCGCTTGAGACGAACTCGACCGTCCAGCGGGCGTTGCGGGAGGAGGCGTTGCGGTCTTGAGTGACGCCTTCCTCGTCGTCGTCGGCGGTCAAATACTTGTCGTGGTGGCTGCGGAGGCGCACCGCCTTGGCGTTGCTGAAGAAATCCATGGCGGACTGGATCGGATCGGAGAAAGGGAATTAATTAATTAATGAATGAAATTAATGGGGAATAAATGTGAGATATAATGATATATAAATGGAGCGGCGGTCAGTTGGCGGCGTTGGTGGAGACGCGGGTTAGATTTGCTGACTCGTCTGATCTCATCTCCAAAATTCAACACAGTTGAATTGAATTGGAAGGAAGGAAGAAGACGCGAAGCCAACTCGTGACTTCCAGCCAGACGCCACCCTGTATCGTCTATATCCCGTGCGCCTTTCATACTTACCATTTTTATTTTTATTATTTTATTATTATTATTTGTTAATTATTGTGCCTAATTTTTTTGGGTGTTGTTTTTTACACCCACAAAATTTATTATTTACATCAAAATTTAAGTTTTTCTTTTTTTTAAATAAACCATATGCCTTCTGAGTCATAGACGTATGACTCAAGAGGGGCAGAGTATGTATATAGAAAAAAATAGCTGCGCCTCTTGAGTCACACACCTATGACTCAAGAGGCGTATGATTTATTTAAAAAAAAAACAAAAACTTGGATTTTGGGTGTAAATAGTAAATTTTGTGGGTGTAAAAAACAACCCCTTTAAGGTTTGGTTTCCTTATGTTGAATTTATATCCCATGACCTTAGGGAAAACATATACAATACAAAATCTCTTTCAATTGGTACAATTTTGAAAATATAAGAATTTAACTTTTTGTGAATTCTCATCCCCTCCAAACGTACACAACAACTTTGTTTATCTAGACTAGACGACTACAAGACTAGTGTGGTGCCGAGGTATCAATTAAACAAGGTATTATCTTTATATAATTTATTATATAATTAATACTCTTTTTTTTATTATTAAGTAAAGATTCGAAAATAGACAAGATTCTCGAGAAACCGATGAGTCGGCAGACGAAAATCGGCTAAACATACAGCACATAAAGAAAATAGGCGCAACGAAAAACAGAAACAAACTCTACAAAAAGATGGCCTAAGCAGAACTACTCCCAATAAGTTGAGGATGCCGACGAAGAACAAAGTCAAGCACCACCGAACAGTAGCACTACGGGCTAGCGATGTTGCAGGAATCTATCTCCTTTGGGAAGAGGTGGAGCCAAGGGAGGGTATGGGGGTCACGTGCCCCCCTCTCATTTGATGAATTGTCTAAGTGTATTATCCTCGTCGATAGCTTCGTTTTGATATATAATACGCTCTAATCTGACATTTGAGTAAAAAAGTTATGAATGTTTAAAAATTGAAGGTACATTAATTACTTTAATTTTATTTCAATAGACTATAATGTTTTTATATTTTACTTAAATTAATATTCACATGCTCTAATTCATCTCAAGAGCTTCGAAATGAGAGGTTATACTAATCATTTCAACAATTAGATAAGAAGTTACGAAAATTTGAAAATTTTATATTTGGTTATACATTATTATATGTTAAGAGTCAACAAGTTCCATATTGATTAGGGTTTTTATTCGATTCAAACGAGTATAGTATTCCTTGATTATATTTAGCTCGTTTAGAAACGAGTTGAGCTCGAATCGAACTTATATTTGGACTTGAGCTCATACTCGGCGCGCTTCTTTAGTAAATGAAAAAAAATCGAGCTAAGTTTTTTTCTAAGTATTATGCAACCTTACTTGCTCATTACATAATAACTTAAAGGAAATTTTGTAAATTTCACAAAGTTCGCGTTATTTGAGCTTAAATCGAGCCGAGCCAAACCGAGCTTTGAATAGAGTTTAAAAATGTGCTCACTCAGCTCATTTAGTAAATGATGCTCGAACCGAGCTTTTATTGAGCAAAACCCGAGCCAAACTCGAGTTATTTGGCTCATATAACAACAATATTATTAACTTAATGTTTATTATATTGTGTTTCGTATCCTCGTTTAGTTAATTTTTATTTAGATATTTCATTTATTTATTTATGTTCCTTTTTTTTCAAAGAAAAAAATGATGACATTTTATCATAAACAGGTGACATTTTATCATAAAATAACATCATTTATTGTCATATTATATAAAGAATATATATTTTAACATAATATTATTATATATATTATCTATAAAAACTTATTTAATTAAAATATGAAAATGAAAATAAAAAAATCTAAATTACAACTCTAGAATAAGACTAATATTGATCAATAAATCTTTCCAATGACATTAATTAATTAATGACCACATTTACTATTTAGATGTACATTTTATTTATCATATGGTTAATATATAATATAATTTTTTATATAAATTGTTACCATTATTGTTTTTAGGCTATGTTTGGTAAAAATGTAACTGATGAGATAGTTGAAGTTGATTGAGCTAGTAACTGAAGGCGATGAGTTATTTGTGTTAAATACAGTATATGTTAATAAGCTCATATGGTATTTGATAAACCTAAATGTTAAGATAGTTGATGAAAACTCATGAATAAATAACCAAAATTTTCAAAAAGCTTAAATGAGTAGCTTTTGAAAAACTCTAATTCCAAAAGTTAATTAAATTAAAATATTATATTTATTTAATTTAAATATTATATAATATCAAAACCAAAAACCGTTAAAAACTAGCCGATGATGACAAACATAGCCTAAATCAGCACATAATTATGTGTCATGAACTAGCCGTATCTAGGTATCAATATATCAATGATAAATAAAAGGCAAATTCGGGTATATATCTATAAAAATTTGATTAATTGGGTATTTACTCATTAAAACTTCAAAATTGTTTACATATCCATCAAATATTTAAATATTATCTCATTTAGATAGGCATTAATTTACGTGGAATCAGAATTTCTCAAACAATTCTCTGGCCAATCCTTAGATGCCAAGTGTCCTTTGAATAGTCAAACAACCAATTGAAATACTTATTGTTCTCAAATCCACACTGACCCATCATAGAGAAGCTAACCCGCTCATAAACCCCACAAGAAACCACGGCGTAATTAATTAAATTAGACTAATTGTGATTAACTGATTATGATTTCGTTGATTAATTCAATTAAAGGGAATTTAAAAAATTTTAGAAATTTCACAAAATCCGAGCTACTTGAGCGAATTGACCTGTGAACCAAACTTAAAAATATGTTCGATCATGCTCGTCTTTTTTAGAAAATGAACCAGCTTGAACCGAACTTTTACCATTGGAACCCGAGTCGAGTTTGAGCTACCACGGAGTAATTAATTAAATTAGACTATAATGGTGATTATGATTACGTTGATTCATTCAATTAAGTTTCTTGTTAATCGGTAATTAAATTGAGACGTACAAACCTTGTTCATCGACAACCGGGGTGACCATGTGCACGTCATCCTCAGCGACGCCGGGTACTTCCCGGATGCTAAGTCATACTCCTCCGATTGCTCCGACGACACCGACGTGGACGGGGACAGCCGGTCGATCTCATCCCAGTCTCCCGGGGACTCCTCCTGCACCTCGATCACCGCCGGCACAACTTCCCAAAGAGTCCAGAATTTGGTGGCGCCGGCAGCCGGCGCGTCATGTGTGACGGAGTTATTCCACGGAGGCGGCCCACTGTTAGCCCTAAGGAACTTCCCACGCGCCCCACGCGCCTTCAGCTTGATCCGAAACCCGTCCGCTATGGGCTCCCAGTCAAAGATGAGACCTTTATCATCGGACGTGGCTGACTGGACGACCCTTTTGCCGGTGGCGCCGAGGGGCGAGGAGATGTCGGAGGCGGCTAGGAAGAGGCCGGTGGCGTAGCTCTTGAGTCGTACGGTGCCAGGTGTAGCGGATTCGGGGGAGGGCTCGACGATCCAGGTGGAGCGACGGGTGATGCAGTTGCGGGTGACGCAGACGGTGCGGTTGTCGGCGTTGGCAATAAGGTATTTGTCGAGGTGGCTCCGCAGCTTCAAGGCTTTGGAATTGGTGATCACATCCATCGATGACCGATCCGATCCGATATGGTTAATTGAATTTGAAGTTGAGATCGAAGTGGTTTTGGGGATTTAATTTGCTACGTACATAATGTTGTTAAGTGTGTATAGATTGAGAGCTAAGGAAAAGACTTTTCGCAGGGTAGCGAGTTGACTCTTGCCAAGTTTCTATGTCATATCGACTTCGTCTATTTTAACTTCTTCTCCCTTTCTCCGATGCCTCCGACCACAAGTGTTTTATGTTTACTCACTTTTTTTTTATTAGGTAAAAATTTAAAATCAAGTTTACTTGAATTTTGAAGGTCGATAAGTCGACAGACGGATAATCGTTGAAACAAACATAAAATATATAGATGGTGCAAAATACAGACAAGAACACTCTATAAAAGGGAAACTAAACACATCTAAACCAAATGAGATGAGGACGTAGACGACGAACGGAGCCAAACACTATCCTGAAACAACACTATGGGTCATCGGTACATCAGAAGTCATCTATGGGCAGTAAAGACAAACCTCTAAGAAATCAGTCTTCCCAAGAAAATGAGATGTCTCGATACACTCTACCACGACCCCAGCATGTCACGACTCCGGCTGCCAGAAACCCATCTATTAGTAAAGAAAGCCCAATCACACCATATAAAGCCTCACAATGCCTGAACAGAACGCATCAGGAACCCTAACGAGATTTTAGCCAACCCTACCAGGATTTAATACACGCCCTTTTGAACGGGATTTACCGCACCCTGTGTAAATCGGGTCTCATTACTCCCTCTATTTTTTTTCAAAAAAATATTTGAATTTGTAGCACGTTTTTAAGAAGTTAAAAACTATCTAAAATATTAACTTTTTTATTAAAATTTGTGGTTCTAATAATAAAAAAAATGTGGGTGTATTTAACACATGAATTATGATACATTATAATTGCAACAATTTATTCTCTTTTATAAGCCTTTGCTATAGCAATGCCCAAGGTGCAATGAGTAACAATAACATAAAATAGCTAAATATAAATTAATTACACAAAAGTCCAAGACTCGTGCATTCGAAAAGTCAGAAACACTCTCTTCTAAAAAAATCCAAAACGTACCCAACCTTAGAAAACCAACCTTTCTTGAACGCAACTAGCCGCCACTGCTGCTTCCATCCTCCATCGGCCTTGAGCAGCTACTCCTGTGCCCCCACTATCTTCACTAGCCTTCTCCCATGGCGTCTTTCGGCGTCCCTACCCGTCTAGCTCCCCGCCGCCCCCATCCACACCCTCAACACAGTCTCTCTGACCGGACACTCTGCACAGTTCCGCCCGTGTTTAGGCTCCTGCAGCTCTGGCGAGTCGATCCTTCTCGCTCTCTTGACCGCTCAAGCTTCCTCACCCTCCAGCGCACCCCTCCACATCTCCTCCCCTATTTGCTTCAACCTAGCCATCTGCGCCTTCACCCTCTTGGCAACGGTTTCTTCGGATCCTTCGACGACTTTGGCAATACGACCTCTTCTATTGTCCCCCCCGCGCTTTGCCCAAGTGCATGGGCCTCTTTCTTTCTCCTCGATCTCCTTTGAATCGACACTGCCATTTTAGGACCCGATCCGTCCTCCTAGATCCAACCTTCCATGACTCCTGATTTGAGGTTCTCTCAATACCCTCCACACACTTACAATGAATTCCCAATTTTCCTAAACCTAAACCTAAAATTTCAAACAAAACCTTATCACAAAAATGCCCATGTCTGTATATGGTCATGCAACTTTTAGATACGAAGTTTTCGAGTCCGAGAAAATAATTTTTAAAAAATAATAAAAATTATTTTCTAAAAGAATCAATATCTTAATTATTTATATTATTAAAACATAAATTTATATAATAAAATTTTATAAACATATCAACATAATAGTATATGATCTAAAAATATTTTTAGATTTTTTTGGTATAAATTTTGTGATGTAACAAAGCACGAAGGAAGCATAGGATTCGGAGAATTAGCATTTCTCATACAACTCTCTGGCCAATAATTAGATGCCAAGTGTCCTTTGAAAAGTCAAACAACCAATTTAAAAACTTATTGTTCTCAAATCCAGTGACCCATCAAAGAAAAGGCTAACCCGTTCCTACCAAAAAAAAAAAAGAAAAGAAAAGGCTAACCCGATCATAAACTCCACACGAAACCGCGGCGTATAATTAAATTAAATTAAATTAGACTAATGACGATTATGATTACGTT
Source organism: Persicaria maculosa (assembly GCA_963922045.1). Classification (NCBI taxonomy): domain Eukaryota; kingdom Viridiplantae; phylum Streptophyta; class Magnoliopsida; order Caryophyllales; family Polygonaceae; genus Persicaria; species Persicaria maculosa. Next base: position 54,400,454 of record OY998270.1, read on the forward strand.
GATTCATTCAATTAATTAAGTTTCTTGTTCCTAATTAAATTAAGTGAGACGTACAGTACAAACCTTGTTCATCGACAACCGTGGTGACCATGGCCACGTCGAGATCATCCTAAGCGACTTCCGGTACTTCCCGGATGCTAAGCCATCCTCCGATTGCTGAGCTCCGACGTGGATGGAGACAGACGGTCGATCTCTCCCCAGTTGGGGGACTTCTCCTTCATGTCGATCTAGATACGGATCCAGGAATAAATTAAAAATCTGATAGACTAGATTTGTATATAATTTTTTTTTCTCATTCATCACCATAAATATTTGGAGCATGTCCAACAATTTCTCTAAACAATTCTCCACTTGCTAGCTAATACTGAATCGTCAAAGACCTAAAATGGAGAATTATGAATCACATATTTTGAATTTTTTTGGACTGAAATCCATTACTCTAAGAGCTCCAAATCTGGTAGACTAGATTTGTATATAATTTTTTTTTTGGTTCATCACTATAAATATTTTGGAGTTCATTAATACACATAAAAGTCATTACTCTAAGAGCTCATTTGGTTGACATTCCAAAAACCCAAAAAGTAGAAATTCCAATGAAATTGAGATAATACTAGCGTTTGGTTGGTTTTTTCGTTACAGAAAAACCTAGGAAATTGAATTCCTGAGAATTTAAATTCCTCATTTTGGAGGAAGTGCAATTACCTAGTCTCCATAGGTGAGTTCCAATTTCACCCTTCTTAACAGGAAAATCCTATTTTCTTATTTCAATTCCTGTAATCCAAATTTCAAAATCAAACACAATTTCTCAATTTTTATAATTTTTCAATTTACGGGAATTGAATTCCTATAAAGTTAACTTCCTGAGAAATATACAACCAAACTAGCCCAAAATAGGAAAATTCATCCTAGATGAGAGATTTTCATAAAAGAAAGAATTTAAAGATTATCGTTTAAATTTATAAAAATAAATTCACTATTTGGTTAGAGAAAATGTTTTTGTTACATACATTACCTATTTTATTTTTAAACCGGATAGATCCGTCCCTACCTCGATCATCGCCGGCACAACTTCCCAGAGGGTCCAGAATTTGGTGGCGCCGGCAGCCGGCGCGCCGTGTGTGACGGAATTATTCCACGGAGGCGGCCCGCCGTTAGCCCTAAGGAACTTCCCATGAGCCCCACGCGCCTTGAGCTTGATCTGAAACCCGTCCGCTGTGGGCTCCCAATCGAAGATGAGACCCTTGTCGTCGGAGATGGCTGACTGGACGACCCTTTTGCCGGTCACGCCGAGGGGTGAGGAGAGGTCGGAGGCGGCGAGGAAGAGCCCGGTGGCGTAGCTCTTGAGTCGGACGGTGCCAGGTGCGGCGGGGTCGGGGGAGGGCTCGACGATCCAGGTGGAGCGACGGGTGATGCAGTTGCGGCTGACGCAGACGGTGCGGTTGTCGGCGTTGGCAATAAGGTATTTGTCGAGGTGGCTCCGCAGCATCAGGGCTTTGGAATTGGTGATTACATCCATCGATCGATCGAATGGTTAATTAATTGAAGTTGAGAAGTTGTTTTGGGGATTTAATTTGCCGGCCAAATTTGATACATAATTTGTAAGTTTGTATAGGGAACTAAGGAAAAGACTTTTCGCAGGATAGCGAGTTTAATTATTCTTGCGAAGCTTCTATCATTCGACTTCGTCTATTTTTCTAGTCGATCCGATCCCTTTCTCCGATGCCTGCTGGAGTATTTTATTAACTTTGGTTATAATCATTTTAATTTAAAATGATTTTAATTAATTGTGTGGTATTAGAATATGCTCAACCTCAATGGTGGAACATGGGCTCTTATAGCTGGCAGTAGACCGGGCTATCCGTGTGTATCCGCAAACCAAACCGTCCCTGTGAATATTCGACCCAAAAACAATTATGTACGGTCTGAACTAGGGGTGGGCACATATCTCGTCACTTCCAGGTCCATCCCGGTCTCGTCCCGATGATGGGGAATTAAAAAAATAGTGAATCTCGTCCCATCCCGCATATATATTATATTTATTATATATACATAAATACAGTATAAGTATATAGTGCATGTATATACTATATATATATATATATATATATATATATATATACTTTTTTTATACCCTACGGTATATATACGGTATATATATGCACAATGTATATACTATATCTAACCCTGTCAAACACAAGTACACAACCTGACCCGAAAACCCGACTCGAACGCTCGAAAAATTCTGGGTTAAGACACGAGATTTTGAATTTAGGAATTTTTTTTGACCTGAACCCAAACTATCCGATAATTTTTCGGGTAAACCGGGTCCGGGTCCGGGTCCGAGTCGACCCGATCGGGTCGGATATTTTTTGTAAAAAAAAAACTCCTCGTCTGTTTACTACCCTCTTCATCAACCCTAGGCGTCGTTGTCCCGTTCTTTTCACCCCTCTTCGCTTCAGACTTCGAATCAGTTGTCCCATTCAATTCAACCCTAGGCGTCGCCATCATCCTTATGCTTTCCCAACCTTCTGTGTGCTGTTCGCTGCTGTTTTTGGTTGATCCTTCAACCTAATCCTGTCCGTTGCCGTTGTCGATTAATTCATCCTTCAACCTTGTGTTGTTCGGTGTTGCCTGTTGGTGTCATTCCGATGTCGTTCGCTGTTATTGGTTGTCCACTGCTTTTCAACCATCTACTGCTCGTCGTCCTTATAGCTGGTGTCCGGTGCTGCTGTCGGTCTCGTTGCTACTGTTCGTGCCTGCTGTTCGGCGCCATTAAGGTTGAGCCATTGTTGTTAATTGTTCATCCTCCATCGACCTTCTGCTATTACCTCATATTCATCCTCTATTGTGTGGTATTAGAATATGCTCAACCTCAATGGTGGAACATGGGGTCTTAGAGCTGGCAGTAGACCGGGCAAATGCGGGCGCGGACTGGATTTGGGACGGGTTTTATCCAAGATATTGTTCCGGTGTCGCGGGTGCGGGCCCGGCTAAGCCCGTTTAACGGGTTGAATGTCGTGTCAAAGCCCGTTCGGTATTGTGGGCACTAGTTACCTGCGGATATCTACAAACCAAACTGTCCATGTGTACCTTCGACCCCAAAAAACAATTATGTACTGTCTGAACTAGGGGTGGACACATATCTCGCAAATTCCGGGCCCGTCCCGGTATCGTCCCAATCCTGGTGGAATTAAAAAAAATAGTAAATCTCATCCTATCCTGCATATATATATATAAGGTGGATCATGTTAACACCTCTTATGATGTTAAATGTTAACAAATCAGAATCGTTGATTGAAAAGAATTAAGGGTGTTGATTAATTGTGAATTTTTTATAAACAAAACACGTGGGCCCCAGGTAAATAATAGGATACTCTCACTGATAGACGCATGAATTTTGTCTGTCAATGATCGCCTGCTATCGGCTTATAGTTTGTCTCGCTAGTCTTCGACTTAACGAATAATTACTATCAACTTTACAAAGAGTTACTATCAACTTATCGAATAGTTGCAAAATTGACTCACACTTTTACAAGTTTTGAATAGTTGTAAATTTTTTCTGTCAAGTTTCGATTATTTGGCAAGTTCAGAGTTAGTATTCGTTGATAAATTGCTCATTTGAAATAAGAAGTTGATGAATTATCGATTATTTGGCAAGTTCAGAGTTACTATTCGGTAATTTGGGAGTCATTATTCATTTGAATATCAAGAATTTTTTGTTTATAAGTGGATTATTAACTCCCCTAACTATTCAATTCGAAATAGGTGAATTATTGCTTAGTCATGTGGTTCCCCATCAATATTCATTTGAATATAAAGAATTATTCACGGGTATATGAGAAAAAAGTTTATAATTGGGTAAAAGCTTTAATCCACCCAACTATTCGACAAGCTGAGAGGCAATATTTGTTTTAATATGAAGAATAATTCGTTTGTAATTGGATTATTGAGATAAGTAATTTGGGAGTGATTATTCGTTTAAATATGAAGAATTATTCGTTTGTAACTAAGTATACGGTTCAAATTAGAAACATATGCTCCATTATTGGTGATATGGAACATGTGGAACATGTAACGCACGTTCAATTGAAGGAGAGTGTAACAAATATGAGGTGGGTCCCACTATATGTTAATTAAAAAAAAGAGAAAATTGGCGAAGATTAATCTAAACCCTTTTTTTTTGTAACGTGGCGGTTCCGAGGTTATCGAGTAATCCCCCACGGGTTCGAGCCCTAGCCTGCAAAGTACGCGAACCGGTAAGGCAGGCGGCAAGCCACCAGACAGGCTCACCCAAGCCAATGAAGGCTTGAGCACCCACTAATTACACATAATGTGTAAAGAATGGGATTTGAACCCTTGACCTCTTGCAAGGGGTACCTCTCCCTTACCACTAGAGCAAGGGGTCAATGGTCCCTTGATTGAATTCTATCCAATGGTTCTGATTTGTTAGCATCTAAAACCATAAGGGGTGAGTACACCAGAACCACCCTGTACGTATTATTATTATTATTATTATTATTATTATTATTATTATTATTATTATTATTATTATTATTATAATATACATAATTACAGTATATAGCGTATGTATATACTGAATTTATACGATATATAGATGCACAATGTGTGTGTATATATATATATATTGTGTAGACAAAAAATATACAAAATATACAGATTAGGGATTTAGGGTATATATTTTTTTCTTTATTTTTTTTATAAAAATTAATAATTAATATTATTTATTATAGATGTATTTTAATAAATAAAAAATAGCAAGTACCCATTATGGGCCTAGCGGCTCGTAACGGGTATATTTGTCTTTCCATTCCCGTATTTACCCGCTATGGGCGCGAGCCGGGCTTAGCAGCTCACTTGGATTTCGCCCCCTATCCATGCCTGTCCAAAATATATAGCGGCCGACGTGGTAAGATAGGGTTCATCAAGTCTAAATGAAAAGGAAAACTTTCCTCTTCCGATCCTAACATGGGCCGCTGAACCCTAAAAATCTTTTGGAGCAAAACTTTCCTCTTCTGATCTATGGTTCATCAAGGCTAAATGAAAAGGAAGAGATTGAGTTCACAATTCAGTATTTACATATCCCAGACCCTTTACCTACACCTTTGCCAATTCTCTTGTTCGTTCTATTTCTTCTGGGTTGAGAGGATAGTATTTTTCTAAAGAAATGATATAGGGACGCAGACAGCCTAATAACTTTGTTTAACGCTTTCTATCTCCCCTTCTCAAAAAGCCCCTTTTTGATTTCATCTGATTGAGTTTTATAGTATGATCAGACTTGGTGGGATGCATGACACAATGATTCTTTTTTGACAAATGTAATACTTTGACTGCCACGTGATAAGATACGATTGACATGTGATAAGTGGGCATGACATGCACGTATGTCTATTGGGGACACAAGATTCTTCTATCCGCGAACGAAGGGATCCTTTTTTCGTTCCACCTTTCCTCTAATTTCGGTCGCAGATGTCATTTCATGAATTTTGAGCCAAAAAGGGGTTACATCAGATATAGCTTACTAATGATCAATAATGCTGAATATATACGTTTAATTTTAATTTGGAATATATACTCTGCCTAAAATAAAACTAAAAATTTAGATAATACAACAATTTATGTATGTTCTACTAATTGAAAATATATACTCCATATAAAATTGATTAATTGATTGGGTAGTTATGTACATAAAAGAAAAATTGTGTATAGGTAATAAATCTAAATATGTAGGAGCCCTCAATTTAAATATAAATATTAATTTAAAAACTGGTTCATTGTAATTGGGTGAAAATGCTAAAATTAAGGAGAAGACGACACATCAACAAAATGTTTCTGCTTTAAAGTATTAGGATAATATTGTTATAGATCAAATCTTCATAATATTATATCATATCTTTGTAATCTTTATCTTTGTACATCTCTATCCTTGGAGGGCAAGGACTATCCTTGGAGGTGAAGTGTCAGACGTCCTGCTTCAGCATGGCTTTTATGCTTGCAATTCTGACACTTCACTATTTGTCAAACGACAGGCGCACTCTGTTCTCTATATTCTGGTTTATGTTGATGATCTAATCATTATAGGCTCTATCTCTGTTGAGATTGATAAGTTTGTGCTCTTGCTTAATCATACCTTTTCCCTTCGTGATCTTGGTGATCTCCACTATTTTCTTGGCATAGAGATGACACGCACTCATAAAACTATCCAATTATCTTAGCATAAGTATATCAGGGATCTTCTTTTGCGCAACAAAATGCAGGATGCACGCCCCATTTCATCCCCTGCTGAGCCGACATCTCGCTTAATCCGAGATGGTGATCCCTTTCATGATCCGCAACTTTACATAAGTATTGTTGGAGCATTATAGTATGTCACTATCACTCGACCGGAGATTTCTTATGCCGTCAATAGAGTTTGTCAGTTCATGCAGTCACCCACTGAAACACATTGGTCGTCTGTTAAACGGATTCTGCGTTACCTGAAAGGTTCTCTCGATTATTCGCCCTTCTCTAGATCATCGCCTTGTTGCATTTTCTGATGCTGTTTGGGCATCCGATGGTGATGATCCTCGTTCACAACATGACTTTGCGGTTTTTTATGGTGGCAACCTCGTAAGCTGGGCCTCTAAGAAGCAAAATGTGGTTGCAAAGTCCAGTTATGAGGTTGAATATCACGCCATTGCCTTCATTGCGACAGAATTAATCTGGCTTCAATAGTTGCTCCTTGAGCTGCGAGCTCCCATGGCTCAGCCTCCTATTTTGCTCTGCGATAATCTCAGTGCCACCTATATGTCGGCGAATCCGGTTTTTTTATCAGCGCTCCAAACATATCAAAATCGATTATTACTTTGTTTGTGAACAGGTTGAAGATGGGTCACTTGTTATCAGCCATGCTCGCTCCCATGACCAGATTGCAGATATCTTTACCAAAGCTATTGGCACGACTCAGTTTCAAATGCTCCATTCCAAGCTCCATGTCCGGAATCCTCCATGAGCTTGCGAGGGGGTATTAGGATAAGATTTTTATGAAATCTTCATGATATTATATCATATATTTGTAATCTTTATCTTTGTATATCTCTATCCTTGGAGGGCAAGGACTATCCTTGGAGAGCAAGGAAATCATGTATACAGGTATAAATACCTTATTCAATCAATGGAAAATGCAAGAAACACTTTCATCACATCCTTTAAATATTTACATAAAGTATTATTATATAGATATTATATAGATTATATAGATAGATAAATATAGATATAGATTTGAATAATATATTATTTATAAAAATTATTTTAAACGAGTTGTAGAAATTGACATTTGAAATGGACACTGATGTTGGCTCAACCTTTATGGCCTTGATGTGGACAAGAGATCAACCTAGGTTGATGAGTAGATTTTTTTTGGAAGAATTAATAAAGAAGGATGTCACGGCCGGTTTTGATTCAAGTAAGAATTTTGATTCAATTCAAACTACTCCGTAAGACGATGGTTTGGTTCGGACGATAGATTGCTTGGAAGTGTTTTGTGTGTGACCATAGTTGAATTTAGATTGCTTGAAGGCTAGCTTAGATTGCTAATTGAAAGCCTTTTGCAGTGATAAAAAAAAACCTAAAATCATATGGTCAACTCTTATACTCCATCCGTTCGACAAAACATGTCATTTTAACTTATTTCACAAGTTTTAAGGCAATTAACAAATATACTAATTTACCCCCAATTATTACCCTTTTTTTTACTTTATCGAAAACTACAACTAAGAAACCATCAATCATGTCAATGACATTTTTGTAAAGTGGAGTGCAAAATACATGTAATGACAAATTTTTTTGAACAAAAATAACACCCTAAAATGACATGTTTTGCCGAACGGAGGGAGTAACATATTAAGATTGATGGATAAAAGAGGTTCGAAGTTCGAACTTCATTCGAAACATACAGGAGTCGCTTGTGAGTGGAATGATCAACACCTTAAATGAATCACACAATACTCGATTCACTCGATCCAGATATATAGTACATCTGAATCACACAATACTCGATTCACTCGATCCAGATATATAGCGGCTGAGCCGATCGAACTAGACTAAAACCAAAAAAAAAATCTTATAAATAAACTTACATGAAAATAATAAAGGAATATACACAGTCAAATCCAACACCGAACTAGTCTCCTAATGATCTATACAAAAATTCATAGGAAGATATTCAACCCTACCAATATTTATTCAAACAATTAAATAAAACATTAATTAAACCTAGGCACGGGGGGTGACCAGGGGTGCGTCATCATCAGCGACGCCGGGTACAGTCCGGAAGCTAAGTCGTCGTCGGATTGCTCCGACGGAGTGAAGCTGGACAACGACGTGGACGGGGATAGCCGGTCGATCTCAACCCAGTCAGGTGCGTCCTCCTGCACCTCCACCACCGGCACCACTTCCCATAGCGTCCAGAATTTGGTGGCGCCGGCAGCCGGCGCGTCGTGTGTGACGGAGTTATTCCACGGAGGCGGCCCACTGTTAGCCCTAAGGAACTTCCCACGCGCCCCACGCGCCTTCAGCTTGATCTGAAACCCGTCCGCTATGGGCTCCCAGTCGAAGATGAGACCCTTGTCGGCGTTGGTGGCTGATTGGACGACCCTTTTCCCGGTCATGCCGAAGGGAGAGGAGACGTCGGAGGCGGCGAGGAAGAGGCCGGTGGCATAGCTCTTGAGTCGGATGGTGCCTGCGGCGGCGTCGGGCGAGGGCTCCACGATCCAGGTGGTGCGACGGCTGATGCAGGCGCGGTTCACGGAGACGCTGCGGTTGTCGGAGTTGGCGAAGAGGTATTTGTCAAGGTGGCTCCGAAGCTTCAAGGATTTGGAATCGGTGATCAGATCCATTGATCGGATATGGTTGATTAATTACTTGATTGGAATTGAGAGAGGTGGTTTTGAGGGAGGAGGAGAAAGAGGTATTTGACAACTAATGCAGCAAGTTTGTACAAAGGAAGTGAAGAAAAGTCTTCGGCAGGAGCTACAGTTGACTGTTACGAAGTTTCTGTATTTGGACTTCATGTATTTATATATATACTCTCTTTCTCCAATAACTCCGATAAGAACTAGTTTATTATTCCTATTAATTTTTATACTAATATTAGGTAGGCATTCGATACACCAGATTAGACCCAGTTCTGACATGTATTTTGGGAAGTGAATTGCATCGCTGACTCCCTTTCCTAGGGTCGGGGTCTCCATTCCGAGAGGTTTTCATGTGCTTCTGGAGCCCCTGGACGAACTATTTTATAGCTATGTTGAATGATGACAGTAGAGGTCGAACGTACTATACCCTGTTTCTTTATTTTCAGAGAAGGTTTCTCCTTTTTTTGACTACCAAAAAAAAGTAGGCATTTGAAATAACAATTAAGAATCGAGAAGTCGAAAGAACGATAAACACACTAACGGTCACGAAAAATAAACCAAAGAAAAAGTGAAAACCAATGCCCTAAACATGGTAACAACTTGGTAGCAAACTAGCAATTGCGATGACCCACGGAGAAGTCGAGGATTTAAGGGTTGACGGCAAATGGAGAAATATAGATAAGTTAGGACACCATCGCGAATCTAAGAAAAAACCCATCATGGAAAAAATATAATGGATCTTTGAAAACCAAAAATATTATCAAGAAGCACAAGTTAAAAAGTTCCAAAAAGACGGATCTCAAATTTCCACATTTTTCTAATTTTAAAACAAAAGTCAAATTGGTAAACGACATGATACACGACTAATTTTTTTTTCTTTACCATTTCCCCTATTTTTAAATTCTCCCTCCAATGCACATTTGCTGGGCAAAGGACAAAGAAAAAGAAGAAAAAAAATGGTTTGATTTTTTTTTTTCTAAGAAAAAAGTCAAAGAAATTGTTCTTTGGTAATTGGGACAATAGTCCGTAAAGTTAATTGGGTATTACTACGTAATTTGATAAGGTTGTTTGGAGATGAATTACTTTGATACTCCGTATATACTATGTTATGTCTCATTTTGAGCTTTTTAATTTGGTCTAATGTTAATGGGATAGAGTTGTAACACCATCTAAATTATTACTTGTGTATAAAAATAAGTCAAATATTTTTTTTTCATTTTCCTTTGTTTTTCAGGATACTTTCAACGGAAAGATGGATGAAATAATAAATATAAAAGAGCTAATATCAATTATAAATTAAAGATTCAAAATAATGTGTTATAAGGAAATGTGAATTAATACTTGATACAGTAATTTAAGCTTTAATGTTAGGTTATGTTAGGTGGTGGGTCTCGATCTCATAATTAAAATAATAATAATAAAAAATTAATGTAATCCGATACATATTTGAGAGGATTCGGCCCCCTTTTACATGGTATTGGAAAGGGTTAGACCTCCTTTTTTTATAATTTTTTTCTTTCAAACTGATGAGACCACTTTTCAAGCACTAAGAGCATCCACAACCATGGGTTTTTATTACCTTAAGGTATAATTATAAGGTAAGCCCATGGTTGTATGCAAATCCTTAAGGTAAAGGGAGGAAAGAGGTTACCTTGATGTGGAGAGGTAGAGTCGTAGAGAGTGCATTGGACAATGTGCAAAAACATGGTGCTTTATTTATTTTTATGTTTTTTTATTTAACTAATAATATTATGATTGGTGGAAACTATATATATATATTTGATACACAAATTTTTGGGAGTGGGTCAATCGCGATTGTACCACCACCCAAGAACGTCATTTCGGACGAGGTCTTCAATCGCAACACTGGAGCTCCAACCTGTGAAGTTCGACTCAAGACCGAGGCGGGCAAAATGATCAGCGGCCCGGTTACCCTCCATGCAGATATGGGCGAAAGAGATAGCCTCAAAAGCGCGGCTGAATGCGAGAATGTTGGAGATAATCATCTCGATCTCTCATGGACACTTCCAGCACCCCTTTAGGACATTTATTGTCGTAAGGCAGTCACCCTCAACCTCAAGTCGCGTGAACTCTCCCTTTAGAGGTTCTGAGAGACCGTGGAGAAGGCCAAGAACTCCGCTTGCAACGTCGAATCCTGTCCGCAACCGTTCGCACCGCACATAAAAGGTGCCCAACAAATCACGAATAACAAACCCAAAGGCCGCGTGGCCCGTAGGTAACTTGGCGCCATCAAAATTTAGTTTCACAAATCCTTCTTTTGGTTTCTCCCATTTTATCTTTTTCTGTTTTCGTTGGTTGTTTTGGTTACCTTGGGGTCGTTTTATCGAGTTTTCGTCTTCCGATTTCTCTAGTTTCGCTTGTTTCCAGCTTGTCCGTTGTTGTTTTATGTAGTTAACCCAATCATCCAAATATCTGAGGGCATGGTTGTTGAAGAGTATTTTATTTCTCATTGTCCATATAGTCCAAAGGGAGAAAGAAAGTATTGATTTCTGTTCTGGAGTAAGTTGTGAAAAGATGTCAATTGTGATGTCCTTATATTGTCTATTGGTCTTATTTGTGTTTTGTATTATTCTTTGTATCTGCTGGTCTATTTTTCCTAAGATCTTGAGTGTAGTTTGCCACTTGGTGAATATATGTGTTGTATCTTCATCATTATGGTTGCAAAGTGTACACCGCAGCGGTACATCTATTCCTTTGTTTCGAAGCCTTATTTTTGTTAGTGTGCCGTCAAGAAGGCTTTTCCATAGGAAGTTTTTAACTTTAGGCGGGCAGTCTAGTTTCCAAATCCAATTAAATGTGTCTGTGTTATTTCTGTGTGTTTTTGTAATATGGTCAAGGGCACTGGCCGTTGAGAACCATCCATTTCTGCTTTATCTCCAATAAAGTCTATCTTCAAATTCCTTTGTTGGTATGTGGATGTTCAGGATCTGCTCGACAACATCCATTGGAAGTATATCTTTTAATTTCTCCACGTCTCACCTTTTATTCTGTTTTATGTATTGATCAATGGTTTCTTGCTCTGCTACTTGGTCATGTAGACGTTTTTCGGAGAGGTTTATTTCATCGTTTAACCATCTGTCTTTCCGATTTCTAATCGTTTTTCAGTTTTCTATTTGCCAGGTTAGCCCTGCACAAAAATTATCTTTTATTTCCATCAATTTGGCCCATTTTCAAGAGGTATTCTTGTTTCTTTTATAATCCCAGATTTTGTATTCTTTCAAATATTTTGCTTTGACTATTTTCACCCATTCATTTTGTGGTTCCGCTAAGATCTTCCAAAGCAGTTTCATCTGTAGTGCTTTGTTCATGTCTTTTTTTTTTATTCAGACCCAATCCTCCATTACTTTTAGGCCTACATATTCTTTCCCATCCAATCAGAGGTTTGTGTGTCTTTGATCTTTGTTCCAGAAGAAGCATCTGTTTATTTGATCAGGTTCTTTATGAATACTTTCGGGTAGCATAAAGTTTTGCATAACATAGTTTGGTTTAGCTGCTAAGATTTGCCTTGATGAGTACTATATGATGGATATAGTATTATATGATGGATATAAGTAAATGAGAAAAAAAAAAAGAAAATGATGAGGTAAACTCATGGTTGTGAAGTAAAAATATGAAGAAGAAGTTGATAAAGTGACACTTTATTTCAAAGAAAAAATAAATGAGGTGTCAAAATATTATAACGAGAGATGGAAAAAAAGAGGTAACATTATGGTTGCGGATGGTCTAAGGTGGTAAGAGCACTTTTGTTAGTGTAAAATAAGTATCGATACTTGCAAGGTTTATAATAAAAAAATAGAAGAAGAGCTGGAGGGATATTTGGGGGAATGCTCGACAAGTATCGATGCTCGGAGGGGATATTTTTTTTTGAACAGGTAATAATTCGGGTGGAATGATCCTACCCGAGAGCATCCTTGTGGATGAGGTCTCGAAGACCTGAATCAGAGTAAATGTCGAGGCCCCTGGCAGAGCGGCAAAGGTGTGCAACCTTATTAGCCACTTTGTTGCCAATACGGGGAACATGAGAGAAAGAAACTTCTCTCACACTCGACAACAATGTTTTAATATCGGCCATTATCAATTCAATTTTCCATGGGCATGTAGAATTTGTTTTTAGATGATTTATGATTATAAGAGAGTCCCCTTCAATTTGTAACCTTTTTATACCCAGCGCACGGATTTGTAGTAACCCATGTCTTAGTGCCAATGCTTCTGCTTTCAGCGGAGTCTGGTTACCGATTTTGTCATAGCCAATGTGAACTGTTCTCCCTTCCCAGTCACGAATGATGTAGCCAATTAAGCTATTTTTGTTATTAAGTGTGGATCCATCGAAATTTATTTTGAAAGTGTCGACATGTGGTTTTTTCCATTTAACAGTTGTTTTGCCGAATTCTTGGTTGTGTGTGATTTGTAACTTTAATATTCTGAGTACTCTGGATCTCATCCTCCTTGTCATAGAAAGAGGTTTTCTTCCGATTTTCTAGATGAGCGGTGATGTTGTGTTTAACAGATTCCTGATTTGGAACGGGTTCATTTCTGAAAATTGTTTGATTTTTGATGTACCATATTGTCCACCAGGTGACTGCTAATTTCTCTATTTCAGGTTTTGTAAGAATGCTTCCAATTAATGACAGGATATGAGAGAAGTCTCTCAAACTAGAAATCATGTTGATTATGGTCTGATTTGTACTTAAGGTTAATGGAAGATGGATTTTAGAAACCTGGCATTCCAGAAAAAGATGTGTTTCATCTTCGATGGCATTATTGCAAAGCACACAAGTTGATGGGACAGAAACCCCTTTTTGAGATAGACGGGTAGCAGTTGGAATACCCTTCTGTCCAAGTTTCCAAAGGAAGCTCTTGATTTTTGGTGATGTGTCGATTTTCCATGTCCAAGAATTGCTGTCATCATTTTGGTTGTTATTTTTAGTGATTAGTGTGTAGGCGCTAGCTGTTGTAAATCATCCCTCCCTATCCTGCCACCAGTATAGCTGGGTTTTCTTTTCCCATCCTCACACACTCTCGTTTTCTCTCTCCTAAGCAACAAGTTAGCCAGTTTCTACCATCGATTTGGGGCAAAAGAGAGGCAAATGAAAGGAGAGGCAGAGCCACCGGTTACTCCAGGTAAATATTACCGCCTGGTGTGCAATTTTTTAAGGGGGGAGGGTTAGCCTTTGCAAATAGTTTCGGATAGTGGGTTATGGGCGCAAACCTATTCGGGTTTAGGGTTAGTTTGTACAATTCCCTCTAAGTTTAAATTATAAATTTTACCAAATATTAGTAGGAAACATGGTAGTGAAGTAAATTTTTTAATCAATTATTTGTGTAATATTTTGAAAGTAGAAAACCAATTATCATTTTTAAAATCGACACTTGAGTATTTGATTAAAAAATCAACACTTGAGTAAACACAATATACAATGAAAACAGCAAATTAAATTATATTAATAAGCTTCGCCAAATATTTTTAAATTGTAAATTACCAAAAATAGACCCCATATATAAAAATAATTTATTATATACAATAATATATTTTAAAACATCTAATACTATAAAATTTTCTTTTATGGATATATAAGTACTCCGTATAATAGCAAGATGCATGCTCTACCATAATTTCAGTTTCCGACAAGAAAAAAATAGTGTATAGAAAAAATAAAACTAAAATAGTTTTAGTATAATCTAGATTGAAAATTAAAACCTTACATACCTAATTTAAGAAATAACTAAAATATGAAATAAAAAAGTCTAAAAATATCAAATAGATTAGACCGAGTTAGACACTCAATATCAGTCCTTGCAGGTTTCCTGGTGCCTTTCACCTTCATCCAACACATGCCCCATTTTGTTCTCTTGGAGTTCTCATACACCCAGTGGCGAATCCTAAAACTATAGATCGAGGGGGCGGAAAATTGAACCCATAATTTTTTTTTCGAAAAAATCATAAATATTATGAATGTGTAACTAGGATAAAAACATAAATCGTGCATACTTTATTTCACATTTTTCAAATATTTTAATATAACATACTAATTTAAAGTTTTTAGATTTAATTATAGTATTAAGGTATAAAATTTAACAAACGATAATTACAATAGAATTATATCAGTAAATGATGTGAAAAATGATTTATATGTTCAGTTTTAAAACTTTTATAACTTTTTACTCAGGTATCGGATTTAAGCTTATAATAAATCAAATCGAAGCTATTAATGAGAGAAACATGTATATTAAATTTTATTTTTGATTGGGGGAGGGCGACTGCCACCCCTAGTCCCAAAGAGGATCCGCCCCTGACACACTTGATCTAGTTCCTCGATCAAGGATGTCGACCAAATCAGGACAGGGAAGAGCTTGAGAGAAACTCAGTACATTTAGGGACTGACCGAGGGGTTTACAAAAAAAAAATTAAGAGACATTAATAAAAAAAATCTTTATTTATTTATTAAATTAAGGTCTCTTTTAATAAAAATACGTGTGAGAAAAATTAGGTATATCTAACCCATCCGAATTTTAATTTCTGGAGTACATGTCCCATATGGTTTATAAAACCACGTGCCTAATTTTGTAAATTATCAATCTATGAAATATTTTTTACTAGCATTTTTTTTTACAATCGGAGACATTTGAAGTAGAAAAATATCTTACACTATAATAGTAGTATAATACAACTTATCGTAAAAACACTCAATACTAGCTATGCCAAATTGCAAATTATGGTGTATTTTAAGATAGGAAAGAATTGTGTAATCATATATTTACTATTAAGATATAGATGATTGCAAATATGCTAATTTTTTTTAATAAATTCAATTGATGTTTGTGAACTTTTATTGTAGGTATAAATTTTTGTACTAAAAATGTCTTTCTTTTTTTGAGAACTTACTAAAAATGTCTTATTTAAACAACAATTTATAGTTTTCTTTTAGTTTTTTTAAACAACAATTTATAGTTATACATACCGAAAATAATCTGAGGAAAAAAATAAATTACATCTAGATTATATATATATTTGAGTTTCCAAATATAAAAGATTTGTTTGATGTCGATTGTATATCCAAAAATATATTCTGTTGCTAGAATAATAATTAAGATAAAAGAAAATAATTATATCCACCGCCAATTAAAGATTTCGAAATAGATTATGACGTACATTATATATGTTGCTGAAAAATAAAGCACAAATTCCCTATATATATACACGCATTTCAGGTCTAAATTTCATCAACACTTGAACAACAACAGGCTCCTGTTTCCATCCATCATCCTCTTTACGTAATTGCGGTATGTAAAATAATCATCGATCAATTTGTTATTTCATATATATATATATTGTCTTTTTTCATTATATTGATAAAACCTTAAAGATTGTTGTAGTGTTTACTTAATTTTGCTTCTTGATCACCGCGGTTAATTATATATATATCGATATATCGATGCAATTAATGAAGTTAATGGGTAGGATGATAATTAGATTCAGGAATTGATGAATGAAATCAAGGGGTTGATTAATATTAAATCTCGAACATATATTAATAGATAGGTCTACAGATTTTCCTTCGTTAAATGTTTTTTTTATACTTGCATTGATTTATGCATTACGTACAGACGAACATAGCGAACACTAAGATCGATTGATCGCGCGATGGGGACCAAGTGCTACGACGATGATAATGGGACTAGTTATAAGAACAGAAATCATCATCACGTGCGGCTGAGGAGTATCTCCAACAAAAGGCGTTACGACGACGAAGGGATGGTGCATCATCATCAGCATCATCATCATCATCATCGTAGTAGCTGCGGCTATAGTAAGAGGGTTAAGAAGACTGATCCTTCTTCTATATATAGGAATCGAGTGAAAAGTAGTTGTACTGCCAAAGTCGAAAAGGATCGCCCCAATTATACTACTTGGAAGAAGAGGCGGCTGCATAGAAGATCCACCGAGTCTATAGTTACTTCGCACGAGAAGAAGACATCCTCAACCGAACTCGAAGCAATCCGAGACAAGCAAGAGAAAGAACGCAAGATGCAAATTCAACGCGAAAGAGAGGCAGCCCGAATTGCCCTCGATAAGGTTAGTTAGTTAGTTCTAAAACTTGCATCATATATAATATGAGTGCAAATCTTTTATATTATATTATGCAATGAATTGATATATTTGTTTGGTGCAGATGGTGAAAACGGTAGATCTGGAGGATAACATGGCGGTGATGAGAGAATATGGAAAGCTGGTAGGGCATTTGGAGTTCTCGTTGAGTACGCCGAGTCACAGTTGCAGCAGAACATGCCATTACATACACGCATTGCACTTCGACTTCTGATCATCGATCAGAAGTTCCGATTGCCGAAAACGTACTTCAATTCGTATCATCAAAGTCGACGAGTCACCGATGCAGCTAGTAGACCAAGCATGACATTGTATGTGCATCAATCTCTCGCGAACACCAGCTAGGACAATTTGACAACTTCATTCGGATCTAAACGCACATGACCTGTTCAAATGTATTGATTACATTTTATTTTATGAAATGTGAAGAACATTCGATTCTTTAACTCGATTTATATATAGCTTCCAATCTTTATAAACAAAAATTGGAATTGCAAATTTGCCGCCTATCGCGATTAGTGAGGGAATTCGACAGTGTAGAACCCATCAAAATTGTGAATTTTGGTTTTTAATTTATCAATAATGGATCAAAGTTGGCATTGTTATCTTCAAAAAATGAATAAACTTAACAATGATGAAGAAAAAAAATTTGTTCATATTCAATACATCAAAATCTAAAATCTAATCTAGAGTACCTATGGCTATGAAGCAACTAAGACTAAGCTGAGGAGACAACCATAGGACTTCTGACAGTGTAGAACCCATCAAACCAAGTAAGCCATCCAAAACCATACTGTTTCACATCACCTTCGCTAGCCGATGCGCCTTCTCGGGCTTCAAAGGTGACCTCAAAGCTCTTCTTCTGCCCAACGTGACTAAAGGTCAACATACTCGGCGACACTCTCACCTTGTACCCTGCCGGAGGCTTCACCGAGGCAAAGTATACGCTCTTGGCCGATCCAACATTCGTCACTGTCCTTTTTACCGTGACTGTACCATTCAGATTGGGGACTGAAATGGATGGATAGTTCAGGTCATTGGTTTTTGGCAAGTTCTTCGGGCACTTGAAAGACGGATCGAGGTTTACGAATCCTCCACTGCAGAGGTAAATAAGGTAGTCTTCATATGATGCATCATACACCAGCCCAGGATCCGTCGCCTTCGTTGGCCTCAATTGACCGGCTCCGAACTGGAAAGAATCCGCTGGGATACCGTTCGCATCAGTTATTGCTCTACCAATATTGTTCCTCAAACCAGCTACATTATGTTAGCAAAAAAAATATGTTTTAGGGCATAATATATAAAAGCACTCCTGCGCTACTGGCTTATATATTAAGACTTGTTTAGTTTATACATACCTGTAGTGGTAATTGCGGATCTAATAGCAGCGCTGCTCCAATCGGGATGGATGGCTTTGATGAGTGCAGCAGTACCCGCGACATGAGGGCAAGCCATAGAAGTTCCGGAATCGAAATTCCAGGCAACTATCCGATCATCACTCGACATCTTCGAGACAGAATCACCCTCTGACCAAGCTGCTAAAATGTTAACTCCAGGCGCAGCTATGTCAGGCTGTGACACAAATTAACAAGTGACATTATAAGTAAGTACTTCAATTCAATTTGAGGGAGAATCGATCAGACGAGTGTGAATTTACCTTGAGAATGTTGAGATCGATAACATTCGGGCCTCTACTTGAGAAGAAAGCCATTGAGGGCGCGGGTTGCTGGTGGATCACGGTAGTTGGAGGGACGAGGGTCGCCATGGGACTATCCGTGGAGTTGAGATAGTTGAGAATCTCCAGTGACTCACTCCATCCGACGGCGGTTGCAGGGAGAACATGTGCATCCGCAGTGATGCTATCACCTGCTGCCTGTTGATTCCCCAACACGAAAGCCGCTCCACCCGCCTTCTTCACCTCGCTCCCCTTCCCTACCCTTGACCCAAGACCTCTTAAGCAGAACACTATCTTTCCTTTTACCTTGTTTGGTGAGAGTGTGCCTGGCAAGCATTGCCTACAATCACGTTCACAATCACGTTCATCGTTAGTTTTAGTCCGTCTCTAGTATCTCGATCTATTGAAACTAATCGAAGAGTAGAAGAATTTACATACCCGGAGATGTTTAGAGGGACATCGGATCGCTCTGATTGGGATCCATAAACTAATGGAAACATCTTCCCTTTTAGTGATGATGGAGTGACTGTATATCCCTGTCATATTTTCGGCGTTAGCGAAATAAGTGCAACAACTCAAACGACGTCGATTTGGACAATTTATAAGATGATTCATACCACAACTTTCTTGCCATTTCCGAGGAGCAAGGGAGCCGGGAAGTCCCGATCAAGGGTGCTAGCACCGACTGTGATGATCCAAGGCGCGGGGTTCGACAACGTACTCGGAGTGGGCCCGTTGTTTCCAGCAGCACAAACCACAGTGATGTTGTTCTTGGTAGCATGAAATGCCCCGATCGCGATCCCATCCTCCTCGTATCCGATAGGGCTGCTTGTGCCAATGGAGATGCTAAGAACATGGATCCCATCAGCGATCGCGTCATCGATGGCCGCCAACATGTCCGCCTCATAGCAAGTATTCCCGTCGCCCTTCTCGTGTCCCGGGACGGCCCAACACGCCTTGTAGATTGCTAGACGCGCTAGTGGAGCCCCTCCAGTGGCGGTTCCACGTGCAAACCTCCCCATGAAGGCAACATTCCGGACTTGGCAGCCCACGGCGGTGGACGCTGTGTGGCTTCCGTGGCCGTCGGCATCCCGAGGGGAGAGGTAGTCCAGTGTCCGGTTGAGAGGACCGAAGTCTTGCTCATATTGTTTCACATAGTACCGAGCTCCGATCACCTTCCTAGATCGATATCGATTACCCTCACATTAAAAAAGGCCGGATTGGTACAATTTATACAAGAAGTATACATACATATAATAGGGATGTATAAAAACGAAATTGACTAACTTGTTGCAATGTGAAGAGTTGAATAAATCTCCGGTTTGACATATACCCTTCCAGTTCTTAGGGATTGGTCCCATTCCATGGTCGTCGAAGCTCTTCGACTCCGGCCAAAACCCTAATGGATCAAGACATGACCACAATCACATATATATATATGCCTATTTAACACAATAGAAACATCAATCGAAGAGATCGGTACCGCTGTCTAAGAGGCCAACAATGACATCGTGACCGTAGTTGGCCTTGGACAAGACGTCATGCCCTGGCTTGATATGCCAATGTGGGCCTCGTAGTTGATCTAGCCCTAAAAATTCCCATGACCTTGTGGTGTGCATTACATGCTTCCTTGGGTGGCTCCGAAGCACCGAAACCACTTCCTCCAAACCTAGAATAATTCAAAAGATAATGCCATGGCCGGGGACGTCGTTATACATCAATCAACATCGAATAGAATGTATATATTCAAATCGATAACAAAGAGTATAATTAAATTGTATGTACCGGAAAGCTTGGCGGCCTCGTCGGGAGTGAGCACAGCGGCAAAGCCATTGATGCTGTGTTTATAGCTGTATAAGAGAGAGGCTTTGGCAGCATCTGGAGATCCCTTGACGGATTGCAAGTATGAATGGTGTGTGCTTTCGATTTCGTGAAATAATTTGTCTCCTTTGTGATGTCCAAAGTAGACTATATAAACCTAACAAAACATACCAATATGCACTAATTAATTAACTGAAGACTCTTCCTTTAGGGCAAAGGGATCAAAGGGATCGAACCTGTGAATCAGAAGCAGCATTCAACAGAAGCGGGAGGGTGAGGAGAGCAAAGATGAGAGGGAGGAGAGCTCTACATCTACTTCCCATGGCTGCGTTGTTACTGGCGAATCCGGAAGGTTAATTAATTTAATAAATAGGGGAATGTAAATCTTAACCATATACGTAATCTTAATTTCAAATATTTTTTTATTATTTTCTGTCAAATCTTTGAAGTTCGAAGTCCAACGACCTTTCGACAGCCACAATTTTAAAGCGAGACGAAGCAGAAGCCTTGTACCTAAGGATGGAAATCAACCTGCAGAGATCCGATCCACCCATTAATCCACTCCGAATAAATAGATGAAAATCCGAATAAATGGACAAATAAGCTGATGATGGATCGGGTTGGATATGAATGAAGGGGTTTTCCAATCCACCACCTGGTCCATCACCGATCCACACACCTAATCCACTAAAATTGTTTATTATATGAAACTTGTTTCTATCTGTTACGCATCTTATTTATTATGTATATGTAAATTGATTTGATAGTTTGTGTTTTTGTTTTTGTGTAAGTTGATTAATACTTTAAATATAATATATTAAAATTTTATTTTTTTTTTTAAAAAAAATTTATTTATTTATTTATGTTTATTTCCATTTTGAAAATTACGGTTGATGTTTACATGAAATTTTTCACCCATATATTACACCTGATCCACCCAATAACCCGCAGATGATGGATGAATCGGACATGGATGCAAGGCCTTGTGGATAATCGGAGGAGGAAATTTCTTAACGGATCGGGTGATGGAATATGTATATCCACATCCACCCATAACCCGCGGATGATGAATGGATCGGACATGGATGCAACTCATTGGGCTCCAATGATCACTCCTTGGGGCTGTGTTTGGCAACAAGGTTTTTTTTAGAGGTAGAGGTTTTTTTGGAGGTAGAGTTTTTTTTATATAAATTATGGAGACGTTGAAGGTGAAGATTTTTTTTGTAAAAACCCCGAATGGTGTTTGGTATTTATATTTATAAGATTTGAAAGATGTTTTTGTGGTGAAAAAAACAAAACTATCTTCACTAAATACCCCTCATCTCTCCTTAAAAAAACCTCTCAAACCTTTCTCCTCCAAGGTTCCATTTTTTTGGGAAAAAAAAACCATCTACACCTCTCGCACCCCCTCTTGCACCTCCCACCAAACACCCATGCTTCCATTTTTTTTTTGAACCCCTAAAATCTCACAAACCCCCACCTACACCCCCACCAAACATAGCCTAAGTTTCACAAAAAAAAAAATCTTTTTTATTTTATTTTAATTATTTCATACATTTCTAATACATGGTCCCAAGTATTGTGAAAATAATTAAAATAAAATAAAACCAAACCAATCTAATTGATTTAGCTTATCATACAATTTGTCCAAATCATTCAGGGTAGCTTGGTTGGGGTTTCTTGTGTTTACGCTTCTAGTGGTACTAGGTGTGCTTCGGGTTTTTCAAATGTGTGGTGTCCTAAGTCGGGTCTATCAAGGGTCGTGGTAGTGAGTTCGGGACAACTCCGTTCCTGGGAGACACTTCCTTGGACTTCGTCTTCACTTTCTATAGTAGATAGAGTCTTGTTTTACCGTTGGCCAACAGTGCTACTATGGTGACATTTGGCTTGGTTCTTCGTCTGCGTCTTCAATTTGAGGGTCTTCAGTTAGTCTAGTCTCCACTTTTTGTACGGCACGGTCAGTCAGTGATTGGACATTTTTTCCTGTTTCATGCTTTTTACTGTTTTGTATCCTAACAGTTTGTGTGTCTATCGCCTCGATGGCCTCTCAATTTACCCGACATTGGCTTGTTTGATATTTTGAATTATTTTATGTATAAAAAAATATTGTTTCAAATTTTACGTGGGTACACTTTTGGAATTTATGAGATAGTTTGGGCCGTATGATTATTTTTACTTTTTAGGCACTTTTTCCTTCAAAAAAACATATGCGTAGTGGAAAGTATAATTGACTTGGTTGATTACATTCGTATTTTATAGGGTGTATTACTGTATTTGAATTGCGATGCATTATAATGCACTGCAATAAAATAATTTATAAATTATGTCAACCAAATACCTTCAAGTGATTGACGCAATTAACATTATAAACTTAATTAACTATATACAATTTATAATGTATTTTCTTTAAAATTTATATCATTTTAAATATATATATTATAAAATGTGTTAAACAAACACTATCTATATACATATTTATATTTACAATGACATTATAATTATAATTTAGTGGAATCCAAACACACCCTTAGCATCACTATTTTTCTTTATATAAAATTTGCATCACTAATTGCCCTCAACTAAAAGGATGTGCATAAATTATTTTATTTATAACCCACCCATTTTACCTTTTCACAAAGTGTCCATTTTTTTCCATTTTCTACTTCGGAATTTCTACCGACCATCTAGAACCTCACAATTTAATATTAGTCGTTTCATAACTAGGTCTTCTTCTTATCGGACTGGTTTGATTTTTTTTTTATTAGGTAATAATTCGGACGGGATTACCCTATTCGAAAGCATCCTGTCGAATGAGACTAAGAAGACCTGTGTCGAGGTATAAGTCTTGCCCCCTGGTGGAGTAGTAAAGGTGTGTAACCTTATCTGCTACCCGATTATCAATACGGGGAATGTGGGTTATGTCAACTTTTTTTATACTTTGGATTAGGGCTAGGATATCCGACATAACCATTTCTATTTCCCAAGGACATCCGACTCCGGTTCTCAAATAATCAGTGATAATTTTGGACTGGTTTGATTTTGGTTGTGCTCGGATGTGTTCGAATCTCTTTCCTTTTTTTTCGCACGCTTAATTTTCTTTTTTTATTTTATAAAGATTAGTCCTTTTATCGATTTTTTCGACCACTCAATTTATCAGACACCGATGTTATATGATATTTCGAATCCTTACCTGTATTTAAAAACACTCACAATTTAAAAGCAACTAAAATCAAAGGATTTTTATAAGGTGTGTCTTAGTGCGTACACATTAAACAAACATGAAAGTCTCTAATCCAAAAAATAGTAATAAAAAAGTCTATTGGTAACATAATCTTTTATCTATTGGCAAGATGAAGTCTGTTACCAAATAAAATTAAAAAGAATGAAGTTTAAACAATTACACTCAAATCATTTTCATGTTTAACAACATAATTACATTTTAGCCTAAGTGCTAAAAAAACTTAACCCACACCCCCACCAATAACAACGCAAGTTGAAAACATCAAACCACAACCGGAAAATCAATCGACATAAGGAGATCAAGAGAATATATGGGCGTAAAGAGGAGAGGGAGATGATTAGAAAAGAGAGCGGAAGGAGTTGAAAGAGACGACGGTGAAGGAAACTAGGGTTAGGAGAGCCACTATTACAAGAGATCCTCGAAAGCTACAGATAGAAATATCATTTACTATGATAATCACAACCGTGAGATGGGCTCTAAGACGGTGGCTGACCAATGCTGGATTTTAGATGACGAGGGTTGGAATAGATCTGGTGAGGAGTGAAGAATGTTCGAGATTCAAGCGGAGGTGAGAGAGAATGTAAAAACATAAAGGCTCGGCTATCTAGGCCAAGGGTATGCACTCAACTCGGTAAAGTTCATTGAGGTAAAACAAGAAGTTCATAGAACATCGCAGAGGTATGCACTCAAATCGGTAAAGTTCACCGAGGTCTAGAAGGAAGCTCATAGAACATTGTCGAGGGTATGTCATAGGCTTGGTCTAGATTGATAAGCCCATTTTCGACTAATCGACCCCCTCGAAAACCCCTAAAGTTGTCAAAAAAAAAAAACTTCAAGCGACAAAGTCGAATACATTCTCATATATCGTTTTTCAACACAATTCAACACCATATCATTGCTTTTGTAATTTCGGGATTTCGGTTCAAACTGTGGTCTCACCCTTCTCTCAAGCCAAAATTGTAATTATTTTATCAAAAATGAAAAGGACTCACTGCAATTAGGGTAAATTATCTTGCCAATGGAACACATGTTACCAATAGACTTTCTTGCCTCCCTGAAATCTGTCGTTCCACTGGGTTAACTTTTTTTTTTTTTAAAAAAGAGATGTTTCAAAGATTGAAAAACTAGTCATCGAATGTTTGAACGTTTTGTCGGATATTTGGGCGGCTGCTAGGGATGTAATTGGAGTTTTTAATTTTTTCCACAACGTAACCCAAACTTTTAGTCATGCTTACATTTATACTTCAAACTCTTTTTGTTTAGCCACCATGAACATTGCGTTGTCGCTTAACGACGAGTTAAATGTTGCCTCCATCTGCTATGTCGTTTTTTAGATACGTCAGAAGTGCTAGCAATATTAAAAACTTATACTTGACATTTTCCCAACATGTTGTTTTAACCCTAAATATAAATTAACCGGTGTTAATTTTTTTTAGAAAACTACTTTCCTATGTTGAGGATTAAAAATGATCCCGAATATTAATGCAATGTTTTGGATATAGTTGTTAGAAATATGGCTTTCCTATAGGAATTGTATGAGCATTATAACAGAGATGTTAGACCATCTCAACCTCCTCCACTTGCGCCTTCTAGTTCGAGCGGTTCATCACACACTAGCGTTACTGCTCGAACTAAGGACCTTACTAGAGATATTTTTGGCACTTACTAGCATTACTGCTCAAACTATAACGCCTTTACCAGAGATATGTTTCACACAAATAGATCGAGGATCTCATCGAGCCCTCACTCGGGGCTCAAAAAAAATTTGTCTACTACCTTTGAGTTTAGCGGTGATGAGGACAAAGATACAAGTCGACATTTTAGAATGGTGGGGCTGGGTGAAAATGTAGTGATTTCCAACTTTATAGGTGATCTTCCGATAGATACTTGGAGCCACCTTGCTTCACTGTTGCAGTGGAGTAGTAATTACGTGGCCAAATTCTAATTGAGAAGAGATGAAGGCTGCTCCCCGAAAACCTAAAAACTCGGTTAAGTTTGTTTCGCCGATTGGAAGAAGGCGGAGATGAGAATTCAAAAGAAGATTTTATCAACCGAGTAGGAGGCAGACGATGGATTCAAGTCAAAGGATACATTCATAGGGAGCTCATTAGACGGGGGTGGAACCGAACTCTCAAGTGATGGCCAATCCGATGGTTCCTTGGGAGGGTACGTAAGCAACTGGAAAACTGGGTCAAGCACTTCATCCCTTTTTTCCCTAACCCACATCAATCCATCATAATTTACGAAAATTACATAAACATAACGGGTTTTTTAAATACAAATCCGACACTTTTCGGGAAAAAAAATAGCGGGTTGACCCATCAACCCGACCATTTTCATATAGATGGATGCCCCGCCAGGTAGCACGCACTTCTTTTGGGATCGACCTCTACTTTGCCGAACAAGACATGGAATGTGGAAAAGCTTCGAGAAGTCCTACCTACAGATATTGCAGAAAGAATTACAAATATCCTCCTTCCTTCGCGAGAATTCAAGCTAGGATAGATTATATTGGAAACCAAGCTCAAATGATGGGTTCTCAACATCTAGCGCTCTAGAATTTATCACGAATTCCAACGACAATGAAGTAGAGGTGTTCAATGGGATATGAAAAATTAACTGCCCACCCAAGTGAGAAATTTCCTATGAAAAATAGTGTTGGATGGACTAACAACCAAAGCAAGACTATGAAGCAAAGGAATACATACGTCCATAGATTGCGCCCTCTGCAACTCCATGGAAGAAGACGCTATATACCTTATGATGGAATGGTCGTCAACCTTAACAATCATAGGCTCAATAGACAGAACTATTGAGCGATAAATTACAAAATATTGACAAAAGTAATTAAAGTGTAAAGAACATAACCAACGACGTCTTTCGACACCTAAATTATGAACAAAAAGTCACTATGACTTTCTCTTGGTGGTGCATTTGAACCAAGAGAAACAAGATTATATTTGAAAACCACAATTTAAGAACAATAGAAAAATTAACAACAATAATAAAAAAACACATGAAAAACTAGAAAAAAAAATAAACAAGATGAACTAGCTGAAGATGATGAAAAAACAAGAAGAATAAAACCCAGGAGCAACCCTCGCCAAAGGAATATCAATAGATGGAGAAAACCTGAAGAAGGTGTTTTTAAGCTCAATTTTGATAGTGCTTAATCTTCGTCTAGTTGTACTTCTGCATGTTTTTTTATTAGAGATCGATGATGACAGAGGGTTGATCGCTTGAGATGCCAGATGATGCAGGATGTCGGTGCTTCAAGCTAAGGCGGTTGGTCGCTTGGGCTGGTGGAAACTCATAAGAGGGGGATTCAAAGACTTGTTGTGGAAGGTGATAGTCTTGCTGTCGTGAACACGATCAAAGGAGACTGAACGATCCCCTCGAAGATCGAAATTCTTATTTCAGATGCTCTCCTCCTGCTTGGCTCTTTTAAGACGGTCTTCCTGTCCCATAAGAGCGGTGGACCATCTTACTCACCTGGATTTGGCTTCTAATTCGTCTTATTGGAGTTCCGACCTAGAGTTCCATACTCTTGTCCATAAGAACGCTCTTGGGTAGTGGTATAACTGTGGTTGACACCCCCAAATTTTTGCCTTTGTATAAAAAAATAAAAATTTGGGACATTAGCGATCGGTTTTCTACTCACCACCCACCAACCCGTTGCTTTTCGTTAAGGTTTGGGTTGAAAGTTTTTATTGATCCACCAGATAAGACCCGTGGTCACGCTTACCTATAGTAAAAAAAAATTTTGTCTAATATGTATTATAGACACACAATTAATAGAAAAACAACCGAAAATCAAATTGGTAGGAATTTTAGAGAATCATGATTGTTTTCTAGTAGCAAGGTGCAAGGTTTTCCACGTAAAAATCTACATAAAGATAACAAGTTGAGCAGCCAAGAGTAAACAAATATAATGTCAAAATCTTTAGTTTACTAGGGGTGGGCTGCAGCATACACCAGCCCACCCCTAGATCCGTCCCTGGTTACAATTCCCTCTTTTTATTTTTAACATGTAAAGATTTAAAAGGCGTCATATACGGTTGATATATTCAATAACGTCTCTATGAACCAGTGTTCTAAAAAACGGTCTTGGCGGACCCACGCCGTCCTGAATTCGGCCTTGACGGGGTAGCATGGTGGACGAGGGCCTTGGCGGGTATGAAACAGCACATTGGCGGCCTTGGCGGGTGCAAGACGGAGACTTGGCGACCTTGGCGGGTGCAAATCGGGCTTGGCGGGGATGAGTTTCGGCGGGCACGGGACGGAGGCTTAGCGGTCTTGGCGGTTTTAAAGGGATAATTATTAGTTTTTATGATTTTAAATTTCTCAATTATAAAGTTGTGATACTTATTTGAACATATCTATGCGATTTTATGTTTGTTTCGGACAACTTTAATATGACCATGACGATCTTTTATTTGGCATGTCATAGACTTGAAATAAATGCATAATTTATTACATAATATATGTTTTATACATAGTGCATGGGATAAATATAAGAGAATAATAAAAAACCGTTTTGTCCGCCAAGAACCGCTAATAAGACCACCAAATCGTCGTGGCGCTTAGCGGTACCCTACCGCCAAGTGTCCGCCAAACATTTTTTAAAACATTGCTATGGACGAGAGTTTAGAGCTGTGAATAAATCTATATAGAGTAAACAATCCCCTCTTCCTATTATAATGATTTAAATACTTATCTAAAATATATATATTTTTTAAAAAAAGAACACACATGGCCATGGGTCATGGCCACCCACTCCCTACGCACCATTTTCTCCCTCACACCAAAAAGGCTTCCCTCCAGCCCCCACACCACACTCTCATTCATTGCTTTCTGTTTGTCTGTTTCCACTGAGAGCCCCTCTTGTTTGAATTATATGCTCCCAATTGCTGATCTCACCCTCCATGTCATGCATGGTAATCAAATACCATGTCAAAAACAGTCTACCCAAAGCCTGAATTGCTTGTTACCCAGCTATAGATTCAGAGCACTGACAATTCAGAGATATCTCTTTGGATAAGATGTGAAAACTGTCCATTTTGGACCTCACTAATTGGTACCAACTTGATGCCTCCATGTTCAAAGCTAACCCAACTACTACTCACCTCTCTTATCTGAATCTTAACCACCCAAAAAAAAGTCTTCAACAGTGGAAAGTGATAGCAAGAGTAGAGGAAAGAGGGGGTGGGAAAAGTATTAATTGAGCACAACATGCATATTCAATGAGGAAGATGGGAGAGTAGGAGAGAAACTCTTGCCTTTTGCACTATGCCTACTATGAAATATCCGACGGACCATTAAACAGATGTCGCAATCCACCATTTAACATTAAAAGTTTAAAAACTATTATGTTAAACTTTTCTCTTCTTTATAACATATTATTTATTAGTCTTTTATAATCGACGTGAAAGTCAGCGATACAAAAAGCAAATGTCATTTATTTCCAGAAACATTTTGATTATTTTACCAATTTCAAGGCGCTTAGCCTTTGGTTTTTCCTTGGGTGTGTAAGTGGACACTAGGAAAAACACAAACTATGGATGAGGAAATACCAAATCCTAAAATAGAGTAAAAGAGGGTGAGTTGATACAGCAAGGAAAAGACAACAATTCAAGTGTTGTGGAGGAAGATGGGAATGGCTGCCTTTTTCTCCCTCTTCTTGCTTCTCATCATACTTCCTTCATCTTCTTCACTTCCTCTCTGCACTGATTTGAGTCAGCTCTCTTTTTCCTTGCTTGTCTTCTTCAATTCAGATCTTGTTTTTTTCTTGAATTGCTATTTAATTGGCTGCTTGTGAAACAGGTGCACCCACCATCCCAAAGACCCCTCTGAGCTTCTGCCCCTACAACAATGGAAGTTCCTGCTGTGACTCCACCAAAGACCTCCATTTGCAGAAGCAGTTCCAAGCAATGGGCATCTCTGACCCCACCTGTGCTGCCCTTGTCAAATCCATTCTCTGCGCTGTAATAAAACCTCTTTGATTCTATTATGAAAACGATACATGCTTTCTTTATTTATAATCCCTCCCTGTTTGGTTTTGCAGAAATGCGATCCTTTCTCAGCTCAACTCTTCGATGCCGGGACCGGAGAAAAACCGGTCCCGGTCCTCTGCAACTCAACCGACTCACCACGCTCGTTCTCCTCGTCGAAGCAGACGACGCCAGGCTTCTGCTCGACCGTGTGGAATGCCTGCAAAGACGTAGCGATCGCGGATTCTCCGTTCGCCCCCTCGCTCAAGGGGGCGCCCATCGCGGCCACGAACTCGTCCACTCTTGCCCAAGCGTGGCAGTCGGAGAGCGCCTTCTGCGGCGTTTTTAGCAGCTCCGGCAGCTCTTCACTCTGCTTTGCTGGGCATCCTATCACCCTCAACGCCACCACAGACGCCGCCGCAGCTCCTCCGAGCGGCCTCTGCCTGGAGAAGATCGGTACAGGGTCTTATATCAACATGGTTCCCCATCCAGATGGGTCTAACAGGGCCTTCTTCTCGAACCTACCGGGGCAGATATGGATGGCTGACATCCCTGATCAGGATTCCGGGGGGACGTTGGATGTCGACGAATCGAACCCCTTCGTGGATTTAACGGATCAAGTCCTGTACGACACGGTGTTTGGGATGATGGGCATTGCTTTCCACCCAGATTTTGCAAACAATGGCAGGTTCTTCGCCTCGTACAACTGCGACCGTCTCAAGTCTCCGGCCTGCTATGGAAGGTGCGCCTGTAACTCCGACGTCGACTGTGATCCCTCCAAGGTGAACATTTCGTCCAACTATCAGCCTTGCCAGTACCAAACTGTCATCGCTGAATTCTCCGCAAATGGCTCCGGTTCGGATCCTTCATCGGTAAGAGATTGTTTATCGAAGCTCAAACCTGCGCTCTTTTAACTTATTTTTTTTATCTGTCATATCGACTTAACAACCTCATTTTACCTTTTTATTTTTTCATTTTTAGGTATGAGTCTCAATCTTGGCCTATTAACTTATTGCTCTTAACCGCAAAGGGCGCATATATATATATATATATATATATATATATATATATGCGCCCTTTTTAGAGTCAGATTTTTTAACTTTGGCTATGACTAAGAATCCAAATGTATTCCCATATTACTTCTTATTTACTGACATCACTTTATTTCAATGTTATTTTTAGTACTATCCGTTTCTCTTTGACATCTCAATTTATTAGAGAAATGTGTTGTTTGAGATTTAGAATTATTGACTGAGTAAAAAATAATGTAATCCCATTTAAAAGTACCAATTAAAAGTAAATGGACTTCTTATTCTCAATTGATTTTTAGATAGAAAGACTACACGATCACCCCATCACCTTCCCTTTTAAGGATTTGCAAACATTACTGTTTTCACTGTGATTTTAATTTTACTACAGGCAATGAACTTGAAGCCAACAGAGATCAGAAGGATATTTACAATGGGCCTCCCCTTCAAAAACAATCACGGAGGTCAGATACTCTTCGGACCGTCGGATGGGTACTTGTATGTTATGATGGGGGATGGCGGAGGTAGAGACGATCCTTATAGCTTCGCACAAAACAAGAAATCTGTTCTTGGAAAGGTTATGAGAATCGACGTAGACAAAATTTCGAGTAAGTATATATTGATGAATTTCAAACAAAAATCTCAATGAAGTTAGGCCCTATTTAGTATCGATATCCAGTGTTTGATATAACCCGATATTGATATACTAAACTTGTGCTTACCGTCGGTTGTAGGCCAAGAAGAAATAAGCAGCGAAGGGCTATGGGGAAACTACTCTATTCCTCGAGATAACCCTTACTCGGAGGACCAGGAAATGGCACCCGAAGTCTGGGCTATGGGATTCAGGAACCCGTGGCGGTGTAGTTTTGATGCAGAAAGATCATCCTACTTCATGTGTGGAGATGTTGGACAGGTCAGTGAATCAAATCAGATTCTTGTGAGTTGTGATCTTGTTAGCCATCATGCTTACAATGGTGAATGTTTTTCTTTTGAAAGGATCTATATGAAGAGATTGATGTGGTCACAAGAGGCGGAAACTACGGATGGGGGATCTTCGAAGGCCCCATTCTCAACCCTGTTAAGGAATCTCTATTGAAGAAAAATTCTTCGGAAACGCAGGATTTCATCCTCCCGGTTTCAGGCTACAGGCATTCGGATGTCAACAAGAAAGAAGGATCAGCAGCAATGTCGGGTGGCTTCTTCTATCGATCAAACAACACCGATCCCTGCACATATGGAAAGTAAGAAATCTCCTTGCAAAAATCAAACTGGTTATGATTTATAGCTTCCATTCATTGGATTGTCCTTGTCCATGTCCATGATCAGTTACTTGTATGCGGATCTGTACGCGAGCAACATCTGGGCAGCTGCAGAAGAACCGAAAGACAGTGGGAATTTTACGACAGCAAAGGTACCTTTCAGCTGCGCAGCTGACTCGCCGATGAACTGCAGCATTGTTCCAGGAACCACCATGCCTGCACTTGGATACATATTCTCGTTTGGCGAAGATAACAGGAAGGATATTTTCATCTTGGCGAGTAATGGAGTGTTCAGAGTCGCGCGTCCTAGTAGGTGCAGTTACGCTTGCTCAAAGGAGCAGATCGCAACAGGACCTGCATCCACTGCTGGTTCTAATCGAACAAACTCTACGAGTCACGGTGAAAGCCAAAAACCTTTTGTAGTATTGTTTTTTGTTCTGCAACTTTTGTTTTGGTAACCTTTTGTAGTCTACTTGTTCAAACCAATTTTCAATAAGTTGAGATCTAGTACATTATCTTCAGCAGTAGTAATCTTCATGAGTGAGCATAAACAACAAAGATTGAAGCTGAATCCTTTAAACCTTGATGAGTGTTGGAATGTGGTTGTCCCACATCGGTAATATAGAGAATGCTTGAACAACATATAAGGTTGAAGGGTTAATCCTCTCATAGCCAATTGGTTTTGAGATGGAACCCCGTTGGGTTTATGTGTTGTTCGAGTCTCCCGTATGTGGGCCCGCACACACGATCTCTCCCTCCAGCGTCTTGACCCCACCGGGCCCAGCCGAGTTAACAATGAGATCTAGTCACATTTGATCAAAAGATTTGGTCTGTATCTGGAGTCCAGTCCAAATCGTACTTGAGCTTCAACATGTAACAGAAGCATATCAAGAATACAATGCACGTGTATTCTGATTTCATGAATCAACAATGAAAACGATTAGGGGTAAGTTTGGTAACACATAACTGATGGGCAGATAAAGGGGATAGGGTGATTGAAACCGATGAATTAGATGTGTTTAATATATGTGATATTCAATTGTTCATATTCTAGTAGAATAGGGTAGTTGATACAAACTAGGAAAAACAAAAAAATAAATAGTTTTATGAATAGAATAAAAGAATTCAAAAAATTTGAAGTGAGTAATCGTTGAAAATCTAATCCAAAGCTAATTAAATAAAACAAAACTTATATTTACCCCATTTAAAACTTTATAATATTGGTATATATCACTTCAATTGAACGCATATGCCAAGGTTTTATATTATGAGCAAATTACCTAAATATCTTAAATTGTCAATATAACCAAACTATCATATTAAACCCAAAAATTAAATCCTTAAATTGTCAATATAACCAAACTATCAAATTAAGCCCAAGAATTAAGTCGGTAAATGTTACTAGTATTTGTAAGGACGTTAAAAACCAAAATGGTTGAAAACGCTTAAAGCTTATTTTTGCTAAAATACCCTATTTTATCGCAAACATTAGTGTGTGTAATTTCCCTAACTGGTTTTTAATATTTTTTTTTTTATCGGAGCAAAACTTAAAATTTTGTATTTCTTGATGAAAATCCTATTTAGGCTACAGGGATTTGACCCAATCTCCCTATTTGAATGGCCCTATTCCATTTTCCAGTTCATCACAAATCTGGAATGAGAGTTTGATCTGAGAGTTTTACATTGCAACACAAATTCGAATTAGACAGAAGAAATTAAACAAGAGGCAAAATGCAATTCGCATCAAGTGTGGACTCACTAGCATTAGATTTCGATCAAGAACAGGAGCTCTCTCTCAGCGACAGGATTAAGATCTTCAAGACCTCCCAATTCGATAACGATGGCTACCTCACCTCCAAATGCCCTAACATGACCGAAAAGGTCTCTTCATTTCTTCATTACATTACATTACATTACATTTCCTTGTTTTTTCTTGTGTCTTTTTCTTTGAAATGATCCTTAAGATTAGTCGTCGGTTTTCATGTGGTTCACGTGAATCTCTTATTAAGCTCGTTACGAAAGAAAATGGTCATATATCCAATTATTGGCTCATCAGACTTTAACATAATCTTATGCTCGAAATTCTTATCAATAGGAAATAAAGCACTTATGTGTTAGTCTCAAGGAGCTCAAGAAGGCTTCTGCCGAAGAGATGCGAAAAAGCGTTTACGCCAATTATGCAGCCTTTATCAGGTAACTTATAATGCATAATATTGAATTATAACTCATAGTATAATGCAATGTTACTTATTTTTTAAAATTTCTTGCAGGACAGCAAAGGAGATTTCAGCTCTAGAGGGACAGCTTGTGTCACTTAGGAACCTGTTATCTGCTCAGGCATCGATTGTCCATGGCTTAGCCGATGGTGCTCGTCTTGACTCGGTATTCGCTGGCTCTGAAGGCTTAATAGACGTAGAGTCGTCAAACAGCCAAACCAATACGGAGCTAGCCAAGGTGGAGAGCTGGTTGGCTGAGTTTATTGAGAGCATGGATCTTCTGTTGGCCGAGAAGAGAGTAGAAGCAGCCTTGGATACGATCCAAGAGGGGGAGGCGGTAGCCATGAACGCGTGCGAGAGGAAAATAATCGGCCCCAAAAACATGTTGTCTTTGAACAATGCGATATCGGAGCAAAGGCAGAAGCTGGCTGATCAGCTTGTGGACACCGCTGGTCAGCCTTCCACTCGATGCTCTGAGCTCCGATCAGTGATCACATTCCTCAAAAGGCTCGGGGATGGCCCTCGGGCTCACTCTCTACTCCTCAGTGCTCACCACCATAGGCTCAAGCGCAACATCCGGAACCTCTGCGCATTGAGGACTTCTAGCCGAGGGGCTTATATTGCAAGCATCTCGCAGCTGGTTTTCTCGACGATTGCACAGGCCTCAAGCGATTCGTTGAATGTGTTTGGTTCGGAGGATACTTCTTTCACATCCGAGCTCGTGACTTGGGCTGTCAACGAGACTGAAAACCTCGCTCTTCTTACAAAGAGGTACTCTTTGGCATCTTCGTCAGGGACCGGGAACTTGAGGGCTGCGATAGAGTGTGTCCATGTGTGCTTAGGCCACTGTGCTTTGCTAGAAGTTCGCGGTTTGGCCCTGGCTCCTGTCCTGCTGAGGTACTTCAAGCCATGTCTTGACCACGCTCTGACCGCCAACCTCAAAAGGATTGAGAGAAGTTGTGCTGCATTGGCAGCTGACGACGACTGGTCTCTTGTATTACCTCCAGGAGGTGAGCACGGCGTAGCCACCTCCTCTTCGTCACAGCCAAGGTTGTCGAGAAGTGCCCATAGGTTCAATTCCATGATTCAGGTTCGTATATACTCCGGTCCTTTTGATTTGAATTGTTTCTTCAACAATAAAAAAAATGTCAATGCTAGGAAATATAATGTCAATGGTAGGAAATATTTGATGATGCCGAGACATTGGAGATACTTCAGTTGTCGTCTTTGACACTAGAAGGCGCAGTCCAAGTGTTCAGCTCGTACGTGAACACGCTGATTAACGCGCTGCCAGCATCGCTGCACGAGGTTAACCCCGAGGGAAGAACAATTGTGAAGCAAGCGGAGACAGAAATCCAGCAGCTCGTGTTGCTTGCCAATGCACTCTACCTTGCAGATGATCTGATCCCGCGAGCAGCCTCCAGGCTTCTCCCGAAATCAGATGATCAACCTACGAAGAAAGGCGGAGACAAGCAGAGTCGCGTACCTGAGGTGAGAGAGTGGAAAAAGAGGCTTCAGCGGTCAGTAGACAGCTTGAGAGACACCTTTTGTAGACAACATACTCTTGAGCTTCTCTTTACCGATGATGGTGATGTTCGTCTAAATCCAACCATGTATACCGATATGGACAACCACACTCATGAACCGGAGTGGTTCCCGTCTGGAGTCTTTCAGGTACACCCGAAGAAACAGCTCACTACATGAATCATAAATGAGATACAATATACAATGTTTGCCTTGATTGCAGGAGCTTTTTGCAAAACTGACGCAAATAGCGAGTATTGCAGCGGATATATTCATCGGGAAAGAAAGGTTTGCGACAGTTTTGTTGATGAGGCTAACCGAGACAGTGATCCTTTGGCTTTCCGATGATCAAACCTTCTGGGGAGAGCTTGAGCAAGGTGAAAAGCCACTAGGACCTGTCGGCCTTCAGCAGGTGATCAACGATTCATTCTTCCGCGTCTTTGAACAAATCTAGTAGAAATATCAATAGGCATTCATTCGCGTGATCAATGTTCTCTAAGCAGTTCTATTTGGACATGGAGTTTGTGATACTCTTTGCATCTCAAGGCCGTTACTTATCCCGAAACCTCCAACAAGCAGCCAAAAATGTAATTGCCAGGGCGATTGATGCCGTTTCTGCAACAGGAGTTGATCCATACAAGTATCGTCTTCTTCCTTCTTCTTTGGAGCTAGCTAAATGCATTCAACTAAAATGGATATTGAACATTCCTTGTATGACTATGGATATAAATTCTTTGTAGTTATTTGCCAGAGGATGAGTGGTTTGCAGATGTTGCTCAGATAGCGATTAAGATGTTAACAGGGAAGGCTGCTTTTGAAGACGTCGAAGCAGAAGAAGTTAGTCCTTCGGCATCTGCATCCCAAGAGTAGTCCTCACATGATCTATCTATTCAACTGAACTATTTTTTATAGCCACAGAAGCAACTAATTGGTAAGCACATCATCTATATATATTCTTTGCAGTTATGTGCGCTAGTAGCTTAGCACATAAGTTGAGTGAGAATCCATCCTAAAATCAATTAGTTGTAGGAGGAATAACCTATCTACTTATATACTAAATTTTGGTCTCTTCAAATCTCTCAACAATCCCTCCTTATTCTAAATTTTGTAGGTACAAAAGGCGCGGCTGGGATCAACCCGAACCTAAAAGGTCGTTTGTTATACAATTTTGTACGATGAACAAAGAGGACGTGTAATGTAGGTTATGTTTTACTCAAGAGTCTTGAGCATTAACACTAGCATCAAAGTTGAGATGTGAAATGATAAAATTTGTCCTACATCAAGCCTAGTATGTAAGTCGGTGGACTACTCCTCATACTGTCAATTGGTTTTAGGATAGAACCTCAGGGTGCTTATGTGTTGGGCTTAGAGCACATGTGCATATTTGCACTTGTGGAGGCTTTACATAACTCGGTAGGCTACTCCTTCGATCTATTGTCAATCGGTAAAGGCAATTCAGGCACATGATTATATAGAAGTAGGCATAAACCCAAGGCCGTATAATATCCAGTTTCACTGGATTCAATATCATACCTACAAGAGCTGACATCACCATACAAGATTATGGGTATTACTATCGAGATGATGCTGAAATTGTTGTTGATGATGATGTAGCTGAAATTGATGCACATAATGATTTTGCAGACATGATGAGAAATGCTGAAAAAGGCAACCAGAGACTTAGGCTTACAATGGAAAATGAAGGAAAGACTGATTTTGATTACGATGATTCAAATAGCAATGGAGAAGACCTTCCAAGATGGAGTGATAATTATGCTTCAATGAAAAGAAAATGAATACAATAGAAGAATACAGTGTTTATAATTCTTATAGTATTGACATTGACAGTTTTGAAAGCAATAAACCAACAGCGCGCTAATAGAACAATGTATATCAGGAAGATATTTCAATCTAAACAAGCAGTTAAGAATGCGTCAAATCAATAATAGATATATTTGATTTTACTCTATTTATTAAATAATTTAGGTTTAAATTTTAATGGTTGTAATTTAATAGGACTAATCATAAACACTCCAAACTCTAGTCGTGAGCCCCACAATGTTGTATGATCCTTTAAATACACGTAGGTTTCCATGTAAACTATATATAGCATGTTCCTAAAAACCATGCTCCATTTTATCTCCTTTTTTTCATGTTCTTGGAAATCCTATTGGGTTGAAAATCCCATTGGGTTGAAAATCCTATTTATGCTACAAGGATTTGACCAATCTCCCTATTTGCATGGCCTTATTCCATTTTCCATTTCATCACAAATCTGGAATGAGTTTGATTTGAGAGTTTTACATTGCAACACAAATTCGAATTAGACATAAGAAAAGATGAGGCAAAATGCAATTCGCATCAAGTGTGGACTCACTAGCATTAGATTTCGATGAAGAGCAGGAGCTCTCTCTCAGCGACAGGATTAAGATCTTCAAGATCTCCCAATTTCATAACGATGGCTACCTCACCTCCAAATGCCCTAACATGATCGAAAAGGTCTCTTCATTTCTTCAATTACATTACATCACATTTCCTGTTTTCTTCAATTGCCGTTGTTTTTTCTTGTAAATTTTGCAAGTACAAAAGCCGCGGTTGGGATCAACCCGAACCTAAATGGTCATTTGCCATACAATTTTGTACAACGAACAAAGAGGACGTGTAATTTAGGTTATGTTATACGCAAGATGTAGTAGTCTCTTTCGCACCGTAGTCTCAAATTCTTGAGCATTAACACTAGCATTGATTATTAAGAACGTGACAAGGTCCAATATTTTACTGTCAACTCTTGTGTCGAATCAATTTTATACATAAGCCTAGCTTGTTGTCAATGATAAGATAACCCATGAAAAGCATCAAAATCATCCATAGATACCACCTTAGCAACATATAATCCTATTCTCATCCTTTCTTGGTTAGCGGTCAGGTATGCAAAGCCAAGGATCGGATGGCTTCGATGAGTTTCAAGGCAGGCATTCGCCTTGACACTTTGTGGCCGACAAGAGAAGTGGATTGGCTAGAGTTGTATGGATGTGTCTTAACACTAGGAATCTCATTATCTACCAAAGATGGAGGTGTCTTAAAACTAGGAATCTCAAGTAACGCGAGGGTTACTTGAAAAAATAATGAAAAATCTGAAAGTGTCTCGACATGTGGTTCAAGCGAACAAAGAATTAATTAAATATATATTCGTCGATGATAAGTGTGAACTATATTAGGTGTTAAGCTTGGTTTGACGTGGTGTAATTTCACCAAACTGTCAAGCACATTTTAGTCATTTATTAGGTTGTTGTGTTAGTTACAACATCTAGTTTTCCTGTAAAAGAGATGAACTTATCATTGTAAACGCCTTGAAGCTTTGGTTTTGACACAAATTCAGTTTCTCATTTTCCATTTCAATTACAGTTTGATTGATTGAATTGGAATCAGAATTGATTCTTCACATGGTATCAGAGCCACATGTGAGATCTGCTCGAGTTTGATCTGCGATTTGCTTCTTTTGAGAGGCTCTATTTTGTGTTCTTGTTTTCGCGGTTCTATCTTCGTTTTCTTCTCGCCATGGCTAGAGGTGCTTTGACGTCTACTTAACTAGGTGTTGGGAGAGGTGCTGCTAATGTGTCGCCAATTCTGCCACCTACTCCAAATGTTCAACAACAACGAATGATTGACATCGGAGGAAGTCAAATGCATTTTGGTGATTTTGTAGCAAAGAATCAAAATTCTCATGTGAATCCGTTGTTTTTAGCAAATGATGACCATCCAGGTATGCAACTGGTGTCGAATTTGTTCAATGGATCGAATTTTACCAGTTGGAATAGGCGGATTTGAATGGCTTTGGGTGCGAAAGCCAAATTGGAGTTCATAACTAGTAGATGTGTAAAATTAACCACCTAAATCGAGCAAAGATTATGAAAAATGGATCTATGCTGATTTCATGCTCATGGGTTGGATAATTAACTCCATGACCAGTGAGATTGGTGATAGTTTCATGTATGTTCAATCATCCAAGGAACTTTGGGATGAGATAAGGGAGAGGTTTTTCGAATCCAATGATCCATTGATATATCAATTGCACAAGGATCTCTCTAATCTACATCAAGGAAATTTTTCCATTGGGGCTTACTACAATAAGTTGAAACGCATATGGGATGAATTGCATATTTTAGAAGGTGTTATAGGCTGTGAATGTGGTATTTTCTTAGAGTGTACTTGTGTAATTCTTAAACGGATTCAAGAAAGAGAGGCCAAGGAAAAGGTTATGCAATTTTTGATGGGACTCAATGAATCTTAAGATCATCTAAGGAACAATATCTTGACAAAGGATTATATGCCAAACATTAATAAGGTGTTTTAGCTTGTTGTTCAGGCTGAGAGAGGGAAGGGTGCTAGCACAAGCACTCAAACTGATGCTGATGTTCTAGCTGTTGGTAGAAATTTTCAGAATGACAAAAGAGGGAAAGATTTTTCTGACAGTAAAGGGGTCAAGAACTCTCAAAGTTACTAGTCTAAGCAATCTGATCAAGGAAAGAGAGATTTCAAAAAGCCCAAATATG
This sequence comes from Persicaria maculosa, assembly GCA_963922045.1. NCBI lineage: Eukaryota > Viridiplantae > Streptophyta > Magnoliopsida > Caryophyllales > Polygonaceae > Persicaria > Persicaria maculosa. The sequence goes on from OY998270.1 coordinate 54,440,801, forward strand.
ACAGATAGTGTGACTTCTGTGGTGAAAAGGGACACATCAAAGAATATTGCTTCAAACTTGTGGGGTATCCCGAGTGGTACACTGGCCCTCGTAGTGGTAATAAGTCTCAATCATGAAGGTTTGCAGGAAATGTTGATCCTCCTCAAACTGATAATCCTTTTGAGACTGCTTGCATTAAACCTGATCAAACTATGGTTAATGCAATATATCTTGAGGTGGTCAATATGATGAAAGGAAAGCAGCCCTTTGATGGTGGAAATCCAGAGGCTCATTCAAGCAATGCTATTATGCACTTTGCAGTAATCTTAGTGTGTCATTTCTTATTGGTTCTCAGAAAGGTAACAGTTTGGAATGAATTATAGACTCAAGGGCCATTGATCATATTGCATTTGATAAATCTATTTTTTGCGATTTGAAACATCTTGATAAGAAGATATTGCTTGGGCTTCGTGATGGTACTACTAAGCTTGTTGAGTGTACTAGTACTGTGATTTTATCCAGTGATCTTGTGATCAGAAATGTTGTTTTTGTACCTGAATTTAGACATAATTTGTTGTCAGTGTCAAAAATGCTTTGTGATAGGGGATTGGAATTCAGTTTTGATGTTCTATCATGTGTACTGCATGACCTTACAAATAAGGTCAAGCTTGCTAGAGGGATAGTTCATGCTGGGTTGTATATGATGTATGCTCAGAAGGACACCAACTTACATTCATCTCAAGACATTGGGTCTATAATGCAACCTTTACATGATTGTAATATTGTAGGTTCTTTACAAATTCTACATGTCAGGCTTGGCCATTCATCTGTGTCTAAGATGAAGCGCATTCCTGGTTGTAATAAAGTTGAATTGAAGGATTTCTTTTGTGACACATGTGCTATGACTAAGCACCATACTCTCCCATTTCAAAAGAGTGATTGTATTGAAACTTCTTCTTTCAAACTCATTCACATGGATCTATGGAGTCCTTATAAAACTTCTTCTTTGTATGGTGCAAAATATTTTCTCACAATCTTGGATGATCATTCTAGATCAACCTAGATTTATTTGTTACAGGATAAGATGCAGGTTCCTAAGATCATCATGAATTTTTTGATTATGGTTAAAAATTAGTTTGATACTTCGGTGAAGGTCATATGGTCAAATAATGGTACAGAATTTACACAGAGACAGTATGTTGAGTTTTTTCAGTCCAAAGGAATTTTACATCAAAGGTCCAGCTCCTGGTGTTTCTGCTCAGAATGGTAGAGTAGAGAGGAAACATAGGCATTTGATTAAAACAACTCGTGCTATTAGGCTACATGCTGGTTTGCCAATACAGTTTTGGGGTGATTGTGTGCTAAGTGTCACCCACCTTATCAATAAAATGCCCTCTTCTAAATTGAATTGGAAGTCTCCTTATGAGGTTCTGCATAACAATCCTTCTTCTTATGATGATCTGAGAATCATTGGTTATTTGTGCTATGCTGCTATTGATAAAATGAGAAGAGACAAACTTGGAGTTACTTCTAGGAGGTGTGTTTTATTAGGTTATCCTCCTTATCAGAAGGCATTTAAATTGTTTGAATTGGACATCAAAAAGGTGGTGATCAGCAGATTTGTCAAATTTATTGCGGATGTTTTTCCCTTTAAAGACGAGGAACCAAAAGTTTCTTCTCAAGTTCCTCCACATAGTTTACCTTTAGTCTCTCCTGATGCTGGCATTGAGACTGACCACCTCAGCTTCGATCATCACAGTTCTAATCCACTGTATGTTTCAGACTTTTCTTCTATTGGTGTTGATATTCATGATTCAGGTTCTGTATCTATGCTAGTTAATGATTCTCCTGTGATTGTGATTCAGATGTGGTTAGTAAGATTGTGTTGCACAGACCTATTAAGTTGAAAGATTTTGTGTGTTCTTCTCTGCCTCAGTATGATTCTTCTTCTGATTCCTTAAGTTCTGTGTTCTCTATCATGGATTTAAGGGATGTGAGTCACTTATCTGCATCTTATCAAGCATCCCTATTCAATGTGTTCGAGATATTTGAACCCAATTCTTATGCTCAGGCTAAAGACAAACCAGAATGGCAATTGACTATTAAAAAAGAGTTAGAAGCCCTTAAAAACAATAATAATTGGGTATTAACTCATCTTCCTCCTGGAAAGAAAGCCATTGGCTCCAGGTGGATTTTTAAAGTCAAATATAAACCCTCTGGGGACATTGAAAGGTATAAGGCTCGACTTATTGCTAAGGGGTATGATCAAATCAAATACAAAGATTATAAGCATACCTTTTCTCCTGTGGCTAAATTTGCAATTGTCCGTATTGTTTTAGCTCTTGCTGCTGCTAAGGATTGGCAGTTACATCAATTGGATGTTATCAATGCTTTTCTTTACATGGTCTTTTAGAGGAAGATGTCTATATGTTAGCTCCTCAAGGTTATCCTGCTCCCCTTGGGATGGTTTGCAATCTTCAGAGGTCTTTATATGGTTTGAAACAGGCTAGCAGATAGTGGAATTATGAATTGACCAATTTTCTTCACAAGTTGGGATTTGTTCAATCCAAACATGACTACAGTTTGTTTACCAAAGGCCAAGGGGATGATCTAACCATAGTTTTGGTTTATGTAGATGATATGTTTCTATTAGGCAACTCTTCTTCTGAAATTGAGACTACTAAGCATGCCTTACATAGTGCATTCACTATCAAAGATCTTGGTACGTATTACTCGATATTTTCTGGGTATGGAGATTTCTAGGAGTTGTAGTGGAATTCTATTGAATCATAGGAAGTATGTGCTAGATATTTTGAAAGATGCAAATATGCTCGACTGTAAAACTGCTAAATTTCCTATGCAGCATGGGGTCGAATTGTCTATGGAGGGAGATAAAGTGTTTCCTCATCCTGAAAGATACAGATGAATTATTGGGAGGTTATTGTATTTGACACTTACTAGACTTGACATTTCTTACACTGTGCAACAACTTAGTAAATTCCTACAACATCCTCTTTGTTCTCATTGGAACACAGCTATGTATCTTCTGCTAAATTAGTTTTGTATTTGTCTGCCTATAGTGATGCTAATTGGGCATCTTGTGCCTACAGTAGCAGGTCATTAACTAGTTATTGTGTATTTTTGGGTATTTCTCTTGTATCTTGGAAGACTAAGAAGCAGAAAGTGGTCTCAAAATCCTCAATAGAAAATAAGTACAGAGCTATGTCTAACACTACTAATGAGTTAGTTTGGATTGCTGGAGTGCTAGCTGATCTTTATGTTAATGTTCCCTTGCCTATCACTTTGTATTGTGACAATCAATCTGCACAACATCTTGCAGCAAACCATGTGTTCCATGAAAGGACAAAACACATTCGTGTTCACTGTCATTTCATTCGTGACATGATTTTCGATGGTTTCTTAAGCACTTCTCATATCTCCACCAACCATCAGACAACTAATATTCTGACTAAGCCTTTAGGGGCTGCTCAACACAAGTTCTTAAGGTCCAAGCTTGGCCTTGTCAATCCAGTTGCAAGTCTAGCTTGAGGGGGGGTATGTGAACTATATTAGGTGTTAAGCTTGGTTTGACGTGGTGTAATTTCACCAAACTTTCAAGGGCATTTTAGTCGTTTATCTTTTGGTTGTGATATCAGTTGCAACATCTAGTTTTCCTATGAAAGAGATGAACTGATCTCTGTAAACGCCTTGAAGCTTTGGTTTTGACACAAATTCAGCTTCTCATTTTCCATTTCATTTATAGTTTGATTGCTTGAATTGGAATCAGAATTGATTCTTCAATTCACAAGAAGGTCCTAAAACACGGGGTGATATGGACTACACATGAATGATATGGTGGTAATATCACGTACAATGTAGACGAATAACCATTTTCATATTTGATCAAATTATGAAAAGATATTATGTCTTGATGTACACTCTTTTTAAAATTAAGGACTTAATATATTCTATGTTGGGGGAAATCATTACTCTTTTTCTTAGTTTTGATTTTTGTCTCATCTAGGGTGTTCAAAGGAAGATCCATGTGTTTATGAGACCACCACCAATGAAGCAGGAAGACATTCCAAGAAGTTTGAAGAATATATATATATATATATATATATATAGGGTTGGGTTCGGGTGAGAAGCATACTACCGGTGAGAAGGAAAGAAGTAATTTGATTGGTCCACGTGTCCAAAAATAAATTAAAAATACGAGACATGCGTATTCCCCCAATTAATTAGTAACACTCACCCAAATTAATTAGTAACACCCACACTCTCATACGCAATGCTAATTAATTGCACGCGCCAATCAACAAAATTTACTAATTAATTAGACAATGTACGTACATATGAAAAGTGTTTACATGGACTTTTAAAAATTATTTTTTGGCATTTTCACTTGTTAAAAAAATATAAAAAATATATTTTTGGGTGTATTTTAATTTTATCTACACATAGACACCCACTTTGTATATGTTTTGTTGGAAAAAAATGTGGTTCACAAGCTATAAAGAAGTGGTTCATCAAGTTACCAAGAAGTGGTTCAGCCCTTTTACTCTTAGTGGTTCAGCCCTTTTATTCATAGTGGTTCAGCCCTTTTTACTCTCAGTGGTTCAGCCCTTTTACTCTCACTGAACCACTCTCTATTTAGTCACTGAACCACTCTCTATTTAGTCACTGAACCACTCTCTATTTAGTCAATGAACCACTCTCTATTTAGTCTCTGAACCTCTCTATTTAGTCTCTGAACCACTCTCTATTTAGTCACTGAACCACTCTCTATTTAGTCACTGAACTACTCTTTATTTAGCCCTGAACCAATCTCTATTTAGTCACTGAACCAATCTCTATTAAGCCACTGAACCACTCTCTATTTAGTCACTGAACCCGCCCTATGTTTGTTTTATATTTTGATAATTATAAATTTTATAACAGAAAGTAATTCAGTATACCAAACATATCTAAGTGTACTGAGAATCACAACAAACAAATTAAACAAACAAGAGTGATTGATTTAGACTGATATATATTTTCTTATATATTTTAATATTTTTTCTTCTTTAAAAGCAATTTGAGATATTTCTCCATCTCAACTGATCGAGTGAGATTGATTAAATAGTAACTTGCTTGAGTCAGATTCAATTTCTACATGGACAGATATGATCATAGACCACTTGATCAATATATACAACTTACATATATGCTTAATTGTACCTATAAATAGAAGTTACTTCCATTTGCCAGGATCACCAAACGTACTTGAGAGTTCTTCCCAACCCAATTCAAAGCAACTATATTGCATACTCTCGTCGCTCTAACAAGCTCTGCCGATTCATCCATCGATATCGAATGGCGAAGAGGGTTAAACTTGTATGTATATGGTTGATGGAGATATATATATAAAGAATCACTATCGTGTTCATGGACTTTTTTAGTAGATGCATATGTTTATATAAATTCAATATATGTATGCTTGCTACTTGATAAGAATGCATGATTGGTTTAATCTAGGATAAACTTTCTTATACAATTCGGGAAAAAAATCAATAAAATTATAGAAGAAGAAATTAAATCCACCAACAAATTGAACACACTAGCTAGTGTAGAGTGTAGATGTGTTGATAAATTAATTAGGATTTGGCGGCAGTGCATTCCTTTGGAAGCCCCTTCGGAAACCTCTATTTAGCCCTGAACCAATCTCTATTTAGTCACTGAACCAATCTCTATTTAGTCACTGAACCAATCTCTATTAAGTCACTGAACCAATCTCTATTTAGTCACTGAACCAGTCTCTATTAAGTCACTGAACCACTCTCTATTTAGTCTCTGAACCAATCTCTATTTAGTCACTGAACCACTCTCTATTTAGTCACTGAACCAATCTCTATTAAGTCACTGAACCACTCTCTATTTAGTCACTGAACCACTCTCTATTTAGTCACCGAACCACTCTCTATTTAGCCCTGAACCAATCTCTATTTAGTCACTGAACCACTCTCTATTTAGTCACTGAATCACTTGGTATTAAAACACTGAACCACTTGGTATAAACCTCTGAACCACTTGGTATATATATACACATTATACATTACACACCTACAAATTAAATACACATTTTTCATCGACTCCCAATAGCTTTCTTCCATGGGCATCCTCCATAGTTTCTCTCCAGTGACTTCTGATGCGGTTATTACCTCTTTTGCAAGGTCATCACTGGGTGAAAATATACCTATATGAAAAGACGGGGTGATAGGCTGTCAAATTACAGGAGAAAATAGCCAAGCTTCCTCGGGTAGTAGATCATAAGATGATGCATAATATACTAGATAATACATTTCAAGTGTTGACTTCAATCATGCTACAAAAGTTATTTATGGCACAGTCAATAACAATGTATATTATAGAACCAACTGGAAAACATCAATTTTCTTTGTACTGAACATTTTTGTGTATCAGGATTGCAAATCACCTGTAAGAGAACTGAGAACGCTTATTTTTAATAACAAACATGCTTGAGCTACCTTCTTACTAGACCGTAGATTTGTTCTTCGTATAAATTAGGCAGAGAGAGTATTCACTCTACCTGCAATAGAAGGTCCAAGGGCTACTATACAAGCTCCAGTTAATGTTGCCAAATCAACAATCTGCATACATAAAATGAAGAGTAAGAAAACCTACAAGAATTTGTTAATAGAGCAAGTAACTCACAAAACAACTTGGGAAGTTACTTGCTTGAGCCGTTTTCGCAGAAGCAGCAACGACTTTGCCGAGCTTATTGTAAGCGGCAGATCCTCAGGAGGGGGAACCAAGTCCGATCAGACCAATCCTCTTGGAACCTAATCCAGGAAGCCTGAGAACAGTAAACTGGCCAACCTTGCCGGTAAAATCCTCCTCGGAAGACGCTTCGGACAACGAAGCTTCCAACTGCGAATCCAGCCTTTGAAGAATGGAATTTTCGAATTTTGAGTCCCCTTCCTTCGCCATATCTTTCTCCGTCACGCCTACAGCCAACAAATCCCCCTTCCATTCCACTAAATCGACGTCTTTCGCGAAAAGCGAGATCTACGAACGAAGTTACCAATTTCAACACCCAAAACCAACAGAATCAAAGAAATCGAGAGAGGATCGAAATGAACCTCGAGAGAGGATCTTCAAATACTCATCTCTCTCCACCACCTCCTACCCTTCCTACCCCACCCGAACGCCGGTGGCCCGGTGCCAACAGATCCGGTGGAGAGATGCAGGGCTATGCCATGGAAGAGAAGGTTGAGATTGGGATCCGGTCTTGAGAACTTGAGCACGAGGGAAAATAGCGGGTGTGGGAGAGGAAAGGAAAGCGCGTGAGGTTATTTTTTTTAAAGTAAAAATCAGATCTGTTTCAACCAATGAGATCGCTTCTTTCCTTCTTACCGGACCGGGTATTTCTCAACCGAACCCTCCCCTATATATATATATATATATCCATGATTAATTGAATATGTTGATTGCATCAAGCATGTTGAACTTAAGAAGAGCATTATATGTGATGCCGTCTTTTTTTCTCCGATAAGGTTTTTTTAATCTCAATGAGCATTAGATGTGGCCTTTGTTTAGATTTCCCTTAAATATTAGAGTGCTGACTTGGTCGAGAAGTCCCCCGATTGTGCCAATCCCCAATACAACTTGTTCTTCGCCAATGCATCCTCCTTGACCGAAACAGACTGAAGTTTAGAGAGCAGCTCAACCGATAATGTGACCAGCAAGGGCCACTTCCACGATTTGTCTGTCCACATCTCCGCTACAGTCGCTCTAATCAGTTCCTTTAGGACATCAGCAATAGTGCAATCTATGAGGGGCTTCTTTGCAAGTCGGGGATGAAGCCAAAATATAGTTGTGGTACCATTACCAATTGCTGATCGCAGGTTTGGTGTGAGTACCTCCGCCCCACGCAATCATGCTCTCCATGTCTTAGATGCTCCATTACGCCTCTGAATCATGTCTGAAGAACAGAGTAGGAGATAGAAACATGATTGAAATACTCTAGAGAGGGCGGGGGGGAGGGGGGCGAATAAAGTGTGAGAAATTTTCGCAAATACACAATGTCTTAGAAACCTATTGTGTAGTTTACAAAAATTCAAAATTAAATGTAAAATGCAGAAAGTAAAGCAAATTGAACACAAGATATGTTTACGAAGTTTGGATAACCTGTAGGATTTAACACACTAATATTTCACTTCCTTAGAGTCCTAGATACAACCTAGAAGAACTTCCCTTCTTCTTCAACTTGTAGCCTACCATGCTACTATCTAGTCAACTCAGATCCTAGTGAAACAATAACCCAGTTACACTGTAGTGTAGATACGTTTGAGTATAAGGATACTATTAGTATAACACTTATGATATATCCTATAAAGCTCTCTTGTTTTTTTTGATATCTCAACTAAAAGTAAGACAATTTCAATGATGAATGAGAGATCTAAGACCGAAAACAATAAGTAAATCGCCAATAGTAGATCGAGTGCAGTGGTGGAATACTTTGCTTTGTAGATCAATGCTTGTCTGCCTTTCTTCACGGCTTGCACATTCTCTTTATAGGATGCAAAGACTTGATTTTTGGTCGTTTGAATAACCTCAATTTACAGCCGTTTGAATTCAAATCCTCAAATCCTTTCCACCACAAAATCTTATTTTAAGTGCCATAAAATCGGCACCAAATCTTCAACAAAATATATATCCAAAACAAATAACAAATCCTCTAACAAACCCACATATCCATATTCAACTCAGATTTAAATAAATTAGCAAATCTTTGAACCAAATCTGATTTAAATAGATATAGATATAATTGAAAAATATATCTAATTGATATTTGTATAAAATAAATATCTTTCTTTGTCTTCCATTATATCCTGTAAAAACATATTATATCTTCATAATATATATCTCATCAAGGTGGAGTTATCAATCTCCCCCTTGATGTAAGACAAAACAAATATCAACAACGCATGATATAATATTGGATAAACATTGCATAAAAGAATACCGATATTCAAAGTCACAAGCCAGTTGTCAAAGTCATCACCACAATCATCAAAGTCATAAACACAATCCTAATTTCTCCCCCTTTTTGTCTTCCAACAAGAGAGGGAAGAAATCTAAAATGTTTGGATCAAGTAGCCTTTACAAACCAAAAGAGAGTTTTGAAATGCCAAAAATCCAGAAATTCAAGACTAAAAAGAATTAAATATTCGGCCAAAAATTCATAAGATTTGAAAGTTATAAAAAACTATTTTAAAAAAAATAAAAAATGATTATCTGATTTTTATCTAAAGAGATAACAACCAAATAAATGTGATCCAATTTAGTTCGATTTTGTCTATCTGTAACAGTCAAGACCTTGAAACTCATCTCAAGGGCTTGAGATATTAGCAGACAGTATCACAATAGAGAAATACAATATGTAATTCAACAACAATTACTCCCCCTACGATAATGTTTCCTTATTCAACATATCAAGCTTTAATGTAATGAAATTAAATCTATCTTGAGGCAGAGGCTTAGTAAAAATATCAGCAAGCTGCAGGTCAGTCAAAATAAAAGATATAGATACATCACCCTTTTTCATATGATCTCAAATGAAATGATGTCTCACATCAATATGTTTTGTTCTTGAGTGCTGCACATGATTTTTAGTTATAAAAATAGCACTAGTATTATCACATTTTATAGGTATACCTCTTAGATCAAAACCAATCATGAAGTTGTTGAGCTATCCACAAGACTTGTGAACAGTAGGCCCCAACAGCTATATATTCTGCTTAAGTCGTAGAAAGAGCGATACAATTTTGTTTATTGGAGTGCCAACTGATTAGGGAAAACCCTAAAAATTGACAACAACCTAAAGTACTCTTCCTATCAACCTTATAACCTGCAAAGTCTCGATCTGCATTTGAATAGCAAACAAGGTGAAAATGGTTTTGTCTAGGATACCAATGACCTAGATCCTTAGTAACATTAAGATATCGAAAAATCCTCTTTACAACAATCAAGTGAGACTCTTTAGCTGTAACATAATAACTAGCTTGAAGGAATTTTTGTAAATTTCACAAAATTCGGACTATTTGAACTATATTCGAGCCGAGCTTTAAAGCGTACATGAACAATTGTGCCCCTGACAATTTTCTGGCTCTGCCACTGCCGATGGATGAGATGAATTTTCTGGCGCTCATTCGTCGAACCCCAAATGAAACCTCGGACTCTTTGGTCTATGGCGTCGCAAATGTTCCTAGGTACAAAGGACGATTGCATAGCATACAAAGGGAGGCTTGTGATCACCGATTTAGCTAGGGCAACTCTCCTGGCAAACGAAAGCGTTCTGGCTGTCTATCCTTGGAGTCTCGCAGTGACCTTCTCCATAAGATAATTGTATCTCTCTCCCGTCATTCTACCGCACGATGTTGGCACGCCTAAATAGTTGAGGGAAATTAGTGATGCTAATTTCTTTTAAAAAAAAAAGATAGTGACGCTATCATGCTAATAGTTATGAATTAATTCGGATAAAAAAAAATGAGAATTAATTAGTAAGAATAAAAATATTAGTCAATTATTGGTTTGACTTTGAACGGTTAAGATGTACTTGTCAGGAAACCTAATACCCAATATTACGAGAGATCCAGATTCCGCTGAAAGTTACCCTCATATCTTCAACCTTGGCCAAAGACTAATCCCATCTTTTGTGCCAATCGATCTCCTCACTTTTGCTTGCCATTGATTGTCATTCAGTTCGTTAAATCTCTTGTCCTGCTATTCTGTGCCGATCCCCTCGTCTTTTGCTTGCTTCATTTCGTTAACCCCACCCCCACACCAAATAAATAAATAAAAAAAAAAAATTTGTTTTTCTTTACAATCGCATCCAATTCTCTTTACTTTGGAATACCGGACGGCGCCTGCTTCTGTGCTTTAATCGCATCCAATTTTGGAGCATCTCTACTCCAGCACCACACTGCCAATGGATTTTGTGCACGGAGGTCCATCGGGGTTTGAAATATCCAGCCTCAAACTTGTGATGCAAGAATTGGCAAGTCTTCAAGGTCATATATTTGATACGGTTTCCGCGGATCAGCGTCCAAAGTTGCAGACCAGTCCCATCAAATCAACTAGAACCAGGCTTTGGGGATGCTTGCAGGCCTCACACACATGCTTCAAAACAGGCGATGAATATTCTGCTTCAAAACAGGCTTCAAAAACAATACCAATGTTGTTGCTTCAAAAACAGCCCACATGCGATCAAGATTCTGCCGCTGATGCCATTAGAAGGTTGCAGGTCACCTGCAAGAAAATAGTAGACATGCTTGAGGGATGGAACGGGGACCAGATCAGCGGCACGGTTATGGAGACCTGGTTAGATTCTCTGGAGGGGTACTGCTACGATGTAGAAGACGTTATCGATGGCATCAGACTCGGATCCTTTACCGAGAATTGGTCTTCCAAGGTTTTCAACCTCCATCGCGACTTTGAGCGGGTATGCCGTGGGATTGAATGTGTCTGGATGACACAAGGGCCAACCCATTTGAAGCCGCAACAGCTTCGAATCAACCAATTATCGCCACCTTCTCTCTACGACAGCCACACAGAACTTGTGGGAAGGGAAACCCATTTGGACGCCATTATCGAAGGTCTGCATTCAGACCTTCCTTGTGGGGTTTCAATAATAGGCATGGATGGACTTGGAAAGACATCACTTGCTCGTATCCTAATATGTAATCATAGAATCCGAGAGCAGTTTGAGCTGATACTCTGCACCTCTGTTTCAGCTCACTTCCAAATAGAAGATATAGTCCACAAGTTACTTGCATCCTATTCAGGAAGAAAGCGGAATGCAACTGACTCAGATCCAAGACATCTGCAAGCCATTATCGACGGCCGGAAGACACTATTCATACTGGACGATTTGTGGAGTGTGAAAGATGGAGATTGGCAACGCTTCCATTCCAACTATCTCGATCCGTGGGGAAGCAAAAGCAAAGTTCTCATCACCACTCGCAATCCAAAGGTTGCTGCTGTAACTGATACCACCGCATATTACTTGAGTAGACTAAGAGATATAGACTGCAAATATTTGATCATGAGAAAATCTGGTCTATGGCGTGCTGAATCTGATATTTGGGCAAGTGATGTTTGGGTCATTGCAAGAAAGTGCCAGGGTATGCCAATGGTTGCCGATATGTTTGGGTTTAAATTGTCAAAGAAAAGAAGCTTGGATGAACGAATAGAGAGCATGACACAGATCAAGAACACCAACCTCTGGGAATTGCCCGAATTCAAAGAAGTCTTCCCTTCATTGAAGCTAAATGAACCAAAGCTTCCACCACACCTCAAAAGGTGTTTTGAGTATTTTTCGTTGTTCTCTCCCAACCAGCAATTCAGCAAGGAGGACCTGATCCAGTTATGGGAGGCACAAGGATTCGTTCGCCCTCAACACCAAGCAGGTTCGCAGCCAACCGGAAGTCAGTGTTTCGATGACTTGGTATCCAGATCCATCCTTCTCACACAAAAGTCTAGCAATGAGATGCAGCCGTTGTATGAGCTGAATGAATTCCATCATGAGTTTGCTAGACTCCTTGCTTCCAAGGCCTTTCTCAATCTTGATAGAGGTACACCAAGCTTTCTTACCTCTTGCAAAAACGTTCGTCATTTGAATTTAAGCTGTAAAAACATTGATGTCTTACTGCTGGAGCAGCTGAAGGAATGTAAAGGCTTAAGAACGTTCATTGTGTGCCATCAGCATGGGCCTAAAAGATGCACCATTTCTCTAACTTTCCTCGCTTTCCTCTGTGAATTCAAAAGACTCAGACTATTGAACTTGAGCCACACCAATATCACTAAACTCCCAATGTCTCTAAGTCAGTTGCTTCACCTAAGGTACTTGGACCTCTCAGAGTCTGATATCAAATCCTTACCCGACCCCATACACTCACTTCGTGAATTACAAACCCTCAAGCTCCAAAATTGCTCTAACCTCAAACTGCTACCCAAAGATTTTAATCAATTGATCAGCCTCATGCGTCTTTATGTGAACATGAAACATTTGAAACGTGTACCATCTGACTTGGGGAAGCTTATAAACCTTGAAATCCTCTGTTCTTTTGCTGTGACAAGGGAAGGCAACACAACTGCAGAACTGAAGAATATGAACCGTCTTAGGGAAATTCATATTTCTGGGCTTGAAAACATCTGCGGTACCACAGAGGCTCAAGAAAGCATGTTGAGCGAAAAACACATGCTGAAGAGACTGATACTAGAATGGGATTCGACTTATTTTGCGGTGGTGGATGCTGGCAGTGTTCTTGAAGGTCTTCAACCTCACAATGACTTGATAGAGCTCATAGTGAGAAACTATAACTGTCAACAGTTTCCACCATGGGTGACCTCTTCAACCCGGAAGCTTGTTACTATTCACTTAAAAAATTGTCATGGTTGCAAAGTCCTGCCATCCCTAGGACAACTTCCACTTTTGAAGAAGCTCGTTCTTGATTCACTTGATGATGTAGAGGTAGTGGACGAAAATTTTTTTGGGAAAGGTAAGTGGAGATTCCCATCTCTTGAGTCATTAGAATTTTGCGAAATGGAAAGTCTTTTCCAGTGGATTTGCTTGGAAGAGGAGGATATGCCTTGCCTTCATTCTCTTAAATTCATCAAATGTCCAAGGCTAGCCTATCTGCCTTCATTGTTGCACCAGAGTTGCTTGGGGAGATTAGAAATCAACAACTGTCCGAAATTAGAATTGTCACCAGCTGAGATACACAAGCATTTAAAGAAGATCATCATCATCATTAATGGTTATGTACTTGATCAGGAAACGACTAAAGGCATCAGCTCAGCAAAAGGATCCAATGCTACCAAAACATCGATCACTTCCACAAGTCAACCTCTTGATAAGTACAAGGTATAAGATTTGGCATGAGATGGTATTTTTTCATGGTCATATATATGCTTTAAAATTACACTGTCATGAAATTGGTACATTCATCTGGTCGAATTGGAAATAATAAACTTTTTCCATCTCTAACAGCCTAGTTAACGCCAATGATCCCGTTGTTATGATCTTGGATATATGCATATATGAATGTGTATACGTCAATGCTTTATTCGAAATTGATATTTTATGATGATCAATCTAATACCCATATTATAAAAGGTACATCTTGTTTCAAATTAATCCACATGATGTGCAAATGAGACTCTAGCAAGAATACAGTACACTCTGCAACAAAACAACCTTGTCGTTTAAGTTTATATTTCTAGAATGTTGTTTAAGATGCAACTCTACCCAAGATTGGCAGCTAGAAATTTATTGTGGGTGCAATTATTTATCTCAATCTCACAAATATGTGGATTTTAAGGTTCAACAATCTGAAATTACTCCAGCTGAACCTTCAGAGCAGGTCGAGGAAGGTTATTATATGTTACAGGTAAGCATTGGAAATTAATCACTCATTTTATTATTTACAAAGTTGTCAGCTTTTGAAAGTTTAGATTCTAGGCTATAGGTTGGTTTAATCACTAAGTTAACAAGGTGATATAAATGACAAGGCCGGATGATCAACCAAAACTTTGAAGTTTAAACAAGTCTTTTGATCTTAGTCCAACTCGATCGACTCAGTCGCTCTACATATATTTTGAGTTCTGATTTGAATGTATTGAAGATTTGAATGATTGCCAGCCAAACAAAAAGTTGAGTCTCGGATAAGACCAGAAATTATAGAACTTCTCACGGTTTCCATTCTTATGTAACTGTTAGTTATGTGGTTGAGGCAAATAATAGAATTTGCTTCACTATTTTATAATCCCAAGTTACAAATGCACTAGCTAGTGAATCATGCTTCAGAAAAAAATATATGATCATGATTTTATTTAGAATTAAGTTAATTAGCTGTGATAACTTTTGGTTGTTTACTCCATATTTCTGTAACTTTACTTTCAAGTTTTTAATGAACAAAACAGCTGGAGGCTGGAGATGAGAAAGTAATGGGAGCAGAGCCAAATTTTTCACCGTGGCATGGGCGGAGCCAAACTCCTCGGTTTTCTTCAGAAGAAGAGGATGTCATTTCTCAATCCGGTCAGATTGAAATACAACATCCCGTTGCCCATACAAGAGGTACAAGTTAACCTTCATATATACAACTGCTTGCTTTGAAAAAACATTGGCTTCTCTATGACGAAGGTCATATATATGTTACTGCAATAGCACAATGTCATCACATATTGTTGAGAGAGTGGACAATGTGAAGAGACTAAAAAGTCCCACATTGATAATATGAACAAAGAAGCCTTAGTATATCACCTAGCTAGTGGGCTACCACTGATCAATAATAATAATGCGAGGTATTTTGATCTGGTATACACAATAATCAATCCCACTTAAAGTCAATTAATGGTTTTAGGATGGAACCCGCTCGACTTATATGCTTTCTTAAGTGTAAACTTACCATCATTCGAAGAATAATTGGAATTTGGCAGATTTTGATACAACACTGTAAAACCAGAATTCTGGTTGAAAAAACTTGTAAATATTTTGATTTAAGCAGTTTTGAAATTGTGGTGAATATCCATGTAGGGGCATCAGTTGAAGAAAGAGAGGACACACAAGAAGTTGATACTGAGAATAGCGTTCACTACCCAAAAGAAAGTGCAACTTCCAACGTAATGGTAATATATTTGAGTTTTTAAGAGAACGATATATTTTATCGTTATACTGGTGTGGTGCACATTTACTCCAGTACACACATGCAAAATTAAACTTATCTATCTATATATCATCCTCAAATGATCATCCATTCTAAATTTAATTTTTAGTCAACCCTAACGGGATTTAATACATGCCCATATGAGCGGCAGGGTTTGAAGGAAATATTATTACTATTAATATTAAGATTATTATCCACCCCTCTCGAAATTTATTCAACCCTTTCGGGAACTTGGTTAGAACATTTCCAGGCTTTTGTTCAAGTCCTTTCAGACTTTTGTCATGCCCTTGCGAAAATTAAAGACTAGTTAATATATAAGCAACCTATAAAAATGTAAATGCCTATATAAAAACAGTGGTTTCAATGATTTCCAAAAAGAAATCTTTTGTTTTGTGTTAACGAGGGTAATCCACCTTTGGTGGTAAACCCCGGACGCCGACCGGCTAGACCCAATGGTGATAAGTAAGGTGAACCCTGATTATTTCACCAAGAGAAAGGGTAGATGCAGTAATCGAACCCGGGACCTCCCATTAGCCCTCTTACTCCTTACCATTGAGCCACCCCATTAGGGGTTGTTGTTGTTGTTTTTGATGGTTGGCGTGCAATGGGGAAAATAACCCTTACACGCCAAGGCGATCTGCAATTCCACATGCAACACAGTGCATTGACAGAGGAATCTTGCTCAACACGGACCACCGGCCAGGAGACGAATCGGGCACAACGGATCATGACTGGGTTGGAGGGAGAGATATGGTGAGGGTGGGAGATTTGGCCGGGAAGAACCCTCCGGCAAAACCCGTGGGAACCCACTGCCACCAAGGTGGCGCAGTCGAGCCAAGCCGAGAGAGAACCCCTGTGAGAGCACAAATACAAGCCCTAGAGCTGCATAGAATCGACGCGAGAGCACGAATTCAACCCCCGACGAGAGCACGAATTCGAACATCATATGAGCGAAAAGGAGATGATTAAACCGGATCAAATTCACTCAAATCGAAGCACAACGAGGCGGACTCCGAGGAGGGAGGACAAGGAAGAGGTGGGATGGGAAGTTGGGCGACAACGGCGGCCCTGAGGAGGACACAGGAGGTACCAAATCCGCCTAAATCGGTGCACCATGAGGCGGAACCGAGGAGGGAGGAGGAGGAGGTAGGATGGGAATGTGGGTGACCACGGTGGCTCCGAAGAAAACACCGGAGGTGGGAGAAAGTGGTAGTGGTAGTGGTTAGAGCTCATTCAGTGGGATTTGGGACCCCAATCGAGGAGTTTGCTGGCGATGAGTGGTCGAGGGTGGTGGGTGCCAACCCCCGACGCGGGGGGGGGGGGTGTTTCCTCTGAGGGTTGTGAACTTTTTTTATTCACCTATTTATCTATATGTCTCCATCAATTGATATTATATCATATATAATATTTTCCTTATATGTCTTTATACAGCCAAACCAATTAATCATTCTATAAATATAACCATTTCTTCCTTTTCAATTCCACATCTTCTCTATCGATCAATTTTTCCTCTTCTTGAAAAATCGTATAATTGTACCGACCCTCTTCTTCAGAAATATTATAAATGTTGAAGAAATATCAAATTTCTTATTTTAGTTTAATGAAAGAAAAGAATCACCATTCTTTTATTTAGGATGTGTTAAATAAAGGAAACAAAAATGGACGCGAGAGTATTGATGATAGGATTTCCACCACCAATTTGCTTCCTTGTAAACCTATATAAACCCATAGGATTTCATTTGCTAGATATCCCAATCCAAAAACACATAGAGAAAAGCTTATTTTAAAGCATTAAACAGAGAGAAGCTTCTGGAGAATTTTCTGCGTAAAATTCCAGTGTATAGTTTTGGGTGTGGGTGTTAGGTAATTGAGTTGTAATCACGTTATCATTCTATCAAAGTTTTGCGGAAGATTATAAACATCCCAACTATTGGTATCAGAGCGTTGGTTATAAACAATCCATATAAAGTCAAATTTGAGTGGGAGCAATGGCCGCAGAAGATAGAAAGGTGAAACTAGACAAGTTCGATGGTACAGATTTCGGATTTTGGAAGATGCAGATCAAAGATTACTTGTATCAAAAAATCTCTATCATCCTCTCTCAGAAAAGAAGCCAAAGAGCATGAATGATGAAGATTGAAATCTTCTTGATAAACAAGTTCTTGGAGTTATCCGACTGACGTTGTCATGCAATGTTGCCTTCAATATAGAAAAGGAAACAACCACGGCGGGTCTTATGGCAGCCCCTTCTAATATGTACGAGAAGCCATCTGCCTCTAACAAAGTTCATTTGATGAGGCGATTATTTAATATGCGGATGAGATAAGGCGCATCGGTAGCTCAACATCTCAATGAACTCAACACAGTCACAACCCAGTTGAGTTCAGTTGGGATTGAATTTGATGAGGAAGTACGAGCCTTGATACTTTTGTCTTCTCTTCCATATAACTGTAGTGCTCCTGTCACGACTGTGAGTAGCTCATCAGGAACCAATAAGTTAAAGTTCGATGATGCTCGTGATCTGGTGCTTAGTGAAGAGATCCGATGGCGAGGGTTGGGTGAATCATCAACCTCTTTAGTATTACGTACAAAGTCAAGAGGGAGAAATTCAACCAGAGGAAATGGACACGGAAGATCGAACAATCAAGCCAGATCAAAAGATAAGAGGTTAAGATCAAGGAATCCTAATAATTCCTCTAACTCGAAGACCATCGAGTGTTTGAATTGTGGGAATACTGGACACTACATAAACCAATGCAAGGGCGCTCCAAGGAAACAAGAGACGAAGGTGGAGGCAAATGTTAGCTTTAATTCTAGAGGAGATGATGCATTGATATGTTCCTTGGAGAGGAGGGACGAATCTTAGGTGTTAGATTCTGGAGCATCATTTCATGCTACTTCGAAAAAAGAGCTCTTTGTGAGCTATGTCCCGGGGAACCTTGGAAATGTATATCTTGGCGATGATCAACCTTGTTCAATTATCGGTAAAGGTGAAGTGAAGATTAAGTTGAATGGCTTTGTCTGGGAGCTAAAGGACGTTCAACACATTCCTAATCTAAGAAAGAACTTGATATTAGTAGGGCAGTTGGCAGATAAAGGCTACGATACAATTTTCAATGGTGATAAATGGAAGATTTCAAAGGGTGCAATGACAATAGTTCATGGAAAGAAGAGCGATACTCTTTACATGTCAGCAGGGGCACATTGCTCAATTGCATTTGCATCAAAAAATGAAGATTCCAAAATGTGGCACTAGAGACTTGGCCACATGAGTGAGAAAGGGATGAAACTCGTGCATTCGAAGGGAAAGCTTCCAGGTCTACGCTCAAATGACTTCTCATATTGCTTCTTGATTTGAACTTGAGCTCATTTATGTGAGGGGCTTGTAGGCAAGGGGTAGGACATACACATGCTCTTTCTCTTTCTCAAAAGTTTTCTCTTTTTCAGTCTCAACTTTTTCTTGAACCCCTTTTTTTTACTCTAGAGGTCTTAAATCTTCTAATTGCTTGTCATTCCTCTTGGACACAACAAAAATTTATTCCCTAGGATTGGCTTAAGTACGCCTTGGGAGTTGACCATTTGTTTTAGGGGCGTTGTTGGCTTGTTGAGCCACCTATTTCTCAAGTATCTTTTGACTTATATTGAGATTTTGCACCTCATCCGTTAAGTTCTAAACAACGCCCATAAGTTGTTCCATCATCAACGCCATCTTATCCTTCTTTGGTGGAGCTTTAGGTGAGAATCCAAGAGGTGGCCTTTCTGCAACTTGTTTATTAGCATATGAGAAACCAAGACATTTCCTCACTCAAGGGTTGTAATAATTAAAGTTCTTATTGTAGCTTTGTCTCCAATTGAAGTTTCCCAAGTAATTTGCTTCTTCCTTCTGAGTGTCATCATTTTGAGAAGCAAATATTTGGCATGCAAAGATATAATGTGGTAGAACTCATTGCCTTGGTAGACAAAGACTTATCCAATACTAAACTTAGGCGTTTCATTTTAGAGGCCAATGGATCATATCTTGCATCATTGAGTGTTTTGGCACTGACCTCAAAAATCCGTACACATATTTTGGTGTTGTAGAGATCCCTGGGCTAAGAGCATTTTCTATAATGTTTGGAGGTCTTTTCTATAAAAAGCCCAAACATCATCAACTTCCATCTCTAAGAATTCTCCTCCTAGTGAAGAATCTACCAGTGGCCATGTAAAGTCATCCAGAGTGTTCAAAACCGTTCACCACCACCCTATTTATCAGCAGAATACAATCACCAATCCATATATTCAAAATTTGATTGTTGACTCTCTGTCAAAATTGTCACAATGATACTATTTCAAAAAAAAGTGTCATTGTTATATTGTAGCATATGAAAACTTTGTACCCCTTGCATCGCCGAAATTAAAACTTTAGGATAAGCGCATGGAGCTAGCCTAATCTGTAGAGGAGCTAGCCTAATCTGTAGAGGAACTAAAGCTAAGCTGGTGAAAATTGTCGCTCAATATATGTCACATAATATTGTTATCAATGTTGTCACCAAATAAAACGCTAGCACAAGGAGAGCATAAATCTTAAAGGGGTTAAAGCTAAATCAAAGATAATTGGTATTCAATACTCCCTCCGTTCGGCAAAACATGTCATTTTAGCTTATTTCACAAGTTTTAAGGCAATCAACAAATGTACTAATTTACCGTTAATTATTACCCTCCTTTTTAGTTTATCGAAAACTACAACTAACAAACCACTAATCATGACAAGGGTATTTTTGTAAAGTGGAGTGCAAAATACCTATAATGACAAGTTTTTTTGAACAAAAATAACATCCTAAAATGACATGTTTTGCCGAACGGAGGGAGTATTGTTTAGGTTTTAGGGTAAAGTATTTAAGGTTTATGAAGAAGGCCTTAAATTCTAAATCATAAACCCTAAACCTAAACTGTGTTCACTGTACTCGATTGTCATTACCACTGTCACTTGATATGCTATGATTGATATCCATCCAATACTATTTATCACTAAGATAATGTCACCAACCCGCTTTTTAAAATTTGACCGTTGATTCTCTAAAAACTATATTATCATGGTACTATTTCAACACAAAAGTAACATCTCGATATTGTAACCTACAAAAATTGTTTAGCACTTCCACAACTGAAACGAAAACCCTAGGATAGCGGAGTATGAACCGTATAGGGATTTAGCTAAGTTGAGAAAATTAGTGTTCAGTATGGTTTATGGTCCCTGAACCCTAAAGGAAATAAAATATAAATAATATAACAAATCGCTATTATAAAAAAAATTGACAAACTTGATATAAAATAAGAAGGTTGGAGCTGATAAAGGAAAAAATGAATAAAAAGCATAAAATTAAGGTGGTTATAACACCTAAGAAAAAATTTCTTAATTAATAATCAAATATAGATAGATGATTAAAAACATGTGTAAATTTTTTACTTTTTAACAATTTATTTATCTATATTTAGATATAGATAATATATTAATTCAATATTTAAAATTTTCAAATTAAACCAATTGATCATAAAATGTAGAATATCTTAAGAAACAAAATTTATTATAATTTGATCGGTTAAAAACTTATTGATTCAAATATTTTAAATTGAACGCATTAATTAGAAAATATGTAATAACTTAAGAAATAATTTTATATTAATTTAATATTAATATAAGATGCTAAAAATTTTAATTAGTTGAAATTTATAGTTTTAAGGGAAGATTGTCAATTAATCAAATGATTCTCATAAATATATACTCCCTCCATTAATTAAAACTTTTCATTTTAGAAATCTGCACACTTTTTAATAAAATAAACAAAAATACACTTATACCCATAATTATTACTGTACTTTTTTACTTTCTTGAAAACTACAACTAACACCGTACCTATCTAATAATTACAAGGGCAAATTTGTAAAGTGGATGATAAAATACTTAAAATGACATGTTTTTCTTAACAAGATTTACATCCTAAAACGACATGTTTTTCTTAACGGAGGGAGTATAAAAAAAGGAAAAAAATAAAAGAAATTAAAAAAGGGATTGGTTGAAAGGGTCGGGACAGAATAAAGGTGAAGATGAAACATACAAAAATTGTTATTTTTAAGTATATATATATAGAGATATAGATTGTCAATTGCCAATTAATCAAAAGGTTGATCTCATATAAAGTATTTTTTATATGTTTACATATAGCTTGCATTATAATTTAATGAAAATAAATGATATTGTAATTGCAAGGATTTGCAAATAACTTAGCCAAAAATAAAAGAACATTAGATTAAAAATTCAACCAAAATTATATAGAGAAAACTAATTAAAATATCCCCATCTTTGGAGGTATGGTAAAAATATGTCCTCAACTTTCAAATGTAATAAAAATATCCCGTTCTTTGAGAGTAGGGGTAATATATTACCACGAGTTTTCTCACGAGTCAAAAATGCTGACAAGGTTGCCTAAGTGGATTTTTTTTATAAGGCAAGTTGCGTGGAAGCCTTTTTATAAATTAGTAATAAAATTGAGTTTTCTTAGGAAAAAAATAAACCGACAACAAAATTAAACCCGAAAAATAAAATTGATTCAATCAAGCAACTAATCCGGTCAAAATTGCCTCAAATCAACATAGCACGATTATTCCTAACACCAAACCGACAACAACACTAAACAGATAACAACAGCAACAACGAAGAGGGGGGGGAACAAAACTCACTCAGCCAAGTCCGTGAACGAATCAAGGACGAAGAAGATGTGAGAGAGACAGCTCAAGATAGGCGATCACGAGGGAGGAAGACTGCAATTAAAGAGGAACCGTGAGCTGCCTGGAAGACCCGGAAGACAGTTCAAGAGGCGACCATGGAAGAAGATAGGAGGGAGGAAAAGACGTTTGTGTATGAACCCGGTCCAACTCTTTATATTTTTTTTTCTAAGGGAACCGTTCAAGAAAACCCTTGTAAAAAAATCCACGTAGCCTGCCTTGTCAGATTTTTTGACCCGTGAGAAAACCCATGGTAATATATTACCACTAAACTCAAAGGTCGGGATATTTTTATTACATTTAAAAGTTGAGAATATATTTTTACCATATTCTTAAATATGAGGATATTTTAATTAGTTTTCCCAATTATATATGGGTATACCACCTGGCTAAAATGCTAGTTAATTTAGTACAGAAATAGAAATAGATGATGAGGCATCTATTGAAGTAAAAAAAATGTTTAAAATTCTCAAAAAGTTCATATACCTATAAAATTAGATAGAACGAGAAAGCTATTGGAGAGGATGAATGGAGTGGGGATACCGAACAAAAATGCATTTATGAGCAATAAAACTTATAATAATAATAATGATGATGATTAGGGGTTAAGAAATTTGAAATTTCTATACTACTCGGAGATTCTAGGATTTCCCTACAGTATTTAGCACATTAGGATATATTGTGATCATTTCCGGTCTTTATTCAAGCATTGCACCTAACTTGTATATATAACTAGAACCTATTCAATTATATATGAGTTATTACATATGGAGTATTTGCCCGAATTGCAGGGCAAAGATGTCTCCATGACCCCCCATGAGGCGACGTTGGTGAGAAAAGTGAGCGATCCTGTCATCATGGAGGAAACGAAGGATGTTTTATCAAAAGATAAAACCCCGGAGGAGGAAACGGAGGAATATTTCTCCATCTTATCTCTTCTACCAAAAGACTATGAATTTGAGGAGGACACGCTCATTCAGCTATGGATGGCAGCGGGCCACATCAAAGACGAGACCAAAGGAAAGCAACATTTTAACCACCTCTTGAACCAAAAATACTTGCTACGCTCCAGAACAAACTTCTTTACCAGTAAAGGCAGATACCGCATAAACATTGAGACGTGTCAGAAGATCAAGCACTTTTCAGAAGGTCAAAATGATACGCTCAAATGGGAGAATGAATCCCACACGGAAAACTACTCCGCTGGAATTGACCAGACAATTTTTCAGAAGCTGCAGCAGTTAAGTGAGTTAAGAACTCTTCTCTTCTTGGCTAATTATGGTCCCCTCGTAAAAGAAATACCAGCTCATTTCTTTTATAGATTTGAGAAGTTAAGAGCACTAGACTTGAGCGGAACCCATATAAAGAAGCTACCGATATCTGTGGGCTGTATGCACCATCTTCGTTATCTGGACCTTTCTCGGACTCTTATTGAGTGGTTGCCTGGTATAATATGTTCCCTCAAGGAACTCCAGACTCTGAAACTCCAAGAGTGTTGGGAACTCCGTGAACTGCCAGAGCAACTGAATAATCTTACTGAACTTCGTGATCTAGATTTTGATGTCCTCTGTCAACTCACTACCATGCCCAAAGGAATGAAGGCTCTTCAAAATCTTCGAACCCTGTCAGCATTCTTAGTTGGCACAGAAGATGGATACAAGGTAAATGAGTTGGAAAATTTGAATAACCTCACTGGAGATTTTTGCATTGCCAAGTTGGAAAATGTGGGCAGCGAAGATGAGGCAAGGAATGCAGCTTTGGCCCAAAAAAGGAACATTAAAAGGTTGGAGCTCAGATGGACTGCACCCGTATATTCATGGACGGATAAAAGTGATCCTAGTGTTGTGCTTGAAAGACTCGAACCATGCTCAGTCTTGGAAGAACTACAGATATTGTGTTATGAAGGTTCAGCATTTCCCAGTTGGGTCAGTAATCCAAAATTTGAAAAACTTGTACACGTTTCTTTCTACAAGTGTGAAAAAATGTCTGAGCTTCCTCCACTCGAGCAATTACCGTCCCTCAAGTATCTTGTATTGGTTCAGATGAATAGTGTTGAGGGGTTTGAAGTACAAGGAAGGCCTAACATGGTTGCATTCCCAAGTTTGGAGAAGCTTAAAATGAATGGAATGCAAAGTTTGAGAACTTGGAGATTGCTGAAAACAAATGGTGATGATTTCAAAAGCCTCACTGAAATTACGATAAACGATTGTCCCAGCTTGCGGAAATTTGATGGACTGCTCCGTCTTTCTTCAATCAAGTGTTTGGAAATAAGCAGATGCCCCAAGTTGGAATATGTATCAACCTCTAATATTCTTCCACAAACTTTGGATACTCTAATAGTTGAAGATTGTCATGTGATCCGAAAGAATTCCATAAATTCAGAAGATGAAGACGAAGGTGGAGGTGAAGATGAAAGTCATGAAACTGAAGCTTTTTCTTTTGGGTCAGTGAACCTAATGGATATTGTCGATGAACCTGAAGATGAGGATGAATCTTGAGAAAGTATTGCTCTGTGTTACTATGTATGTTTATATGTATTTTAGCACACAAGGATAGTGTTAATATGCCTTGAATTTGAGTTTATTATCTGTTTTGGGTTTAGGCCCATAATTTAACTAGGGTTTCATGAGTTCCTATCTATACTCATGAAACCTTTGTTTCTTCTTTGCCTCAATAATAAAGAATCATATTCCTCTGCCCGTGGACGTAGGTGACACATCGTTGCTGAACCACGTTAAATCTCCGTCTTTCTTTGTCAGTTTATATTCCTCGTTTCAACAAACTGGTATCAGAGCCAAGTTGTGATTTTCGTCGATAATGATATATGGATCCGTGCTGGCAGATAAAGATGGACTTTAATTTGTTGAAGCCACAAGGCTTATGGTCACCGTTAATCGTCGATAAAAAGGGGGTTGATACAACCACCGCTGAGTACAGACTTCTGGAGGAGAAGGCTTATTCGACGATCATGTTGTGTCTCGCAGACGATGTCATAAAAGAGGTTGATCAGGAAACCGCTGGCGGATTGTGGCTGAAGTTGGAGAGTTTGTATATGAAAAAATCTCTAACGAACAAGTTGCTTCTAAAACAACGCTTATTTGGGCCGCGTATGTAGGAAGGAAGAACGCAACTCATAGATCATCTTGATTAACTTAACACGTTATTACTCGAGTTACGTAATATTGATGTTAAGGTGGAGGATGAAGACGCTGCCTTAATTCTGTTGGTATGTCTACCTCCCACATATGAGAACTTTATTCAATTGTTATTCATTGGGAAGGATAGCATCATGTTAGAAGAGGTCAGGTCGTCACTCCACAACAGAGAGTTGCGCCTGAAGGCAACTGCATCAGTCAGACAATCAGGCTTCCAGGCTTCTGGCCAACAGAGGCAAACTCGATGGTAGAAAGGGCAATAAGAAGAAGCAGCAACAAGATCGCAAATCAGGACCTAAAACAAACGACATCTGTAAGTATTGAAAGGAGAAAGGTCATTGGAAGAATGATTGTCCCAAGAAGAAAAATGCAACAAGAGCAGAAATTTGGGTCTACAGTAGTAGCTGAAGGTGAAAATACTTATGCTGAAGATATTGTTCTGTTAGCAAATGATCACACACGCCGGGCTAATGTGTGGTATCTTGACTCAGGGGCGTCCTATCACATATGTCCAAAAAGAGAGTTGTTTACAACATATAGCTATGCAGACAGGGGCAATGTCTCTATGTGGAATGATGCTTTATGCAAGGTCGTTAGGATTTGCTCAATCAGACTTCGGATAGATGATGGGAAGTTTCACACATTGGAGGAAGTAAGACATGTGCCATCTATGAAGAAGAATCTGACATCCCTAACTATATTAGACAACAAGGGTTTTAGATACACAGGTTATGGTGGAAAGTTGTGTGTGTTTAAAGGCTCTAATGTGATTTTGTAGAGAGTCAAGCAAAGAAAGGGAACTTTGTATGTCTTACAAGGTTCAACGGTTATAGGTGTTGTAGATGTTGTTTCAGTTGGGGTCAAGGATGCTCTAATATGACTTTGCAGATGTTGTTTCGGTTGGTGTTGCAGGTGTTGTTTCAATCTAGAAAGAGTCCTCTCAATCTCTAAATCCAAAGGCAATAAATATGAGTTAGAATGGGTGTGGACCATGTACGTGGTTCATACCAAGGTTATAAATTAAACACACCACAAGAATATAATAAGTAGTCCTCAACAACGATACCAAAAATTGACAAGAGATAACTATCAGTGTTCCTATCAAAATAAAACCCAAACCTACAACTAGTATAGTGTGCAAGTAAGAAGTCGAACCCACAGAGAAATCTTCTTTTGGTTAAAGTGAGTTTAATTGCAAGTTAGTAAAGTGGAGGGTCTTTAGTGTGAAAAAGATCTGCCTTTTATCAAAGTGGAAAGCAACAAGTGATGTAAAATGTGTTTTGTATGCAGTGGAGAGAACTAGTTTCACCTATAATTTTCCACTTTATTTGGTGAATTTTGATCCTTGTTTCTTCCTCAAGTTCTTTCTTTTTTCCTACGAATGCTCTTGTCCCGATCTTATGTAAATTACTAGTCCTGCGAGTCCTAGTACTCTTTATTCTTAGGCAACCCTAACACGATCATATTTAACCTAGCAATAGCATTAAAAATAGAGATTAACCAATATACATGCAACACCGAGGTACGAGTCGATGTTTAACGTACATATAAGACTTCGTACACATCCAGCTAGTTCTACGAGACCAAAAGAAATATGTTTGCTACTTGGTTAAGGTTCGTTAAGAGGGATCTACAAAATCCTAGCAATTGAATGAATTAATTCTAACAAGTTGGCCAGATAAGAAATAATAAAAAATCCACCACAATCTTTGGGTTTTGTTCAGTCCTCTCACGATTACTCTTTTTTTGTGTATAACAAAGATGGTGTTTTTACTGTTCGTCTGGTCTACATTGACGATATTTTTCTCACTGGGACTTACTTGGATCACATCGTATCTGTTAAGGGGGCTTTCGACTCCAAATTTACCATCAAAGATATTGGGTTTGCAAGGTATTTTTGGGGCATTGAGCTTCGTACTGATGATGGCTCTCACCTCACACTCAGAGGAACTATTTGTGTGATCTTCTTTCCGATTACAAGATGACTTCGGCCAAGGCATCTAGTTTTCCCTTTCCTACTGAACTTAAGCTGGCTGTTGATGTCGGTGATCTTATGCCCGACCCTGAGTCCTATAGGACTCTTATTGACCGGCTATTGTATCTCAACTTGACGGACTTGTTCTACTCCATGCAACATCTTAGTCAATTTGTTTCCTCTCCTCGAGTTCCTCATTGGCAGGCAACTCAACATGTGTTACATTATCTATGTGGAACAGTTTCGAAAGGATTGTTCTATCTGGTTCAAAGTTCCCTCAAACTTGTGGGTTTTTTCAGATGTTGATTGGGGCTCTTGTCTGACTACGCGTCGCTCCTTAATAGGTTATTGTGTATTCGTGGGTCATTCCTTGGTGTCCTGGAAGACAAAGAAACATGCTATTGTCTCCAAGAGTTAGGCTGAGTCTGAGTATAGAGGCATGGCAACCATAATGGTTGAGCTTATGTGGGTCTCTTACATTCTGCGCGATCTTCATCTTCCTGTTTCCCTTCCTGTCACTTTGTTTTGTGATAATAAGGCTACATAACAAATTGCTGCAAACCCGTGTTTCCATGAATGAACGAAACACTTGGATATTGACTGTCATGTTACTCGGGAGCAGGTCCAGTCTGGGTTCTTAGCCACCTCTTTTGTCCCTTCTCGGCTTCAATTGGCGGATTTGTTCACCAAGGGTCTTTCGCAGGCTCAGCTTGAGTTTCTATGTGCCAAATTGGGATTGCAATCGGCTCCAATTAGAGGGGGGTGTTGAGGAATGTGTGATCAGCTTCGCCTGACTTGAATGAAGGAAGGAGATGATCCACAATGACGTCGTTCGGGTTAATGAAGATTCAAAGGAAATCAAGTGATTCAACGATGCCGTTTCGTTTAATGAAGGGTAGGAAATAAAATCAGCTAAATGACACCGTTCTGTTTGTCTTCTTCATATTGAGCTCTTGCTCGAACATTCGAATGTTCATCAGATCTAGATTCAGTGTATTCAACCCTTGGTCAAAGGCAGTTGGTTTTGGCGCGAAGTTCTATACACGTGGATCCTTCTAGACCACATGTTTAGGCCTCGTTTGGTTACTCAGTTAAAAACCCAGGAAGTAGAATACATTTCTGTGTTTGGTTGACAGAAAGACACAAAAATTCAACTTCCTAGGAATTTCAATTCCTCCAAATCGTAGGAAGTTCACTTACCTAGGGGGGACTAGGTAAGTTCAAATGTAATTTTCTTTATTTTTCTATTTATATTTGTAAAAAATATAATTCAACCAAACGACTTATTTCAATTCATGGGAAGTACATTTCACGGGAATTTAATTAATGAGAAGTAAGTTCCCGGGAATTGTACTTCCTGCATTCAACCAAACGAGCCCTTAGCCGATTGTTTGTGTATAAATAACCTAGTTAGCTGATTTGCAAGACACTTCTGTAATTCTGTTTTTCTCAATCAACGATCTTCTAGTTCTTTCCATTCATTAATCCTCCAAATATCTCATAATTCTTCACTTTAATATATCTGTCAGTACGTAGATATATTTTCTCATATAAAATTTGTTTTCATTCTGTTTACCTAACATGTTTATACCAAAAGAGCCCTTAATTGTGAAATTTAGCAACACGACGAAGACATTTACGACTGAAATTACTGCAATACCTAATACTCCCTCTGTTTACTTTTATTTGTCATTAATTATTCACGCACGTTTTCTTAGAATGATAAAAACTATATAAAATATTAATTTTTTAATTAATTTTTTTAATAATCTCATAGTTTTTAGTAATAAGTAAGATATTGTTAAAAAAATATTAACAAAATAAATATTTTATATAGTTTTTATCGCCTTAAAAACGTGTATAAATAATAAAAAAAACAATTAAAATTGAACGAATGGATAGAGTATGTAGTCTAATCAAAACTTATGTGATACGGATTATACAATACTCCCTCCGTTCGGCAAAACATGTCGTTTACTATTCAAGCACGCTTCTTTAAAATGATAAAAACTATATAAAATATTCATTTTTTATAAATTTTTTTAACAAGTTTGTACTTATTAATAGTAATTACAAAATTGTTAAAAAAATTATTAAAAAAAACTAGATATTTTATATAGTTTTTATCTCCTAAAAAGCGTGCGTGAATAGTAAAGTGACATGTTTTGCCGAACTGATGGAGTAATATATAAAGTACAATCAATGCATACATAAAAGTAATTCAAAGTGTTGAATTACTTCAACATTCACCGTACTATATAAAATGCATGTCCAATACTCCGTATATAGCAATATTAATTAGCTGGCAATGGCATTGTTCACATTTAAGGATCCATCATCCATCAATGGGTCCAATAAATATATATACTCCAGTTCAAATGAGTAAAACTTAAATTACAAACCAGAGTCTTCAAAGGGAAAAAACATACTGATGTTGCAATCCAATCCATAAACACACTAGTACAAACAAAAGGGATTTTGATGTTGTTTATTCATTAAGCTAGATTCACACTGCATAATGAACAACAATTAAGGTGCTTATTTCATGACAAGAAATTAATTGCAATCGTATTTAGAGAAACGACCTTTAAGCAAAATACCAAAAACTAGACCAAGATGGCTAGTCAGATCGATCCCGCTAGCTATACATATGTTCTGGTGATTTTCCAGAATATGCATGGCTCCTTGCATGCCTCTACATAAGCAAATAAAATACAATCAATTAGTTGCATATATTGAAAATATCATGGTAAGTTGTATTTATAAGTTTCTTTTAATTGGATTTATTTTACAACTCACAAGGAAGTCATCTATTTCCTTAATTTCCTTCTATGGTCATACAAGATCAAAACAAAGCACAGGCAAAACTAATTAAAATAATCTAACCTTTGGAGAGATGTTAAAAAAATATCCTCACTTTTCAATAGTAAGAAAAATAACCCAACCTTTAGGGGAAGTGGTAAAAAAGTATCTCAATTCTTTTTTTTTCGACTATAAATCTGAGCAAAAACAATGACATATAATAGGTTAAATTTATATTTTGGTGAATTTTGGACGATATTGACTTGTTTTAATGAGAGTCATATCATTTGACCAATTTTAAGTCACTGTTTTGGCCCAATTTATAGTCGTAAAAATGAGTCGGGATATTTTCTTACCACCTACTCCAAAGATTGGGTTATTTTTTATACAGTTGAAAGATGGGGATATTTTTTTAACACTTCTACAAAGGTTGGATTATTTAAATTAGTTTTGCCAACAAAGCAAGATTGTGACAAAACAAAAACACAAGGAAGTCTTAAATATTCCAATATCATTTGGATCTAGCTCATACAATGCTCTCCTTCTCTAAAATGAGATTCAAGTTAAAAAGATCTCTATGTAGATACCCTCAAATTTCTCTTGCTTCTGTTCTAATTGCATCTCAGATTGAAGCAAACTTGTCTAGACATTTAATCTTGGAAGGCCCCGTTTGGTACAAGATTAGGAAAGGTAAAAAGAAATAACGTGAATATATGTAGTCCATTGAATCGAATTCAAGATCTATTGTTAAAAATTTGTATCATTATCTTTTTTTCCAACATTTCTTACAAAATTTGTTTTTGTTTCTCTCATTACAATCACCCATTTGAGGGGTCATCCGACGTGGGGGGGCCACGCATGCCCAAGCGCACATACGCAATTAACCGAGCCGAGCACACAAGCCGAGTGGAGTTCCATCCTAAAACCAATTGGTGTTAGGTGGGGTAGCCCACCGGCTTATATGCAAGGCTTGGATTCATCATTTTTTTCGATGTGGGATACTATCCCATTTCATATTCTCAACATTCACAAAACTTTTCTATAATATATTTGTTTTTGTTTCTCTCATTATTTCCCTTTACAGAACTTTGTTTGCAATCCTTCTATCTTTACTCAATCTTGTACCAAATGGACCCTAATTAAGTTTTTTTATTTGAGCAACTTTATTTTCATACATCATAAAGCGTCTAACTCTCAATTCCACATGATTTCCTGAACAACTCATAAAATTTGAGCTCTAACTATTTAAAAAATGTAAAATATTCAATAGTTTTCATTTTTATATATTTTTTATTGAAGATTTATATCGCAAAAAGATCGTATTACCAAGTAACCAGCAAATCACAAAATTTGTAACTCTACTTTACCTTAGAGAAGCAAGCAAAAAAGTTTGAAAGGAAACCACCAGAAGATCGTCTTTCTGATTTCCTTCTATGCTTCTGCAAGATGAAAACAAAGAAAAAATAATTAGCAAGATCTTAATGCATTGGATGGTGGTATGCAGCCACACATTGTTTTATATTAAGTCCTTTGCAATCCACATGGTTGTCAATGATAGGAGTTTTGTAGCGTAAAAATACACTGTATTATACTACTCCATCTGTATCCGTATAATTGGTCTTTTGATCAATTTCACATTTTTTAAGAAAACTAAAAATAGAAAGAAGAATAGTTAAAATTTTAGCAAATAAATAATGTAAAAAAATGGACCAATGAAAAAAAAAGAACATTATGAGAAGTTGGAGTATTAATAGAGTATCTTGAAAATCAAATACGATTAATGAGATAAATTGATCAACAAAATTAGAAATTTTTATCATTAATGGTGTTCAAAGGGACAAATATTTTGTTCCATTAAAAAATAGTCAAAAGGCCAATTATACAGATATGGATGAAGTATTATTAATATGAATTAGCTCTCTAGTTGCAACTTGAATAATCTATCTTCTATCGACAAAAAGAGAAACTCTAATGGAAACAAGGCGACTCTGGTCAACTGCCTCCAGCAGTCACCAATCTGTTTCTCTCTCCGGCCAAAGGTTGTGGAAGCTTAATTAGGGTATCTCTCCGATTACATGCGATAGAGGTGGGCACAAATATCGCAAATCTCATCATGTCTTGCATCCTGTCCCGATCCCAGTGTAATATTTCCAGGATATACTTGTGCTGGTTAAGAAGAAGACCCACAGGAGAACGAGCAACCTCTGTATCTAGGAAGTAACGTGCAAGACCAAGATCTTTAATGGTGAAAGAAGTGTCCAAAGAGGCCTTGAGAAAAGTGATAGCAAAAGCACAATTACCATTGACAAGCATATCATCAACATAGACAAGAGCAACAGTGATCAAATCACCTCAACACTGCACAAACAAGTTTTGATCATTAGCACTCTAAGTGAAACCCAACTGAAGAAGGTGTTGACTGAGCTTCACATTCCATTATCGTCTGGCTTGCTTAAGCCCTAGGCTCTTAGAAACACCAAGAGGAGAAACCATATAAACTTCTTCATCTAGATTTCAATGAAGGAACGCATTATTGATGTCCAGCTCATGAAGAAATCATCCTTGTATTGTTGCAAGATCGAGCTAATAATACCCTACATTAGTCAATTTGGCAACCGGAGAGAAGGTATATTTATAATCTTTGTTTTGACTTGAGTGAAACCCTTCGCTACTAACCTTGCCTTTCACCTATCCACAATGTCATCATGTTTGTACTTGACCCTACACACCCACTTACAACCAATAGCTCTATGCCCTTGAATTACAAAAAAGTGAGATGTCAAGTCTTATTAGCCTTTAGTGCAAGCAGCTCTTGGTTCATGGCCTCAATCCAACGAGGGACGTCTAATTTGGCAACATGATACGACGAAGGCTCTCATACAGAAACAAAACTGTACAGAGAAGCAATATACTCACTATAGAGATGAGATAAATCAACCATTCTGGAATGGTTCAGCTAGAAAGAACTTGCGGGTAGTACCCAAAGGTCCATGGTTCGAACCCCAGATGACCGCTCTCTATTTACCAAAATCAAGAGATGAGATAAATCGTAATTGGATAACACAGCAAAAGCTGGAGATAAAGAAGAATCAGAATGAGTAGGAAGATTGGTACAAACAAAATCTTTAAGCTTAGCAGGTCTCTAAATGACACGAGAAGAACGCCTTATTAGTGGATGTACGTGATGGAGGGTCAAGAACCGATGAATGACACCATGCCGGCCAATGTACCATATGCGCAATTTCGGTTTCCATTTGGGGGCATATCCGGTTACCTTTGGTGGAAAATCTGATTGCCATGTGAGGGGAATCTGAGTCAGAGAGAGAAGATTATGGTACATCAAGCATTGAAGCGCAGCGCATATGGTACATCATCGGCATTGCAGCGCGCATCTGGTACATTGAAGCCACTTGGTGCTCAGCAACATCACTTTCTCTCTCTCAAGTTAGGCCTTGTTGGTTTCCAACATAGTCCAACTTGAAGGGGGGATGTGAAGATTGTGATCAGAGATCACCTCTCTTCTTAGGCTTCTTCAAACCTTCATCTTATGCATTAATAAAGCTTATATGCTATAGGCTTCTTTATGAGTTTTGTCTTTTTCTCATTATGGCATTTTAGTTATTTTCTTCTTGTTAGTGCCCTTATGTAATAAGCCATTTGGCACTAGCTGAACACGTAATCTCTTGCTATAAAAGCAGAGATTGTGCAGCTCACATCGGTAGGGTTTTGGGGATCGGGAAAACTTCCTTTAGCTGCTGCTGTCAGGGGCCTTCCCCTTCTATTTTGATCAATGAAACAGTGCCTCTGAATGCACTGATTTTCTAGCCATTATTGCTGAAGTTTTTGGTTGTTTGTTGCTTACAGTAGCAACAACATTTATTTCTATTATCTTCACAGTAGCCCTCAAAAAGAGCTTTCCAACGCATATTCGTATGCGTCAATTGGACGAACGAGGACTCGGGAAAATGCATTTCAAGATGAAGAAGGAAGTTGTGCACAGGAAGAGCATTGACGTCGACCCCCTTATGGGTCGACGCGAACCTGCTGGAAGTCTCTGCGGACAGATTTTTGGACTGTTTAGGACTTTTTAATTAGGGTTTTTATCTAATTCTTTTTATCATCTTTTAGTTATGGTTAGAAGTTAGATAGCGTTATATAGATTATATCTTTCTTTAGATAGATTTAGATAGAATTATATTTTTCCTAACATAAAATCTATTTCCTTGGTGGGGCTTAAGTCTCAGTTTCATCTATAAATAAAGCCTAATATGGGTTGATTATCATTCATTCAAGAAAAGAAGCAAGAGACGACTGAATTAACAGCAACCCTAGGAGCGATAGTTTTTGGAGTTTTGTTGAGGGTTGTGAACGTTGTTTTAAGGTTTGATTTTATGCAATTTCAGATTATGTTTTCTTCAATTTTCAGCATGTTTTCTATAGTTATGTGTGAGTAGTTCCCCTTCTTCTAGAATCGGGGTGAGTCCGACAATAGCCATGTATGTGCTGCGATTGAATCTACGATATCTCTATGTTATTATCATCATCTATCTTTGTGCTTATTTCCTTTGTGAAAGTTGAAGATTATCTATGTTTGCGATTATGAAGTGAAAATGAACTGATTGTGAATTTGGATAGTAACTAGGGCTAATTTATGAGAGTTGAATAAGAAAAGGTAGAATGAATAGGTTTGATGCAAAAAGCCCCTATTGTCTATTTGTTGAGTATGTGAAAGCTATCTTTTTATGATAAAAGCATGATCTTTATTCTATGATTCTTGTGTGGTTCATGCATGGTTATTGTTGTGGTTATTCCCTCGACCTTGGAAGTCTTTTTTTTATTATTTACATCCCTAAAAACCTTTACTTTTTGTTCTATTTTGCTGTTGGAAACCAAACAACCCACTCGACATTCATCTCTCCCTCGATCATCCCCTCGATATCGACCTCTTTAGTCGATATCAACACCTTTGCTACTGATTTTTGTGTACTATTAGATCTCGCAGGAACCCTAGCCCATCGATGTCGACTGCCACACCCGACATCGACCTGACAAGTCGACGTAGGGATCAATACCGAGCATTCTTGCAGTGATTTCCCGGATTCTGACGTGTGAAACTACTCTAGAAAGAGTTGTCCTCTCTCCGGTGGAACGATCCCTACTTCCACTATCTATATAGTGGGAATTGAGGTATTTATTTGTGGCAAGGGTTTTTGACACATTCCTACCCTAACAACAGTGTATTCAACTTGTTGTTGCACCTTTCATTTCTGTCACATTTTTCCTTTGTAATGTTTCATGACGGTTAGTCTGTCTGCCGATCTGTCGGCCTCTCGATGATCAAGTTTGTTAATTGATCTCGAATTTTTACTTGTAACAAAAAAATAATAAACAAAATATGATGTCATTATATTATAATTTCATTTTTTTGAAGTTTGTTTATGATTTAACTGAAGTTGAAACTCGATACCTATTGGATTAGAATTATTTTCTTATGAAATTACTAACTGGTAGTCGAAAATAAAGATTTTACCAGCTGCTGACCAACACTTCCGCTTGCATCCATCAGGGAAGGTACAGGAGGAAGGTCTTCATGCAATTTCCTTGGATTTGAATCATTTACAGCTGGCGAATCTCCAATCTTGTAGCGAAAAATACAAAAATATTAAAAGATGAGTATGAATTAGTTTGAGCTAGTTGCTCAAGTAGAATACATTTTCTACAAGTATTAACAAGAGTAGACACCTGTGTGCTGCTACTTTGATGAAGGACTGTATCAATAGTTAAAAGAAGATCTTTGATCTTGCGCCAATCAGCTTCCACATCTAGGCAATGTCTTTTCAAGGCATCACTGCAGTTTTCGATAGTTAAACTTTTCACAGATGATGGCAGTGCAGGCAATCTTGCTAGCTCTTTCATTCCCTTGAGATGAATATGTTTTAGCAACGGAAGATCCCCTAGTGGTGGTAGCTTTGAGCAACCTTTACAATTATCCAAGTAAATAGTATTGAGACCCCGGCATACATCAGGTTTGCTGAGCCAGTCAGGAAACTCGGAACCACTGTAATTTGTAATTATCAACTCAGTCAAGGTTCGGGGAGGTTCAAGGCCTTCCAGAACTTCTTTTGCATGTGTTGAATCAGCACTCCAGTGTAGTTTCAATGTCTTCAATTTGTGCTTATTTGGTAACTCAGCCTCTCGAGCCTCTGATTCACTCTTGACATTTTCAAGCCTTGCGATTTTAAGTGGTTCTCTGAGATCATTCATTTCCTTCAACTGCTCAATTCCTTGTCCATCTCCTGTTTCTTTTTTCCCCACCAGGAACACTTCAAGTCCTCTAAGCTTTTTCAGTTGCCCCATCCTTGGAGGCATTTCTACCAATTTATTGACAATATTCACTTGAAAATATAAAAGGTTGGTCAAATCTGACAAGTCTTTTGGTAGTATACGGAGGTTTTGACAGCCATTTAGTTTAAGGACTTGCAATGCTAGATTCTTGGATAGGGAGGGCACCTCTGTTATAGGAGTAGATGAAAGATCTAGATAACAAAGGTATTCTAATTCAGAGATGGTTTTTGGAGAAAGCTTTTCGAGTTTTGTATGGCTTAGATCTAAAACGCGAAGGCGTGTGAGGCTCTGAAAGAAGGTGGGGTTTTCTGAGATTAGTTCCCCAGCAGGTTGCACCAAAAGAAATGTTCTTAGACCCTTGCACTTTTTCCTAATAACATCAAGCGAGCCCTTCACAGCAGCTTCCTGACCATTCCCAATAATATTCTTACAGCTCAAAGAAAAATGGCGGGTAATCTTTGTTATGCCAGTGGATGTTGAATGACTTGATTCACCAATATCCTCTCGATAAAATGCCCCATATTTGACATTCTGAGCAAAGTCATAAGCCAGTTGATGCATTTTATAGGGTGGGCTGTTATCAGATGATTGAAAGATAGAGTGCGAGAGTAGATGCTTGAAATTTTCCTCCTCTTTTGAAAATGGACTCAACCCTTCTGCCATCCAGAGTTGCACCAACAGGTCCTTGTTAAATTTTGTGTCGGGAGGGAATAGAGAACAGTAGTTCAAGCACCATTTCAAAAGCGGCTTTTCATGTAGCAATGAGACCAGCGTCATCTTTCCAAGGACACTTCCGAACTCCTCCCACTTCCACAAATCTCGGGGAATTATTTCTTTTATAGTAGTTTCACGTTCTCCTGCTCCTGCAGCTGATAAGAGGGCTCCTATGCGATGCGCAAGGAGAGGCAACCCCAGACATTTTTTTATTAACTCATCTTTGAACGCTGTAATAGCATTCTCATCGAGGACACTCAAATTGCTGTTTGTTCTCGCAATATTTAGAATCATCGCGAAGCATTCATCATCAGAGAGTTTACCTAGGAGATGCTTATTAGTGCCAGTGGCATGAGCGATCTGAGGATTTTGAGTGGTTACAAGAACTTTACTTTCTGAATGGAGTTTGCCCTTACAGAACTCTCGGAAGGAAATCCAATCTGTAGGATCCACTTTTTGCAGACCATCTAGCAAGATTAAGACTTTCATGCTCTTATTAGCAGGTAGTTTGCCATCAATATGCTTAGTTACGAGGTCGAATCTGAAGTTGGGAGATGGAGGAGGAGAAATTATGCAAGGGAAAACCTTGTTGATCCTTTCACATTCTGCAACCGCGCGAGCGAGTAGGGTTTTTCCAGAACCACAAATGCCTACTATCGTAACCCCAAGTGAATCAGCTTCTATCAGTTTCTGAATGATTGCAATTTTGTCCTCCACCCAAAGATTCTGACGTGTCTGCAGCTGTCTTTCACTTTGACTACTACTAGATGATTGATCCTGCTGCGTCTGTGTCAATTCCCTTTTCATGGTGGTCTCTTTGCGTTCCAACTCAT
Organism: Persicaria maculosa; assembly: GCA_963922045.1. Classification (NCBI taxonomy): domain Eukaryota; kingdom Viridiplantae; phylum Streptophyta; class Magnoliopsida; order Caryophyllales; family Polygonaceae; genus Persicaria; species Persicaria maculosa. The sequence continues at coordinate 54,479,097 of OY998270.1, forward strand.
TCTGCATATCTGCTATTGTGTCGATAAAATTTTTCAGAGACACTGTTAAGTACTTTGCGTGATTCTTGGGTTCGTCTTTCAGATCATACATTTTATACCAGAACTCTTCTATTTCCCCTAACCACGCAGAGGAAAAGAGAATTCCAGTTTGAATAGGATTACTCTGATTGATGCGCATAAGAGTCTCTTCCAACCTATCGAGGTCCGTTTGAAGAGTTTTCTGCAACTCTTTGAGATCCTTACTATAATTCCAGATGCTGCTGATAGAATCTTTTGAACCCTGGATTAGCATATGGGCCACATAAGTGGCCAGAATAGTTGCTCCAAAATCTAAAGGCATGTTGTCGCCCACTAAGCTGAGTAGTGGGATCTGGAAACCGAGATTTGAAGGAAAATAAGCAAGAAATGGGGTTCACCACGTACTGGTCACCAATCTATGGAGGCAATCATCTAGAAAGAACGAAGGGAATGAGATGCAATTAATATATCAGACCAAATTAATGGGAGAAGGCAATCGTAAGAATGCAATGAGAATGAATCAGTGTAGGGATGCAAATAAATAAATAAATAAATTAGGATCCTCTAATAATATAATTTAACTAATATTTCCCTAATAAAACAATCTCATTCATTAAAATTAATCAATGGGTAACAATATTTCTTACTAAATTATAATCCCAATTAATCCATTTATCTCCTAACTAGAAACTCGACTTGACTCGCCTTCAAACCCGACTCGGCCCGGTGCAACCAACCGTCGTTGAACAAATCCAAACTTTCACAGGTGGTTCTTCATCGGTGACTCCTCTAGGCAGGAGTGCCTCTTGTTAGAATGTTTATAAACGTTTTATGTGGCTTATGTGTCTAAGTTTAATTGAGTATTTGGTCCATGTATATTATGTTGTTAGATTTAATATAAGAGTTAAAACCGTGATGGATCGGTTTCGGTTAAGGAATTAAATCAGGATATCCCTTGCCTATAATATATTAAAGTTTGTCTTTCTCTTCTGACCAAAAAAAAAGTTTGTATTTCTCGTAAAATTAATATAATGAGATTTATTAAAAGGGAAAAAGGAAAGGAAAAGAATAGAACGGTTATTCTTCTTCTTTTTATACGGTCATCTTCTTCTCCCTACATACAGAACTGAACGTCCCAGTAAGAACAGAGAAAAGTCACTAGAGAAACTCATCCATCAATCATCTTAGACAAATTAAGGAAAAGGCTAACGGGCGAGAAGTTGATTCACGGTCCGTTAATTCCGCTACCAAGACACTAATGGATCAAGGTTAGTCTTCGGTATAAAATTAGGATTTGAATTGTACGAAATCTAGATCCTGTTTTGGTTGATTTCATTCATGATGGAAATCGAATAGAAATCTAACAATTGCTATCAGAGCGAGTTTAGATTTCTCCGATTCACCATTAAGTTGATACATTACGGTTGATCGGTGTGAAGTAGTTACCGAATCTGATGAATCGACACTGAAGAAACATGTGTGCATGCTTAGCAACTGGAGTTTGCAGCGAGAAGAAGGAGAAGACGTAAAAAAAAAAAAAAAAATTACTGCTCGGCGGGTCAATGGGTTTTATTCCATTTCACCAAACCCACCTACCCACTTTCCCAGATTTCTGTTATCATATGAGATTTCAAATTATTTCCTTTTCCAAAAAAAAAAAAAAAATCCACCTACCCACATAATTTGTCTATCCTTCAACTCGAACCCGACGGCCGGGTCAATGACCTATTATGGCTCGATGGATCACGGTTAACCCGTGGCCATGCTTACCCTCGTTATCTAAAAAAACCACGTCGTTCTTGCTCAATTCAAACCACACACATCAATTTCAACAACAACATAAACCCTAAAAATCGAACCCATCACAATTCAAGTGTATTAAACAATAATCATAACACTTGAAATTGTTCGAGTCCAAAATCATTCGATTCTTGTGTTATTACGTAGATATTAGGAAAAATATACTAGGAGTGGATCTTAATCAAAAAAATTGAAAAATGGTGATTCGTCTCTCAATTAATTAAACGAGAATAGGCAAGTAAAACAAAATCAGCATATGGATAAAAGGATGCAAAGAGAAGAGATGAGGGAAGAACCAGGTTTTGTGGCTAGCCCCGACGTTACTCTTATATTCTCCATTCCATGAGTGCATCCTGGCGATACATGCTACAAACTTGATTTCAATTTGTGCCATAGCTACATCTGCTGGGTTTTGACTTTTGGGGTTAACAAAATCTGTGCTCTTTTTTTTTTTTTTTTGTATTGTAGAATTTTCGCATAGAATCCGCGTTGGCCCAGTGGCCCTCACGTCTGGAGTAATATTTATTTATGACAAGTGAGAGTAGCCCTGTAGCTGCTGGGAAGGAAGCAGGGGCGGAGCTGAAGGGGGGCCAAGGGGGCACGTGCCCTCTCTCCCATTTGATGAACTACCTATGAGTATTCTCCTCGTCGATAGCTTCATTTTGATATATAATACGTCTTAATCCGACATCTGAGTAAAAAGTTATGATTGTTTTAAAATTAAAGGTATATTAATCACTTTAATTTTATTTCAATAGACTAATGATTTTATATTTTACTTAAATTAAAATTCACATACTATAATTCATCTCGAGAGCTTCGAAATGAGAGGTTATACTAATCATTTCGACAATTAGATAAGAAGTTATACAAGTTTAAAAATTTTATACTCCCTCCGTCTCAAAATTTAAGTCGTTTTAGGATTTTGCACAAGTTTTAATAAAACACTCACCTCTCAATCAACATCATCATTCCAGTAACTTTTCCATAAATTTTATTATTTTTTAATACCCACTACATTTTTTAATCAATCAAAATCTTTAAAAAAGTCAACAACAGACAAATCGATACAAATCATTACTATCCCCTACCTAGAAAACCTAAAACAACCTAAATTTTAATACAAGAATTAAGGGCTAAAACGACCTAAATTTCGAGACGGATGGAGTATCTGGTTATATATTATTATATGTTATGAGTGCAACAAGTTATATATTAACTAGATTGTTATTCGAGCCAAACAAGTCTAATATTGTTTAATTATACTTGCTCATGACATAGTAAGTTAAAAGAAAATTTTTAAATTTCACAAAATTCGTGCTATTTGAGTTTCAATGAATCCGAGCTAAATCATGAATTGAGCATAAAAATGTGCTCGTAATCAACTCATTTTGTAAATGATGCTCAAACCGAACTTTTATTGAGCTAAACTCGAGCCAAGCTTTAGCTCATATAACAACCATAACCTTAATTTTTTTGATTAAACAACCATAACCTTAACTTAATGTTTATTAGATTGCGTTTCCTATACTTATTTAGTTAATTTTTTTCGGATATTTCATTTATATATTTATATTTCTTTTTTTTAGACGCGAAAAAATGATAGTGTTTTATCATAAATCGATAACATTTTATCTTAAAATAACATAATTTATTATTGTATTACATATAATTCTTTATGTCAATTTAATCCACAACTATATCGTACATGTATATTGTGCCCCCCTTCGAAATTTTTTCTGGCTCCGCCACTGGAAGGAAGGCTCCCATCCCCGGAAGACGAAATACTTTTATTATTATGTTATTTTTATTATTATTATTATTATTATTATATGGCTTTGTAGTCGGTATTGTATGGCTTTGTAGTCGAAGTTGTGGAGGACCTCATTCGTTTCCTACAGGCGGTATTGTATGGCTTTGTAGTCGAGGTTGTCATCTTTCAGCCCGTACCTCAGGCACCTCGGATACGCACCCGGCTCGATCACGCTAGCGCATTGGGCAGCCACTAGAGCTAATGCTCCGTACACTCACGCCTACATGAACGGATGCCATTAGAAATTTCAAAGGACAGCCAGTGCAAAATTGAAGGATTGGCAGTATAACCACAACGGATGGGCAGTAATATATTCATGGATGGCCAATAAGTTTACGTACCTGGAAAATGAGGGGGAACCCGAACAAAACGTATCCAGGCCGCAGTGCATTTGGGTTTATCCCCTTTGCCAACTTCCTCTCTATTGCACCGTGAAGAAACTGGTGGGTTCGCTCATAGCACAACCGACCTCACGGGTAAGCCATGAACCGTTCGACGTCCGACATAAGATTGACAACTCATGGATGAATATAGTTTCGGGGTTCCTTCCCGAAAAGCACGCCCTCCACCAACATAATGAGGACAAACTTCAACCTTCGAGCCGACGAGCGCTCCATTTTCATCGCCACCTCGAACCTTACCTCAAACTCTAACATTTTAAGCTTGCCCATGCCAAAGAAAGCCTTCATTCCGGAATCGTCGTCCTCGTCTTCTTCAGGCCACTCAACGTAGTCACAATTGAGGCCGAACATAACTGCAAACTCCGCAATGGAGAACCTCACAACATGACCCTCGATCTTGTACCAGGTCTTGTGTTTCTTTTTCGTCTTCAACTGCCGTTGAAGGATGTAGTGCACGAGCTGCGCCGAGAAGTGGAGTCGTGAGCCCAGCCTCGCTACTCTGCCCAGCGGGCTATCCAGAAGGCGATTCCAATCGTCAGCGGTCAAGCACTCGTCCACATTTCGTAGAAGTTGTGGCTTCGAGAACTGGTTGCATCTCCCTTTGAAATGTCTATCTTCTTCTACCGCATAAACAGCCTGCACAACATCAACCTATGAGCGACGTTGAACAACAATATCAACTTACATTGCTTTAACATCATCACATCGTACCACTCCAGAAGTTTGCGTAAGACGCTCCCCTGCTACACTAATACGAACCATTTTGCTTGAGTATATATCCTGCAGTGTGGGAGACCATACGTCAGAAAGGTGTAGAAGAACAACAATAGCAACATTCCAAATGACATGTCACTCTTTTCATGCTACATGACAGGTACTGTATTTTACTTGTTACATTTACATTCATACATGACATCACGCAACTACCTGAACCTATTCATTTTAATTTCAACCCCAAATTTTCACCTCTATATCAAATGTGAACCTTTCAATATCATAACAAAATGCACCCAATGCTTCAACTTCATTGACAGCAACAAATCTAGCAATTTCTACATGACAGAAACACATTTCAACATGTCACCTCTAAACTGGTACATGACAGCAACCACAAATTCTTGTGTTTTCATATCAACATTGAATACCAAGTTAAACCAAGACAAATCCACTGTTAAACTATTCATATCAATATTGAATGCACGGACTAACCACATGCAATTCACCAGTTTTGCATTCCTAATTGACAGCAACAAATGTAAGCATTTTTACATGACAGAAACACATATCAACATGTCACCTCTACACTGTTACATGACATCAACCATAATTTTCGGTGTTTTTAGATCAACATTGCATACCAAGTTCAACCAAGACACCTCTACTGTTAACGTATTCATATCATAATTTTTAATGCACGGAATAACCACATATGCAACTCACTAGTTTTGCATTCCTACTTGACAACAACAAATGTAATTATTTCTACATGACAGAAACACCTTTAAACATGTCACCTATAAACTGGTACATGATAGCAACCACATTTTCTTGTGTTTTCATGTCAAAATTGAAAACAATGTTCAACCTAGACACATCCAATTTTAGACTATTCATATCAACATTTACTGCGCCGAATAACCACATATGTAACTCACCAGTTTCCATTCGTAATTGACAGCAACAAATGTAACAATGCGCACATGAACTTTCCACCCTATACATTTCACATTTCAACCGATTCTCAACATATTCATATGTAATTTCTACCTATTGATGTCAATATTTAGTTCCGCTTTTGGGTTTTACCCTAGGCATATTATAACTCACCCTTTCTTATATTTCCCTAAACCCAATTTCTAGCCCTTCCACCGACCTAATCTTTTCTTGACGCTTCTCTATTCCTACATGACAGAAGGGAAATTGCAATAGCTACCTGCTGGTTTTTCATTCAACCCTTTCATTTCACCATTTTCGCCCAACCTATTCATTCTCAGTCAGTTACCATCCCCAATTTCCACCTATTCATCTGAAATTAGCCATTACGAACCCCTCCCCTCCCCCTTGTTGTACATTGCACAATTCCACATCCCCCAATTTCTCCCAATGCCCAACACAAATCCATTTCCCCCTTGTCCATTGCACAATTCCATAAAGCATGAAAGGTAGCAGTTACTTACTTGAATCTGCTGTTACCCTAGCGTCTCCTTGGGGTCTTCTGAACTGTACGTTCTTCTTCTTCTTCCTTCTCTGTCCGATTCGTCCCCTTTTCCTGTCTGTGTCTCTCCCTCTCCCTTCGTTTTCTCCCTAGTCGTTTTCACTGACCTCTCTCTTGCACTTTCTTTCTCTTTCCTGTGCACTTTCTTTCTCTTTCCTGTGGAACCGTCTCTCCTTACCCCTTCCCTTTATGAAGGCGCCCCCGTGTGACAGTTTGATGGGACTTTTGTTTTTTCAAATTGCCCACATCTCTACTTCCTCTCTCCCATAACTGTCACATCTCCACTCTCTCCTCTTTAATTAACCGGTTATCCCCTCTAATTACCGGGTGAGAGAGCAAATTTTTTAAATTGGAGTGCTACATTTTGCAATTAAGTGGGCCGGCCTGCTATATTTGTAAACCATTTCGGATCAGGTGCTATTTAGTATAATTCCCTCTAATATTAACTATACAATATTATCCCATTTTATATTAAATACACAATATCATTTCTTACTACATTTTTTACACAATGAGATTAATTCAAAACTTTATTTAATAATGTTAATATTAACTATACAATATTATTTCGTTCTATATTAATTATACAATATCATTTCAAGCTATTTTCTTTAAACAATAGGATGAAATTTAAAACGTTTTTGAAAAAAAATATATATAGTACATTCCAAATATATGAATTTTTTTGGAGAAACCAATTAATCTATATATTTAATGAAAAAAATATATATAGTTTTAGGTTATTGTAAAAACAAAAGTAGTTTTCATTATATAGATATATAATGAAAAATATTTTTGTTTTTATAATAACCTTAATTTTTGGAATTTCACTTAACCAACCTATAATCTACATAAAATTTCACATGATAAAATTTTTAAATATTTTTTTAACCAATGGAATTTATTTATTCTAACTATTAAATGATAAATATTTTTGCTTAGATGTCATAATCACCTTCATTTTACGATTTTCTCCCAATCAACTGAACCTAGAAAAAAAAATCCAACTATTAAAATTTGGACAAGTTTCTTTAATTAATTAATCTATCTATATCTAACTAATAAACCGTGAGCATTTTTTTTATTAGGTGTTATAACTTATAAACACATTTATTTTAGGATTTTCACTCCACCAACATATTCTACTTAAATCTTAAACACATGTAAATTTTACACATTTTTCATAAATATTATTTTTTTGCTTACTTTATCAAATCTATTTTTTATTTTATGTTAATGTACAATAATAGTTTATTTCATTTTATAGTAGTAATTTTTTGTACTTACAAAATTTTATTTTTATTTTTTTTAAAAGAAAAATACACGCCATGGCACGGTTACTGTACTAGTTATATATATTATTCCTTATAGATAAATTCTATCTTTAATTGACTTATTGTCCAAGTATATATATATATATATATATATATATATATATATATATATATATATATATATATATATATATACACACACACTTATATATATAGACACACACTGATTGACTTATTGTACTTTATGGAGATATAATAAAAACACTGATTACTGCTCTCTTCTTTTTGTATTTCATCTATTTTCTTCTCATTCTTTAGATGGCGAATTGCAACAAATATCCTAACCTATGGGGTTGTAATATTTCATCAAATATCTTAAACTTTGTGGTAGTTCTGTTCTTGGATGAAATTTAGAAATGTTTAAAACCACCCTTATTTGTCAAAAATTACACAAAATCATCTTCATTTATAAAAACAACTTCAATAAATCCATAATTCTATTTTTTAAAAATCGATATCCAAAATTTAAAAGGCAAAAATAAGTAGTATTAGTAGGTTGCTATTTCTTTATTAATATATAAATTTAGTTTTGGCATTATTTTAGTAAAACTTATGTATTCATGTATACCCTTCTTTAGATTATAGTAACATTTTAAGGTTTTTAAAAATCATTTTGTTTCCTTATCTTTTCATTATATTTTTTGGCTAAAGAAAAAGTGTATATAATTTTGAATTTACTTTTTTCTTAATTTTTTTCTTTCAGCTTTTGGGCATTTTTTGTATTAGTTTTATACATTTATGCAATTGTTTAGGATAGTATTGAAACAATGAAGAAAACAACGCATTCATAATAAGAAAATGGGCTCCCCACGTCATTTTAAGGATTGGGCTTCCAGCCCACTTCGGATAGTTAAGCCTGGCCCGTTAAACCATCAAATGCAACATCCGTATTTGATTCGGTTTGTTTGATTGTTCGTGGGTTGGGGAGAGTTTATGTTTTTTGGCGGGTTTTTGGTATCTGGTATTTCATTTGTTGTTTGTTGTTTATGTGTTGTGTGGATCTCAGCTAGTCGGGGTCGGAGTCGTGGTTGTGTCTTCACGATAACTGCACTGTTCGGGAGGCGCTTCCTTAGAGTTATGTCGTCACACCATCAGGGGATCGTGTGTTGTTGTACCTGCTCTCCAACAGTGTTACTCTGGTAGTGCTCGACTCGCCTTCCACTAACGGCTTCCCCTGAAGTGCTTACATTTGGCTCCCCATGGTTGCATTGAAGACTTCTCCTTCATCCCGCTTCAGTCAACTATGAATTGTCGGTTTGATTTTTTTGTTGTTGTTGTCTTTGTTTGTAATGGTATTCATATACCAGTTTACCGACCTGATCTCGAGAATCAAACATATCTGATCTCGAATTATTACTTTATAAAAAAAAATGAACATGTGTGTCTCTTTTTTTTTCATAAGGTAAGAATTCGATGGTCAGACATGCCTGACACCTCGAGAGGCCGACAAAGTCGGCAGACGGCGAACCATTAAAACATACAATAAAAACAATAAAAGGTACAAACCAGACAGTTACAAGCAAACAATCAAAACGTGATATTGTAAAACTTGCTGACAACCATAACTTAAACTAGACCATATATAACCCGATTCACCCAACCCATAATTTGCAACGGTTAGGACAAAGTGTCTTTCAATTATAAAATAGAACTACCAAAAACCCATAAATGAACCGAAACCAAAGCAACTCAACTTGATAGGCCATGTTTAGGTCTCATTGATAACGTCTTCATGTGACCTTCAAATTATACAAACAATGAAATGGGATAAAACAGTTTCTTTTAATGAGCAAAGAAGAATCCAAAAAACTTGAACCTCAACCCAAAATTTTGTCTTGCAAATTGGAAAATGATATTTTTAAAGCTGTCTTGCTAGTTTTAATTTATAGTTATATTAGCCTAAACAGGATAAAGGGGGTTTTACTTCACAAAATAAATAACAAGGACATATGGAAAAAACACATTCATCAAATTCGGTTACAAGACAAAAAAAAAGGGTGGTGGTTAGGTGACATCAATGAATAGGGATTGTGAGTTGTGTGAGGGTCCGATATTGCCAGTTGGGTAGGGTTGACACTAACTATGTTTTCGAATTATTGATTTGCCCCCATAAGTGTCATGGATCTCCCTTATTCCTATGGCTCCACCACATCACAATATAAAGTTTTTTAGATTTTATAAAGTTTTTGAGATTTTTATCTTTTTTTAGTTCATAATTATGAAAGAGCTGATTTATTGATAACTTCATGTCATCCTTACCAACTAAGTTAGAAAAGCTTAATAGAGAGTTTATTGATCACTTCATGTTATCCTTATGAACTATGCTAGTAAAGTTTAACGAAGATTTTAATCTAATTTTATCGAGGGGTTATAAAGTATGTTCACCTTAAATTCTTTCTTTCTCGACTCATTACTAATAACTATATATAAAATCAATAAAAAAAATAACAATAAAAAGTTAATATTTTATACAATACAGTTGTTATCATTTTGAACAAAATGTATATGTATAATAAATGTCATATTTTTCAAAATGAATGTAGCAATAATTATATGGGGGAAAAAATAAATGGTCATAATTACGGGTTACTTAGGCAGTATGTTATGTTTTGGGTGATATTAAGAAAATGAGAATAATAAATATTGTTTTCTAACAATATAAAAATTATATATCTGCAACTTATAGTATATCTTGGCTTGAGTCAAGGCCTTTGGTTAATTAGTAGTTGATCCATGTTCTTACTATCTATAGTTTCTAAAAGCCTCGTTGTGTTCTTCTAAACCATCTTCTTCTAAGCTCATTTTTTCTAGAATTATACTATCTAGTTTTTGTTGAACTTTTGTTAGAGATATCGTATCCATATCCTTTAGCTTAATCAAACCCCTTGCTTCTTTATCAAAATTATTTTCAAACTCATTACTTTTTATAATATTTTGAATTATTGCTCCATCATGTTGATTTCAAAACACTAAAACTGATAAGGATTTGCTTATCCTTCTTCAAGTAAGGTTCATCTAGGTGAGTGATCCCAACTTGTCGTCGAAGTGGATGTTGATTCATTTTTAGGGTTTTGATCTTCTTCTTTGTCAAATTAGTTTTTATCTTCTAATTTTTCTAACCATGTATAAAACTTTTTTCTTAAATTGGATAGATATAGGATTTGACTTTTAGCTTCACTAGATGTTTTAAGGTTTATTTGGTGAATAATTTGACTAATGGCTTTTAGATTAGTGGAGTGGTGTAATCAAATCTAATTAATTCTTCAATGGTTTTGAAAAGCTTTTTCCTAATTTCTATAAATATGTTTTCTTATCTTGTACTCTGTAATTTCTAATTTTAAAGTCATCTAAAATCATGTTTAAATTAAATTGCTCTATAATGTATCTCTTCAACACTTAGATGTGGTGTATGACAATAAGTCTCATGTCGATAATTCGTTGATACCTCGGCTCCATGATTGACTTACTTAATTAAAAGTATTTAATTAACAAGACTTTGATATCAAGATAATGTACTAAATTAAGAGTGCTAAAATGCTTAAAGGCAAAATTAATTAGCAAATGAAAATATAACAAAAGTAAAGTGACTGAACTTAAGGATATATGTGAGAATATGTGATATGGGAATAGTATCCCACATTAATTAGAAAGTGAATTCAAGTTTTGTATATAAGTGGATGTGTTACTTTTCTTAATGTCAATTGATTTTAGAATGGAACCTCACTCGGCTTGGTTAGGGTGTGTTGTGTTGGGTGACCCCACATCATATGACCCATTGTAATCGATATTCTCATTTGTTTCTCATTTGTATTTTTTTTAAAAAATTTGATAAACGATCATTAGCAACGACATTCCTTCCGTTGCAAAAAAGGCCATTTTACAGGACAAATACCCTGCGACAACGTATTTCCATAACTCATTAGCAACGACATTTCTTTCATCACAAAAAGACCATTTTACGAGACAAATACCTTGCGACATCGTATTTGCGTAGCAAAAGAGCATTTGCTACCCAAGGGCTTGTCACCCCCAATTTCCCGTCGCATAGCCATCGCTAAGGTTTTTGCGACGACAATCCTACTTTTGGCGACGGTTTTTACCGTTTCTATTTGTTTTTTTTTTTGGTAGTGTCACCTTAGGCCAATGTGAATATATGCACTACACGTAATGCTGCATGTAAAATACAAATAAAGACTTGGGAAAGTATACATAATGTCAACAATAAATAATTAGCTAGTTAACTTGCTCTCACAAGGTGCAATCTAAGCTAAATCTCAATCCCTACGAAAGTATACCTTAAAAAATTTTCAGATTTACAAGCTGATCAGTTTCATTCTAATTTATCATTCGCCACAACTATTTGGGTCCGTTTGATATTGATATGTAGATATCAGATATCTGATATCAATCCCCGATATCTGATATCTAGTGTTTGGTACGACAAGATATCGATATCATTTAAAGTGATATCGATATCTAGTGTTTGGTATCCCCAGATATCAAGTGATATCTCATATCTGTGTTTGGTATCGCCAGATATCGATATCACTTGATATCTAGATATCAAATTTGGTATAATTTGATATACCGTTTTTGAGAGAGGTATCACTTGATATCTTGTATCAAGATATCAACCGATATCGATATCATTGATATTTAGATATCGATACCAAACGAGTCTTTAGTTTGGTTGATATACTTACATGATAATATACGAATTAAGAAAGAAAAACACACTACTTTTGATGACCTCTTTATGTTGCTTGCATTCATAAGCGTAAAGCTAAAAGAGAAACTTACCTCCCAACAAGTACAAGTGGATCTCAATCGTCAATGTAGATGAGGAATTCATTACGTTTGCATCTTAACTCCTCCTTAGATGAACCAAACAACGAAAACTCGATGGGTTCGCCCACTTTCCTACTTTTAGTAATTCATCACGTGACTTCTTTTCCTTTTTTCGTGATGACATCATCTCCCGTCGTTTTATGCACTTATTGTTTTATGCACCGTGTCTAATTTCTTCTTCTAAATTTCTCTAAAGTAGAAAAATAAAAAATATATATTTTTTAAAATTATTTATACTTTAATTCTAATTACTTTCTCATTTTAAAGAAAATCTAAATAAAAAAAATCTTAAAATTTTTCAAAATTTTAAAATTTCTAAAATAGAGAATCTATTAGACCATCCGCATCCGTGAGCTCGAAGACTCATCGGGATGCCACCTAGGACAAAAAAAAAAAATTGCATGAACCTGGCCTTTGGGGTTCATGCAGGCGAATCCGAAAAAGCGGATTCATGGAGGGATTTACCCAGACGCTGACATGTGGCCCACTCTCTGGGCGCCACATGACAGCGCTTGAAATTTCAACCATTTAAAATGAGGTTTAGGCGTTTTATTGTAAAAAAAAATTATTTTAAAGTGTGAATTAATTTTATCTACCAATAGACACCCATTTTGCATATGTTTTTTTTTTTTACCAAAAAAACTAATTTTTCACCCATTTTGCCTATAATAATAATAATAATAATAATAATAATAATAATAATAGCAATAATAACAATATAAGTTTAATATATAGGGATTTGATTTAATAAAAAAGGTGAATAAAGAAAAGTATATGAGTCCGATGTCGGGTTCATTAATGAGGGTGAAAAAATAATAATCTGAAGTGGGGTTCGTAAGTTGACGTGACAGTAAAAAAGTAAGTTATGAGTCTGGAAAGAGATTTATAAATGCGGATGGTCTTAGAGATATTGTCAGCAGTAATGGATATTGTCAGCAGTAATGGATATTATTGGCCATTTATTTTGTTATTTCCACGTGCTTATCCTCCACGTTGAGTTGTTGCTGGGAATTGTCGACAATGACTAATATAAGCACGTGTATTCAAACTAGCCAAGTACGAGCATATGATATGTTTGGTAACGCTCAAATAGTTGAAGCCAACTGGATCCCTAAAGTTAATTGATATTGAAGTTGGTACTTTTTTTTTCCTTCCAAAAGTTAGTAAAATGTTTGATAAAGATATATAATTAGGAAAATAAGTATAAAAATTGAGGAGGAGAGAATATATTAGGGACGATCATATGATTTTTGGTATACTTATCGGCCTCTCGAGTTTCAGGTATGTCTGAACTCGAATTATTACTTAATCAAAAAAAATATATGATTTTTGGTACGACCACTTGATTTTTTTCCCAAACAAATAGGGACGACAACGGAGAGCGAGCACCGATCGAGCACTCACACTATGATCAAAGTACTCAACGCGTGCAACCAAGAAATAAAAAAATAATAACAAGTTATATATTGACTCGTTAAGTATCAAGACTTTCTATAAAATACTTTTCTATAAAATAATGACTATATACCTTTTTTTTTATCATTTTATTGGGTTTCTCTTCAATATATATATATATATTGCAATTATATCTATCCACTTTTGTATGACATTAGGAGGGCCAGTAATGCTCTCAATCTGAAGAGACAATGACTAATCGAACAAGACAAGTTCAAGACGTTCAACATCAAAAAAATATATCCACTTTGTTTTAATCTTTGAGTAGTTATCAAGCCGCTAAACCCGACACAACCAACACATAAATCCAATAAAAATATTGTTCATATTAATATCTCAATATTTTTCAATTTTCAACATTGTGTTATGCGTTAACCTTATAATTCTCAATCAATCAACAGTTGGACAAGCCAATTACCGTCACCACCGCCTCGTCCGCCCTCATTTTAGAACCTTTCAAAACTGTGTAAGCTCATCTACCGATGATAACTTAGTTGTGCTATAACGACTTCAGTCTTTTATCAAAATAGATAATGAACGAGCTCGAGCTTGAACTAATTGTGCCCGAACATGCACAAACAGAAGAGGATTTAATAATGGAGGGAGGGAATGAATGTAGAAATTAAGCTTGAAATTGGAATAAACGCAGCTGGCACGCACCAGACAAGAGCACATATCCTCCTCCATATTTTCATCGCCAGTTTTCATTCCATAAGAATTTTCTCTTCCCCTGTACATTTGTGGGCCTTTTGTAGATGTAGCTATGGCTCACATGGTCACCCTGCGGCTGCGGGTTTTGACTTGTGGACTCCCTCACCGGTTTTGATAAAAGTTATGTTAGAATAAGAAAGATAGAGCTATGAAGGAATAAGAAAGATAGAGTTCAGTACAAATCTTTACTATAAAATATATTAGATATGCGCTAATAGTCTAACACACAAGTCTAGTGAGGTTCATTTTAAAATCAATTAGCAATAGAAGCAGTAGTTCACTGATTTATATACTAAATAAACCGTTTGGTATTGATATCTAGATGTCAGATATCGGATATCAGTCTCTGATATCTGATATCTAGTGTTTGGTATCTTTGATATATGATATCTGTATTTGGTATTGCCAGATATCGATACGATATCGCTTGATATCTAGATATCAAATTTGGCATAATTTGATATACTAATTTTGAGGGAAGAATCACTTGATATTGATATCACCCGATTTCGATATATTTATCAAGGTATCAACCAATATCGATATCTTGATATCGATACCAAACGAGCCCTAAGACTTGTTATGCTGAAGTTTTGATGTGAAACTCTTTTTGACGATATTCTCATAATTAACAGATGGAAAAGGTAGAGAAATTAAAATTCATGAGATTATCATTTAGTTGTAAACTCCATAATCGAAGTCGTTCTTTAACAATATGAAGAAGATTTATCATTTAGTCAATGATTCGATCTTCACCAATCTACTTAGCAGTCCAAAAAGGGAGACAAAGGATTAGGAGAAAAAAAAGCCAATCGCAATAGTCATAGACAAACTCGACGTACGGAAGGGTTGAGATAGCGGCACATAAAGCAGCAAAGAACTTCGAAACAAACCCAAGTGAAATCGTTTTAGAGTTCAAACGACTAAGTAACGATTGAAAGGAGCGGAAGCAAACACAAATCAAAACCAAACAAGACGAAAAACGAAAGGGGCACATGAGATTGTTTACGCGGTTCGGGTATTGCACCTACATCTGCGGGGCCTCATGAGTCGAGACCCTAAATCCACTATGTAAGATCAATCAAGGGTACAAGAAGGGCAATCGAAGACTATGTCCTAAGGAGTACATTAAGTAAGGCAAACAACGACGAGGACTAAAGGAAATAAGTAAACTCCCTTCTAATCGACATGGTCGTCGCCCATTTGATCCTTGAAGGGTTGTATCTCAAAACATCGTCTTCAATACCAGCAATGGAGCTCCTCAGAAGATCCTTAAATAGTAAGGGAATTCAAACCACCAAGTGATTCACCAACCTCGGCAACCAGAAAGATGAAGCTTTCTGGATATCACCGTTTAGGGTTTTGGAACTTACCTTTTCAGAGAGAGAGAGCACACTGAGCATTGTAGCATCCTTAGGCTTATAAAGAGCCGGTGAGGAGCGTCTCAGAGAACCCTAGCATCAGAGAGACGTTGGGAGGCTTGTGTTTGGGCCGGCTACAACAGGCTCGGATCTCTAACCCAATAGGTTTGGATTAGCAACCCAAACCATTTAGACCTAGAGGATCCGGGTTTAAGCCATGACCCGAACTTTAGGCCCATAGTCTCCAAATGTAGGATCAGATGAAACCTTACAAATATATCACTTAGGGTAATACATTATCTAACACCAAGTACACAACTGGTTGTACTCAACCTAAGACAAACACACACTTCAATCCATTACCATTACAACTAGGGTAAGAAATTATTGATACGTAGAGTAATACTTGTTTTGCTAACATTTACTAACTACACAAGCATGCACAGAACCAGAAAATAAAATTTGGGTGAGCTAAATAAATTAAAACTTTCATATATTTATAATTTTCACTAAAAAAACTCTTATTTTAATAAAAAATACATTATTATTATTTTTTTTTTAAAAATGAGGTAGGCTTGAGCAGACCTCAATCTTCCGAGCCTGTATACAAGTGTAATTTTGTAGAACCAATAACATATGTGACCCCATCAAAAGTTGGCAAATTAATTCAATGGATATAAATGAATGAAGTTGTGCAAAGACACAGCTGATCGATCACTAAAAAACAAATGCAATCCATAGCATGCTCTTCATTTTGGAGACCTATGATTCATCGAACAAGAAGAGGATCATGCACTTGGGCAATGGCCAGCTGGCAGCTTGAGAACACCGGTCCAAACTTGATTGTTAGGCATAGCTGCATAGGCATATAGGCCACAGCTGAGCTGTCAATAAACGATGCACGTACCAAGTACGGACCATTACTCCACTTTTTTTTTTATTAATTAAAAATTCTAGCTCAGACATATCTGAAACTCGATAAGTTGACAAGTTGATAGATAAATCGTCAAACATACAACACAAATACAGAAAAAGGTGCAAAAGATCAAACAACATACACAACGAAAGATGAATCAAATTAAAGACCTAAAACTAACATGTTTGAGACGTAGATTATGGACGGAGTAAACACCATTGTGAAATAGCACCACTAGTCAGTGATACTTCAAGCATCCCTGTGGGCAGTGAAGACGAACCTCTAAGGAATCTATCCGTATACAAAGTCACTTCATACACACTACCACGATTTCAGCTAGTCCCAACTCCGAATGTCAGAACCCAAACAAAACAATAGATTGTCAAGATACACCAAGCGAAACCATACACTCGGCCTTCTTGTCTCCATGACGGTTTGACAAAATATAGTATAATACTCCTTCCGTCCGATCATACATGGTCTTTTAGACCTTTGCACATTAATTAAAGAAACATATTTATACTTAAATCTTATTATTATTATAGAGATGGGAAGCTGAAATTTTTTTTTTTTTTTAATTTTACTGACTATTGTATTTTTTTAGGGGTAATAATTACCCTATAAAACTAAAAACCCATGTATTTTTGACAAAAGGTTAAAGCTTAAAAGGCCATGTATTCTATGACGGACAGAGTATTATTTACAATTTATGCTTTATCTGTTCGACAAAACATATTATTTACTACTTATGTATATTTTTAAAATAATAAAAAATATAATGTTTATTTTTTATAAATTTTTAAAATAATATCGTAATTATTATTAATAAGTATGAAATTATTAAGCAAATTATATATTATATAACCTTTATCCCTTTAAACAAAATATATACGAATAATATACAAATAGGCGGAGCTGGGGAATGGCAAGGGGGAGCATTCGCCCCTCCTTTTATCTGATGAATTACTTATACCTGTTCTACTTGTTGCTAGCTTTGTTTTGATATATATTTTATAAACTTTAATCCGATACCCGAGTAAAACGTTATGAATGTTTGAAAATTAAACACATATTAATTATATATAATGTCTTTTATAAATCATGATACTTTTATATTTTATTTAAATTGATAATATAATTCATCCCAAAAGCTCCGAAACAAGATGTTATATTACTAAATTCAACAATTATATAAGAAATTATGCAATTTTAAATATATATATATATATATACATATACTAAAATCGATGCATAGCGTCCTATGTGATGCGTTGTGGTTGATCATACGGAAAAAAAAAAAATCCTATGTGGCCCGTTGTAGTTGATCCTAGGGGAAAAATTAATAAAATAATATATTGTCATAGTTTATAGAAAGTTATATAAGTCATAGTCTATCTATATACTATATTTTAGTTAATTGAAAAAAATATAAATAAAAAATATTTCATAGTCATACTTACCAAAAAGATTAATAGATAAATATGTAGTATTTGATAAGTGCTATTTTATTTATATCTAGATTATTTTTTTGGTGGAGAGAATTATTTATATGAAAATTTATATAATCATTCTTATTTTATATATATATATTATTTTTTGAGGCCAAAATAAATTATTAAAATATTATGTAGCCATAATATGTAGCCACAATCCATCCGTATATAGATATTTTAGTAAACTAACGTAATAAATATGTACTGCATATTTAATAAAAAATGAATATTAAAATATTTTTAAAAATCAATTATCTATTATATTACATGAGATTTAATTAACGGCAAACTAGAAAAAAAATATTTATATATAATATGTCGAACTAATTTTATTTATATCTATATTATTTTTTGGCGGAAAAAAATTATTTATATTTAGATTATTATTTTTTATATTGAATCGCTATGTTTCAAATTGTGTCCTTTTAGACAAAAACAATGTTACTATATACTCCATATGTTAATTAAAACTTGTCGTTTACTATTTATGCACGCTTTTTTAGAATGATAAAAACTATATATGAAATATTAACTTTTTTAAAATTTGTTTTTATAAATTCATACTTAATAGTAACAAGTATGAAATTATTGAAAAAATATATTAAAAAAGTTAATATTTTATATAGTTTTTAACACCTTAAAAAGTGTGCGTGAATAGTAAAACGTCAAGTTTTAATTAACGGAGAGAGTATTAAAACAACATTATTTTATTCATTTAAAGAGAAAAAATACAATAACTAATGACACAACTATAAACTAAAATATTGTTATTTTAAACTAAAACACTATCGTTTTAAACAAAAATATCGCTATTTTGAACTAAAAAAATGATGTTTTAATTTAAAACATCATCATTTAAACTAAAAAATTATAGTTTTAATCCGTTAAACTAAAAAAAATCTATCAAAAAAACTAAATAACTTGTACTCCGTACAAAATTTCGCCGATAAGTTTCCGACTCCGTCGCTAAATATATATTCTTGCAAACTTTTTTTTAAAAAAAGAGGGGGAGGCTTATGTAGTTATGTCGCCTAACAGACTACGTGTCAAAACCCCACACCATCGTGCGTCGAGTGGGGGTCCACCTCAATCGGGTAAGCAGCCCCCTAAAATAAGATCGGACGGCTATAAAGCGTTGGAGGGGCCTTCTTATGAAGGGCGGGGGTGTACTGGATCACCCCACTCAACTCTTTGCCTCTGCGTTTCTTTGGAGAGGGTTTGGGTTATTTTTATTTTAATTTTAATTTTAATTTTTAATTGAGGTCGCTGCTGGAGTCTCCGACGAGAATTCCTCACTCAAAAGTCACTTCTTTTCAACTCCCGAGGTCGTCTCTTTCCTCCTGCAGTCGTCTTTGCTGCTGTTTGTTCTGCTCTCTCTCCGCCGTCCACGGAGATCTTCAACGAAACGCTGCGATGTTTATTAATTTCTGGAGAAATAACAATTAGACGAAAGAATTTGAGCTCTGGATGATAAGTCTTACTCCGTAGTAGACTAGACTGAATTCGAATCTTGGTTGGAGGTGGAGCTATTCGGCGGTCAATGGATCCGCCGACGCTTATTAATGATAACTCGTTCCCGTCTTCCAACGGAGCACCGTACAATTTCTCCGAGATCTGGCCGTTTCCGATCAACGGCGGCGGCGAATCGAGCGCTGCTGGGAGGTCGGAGCTCCGGCGGGCTCCTTTTGCTGCTGATTTGAGCCATTTCGCCGTCGAGGCTGGTGTTTCTGCCAATCGAGAGTCTGGAAATGACTCCATGGGAGGAGGAGAGCAGAGCCACGGGGCCGGTGGAAGTACGAGGAGGAGGAGGGACGCTACTGATGAGGAGGCGGCCATGAGCGTCTCTACTAGCAGCGCGAATGCAGCGGTATGTTAAAGGTGTACTGTTTTCTAAGTTTCTGCTAATTTCTCTGTCAATTTCTCAGTCTCTCTTTGAAGCCCAACACATTCTCCTTTCTTCCTTCAACCTTATCAATTCAATGTTCTTGGAGCTCTATTATTCCCTTATCAAATCAATATTCTTCAATTATTACTCTATTTTGGTATCTTTACATTGAAATTTGAAAGTAATGATGAATTAACTGTTCAACCAATTTTTATAGCCCTACTGTGTATGATGAAAGGGTAGTAATGTTTAGGATTTCTGGCATTAGCTCAGTGACTGTTGATCCAAGGATATGTTTAAAGTCTCTATTGATTTTTGCTTAAAGTCTCCATGTATATTGATCGAATAGCTGTGAGAGATACAATAGCAAACACAGGTCCACAACCAACCTACTTGTATATATCTCATAAATGAGGTCTGGGGATAGAGCATTAACCCAGCTTGGAGGACTGTTTGCGGTGGATCCGGTGCTCATAAATACATAAATTGAAGCATCTTCTAGTACATTGAAAGTTAGAACTCAAAAAGGACACAAGGATAAAATACAGCTAATAAGCAAAGTTCATTAGAATTAGATAGCTTTTCACTGTTGAGCACCAATCTCCAATCCAACACATGGAGATGAGAAAAGTTGAATTTGATCTACTCTTGAATTCTGATTTGTACAATTGTTGAGAGATGTTTGATTCTAATGACGGTGTTGTTCTCTTTTATTGAATAGAATGGTAGTGACAGTAAGAGACTCAAAACTTCAGGGTCTGGGGAGGAGAATCAAAATTCCAAAGTTGATGTTGAAGGGAATTCAGGGAAAGGAGTGGATCAGGGCTCCAAAGCTCAACATGAGCCACCCAAGGATTTTATTCATGTGCGGGCAAGAAGAGGCCAAGCTACCGATAGCCACAGCCTGGCGGAAAGGGTAACGTTTAGCTCTATCCAAATTGATACCCGAACTTCTGAAAAAGATAGACGTGTTTGGCAAGTGATGGCGATTGTTTGTTGTAGGCAAGAAGAGAAAAGATAAGCGAGAGGATGAAAATTCTTCAGGATCTTGTCCCTGGCTGCAATAAGGTCCGGCGCTAATTTCCATTGTCGCACGTTACAGATTACCACTGCTTTGGTTGTTTCGTGCTGTACTTCGCCCTTCATGGTTTCGTTTTTGTGTTTTCAGGTTATTGGCAAAGCCCTGGTACTTGACGAAATTATTAATTACATCCAATCCTTACAGCGACAGGTTGAGGTGTGTTTCTGTTCCCCATCCTTTAATGAACCCTTCATGTGATGTGCTGTACAAAATTATTGATTGATGCTTGCTACAGTTTCTCTCAATGAAGCTTGAAGCAGTAAACTCAAGAATGAATGCTGGCATGGAAGCATATCCCTCAAAAGATGTAAGTACTAACTACTAAGTCACGATGACTACCTCATTTATCAAGACTTCGCTTAGCTGCTGTCAAGGAACGAAACTTTCTGGTAATTCACATCAAAATAGCTTACTGTTATATAAGTCCTAGAATATGGGTGGATCGAGCTACATGAATTAGCCATGGACTATGAGATGGAAATGGAATGAAGCCATATTTATCAGTCTAATTCCACAGATCCTCCTAGTACCTTGACATTCAGTTTCACTTTCTTTGACTAGATTTGTTTGTGTTCTTTCCATCTTAAGTTTGTGCAACCAGGTGGGTTTGAACCTTCTTCAGCAGTGGCAGAATATGGTTCTCAAGCTCCTAGAGAATACGCAAGAGGGTCTTCTCCAGAATGGCTGCACATGCAGGTTGGTAGCGGCTTTGAACGACAAACATAGACCATCTTCACCCCCCAAAGTTCAACCAGGACCGACAATAAGAGGAGCCAGAAGCCTCAGCCTCTACCACAGCCCTTTGAGCGCACAATCTGTGGCATACATAAGAAGAAAGCATACCGCGGTTTCGTATATCAGTATAACGAAGAAGAAATCACCTGGAAAGTTGTTTTACATATATATATTATTAGTGATATTAGGCAATGGAGTTGCCATGAAATGTATCTCTGTTAAGACTGCACGACTTCTTCTACACATAACGTGCTGATAATTCATATCACCTTAGTTTGGAAGATAGATAGATGAATGATTTAGATGGCTTAAAGCTATAAGTATCCAGTTTTAACAATAAACAAGCTCGATCAGTTTATTTAGTGTGTTAAATATCACATTGGGAGATCATCTCCAGAGTCCCTATTTAGCTGTTTGAATGCCATGTTTGATGGTTCGTAGGTAACATCTATAAAGTACATGCTAGGTTCGTGCTTGGTTAATTACTTGTTCAAATGTTATGAAGAAGAAAAAGAAGATGCTTGTTACTATTTCGTGGTTTTTTTTATAGATTGCTCAAAAAATTTCAAATCGTAGTAACCAATACTATTCATTTTAGGAGATTGAATTTGTGCAACTGATTTCTGTATTTCTTGGAAAAGAAGTTCAGTACATGCGAGGCTATATATACAAAGGATTAGAGGAAAGCTGCTAACTAACTAACCACTAATTCTACTAAGCTGTACTCTAGCTAACATCAAAGATTACGGGTTGGCTATTGGGCCTCAGCCCACATTTATTAGACGACAGATCCAAGTCCAGCCCAACCATATCTTCCTCCTCTTTATTGCTCTGTGATTCAACGAGAGATTGTGATCCAACGTCTCGTCCTGTGACCATGGTTGTCACTCCAGCATCTACATCCCCCCCGCAAGCTGGACGTAGGGGAAGACGAAGACCAAGCTTGGAACACATGAGGTGATGAAGTGCAGCTCCAAGGGGTTTGGTGAATATATCAGCAAGCTGAAGACCCGAAGGAACAAAAGAAGTGAGAATGAACCCAGACTGAACCATCTCTCGGATGAAATGCCCGTCAATCCTGATATGTTTGGTCCGCTCGTGGAATACGGGGTTGACGGCGAGTTGCAACGCAGCCTTATTATCACAGTGAAGATCAATCGGTAAACGAACAGAAACATGGAGATCGGACAGCAAACTATGAAGCCAAACAAGTTCGCTAGCAGCCGCAGACATACTTCGGTATTCGCTTTTAGCAGTAGACTTGGACACCGTCTTCTGTTTCTTGGTTTTCCAGGAAACCAATGACTCCCCAAGGAAAACGCAATAACCAGAAAGGGAACGAGCTGTATAAGCACAACTTCCCCAATCAGCGTCGCTATAAGCAACAGGCTGCAACGTTGAAGAAGAGGGATAAAACAGAGCAAAATTGAAAGACCCTTTGAGGTATCGTAACAGGTGCACAACCACATTCATGTGAGGTTGGCGAGGCTCAGAGACGAACTGACTGAGCTGCTGTACGGTATAGGTGATGTCGGGACGAGTTAATGTAAGGTAAAGCAATCGGCCAACCAAACGACGATACCGTTCTGGGTCTGCATACAACTCACCATCTGTAGGAGTGAGTTTGAGGCCCTGTTGCATAGGGAATTTAGTCGGTTTACACTCAGTAACACCAGTCCCATCAATAATATCGAGCACATATTTGCGCTGATTAAGCAATATCCCTTCAACTGATCGAGCAATTTCCATCCCGAGGAAATAACGGGCTATCCCAAGGTCTTTAATGGTGAATTCAGAATGCAAAGTAGCCTTCAAACTAGCGATTTCTGAAGGTGAATCACCAAGCAATAGCATATCGTCCACATACACCAAAGCAATTGTCAGATTGCCCGATACACCTTTGACAAACAAAGAGTGATCATAAGTGGACTGAACATACCCTTTGTTAACTAGGAATTTGGTGAGCGTAATGTTCCATTGACGACTTGCTTGTTTAAGCCCATATAGAGATCGTGTGAGTTTGCATAATTGACCAGGCAAGGCTTTGCCATACCCAGCCGGAGGAGTCATATAGACCTCTTCATCTAAATGTCCGTGTAAGAAAGCGTTATTGATGTCCAATTGGTGAAGAGGCCAACCCTTGGCTGATGCTAAAGCCATGATAACTCGGACTTTACCCTGTTTTGGCTATTTCGCTAATAACTTTCAGTTCTTGGATATTTCGCTAATAACTTTCTGATTTTTGGCTATTTAGAAAAAAAAATTCCAGTTTGTCACCCCTAGGCTAAGCTTGCTTTGGTTGGTGGTTATAGGAGGGTGATTTCCGAAATGGATTCACTCCTAACGACCATATTACCAATGTGTCACCTGCTAGCTAGCCTCACTAATAAGTGTTGATGCTTTTTCAAAATAGATTGAGTGACATCGAGTTTCGATATGTGTATCATCACAAGGTACATTACTAGTTTAACTTTTTCTTATAACATTATTTTGACTTTCACCTGTCTGATAGCTAGTGATTTATATATGTTCGTTGCATGATAATGTTAGGTATGGACTATCACTCGTATACTAAGTACTGACTACTTATAACTTGTTTATACAATATTAATAAAATATATTAGAAGTGTGAATAGCCCCGTCTTTTATTTTAACCTAAAAAAAATCGTTTTGAAGTGCAATATACCGACCTAGCCCATTCGTTGATGAAGTGATAGGCAGCCAAGCCATCAGCAATGCCATGGTTAGTGACCAAGCCGAGGCTGAGGCCGCCGCAGCGGAAGTGCGTGTGCTGCGCGGACACCAGAGGGAGCTCCTCGATGGGCATCCTCATGGCGTCCACGAGAGGGATGAGGTGCTGGAACTTTGGGAAGCACTAGAAGTCGCCGAAATCGGCCAGCTCGCTGCTCGACTCGGCCTCGGTCACCTCCGCCCCCTGGCCCTCACAATGGAGCTCTTGACTCCCATCGGGCCCCCGGTGGACCCGACCCGCCATCGGGTAGAAATGGAACAGGGCTTGGGCCAGGGAGTCCTTGAGGGTGTCCACAAAGGATCTGGTGCCCGACCCGGCCCATTCCTCGGTGGGGCGGTAGAAGTAGATGGTGGGCACGTAGACGGCGGTGACCATCTGGTCCCAGTCGCCGAGCTTCATCGTGCCGGTCCATGGTTCGCCGGCTGGTTTGACGCTGTACTTGCCTATGATTTTCACGTCCGCCATGGGATTAAAGTAGGTAAGATACTCTTTCGATTTATGGTGAATTTGAGGTCAGCGAGAGTTTGTGATATATTTATAAGGTCCTTTTAGAACTTAGATTGCTTGAAATGCAACTTTTTCTACAGTTTAATCATTATTTGCATTAATATATGTAGTGTATACTTTTTCCTTGTTATTGCTTAGCTTTGAATTTTTTCAACGGAAGTCTCGCTCGTGCTTACAATATACTGTACAATTTAACCCAAAAAAAAAACTATACAATTTAATTTTTATGTATAGTGTCACCGGTTACAGCTTAAAGGACTAAAAGAATACACTTAAAATAACACGCTTAATTTATTATGTCTAATGTCTATATCAGAATTCTTTCCTTATATAAACTTTTTACGGTAATTGTAGACTTTTAAGTTAAAAGAAGATTTTTAAACTGATAGAAGTTTTTTTCTAACATAACATCAATAGTATAATACTAATGTTTTTTTCTAATCAATAGTATAATACTAAAGGAGAAGTCGTTTAAGCCATTTGGTGGTTTCTCCTTTAATGTAGGATTTTTTAGTTACGTAATAATTAATTAAGTTATTTTATATATTTAATCCTACGTGTCAATTTCTCGGATTTTTTGATTTTCTTTTAATTTCATATAAATACGAATCGGTTGAGATATTCTCGATATTATGGTAATTGGTTAGTTTAGATATTCATTAGATAAGATTAAAATAAAATCATATTTATTTTTTTAATATAAATAATAAATATGAGTTTATCTATTCAGATTTTTAGGATTTTAGCTTTCTCTTCACGCCATCACTTTCTATATATAATCTATGTTCTTTTCTTCTAACTTTTTTTTCTTTTTATGATTGATACAAATCACCCATTGACAAAGTTGATGAAATTGATGGTAATGCTCTCTAAATTTTTTTTATACGGAGTAGTAATTTTTACAATTCCAAAACACAATTGCAATCTCTTTTCATTAATGTTTTGCCCTATTAATACTTTTATTTTCTCCATGATCTCCTAATTTGTATTCAATTTAATGTAATACAGTGGTTTAGAGCTTGGTGCAATACCACGTAGTATATACAAGCAGGTGTAAGTCACTTGGCAAATCTGAGTTGAGAGGTGACAATGTAGTGGCCGATGGAGTACTTGATCGAAAACAGAGAGCACCAACAAAGAGAACGAGTACTGGGATAGTCCATCGGTGCCGATTTATTCCCCTTTGATCTACATGCAAATATAAGCTTGAAGGCTCCTTGTAGTGAAACCAATTTGATATTCGAAGTTGACAACTCCCTTTTCAATCTGTGAGGTAATCTATTTTTATTTGAGTTGGATAAATTAAGAAAATGTTTTTTTCTATACGGGGAATCTTATTCTATGTCCCAAATAGAAAAATTGTACATGTAATGCTATGTTAACAAAAAATAGGTGAAGGGTGGTGATTTGTTAATAGAGTCTATTTAAGGGGTGATTTATGTAATTTTAAATTTAAGGGGAGATTAAGTGAAAATTCCTAGAAGTTATAAATTTCCCAAATAATTTTGTATAGCATGACTCCTAGTCTCCTACACAGTGTAATAGGTTGTTCAATTCACTACTTTTATAGTGGAATCTACTGATTATCATTTAATCATCTTTCACCTACTTCCCATACGATGTTAGGTTTGTTTCCTTTTCAGATGGAACGGAAGAAAGTAATGCGTTGGCATCAATTTAGTAAATTAATCTCAAACAAGTTTGAAGTTTTATGTACGTATATCTCCCTCCGGGGTGGAAATGGGTCGGGTGATGGATGGGTGGACCCATTTTTTCACCCGACCCATCACAAAAAAATTTCACCCGACCCTTCACCCACCCGTCTAATGTTTCACCCACCACCCGACCCGTCGGGTGAATCGGGTGGGTCGGGTGGTTAATCGGGTGAAAGAAATTCAAAGAAAATGAGTCACAAGACATACCCAAAAATCATTCATATTCGATAATTTTATAAACCATGTCAACGTATGAATCTTACTAAATGAATAAAAGACTTATTCATACATTATATCACTATCCTTAACTTACAAAATTAGTATTAGAAGTTTAATATATCAAACTAAATGAGATGAATTCAACTCGGTTACTAGATTTAAAATAAATTAAAAAAAGTATAGAAAAACTATGTCCTTAGAAATCAGACTCAAGTGTCATTTCTTTAATATCTTTGCATAGAGAGAATTATTGTTATAAATCTCATGACAAATTGGGAAAATACGATTTGGTTAATCATGGAATAATGCAGTAAATGCTAACAAAGTCGTTGGAAAGAGCCAAATTGCTTACACTCTATATATATTTTATAGAGTTAAATCATGGAATAATGCAGTAAATAAAAGAAATTTTAAAAAGACATAGAGTTAAATAATGCAATTTTATATATATTTTTTTAGACCTTCTTAAACAAGAACACTTGAAAAATGGAGAAACTAGAGGTAGAAAATGAGAAATATATTAGTTATATTAAATTATCTTATTTATACACTAGCCTCTTTTTTTATAATAATCGGGTGGGCTAACGGGTGGTTAAGCGGGTCGGGTAATGGGTCGGGTGATGGGTCGGGTAATGGGTGGAAACTATATCACCCATCACCCATTTCACCCGACCCGTCACCCATCCATCACCCGGTTTTTTTCGGGTTTTCACCCTAATAATCGGGTCGGGTGGGTCGGGTGAATCGGTCACCCACGGGTGATTTCCAGCCCTACCTCCGATCCAAAATAAGTGTCGTTTTAGACTTTTACATTTGATACAAAATAAGTGTCGTTTTATGTTTTTTAGGCAATATAATAGATTGATTAATAAAAATTGTTATTGAAAATTGTATTTATTGACTAATTTTTATTTCAAACTCTTCACTTATTGGTTGAAAATGTTAGTAAGCATTTAATAAATAATAAATCTAGAAAAAATGTATAAAACCAATGGTAATTAATAATTTATTTTAAAATTGTGTCAAAAGCTAAAGCGGCACTTATTTTGGATCAGATGGAGTATATATTTAGTCTTTAATAGCTAGGTGTTGGAGTTAATGCTTACTGCTTAGAGAAGATTACATCTCACATGGAAAGTTCATGTGTATCCTAAAGGGTTTTTACATTGAGAGGTTGAAGAAAAATTCCATATTTAAAACTCTATCTTCGAGCGTATTAAAAATTTTCATGTTTCGTCCTCTCCATCGTAAGGAGTTTCTTTCTTCTTTTGGTTTCTTTTGATAAGTCGGACGTTGGTTTGGTTCTTTACAAAAGTATAGTTCTCATACTTAGCGTTTCGTCGTATTTGGTTTCTCTTCAAGTAACGAGTTCCTCTTTGAATTCTCATTCATATAAACCTTTAAACACTTATAAAAAATTTAAAAAACTAATTACTTTAATTTATTTCCGACATCCTCAATTTTCATTTTGGCCAAATTGAAGTTAGGATCTTTGATTGGAAAGATATCTTAATTCTTGTATATTATTAAAAAAATTCATCGACAATATCATTAGGGCTTCTTCATTAGCCTCGGTGTTCTTGGTTATGCATATTTAATTCATTTTCTTAATACTCGCTCAGTCGCTCTAGGATTGTTTAGGGTTAGTGTTTTGATGACAAATGTAAGATTTTATTAGAAGGTTTTTTTTTCAAGAAATTGTTTAAATTTTAAAATTGTGGCAATCCAGAATTTAAAATGGTGACAATCTGATATGGAAAGCTAAAAGTCGTTATTAGTGGCAAATAATTATCCTAATTATTTGGCTCTAAATTCTCCATAATTCATGTGCCACTCCCTAAAACATCCTACAAACTTGACCGGAGGTAGTATTTGATTGTCCTCTTTTTTTTTCCTTTCAAATCATCATCCTTCTGTTGATCGGCTCTCACTTACATTTATATGAAGGGAAGAGAGGGTTATTTAAGAAAGAAGACCAATTTTACAATTTTAAAAAAAATACTCCCTCCGTTCATTAATGTATGATGTTTAACTTCTGACACGATTTTTTAGAAGTTTAAAATTTTATAATCGATCTTTCTCTCTTGTACTCTTAGAGCATAAATTAAGAAGTCTAATTGAGAAAGATTTCTTACCAAATAAAGCATCACCACTAAAAATCAATATTAAAAAAGGCTAAAATAATTAAATTGTGGGGAATCATTCCTAATTAACTTTCTTATCCTATGCGGCGACTATGCCCCATAGAAAATTTGTAAATAAGTGACTTTTTAAAGTCACTTTTTAAAGTTGTGCACATTTTTTTAGAACAATAAAAAAATATATAAAATATTTTTTAAATTAATTTTTTTAAAATAGTATTATACGGAGTATTTATTACTAATAAGTATGATATTATTTTCAAAATTTATTAAAAAATTGAATATTTATCTATTTTTACCATCCTAAATAAACCTGTCTGATTTTAAAAAAATCACTTACTCCCTCCGTTTGGCAAAACTTGTCATTTTAGAGTGTTATTTTTATTCAAAAAAACTTGTCATTGTAGGTATTTTGCTCTTCACTTTACAAAAATACCCTTGATATGATTGATGGTTTGTTATTTGTAGTTTTCGATAAAGTAAAAAAAGAGGGTAATAATTGAGGGTAAATTAGTACATTTGTTAATTGCCTTAAAACTTGTGAAAGAAGCTAAAATGACAAGTTTTGCCGAACAGAGGGAGTATTTACAAACGGATGGAGTATAAATTTTTTATGAATTCTTATAAAAAAAATCAATTGCGTCAATTTTTTTTAAAAAAAATACTCTTTCTCATTACAATATGGAGAAGGAATTCGAACTTATGATTTATTAGACACTATGTGTCATCCTTACCAACTAAGCTAATAAGACTTGAAAAAAAAATACTATGATATTTTATAAAAACATCAATTTCTTATCAGTTCAAGATTATATTTTCGAAAAAAAGATACCTTATCAAAGTATGGTGTATTTTAGACCAGTGTTCTAAAAATCGCGCCTAGGCGGGAGGGGGCCTAGGAATTTTTAAGCCTAGGCGGCCCTCTAGGCGGAAATCTGCCTAGGCACCGCCTAGAAGCCGCCTAGGCGCCGCCTAGTCTTGCCTAACCCGACGATTATTTAATTTTATCTTTTGGGCATGTGATTAGTCAACTTAGGGTTTTTTTTATTTCCCAAGTCGAGATATATTTGCTTTTGAGTCAAACTTATGGTTTTGAATTTTAGGAGTTTTAAAGTCGTTAGTCGGACACGTACTTTTGCGTTTATTTACTTAAATGTTAGTTAAGCACCGTAAATTTGGGTTTATGAGTGATATTATGGATTATTACTACGTATTACATTACATGAATCATTGACATGTGTTATACTTTAAAAGATGAGAAAATAATCAAGTTTATTCTAAGTCCGTCTAGGCACCGCCTAGGCACCCGCCTAGCCATCTAGGCGCTAGGCGGTCACCCACCGCCTAGCGACCACCTAGCGCTTTTTGAAACATTGTTTTAGACACAGAACATGCACCCGTGGTGTGACTTTATATATGTTTAAAAAACCCCAAATTGGGAGCCCTATGATTTTATTATAATTGGGTAACTTTACGGGAAAATCGATAAAATTTCAGCAGTAATCGGCCGATAGCAAGTTGTCCTTTTGCAGGTAATAATCACTTTAATTTTGGTTTCTCCATACTTCCCCATACACAGACTCTCTCTCCTACACGCCTCTCCTCTCTAGTCTCTTCTCCTCCACAGCGTCGTTCTTAAGCTCATTTATTTATTTTATTTTATTCTTTTTTTTAAAAAAAGAAAAGCTGACAGCAGTGTTTGGTTCGGATTCTTTGTTGTGTGGTGTGAGTGGTGGCGCCTCTTTAAATTATTGAGCTTTGGGGCGGCGAAAGGGTATCTGTCAACTAGCAAAAGGGGGTTTGTTTTATATATAAATCCTGTTTGGGTCTTTGATGGCTGACCCGAATCCTGAATTGGGTTGTTTGGATTTGCCTGCAAAGAGGCCGAGAGAGGAAGAAGAAGAAGAAGAAGAGGAGAAGAAGAAGATGTGTGACAATGGAGCAGCTCAGGAGGACTCCTCCAACGGCAATGACTCCTCCTTGTCTGCAATCATGCCTGGCTGGTTCTCTGAGATTAGCCCAATGTGGCCTGGTTTGTTTCCCTTTCCTTCAATTTCATCCTCTAATTTTTCTGTTGCTACTTCAATTTGGGGTTTTCAGATTTCTCATATTTGATTGAATTGCAGGTGAAGCACACTCACTAAAGGTAGAGAAGGTTCTGTTTCAAGGGAAATCATTGTACCAAAATGTCATGGTCTTTCAGGTATTGCTGTTGTGTTGTGTTGTGATGATTTGTTGGAGGCTTTAACAACTTGTACTTGTAGCCATTAAATTGTTGGTTGGTCCTTTCTGCAGTCCTCTTCATATGGAAAAGTTCTTGTTTTGGACGGTGTCATTCAACTCACTGAGAGGGACGAGTTCGCTTATCAGGAGATGATCACTCATCTTCCCCTTTGCTCCATCCCTAACCCTAAGAAGGTTCTTGTTTTTCTCACTCTTGCTGTATTAATGTCTTGGTTCCTGTTGTACTTGCCTTTGCATTTGGGTCTCTCGAAAATACTGTCTTGACTAGTTCGGGTTAAGGTTGTGTACAGTTCGACTCCTAGATCCTACTTTATTGCAGGATACATTAGGTTGTACTTGTCTTCGCATTTCGTTTCTGTTGCTTTTGGGTCTATCGAAAACACTGTCTTGACTAGTTCGGGTTAAGGGTGTGTACATTCTGACTCCCAGAACCTACTTTATTGCAGGATACATTTAGTTGTGGCCTTTGAGGATCTTGTATGGTAGGGTATTTATCCGTCTTTCTGTTCTTCAGGTTCTGGTCATTGGCGGAGGAGATGGTGGAGTCTTGCGTGAGGTAGCTCGTCATCCATCCGTCGAGCAAATTGATATCTGTGAAATTGATGAGATGGTTGTAACTGTAAGTAGATCAATATGACCCCTGTTTCGAAAGCTTGCCATCAGAGGCTTTGTTTTGATTCGAGTTATTCCTCATTGTAGGTGTCTAAGGAGTTCTTCCCTGATGTGGCCATTGGGTTCGAGGATCCCCGAGTAAAATTGCACATTGGTGATGGTATGGATACCACAGATCAATGCTTGTTCTACTTCGTCTACCGATCAATATGCTACTTCGTTCTCTTCATTAACTCGTCGCCTGTGTGCGTTATTTGAAATCTTCAGGGGTTGCTTTCTTGAAGGCTGCTCCTGCAGGAACTTACGACGCCGTTATAGTTGATTCGTCTGATCCCATAGGTAAATTTTGTGTGCATCATATGAAATAAACCCTCAGTAATGAGATAGGAATCAATGGTGCATTGCTACTGCGGACAGTTTGATGAATTCTTGGGTTTGATACTGATCAGGTCCTGCTCAAGAGCTCTTTGAGAAGCCATTTTTCGAGACAGTTGCCAAGGCTCTTCGACCCGGTGGTGTTATGTCTACCCAAGCCGAAAGCATATGGCTTCACATGCACATCATTGAAGATATTGTCGCAAACTGTCGCCAGATCTTCAAGGGTTCCGTAAGCTACGCATGGACCACTGTACCGACATACCCCAGGCATGTGTTTCTTACCACCAAATTAGCTAGATGTCGTAGTCTCAAGACGGTTTATGATGCCATATGATTTGATGTTATACCCTAAGCCGTTTCCGAAAACTTGCAGTGGCGTAATGGGTTTCATGCTTTGCTCTACCGAGGGCCCTGAGGTCGACTTCAAGCACCCAGTGAACCCGATTGATGCAGTTGAAGGCGATGTCAATGCCAGACGACCTCTAAGATTCTACAACTCAGAGGTATTCTATGCAAAACCTTGTTATATCTCTAATTCTCGCCACACGATTGCCCGTTTCGAGTTAAATTGATCTTTTTCTGGTTGTGTTTTTCCCCACGCACAGATACACTCTGCTGCATTATGCTTGCCAACATTTGCCAAGAAGGTCATTGGTTAGACAACAGATCCAGTCACACTGTCGATCGACAAACCAAGTGTTGTTTGTGTTAGAGAGATCTGCATCCTTCAGCTTCTTTTTTGCACCCCTTTGTTATGAGTTATGGCTTGTGAGCATAGATTGTTAGGATGAAGCAGTACATGCTTGCAGTGAAAATTAAGGAATTTTAGCATCTTTCAGCTTTAAGAATTTTGCTTTGCAACTACAATAACAAGACTTGCTTTTTGCTACTTAAAGTGATTCACTCGTTTCAACTGTTGAGATTTTTGTGCCTTTGTGGCATCATCAATGCATTATAAGTTGAAGAATCATCATTTGAGTTTTCAAGTGGAGGATTTCTTCACTTTTTTAAGGGATTTCATTTGAGATTGGATTTGGCTGCCACAAAGTAAAAGGAAGTTGAACCAATTAAAGTCAAATTTGATTCCTTCCTCAAAAGGGATGGGACTAATGAATTGTCCAGCCAGGCTAAAATCCGAGAAGAAAATCTTTCGTAAAGATGCTCTAGGATGATCTATTTCTCGACCATGTTTTCTTTCACTTTTAGTAAAAGGCGAAAGAATAGTTTGCTTTGTGCTCACTGCGTGGCTGCGTTTTTTTCTTTTACTTTTTTATATAAAGAGAAAAAGCACCTATTGAATAAATGATGGCTCATCAGAGATGAGATTTGAGAAGATGGCTCAGCAGCGACCATGCTCCATGCATCGTGGGCATATTTGTCCAGGCACTGCTAGTGCCTGGACAATTCCATAAACAAATCATGGCAGACCTCGGTTTACTGTTCAATCCCATAAACAAACTAACCTTCAGTGCAATTCAGCCCCCTCGATTACTGGATGTATCAAAATTGCATGCACAAAAGCAACCCCCCTGCCGGATTGAGAAGGTTCATGCTTCAAACACACCAGAATTGCACCAATTATACAAATGCTGTACAACACAACTGGTAAATACAAAGGCAAACAAAACCAAGGGAACAA
Organism: Persicaria maculosa; assembly: GCA_963922045.1. Lineage (NCBI taxonomy): Eukaryota > Viridiplantae > Streptophyta > Magnoliopsida > Caryophyllales > Polygonaceae > Persicaria > Persicaria maculosa. The sequence continues at coordinate 54,513,370 of OY998270.1, forward strand.
TAGCTAGATCAATACTCGTGTTCATTCAACCCTAGAATTAAGATGGAAGTCCATGATATTCAAGATATAGCAGAACCAAAGACAAAAGTATGCAAATAATTTCACACTTCAAAGCCTGTGTCGGCTACAAAAAGGAAACATGTTTGTGGAGCTGGACAAATGATCAGACAACTCAGCCGAAACCTTGTGCATTCCCCAATCAAAACTTTATGCAATCAAACAAGCCGGTATTCCCTAAACTGTTCAAAAAATGGCTGGTCGCAGATTTTTTTTTCAATTAACTTCTCTTGGGTGAGGGCAGGGTCGAAGATCAGAGATGAAAATAGACAATGAATTCAACAAGAAAGGATAAGCCCTACCTAAAAGGAATGTTTATGTTTGATGTCTAATCTACAAGGAGATGCTTAGCCACTACTTGGCCTTTTTTCTAAAAGGATAATTCATGAACAATGACTAATAAGCTAGCTTAAAATCTCCAAAAGCTACTCAAAAGAACTCTTGGAAGGTTTTAAACTAGCTTATTATATTAGATTTTCATAAATAAGCCTTCCAGAAAGGTTATGAGCCTATTTAAATAGTAAAGCAAACACCCTCTAGGAATACCCAGACGACAATCATGCAAAGCCACCAAGTGCCTAAATCAGAAAGACTGTCCAAGCAAGATTTGAATAGGGGACAAGAGAATAAATGCAAGTTAACCTTACCTGCAAATCTCTTGAAAATGCAGTAGGGATGAAGGCACTGCTAGTCTCCTCATTTAACAAAGTTGGTTGATGTTTCACACAGGAGAAGAGTGTATGTTAAACAGCAGAAACATGCAGGGCAACCACTGTCCACTCGTGAAAAGCATGCACGCAAGTTATGACTGCTTGTGTTCCAGTCTTTGATGTAGACATGAGTATATGGACTGGCTAGAAACAAAGAACAATCGCCTTTGATGATTCTTAATATCAACCTTGTTGTACCAATTAGTAGAAAGCAATGGACTAGTAGGTAGAGCATCAGAGGCTTTACCATCTGTGTTGGCTCTAAAGGTGAAAACTCACAGAAGATGAGCAACGACAAGCAGATGACGGTTCAGGAAAGGAGGGAGAACGACAAGCACATGACGGTGCAGTAAAAGCAGGGAGCAACGACAAGCAGATGGCAGTGTAGGAAAGCAGGGAGCAACGACAAGCAGATGAGATGTCACGATGCAGTAAATCAGGGAGCAACAAGCAGATGACTGTGCAGGAAAGCAGAGATGGTTCAGCAATAAGCATCAAAAGATGAAACGATGCCAATAGAGCCCATGCAACAACCTCAAAACAAACAATGGGGAAACTTCAGAAATACTGATATTAAACATACTAGTCACACAGATTATTTAACTTATAAACATTAAAAAGACACATTGATGTAATTAGAACAAAGAACAAAGACCTTCGAAGTTCAGCAACTCGCAGAAAGCAAGCTGATGCCGAAGGAAGCCAAATCCTTTCAACACTAGACCTCCATTGAAGACATGCAAAACAAAGTTTTAGCAAACTCCGTCGTCTACGCCAGGCACACAGAATATAAAAATAAGCGTTGATCAAGACTCCTACTAATACTAAAATATGATTAGCATCCTCGACTGCTGCTCAGCGATTAGATTCTTCACCCCTCTCAGCTTTAGTCCCTAGGAGCAAAAAGATTGTATCAGATAATGATGAAAATGAATTGATCAGCTTGAAGATAACAGAGTGAAAAAACATGTGGATTCCTATATGTAACAAGTACAGTGAGAAAAGAAGGTGGCTAAATAGACAGCAGTAGTAATGCCCAGACATATGACTTCAGGAGAAAAGATTAATCCAACTTCTCAATTTTGAAGAAATCAGCTTAAATTTAGCATATCTTAGCCATCAAACATTAAACAAGTTAAACAGCCTTACTAAGATTTCTGCAATCCCAACGCCCCTTATCCACTAAATTGAGAAAAAAGCTTGTAGCTAAATATCCAATGAAACAAAAGGCTGACAACATGCAAAACTAGAAAGAAAAATTGGTATGGAATTCTCGAGCAGAAAAGTTAGAAGTTGGAAGCATGAAGAGTACCCATTAGCATAAGGTGAAACACGGCGAGGGCGGCGATAAGGAGGAGATCTACTGTAGCTGCGCTCACGTCTGTATGGAGGTGATATACTTCGTCGTCGTGGAGGAGACCTCCTGGTAGAAACGGAACAATAGGACATTAAAAGATAAAATAACAAGGTATTTTCCATTTTTGTCTGCAAGTATTTCGCTCTCTGAAGGTAGGTAAGCAGAATGTGGAACTTCACTTTCATTAAAATTCACGCATGAATCCTTAAAAGCTGCTGGTGCACCTCTTTTGAAATTATAAAAACAAATAACTAACTTCCTACAGTAATAAACAACAATAACAAAAATACAGCATAATGGGTAACATGGAGAACCTGCCTACCAGGGTGGAGATATTGATATTTGACTAAACATGGTAGAAATGGGGAAAAACTAATAGAATTGGTAATTGGGTATCACATCCTGCCATGGGTTACACCTCCAAATTCAATGAAAAGACAGTTTAAAGGCCATAATTTGCTTTAGAAACTAGACATCAAAATGGAAGCAATTCATCAACAAAGAATCTCAATAATGCCTTAAAAATAAACTTCGGCCAAAACAAGAGCAATAACATCAAGATGAAGAAACGAAAAGTCAAATCCCCAAAATGTTAAGTACTTGTAATACACTCAACTGCAAGATCCAGGTCTATGGTACTAATATTAAAGTTCCATCTAGACTCTAAGATATGCAGCTTTTAATGAATCACAAAACATTAGGAAAGAAGCTAAGAATATGGAAAAAAAAAAGTACAATAATGATAATAATAAAAAATGATAGAAGAAGCTGGGATGTAAAATGCAGTTTTAATCACGGATTCTATCTTGGGATGATCCCAAGATAGAAGCCGTGATCAACAAAGAAGATGATAACTAACAAACGCATCCACAACCTTAAGCATACCTCCGATCATAACTTGGACTTCTACGACGTCTAATAGGGCTAGGACTTCTGCGGCGGCCACGTGAACTAAAACGGAGACGACATTCCCGGGCAAAATGACCAGGCTCACCACATTCATAACACTTCGAGTCCTCACCACCACCCCTTCCACGGCTGCCGCCCTTACCCATATGAGACATTTCCACACGCCATCCATTCTTTCCTGTTAATGAAAATACCTTTATCCTTTATTAATGAAAGATCAGGAATCTCGCTAATTGCTAGCATAAAATAAGCTTTTCAAGTATAAACAGAAAATTAATGAAAGATAGTGTAATAAGCAAAAAGCAAATGATAACATTTCATAATAAGATAGCAAAATACAACACTCAGGAAAAAATCATGAGAAGATTAGGGAACACAGACACTCAAAACCCAGATGAATCTCAAGATTCCCATATGAATTCTTGAGAATTATCTAAAACGTGGTGAATTACAGTGAGACAACCATCAACCGAGCCAAGGCATGAATTTTTACAATTCTTACTTTGTAATGAATAAAAGGACAGGATTGAAAATAGCAACATGTAATAGCATCGTGTGCAGATAAAATTTCAACCACATACCATCTAAAGCACGAATAGCATCGAGTGCATCCCTGCGATCATCAAACTCAATAAACGCATAACCTGGAGGTCTTCGAGCAACCCACACACTACATCCATTTGATTCGAAATTTTAATAGAATAATGGCAATGGAGATAAAAACAAATTCTATAACACAAGGGAAAACCAAGACAGTGAAATGTAAATGCATGTAAAAAATAACACAATCCAACAATTACTAGCTGAATGAAGAGACAATCCACAGTGATTTTGTTCGAGCTACAAAGCAGAATAAGGACTCCAAGTTAAATGTGTTTATCATATATGAAACAATTCATGTGACCAAGATGATGAGCATAAATTTAAAGAGGTAGAAAACAAAAAATTGGCAATACGCCACCAATTTCAAGTTTGGCAAGTTAAATTTGAGCACCATGTATCATAAAAGTGTTAGGTAGCCATCAAAATATGGCATTCGTATTGGTATTAAATCCACCAACCCGTTGCTTGGCGTTTGGAATGGTCAAATATAGATATCAAATTGATACGGTAATGACTTCAAGCAATGCCTTCATAACTACAATGATCCTCACACAATTTTTTTACCAAACACCAACGATCAACTCCATGTCAAACCGAACAAACTTCATATCCATTCAAATTGACAAAGGAAACCCAAAAAAACAAAGGGACTAACACAAAACCCGCAATGTAAACAAAAACTACTTTCTTAGTTTTTTTCCAACTTTTTTCAATTTATAGGGTTAAAGTGGGTTGAATAACACTGACATACCAAAATAATCACTCGAGACAAATCATTAAATGTAACAAATACCGAAAAAGAAGTCTCCATAATTAAGAGCAATCAAACGCGGGGAAAGCGAGAACTAGAGGAAGAAGAAACCTGCGAAGGACGCCATAGATGCGAAACTCGTCTTCAAGCTCTCGCTCAGTAACGCGAGGGTCCAAATTACCAACATATACTCGAGACATCGTTTTCGAACCTGAGAAATTAAAAACTTCATAAGAATCGACAACTGAAACAGGGCAAAAGAAGCAAACCCTAACTTTTGAACCGGAAGATTAGGGTTCCGCAGTACTAATTATACAACCGAATCAAAATCAAGGAGAAAGAGCGAGAGATGATCAGATGAACAGAGATAGAAAATTACTGAAAATAGTAGAAAATATTTTACCGGAAGGCCACAACGAGGGTCCTGCAAGTGAAACCCTCTCTTCTCCCTCCCCACAGAGCCGTGAAATATCAGAAATCACGATTCGCTTTACTGTGTTTAAATACCCTGCGTACGGAACTGAACTTTCTCGAATGTTAAATGAAGGGTAAATTACAGAAAATCGCCATTAAAATACATTATTTTCACAAACCGCCCATGATTTGATTGTTTTTAAAAAAAACACCTATAAGTATAACCCATTGAATAAATTAAACCTTGTTATGAAATAGGCAGAGTATTATTTAAACTATTTTGCATCCTTTTTTTTATCATTTTATTCCATTGAATAAATTGTGTATATTTTTTACACCCCTCTTTTAATGACTAAATAATTTAAACCTTGTTATAAAATAGGCAGAGTATTATTTAAACTATTTTGCATGCTATTTTTTTTTTATCATTTTACTCCATTGAATAAATTGTGTATTTTTTTACACTCCTCTTTTAATGAGTAAATGATTTATATTTATCTTTATATTTTAATTATAATTAGTATTTTAAAATGTTAAATATGTATTCCTCATTATAAATTTTTATTATGCACATTTTGATGTTAAAAATATAATTTTGACATCAATTTTAAAATTTAATTTTTCAATTTTGTGGTTAATTTTTTTATAATTTATTGCTAAATTCAATTGCATTTGTCACTGGATTTAAACTTCAATATTTGAATTGATTTTTTTACCATTAGATGTGACTTTTTTAATAAAATTTAGTGAATAACTTTAATTTATACTGTATTAAATAAAATTTAGTAATAAAAATAAATAAAATAAAAAGTCATATATGAGGCCATACCCCTATCTTCTTATTGGATAAAACTATCATCCTCTTTCTCAAAAAATATGAATGTATACATAAGCAATCTAGGGCTCGTTTGGTTAAACGTGGGAAGTATAGTTTCCAGGAAGTTAACTTCTTAGGAATTCAATTCCCGTAAATTGAAAATCATGGGAATTAAGAAATTGTGTTTGGTTTTGGATTTTGGATTATAAGAATTGAAATAAGAAAATATAATTTTTCTATTAAAAATGGTGGAATTGGAACTTACCTAGGGGGCTAGGTAAGTGCACTTCCTCCAAAGTGGGGGAATTTAAATTCCCGGGAATTCAACTTCCTAAGTTGTTCTGTAACAAAAAAAAAGAATCAAACGCTGACATTATCTCCAATTCCTGAGAATTTCTACTTCCTGTGTTTTTGGAATGTCAACCAAACTAGCTCTAAAGCAATCATTGTATCTCAAAATGGTTTAAAGGAAAATTTACAAAAAATCACCCCTTACATATGGGAAATTTCTTAACCACCTCTTAGATTCGAAATTACATAAAACCACCTCTTAAATGGTCTTCGTTAACAAATAACCACCCTTCACCTATTTTCGTCAAGCTAGCATTAAATATATTTTATTTCATTATTTTCCAACTTTAAATATGGGTCTGATCCATATTACTTGTTAGGGATAACCTTTTTAATAAAATAAAAAAATATTTATATATATGGAGAATTCTCATACCTTTTGCCTCAAAATATTTTAAAATTTTTAAAAATTAGTTTATTGATTAATTGTGTAGCTAAAAATGTAACTAAAATAATTATATCTCTTTTTTTAAAATTTAAATAATATTTTGAAATTTTATAAACATTGTTACACACAAATCGGGATAATACACTTCTAGGTTGTATTTATTTGTTTTTATATAAAAAAAAGTAAAAAATAATCCCTCAAATGCAATCCAAACCTTAAATTCAAAATTTAAATATATTTATAATCAAGTTTTGAGTTTAAAAATATTAAAATACAATATATTGAATGATAGCATAACGAAAATAGATGAAGGGTGATGGTTTGTTAAGGATGACCATTTAAGAGGTGATTTTAATTTTATGTAATTTTGAATTTAAGAGGTAGTTAGGTGAAAACCCTCGTGTTTAAGGGTGATTTTTTGTAAACTTTTCTTGTTTAAAATATGTATATTGATAAGTTAGCCTAACACATACCTTGCACTAGTCCATCAAACTGGATTGTTTGTGGTCGAGGGGGTGGATATTCAATTAATTAAATTAATTAAAACATAATTGAAAATCTAACTCCTATTTTGCTATTATTATACCTCTATGACAATTTACCTATATTAAAATCATATTTCAATTATTGAATGTTTAAATTATTTTAATTAATTGAACACGAGTAGATGCGCATCTTCTATAGCCCATATTTCGGGATCTCAAGTCCATAACCCAAAATGGTTGTAATAGTGGTAGGGGAAATTGGGCCTGGCCCAGTAAGAGTTTCTTGCTCAGTTTACAACGAGGAACGAGCAGCTAGTCTACACTCCTACATAAGGCTCTAAATTAAAGTCTAAATCTAAACCCATCATACTTAAAGATGTGAAGCCTTTCATGGTTCGAATTTGATCAAAATTTATACATGTGCTCAACTAGATCTAAAGCTAGTTAAACAGAACTACTTTCATGTGTTTTGTTTGAATATATTATATTAATTTTAATATTTCCTATTTTTGGTAATGTAGGGGGAAATGATGATTTTTATGATAATTATAGGATTTGTTAGTCAACGACAGGTTGGCAAACCAGCTAGCTTTTCGGAACTTATAGATTTAATATTATATAGTTTGAAATGAAATAACTATAAAATTTTAGTTTAATTAACTTTGAAATAAGAGCTTTTCAACGACTACTTATGCAAACATTTCGAAGCTTTTGGTTTTCTATTCATAAGATCCATCAACTATATCTTAACAAATAGCTTTATCAAATATTATACTAGCTTATTATCACATATTTAATACAAATAATCAATCAGTTCAACTATTTTTTATATCAAATATAACCCTAATCCCAATGTGCGTCGAATGTGTAATTTGTATGGTTTGATACATTTTTCAAATATTTTTGTAGGACACTTCACACACCCTAAATATAGTCCTATTTTTCAAATATTTTTGTAGGACACTTCACACACCCTAAATATAGTCCTACAAAATAATGAATATTTGTAGTGCTTTTTATGGGAGATACTTTTTTTTTGGGTAGGTTTTAGGGGAGATACTAATACTACCATCAAAGACATTAGGAAACCAACATGCCTTTTGTTTTTATATAGAAAGAATGCTTTGAAGTTTGAACAGTGCCTGTCTACCAGCTGTAAATGGGCCCAGCCCACTCCCAATAAGTATATTACGGGTATAATCTACTCATTTAAAGACGCTGCCAACAAAGGCCCTAACTAAACTCCAAAAAATGCAAAAATAAAATAAAATAAAATAAGGTTTCGTTTGGTATAAGATTATACTAGTACAATTCTTGCGCCATGGCGCGGTTTTTAAAACTAAAATATTAATAAAAGTTAAGATAAAAATCATAATTTTTTTTACCATAAATATATCCTATAATTATCTTAGAAAAATACTTTTTTATAAAATCTCACGTAAAGTAGAATACATATATAGATATTTTAAATCACTCGATAATAATAATATTAATATCCTTATAAATTTATTTAAATGTGATGTGTCATAACCAATAGTTATATTCAATGTTTTGAATTAAGCCCAGTAGTTAGTAAATAAATTTGAGTTAAGCACAATAATTATATTAGATTGAATTCAATATTTTGAATTAAACCCAATAGTTAGTAAATATGTTAAGAATAAAAAAAAGTGATTGGTTTAAAGAGATAAATGGAATAATTAAAAAATAATAATTAAAGGAAATAAATAATTAAAAAGGGCAAAAAACTTAATTTGTGGAAATGAGAGGATTAAGGAGAAGATGACACATAAGTATTAAATATTAAAAATTAAGAGTATAAATATAGATTCAATGTTTTGAATTAAGTCCAATAGTTAGTAAATATGTTAAGAATAAAAGAAAAAAATGTGATTGGTTAAAAGAGTTAAAGGGAATAATTAAACAATAATAATTAAAGGAAACAAATAATTAAAAAATGGCAAAAAAATTTGATTGGTGGAAATGAGAGGATTAAGAAGAAGATGACACATAAGTATTAAGTATTATAAATTAAGAGTATATATAGATATAGATATATAGATAAGGTAAATGAAATGAAAATAAATTTTATATTTTTTCATAAGAAATAAGATAAGATGAGTAATGATAGTACAAGAGATATTATTAACCCTTATTCAAATGGACGGTTTGAAGGAGGGAACAAAATAAATTTTGTATGGATAATTGGTAGATAAGAGTAATGATTAAAATTTCTAACAATATATTTTAAATTGCGAATAAATTATATTCATCTCGTTTTCATTTAGTTTTCTAAAATTTATACCAAATGACCCTAAAGTTGGAGAGATTGGAGAAAGAAGGTAAAGGAAGATGGGATGTCACACTCGTGCAGAAGGACCAGTGACCTGCCCTCCCCTTGCACTAAAGGGTACACTTTGCTCAATTTACCTACACAATTATTTATGTATTGTTTCAATTTCTTTATTAGTACATAATATAAAATGTTGCATATCCATATCAAAGAATATGGAGTGTGTTAGTTAGGTTGCAATGGATAGTTTTAATAATTTATAGGCTCCTATAATTTCTTATAAATATGTTACCTGCACTATATGTATGATGATATGGTATATAATCCTTTCATCAAAAAAATATGGTATATAATATAATCCTATAATTAAAAATAAATGAATGAATAAAAAGCCAAGTTGATGGTTTGTTGGGGGTGCTATGGGCGTCATTGGATTGTGACCCAAAAATTAGGTAAAGTAGAAGTTTGGGCCCCGTGCCCTGACCCGAATAATTCAAGTTCTAAGTGGGCCACCTCATCTATGTTACTATATAGTACTTCACTTGGTAGTAATGGACCGGTCAAACTATGAACTATTTCGGTGAAACCTCAACTTCTCAGTATCAGGTTATGCTATTACAACGAGAAAGAAAAGAAACTTGTGATAGAACAAACTACCATTAGTAATACATAAATTAAATTTTGATGGTAGCACCAAAGACACTGAAAAATCCTTGATTGGGTTTATCATTTGCGATCATCAAGTAGAATAGATGGCTATTGGATGGGGTACAAATTGGTAAGAAGAGTGCACTTTTTTCGGAAACATTGAGACTCAAGATGAGGCTTCTTAAGGCAAGGAATCTTGGTTTTCGACGACTGCAGATTGAGGGCGATAACCTAACCATCATCGACATCCTCAAAGGCTACTAGTCTTATCACTGGGAGATTGAGATCCTGGTTACATATATTCTCTTCATATGACTACAGGCCGAGGAGGTGGAGGTTCACCACATCTTCAGTGAAGTGAACAGGTGCATTGCTCGTGTCGCTAGGATCTTCCAAACAACTGTAACGTCATTGTTGCTCCGTGATAGACAGCTTAGTATCTACATTCGAGATGATGCTATTGGTTGGTGGTCTAGCAGAGGCCAGCCATTACCAAATCAATACTTGTATAAAGAAAAAGGTTACACTTCATTGTATTAATCGCTTATGTTAGGCATTCGGGAAAAAGGTGAATGTGCAAAAATCTAAGATGTATGTGTCTCTAAATGTTCCACTGCACTTAAGTCGAACACCGGAGATTATGGGTGGAATCTCCTCTTCCTGTGATCCGAGAACTTATTTGGACATTTCCATTATTAAGAAGCGTATGTCTAAGACACTTTTTACTCTACTCCTAGACAAGGCTAATGCTCGTCTTGTTAGTTGGAAGGGATGACTCAGTGACACTGGTAAAATCGGTACTTACATCCTTACTTTCTTATACTATGAGTACATTGTTTATCGACTTCTATTTGTGAGAATTTTCCATTTGTGTTGATCTTTTTTATAGGGAGAGTCTGCTTTTGGTTTCATGGAAAGGTCATGCACAACCTAAGATACAAGGAGGCTTGGGGATTCGATTTCTTCATAATGCTAATTTAGTTGCCTTGGGTAAGCTCACATGGCGATTGGTAATATACTTTGAGCATCTATTCTCAAAGCTAAATAGGTCAATATTGACCAAGTAGTTCATACACTCCGCCAAGAAGTATCCTCTAGCTCGATTCTATAAGTTGAAGCACTAGATTTTAAAGAAGTTGATAATCGAAGAAGACTATTAAGGCCGGTCATCAATGTTGTTAACAAAAAATGAAGTACTCCATGATAGATTTTACGAATTAGAGAGGAGATCGATATCACTCCTTCGCAAATTGAAATTTTCAAACCACTGTTTTAGAGAAGCAAATCTACCGGTGAATTTCTATATATCACCCGACCTTCTTGTAAAGGTTATAGTATAATGATATAATCACTTGAAAGGATGATCTCTTACTAGAAAGACAAGCTAATTTTTGTATATGATTAAAAAAAAGCCTATGGATGCTTAGAAAAAAAGTTAAACGAATGGATAAACAACTTTAAAAGCACGTTTAATAGCTCCTATAAAAAATCTTCAAAATGGTGATACAAATATCAAAATCTCTAAAACATTTTTATAATTTAACTCGAACAATTTATCTATTTTATAAATATATGCATTTATATCTATAAATACTATATATTTAAAACAAATTTAATTATATTATATCATTACTACCCTCTCCATTAATTAAAACATATCATTTTGGAGATGTGAACACTTTTTAAGAAAACAAAAAAATACACTTATACCCTTAATTATTAATTTACTTTTTACTTTCTTGTCGAAAACTACAACTAACACTTACATAATCATTATAAGAGCAATTTTGCATCGAGTTTGTAATTAATGGAGGGAGTATATGTTTAAAGAAAATTTTGCATTTGTAAAATAATTAATGTTTAAAGGTTTTTGGCTTGTTGCAAATATAAAGGAAACTACTCTTTCTCCAAAAAAATCTCTATTTTATATTTTTTTTCTGTATATAGGCATTTATTTTATATTTTCTTAGGCTCTGTTTGGCATACGAAGTAGCTTTTCGAAGTTCGTGGTTTTGATATTATATAGTTTTAAATGAAACAAATATAAAATTTTAGTTTAATTAGTTTTTGTAATCATAGTTTTTCATCAGCTACTCGCCCAAACTTTTCTAAGCTTACGATTTTTTATTCACATGTTTTTATCAATTACCGTAAAACAGGTTTCCCAAACACATACCAGCTTATATATTAACTTATATTTAACGCAAATAATTAATTAATTTTAGCTATCCAATCACCTTCAACTACCCAATCCGCTATCTTTTTACCAAATATAACCTAAGTAAAGATTGCATTTAAAAAAAATATTGTACATACTTTTATAAAGTCGGTAGTAGATTATCATTAACACCATATGATGAAGCTCCTACTTGTATACAGGCAACGAGGATCGTCTAGTCCGTAATTGTAGTCCATACCGTAGTCCAAATTATCTCATTGGCTAAATTGAAATTTCTAATTATTTTCTTAAAAAAGTGTTTGTACCTTATAATTTATTTTAATGCTTATCGGTCAATGAAATTAAAGCGACCATAAAAATAGACTACGGTGTTGGACTAGACGATTTTCACCGGTATACAGGAGACCTTGATGTATGTTTCTTCCACGGAACAGTGATTATAATTAATCTATAATAAGGCCACTAAGCCAACATTCGGATAAAAAAAAAAGATTATCATAACACCTGTCACGAAGTAGGGAGGACGTAGCTCGCACGCGCAAACTAGGAGCGTAATCGGTTACGTATTTGGAAAGGGCCCCACTTGTATATTACTCCACAGGTTAGTAGGAGTAATAAATGAGTGAAAGAGAAAGGTTAGCCTGCTAATCAAACCCCACTTATCTTATCCCACTTGCTTATCAATCCTTTGGCCCCCCTCTTTTGAACTTTTCCCTCTTCTCATTGTGTCGATGAACACCTCTTTTTTTTTTTTTTTTTTTTTAAGATAAGTATTCGAGTTTAGATATATTTGAAACTCGAAGGCTGACCAAGCCGACAGACGGGATAATCATTTAAAACCATAACATATAATAATACATAAAGGTGCAAACTCAAACCAACGCATTCTACAAAAAAACGAAATTAAGAAGACTTAAATCAAACTCGAAGTGGCCGAAGACGACAGACGAACACTTTTTTTTTGGTACAAGAAAATATTTGACAAATTAGGTATATATCTGATTCTCGAGAGGTTGATAAATCGGTAGACGAACTAACCATCATGAAACAATACAAGGAAAACAGAAATTATAGACATAAGGTTAAAAACATCCTACTATAAAGTGAAACCAAGGTGAAACTAAAGACCATCAAATACCCCTTAGCTTTTTTTTAATGCATGATAAGAATTAGGAAGGAGGAGCCAACATGGCCTTCCTTCCTAGCGCATCCTTACGGATGAGAACCCGAAGTTCTGAATCATTTTCCAAGCAATCGTCGGCAGGGCTACTAAAGGCGAGACGAGCGATCCTATCTGCTACAGTATTAGATTCCCTGAAAATATGACGAATAACAACATTAGAAAATGACGAAAGATCTAACTTAATGTCTGATTGTAGAAGCTCGATGTTCCAAGGACATTTTCAGTCACCCAGGAGAGCTTTAACAACCATAAGATTGTCTCCTTCGATCAACAAGTTTGGTATATGAAGTTGTTTTGCCTACAGAATCCCCATTTTGAGGCCTAAAGTTTCTGCAAATAGAACCGAAGTATTACTACATAAAACCTGTCCTAAGGAGACAATGTTGCCCATGGAATTACGCAAAACAAAACCGTAGGAAACGTCCCCTCCAGTCCGCATTAAACCATCGAATTTACGTTTAACATAATGTATTGGAGGTTTATCCCAAATACCATTCCTATTACCTTTTCGGCCATCTGTAGATATAAAAGTCTCCCTTGCAGTTGACAAAACCCGCCTGTTATTGGCTATATTTGTTTCATCTGGGTTGAAATGCTTGGCCTTAGCCCAAGAGTGGCGAGTAGTGAGGAAAAAAAACTTTCATATCAGTTATAGTAACAGAATTGACGTGGTTGAAAACTAACTGATTCCTAAAGAATCCGATAGACCACCAACAGAGAGCCAAATCTATTTACATATACTAAAACCGATGCATTGTTGCCTACGTGGCGGCGCGTGGGTGAATTTGCTTACGTGGCGGCGCGTGAGTGTATCTCGCAAAGCTTTCTCCCGTCAAAAAGGAAATCTAATAAAAATAATTAGATAATTCTAATCTAATATAATTAAAAATGATTAAATAATTATTTTATTTTACCATTAACTCATATAATTGGATAGATGGAATATCTTACATACCCTTAATTAATTTATAGCCTTAATTAGTTTCCATTCTAGGTTAGATTAATTTATAAATATATAGTGGAGTATTAATTAATCGTTATTGTGTGTTGTATTAATAAATTTAATCACTTTGATGACGATGAATTGAACTATATGTATATAGATACAAATTATAGCCATATCCATTTTCCTAACAGAGAATAAATTATGGACATACATCTTGGATATATGAATCTATCCATGGACATATTTAATATATTAAATTCAATACTACTTACATCTCATCCCAAATTATATATGGCTATCACGTCATATATATCACCCAATTGCCATATACAAATTATATTATGTTCACCCAATTCCCATCTCACCCAATTGCCATATACAAATTATATTATGTTCACCCAATTCCCATCCCAAATTACATTGACATATTTAATAATATTAAATAAAAATAATTAACAACTTTGTCCATGCAATCTAATCATATATATCATATCGGCAAATATGAGTATAGTATACCATTCCAATATATCATATATATCATATCGGCAAATATGAGTATAGTATACCATTCCAATTTATTCGTATAGATAGATAGATTTTCCTAATTAACAACTTTGGAGTTGCTATAAAAATAATACATATGATGACCATTGGATAAACCACTACCTTTTCTATTCAATCCTTTTGTTCTTTGTGTGTGCCTAGGCTTTGGAAGAAAGATTTTAGTTTCCACCTTTCTCAGGTTAGAATTTCTAATTAACAACATTTTGTGTGTTGTATTAATAGATTGACATGTTTATGGCTACGTTTTGTGTGTTGTATTAATAAATTGATGAGGGTATATATTAAAATTGACAGTGTTTGAATTAAAAACTAATCTTTCTTTGATTCATATTAAATTGACATGTTTGATGTTTACAAATATAATTTTATCTTTTGATTTAGGATTATAATGGCAGAATATGATGCTATTCATGATCTTACAACCAACAAAGAAGATGGAAAAATAAGAATTCGCATACTTCATCTATGAAAGGTTAAAGACTTCAAGTTCCATAAAATTACCCACATAGATATGATCTTCATTGATGAACATGTAACTTTATGAAAACAAGTCATGAGACCCTCTATGTTTTAATTTATATAGATATTTTTAAAATTTTCATACATATTCCTTTCGTGTTTTATAATATTTTACTTTACAAGGTTATGTTAACTTAAAAAATATTCCTTTACAGGGAGGAAAGATACAAGGCTTTATCAATGAACAATTATTAGATAATTTTTCTGATATCCTAAGAGAGGGTGGGCTATATATTATCAAGCATTTTCGTGTTGGGAGAAACATTGGCTCATGGAAGTTAACAAAACATGGTTGTAAGGTAAATTTTACATTTGCAACATCGGTAAAAGAGTGCAATGCGGTCGTAGATATTCCCACATCATCGTTCAACTTCATTGATTTTGAGCGTATAATTAATGATAAAGAAGATCGAAGCTACTTACCCGGTACGTATGTGTGTGTGTATATATATATAAGTTTGTTCAAATTACTTATTTTATCAAAATGAATTATCTATATCTATATCTATATCTATATAAAATACTAAAACAGAGGCCTGAAACGGGCTCTGGTGCGATTTCGCATCCACGGAATTTTCTGGATTAAAACGGGATTATTTTTGCTTACATGTCATTTTCTGGATTAAAGTGCTATTATCTTTTTGGGCCACATCAATTAATAAGTCAATAGTTAGGTGAAAAATTTATCTTTTTAGATTAAATAATCTATCAAATACTACGTATAACATTGTATCTTAATTAGATAAATTTATCTAATATAATTTTTGATAGATAATATCAAAAATTTATCACCGTCAATTTGGTAGATAAGTGGGGTTTTATCTTAGTAAAAAAGATAAAAAAAAATTGAATTAACTAAAAAATTTGAATATCAAAATAAAATTAAATCAAAGTTCTTGAGATATATATACGTATACTGTATGTAATTTGATAAGTAGTACTACATAATTTGTTAATCTTCTTATAATTAACTAATTAAGTGTGAGTTATTATGATTGTTGGGATTCATTAGTTTGATTTTAATATATAAATAACGATCCCAATTTTTATGAATGTCTTTTTTATTAGATTTAATAGTATTATAGTATTTTATATTATGATATATAGTATATGTGAATATTGAATGTACGTATATTAATTCAAAGATTATATATAATAAAATTTGTTAACAAATCGCACAACGAGCGAGTAATATTGAATGTACATTTATCTTTCTTTTATTATCTATAATAATTTTATAAAGTGCAAGGTAAGGTACACTTTATATGCATGATGAACAAAAAAAAGGGGATATATATTTGAATAATGAGATTTTTTTTATCTATTCACTTATTTAATCGTATGTTATGTTTCATAAATGAGCAGGCACCATGCAGGTATCAAATTGCTTTAATACGAGGCTTATATTTGGTGAAAATATCAATGAAAATTTTGAATTAAAAAAAAGGTATTGTTATAGAATTAAATTTTCAAATTTTGGTATATATATATATATATATATATATATATATATATATATATATATATATATATATATATTAGATGGCTTGCTACATGTGGAAATAGCAATGACAATAGGGTCATTCACAACCGAAGTCAAAATTCCAATTCTCCAAGTGACCTATTTTTGAAAGAAGAAGAAAGAAAATCTTTGGATTTCATACCCAGCATAGACAAGATAAAAATATCTATCGCGCATGTATATAAAATATAGATAGATTTTACTTTTACAAATAATATTAAATATATTCTTCATCTTGCTTCATAGGAACGTCAAATTGTGAGTCTTGCAACTATTATTAGAATTGAAGATGAGCATGATTGGTTTTACAATGGCTGCAAGATTTGTGCGACCAAAGTTCAACGTCAAGGTGAAAATTTTTGGTGCAGAAAATGTGGGAAGGATGTCAACATTGTAAGTCCAAGGTAAATCAATTACACATATCTATCTATCGATCAATATATACAATAGTTAAATTTCTTTAATTACTATTCTAATACGTATTATTGTCAACTAAAATAGGTATATGGTCAAAATTCGAGTTGTTGATGACACCGACAGTGCTACTTTAGTATTGTTTGATCGAGAAGCCTTGCACCTATTCAAAATAACAGCTTCAGATTTACAGGAGAAATTTTTGGCAGAGGTTATTCTTTCAATTTTGCAATTAATACAAAAAATGTACTTATATATGGTATTAAATATACAATATTTTAATTTGATATAAATTTATTAATTTTACAGGGTGGTGAAAGTAGCAGATGCCCCCAAAGAGATGAAGATGATAGTTAATAAGAAGTATTTGTTTAGAATCGAAATCGAAAATTTTAACATAGAGAAGAACTATAAAGTGTATAAAGTGTTAAATATGACGGATGATATATGATTCCTTGATAAATCAGTTTTTAAAGAGTCCAAATATTATACATGTATATATATATTTTCGATATGCTTCTAAACTTATTACATTACTCCTAAAATATATAATGTTAGGCTCCTATCTAAAGATACTCGCAATATAATTTTTTTTTTGTAGGATTTGAACTCATATAACAATGATGACAAAAGGGATCAGACGTTACTTCTTCGTATACTACTGTCCCCCTACAAAAACGATCACATCAAACTTTGGTTTTGAGTTCAGATTCAGAAGGGGAAGATGAAAATGTCAGCCAACGGTCTTCATCAAAAAAACAAGATTGCCCGACTTTCATGCACTCGTGACAAAATTTCAGTGAAGATAGAGAAAGATGATACCTCATTCTAATTATCATGCTTTAAAATTTCCCTTCTATTGTTTTTAATATTATTTCACTTTAGACACCATTGCGTTGTTTATGGAAAACATATACACTTAATTTTGTTTACGTTTTAATAACTATATTAAATTTATTTGACATTTTAGATGTCATTTGTTCATTTTTTTAATATTATAAATTATGTATTTTTTTTTCTGTCCATACATAATTTTTATCTTTCAAATTAATGTCAAATCATTATTTTTATTACACAAATTAAAGAGAGATTTTATCTTTCAAAAATACATAATTTGAATGAAGTACAAAATATAAATATATTTTTATTATTATAAACATTTCCCTTTTTGGTCAACTGATCAATGTCCATTAGTTATTCCATCATTTTCATATGAATATTTATCAATTTATTCACGAGATGTTAGATGACACTTGAATTATTGAATAATAATTATACAATAGGATAGCTAATTTTATTTTATAAAGCTCTCAATATCAAATTATTTCAATCTTTATAATTAATTTTTTAAAATTTGACAATATACCTTATATAACATCTTACATTTAACATTATATAGTCAACATTTAATACATAGAAACAACCAACTAAATTCACCTCCCAACAAAAACAACATAACATACAGAAACATATATTCAATACACCGTAATCCCCGTGCTTGGGACGGGTCTTACACTAGTCTCCCATATTCGAGTTACCGATAGAATTTCTGATAACATTAAGGGGGATAGGTTGATTGTCCTGGTTAGTATTTATGCAAGTCGAAGGTAGTTTTATACCTAATTCATGCCTTAGCTTATCTTGATGAACAATTCAATACTCCATCCGTTTTTTTTAAAAAGCACATGCTTTTTAAATAGTAAATCTTGCTAATAAAAAAATATTATTTTAGATATTTTTGTGTACACCTTTTAAAATTGTTCTTGTAAGAATTAGAGATATATAAGGTATAGTATTCATTAAAGTAAAAAGGTGGAATAATAATTAGAGATATAATTGTATTCTTATTTATTTTCTTAAGAAATGTGTAATTTTATAAAATAAAACATTTTAATTAACGAATGAAGTATTATAGTTTTCCCGTTCAGAAAAACATAAGATATTATTTATATAAATTTTTTAAAGATAATAAAATTATAAAAAATAAATGAACAAAATATTTTATACTAAGTATAATTTTTGTCATTAATAAAAGGTGTGTGGATAATAAAAGACATATTTTATTGGATGGATGGAGTAATTAATACTCTCTCCGTTCGGCAAAACATGTCGTTTACTATTCACGCACACTTCTTTAGAATGATAAAAACTATATAAAATATCAATCTTTTTAAATTTTTTTAATAAGTTCGTACTTATTAATAGTAACAATGAAATTTTTTGAAAAATTATAAAAAAATAGATATTTTATATAATTTTTATCTCATAAAAATACGTACATAAATAGTAAAATGACATCTTTCATCGAATAAGTAATAATTCACAAAGACACAAAAGTGTGGTGTGTTAATTTTAGATTTTGACTCTGTTGGAATAACTTGAATCTATCTAATAGAGTTTATCTTTAGGGATATATTTATTATAGGTAGATTTATCTATAATAAGATATAGATAAAGATATATTTATGTAGATTTAGATTTATCCCTTTAGGCCTTATTGATATACTTATCCTAATAGGATTAGAATTAGGTAAGGCTATATAATCTCCTACAGGCCTACCCTAGAGGCATCCAACCTTGTAACCCTAATCTGTTTTGCTTCCTCTAATAAGAAAACTGGTTCTCTGCCCGTGGATGTAGGCAACACACCATTGCTGAACCACGTAAATCTCTGTGTCTTTCTTCCCTGTTATCATTCTCGTTATAACAAACTGGTATCAGAGCTTGGTTGTGATTTCTGTTGAGAATGATGTCTGGATCTGTAGTGAAGATTGACAAGTTTACTGGAAGAAACTCTTTCAGTCTGTGGCAGATCAAGATGCGGGCTTTGCTGAAACAGCAAGGTTTATGGACACCGTTGGCCGCCGACAAGAAGGGGGCAGATACAACCACCGCTGAGTACGGCCTTCTGGAGGAGAAGGCTCATTCGACGATTATGTTGTGTCTCGCAGACGATGTCATAATAGAAGTTGCTGATCAGGAAACCGCAGGCGGCTTGTGGCTAAAGTTGGAGTCTTTGTACATGACAAAGTCTCTGACGAACAAGTTGCTTCTGAAACAACGGTTGTTCGGGCTGCGTATGCAGGAAGGTACACAACTCAGAGATCAACTTGATCAACTTAACACTCTATTACTTGAATTGCGTAATATTGATGTTAAGGTGGAGGACGAAGATGCTGCCCTAATTCTGCTGGTATCCCTACCCCCCACATACGAGAACTTCGTTCAGTCGTTCGTCGTTGGGAAGGACACCATCACGTTGGAAGAGGTTAGATCGTCGCTTCACAGCAGAGAGTTGCGTCTGAAGGCAACCGCATCAGTTACAGACAATCAGGCTTCCGGGCTTGTGGCCAACGGAGGCAATTCTGATGGTAGAAGGGGCAAGAAGCAAGGTCGCAAATCAGGCCCTAAACCAGACGACGTTTGTAACTACTGTAAGGAGAAAGGTCATTGGAAGAATGACTGTCCTAAGAAGAGGGAACAAGAGCAAAAATCTGGATCTGCAGCAGTAGTTCATGGTGGAAATACTTCTGATGAAGATATTGTTCTACTAGCAGGTAATCGCATAGATCATGATGTGTGGTTTCTTGACTCAGGTGCGTCCTGTCACGTATGTCCTAGAAGAGAGTTGTTTACAACATATAGATGTGTAGACAAGGGCAATGTTTCTATGGGAAACAATGTCATCTGCAAGGTTGTTGGGATCGGCTCAGTCAGGCTTCGGACAGATGATGGGAAATTTCGCACATTGGAGGATGTCAGGCACGTGCCATCCATGACGAAGAATCTGATATCCCTAACGGTGTTAGACGACAAGGGGTTCAGCTACACGGGTCATGGTGGAAAGCTGCGTGTGTCCAGAGGTTGTGATGTGGTTCTACATGGAGTCAAGCAGGGAAAGGGAACTTTGTATGCCTTACAAGGTTCAGCAGTCACAGGTGCTGCAGATGCTGCTTCAGTCAAGGTTAGGGAGACTGTTGCTGAGGAGGTGGAGTTGAACTTCACTCCAACAGAGACTCAGACACCTGAGTTGGTCACTGACCAATCATCACAGACAGGTACTACTGAGTCAGATACTGGTGTGACAAAGAATATACCACTAGACACAGGAACAGGTGGAGCTGTACATCAGAGTATTGCTCTAGATCAACCACGAAGGGTTGACATCAGGGGGCCTGCGAGATCCAGGTCTGACGATCTGGTGGGATATGCTTTGCATGTGGTCGAGGAGGGGATGGATGGTGTTCCATCCAACTACAAGGCTGCTGTTTCTGGAGGTGAGTCAGTACACTGGCAGGCTGAGAAGAGAATCAGGGTGAAGAAGGTGGGGACAGCTGATAATCCCGCTGGTATGTTCACCAAGACAGTTCCGAAGAGCAAGTTCCAACATTGTTTGGACTTGCATAACATCACCAGCTGTTGAGTTGCTCTGCGGAGCAATCTGGGTCCTCCTACGAGGACAAATCTGAGGCAGAAGAACGTCTGGCACTTGTCATGGTGCATCTGTTTCTGAGAGGAGATTCTGGTACATCCGACATTGAAGCGCATCTGGTACATCAGCATGGCATTGCATCTGGTACGTCTGGCGCTACAATGCGGTTGGTACATCTGAGAGGATTCAAGTCAAGGTGGAGATTTGTTGGAATAACTTGAATCTATCTAATAGAGTTTATCTTTAGGGATATATTTATTATAGGTAGATTTATCTATAATAAGATATAGATAAAGATATATTTATGTAGATTTAGATTTATCCCTTTAGGCCTTATTGATATACTTATCCTAATAGGATTAGAATTAGGTAAGGCTATATAATCTCCTACAGGCCTACCCTAGAGACATCCAACCTTGTAACCCTAATCTGTTTTGCTTCCTCTAATAAGAAAACTGGTTCTCTACCCGTGGATGTAGGCAACACACCATTGCTGAACCACGTAAATCTCTGTGTTGCTCTTCGCTAATTTCATTCTCGTTATAACAGACTCCTTAATTAGAGATTTTAATTTTAAATCTCAAAGATAGAAAATCCTTTTTTCTATGTGAAAACATTTTATCGCCTTTTCCATCTTTCCAATACGACTTTATAGTTCTTCTTTTTCCATGGCGATCTGCAAATCCAATACTTAAAGATATAGTATAGCGATCTCTAATTATAAAAGTTTTGTATAACTCATCTCTCGTTCTTTATGGGTATGATTAGTCATTAAAAAAAAAGGTTGGTTGATATTAGCTTTGGGCAATCTCTTCATTAGTCAACGAGTTGTTGGAATATGTCGTGGGTTTGGTCTACAATAAAGGCATTGCAATTTGCAGCCGGCCATAAGACGAATAAAATACCTTTTTAATATATACATGCACGATAATTTAATTAATACGAAAGTGCAATTGAAACTGATTGGATAGTTGAAATTAGGGCTATTCAAAATTCGGTTTAAACCGAATCAAACCGAATCAAACCGAATCTAAGTGTTTTGGTTTAGGTTTTCAGTTCAGTAAAATTTTAATTTCGGTTAAATCAAAAAAAAAAAACCGAACTTCTTCTCATTCACATATTTTTAGTTCCTCCTAAATCCTAATCAACCTATGTCAAATATATAAGGACGTTTTGCAAGAAAATAAAATAATTTATAAGATATGACCTAAGAGTATATATAATTTTGAATAGGGAAATTTACAGAAAATCACCCGTTAAATATAGACTATTACACTTAACCTCCCGTTAAATGCAAAATTACAGAAAATCACCCATTAAATGGTTTTTATTTTCAAATCACCACCAGTTTTCTATTTCTACTAGGTTTTTGACAAATATATATGGTACTAGGCATGGCCACGGGTCACGGGTCGACCCGTGACCAGATGGGTCTTACGGGTCCGGGTCCTCGGGTTAGCGGGTTGAAACGGGTAGCAGGTTAGGGTCGAGGGGTTTTGAACCCGTTGACCCGGCGGGTCCGACCCGGTTGGTCAACCCACCATTCTAATGTTTTTTTTTGAAATTTTTTTTTTAAGTTTATAATTATTATTATGTATATTATTCTTAGAATAATTCATAATATTCATAAAATAAACATAAACTAATTTGTAATGTGCACCTCAACCCACCATTCTAATGTTTTTTTTTGAAATTTTTTTTTTAAGTTTATAATTATTATTATGTATATTATTCTTAGAATAATTCATAATATTCATAAAATAAACATAAACTAATTTGTAATGTGCAATTAGGGTCAAAAGCACTCTCACCCTTCCCCTTTTATAGACTTGGAAGTCTTCCTTCCATCCCCTCATTTCCGATGTGGGACAAAGACTTCATCCCACATCGAAAATATGGAGTTAGAATGAGAATGCATGAGGCTATATATATGTATCCCACTATCCCATTTTTTCCACTTCACTT
Organism: Persicaria maculosa; assembly: GCA_963922045.1. Lineage (NCBI taxonomy): Eukaryota > Viridiplantae > Streptophyta > Magnoliopsida > Caryophyllales > Polygonaceae > Persicaria > Persicaria maculosa. Next base: position 54,536,877 of record OY998270.1, read on the forward strand.
ATTCCTACATTTCCTACGTTGGAAATTAAGTTGGAAAATGAAGTTTGAGAAAAATATATTCTCATATTTTTCTCTCCTACATCCCACATTATTATTGTGGATGAAAGAATTGATATGAAGATATATAAAATCTTCCCACATTTTTAACACTATGAAGTGGGTGATAAAATGTGTTGTGAAGATTTTTATCTTCACATATCATTTATTTATTTATTTATTTTAATAGTCATTTAAATTTTTTTTTTAAATAATGTAACCTGCCGGGTCGACCCGAACTCGTCAACCCGTGAATTTTCGGGTTAGGGTTCAGGTTGACCAACCCCGACCCTTGACCCGGTGGGTCGAACCCGTCGACCTAGCGGGTCCGACCCGTGACCACGCCTATATGGTACTATAATATTTTAAGCTTTATATTTAAATTAAAATCTCAAATAGATTTAAAATTTTATTTTACCATATTTTTTAAAAATATTTTTAAAAAACTTGATGTATATATGAACAAATTTATTCTATTTTATTCCTAAAAATGTTTATAATTATAGACTACTTTTTAATCAAGCTTAATATAAGTTTATAAGTCATTAGCATTGTTTAAATTTAATAATATTTTTTATACTAATAATTAATGTCTCATTTTCTTTCATATTTGTAAACATCTACATTATATACTAAAAATGAAAAAAAAATTCCAGGCTCAAAAGTATTTTTATTGAAATTATTTTTATTAAAAGTATCTTTATTAAAGTTTTCTTAAAATTTTAAATAAAATTAAATAATATTTTCCACATTTAAAATCTCTATCCTCCAAATAAATTTAAATTTTTTACATGTTTTTTGTCCATAAAATATGAATATAATTTTTTTTATCCCTACCATAAATATAATTTAAATATAATCAAGTTTAAACTTTAAATTTAAGTATAAAATATTAAAATATACTATATTTAATGGAATTCTAATGGAAATATGTGGTGGGTGGTGATTTGAAAACAAAAACCATTTAATGGGTGTTTTTCTGTAATTTTGTATTTAAAGGGTGATTAAGTGTAAACGACTATATTTAGTGGGTGATTTTTTGTAAATTTCCCTTTTAAATACATAAATATGAGATTTATTAGGTATATATATTTATGAGGCAATGAGATTTATGAGGTGAAGATTAGTACTTGGAATCCAAAGAAGTTAGCATTTAATCACTTAGAACATAAAATGAGAATTAATGAGAGGTATGCATATGTTTATGGTGAGCTGAACACAACTTTTCTAGTATTATTATTATATTATTATTATTATTATAGATACAGTAATAATTAAATGCATCATGTTATAGCCCGCAACTCCAAGACTACATGGAAAACATTCATAAGACATTAAAAACACACATTATTTTCATCAAATGCTACTTTAACCAATGCTACTTTATATTCCATTACGTCTTATATATTTGAAGTGGCTTGGTGTTGGTGATTTCACAATCAAGCAAAGACAAATGAGATGTCAGCTCAGACTCAATGTCTCATACATGAAAGCCAAAATCAAGCCTACAACTAATCAACTTGCAAGTTGTAGTGCAACATCTTTTCATGCCCCGAAGTTGTTATGTTTAGATGTAATTTTACAAATTTCAATGGTAAGGAGGTAAGTATAAAGAATGTATAAGCCGGTTGTAACTCAAGAGAGAGAACTCAATTGAGTGAATGAAGGCAAGGAGGAGAAAACAGTTCCTATTTTGAATCTTGCATTGTGAGTCTTTGTTTCAAATTCATCATCGTCACCAATTAATCTATTTCGTTCTTGAATTCGATCATATTTGACCAATTCTTTCATGATATCAGAACTTAATTTGCATCAACTATGATTTTAGATGATACATTTGAGGCAAAGCTAGCATCTCCTTTGTCGTCTAACTGTGAACTCATCAACACTTAGATACTAGGCACAAACTGAGATGGGAAATGATATTAATTAGCAAGTAATTAACAATCTTATTGGTAAAACGATTTATAATAAATTACATAAAATAAAAATCATATTCATTTTATAAATATTTACACCTCGAGTCCTCACAAAATATGGATAAAAGTTTATTCAAATACTCAAATTGTTCATCCAAAATCATCAACTCATTCAGTTCACAAACCATACTCAACTCATTTGTTGAAAAGCATTGAGGATCAAATTCATGCCTTTATTCAACTTTTTCTTCTTACGGTTTTGGATGAGCTTTCGACAGATAACTAATGTATATAAATTTTTGTATTTAAATTTTGAAAACTTCAATCACTTTGAAAACCTAACCCCAAAGTCAAGATTTTAAGGAACAAAGAGGGTAATTTAAGTAGCCTTAAAACCTAAGGAAACTGTGAAAGGTTCGGTCATTCAAACTGAAGCTCTCGCTATTCAGACAGGTATGGAGCAAGCAATAAGGAAAGGACTTCGAAGAGTAACTATAGAAGGGGACAATCCCCAGCTCATCAAATCCATCACCAATAACAACGACATCAGATGGGAAGTTATTCATCACATTGAAAAGATCAAGCTACTGAAATCTGCCTTTGAATACGTTGAATACAGACACTGCTATCGGGAAGCAAACCAAGTAACGGATTTTATAGCTCGGAAGGGTATCATTTGTAATAGCTCTACTATCTCTTTTAATAGGGAACTTTGTTCCATCATCCTCAAGGATGATCAAGGAGCCATATTACAAATTGTGTAATCGCTCCTAATTCTTGCCTACTGTAAAAAAAAAGGTAGCCTTAAAACCTAGTATCCGCCATTGTTAGTCAAAGTATTGATTGTCCCCATAATTTTAGTACTAGGTAGGTTCTATACATAAAAAATGGTTTTGATGTTAAATCTTAACCTTGAATTGAATGATAGATATCTCAAAATCTCGCCGAATTACAACCACACAAAATTAAGAAGAAAGAGTTGAAGAAGAATGTGAAAAAGGGGCCTCGACATCACTTAATTAAACAAGTTGAGTTTGTGAATGAATGACTTGCCTATTTGGATGAAATTGGGTGTTTTAATTTGTAATATATTGGGGATGTTTGTAAATACTTTATAAAGTAAAAAGAGATTATTGTGTAATTTCGTAAAAATTGTCTTTCTAATTAATAATATTTACTAGAATGCGGATCAAATGTTAACAGCTCTTACGGTGTTAAATGTTAACAAATCAATATTCGGCAAAATTTATCAAATATTCATCACAGTCACTCAATTATTCATCAAAGCTTTTGTTAAAATTAATCAAATATTCATCACAGTCACTCAATTATTCACAATTTCCCAAATATTCATCACAGTCACTCAAATATTCATCACAATCACTCAATTATTCACAATATCCACCCCCAATCCTGTAATTGTGTAACTGTGATGAATATTTCTTAAATGTTGCCGAATATTTGGGAAATTGTGAATAATTGAGTGACTGTGATGAATATTTGAGTGACTGTGATGAATATTTGATTAATTTTAACAAAAGCTTTGATGAATAATTGAGTGACTGTGATGAATATTTGATAAATTTTGCCGAATATTGATTTGTTAACATTTAACACCGTAAGAGCTGTTAACATTTGACCCAAATATTGTATGTTGTAACATTATGGGAGGTTCAAGTTTCTATAAGGGTTTTGTTGATAACAAATGTTCTTGAGCTTTTGTGTAGTTTTGATGTATTTTAGGTTAAGAGAACCAAACAAAAGGAACCAACAAAGGTAAAAAAAGGGAGGGGAACACATAAAGATACCAAGGGATCAAGCTATAAGGATGAATACTTTAAAAGAATTTGTCTAGTTCCAAGGGGAAACTAGAAAGAAGAACCGAAGAAGTTTGAAAAGAGCCTATAAGATGAGTTTCCACAATGGGGGAATTCGATCCCTACAAGGCAAAAGAAGAAGAAAGACAACTCATGAGACATGTCCCTAGTGAACATAATAATTGTTTAGCGGGAATTGAAGATATATGGGTGTGTATGCGAGTGAATTATTATTTTAGGGGATGGAGAGTTTTTTGATAAAATATAGTGAAAAGACATATATGCCCTTAATTCTCACTCTCCTCAGTCCCCCAAACTTTCCTCTCCAATGGCTGCTGAAGTACCACTGGGCGAAATCCCATTGGAGAATGTCAGAGCTCCGATGCTTCAACCTATCACAGTTGACACCACCGTCCTCTCTTCTACCTTGGCTCCCAAATGCCAACGTCGCCCCACCTTTCGTCTTGGCAAAATCGGTGACAGCCAACCAGCTTCTGCCCAGGGCCGACCCTAGTGCGGTTCATGTGGTCCAACCGCACAGGGTCCCCAAATTTTTGAGGCCCCATAATATTTGGGTCTGGATTGGTATGTATGTATATATATAAATTTATTTATTTATTATTTTTTTAACCTAATCCTGTATCAAAATTAAAAAAAAAGATGGTTATTGGGTAGTTTTGAAACACCCGAATTATTTGTTAATAGAACAAAAAAATGGTATTCTTCTATCAAAAGAGAGGGATGGAGTAGGGCCTTTATGGAAGACTTTGCTTTTGTTACAAGGATGAAAATTGTTTGTTGTTTTAATCAAGTCTTTGATATGTTAGTATATAAAAGTTAAGAAAAATATAATTTATAAAATAACTTTTATATTTGTGTTATATTTTTGTTATTAGCAGGGCCTAATATTTATTATAGAACAGGACCCCGACAACCGTAGGACCGGCCCTGTTTTCGCCTTTCGCCATTTGCTGCACATCATACCTCACACTGTATAACTTATTTTGAAGGTGACTGCCATGGCTAATGCCAAACAAGTGGTTTAGATTTAAAATTAAATATGCGATTTTAAAGGCAAAATTGATCCACCCCCACTTTCCCACCCTGTTCACCCCATACTCTAAAGTGGAGAAAATCCCCAAATTTCATTCTGTCCATCCCCAAAATCCCCATCTTGTCCACCCCTTCCACCCCATGCCAAACACCCTGGGTTGTGCTTCTCAAAAAATAACTCTCATCCCTTCCACCCCATAGAAGAATGAATATTATATATATATATTTTAAAAAAGTGTACATGAATAATAAACGTCATATTTTGCCAATTAGAGGAAATAATGTTGAATTCAGTAAGAGTTATTCTGCCTATAGAGATGTTGACATCTTACCTATAAACTTTATGATTTAAGAGAATTTAAACAAGCTTGATTGTGTTTAAAATGGAATGAACTCAACTAGTATAATACTTTTACCCTTAATGATTGTATTAATACTATTAAAACAGAAATTAATAGTGATATAAATACATGAACTAGTAGAGAAGCATAAAGTGTATGAGGGCTCTCCCACAGGCCACAGTCCCACGCCCTCACGCAAGAAGATATTGGAATTCCCATACTTTGATTGATTCTAATTTCTGGGTGTCACCTAAACACTCTCTAAATTCAACAAATTTCTCTCGATTTCCCTCTTTCGCTCTCTCTGTAGAACAAGTAACCGGTTGAAGAAGTTTGTGACTTCTTGTCTTTTCGTGTTTATTTATTCCTCTTCTTCCCAAACTCGGCATCTTGTTGGCTCAACTACCTAAACCCACGTTTATACCCACCCATTACCACACTATACCCTCATTTTCTTTAAATTTTAAATTAAAAATTGGGTTTACATCCAAATCTGTCTGTGTCTCTCTTTCTCTCTCACTGCAGCAGAGATAGCAAGCGATTTGGGAGTTTGGGAAGGGTGTTTGTGCAGCAAAACAGGGTGGGCGTTTGTTGAATTGATTGGGGGGAGTTTGAGTGAAAACGATGCCGTTTGACCAGGAGGAATGTCCACTGCTGCCTTCTTGATTGCCTTTCAATTTCCGAACACAAGATGCCCTTTTCCCCATTGCTGAGATTGAGATAGCTTTCTGATGGATCTTGAAATTGGATCTCCCCGCGACCAATTAAAGGTAATCCGGGCATCTATCCATTAGATTCAGTTTGTAATTTGCTTGGAATTTTACCTTGTGTTAAACTGATTCAATCCAATTTCTTTCTGATTCAGAAAGAATCCTGGAAGCAAGTACTGATATTGGCATACCAGAGCTTGGGCGTTGTGTATGGAGATTTAAGCACTTCTCCTCTCTATGTGTACAAAAGCACATTTGCTGAAGACATCCAACACTCTGAGACCAATGAAGAGATTTATGGAGCTTTGAGCTTTATTTTCTGGACACTTACCCTTGTGCCCTTGCTCAAGTACGTGTTCATAGTGCTTAGAGCTGATGACAATGGTGAAGGGGGCACATTTGCTCTCTACTCCCTCCTCTGCCGACACGCCCGAGTCAGCTCACTCCCCAATTGCCAGCTGGCCGATGAGGACCTCTCTGAGTACAACAAGAATGACATCTTCACAAGCCCAACCCATGCCAGTTTTGCCTCTAGGTTGAAGTCTACCCTTGAAAAGCATAGGGTTCTTCAGAGGTTCTTGCTGGTTTTGGCCTTGATTGGGGCTTGTATGGTCATTGGGGATGGTGTCCTAACACCTGCAATTTCCGGTATGCTGAATTTGGCCTTCTAATTCTTGCTTGAGATTTGAATTTGGCAGCTCTTAGCTTATCTCAACTGTTTTAATCACTGGTTTGTTTGTTTGTTTGCTTGCAGTGTTCTCAGCAGTTTCAGGCTTGGAGCTTTCGATGTCGAAAGAGCATCACAAATGTAAGACCCCTATGTTGTTATCTTCCTTGTATGTTATTATGGCATGCCCCTTTTTGTTTGATCCATTCAGATTATAATTTAGATTCATGGAAATGGCTAAGACTGATGTGTTTGTTGAGCAATCACAATTTTGTGAACAGTTAAGTGATTTACTGATGTGGGATCCCATGGCTGCTAATAATAGAATGAGGACAAGAATTTTCTAGCGCCCCTTAATTTGTCTGCCTCTCCAATTCGACAATGTTCGTGAGTAGCCCTTTTTCACTTGTGCAATTAACTTCATCCTATGGGCTCCGGATCTTTTGTCACAGCAATTACATTTTTCGGAAACTATCTGATTCAAGTAGGTGTCAAGCTCTGAATTATGGATGTTATGGAGTATGGGTTGTTGGCTTCTTTGAGAAGGAAGGATGCACAGGCTTTTGATGGGGGTAGGCTTTAATCAAGTGGATTAACTTTTGGGAACCACTTTAGGGGAATTTAACAGGATACATGAATCTTTTTATACAGTGGATTATGGGTTATGGCCATTCACAACATGTGATGGTTGGATGCCTCAAAATCATTCCTTTTTGGTTGTCACGATGCAGAAATCGTCTAATAATCCCATGTTTCGAATCAGTGCTTAAAGCAAAAAGTTGGTACATATGCTGGGCATATATATCTTATATGATCGTCTTATGAGTTTTGGTTGGGACTCTATGAAGATTCTTTCTTCCTTCTCTTCACGAAAGTGCAGGAGAGACAATCCGTTGAAATCAATTTCTTTGATTAAAAGAATGGTTTTGATATCACCTGTTTTTTCTTCAATCTCTAACATGATGTGTTTTAGAATAAGAATAACTGGAGTTCCTCTGGTCGAGCGGCATTTAATATCTGATATCCCATTGTCTGAATAACTAATTCAAGTGATTCTTGTAATTGCTCAAGTTGCTTGTGGACCATAGATGAATGTGTGCTTGCTGAGGATAAATTCCGTCGATCAAGTGGCCTACATCTAAAATCTTGAAAACCTCTATTCTTTGAAATTCCTGTAGCAGAAAATGATGCCCAATATATCATACTATTGAAGATGATGTGTTTCGACATGAACCCCAACCATATTATCCAGTTTGCATCTTATCACTGTAAAAATGCCTGTCCTTGAAAATTATTCGTAATTGTTGATTATCATTGTTATTGTTTTTTTACCTTTTCAGATGTAGAAGTGCCAGCTGCTTGTATTGTGCTTGTGGGTTTGTTTGCCCTCCAGCATTTTGGAACCCGCAAGGTTGGGTTCTTGTTTGCGCCAATAGTCATAACCTGGCTTCTCTGTATCAGCTCAATCGGTTTGTATAATATCATTCACTGGAACCCTCATATCTACCGAGCCCTCTCTCCGTATTACATGTACAAGTTTCTCAAGAAAACACAAAGGGGAGGTTGGATGTCCTTGGGCGGAATCTTGTTGTGCATCACAGGTAACATATTATTCACCAACTCATTAAGATTAAATTGTCTTCATAAGCGCCACCAAAAAAAAAAATTGTCTTCATAATCCTTTTGTCATCCCAATGACTTCATGCTATGATAATTCACTCTTGCAGGTTCTGAAGCCATGTTTGCTGATCTTGGACACTTCTCACAATTGTCAATAAAGGTGATTAATCTTTTTCCCGTCGAAACTGTATCTTATTTTAAGCCTTCCTTGTCATTTTCCTAGCACTATTAAAAGCACTATTTATTCCTAAAAAGTAACTTGATTTCATACATGATAATATTAGAAGCCACATGATATTTCCTTGAGAAGTGATCATTGTTCTTTGTTTTCCATATAGCTTACTATCAGCTGAAAAAAAAACATTTAGCCATTCACTTGATACTTTGCAGATTGCATTCACCTTCTTCGTGTATCCATCCTTAATTCTTGCATATATGGGACAAGCTGCCTATCTTTCTCGCCACCATGTTATAGCGAGTGACTACCAAATCGGTTTCTATGTCTCTGTACCAGGTAACTGTTAACTTTATTCTCTTTAAAATCTTGATATACTTTTAAGTTCCCTTTCAAGTTAGATGTTAAAAAATCCGGAAACGCTGTCTTTGTATTATGACAGAGAAGTTAAGATGGCCAGTTCTTGGTATTGCTATACTTGCTGCTGTGGTTGGAAGCCAAGCTATAATTACCGCCACATTCTCCATTATCAAGCAATGCCATGCACTCGGTTGCTTCCCAAGAGTGAAAATAGTACACACGTCGTCCAAAATCCATGGCCAAATTTACATCCCAGAGATCAACTGGATTTTGATGTTGTTATGCCTGGCTGTAACCATCGGTTTCAGAGACACAAAGCGGCTGGGCAATGCATCAGGTACGTAAAAATCGATGCGTTGAAATATGCGAAGAAGCTATCTATGTGAGTCCTCTAATGTCCCCTCCCATCTTTGGTTCAACAGGGTTGGCAGTGATAACGGTCATGCTTGTCACCACTTGCCTAATGTCGCTTGTTATCGTCCTATGTTGGCATCAGAGTGTCTTCCTAGCTATCGCCTTTGTTCTCTTCTTCGGCACCATAGAAGCGCTCTACTTCTCGGCCTCGCTGATCAAGTTCTTAGAAGGCGCGTGGGTACCAATTGCACTTGCCTTCATCTTCATGATAGTGATGTATATGTGGCACTATGGAACCCTCAAGAAGTATGAGTATGATGTCCAAAACAAGGTTTCTGTCAACTGGCTTCTAAGCCTGGGGCCGAGCCTAGGCATCGTACGAGTTCGAGGCATTGGGTTGATCCACACTGAGCTTGTCTCGGGAATCCCTGCGATCTTCTCACACTTTGTGACCAATCTCCCTGCATTCCATCAAGTGCTGGTGTTCCTCTGCGTCAAATCGGTGCCAGTCCCGCACGTCAAGCCCGAAGAGCGGTTCCTCGTCGGCCATATAGGCCCGAAGGAGTACCGGCTCTACAGGTGCATCGTGAGGTATGGCTATCGCGACTTCCCCAAGGACGATATAGAGTTTGAGAAGGATCTCGTGGGCAGCATAGCGGAGTTCATTAGGGGCGAGGGCAATAGGATCAATGGGCTAAACGAAGATTCAGACAAGGAAGACGAGAAAATGACTGTTGTCGGAACCCCTTCCACCCGCGTGGAAGGCATCCGAGTGTGCGAGGTGGCAGAGGACGACCAACCTGGGACCTCAGGGCTCAAGGAGATACGGTCTCCTCCTCCCCCGACACTGCAGCAAAGGAAAAAGGTTCGGTTTCTAGTGCCAGAGTCTCCTAAGATAGAAGATGGCACCCGGGAAGAGCTGCAGGATCTGATGGAGGCCCGAGAGGCAGGGATTGCGTATATACTAGGACACGTACATCTTCAGGCGAAGCAAGGATCGGGTTTTCTAAAGAAGATTGTGATCAATGTAGGGTATGATTTCTTGAGGAGGAATTGCAGGACGTCGACATACCCTCTAAGCATACCTCATGCTTCGACGTTGGAGGTGGGTATGATCTGCCATGTTTAGCGAGCAGTTCCTTGGGAAGGTTTAGATTCCAGGAAGTATCCCTGTAAGGTATAAGCTCTCCTATACTACACATCCATTGTACATTGTAAATTCGGATTGACATGTATACTGCGAGTGACAGGTTATATGACTTTAGTTCCTGCCTGCCTGCAAAGATGTAATTTGTTTTGTCTAAAAGTGTATAGCGGGCGGATACATGAATGAAGCTTAGCTCAAGGAGCAGCCCTTTGTTTTTGTGGCGTATATGTGAAGGAAGTTGAGACTATAAAAAGTATTGTCTTGTCTACATTTGCGGATCTAAAGAGGCTCAACCATTTCGGAATGGTTTAACCGGGAAGGACTTGTGGGTGGTATCCAAAATTCATGGGTCTAGAGAGGCTCGGGGTGACGTTAGCCATCCCTAATCCGAAAGAAAAACCGAGAAAAAAAAATATTTTTTACGATTTTTTTTATAATTTTGACTAAGTATACTAAGAAAACATAGTTTAATTGGCAAGGAGGTGTATTTATTATCTTGAGATTATAGGATCGAACCCCTTTACAAACGTTGTGTCGGAAGATTAAATATGGATCAAAATAAAGTAGCTTAGAAACCAATACTCTCAGTTCTTTATTTGATTGAAATTATTTTTAAAAACTACTATTTTTTTTAAAAGTTAGTTTTTATTCCTTTTGAAAATTGTAGATAAACGTAAAAAAGAGTACTCATAATATATATTGGTTCCAGTATATACACGTTTTATTGTTTAGGCAAAAAATATTCGTTTGTTTTATTATATGATTATTCGTTTGTACAAAAAGTATAACCAATGTAAATTTCATTCTTTTTTTTTGGTGGGCTCTAAATTTCATTCTAAGTATAAACAATATAAATTTCATTCTATCCAATAATTATTCAGTACCACTGAATAATTTATCCCAATATTACTAAATAATACTCCGTAGGAAGGTATTTTTAATCTTATTTGTTGATTTTATTAACTCAATAATCTAAATGTATATACATGATACCATAGATAAGAGTGAGTGAACAATAGATAAGGATTTTTTCGCTCGGGCAAAATCCTTAAACAAATTAATCACACCTTTATCTCTCTACTTCCCAAATGTGATAACCCAACAACAACAAATCATTACCGACCTATCAGCCTTTGCTCTACCCTATATAAAATTATATCCAAAATTCTGACAGAAAGACTTAAAAAAATCATCGGCAAATTGATTCATCCCCTTGAAGGGGCCTTTGTCTCGGACAGAGCCATCCAAGATAATGTTCTTATTGCCCATGAGATATTCCACTCTTTCAGAACTCGTACTGGCAACGAGGGGTGGCTGGCAATAAAACTCGATATGGAAAAGGCTTATGACAGAGTCGACTGGTACTTTACGAAAAAAATTCTACAAAAATTTGGCTTTCATCCTACCTTCGTCTCATGGATCATGGAATGTGTCACCACAGTCTCCTTCTCAGTTCTGATAAACAACGGTCCCTCTGAGATTTTTACTCCCTCTAGGGGCCTCCGTCAGGGTGACCCTCTCTCCCCTTTCTTGTTCATTCTTGGAGCTGAGATCCTGTCGCGTAAACTATCTCTGGAAGCCAGCTTGCCAAACAGTCCCATTGGCTTCAGATTTGGGAGAAATGGTCCTCAAATACCCTTTTTGGCTTTCGCTGACGACATTATTATTTTTTCTAAGGGCAGTATCTCAGCTGGGCAAAAAATCAAAACAATCATTGACAACTACTGCAAAATCTCTGGCCAAAAGGTTAACTACCATAAATCAACCTTCCAAGGTACCAAAGGCATATCGAATTCCAAAATCCAAGAACTTTCAACTTGCCTAAACATCACAAACGAAAAATCATTGGAAAAATATCTTGGTTGTCCTATTATCAATGGAAAAGTCAACAGGGCTACCTTTGAGAATATTATCTGTAAATCTAAAGAACAATTAAGTAAATGGAGAGCCAATGCCCTCTCACAACAAGGGCGCGCAATTCTTATTGGAACAAACTTGGCTGCTAAACCGCTCTATACGATGCAGAATTTTATGCTTCCGGCTTCGGTGCACAAAGAATTAGATCAAATAAATAGGACTTTCTTTTGGAATAAAGACGTTCAACACCGCCCACTTATCAGTTGGGATAGAATTTGTAAACCTAAAAAACACGGGGGCCTCGGACTGCGGAAATCTAAAGAAATGAATGAAGCTCTTCAGATGAAACTTCTATGGAAAATCCTAGCTGAACCGGACAATGCTTGGGTGAAAATAGTAACCCATAAATATCTCGGTTCAACCGACATTTTGCACTATTGTAGGAAGGGGGGTTCATCGTGGCAATGGGCTAAGCTTACCCCCCTCCTACGAAAATTCAAGTCTGGACTCATATGGTCCATTGGAAATGGTAAATCAGTAAACTTCTGGTCAGACAATTGGTTATCAACTTCACCCATCATTGATAGGCCTAACTGCCCGAGCTCTTTTGATGCAAACGAGTCTGTGAGTGATTACATTCTGGGTGGTCGTTGGTGGACGGAAAAACTAAATGGAAAATTACCTCAATCCATTATAAAGGAAATTTTGGACATACCATTGCCTGTTAACGACATTGAAGATCGATTATATTGGTGGCCCGATAAAGAAGGCTGGTTCACAACGTCAAGTGCTTACAAGTTAGCGTCTTCCCAAAGCTCCTTGAGTGTTGACTGCAACTCTTGGATTTGGAAGCTCGACACCCCTCCCAAAGTCAAGAATTTCTTATGGAAAATTTCACAGAACGGTCTCCCTACTACGTCTCGCCTAAATCAACGTGGTGTTGGCGTCCCGTCTACTTGCTGCCTGTGTAACCTTGCAGTTGAAGATGACACCCACCTTTTAATTGAATGCCCGTATTTGAACCAACTTCATTCCTTCTCGTCTCACATTCGACTGAAGATATCCACACTCATTGCTCAATCACGTGAATTTAAACCTATCTTTGAATTCATAGGTTCTACTTTCTAAAAAACTGACAAGGAAAATCTAGCCCTTTCTTGGTGGACATTATGGTCTTCTAGGAACCAACATCTATTCAAACAAGTGCCAATTCCCAGTATCAATACAATAAGACATATTATTAATACTCACAGTACAAACTGGAAGAAAACTGCTAGGTTTATGGATGACCTTAACATGGGACCCTCCCCCTCTTTGCACACTGCTAATCAACATTGTAAACACAAAATCAAAAAATCGGTCTCTTGGCGTAAACCCCCAACAGGTACGTTCAAACTCAACTTTGACGGATCTACCCTAGCAAATAATAACAGCTCTTCTGGGACTATTATCCGCGACTGGAATGGAAAACCAATTCACATTGGCTATCAACTTCTTGGTAGCCAAACACCTCTCAAAGCTGAAGCCTTAGCCTTGAAACAAGGAGTTACTGAAATCTTACGGCTACGCATCAACAAAATACATATTGAAGGAGACTCCCTCATCATAATTAATCACTTATTGGACAAACATTCCTGTCCTTAGGAAATTGAAATGATTATGACTGATATTAAAATCCTTTTATCGACTGTGAAAGAAGTCTTCTTCTTCCACGTGCCTCGATTAGGCAATAGAGTGGCTGACAAGGTTGCACACCTTTGCCACTCTGCCCGGGGCGTCGATATCTCAAAAAACTCTGGTCTTCTTGACCTCATCCGCAAGGATGCTCTCGGGTAGAGTCCTTTTCACCCGAATTCTTACTTAATCAAAAAAAAAAAAAGAACAATTTATTTGAAGGCATACCCCATTTAATAATGCTAGGGAGTGGAAACTTGTTCACTTGGTTTAATCATATCGATTTGAATGTGTACACAAAAGATGTGTAGTGGCCAGTGGGGCAATGGGAATTTGTTATTTTGGGGGTTAGCTCACCTCATAAATCACACTCTCTCTCTCACAGTCTCACCCAGCTTTAGTTGTAGTTGTAGTTGTAGTTGTAGTTGTGGTAAATGCATATGCATTTGCATACCCCCTTCTAGCTGGCATTCGCCTGCAATTTCCTCTGTCCCCACATTTTCAATTTTTTTTATTCAATTAATAATGCAGATATTGATAAAGATGAGCCCCCTGATATCATCATCATCATCAATCCTACAGACTGAGGTGCTGATTGATGATGAGCAGTGACATTGTGCACTCATCGCATTCATCAACCCATCTCTCCTTTCCTTTTTGAGCTTCCCATACCCACATTCACATTCACATTCAGAGATTGGAGAAACTGAAATGGTGCTTACCATTACCAACCGGTTTTGGCTCCTCCATCTCTCTCTCCTCATCCTCTCTCATTCGGTTTCATCTGCTCCGCCTCCGCCTGCTAGTCAGTTCACTTCCTTCTGTGCTTCCTTCCTTGATTCCTTCCACTTGATCTCTCTAACATGCTACCTGTTGTTGTGATGTTGATTGTTGTTCCAGAATTTGTCAATGCGTTGATCTCAGATGCCTTCACCCGGCTGATTCGATGGGCGTCCTCCCTCAACTCCTCCCCTAAAACGGGTATCAGTTTACTGTCTTCTTCTTCTTCTTCTCTTTCTTTTTTTTTTGATAAAGAAATTTGAATGCGATTGAGGGCTTGATTGGGTGCAGCAGTTTCCGGGCGTCCGGTGATGAAATTCGAGGGCGGCTACACGGTTGACACTGTGTTTGATGGGAGCAAACTTGGGATTGAGCCTTACTCAGTGCAGGTTTCACCCACTGGACAAGAGCTTCTCATTTTGGACTCTGTTAATAGCAACCTTTACAGGATCTCTTCTTCCCTTTCACAATGTAATTGCTACTCACTCTATTTAGCCCCTTTGCTGTATCTTGATGGATTTTGATTCTGTTTTTAGGGTTTGCGGTATGCTTTGGTAACCTAACAATGTTCAATCCAAGCTCTTTGCTTCGTTCTTTCTTTATGATATTGTATTATATAGATCATGAGATTCAGATCAGATGACCTAAATATGAACACATTCTCAGACAGATGATTGTTTCATATCTCAAGTGGTAAATTTGTATGCACATATGCAGATACCAGGCCGAAGCTGGTTGCTGGATCGGCTGAGGGTAACTCGGGGCATGTAGATGGGAAGTTACGGGAAGCGAGAATGAATCGCCCAAAGGGTGTTGCTGTTGATGACAGAGGAAACATTTATGTTGCAGATACTATGAACATGGCTATAAGAAAAATTACTGATGCAGGTAAAGTGCAGATCTGAGTAGTTAAGCTTTGTGGATGAGAAAATCTTGGAGAACTGCTAAAAATTTGTCGAAATGCATGAACTAATTTTCACTGTTGTGGCTTGTGATCTGCACAATGAATTGTTGATGCATCCAGTGAGTAGGTAAACAATGTATGTATTGTGCTTATTTGCAACAGGTGTTACGACTATTGCTGGAGGGAAACGTACCCGTGGTGGTGAGCATGTTGATGGACCAAGTGAAGATGCAAAGTTCTCCGATGACTTTGATGTCGTTTATGTAGGAAGCAGTTGCTCCTTGCTTGTCATTGATAGGGGTAACCGTGCTATCCGGGAGATCCAACTCCACTTTGAGGATTGTGCTTATCAATATGAAAGTGGTCTTCCTCTTGGTAAATTTATGAATCTAAAGTCACATCTCTTTGTTCTTTGTTCATTGTTCAACTTGTGTTGCTTTCTACCTCATGTTGCGCCTTTTTTGTCGTTTCAGGTGTAGCTGTACTGCTTGCAGCTGGTTTCTTTGGCTACATGCTTGCGTTGCTTCAGAGAAGAGTTGGGTCACTAATGTCTTCGCAGACTGTGAGGAACACTTCTTTAACATCCATAACTCCTATTTCGGTTAAACTGATTCTATGATTGACATAGTTGAGCTTTCTGGATTCAGGAGTTGACGACAGAGATGAGCATGGCACCGAGTCTGTATCAGAAGCCTCCAAGGTCCGTGAGGCCTCCGTTGATCCCATCTGAGGACGAAACCGAGAAGCAGGAGGAAGGAATATTCGGGTCACTTGGGAAGCTGTTTGCGAATGCTGGATCATCTGCAGCTGAAGTATTAGGAGGCCTGTTTCCGGGTCTGAAGGAAAAGCCGCCAATGATCTACCAGCAACAGAACCCATTTCAGTATGCTCAGCAGGCGAATCCTTGGCAGTCCCAGGAGAGCTTTGAGGTGCCCAAAGAAGATCAGCCTCCTCTAATCGAATCAAGGACAACCACGCCTCGCAAGACTTACGCGTTCATGTCTAAGGATGCTGACGAAATGCAACAACAGCTGAGACAAAGCCGCGCCTTTTACAGCAGGTTGGAAGGAGAGTCCCAACAGCATCTGCAACAACAGAACTATCAAAACCGCCATCAGCAGCATTCGTCAGCTTCCCAGACTGTCTACGAGCAGAGCTGTGAGAACACCAAGGAGATCGTCTTTGGAGCGATACAGGAGCTCAAGGGGTGGGATGAAACAGTGGTAAAGCCTACCCAGTATGCTGATTCCTCCTACGATCACCACAACATTCGCTATCGGATGAGTTACCATCACAATTACTGATTCCCTACAGACATATATATATATATTGTAGTACAGAAAAGCTCCCAGATTCTAAAGACCATTCAAGTGTTGATAAGCAAATAGATGAAGATTGAGTTGTGAAGTCTCACCTGCATGGGCTTAGCTCAACTAGTCAATGGGGCAATGTGGGAGCAACCTCTCAAGGGCTTCCTTGTGCGCAGTGAGTACTATTTCAGTCTTGGTTGCTGGGTGAGTTACCATGATTTACCTCTTTTCACAATCCCTGTCGGGCCGGGGGTGAGGGGCGTCCGGGGTGAGTTGCTTTAGACAGCAAAGAAATGTCTCTTACACTGGTGAAAAGTGTGTATTCAATTTCATTATAGAACAAGACAGCCCACTTTACATATAAGGTTGCCACAAGAAAGGAATATACAACTATTAGACCTAAAATAAAAATAAAAAATCTTTCAAGGTGAAAAAAAAATGATGGAAAATCAAGTATACACGAACCATAAAAGTAAAATAAAATCAAAGAACACATTGATCCTACAATCAAACTACATTGATAGATGGCAAAGCCATATCAACAGCAGAAGTGTCATCTACATGTGTGTTTGAAGACCCAAGGAACTCACCCTTCTTAGACCAAAGCCATATCTTCGAAACGGAAAGGCTCTCGTTCTTGCTCGCGACGCTAATCCTCTTACCTTCCGTGTCAGTGTCGCAATCGACGGAGGACTTACCATTTCGCCACTGCCTACCTCTCTCCCTGACAACCAAATCACCAGCATTTGCACTTGTTTCAGAGGACAGTGCAACTTGTAAGACTGAATCAGCAACCACATATTGGTAGGACCCCATTGAGTAACACCTCCTATCACCCAGGTTGATGCAACTAGTACTAGTACTAGTGCTAGCAACACCTGCCTCTCCCTTTCCATTATCTGTGTTTCTGAACTTGCCAAGCCTCACTGGGAAAACAACCCTCATTTGTCCTACAATTTCCAACTCATTCGGCTTTAGACCTCCGGTGGCGGCGGCGACGGTGGTGGTGATGGCAGTCCCACCAACACCGCGCTCCTCGGTTGAATCTTGGGATTCAGAAGGCGGGTTTTCGACAGCGAGGCCTCGCCTGCAAAGGGGGCAAGTCGAGTTCGAGAGGAGCCAGGTGTCAATGCAGTGGATGTGGAAGGCATGGCTGCACTTGGGGATCAGCCTGAGCTTGTCTTGCTCAGAGAACTCACAGAGACAGACAGCACAGTCAAAGAGCTCCTTAAGGCCCATGATCTCTTTGTAGTGGAACACTGGAAGGGCATCTATGAGTGCCTGATCAAGGCCTGAATCATGGAGTTCAAACAGCTGCTGCAGCTGTCTCTGGAAGGTGTCAGTCCCTGGCATCTCTGGGTACTGGTTGTCTGAGTGGGAACCTAAGAAGGAAGGTCTGTTTTTCATGATGAATCTGACTAACAAATGGAGGAAACCACAGAAGATGATTACAATGGCAACTATAACTATAAGGAACACTATGCCAGGGCTTGTTTTACCACTAGATGATGATAATGATAATGATGATGATGGTGATGGTGATGGTGATTGGATTGAATCTCTCTGCAAATTGTGAAGCCAAGACATACCTTTTTGTTTTTTTTTTTGCCCCAAATTTCAAAGGAAAAATCACAAAGATAAAGGAGTGATCAAGGAACTGGTTCTTTTAAGATAGATTGCTTGCCTTTCTGACCAATCCCAGGTCATTTATACCAGAAAGCAAAGCACCTAAGACAAGATCTTCTTCCTGGTGTTTGCAAGGAACCCAACTTGGGGTATCAATCAAGCAAATCAGCTTAAACTTGATTAGAAAAAAGGGAGGAAAAACTAAAAAGAGGTATTAATTCATCCAGTTGAAGAGGGGAAAGGTGGGTCTTTAACTTTGATGGGGCTGGAAATGCTTCAACTGTGCGCTAAAAGGTTCATTTTGTCAAGGCACAAAATCAAAGTCAATGGAGTAAATTGCATATTGAAGTGACATTTGGAGGTTTTTTGTAGTTCACCTAATTAATTACTGCCCTAATTTTCCATCCAATTTGATAAGTGGCCAACTACGCCAGATTTTGTGTGCTGACAAAACCAATCCTCTCCGTTTCACAGTACACGGGCTTTTAGATGATAATTTTTGTTTCAAATTAGATGATCTTTTATGTTTTCTAGGTAAGAGACTGTAATAATTTGTATTGATTTGTGAGTTGTTGATTTTTTAAAAGATTGTGATGAGTTAAAATGTGTAGTGGATATTAAAAAATAATAAAATTTATGAAAAAGTGAGTGTAATGACGATGCTTTTTTTAAAAGTGATAAGTTTTGTTAAAATTTGTGCAAATGTCTAAAAAATCATGTATTGTGAAACGGATGGAGTATAATACAAGATGGAGATGAAAACCGGGAGATTTATCATCAAGAGCTTCTCCATCACACATCACATTTGGAGGGCAATTTGGTAATTAGAGGCTTGAAAGCTCACCATAGCTTGCCTTGATTTCAAGTCACTGCATTTTATGTGACCTGTCAATTCATGTACTTGTTAAATATCAAGGAAAGTTCGTATCGATTCGTTCTTCAAGCCAGTGGCGGATTTAGGGGGCTTGGAGTCGCTGAAGCCTCTAGTACGAAAGAAAAATGAGAATCTCTTATCAGCATTTATCTGTCATGAACAGGAACGCAATTGAGGACTATTGAATACAAAGAAGAAAGATGTCAATCAATACAGCTAACAAAAGTTGATCACAAATTGTGTAAAATACAAATGATGGCCTACAATCACAAACCAAGCACAGCATAACTGATATAAGCTTCTAGAAGCTCTACCCAATTTTTTTTATATATATAAAGGTCAAATAATCACACTCAATGAGTGGTGTAGGAGTTGGTTTTATTCAGTGTATCAAATTGGAGGGAGTGGAAAACACATATTCAAATCAATGAGATCTCCAGTACTTGGCCATTTCAAATCCATTCTTGGACTGCTGGTAGTCCTCAAAAGTCTGCTCAATCTCGGCGTGGGTGTTCATCACGAATGGGCCATACTGAACCACTGGCTCGTTGATCGGCTGGCCTCCAATGAGGACCAGTCTTAGGGCTTCCGAAGGGGAGTTGTTCCACACGTTTACTGAATCCCCTGGACCCAATACCATACAGTAGTGAGCTGGCACTGGAGCTGAATTTGGTATGCCGAAAACCCCTTCTCCCTCGATGATGTATATGAAGGCGTTGTAGGACGCTGGGATAGGTTGTGTTAGGTGTGCTCCTGGTTCCAAACTGAAATCTAGGTACATTGTCGGCGTTCTTGTGTACACCGGTGACTTGATTCCCATTGCTTCCCCTGCTATCACTTTTACCTTCACTCCATTGCTCTCTGCCACCGGAATATCTTCTGCTAACAATTCCTGATACTTTGGCTCCACCCTACACAATTTTATTTCAAGTGAGATCAGATTCTGAACTTGATACATGAATAACATGACCATTTGCTATCTCTTTCATTTTAAGCTTCTTATGTTAAATACACCTGAAGTAACCAATCAAAGGCAAAGCTACCTCAAGGAATACTTGAGCAAGAATACAGAAGCAATTTGTTGATATTCATGAATACTAAAATTCCCTTTAATGAGCCAACAGATGGAGAATTTCTAGCTGTAAATAGGTAGAAAAGGGCTTTACATTTTGTCTTTGGAGCATAAATTGATCCACAGCTGCAGACCCTTGTTAGGTCCAGGCCCTGCCGGCATTTCAGAGTGGATTATCCCTCTTCCTGCAGTCATCCACTGCATTGCATATACAAGAAATTCATGAAATTTCCAAACTGGACTGCTGAATTATCATTCTCAACAAGAATCCATGACAGATACTGCCAATCAGTTTGGCGCGTAGTTATGTCTATCTAACAGATCAATCTGGATTATATACCTGTAGATCACCAGCGCCTATTGTGCCCTTATGGCCTGCAAAATCTTGATGGGTAAACGACCCCTGCTCGCCGAAAAAACAAAAAAGTGATGACACCGAAAAGGAAGATGGAAAGGTATTCTCATCAAGAACTTTTTCTTACCGACTTCGACTTGTTGAATCTTATAATTATTCGTCGATTGTATCATTAACCATATGTGATGAATAATGTAACTAGAAGGATATAGTGATATACCTCTAGCATGTAAGTCACTGTCTCAAAACCTGCAACAAAGTCGAAAAAACAAACATCGAAACGAAGTCAGAACATCAATCAGCAGGCAACAAGAGGCAAAAGAACAAAGTGATCAGAAATCATTCATGTGGGAAAGACGATACAATACCTCGGTGGGGATGATCCGGGAACCCAGCTGGTGGAGTTACTGCACAATACAAAATAAAGAACAGTATATATAAACCCTTTAATACCTTGTAAATACCTTACCCAAGAACCCTTTAAATTATCAAAAACCCTTACCCGAGAATTCATCAAGCATGAGAAAAGGGTCCAAATTCTTCAATTCACGCCTACAAATTCACAATCGGAATTTCAAAACACATACACACAGAATGAATCGCATAAATTTCAGCATTTAAGGGTTTAAAATCCCTAAATTTTCAGACCAAATAGCACAAACAAAAAAGGGGGGAAATGGAAACCTTCCGATGCTTCGCCTGACAGTGGCACCATCGCCTTCGCGTTGGGACTCAGCAAGCACCTTCTTGAGCACCAATCTGGGGTTCGACAACTCATCGGATGATCCACCGGACATGGCGAAAATGCTCCTGATTGGTCTTCTTCCTGCGGTGGAGTTGACTTTTGGGGTTGGTGGGAGGACTGATCGCCCGAATGCGCCTCTTATAAGCCTGATTTGGTGATGGAAGGATTTGGAATATTGCATTTATGGAAGGGTGGATATTTTGTGTGGGTATTTATAGGAATTGGGAAGAAGAAATCGAAAAAGGAGATTTGTGTTTGAGTTTTGTGTTGAATTAATGTTGGAATTATTTAAATTAATTTAATTTGGAGGTGGTTGTTTGTTGTTGTTGTCGATGATGGAACGTTCAAAGGGTCAAATAAGGAACAATGGCACATCTCAATATCTCAACCATTGCATCAAAAAGATTTTAACAAACTAATTAACGCCCACCTCAGGTCAGGGTGACGTCATCCTGTACCAAACTGATTAATGCCTACCTCAGTAATACATCATCCTGATGTCATCATGTTAATTTTTTTTAACCATGGGTTATCTGAGGCAGACGGTCTTTTGTCCGAGGCAGACGGATCCACAGACCGACTATTTATTAACATGAAACACACATAAAAGGCACATATCAATAAAGTTGAAAAAAAAAACTCAACATCTCATAAAATCCGTTAGTCAACGAAGAAGTCGAGGAAAATCTAAGGGAATCACGAATGTCGAGAATGCTGGAGAGTGAGAAGACTCACACGACGTCTTGACACTGACAAGACAGAGAGTAGTAACCTACCACTGAAAAAGATGACACCTGAGGAAGTGCGGATCACAGACGTTCCTCCACCTAGACGAGGAATTATTATTCCTATTACTATTGTAAAACTCGATAACAACTCGAATGTTTTGGATCAATTCAAAAGAGAAAAGTGAAGAGGACACGAGAGTTGTTAACGCGGTTCGGTTTCCCTACTCCTTGGGGTCTCAAGAGGGGAGACCCTATCCCGGAAAATCTACTAACTTGAACGAAGATACAAGATCAGGATACAAGCTTGAATTATCAAACAAGAATCACCATAGATGAGCAGACAAAGTAAGTAAAACAAGAGAAAGAGTTCAGAGAGAGTCGAAAGGGCTTAAGCTCCCTTTCATAGTTCTTCGTATGACAATGACGATCTTCATACTCCAAGGAATAGGACCCAAGTCACCATGGAAGAACAGGGAAGCATCACAACTGCTCTCGCACTCTCTTCTTTCTCTGCTTACGGTTTTTAGCGTAGGAGCTTCTCTACCGTCAGTGAACTGAGTGTACAATAATCACTTATATAGGGGAGTACAAAGACTAGGGTTGTAAACCGTAATAAATTGTTAGCAATAAGGATGGACTTGTATATGGGTCGGTCCAACCTTTAACAACAACTATGTAATAAACAACCCACTTGCTTTCAAGCAGAGCTGAGTCTTCAAGAGTCTAAGGTTGCACCAAGAGTCCTAACCAAGACTAGCTTGGGGTCCCTAGGTGAACCATAGGCTCGAGACCTTGACTCATAACCTGCTTAACTTGTGGTGCTTCTACTAGTAATTCAATCCAAGCTTAGTTATCCTAGAACTTTACATGAGCAAATACAAACTTAGGATTATATTACAATTAATAACTATTACTATTATTATTTTCCACCCTTTCAGGATTTAGATAGTGGAACACCGTCCTCCGTTTCCAACAACAGGTGTCACCCATTCCCAAATAGGTTTATTCAAGCCCTTTCGGGATTTTGATCAAGCCTAGTCAGGATTTTGTTCAAGCCCTTTTGTAATTTTTTTCATTTGATTATTTTCCTCTTTGGGCCTTGGCTTGCAAGGTACACCCATCTCATCTCGCACACCAAAGGAGTTCAACAGACACACAATCGGACGACTGCCCTAGCAGCGAACCGATGGGCCAGAGCGACGGAGACAAAGGTATGTGCGGGGCGACGACGAACCAGTGAGCCGACGCTCCAACCACCGAGCCATTGGCGACCAACAACAAGAACATGAAACCAAGAATATTGATGTTGTAAATGGTTTAGGGAAACAAAATGAGCACCAAATCAAACCAAATAGAAGATTGAGACACGATTCGGATCAGAAAAAGACAAAAAAACAAGGATAAACACACCATAAAAAAAAAGTGAAGGACGAGACAAAGGATAAGACCCACGACAAAGGAATGAACCGGAGACCAATGCTTCACCCCCAGACTGAACACGAATGGCGAAGACGGGCATCAACCATACCCGGGAGGGAACAACCCAGATTTTACACAGAGAGATGGTTTTAGGGGGTATTAAGCATAAACACCGGCCAAAAGGAGCAAAAGCCGATCGGGGAGACCATTCCACACCCTGAAACGGTGTACGATTCCGGGAAATTGGGTGCCAAGAGCCAAATTCGGTATGGAGATGGCCGATTAGAACCCAAGGATGAACAAATGAGGGGATTTCACTCAGAAATGGAGGATCGAACAAGGATTTGCTTGAGAGATTTGGGGGTGCGTGGGGCAAAGTCCTGCGAGTTCTTCACATCTCAAAAGGGGTTGATATCATCATGTCAATTGAAATTTTAGGAGGAAATTAATTTTTAAGAAAAATAATAAAGTTTAGGGACTTTAAATTTTTTTTTTGTTAAAAGTTTAGGGATGCAATTGAATTTTTATTTTGTCAAAGTTCATTAACTTTAATGGATTAAAAAAATGTACAGGGATTTGATTAAATGTTTTGTTAAAATTTAGGGATTATTAGTGACTTTTAAAAAATGATACTCCTACTTAATGCTGATCACGGGTTAACCTATGACCCGATGGGTCAAATGGGTCCATGATCCGGTGGGTTCGGGTTAAAGGATTGGCGGGTTAACGGGTTCGGGTTAGGATTGACCTAATTCGAGTCCGATGACAGGGTCGTACATTTAAAAAATAGTTTTTTTTGTGATAATATTAAAAAAACATAAAAAAATAATTTTTTTTATTTCGACCCGACGGGTTGACCCGTTATCCGGCTGGTTGACCCGTGATCCGACGGGTCACTTAGACAGACCCCTCGACGGCTCGACCCGTCTTATTTCCTAACCCGTGCCTGCCGGGTCGAGGCCATCAACCCGACGGGTTGGACCCATGGACAGGCGGGCCTACCTACTCCACACCCAATGAAGAGTGAGTTGATTTGAAAAGTCCGATGTGATCCACAATTGTATTTGTGCAATCTCGTTCGATCTTTGCTTCTCCTACTGTAGTCTTCGAGCTCTACAGCATGGAGATGGAAAATGGAGTGCCCTATCTGGGGATGATCATGGCTGAGTTTGCTCAAGTTGGTCTAATGATAGTAAGCAAGGTAGCCATGGCTGACGGCATGAGCAATTTGGTCTTCATCTGCTACTCCAACGCCCTTGCTTCTCTTGTTCTCCTCCCTTTCATCTTCATCTTCCACAGGTCTCTCTCTCTCTCAACTTTAAACTAGTCTGTCTTCGTTTTGTAAAATTAGGGTTTCCTGATTTTTCGCTTTCCGCAGACGACAATCTCGCCCCCCTCTCACCCTTCCTCTCCTTGGTGGATTCTTCCTGCTCGGTTTACTCGGGTCTGTACTCTGTACAATTTCTTCATCTAATCTGTCTGGCTCTTTGATCCCGTTTCCACAGGTCCGGTGCTCTAAATTTCCTTCAATTTGTTGCAGTTTTGCAGCACAGATTTTGGGATATTCTGGTTTATACTACAGTTCTCCTACGCTTGGGACTGCCTTGCTCAACCTCATCCCTGGATTCACTTTCATACTTGCTATTGCTTTCAGGTTGGCTCTTCACTTTTAGTTTAAGCTGCTATTGAGTTTAAACCCCAATCAAGGTCAAATTCGTACTGTACTGCATCCACCAGGACCACCACAAGTGTGATTCTGCAAGTAGCAGTGACTGACATGTTCATAGTTTTTCTTTTCGAATTTGCTAGAGGGGTCTTGACAGTAAACATTTGTTAATGATTGATCTTGTATAGTGTGATGTTGTAGGATGGAGAGATTGTATTGGAGAAGCCCAATGTTTTGGGCAAAGTCTATTGGAACTGTGGTTTCAGTGACTGGGGCACTAGTAGTGACCCTTTATCAAGGTCCTCCGATCTTGACTATGCCATCACCAACGGACTCGCCTCACTACAATCTTGTCACACAACAAACTAAATGGATTCTTGGAGGATTATTGTTAATAGCTGATTGTGTGATGGGATCAAGCTGGCTTATCTTACAGGTATGTCCTTAAAATCGTGTTGTAGAGAGGTGCAAGCGCCACGGGTTTGAGTTTAACCGGATTTTTCTTTATTCTTACTCATCTATTCCCAGGCATATGTCTTGAAGAGGTACCCAGCAGAGCTAATTGTGGTCTTTCATTATTGTGCCTTTGTGGCTGTTCAATCTGCTATAGTCATTCTGGTTATGGAAAGAGATTTTAGTGCTTGGAGCTTGATGCACAAAGTGAGATGGATGGCAATCCTTTACTCGGTAAGCAAAATTCTCAATTACCTTTGAGATTCCATACTGAGCCCTGCGATTTCTTTTTCTATATGAGTGCAGCTTAGGGTTGTCATGCAAGGGTGAACACTAGTAAATTTTATTCTTTGTATGATTTCATCAAACGGAAAACTTTCATTTAGATGATATGCTGTTTCACTTACTATTTTCAAATAGGTGACGTGATTTTCTTAGTTATTTTCACTTCGGCTACATTGTTAACAAAACGTAAATATTAATATTAGTTGCCTCAATAGAACACCGTATATTGTAGATTTTGTTAAATGTAATTCATGCCATACCTATTTATAAAGTTTGTATCTTTTTTCCATGCCACTATGTACTAAACAATCATGTTTAACAAAGTTTTCAATATGTGATGTGATTTTAAATCTTAAATTAATGGTTTTATTTATTTCCAATTTTCGATTGAAAATGTCACATAAGCGGAAAAAATATACACTCCATCCGATCTAAAATATAAAGCACTTGATTTTTTTGGCATACATTTTAATGAGCCAAAAACTATATAAAATATTCATTTTTTTATTCATTTTTTTCACAACTCAATACTTAAATGAACACTTGACCCTTTTTTCTATTATTTAATAAAGCATATTAGAAGCACAGAGACGCCTCTCCTTCTAATAATAAATATACAAAAAAGTGAATAGTACATGAAAAAGAATATCCCAAACTCATGGCGCCTGAATGAAAATTTTCCAAGAAAAATAGGAT
Organism: Persicaria maculosa; assembly: GCA_963922045.1. Lineage (NCBI taxonomy): Eukaryota > Viridiplantae > Streptophyta > Magnoliopsida > Caryophyllales > Polygonaceae > Persicaria > Persicaria maculosa. The sequence continues at coordinate 54,563,520 of OY998270.1, forward strand.
GAGTGGATGACATAATATTCAGTATATGAACTTCAAGTTTCATGATTCCAACCTTAATAGTAGTATCTACTATCTAGTTGTTTATGTGGCTCAGTTAACTCTCAAAGATCAAATACTACCGTAATATCATAAAAAATGTTCTTATGCTACTCTACGATCTAAATAACAATGCAGGCAGTTTTTGGATCTGCATTTCAAGTTGGTGTTTCTACATGGTGCCTTCACAAGAAGGGACCTGTTTTTGTGTCCATGTTCAAGCCCTTTGGAATTGTTATAGCCGTTGCCTTTGGTGTCATCTTTTCCCATGATACTTTCTATCTTGGAAGGTACATACTCATATCTGCTGTCATGTGTTAAATGTACACAGATTTCACAATCAAATTGCATTTCATGGCCACCGTGAATGAAAAACCATATACTGATTCCATTATCTTCCGTTTGCAGTCTGATTGGGATCATTGTAATTGTTGCTGGGTTTTACTCTGTGATGTGGGGAAAGGCGAAAGAAGAGAAGAAAGACAATGTCGGTGAATTGACCGACCTGCTCTTTTCAAGCCATGAAACACTTCTTCAGCCGAACAAAATTGAAGAAAAGTAGAGGGGTTCTTGGTTGTCTATAAGGTATGAAATGATTCTTCCATAGATCGAAGTACTCTGGTATATAAATTATTGTTCAACTTTAATTGCATCTTAGGGTTGGATGTGTGTGGAATGCGAATGACCCTAGTAGGACAAAACATCTCTGTGCTGGAGGAGGCAGCGTTGTTGATAGCATCCTTTTCTTGTGGACCATCTAGGCACATAAACATTAATGAATGTCTAATAGTTGTGGTTTATATATCCGTGATGTCAAATGTCAATAGTCAATTTATTTTCCTCTTATATTAGTTTAGAAGGATCTGGTTCGATCAACGGCCACATCCAGCAATGGTTATTCAAACACATCAAGAAGATCAAAGCAGCTAATGTTTGCTTGGAAATAGACATGGATTACTCAATAGAAGTGGGTAGATTGAAACAAGTCACACACTGGAGATATTCATTTCAAAGTGCAGATCTAGCTAGCAAAACTAGTCCACATGCCTTATTTTCCCATTCATATTCATTGTGGGTGGTTAGCCAGAGAAGGCTTACTTGCTTATCTTAACTCGAGTAATGAAGCGGGATTGAATCAGGCTTGGGGCTTGAGAAGATAGTCATCAAGCTCCTTGAAGTTGCTCATAGCGAAGTCCTTGATGAGATCAGGAGGCGGCATCTCCTCCTTCGCCTTCTCATACTCGCACGACCACTTGACAAGGCTGCCTTCCCCCTTCCCTTCAACCACCAGCTTCGCCTTGAAGTTCTTGTACACCTCCAGCAGCTCCCCACCTATCACCGAGTAGACGTACATCTTCTTCTCCTCGTCCACCTCCTCGATCCTCTCCTTTGATATCGTCACCAGTGGCACCCCTACGATTTCCCATTTTTCCATTTTCACTCAGCAGCAGGCTAAGCTCATTCGATACAACAGATAAAAAAAAAAAGAGGAAAAACAATATGTACCTTCAGCGTAGTTGATGAGGCGAATGGAGCCAACAGCCTTGCCATCGCCCTCTAGAACCTCGACGCTCTTGTACTGCTGAGGGAAGGCCTTGGGGAAGATGTTGTCGAAGTCGCGAATGCTGCGCCAGAACAAGTCAGGGGAAGCCTTCACCTCTGCATCCACTTCAATCTTTCCTGTCAAAGCCATTGCTTCTTGCAGTAGTAGTAGTAGTAGAAGCTTAGTTTGATGTGTGTGTTGCAAAGGGGAGGTGTTATAAACTTATATTAGCCGGAGGAGGGTTGTGTAGTAATGATAATAAATGGAATTCGGTGGTGGTAGAAATGAAGGTGACGGACTTAAATTCAGAATGGAGCTCTGTCTTTGTGGGTCATCCTGCATCATTCACTGCATTCATTTGTAGTTACCTACTCCAATTTGTTTCTTCTTGTAAGGCTTCATATGATATGATTTAAACAATTTTGGTAGCCGGTAAGGGATGCAACATTCATAAGTAGCCGCCATAACACACTGGACATTGAGGATGAGCCTCTCTTTCACTATTGGGCTTGGGCTCATCTGTGACCTATCCTTGCTCGAAAGGTAATGCAATGCAGGTCAAGCTGGGGCCTATTATTATTAGTTCGTTCACTATTGGGCTTGGGCTCATTGGTGGGCTTGGGCTTACTGGTGGGCTTTCAAAATATTTGTCTATTTTGGCATGAATTTCAGCAAGAACAAAGTTGTGCTTAAGAGAAAGGTGTTAATTTTAAATTTTTTTTTACAAGGAAAAGATAGTGCTAAGTACAAGTTTTGTGTCATCAATCGAGAGCATCTTGACGGATACGATTATACGAAGAACATCGGGTTGATAGAGGAGGTTAGGAATTAATTGAAATCTCACTCTTTAATCTTTATGGTTTGTTTGCACGGTCCATTTTTTCGCGAGTCGGTAGATATTTTGTCGACTCAGAAAGCTGGTGTTGATAGACTCCATGTAATATCCCCTTGTCTCTATTTTTATATTTATTTAGAACTAAAGTGTGATGTGTGGCTGCAGAAATTAATATTTAAAGACGTGATTAGTGTGTCAATGGAGTAATTACACGTGAAACTTGAGATCAGAGCGTAAAAGCGGGGCCGGGCCCAAATTAAGAGCGGAGGAACAAAGGGAATTTGACGAAAGCCCAAAATTTTGATCGTTTTTTCAACAAGAGTTTGGTCATGGTTTGAATTGCCCGATTTCTGCATTTTATATTTGATTAATTTAGTCATAAAGGTATGTTAAAGCAATGGAACAGTTACTTTCTTTCAATTCATCTCATCTAGATGACGCCAATCTCTTTGGTGAAGCCCGAGGTTTACACTTACACTAGGGATTGGTTGTTGCCAAGGACCTTGGTCACTCGGCTCATTAATCAAGTGACAGATAAGTTGGCACATCTTTCACGAGATTAACCAAATGATGATAGGAGTGTTATATGACCCGATTAGCTCAAGTTCGGCTCGTGTTCGACTTGATAAAAGTCTGGATCGAACTTGTTCATTTTATAAAAAAGCCGAGTATGAACAAATTTTTAAACTCGGTTCAAAGCTCGTCTTACTCGATTTAAACTTGAATAGCTCGAATTTGTGAAATTTCTAAAATTTTCATAAATTACTATGTTATGAGCAAATAGGGCTGCTTAATGCTCGAAAAAAAAACTCAGCTCGAGCTCATTCCTTTTCTAAACGTGCCGAGTACGAGCACATTTTAAGCTTGAGTCCAAATTTAGGTTCGGCTCGAGCTCGACTTGTTTCTAAACAAGTTGAATATGAACAACCAATAATCGGCTCGTTCGACTCAAATAACAGCCCTAAGTGACGAACAAGTTGACACAACTTGGTCACTCGACTGATTTTGGGAGCATGCTCTCAAAACCAATTATACGGGTCTTCTTCTACAAGGACGTTATCAGGTGGTGGTCCAACGAGATCAGAATTCATGGATTTTCCAATATATGTATATAAATAATAAATATAGCATTTTAATAGGAATTTGTGGCATTGAAAAAGAAGAGGTGCTTCTATAGTGAAAGTCTTAATTTGAGAGGGAAATATATGGGTGAGGTGAGGTCCATCACCAGCCACTTTCACACACACCATCACACCCCCTATAGACAATAGACAATAGACACTACACAACACTACACAACACTACACAACACTACACACTTGCACTTACAAAAAGAAACAAAACCAGGACGCTCCTCCCCAATATCTCCTCTCTTTACTCTTTTATTTCCAACCTTTAATTTCTTCTTCCCCACCTCTTTTTTTTTTCCTCTTTTTTTTTTTTCTTTTGGGTAGGTGATGGATTGAGAAAATTGGGGTTAAGTTTAATCAATCATTAGTATCTCGTTGCTGTTGACAACAACAAAAAGATATACCCAAAAAACCAAACTTCTTGATGAATGATTTGTGTTTAGGATTGAAATTACATGTGAATATCCATATCGCACGATATGTAGCATTATCATGTAATTGACCAATTGATTTACTAGTTAAATAGAATAGCTATTAAAAGTAAATCCAATCAATCAAAATAATACTATAAAAATAGTATATTAAGAAATAATCGGTATGGTATCACGTCAGGTTCAACGTACATTATTTGAACTTGAAAAATTATAATTACCCTAATCAAAGTTAAGTTATCAAATCATATATATATAAAAAAATGATTTTTCTATCCTATGCCCCAAGGGCATAGGATAAGATGTCCATTTTAGAAAAAAATACATTCTTAATTAAATTCTATTAGCCAAATTTTAAATTAGATTCTTAGGGTCGCTTATTTTTAATAGGGTATCTTTCCCTATTTAGGATCTTATCCTATGCCCTAAGGGCATAGGATAGAAAAACCGATAAAAAAAAAAGCGAAATAGATATGTTATGTTATGTTTAGCAAAATGGTAATTAATGGAGAAACTGAAGCTGATGGGAAATAGTTAAAGTTGATGAATTATTTGCGTTAAATATAGGTTAATAAACTAGTATTGTGTTTGGTAAACTTAACTGTTAGGGTAGATGAAAACTTGTGAATAAAAAAAAACTCTGAAAAACTTAGGTAAGTAGCTGTTGAAAATTTTAGATTTCAAAAAACTAATAAAACTAAAATCTTATATTTAATCTATTTAAAACTATATAATATCAAAACTATACTCCGAAAAGCTACCTTCAACCATAGAAACTCATTGTGAAGTCCATAAGAAGTCATTTCGCATCGCTACTCGATCACTTATAACTAGTACAATTTGTAATCCAACTATTTAAGGCAACATACATAGGTACAGAAATAAACACTCAACTTGTAATCTAATCTAATCTAAATATAAAAACAAATTAATAATTAAGGTGATTAACCAAAGATAAGAAGAAAGACAAAAAATGAATTCTCAGGTGAAAATGAAATGGTATGATTACTAGTTTTGCTGATCCCCTTTACCTTTCCCCTTTATATCTTCCTTTAGTTTTTGTTTTGCCTACTGTTATCTTGCATTCAGCATAAAATCACACCCCATATCATATCTATCTCTCAAACCCATCAATACATATATATATCAATATATGCTAATCAAAAATCATTCTGACTTTTTAGAAATGAAGCTTTTCTTTATCTTTTTCCTTTTATTTTTTGTTTTTTATATATGTTTCAGACTAAGAGGGGCCTCCAATCCGACCTGTTTGTGCATATGAACTTTTAACCCAGATCCCACGAGCAACATCTTTACATCCCATTTTAGAGCTTTAAAAGTTTGTATTTTGTTGAGCAAATTAATTAATTTAAGAAACAAAAAAAAAAGGTGTACTACTGGGTCTGGATAGAGTAGTTTTTCTCTTTGTCATTGAATGTTGGGCATGGTCACCTTAAAGCTGATAGATAACACTGATCGTTCCCCTTCTTGGCCTCCCACTCAAAAGAGGTTGGTAAAGAGTTCAGATTCTGCTGCATGCCAACCCTAAAGATCACCTCTCCCTTCACATATTTATTTATTATTGGACCATATATATTCAAAGCATTTTTTGGCATTTATGGGGTCTTATGATCATAGGATACCTCACTTTATATATTTATTGAAAACCAGGAGATATGATAAAAGTTTACTTGCATGTGTTTACAGATTATTTCCCTGCTATAAAGATAAAGATTCTAAGATATATGTTAGCTAATTTTCTTTTCTTTTACTTTTTTCTTAAATGAAGAGCGATTAGTACGATTTATTAATAGTATCCTTTCGGATGAGAGCCTTTATTTTCTAAAGTGTCGGTGATAGTGTTGTATGGTCCAGAGAGATCAATATATCTGCTATACTGTTAATTTTCATAAACACGTGATGAATATGAACTATTTGATCACGTGTTTATGGAAATTAACGATATTCAAATAGAATGTGATAATATTGACTTCCGATCGAAGAGCATTTTCAAATACATTTAAGTGTATTAATAATGCAAATATTATCACGTTCTATTTGGATATTTTGGATGTTAAGTTCTAATGCTTTATGTGGATTTCTGACCTTTCTCAATGTTGTAGCCTCGGCTCTGATAACCGAGCATGATAGGGTGTTCCCACCCTTCATCAAGATTCAATATGCTTCATGATTTCATAACTTAGCTTGTCAAAATTTAGCTTGAAGCTTTAGCTTTTTGGTGTTTCCCATTTGATACTTTTTATTTTTCTATTTATACAAAACCATCTGAGTTGTTAAAATAATTAAGCGTTGATATTATGTTTATCTCCTCATCATTCTTAGTTGTGTTCTGATTGGGAATATGTTAGTTATTTGATAAACTTTATAATATTTGCACTCTTAAAGCATATATCCCTAATGGTTGGGTTTCCCAAACTCTCTCTCTCGTACAATCACATCACTTTCTACTAACTTTATTCTCATCCCTCCCCAATTCATTTTTCACTAGCTCTACATAATGATCGGATTTCTCAATAATCCATCTCATCACTTTTTTCATTCCCATTACATTTTCCCTATAATTTCAAATATTAAAAAATTGAATTGATTTATCAATATAAAAAAATTAATTTAATTTTCTAATTATATTTGAAAACAAGAATCAGTAGGGTAGTGGTCGACAACCAATAATCTTCCCAGAATTTAATAGATCTCTCATCTTCTACAGACCGTACCAGACTTGTTTTGAATTTATCGATAAGGTTTCTTGTGTTTCTCCATTGATATGATTCTCATATAATGCAAAATGTTTGTTCCTTTAGATATTTGTGTCTTATTATTTTAACCCAGAGGTCATCTGGTTCAACTAATGTCTTTCAAAGTAGCTTCAATCATTTAGAGGGTCTCGTTCATATCTTAAAATTTTCTGATGCCAGTTCTCCTTTGTTTTTTGGTTTACATAATCTGTGGTCTATGGTAAAAGTCTTTATTCAAGAAGAAAGTTCTATTTATATGATCCAATTCTTTATGGATATTGGTTGGGAGCATGAAACTTTGCATAGTGTATAATGGTTTGGCTGATAGATTTGAGTTAATAAGGATTGATCGTCATTGTTGTGAAAGAACATTTGCTCTCCATTTTGATAATTGTTCTTTTGATTTGCAAATTACACTTTTAAATGTTTCTCTATTCACTTTCCCTTTAATAGTTGGACAACTAAGAGAGTTTTCCAAGGATCTAGTAAGCAAAATTTGCAAATTTTCAACCAACGAATAAATCCTGATGCTAGGTACTCCGAATGTTGTTTGAAATGTGAACTGAATTTATAAAAGTTAACCTTTTGTCCAGAAAATTTACAGTACTCATCTATGTCCCTAATTCCTTGGCTAGCCCCTATAGACGCATTTGCAAAAATCATGAAATCGTCCGGAGATGATTAATCGGTCCTCCCCTGCCAAATTTAAATCAAGTTTTTCCAGTTTTCAAGTTGAAAGCCAAATCTTGAAAGGATTTCAAAGAAGATATCCCAATCTAGTCTACCATCTATTTTTTCCATATCAAGTTTGATCACCATCCACCCCTTTGTCCCTTTTCTATTCTCAAAAGAGTGAAAAATCTCATGTGTTATTAGAACATTGTCATGAATTTCCCTATTTGCCACTAAAGCTCCTTATAGTGGACGGTTTAGCTTTCCTGCCACCCCTTTTAGTCGTTCAGAATTGAAGTAATTTTGGATATGACCTTATATATAGTTGAACACAAACTAATTGGTCTATAATTCTTTGTTTTCATAGTGTCATTGATTTGTCTGAGCTTTTTCCAAAGAAGAAAAAACTTTTGGCTGCTTTGATGACCGATAGACCTATAATGTCCTATATGTTTTGTGGAGCTCTGCTGACTTCCCGTCAAGACATGAGGATTTATGTTTTCGTAGGCTAAAAAGCACACTTTTGATTTCGTTATTTGAGATTGGTTTAATAAGTTCCTCATTTAGTCGTTTTCATTATTTGAGATGAATGGTCTTATCATATCTAAATAATTCGACCAGATATCTCTGCTTATGTCATTTTTAAAAAAAAAAATTATAATCTTTTTGTATTTCTCTTTTGATATTATCCCCTCCAAGGATTTGCATCCTTGAGAGGATATTAAACTCAGTACTTCATTAATTATGAGAAGACATATCATTAAAAAAAATGTACATACTTCCTAGAATACGAGTTAGTATATCAACTTATAAATTCCCTGTGGAAAAAAAAAAGAGTTATAAATTTCCAAATAGGCTGAGCAACAACACCTTCACATTTTGGCGATCCACAATGTTGGAACTTTATTTGATGGTATAGTGATATTACCGATAAACAAAGAAGCTGATATATACTCCGGGATATATATGTAGTAACGCCAGCTAAAACAAGTTAAAAGGCCAAGACAAGTTAAAAATTGCAATGTTTTTTATGATTAGTTAATTAATTAAATAATATTAATTGGGTGAATAGGTGATAGATGGCATAAATTAAGTAGTTTATTAAGTCATATTTTATGCATATAATAATATGTATACATAATTCCAAAACTAATTCTTTGTCAATCTCTATCACCTAAATGTGCCTTAAAAGCTCCTTGAATTATGCCATTTATGTGGTCCTCCCACTAATTTCTTTCATTTGTTTTTCTTCGCCTTTACAATTAAAGAGAACATTTCAAAAAAAAAATATTAAAATCGAACATTTAGGGATGGATACTTGTTTAATTATGAGAAAATTTACCTACAAGTAGACCTGTCAAACGGGTCATTCGATTCGGGTTCGGGTTGGGTCACTTCGGGTCCTGGGTAAAACGGGTTAAGGGTATATCCGGGTTGACTCGAATCCGGGTTTGACCGGATTTCGGGTCATTTCGGGTTGATTTCGGCTTTGTCAATTTTTTCTTTTTTAAATTAAAAAGATCATGATTTGATAATTTTGCGATAATTTTACCATTTTAAAATTAAAGACGTGGTTCATAAGTTCTAGTGCTTGTAATTATGTACTATATCTGATCCAAAATATTTAATTTTTATTATTTCTCGTAATTTTTAATAAAATATAATAATATATAAAATATCAAAATTTTAAATAATTTTTTAAAAATAATTTCATGCAATTAGTAATAAGCATAGATTTGTTTTAATATTTTAATATTTTTTAGAATTTTTATCTTTTTAAAAAATGTATTGAAAAATAAAAAATCAAATACTATCGATCGGACGAAGTATTACACAATACAAATAAATATAAAAGTTGATTTGAAAATGAAAGATCAAATTATTGTAATTATAAAATGTAATAAATTCGAATCTCCATAAAAAATTTAATCATATATAGTTATAAATCAACCGGGTCATCGGGTCAATCAGCTAAATCGGGTCAAAATTACTGGGTCAATCGGGTCACCGGGTCGAAACCCAGATTACCCGGAAAATTTCCGGGTTTTCGGGTTCGGGTCAGAAAAAATTTCCGGGTCAAAATTTCCGGGTTCGGGTCGGAAAATTTCTGGGCGTTCGGGTCGGGTTGTGTTTTGACAGGCCTACCTACAAGGCACATTTGGATGGCTAAATTAATAAACTTATCTGCGTTTTCGGCTAAATTAGATAAATGTCCATCATATTCTAACCCTAATTTGATTAATACTATCGCCTCCTCCCTCCCTCAGATCTATAGCCTCCTCTTCTCCTCCTTAATTTCTCTCACCTTCATCTCCGTCTACATCTCCTCCTTTCTCTGATGGTCGACATCTTCATTAGATCTCTAGAAAAGCCAGCGAGCGGCGGATCCGAGCCATAATTGAAAGCCAGTGACTCAGCGAGTGGAAGGAAAATATCATATATTGTCACTTAATGAAAATTGTAAAATTATTATTCTTGCACCGTCATTTTATTATTTATACACTATCATTAGATTAGTTTTACTTTAAGAAAAATGTCATATATTGTTAATTAATAAAAATTTGAACATTTACAAAATTGTATTTTATGATTGCACAACTGTATTTTACAATTGCACAACAAAAAATGCTGAAAACGAAAAAAAGTGCTGGTGCGAAAAAAATTATTATTATATTTGTACAACATAAAGTTATATTTGCACAACATAATGTTATATGTGCACAACAAAAAGTGCTGACACAAAAACAAAGTGCTGGCGCGAAAAAAAAATATTATATTTGCACAATATAAAGTTATATTTGCATAACATAATGTTATATATGCACAACATAATGTTATATTTGCACAAAAAAAGTGCTGACACAAAAAAAAAAATTTGACCCGAAAAGGGGGGCACAGGGGCAGGGGAGGCACACGCAGGGGCAGGGGTACATGGGGGTGGACATTTTGCTAATTAAATCAGGATGAATATTTTTCTAAATAAATCAAGAGTGTGGATGGAATGCAAATTAAGGTACAAAATGTGGAATCTTTGCTTGACACCCCTTTAATTATTTGTGTTAAGATCAGGTGTAACAAAATGTTTTAGGGCTAACACATGTCTTATACCCAGTGGTGGAGCCAAACGGGGCCTAGGGATCTCGTGCCTCCCTTCTTATTTGACTAACAACCTAAGTGTATTTTTTTTGTCGATAACTTCGTTTTGATATGTAATACGTCATAATTCGACATTTGAGTAAAAAATTGAAACTATATAATTCATTCCAAAAGCTTCAAAATGAGAGGTTACACTAATTATTTCAACAATTAGATAAGAAGTTACGCAAGTTTAAAATTTTCAAATCTAGTTCTACGTACATTATTAATTTATTATATGTTAAAAGTGTGACAAGTTACACATTGACTAGAGTTGTTATTTGAGTCGAACGAGTCTAGTATTTATTGATTCTAGTTAGCTCATTTAGAAACAAGTTGAGCTCGAATTGAGCCTATATTTAGACTTGAGCTCATACTCGAACTGGGTTTTTTTCAAGTACTACGCAACCTTACTCGCTCATGATATAATAATTTAAAGGAGATTTTACAAATTTTGCATTATTTGAGCTTAAATCGAGCCGATCTTTGAATCCAACTTAAAAATATGAGCCGTGCAAAAGATGCATCAGATTAGACTACAAAATAGAGATTGATATAGTCCTATCTAATTTCATTCCATTTAAAAAAACAACAAGGACAAGAAAAAAAAAAGGGGGGTAAAAATGGAATTAGGTAAAATACAAGAACTAGTTGCTAAAAGCGGCCTGCATTTAGTGAAAATGAATTATGGGTCATGAGATTGAGATTGACAGGGGAAGGTCCTCATGGGCGAACTTGCCTAGCTGTACATATCATGCCAAATGTGGAATCCCTGTTTTACCCTTTTTCAGCTTTATAAATTATTTTAATTGATAGATAATCATTTATATATATAGAAGTGTATTTAGAATAAGCTCTTACATTGTTGTGAACATGTTTGTTATTGGAGGAAATAGTCGGTGAAGAGGAAGCATAGTTCCATATGTTATTCACAACATAAATGGAATTAAGTTAAAGAACCCACTTCCATATACCTACCTATGTGGCTATGATCACTCCTCCATCTAATACAAGATATTGTACAAAAATTAAAAAGAAGAATAATACACTAATTAAATATAAAAAATATCTTCAATTACCTAAAATGTTTTATATGATAGATCAAATATGTATACTTATAATGTCTTCTATTTTAGATCGGATGGAAATATGGAATGCTAGTGGTTATATTGGTATATATTTGATCACTCATCAATCCATCCAATCTTAAAATATAAGACGTTGTAAAAAAATTGCAAAATTTTTAAGGAAACGTGATACTCCATTCGATCTAGATCTAAATTTTTAACTTTTCGACACATTTTTTTAAAAAGTAAAAAACTCTATAAAATATTATTTTTAAAAAATAATTTCATACTGATTATTAATAAGTATTAATAATATGTATGAAATTATTCTAAAAATTAGTTCAAATTTTTTTATTTTATAAAAATTCTATCTTCTTTAAAATACATCCAAAATAATAAAAATCAAACATTTTAGATTGAAAGTGAGCAATATACTAATAGAGAGAGAATAGATTTTGAAATAAATTAAGAAAAAATATCTCGATTACCTAATACACACAATCATAACCCCAACTTTCAGAGTCCGTAGACATTTTTTCCTGAAAAACAATCTGTTGACACCGACATAAGTCTACATAATATCTACCTCCTCCGGCAGTTGGTGTCAACAAGTTGTTTTAAGACAAAAATATTTACCGACTCCGTAAGCTGGTATCAACATGCTTTTTTGTTTAGGCAAAAATTCACATTAGTTTTGAGTTAGGCGTTGAAGGTTAGTTTAATGATATAGGAGACATTGGATAGACGGAGTGTTAGCCTTTTAGGATGGAAATGAGGAGGGTTGTAAGAAATGGGGGCCAGTAGATAGTAAAATACGTACGTACAAGATCACGGGCAGGACGATCAACTAACTACTCCCGTGGCCGTGGGGAAGGAAGATCGAGAGAGCTAACTAAGGTGTGCATTTAAATATAACGGATAAGACCCACCCTGCCTACTAACATTAATGCCCTCAACACTAGGGATCTAGGAGCCCCACTCTCTCTCTATACCTTCAACTACCTTCCAATTTGCACTAAAATACCCCCAAAATAGCTTTTTACATAATGCATTATTATTCCTGCTGGATTGATGGATAATAAGACCAAGTGAGATGCCTACAAATTCTTCACATGCCATGTACTACCCATTTAATTCTTTGTATAATTTTTTGATAATTTTATTTTGATAATTAAGGTTAAAAAAGCAAGGGCTTGTGAAACCTCCTTTTTTTTACATAGTAGTACTAGTTAGTGACATTGAAGATTCTAAAAATACAAACACTTTGCATTAAAACCAAAAGGCCCCCAATGCCTTTCGGGTGTGTGGTACTTGGCCAAATTTTTATAGCTAGGCCACTTTAAACTGGGCCCTTACAGCGGGAAAAAAAAATTTAATGAAAAAATACAGGTGTGTGAACCTTCACACGATAAGAATCAACTCTCTCAAAACACCTTTTTTGAGGTGTGTCTATGTACTACTTAGTCCTAGTTAATAACATGTACGTACTAACCAAGATTAAGCAACCAAAAATTAAAAAAAAAAGAAAGGGCACACATACATGAAATGTGCCACGCTCTCCACCCTTGTGAGCGTGTCAACAACACATAAGCAAATTCGATCGAAGTATCTAACTTGAACACTTTCCATAGTAGGCAATTAAAATGGGCCCCCACCACCATCTTCCAACTCCATTCCCAACCAGTTCTGCTCCATCTTTATGCTTGTATTTGATTTGATTTATTTTTTGGTCACCCTCAAAATAGCGTTTTCCCTTTCCTTGGGAATCTGCAAGGCCATTATTATTCATCTATGGCTATTGCAAATACCAAAAAAAAAAAAAAAAAAAAAAAAAAAAAACTCACCACCCACCAACAGGCAAAATAGCCCATAGCCCATGCTTTTTTTTTTTGAAACTTATACTCCCCAGCAGTACTAGTGATATCATCATTGTGTATCTAGTTGGAAAGATATCCCCAAATCCATGTCTATCCCCCCAAAACCCTCCTGGAAAAAATGGAAAAGAAAAGGAAAAAACAGTTGAGGATTGCTTATGGACAAACTTGGACCACCAGCTTTGGTTGTTAATTGGTTCTCTCTCTCTCTCTCCCTTCTTCCTCCCTCCCTCTTTTGTGTTATTTTACTGGAGCACCCAAACTCCTTAATCAGAGGTTGTTTTGTCATCACCTTCCAAATCCAAACCCACCCATGACCAATTATTTAATTTCCTCCTTTTATTATTGATGTAAAGTGGGGAGGTTGATGAAGAAGATGAACATGATGAAGAAGATGATGATATTGGTGAGGAAGAGTAGTAGTCAGAGGCAGAGCAACAGGATGGCCTCACCCTTGTTCTGCTCATCACCCTCAGCTGTGGCATTGCCTTATTTGTAGCTCTCCTCCCTCTCTCCTCCTCCTCCATGTACTGTTTCATTAGTCTGTAGCAGTTTCTTACCTCCTCCTGCATTTATTATTCATTTAAATTTAACCCCACCCCCCCCACAAAAATAATAATACGGAGTATTTGTTACGCTATAGTATATAATATAAATATATAGGTGTATTATTTAATTTGCTTACTTTGTTGAGCCCATCACACCATGATTCAGCATGGTCCGGTGTCACCGAGGACAGCTTTGGAATTTCACTTGCAGAGCATAGCGCCGCTGCTGCTGCTATGCTTGATGGTCTGTACTCCAAAAGGCTCTCCTCTGTCAAAAGTTGCATATTATGAATACCAGTTCAATTATTAATTTATTACCTACTCCTGTCTTTCTGTGTGTATACATAGAGAGAGGATGATTCCTATAATCTTTTCCTATAAATATTAATCATTAAATTTCAGTCGTTCTACTTAATCCAAAAACTCCAGATTTGTTAACAAATTAGACGGGTGGCTACAAATGATCTATTGTGTGTATATATAATACTCTCTCGTTTGACAAAACATATTAAATTTTGTTAAAAAAATATATATCATATTTATAATAAATTTGTTTTAAAATGGCATGTATTGGCGAAAAGAAAAAGAGGGAGTATATACTATAATGTATCTACTTTTACTTCAATTCGTACATTTAGGGATACTATCATAATGGAAAGTAGAGATATTCAATGAATATGATGATGATCAACAAAAAGGAATTAAGTTGTAAGGTATTATTATGTAAGTGGATTTATTATTTATTACCTTGGAGACTAGACAGAATAATATCGGTGGAGCGTGAGACAAGAAACCGCGTGAAGGTCCCTGTTGTATCAATCTTGTTTGTAAAGAAGGAGATGAAGCTGAAGGGCGTGACGGATCTCATCCTCCAATCAAGAACTCCCAGAACAAGAAGCTCCATCCTCTGGATCGTCTTTGGTTCAAACATGAACTTAGCACCTTCAACCTGCAGTACGTACATTTATCGAATTCAAACAAGAGAACCCCATATATGCAACGATATAAAACGCAAATAAATGCCTACACAAATGAACCAACCTGAAAGTCGAGCAGCGAAGGAACGAGAAGTTCCTCCATTTTAGCAGCCAAGGACAGGCAAGCAACCGACAGTAGTTGCAAGGGCCACCCATTTGTTTGCTGAAATGGCAAAAACTAAATATCAAAGCTCGCCTTTATAAATAACTATTTAGTGCTTGCTTTTAACTAACAATTTTTTTTTTAAAAAAATCATCATCATAAAGTTTAACCATATGTCCATCGATGATGTGGCAAACTGAGCATGCAATAGAATTTTTTTTTTAATTTCTTTTTTTGTCCCCAAGTACTGAGTAGGTCGGATAATACATTATACAGATGTATTATGAGAGATACAGTCAGAAAGAGGGTCACAGCAAACAGAAATAGCACCGTCCACGGCCCATGTTGCTTGCCTTCAATTTTTAACCCAGGTCAAACTTCATATCATAACCTATACAGTAAGATCACCTTACTGTGTATTCAATTTACCCAGATGCACGTGGCCCTCACGCGCACCGAGGACATTTTCACTTTGACCGTTCCGTTCCCATAAATTCCATTAACTTTGTTTCGCTACTCCAATTAATTGGTGAATGAATTTGAATTTATTAATCCAACAAGAAAGAAAATGAATAAAGAAACTGAGAAACCACACTGTACTCAGATCTCCCTCACTGTGCGATACATAGAGGCAGAGCTCCGTCTCTATCACGCATTTCAAAATCAAAATCCAAAAAAAAAAAAATGATCATCAACTCTTCCTTGACGGAGTTAATTTAAAACTACTCACCGGAAGCCGGTGAGAGCACATAAAACGATCCAAGTAGTTAACGGCCAGATACGCCGTTAGCGGCTGAAAGCTGTAGAAAGATCGCACCTACAAAACAAAAATTAGAAACAGTAATCTAATCAATTCCTGAAATTCAATGGTGGAACTGTCGTGATAAAATCCAAAGTCGGTGTATGATCATTCAGATGATTATAATGAATTAATAATAATATGATCCGGAAACATATATATGGATCGCTTGCAATTGAGCAATATAGTAGATCCAAGTACAGTAAAGGCGGTATCCAATAAAGGCGGCGCAAATTAGTTAGTAGTATATCAAACAGTACAGTGAAATCGAAAACAACGGCGGCGGTGAGGGAGCGATCGATCGGATTTCTGATCATTCAGTGATAAAGGAGCGTATCGAGGAGAAAGGGAGGAGATTACCTTGAGCATCCATGCAACGGAGAAAGCGCGGGCGGAGGGATCGACGGAGAGAGATCGGAGCTGTGACAAGTAGTCGAATCCAGGAACAAAGCTTCTCTCGTCTTCGATAAATCCGGCGATGGATTCCTCATCGTCGTCGCCGGAGGATGGCGCGGGAGAGTCGAGGTCGGACGAGAAATCCGCCGGGGAGTCGTAGGATAAGGCGGCGGAGTTCTCGGCGCAGAGAAGGTCGGGGAAGCAGTCGGAGAAGGAGAGCGACATGTTATGCTGAGGCAGATTCTCATTCCCCTATCGCCATGGTTGGGGTTGGGAGGTTGGGGAAGTGGGGGATTGTGTCTCGGGGAGTGGGCGAAGGAAGAGGAGGAGATGTTGGGATATTTTGTGATGCGTCAAGTTTGAAAGGTTCCCTATGTACCTCCGGCCTATAAATAAATACAACAATTTTTTTTATTATTACTCCCTCCGTTCGGAAATATAAGATCTTTTAATTTTCGGCACGTAGTTTAAGAAGCTAAATACTATATAAAATATTGATTTTTTTAAAATTATTTTTTTACATTTTAATACTTATTAATAAAAAGTGTTATATTGTAAAAAATTAATTTTAAAAAAATTAATATTTTATATAGTATTTAGCTCCTTAACCTACGTGCCAAAAAGTAAAAGATCTTATATTTCTGAACGGAGTGAGTATTTTTTTTTGTAGTACTCAATTTGCAAAATAAAGTTTTTTTAATATTAAAAATATTAGGATGATTCAATCCCTGGGAACCAATCTGATTAGATGCCGATCTCCGATACCTTGTTCCTCGTCATCATTTTGATAGATGCAATTCGGTCACGTCTTATGAGACATCAATTCGATAGCTGATAAGACCACGAGTCTTCTCCACACGACATCCACAAAGAGTCTCCTTGTCAATTCGACTTTGCACATCATTATCTGTAAGGATGTCCTTGGGTGGTGGTCTAGCAGAGTTCGACCCCACTCAAAATATTGCAATTGTCTTATAAAAAGAAGATTGGATGTGTCGTTATGGATGAGAACTCTAAATTTTGTATCGAAGAGATCAACATCTTGATCCAAGGAGTAGAATAGTCAAGCAATCTTGTCAAATACTCTATTACATTCGCGGAAGACATGAATACATTGCACATCTTGGAGAGACCGAAAAAGAAAAAGACAGTAAGAAATCAGCAACTCGATCTCCTCCAAGCACTTCTAATCACTCCAAGAATAATTAATAATGGTGAAGCTATCCCCCTCCTTAATGATCCTCGAACATCCTACCTCATTCGCACTTGCAACTCTATGTCTGACTTTTGAGGGCCAATGCCTCTTGTGCCACTACAGAAAAGGTGTCACGCTGAGTACCGCCACTCATAATGACATCGCCTTTATGGTCTTGAAGAATGAAGCTTGCAGTCGCCACACCTCATTTATGTGGTTTAAGCATCGAAAATGTTTCAGCCTCAAATCTTGAATAGTATCCTAACAAAAAGGGATCCCTCCTAAGGGAAGCCTAGGTAGAGCAATCCTCCCATCCCCTTGAGGGCGACTGGTACACGTAGTAAAGAATATATCGGTCCATTGTTCCTAGTCTTATTCGATTTGCCTAATTTACTAGTTTCCGAACACATAACATTGAGAATGTGATTGTTTTTCAATTTGCTCCTCTACCTACCAGCTTCAATGGTCTCGTCCACGAGAATTTCAAGTGCCACAAGCACCACGGTAAGGAAGAATTGCATCTTCTATACCGACGATTATGGAATCCATCCTGTTGAATTTCTCTAGCTATTGAAACTTGGTTGTCATGTCTCCTAACTAACTTTATGTTACACTTTTTAGAAAATTTTGTATTACTAAAATCTAATATTATTGTGTTTGTTTATAATAAAGTGGCACTTCTCACCTACTTGAGGAAATGAATGTTAATGCTCTCAACACTAGGCAACGACACCATGGTTTTTGTCCATACCCAAGTTACCTAGTCATTCAAGACATCAGGAAACTTCACAATTCTACATAGCACTGTACTATACTTTGTTGCATTGCGATCCAAATTACTTTACTCGGCCCATTTAAGTTTGGATGATGTTTAAATGATGAGAAAATGGGTTTCTTCAGGATCTTCAATGATATGCATATGCCCGGTGACAAGATCTTGAGCTGCGACTCCTGCGAGTAGTTCAATAACGTGTTTCGCGATTTGTTGGGGGTATCGGATATTTGGATCAATGACAACGATTTGTTGGGGGTATCGGGTATTTGGATCAATGACAACGGAGCCAGAACAACTCGTAAACCCAACACATTTTGGATATGTGAATGAAGTGGAGAAAACACAATTGAAGGAGAAGTCATACACATGAGGCCAGCGGTAGTAGTTCCAGACATCTTGTTGGAACGAGCCGCGAAAACATCACGCAATACCATTTTGTTGTGTCGTTCAACAACGAGCCTTGTGGTACCAACTACCATCGAAATCATCACTGGAATAGAACACTTTCTTTCAGATTTCATCTCTAAAAAGTCTACAGAGCTCAACCATAAAACTTCATTTTCAAAAATCCCAAACTGATTTGCAACTCAAGACAGTATACCAAACAAAGTGTTCTAACTGCTGTCTTGAGTCCACTCCTTCCAGTCCTTGTCGACGTGATCCTGAGCCCACTTCACTGCTGCTCGTGCAGCCTGCGGTCCACCAGGTAAGCCTCGTTCTTCAAGAGTATCGGCCATGTCGATGAAGGGTATCACCAACAGCGTCCCAGGTCCTCCATACTCAGCGTGCATGAATGTACTGAAGATCTGTTCGACATATACAACCACAAAGTTCAATCTTGAATGTATATATGAAAACACTAGAGAAGGGCAATTCACATAACCAAGATCTGTCATTTCAGAAACATCCTCTCAACAACGAGGGTAAACCTCGACTCCCCAGACCCTGCTTGTGCGCAATACGACACATTAGTTAGTAGTTGTTGGGAAAAAAAATTTGACAGACTGCATTATATCAGGAAAATTGGATAATCTCTCAATCTCAATCTCGTCCACAAACCCCAATTCTATATCGATAGCAGTACCTAGGGTTTGCCTGATTCTGAATTCCTAAGATTATCTAAACCCTATTGTGAATTCATCAAACAAAAAGCTTGCAAACTAGGTTTTAAAGATTGGGATTTCATTCAGATAATTGCTAGAAAAAGCTTGGGAGATAGTTTAATGAGTTAGACCTCAGTACAGACACCGACAACCTCTTGCAAAGAGTCTCCGAAGAGGTCTGCCTTCTTCCCCAGCTTCTTCAGAAGATGGTTTCTAAACTTATCTGTCTCCTGCAAACACTCATTCCCGTTAATTCAAAATAGAGTCTTTCAGTTTCCATAAACACATAAAAAAACAAATGAGTTGCGGAGAGAGGGAGTACAGCTTGAGCGAATTCAGGAATTGGGTCAGGGAATCGGTACTCAGCCGCCCTGCATAGCTGCCTCTGCCTTGGGGAGATTGGGAATTTGAGGGTTTCCGGCCATGGATTTGTTCTCCTCGGCAAATTGTTTTGGGGCAACCGCTGGAATTTCGAAATTGGAAGATGGGAATTGGAAGAACAGAAGAGGGAAGGGGAAGGGGATGAGGTTGAAGTAAATCCAATTGCAGATACACCAGGAGAGACTACGCTCCACGTCATTGCAATCTCTCTCTCGGGAAGTCGGTGAAGTGCAAGCAAAGCACAATGAAGAGGGAGAGGAAGGGGTTTGGAGAGGTTTTTCAAGCACTAGCTTTCAGTTCATAGCTCCCACGTTTTATCCTAATGAAATTTATATTTTCCAACATTTTTTCGAGAAGGTTATATGCACTTAGTACAGATGTTATATGCATTTAAAGGTGCCGATTTAGATCTAGTTCACCCTTTGAATGACATCTGTCATATAACCATTAATTCATTATGTTCGGGAAAAAAGTAACCAACGGATCTTAGATCTGTTCAATATGTGTAACGGATCTATGATATTCTTTTTTATACAACTATACAAGTAAAGATTTGGAGATAGTTAACCCATACTAGACCACCAGTCAAGAGCATTCTGACGGATGTAGTCATGTAGATACTAAGTTCTCTATCTTGGAGCAGTGATGGCGTCGCAACTGTTTGGAAGATCCTGGCGACACAGTCGGCGCACCTGTTGGCTTTCCTAACAATGTAGCGAAACTCCACCTCCTCGAACGGATCTATGATCTGTCCACGCTCTGTTTTTTTTTTAAGTTGAAAAACGTTTGAAAAAAAAATTACACGAATGGATCAAACATTTATATTTTTTTTATTTGTTTTCAAATTAATAACGTGAACATATCCATGATCCGTTTATGTTATTTTCAAAATTGAATGGATTTATAATCCGTTTGTATTATTTTTTTTAAAATTTCGATAATGACTGTTGGACACTTGTCAGCCCCTAGACCAAACAAATCATAGATCTGCACGTATAAATGCATTTAGCACGTACAGTCGATGCATATAAACAACCCATGAAAATCATTTTTTCAGTTCGCTCATTACATGCACTTCAACAAAGTTTTCAACTATTGAGGGATCTCTAATATGTTTACTTGAACAACTATTTACTTTTTGTTATGAGAATTACATTGACGAATCTTAAATCGATTCAAATGAAGAAAAAAATGATGAATCAAGAGTTCCAGAGACAGCTAACTGCACCTACATAAACAGTGTTTGCTAAAGCAGTTTGTACATCAAAAGGGATATCTATTGCACAATGATCTTTCACACACTGAAGGTCAGTAGACGAAATACAACTACCATATGGTCCATATATATATATATATCAGATTTACAAATTATACAGAATACCACAAAAAAAAAAGGAAAAAAAGAAGGGAAAATATGCACAAGACAGCCTACATAGTCAGCTGAGTTCCTCGTCGATTTATGCCGCACAAAAATTAGGCCACTGATGGGTTTGTAGATGCTTACAGCTTAAAGCTTCTAGTGTCAAAGATTTCTCTCATGGGGCTCTAACCAAGGAAAACCTAGAAAATCAAACACTTCCTTCTCTGTTGTCAAATGCAGACTTGATGTTGCCTTTGAGCCCTGCATTTCTCAAGAGTGCAAAAGGTTTCAAATTTAGTAGAAGAGGAGACGAGTTGGACCGAAGTGAGCTTATTCATGAGAGACGATACCCGCTTGCCACCAGAACTAGGGCTTGCTGGAAACAAACCCGTGTCATCAAGTATATACCCTTTTGATTCTGCGAGCAATCTCAGCCTGCACCCTCAGAAAAATATTTCATATTGAGTCACTATTAAACCCTGGCCATTTCACTTGGAAATAATCTTCAAAATGCCAGCTGGCTTGCTTGGCAGATCAAAATATCAAATTCCACAAAATCAGTCTTTATATAATCGATGATCGCCATACCTCCTATTCAGTGTATCGTTTCCCGTCCATGCTATCAGTCCAAATGCGTATATATCTCTTGGATACACCTGCTCAGACAACAAGCGGATATTAATAGATTATCAATATTGTGCAACATAATGTAGAATTTTATCCAAGAGAAATACAAATAGAAGACCGAACATGAAAACAGAAAGAAAAGACTGGAAAAAGAACCCAGAGAAGTGGGAACGGAGAAGATTGGCTCTCATACCTTGAAATCTATTCGATGCCGCAATTCACGACCTGGATATGTGCATAAGCCAAAATACGTGTCAACACTAGAATCCGTGCCCTAAATATATTCACATCACAAGTTATGTCACAATAGATATAAACTCTATAAATCCAGTAGGAAAAAAAATTGATAAAAGGGTAATAATGGGAATCAGATGCCTCTTCACTGTGAGTACTAAAGACCAAATCTTCTCTCAAAAACTTCATCTCCTTCAATTTGTTCACAAACTTTGCCAAGAAACCCTTGTGGCTGGAAAAGAACAGTTTCAAAAGGGTCAGGATAGAAAGTATCGTTGCACAAAGGAGAAAGTTAGTGATCTTGAAACAAGATCAAATACCCTTAATACTTCAAAATCATTAAACATCATATATAAAGCATGAAACAGAAGATAAAAATGTTGAATGGTTAAACTCACTGATAAAGCATATATACAGTACCCAATCAAATGAATCAATCATTCACTTAAGGAATCTTACTGGTAAATATTTACCTTTGTCCATTAGGGTGTGTAATTATAATGTCCAGATCCCCACACGAAGATTTCCCCCGTCTATATGATCCACCACAAATCAACACCACCTTAAATTAGAACATGACAAATTAGAGGTGTGTACTGTATGTAAACTACTACTGCTGCATAAAAGAAAGTAGATAACCATGCATTGGTAAATGGGTCATAGAATAGCCTTATCATTGGGTAAGAAAATTAAGATCAAGCGACATCAAAATATTAATGTCAAGCCTCTTGCATCTTGTCTATTGGAGCAAGCGCTGCTTGTTCGCCCTTTGTTTCTCCTTCATTTCCAAAACTTAGAAATTTGAAATAGTTTATGAATTGATTTGGTCTGAGTGTGCTAATAAATGGGCATTGCTGTCTTATTAGTTTAGACAAAATTTTCAATTCTAGGCAATAGTCTCAATATTCCACTCGGAATTTGGAAAATTAAAAGAGAAGTATAATTGAAAACCTCAAAAATTGGCAAATCACGGTTTGACCCAAGTTGACCCGAAACCGAGTTGAACCTTGGATTCAACCCAGGATTCGATTCGCCCGAAACCCGATTGACCCAGTTACCTTACTTAGGGTTATCAAGGAAAAACAATCCTAACAGGATGTATGAAAAGTGAAAACATTTACGACATGACCCTGGAATCTTTGATAAAGGAAGAGCCAGTTAAAAAAAAGAAGAGAAAAGGAAGAAAGATCGGGATTACCCCAGGCAGAAGACTCTCTGCTGCTTCTTGTAACAGTTTTTCCATCTCTGCGGCCTAGGAATTTAGAACATCAGTCAGAAAGGGAACTTCCTCAAGCCGAAGTTAGCAGTTGCATAAAACACACACAGAATGTACCTCATTACGAGGAATTCTTGTCTTGATATCATCAAAGTATTTCAATCCCAGTCTCTGAGACTTAGTCAAGGACTCTTCGCCTTGTAGATCTTCCAATGTACGATGGCCTTTCTCATACAGTTTCAGAGCAGTTGCAGGGCCAATGCCCCAAACTTCTCCAAACAGAGAGATTGTTCGTACCTGCAGTAGTTCAAACAACATACAAAGCAATTATAGAATCTTCATTTCATATAGCCAATGTTATTTACACCACAAAATTTACTATTTACACCACATATCTCACTTTTTATATTTTTTTTAAAATACACCCTGCTCCTCTTGAGTCACACACGGGTGTGATTCAAGAGGCGTAGGTGTGGTGCATATAGTAAAATTTATGGGTGTAAATATTATCACCCTTTCATATTGAGAAAAAAAAATGAGAAGCACAATGGCAGATGACCAATGTTTGATCCTGTAATGAAAATGAGGTAGCATATTTTGCTAAAAAAGGCTCATGCATGAGAACAAGATTAACCAAGAATTTGAATTTTGAAAAATAAATACAAGTAAATAAGTTCCCCCTACTGTTATGTAGAAATGATGGAAGTTGATCATCTTCATTCTCAGCTTATTCAGAGGTGTACAAGATACGAACAAGAAAAAGAAACATATGAACAGCTATCAATACGTAAAACAAGGTTCGATTTTCCCAGCTCAACCCATTAACATCAAGTAAAAATTGAGTTATTAAGACTGCATGATTGTCCACTGATATGTACAACCTAAGAAATAGAATGCCTATACTGTTTTATTTTTCTTCTTTCAAACAAGAGGAAAGTACAAAGTACAGAAGGTGCAGCACCTTATTATCTTGTTCAAAGTGCTCCAACTTGGACAGCTTTCCTGTTGTTACAATCTCCATTATCTGAAGGCGAAGGAAAACCAATTGAGATGTTCACCAGACAAAAACAGCATCACTAGCTGAAAGAAATACTCGAATACTTGCCATATATACACATACTACCTACATGATCTTGCAGAGACTTTCCAATTGCAGGCAAATGCTTGACCTGGTCAGCACTCTCTATTTTAAAAGGCAGCTTTTCAATAACTGGGATGGCTTTGTAGTAGCTAAATGATCTCCTGTCATCTCCCAATGCTTTGAACATCAACACAGAAGAAAAATTCTTATCAGCGTCATAATAATATATATAATTTCATGTTAACACAATCTTATTCACTATTTCAACCTCTGTATATGTCAATCATCCTCTTGAATATCTCAGTAACATTCCTGTTCTGATCAGGTGGATTGTACAGCTCTGACGGGCTAACCTGATCAGTGAACAAAATGAAACATTCAGCTTCCCAAGTCAAATTTATGTTAACCTCTAAAGTTTAAGCTCAGTGAACAAGAAACCTCATCGTAGTGCTTCGACGAGGCAGGCAGCTCATCTGTAGCATCACTTTTTGCTGCATCCCCAGAAACTTCTGGAGAAGCAGACTTTGACTTCTTATGCGACCCATCACTTCGCAAGTTCTGTCCATTTGAATCCGCTGAAAGAGCAGGTGAGGACTGGATAGCGTTTTTGTCTTCATCAGTATCCTCTTTAACAATATAATTATCCTCTGGAATACGGTCTCCTGCTTTCAAACTATCCTCCAACCACTGATAAAGAAGAAATTTCTGCAGGATCACAACTATGTAAAGTAAACCATCCATGAAATGGAAATCTAAGACCCAAACATTGGATTGTAAATTTTGGGAAAACGATATAGGCAAAAATCAGGATCAAAATGCCCAAAATTACACTGCAGTCATTCGAGGTTTTAGGGTTTTAAGGAGGGTGAGATGGTGATAGTTCAACATAATTAAGAAAATTGGAAGAGAGAACGAACGAACGAACCCCACTGAAAGTAGCCAAGCGGTCATCACCAACACTGCGTTTGATAGCACCCCAATTCGTGGCAAAAACATGGGTAGCTCTTCGGGATAAATGATCTTCAACTTGAGCTCCCATTTGCTTCAGTTTCTGCTTCCATATCTGTTCATTAGCCCCATTAAAGAAAACGAAATCTATGTCGATTCAGACATTGAAATCGAAATACCGAAGGGAAAAATCTGCAGGGGTAAGAGTTATGTACCTGCAATCGACGAGCCTGAACGCCCAAATTGACGAAAAATACGTTCATTCCGGAGAAGATCCCTTCACAATCGGAGGTGGAGCGAGGGTTTTGGCTTCTTTTTCTCTTGGGTTTTGGCGCCATGTTCGAGATCTTGACCCACCGAAACCAAACCTCTGGCGCCGAGCAGGTGGCAAGACAATAACATTACACAGTGAGTGAATTGTTAACTGAATGCGCTGTGACGTGCAGAACACTGTGAAACATTTGCTTTGCCGAGTCCAGATCTCCTGCACGGTGAAACATTTGATTATTTTGGATATAATTTTACTTTAAAATTTTATAAAAAAATATATTTACATTTCAAATACTTGTATTCACATATTTATAAACTC
This sequence comes from Persicaria maculosa, assembly GCA_963922045.1. Lineage (NCBI taxonomy): Eukaryota > Viridiplantae > Streptophyta > Magnoliopsida > Caryophyllales > Polygonaceae > Persicaria > Persicaria maculosa. The sequence continues at coordinate 54,589,331 of OY998270.1, forward strand.
TTATTAAAAAAATCATGTTTTAAAAAAATATAAAATTTACTTTCTAATATAGTTGAGCTTTTAATTTTATAAATTTTTTAAAATGATTTTTTTCCAACTTCGGAACCCCACGTTACAAAAAAAAAAAAGTTTTTGAAATGTAAATATATTTTTTTAAATTTTTTTCAAAGTAAAATTATGCCCAAAAAAAATTAGTATTGCACCGTGGGGTGCAGGAGATCTGGACTCTGCTTTGCCTATCTTTTCTATTTTTTTTTCCCTTCCAATGTAGGTATTTTTTCATTGACTTTTAAGTTTTAATTGTTTTTATTATTATTTATATAATTTTTTAAGTGATAAAAATTATATAAAATATTTATTTTTTAATATTTTTTTAATAATATTATACTTATTACTAATATGAGACTATAAAAAATTTAATTAAAAATTTAATATTTTATATAGTTTTTTATCTTACTAAGATAACGTGCGAGAATTGTAAATGACAAATAAAAGTGAACGGATGAAGTGATGTAAAGTGGCGAGCCAGGATTTCGGCCAGGGGTGCCCACCATTTGCTTTTGTGCAGCCCACCTCGTGGCTTTACTTAGCCTGGTGAAATGCGGTAGTCTAGAGCAAGAAGGCCACATTTCACCAGGCTAAATAAAGCCACGAGGTGGGTTGCATAAAAGCAAATGGTGGGCAGCAAAAGCAAAGGCAAAGTGGACGATCTCTCCTCTCTCTAGTTTTCTAGAGAGAGAGAGTCGGAGCCTCTTCGGTGGAGGCTCGTCGACCATTCGCCTGGCCTCCGCCTGGTCTGAGGAGCATCTCTAGAAACCCCTCCTCGGAGGCAAAAGAACCACCTCTTCGGAGGATGAAAACTACCTCTTCGGAGGTCAAAACCCGCTCACCGGCCGCCATAATCAGGGTCTCGTTACCCCCTTCACCATGGTTGCTCTCGAACCTTCTTCCTTCCCATCCCCGGATCCCCCTGTTGGGTCCGATCTGGGCATGGCTGACTCGGATATCTTCCTCCCTGGAAGCCCTCGAATCTCGATTCGTCATAAACCAACTCATTGCACATGGCCCTTTGTTTTTGGTTTGAGGGATCTGGAATCTCGGCCCTCTCTCTTAGGGCTCCCGGGGCTCCCGGATCTGGTCGCCTCCTCCTTCTCCGGGTTGGTCCTTCCGGCGCCTTTTGCTGTAATTCCGGTGGGGTTTTGCTTTGCGCCGCAGGTCGCCTTGCTCTCCTCCTCGACCAATCTCGGCTTCCTGGTTAATTCGGTTCTGTCCGGCCGGTTGCTTGCCATCGTAGATGGTGGTCTCGATCGATTGGTGCCATTGAAACCCCGCTCGCCCTTTGCTCCGCCTTCCCGTTCTTTGTTTGGCGGTGGTCGAAATCCCTGCTTGTCCTAGCCATGGTTGCTAGGTCGTCAGATGCAACGTGTCTCCTCTCTCCATGGGCCTGCGATGATGCTTTGGGCCCAAGGCTTTTCCTTGGGCCCAAAGGTGCCCATGGGAGGAGGGAAAAAAGGAGTAAATAAAGAATAAATAAATAAAACAATTTCTATATATTTACACATATATCTCTATATTTCTATATAGAATCTTTCATATATTTGGAAACCCCGCTCGTTTGGACGCTTACAATATCCCGTTTGGGTCGATTAAATCCCGAAAGGGTTTTTGGGTGCTTCTTACTCTAGCGGTGTTCGACTCTATGATGGCGTGGCTTGGCGTTCTATTCCGTGGTTTTGGTTCGGGCTGTCGGAGTCGGGATAGACTGGGATCGTGGTAGTGTATATCGTGGCGTCTCCACTACTCGGGTTGGCTGCTTCCCCGGAGTTTCGTCCTCACTGCCCACGGGATGATCGGGTCCTGATGTATCGCTGGTCTACGGTTTTGCTTCCGTGTAGGGCTTGGCTTCGTCTGTCGTCTTCGTCCACTTCTGTTTGGTTTAGACCTGCTTGGTTTCGTTTGTGTTGTAGAGTGCATTTGCTTGAGTTTGCACCGTTTTGTATTGTTGCAGGTTATCATTTGTAGACGGTTCTTCCGTCTGCCGGCTTGACCGGCCTTCGAGTTTCAGATATGTCTGAACTCAAATTCTTACCTAATAAAAAAAAGGCAAGGTCTGGAAAGCAACACAAAGGAGAAGGCAAAACTTTGCCTATAAGACCATCCGCATTCGTGAGTTTAAAGGCTCATTGGGATGCCACCTAGAACAAAATAAATTTAAAAAAAAAAAGAAAATGCATGAACCCGACTGGTGAGATTCATGCAGGAGAATCCGGGAAAGCAAATTCATAGAGGGGTCTATTCAGGTGCTGACACGTGGTTCACTCTCTGGATGTCACGTGGCAGCACCTGGAATTTCAACCATTTAAAATGGGTTTTAGGCATTTTCTATATAAAAAAAAATAAAATAAAAAATTATTTCAAGTGTGAATTAATTTTATCTACCCATGGACACCCATTTTACCTATAATAATAATAATAATAATAATAATAATAATAATAATAATAATAATAATAATAATAATAATAATAATAATAATAATAATAGGGCAGGCGATCAAGTGATCAGGCGAGGCCTACAGCGAGGGGCTTCCCTCTAGAGGGTCTAGGTGGCCGGAGCCGGGGTTCCTGGGGCCGGAAAGGCCTGGGCGAGGGCGCGGAGGGCCTCTTATACGGTGTGAGCTGTGTGAAGGTGAGGATCAGCAGGTTTGCTTCCTTCTCCTTGGTGCGTTCTTGCTCTGGCTGTTCGGGTCGGCTCGACGCTTGTTTTGAGTTTGTTTGGGGTCTGTTCGGTGCTTTCCTGTTGCGTCTGTTTGGTTTGTTGTGCTGCGTCTCCTTGATCTGTTGTTTGGTTTGATGTGCGCATGTTCGATGTTGTTTTTCGATGTTGTGAGTTTGTTTGAAGTGTTTGGTTTGCTGTTCGTTTTCGTTAGTTTGCTATTGGTGTTGGGTGTGTTAGGTTTGTTGTGGTCAGTAGGTTTATGCAATGGGGTACTACTACAATAAGCAGGTTGTGTTTGTTGTTTTGTTTTGTTTTGAATTGGTTCGGTGGTTTGGATGAAAGGTGTGGGAGGTGCTCCACTGGTAAGGGTTCATTGCCCCTTCGTTGGGTGTGATGGATGTAGAAATGGTAGTGGTAAGGTTCTCACTCCGGCTTATTTTATTAGGCACTTGCGGTATGTCCATCTTAGGGGCGATGCATTGCCCGATTTCAAAGCGATTCTTGCTATGTATGGGCAGTTTGAGGAGGTTTTACAACAACTTGGTCTTTGGTTTTACGGAGATTGTTGTTTCACCCACACCGTGTCCAAGAATTGTTTCCATGACGGAGATGTTGTTGAAGCTCCTTTGTCTGAAGACGGTACTATTGCCTTCTTCATTCACGAGTTGCCCCGTCCTGTTATTGATGTTGGTAGCTCGTCGGTTGATATGTCTCCAGTGGATGTTCAGGGTGATCTTGCGCCGAATGTGGGATTTGATATCGCGTTTTTGGAGAGGGTGTTTAGGGCTAACGTGCATACAGTTAAGAATGTCCCGTGGAAGTGTAGATTGGGCTTTGCAAGAGTTCATTTTATGTTATTTGAATATAAATAATATCATATTTATATTACCTTATTTACATCATATTCATATTCACACAACATAATATTCATATAAAAGAATATTCATATGAATATGACATAATATTCATTCGTTTCACCGTTATACCGTATTGTTTGTTTCACTAGAACTCTTCCCTATATATATATATAAAAGGTGAATTTGGTAATGCATATTTTAACATCAAAAAGTTATGAGTGAATATATTATGGAGTTCCAAAAAATTTTAATATTCCAATTAATCCCTATAATTGCCTAACTTCTATATGTATATTAATCAATATATTACTCCCTCTAATAAAAAAAAAAATAAGATATGATGTTTGGTTATTGCGACTATTTTTTTTACATTTATTGCCACTATTTTAAAAAATGATAAACGCTATTGAAATATCAACTTTTTTTTAATTAATGTTTAAAATAAATTTTGTAGGGAGTATAATATTATAAGGTATTAAATAAGTTTTAAAATTAGAGCAGTTGAATGATGAAGATGAGAGTTAATTTCCAAATTTGGTTTCTTAATCTACCCAACTAGCATATGTTACAAAAGCCAATATAAAAGTTAACAAATATTAGAATAAATTAATTAATAGAATGAGTTTTAATTCCAAATTATTTAAAAAATTATAAATTAAATGAAGATATATAAATTAATTTCTTCTTATTTAATTATCGTCTTTAAATTGATTTAACAATTAATTAATATTGAAAGGAATTAATTTAATAAATGTGTCTTAAAATCAAATTTATTTAAATTCAAATAAATTGAAATAATATCAATATATCAATCAATCAATGTCAATTTATAATACTAAAACAAAGATCTGAAATCCTATGTATCGGGTTCTAGTCGACTTTGTCTATGCGTCATTTTTTGGTGCAATCTAACAAGTCTCTATTTGACATATAAATTAATGATGATCAATATATTTAAGCCACATCATATAATGATCTCATCTATTTTATCTACTTAGCATCCAATGTGTACACCTTAATTGATGATTATAATTAATTTTTAATATAAATATTCAATATCATTTTTAAGTGATTATAAAACCTATCATTTTTCATGGATTTGGTTCTGGCGGTCGGAGTCGGGATAGGTTGGGGTCGTGGCAGTGTGTATCGTGGCGTCTCCACTACTTGGGTTGACTGCTTCCCTGGAGTTCTGTTCTCAATGCCCACAAGATGATCGAGTCCTCATGTATCGCTGGTCTACGGCTCTGCTTCAGTGTGGGGCTTGGCTTTGTTTGTTGTTTTCGTCCTTATCCTGTTTGGTTTAGGTCTGTTTGGTTTCGTTTTTTTGTAGAGTGTGTTTGCTTGAGTCTGCACTATTTTATATTGTTGTATGTCTGCTCTTTAGATGGTTCTCCCGTCTGCCGGCTTGTCCGGCCCTCGAGTTTCAGATATGTTTGAACTCGAATACTTACCTAATAAAAAAAACCTATCAATTTACCTTGAGTTATTTTATAAATATTTTATCTTAATTTACTTATCTTTTAGCTAGTCATTAAGATTTGCTATGTTAGTTTATGATAACTTTTTCCCAAGTATTTATTTAATGTATAAAGAGATTTACTTATCTTTCATTCATTAAGAGTCTAGCCACATGGACTCTTGATGCACCGTTGGCCGGCGGTGCCACTGCTTGGTGGCTCTTAACTTTGTTTCATAGTCTATATTGTCCCCAACGTGTTATGATTAGGTTTGTTAGGTCGCCTGGAATTGTTTGCTTGCCACTGCTTGTTTTGACACCTTTTGTTTTTTGTTGTATGTTTGACGATTCGCCGTCTGCCGACTTTGTCGGTCTATCGAGGAATCAGGTATATCTGACTCTCGAATGTTTACCTAATAAAAAAAGAATTAATCATATAACGCCATAAAAAATAATTCAGTTAAAATTCATATGAAACTGAATTATTTTATTCTATATTTTATGAAACTTGAATCTATTATGTATTTTATTCTCTATTTTTTTAAACTTGAATTTTTTATTTTGTTTTTAACAAAATTAGAATTTATTTGATCATAGAAGTTATATACTTTCCTTGCAAAACTCAATATGAGTTTCAAAATTCTATAAGGAAACTCTAAATAAATAAATAAATTCTACTAAAATAAGTGTGTTCAAATTAAGAAAACATTTGTAGTTTTGTAGGTAGATTAGGTAAGTCATAAATAAATTAGGTAAATTATAAAGACTACAAATAAGTGTTAGTAAGGCACAATAGTAGTTAGTGTTTAAAATTTAATTAGTTCAATGACTTATCCAAAGACTGCTTCATCTGTCAAGCGATTAGATCCGTCAAAATTAAGCTTTAAAAATCCGGGTGTAGGATTGTTCCACCCCCCCTCCCGAACTTGAGTTTGTTGCATCTATTTGTGAGTGATTCACAAGGACATATTATCGCCCTGGGTGGAGATACCTGTAATGGGATTTCAATCGCTTATGCCGAGGCTATGGGGCTTCAACATGGGGTCTTAAGGGCTAAGGAATTGGGTTTAAATAATCTTCTTATCAAGGGAGACAACCTAGTGGTAGTAAAAGCTCTATTAGAAGACTGGAAATGTCCTTGGAACATAGAACTTTTGCTATCGAGGGAGACAACCTAGTGGTAGTAAAAGCTCTATTGAAAGGAATTAATCTGATGAATAAGCCCTAAAACCAATTTATTTAAATACAAACAAATTGAAATAATATCAATTAATCATTAATATCAATATATAATACTAAAACAAATATCTAAAATCCTATGTGTCGGGTTCTAATCGAATTTATCTAGATGTCGTTTTCTAGTGCAATCTATCCCGTCTCTTTTTTACACATCAATTAATGATTATCCAATATATTTAAGCCACGTCATTTAATGATCTCATCTTTTTATCTACTTGGCATCCCATGTGTACACCTTAATTGATGACTATAATTAATTTTTAATATAAATATCCAATATCATATTTTAAGTGATTATAAAACCTATCACTTTACCATGAATAATTTTATAAATATTTTATCTTAAGTTACTTATCTTTTAGTCATTAAGATTTGTTGTGTTAGTTTAGGATAACTTTTGCCCAATTATTTATTTACAGTATAAAGAGATTTATAATATGCATTTAATGATCAATATTACCAGAAAATGATATAATTTGACTTCACTAATAGCATTAACTCATTAAGTATTAAGTATGTTTGGTTAAGGAAAAGTTTAGCGGCATCGTGTTCAAACACTGTTGTTATAGGTAGTGGTGGCCACAGTATCTACTGGAGAGGGGGGGAGGTGAAAAAATTTTTGGGATTTTTTTCTCAGTATATATATAATGAAGAAATTAAAATATATATATTGAAAGAAAATCATAAATTATGCTATAAATATGATATTTTATTACAAAAATTCATACAATAAAATTTAATTATTTTTTCATATATATATATATGTGTGTGTGTAGCATGATGAATATGTTTTTGAAAAATATTGAAAGAAAATTATAATTTTTTTTTTTAAATATGTCATTTGTAAATGGAAACAAAATGATAGGAATGAAAAGTGTAGCAAAAAACCCATAAATTATGATTTAAATATGACATTTATAGTAAAAAAAATTCAAAGGAATAAAAAATAGAAGGATTTTTTTAAGAATATATATATGTAGCATAATGAATATTCTATGAATTTTTTTAAAAAAACTATAAATTAATTTAAATATGATATTTATAATAGAAAAAATTTATTAGGAATAAAAAGTAAACAATAAGGTTTGAACCCATGACCTCTTACATTAGAAATGCTTCATTTCTTTCTTTTACTAACTAAGCTTGACAACATTTCTATTTTTTTATATTTTGTATTTTTTAACTTAATTTTTTTTAAATTCAACGTTTTTCTGCCGGCGGAGGGAATGGTGGCCGCTCCCTGCGTCCCAAGCTACCGCTCATGCATAGAAGGCGAAAGCAAACTTTACTACTGATTATGTAGCTAGGACTACAAAAACTTATAATTTGATTACCCTCCCTTTAATCAGGAAGTTTTATAACATTATTTGTATGGATAGCTAGGACTACGAAAACTTATAATTTGATTACACTCCCTTTAATCAGGAAGTTTTATAACATTATTTGTATGGATAATCAAGAATGATATTTGCTTAGTTAAGGCATCCTATTATTTCACTATTATAAATAAAAAAAATTGTTTGTTTAAAAATACCTTTAGACCCATATAAATTTTAGAAGATTGAATATATATTAGGGGTGGGCACAAATCCCGTAAATTCCGGTCCCGTCCCGGACCCGTCCCGGTCCCGGTGGGATTTAAGGAAAAAAAAGTGAATCCCGTCCGGCAAAAATTATGCGGAACGGGATGCGGGACAAGACTATGGGATCTCGCAAATCCCAGTCCCGTCCCGCATATATATATTATATAATTTATATATATAAATAAAAATATATATATTTATATTTATATTTATATTTATATTTATATTTATATTTATATTTATATTTATATTTATATTTATATTTATATTTATATTTATATTTATATTTATATTTATATTTATATTTATATTTATATTTATATTTATATTTATATTTATATTTATATTTATATTTATATTTATATTTATACGGGACAAGAGTTTTAATTTTGGTAGTACTAAATTTTTTAATAATTTAGTGATTTATATTATATATTTAGTTATTTTAAACACATGTTACAATAACACTGTAAGGCTTGTAAGCAATTTGAAAATAAAAAATTACTATGGGCTTGGGGGTTAGGGATTTGGGCTCTAGAAGGCAAACAAAACAATTTATTCTCCATTTTGAAATAGTGAAATCTCTATTCCATTCTAATCGGTTAGGGTTACAAGAAGCTTGTGCTGCTGACAATGTTTTTTTGTATGAAATTGTGTTGCTGGGAGTGTTAACATTATGGTGATATCATTCTATAAAACATGAACTATGAAAACATTTTTTTTTATTTTTCAAGTTTTATAATATTTTATTATTTTTATTTGAGGGTCTCGTCCCGTCCCGTGTGGATAAGGCCCGTGTGAGATTAGAAAATAAAGGTAAATCCTGTCCCGATAAAATTAAAACGGGACGGGCCTCATCCCGATCCCGTCCCGTTCCATCGCCCACCCCTAATATATATTAGGCGATAAGAAACTCACTATATATTTGTTGAGATATACATGCCCTTGGGCCTTGTCCCAACATATATAAAAAGATCCGGTAAAGTAATAAAATCTAAAAAATTCATTATGCCTCGGAGTTACTATACAAAATGCACAAAATTTCCATGTTTTTAATATAGTATTGATGATAGCTACTAAATGTTAAATTAATTTTGATATAGTATTTAAATTTAAAGAAAATTAATGAAATAATTAATACTATGGAGTATTTACTTTTTTTTTTTGCCTTCTATCTCTGTACTGCAAAAATGTGCAGCTGTCCCATCAAAAATTAAACAAATTTTCAGCATTTAAAAAATGTATGTATATTTGAAAGATGAGTCATTAATAACCCCATCAAGGTCTCTAGAAGCTATAGGGAAGATGATATTGATCGATATGAGTAATCAATCTCTACTACTTCTATTGATTAAGCATTATCTCACTTCCACCCCCAAAGCAATTTATGTTCGCTAATTCAATGTTGATTTAAAAAGTCAACCCAGTCCCCCTCTTCAATTCGATTACGTCCTACCCATCAAATTCAAGTCGATCTCTGTATTGTTTCAGTCTCTCTCTCCCGTCCGTCCGTGTTAACACACCAATTTAAACTCCATCGATCGATCCCCCCAACTTCGAGTTGCTTGTCAACATATAAAAACCCTACACACAATCGATCAAATTACATACCTATATATATACACACACACAGTCACATATATAGAAGCCCTAATTGGATCTCCTTGTTCAAATTCAATGGAGGGTGACTTGGCGGACATCTTCAGAGCAACTGGAAGGGCTAATGGGTGCAGCAGCGATATATCGGAAAGCCCTGATGGGATGATGAACGAGGAGGAGTATGGGTCGTCGTTCGGAGACCCGTTCCCGTTCGGGAGCGTGATAAGAGATCCGTTCCTAGTAGAGCTGGACGGGATCGGGGGGAGGGCTCCGGCAAGCAGCAGCTTCCATGGATCAGGTGGTGGTGATGAGATGCTTGGAGCAGCCACCGCACCGTTTCAGATCTCGACGAGCAGTAGTAGTAGTAGTGATTTGGGGATCAGGATGAGTGGTGGCTTTGGTGCTGGGGCCATGCCAGCGTGCAGTTTGCAGCAAGGGGTTCGTGGTGGGGTAGGTGATCATCATGCTACTCCCTGTAGCCCTAAGCCCTCTCATCCCCAGCTGCTTGATGCCCCAAGAGTTCAGATCTGTTCCCCAACCACTCCCATTGCTAAGAGGAGGTACCTTCAAATTCTTATTAATTACTTAGCTCATATATATATATATATATATATATATATATATGCATGGGAAATATTTATATTTTCTATTTTCTATTTATATTTAATTTGAACTGATGATGATGATGATGATGGATGGATATGAAATCTGGGAAACTATATAGGAAGAGCCAGTCAAAGAAGGTGGTATGCATACCAGCACCAACAACAGCAGCAAACAACAGACAGGGAGGGGGAGAGGTGGTGCCTTCTGATCTCTGGGCATGGAGGAAGTATGGCCAAAAACCCATCAAAGGCTCTCCTCATCCCAGGTACCTTGCTTGTATAAAAAAGTCGATTGATCTTATATTCGACCTAATTGTCCCGTCTTATATATACGATATGATCATCTCGATCTCGACCTGAAAAAGTTCGCGTCAATCCTTGTATATTGATAGTTTGATACCTAGCTATCATGCATTGATCCGGATTTGCACTTCACTGCTATATATTACATATCAACCATATATATATATATATATGCATGCTTGTAGATTGATTAATTTAACCTAACTTTTGAGATTTCATGTGATTCTTTTAGAAAATATGTTTGGTTAAAAATGAAAATAAAAAGTAGATTTGAGTTTCAGAGATAAATATTAGATCTATACGTTCGTACTTCTTTGTGTTTTTCTATTAACTTTATGAATTTTGAAGGAAAACTATATATCTAATTAACATGTATATTCTACTTCACTAATTTCGTTGTATATATATACAAAATTTAGCCTACTCATGAATAGGCTAAATTTTGTATAATTTTCATTAGCAAAACACTTCTTCTAATAAATAAATACATAATTTTTATTAATTTTTCCGCCCCTATACATGATTTCACTTCTTGGGATACTCTACTTGTTGGGTTTTACTAGGTTTTTGTTGAAAATCAACCAAACATGTATAAAGCATTAAAATCTGTAAATTGGAAGCATTTAGGTGAATTGCATTGGAGGAAACTTTTGTTATGCATCTTACTAAATAAAATGAAACTGCGGTGGCCTGGCTCAGGGGGTATTACAGGTGTAGCAGCTCAAAGGGATGCTCAGCAAGGAAGCAAGTGGAGCGAAGTCGAACTGATCCAAACATGTTAGTGATAACCTATACATCGGAGCACAATCACCCATGGCCTACCCAGAGAAATTCCCTTGCCGGGTCCACCCGGATCCCTTCGAAACCCTCGCCTACGCCGCTGCCCACCACCACCGAACCCCACAAACCAGCTGGGTCCATCAAGGATGAAAGTGACATTAATTCCTTTGCAGGCGATGGAGACCACTCAAACAGCTCTTCAATCGGAGGAGCTGATGAGGTAGCTGAAGCTGATGGGTATTACAGCAAGGGTTTAAATGACACCGTGGTGGGGCCCGACCATCAGCTGATGGTGCTTAACGACATAATGTTTGATAACACTTATGACGATAACCCCTTCATCCAGTACAGCCAGCAGCTTGATGGATACAACTGGGATCATGACTTGTTTGCTGACCTGAGGGACATGAACGCCGTCGCCGGCGACCCTTTGAACCTGTTTTTCAGCGGTGCTAAATCAGGGTTCAGTACTGCAGATTTTGACAGAGGTGGTGGTGGAGGCAAATCATTAATGTTCGACCCATTTAACAACTGCAACTTGTTCGATTGGTCGACGTCGAACAGTAATTCCACCACAACAGCCAACAGAAGAACACACCTTACTGATTGAGATCATTGTCCGCATGCACCCTCATATATTTTAACTTACTTTATATTTTTTTTTTAAATTTATAATATCGTGTTAAAGTTTGAATTTTACATGTACGTGTGCCAAACAAGGCCTTATATACCGTTTGATTTGGGTGTTATGTTGAGGGTGACTTGTACTACTGTTTGCTGCTGTGGAAGTGGTACAGTTACCGGAAAATATAGCAGCTTGTTCACCTCCTGTCACAAATGAGCTTTGCTTAGCTTTTTGATACTTTAAAGAGTTCCTTAATCTTTCTGTTGTTTCTGGGCAACAAATTAAACGAGTTGTTCATTTCCCACCAAACACTACCCCTTCACTACATTTGCCTACCTCTTTCTTAATTGTCGAGTGATATGATCACCAGAAAAAATCACCCTAAAATCAGAGTAATTTTTATACAACCACTCGAGTGAAATATAAAATTTCACATATAATGTGTTTGACCTCTTTAAGATGCGTTGATGCTCTTAAGTAAAACTTAAGAGCGTGGTTGGCAGGGGATTAATGGGATTGTTGTTTTTTTTAAAAAAAAAAAAAACCACACAGGGTGGTGGGAGGGTAGGAGGTGAAGGATGTGGAGGTTATCTGGGACCGGCCGGGGTTATTTTCGCCCGAGAATCCTACCCTAGCTACTCCATGAAGATTGTTGAGGTTATCCATCCCAACAACCTCATTAATTTATGATCGACATCCATGCCTCTGGGAGCTCACCTCTCCCTCGCAACTCACTCTCGCTCCGTGCTCCTCCAATGACGAATCCCCAGGCCTTCACGGCGAATCCCCTCAAGCCTGTCCGGATCCGATCCCCTCCTTCGCAACTCACTCTCCCTCTGTGCTCCTCCAATGACCTCCTCCCTGACTTCCAAGAGCCGGAATATGAGGAGAAGCAACTGAAAGTATCGGCGAGGATGAAGAGCAGAACGAAAAAGTAACTCTGATCGACGCCGATTTTGAGAAGTTCACAAAGAAACTTTCGATATTCGAGCCGCATAGAGGAGGAGAAGGAGACGAGCAATCAAGCGTCAAGTACTTCAAGGTGGGGGACGACAAAAGGTAGGGGAAGACAACATTGGTGGAGGCAATTTCATCATTTTATTCTTTTTTTTTTTAAAATAACCTTCTACCCATCAAACACTATACTATATTATAATGAGATTATTTTAAAAAAATCTCCACCTCTTCGACACCCACAACCCATACAATAATTTCCACCTTATATAACCCCTTAAAAATAATCTTCATCCCTTAAAAATAACCCACTGACAAACACACCATAAGTGGACCGGTTATCCACGAGGGCGTGACCTCGGCTGGTGGCTACATTCGCGACATCAGGGGGCAGTGGATAGAGGGTTATGTGCACCAGTTAGGCCTTTGCATCATCTTGATGGCAGAGTTTTGGAGCATTTTCAATGGGTTGCGTCGTGCCTGAAAGAAGGGCTATTGCAAAGTTGTGATTGAGTCGGACTCCTTACCTGTTGTGAACCTTATTAGAGGAAAGATCGCTCATTGTCACTATTGTTCAGCCTGACGAGCCAGTGTTAAGGCTTCATTACTAGGAGTTGGGACATTCAGTTCCAACATATGTCTATAAGGAAGAGAACTATCTCACAAATATCGCAAACTCCTTTGCCTCTCTTGCTTTAATATTTCATGTAGGTGTCTTTAGTTGTCCTGCCTGAGGGGATTTTATTTCTTTTTGATGATGATTTTAGGAGAAGGCTACCCCTCGAGCCGGTCCGCACAAGTCGGTTTCGCTGGTACATATCTCTTGCAGACTGAATCACATACTCGGGATTTACCATCGAAGGTGGGTTTCTCGTCAAAAAAAAAACTATGTCTCATTTTATGGAAAAAATGTTACCTCAATTTTAGGATTCTCCTAATATATTTAAATTTTTTTTATTTCCTTAAAAAAAACTTCTATGAGGAAGCAAAATTTGCACACTGTGGCGGAGCTCCGCCACTTAATATCAAACAACACATAATCAATAATATTTAGAGCATGCACAGTAGAGGGTCCGAGACTCAGGCCCTTAACTTATTCCGGTCCTGGTGGGATTTAAGGAAAAAAAAAGTGAATCCCGTCCCGCAAAAATTATGCGTGATGGGATGCGGGACAAGACTATGGGATCCCGCAAATCCATGTGACCAAGTCATGTCCCGCATATATATATTATATAATTTATATATATAAATATAAATATATATATATTTATATTTATATTTATATTTATATTTATGTTTATATTTATATTTATATTTATATTTATATTTATATTTATATTTATATTTATATTTATATTTATATTTATATTTATATTTATATTTATATTTATATTTATATTTATATTTATATTTATATTTATATTTATATTTATATTTATATTTATACGGGACAAGATTTTTAATTTTGGTAGTACTCAAATTTTTAATAATTTAGTGATTTATAATGATATATTTAGTTATTTTAAACACAAGTTACAATAATATTGTAAGACTTGTAAGCAATCTGAAAATAAAAAATTACTATGGGCTTGGGTGGTTAGGGATTTTGGGCTCTAGGAGGGAAACAAAACAATTTATTATCCATTTTGAAATAGTGAGATCTCTATTCAATTCTAATCGGTTAGGGATATAGGAGGCTTGTGCTGACAATGTTTTTTTTATGAAATTGTGCTGCTGGGAATGTTAACATTATGGTGATATAATTCTATGAAACATGAACTATGAAAACATTTTTTTATTTTTCAAGTTTTATAATATTTTATTATTTTTATTCGAGGGACAAGCCCGTCCCGTGTGGGATTAAAAAAAAAATGTGACTTCCGTCCCGGAAAAATTAAGCGGGACGGGCCTCATCCCGATCCCGTCCCGTTCCATCCCGTCTCACGCCCACCCCTAGTTTAAGAGCCTCATTCTATCTTTTTATTATTTGCACCCTCATCCGAAAGCCCCACTCTCGGGCCCTTAAGTTACTTTTTACTATTTATCTTTTTCAATTACTAATTATTATTATTATTATTATTATTATTATTATTATTATTATTATTATTATTAAATTGTGAAATGGAGAAATAATAGACAAAATATAGCATTCAACTTGAAATAAAAGGGTGAAAAAAATTAGTTTTTTATGTGCTAACAATAATAGTATATGGGTATTATTGGGTTTTTTTTAAATAACATATGCAAAATGGATGTCTATTGATAGATAAAATTAAATCACATTTGAATATAATTTTTATTTTATTTTTTAATCACAGAATATGACGAAAATTACATTTGTATAATTAGATTTTAAAGCGCAGCTCCGTTCCGCGTACATTAGGGCCTCTATTCCCGGACTTCTGCATAGGGCACTCATCTCGGGCCCTTACATGTTTCCTTTTTTAAAACAAATGTTGATTTGGTATTGTTTAAGGGCCTCTTGGCCCTCTAATACTCATGCTGTAAGAGCATGATTATTTTATTAGGCTCTGTTTTAGAATTTTTGTTTTAATATTATATAATTTTGGGTAAATTGCAACTAATATCCCAACCTTTAGGGATAGTTGCTTTCAATACCCTAACCTTGTAAAATTTCACAAAATATCCCAACCAATACCATTAGTTGCAATTAACACCCTAAATAAGTTTCTTAAATTAAAAAATTACCCACATCAAACAAAAATTACAAAAAATCACCTATATTCATAAAATATTTTCAATGAATCCCTAATACATTTTTTAAAAAATGAGAATTAAATAAATCTCTTACAATTTAACCCCACCTGACCCACCATCCAAAAATAATTATAATATATATATATATATAAATATACTCCTTTAAAATATAATATAATTACTTTAGCATCTACTCATTTAAAATTTTAATATAATCAATCAAAATAATTAATTATTTATCTAAAAAACATACATTATAATTAAAATCTAAATTTATATAAGTCTGTCTCGATACATGCCGATTTGTGCATCTATATATTCCTTGTATATTATTTGATACGATATATACTGTCTTTTTGGTTAATATTATGTCATATATAATAAAACTAATGCATAACATCTTATAATGTATCACACATAAATTTCATAGTATTAAAAAAATGATTCTATCAGAAATGTTTGACATAATAGTTTTACAAAAATAAAATAAAGTAGATTTAAAAAAATAAATGGTAAAATATATGATAACCATTTGCAATAAATAATTATATAATAAAGATATATAAAAAATAATGTGGTAAAAATAATAATTTTACCATATTATTTTTAATATATCTTTATTATGTAACTATTTATTACAAATGGTTATCATATCTCATACCATTTATTTATTAAAATCTACATTATTTTATTTTTGTAAAAGTATTATGTTTAAAATAAATAATTAATTATTTTGAGTAATTATATTAAAATATTAAATGAGTAAATGCTAAAATAATTATATTATATTTTTAAAGGAGTAGATTTTATATACCTGTTATAATTATTTTTGGATGGTGGGTTGGGTGGGCTGAAATTGCAAAAGATTTTTTTAATTTCAAATTTTAAAATATATTAGGAGTTTATTGAAAACATTTTATGAATATGGGTGATTTTTTGTAATTTTTGTATGATGTGGGTAATTTTTAAAATTTAAGAATATCATCCAAGGTGTTAAGTGCAACGAATAGTATATGTTAGAATATTTTGTAAAATTTTACAAGGTTAGGGTATTAAAAACAACTATCCCTAAAGGTTGGGATATTAGTTGCAATTTACCCTATAATTTTAAATGAGATAAAAATAAGATTTTAATTTAAGCTTTACTCATTTCAAACTTTTCTTACCTAACTAACCTATTCTTTTCCTTGTATCTCATCAGCTAATTTATGTCAATTAAGAGTTACCAAACACCATACTAATATTAAAACAATTTAATTTAACACATTTAATACAAATAATTTATCATCTTCCGCTACTCACCGCCCAGTATTGACTCTATATCTTCCCAACAATAATTATTTATATCTTACAGTGAAGTAATAACAGAAAAAAAAAAAAAAAAAACTATTATCGCACGACAAAGTAGGATCCATAAGTTTGAAAATTACCCTTCATTCCTCTAAGCAAAGAAAACCATGCTCAAGCCTAATAGACGTTGACAAATATTATCTCCCTCGTCCATCGTTTCCATCTCCCCGGCCACCTCCATTTTTTATCCTGGGAGAAAGATGCACAAGGCGATCGCGGCGAAGGAATCCAGCGAGAATCCAAAGCCAGAAGATGAGTTGGATCAAAGCCACGACGACAACGACGTGTCTCCTCCCCCAAACACAAGCACAAGGAAGGAAAGAAGATTTCCGGGAAACTGGGAGACGGCCTCAACAAGACAAAGGAAGGGGCCTCCAAGAGCATGAAGAAGGTTAAGGAAGGCGCCTCTGTCGGCGTCTTCTGGATGAAGGACAAGTTTCGTAAACCTGCTAACAAGAATACTTCATCGCCAACACCGCCTCCTCCTCCTCCTTCCTCGTCTCCATAATTCTCCTTGTCTATACATGGTTAGGATTAATGATCATATATATCAATCATCAATCTGTATATATAAAAAATATATATATAAATTTGAAGCGAAAACACAAATGAATCTAATTTCTAATGTACATATACGTCTTCAGGTTCATTGGAACTCTTTATTCTTGTAATGCTACCATCTCCTCTCTGTAAATTCATGGTTTTATTTATTGAAACTTTGATCACAACATGAATACATGATACATCTCTCTGTAAACTAGAACTTGCATCTCTTGTTTTGTGGTTGTTAATTTACAGGTTTTCCTGTTGCTTGATGTGGATTCCACCATTGTGGACAAGGCCTGTGGCTTACATATTGAGATAATATAGCAATCAACCTATCAAGGTTTGATAAAAATTTCGCACAACGACTAACCACAACCACAATTGTATGACAGTGGGAAGCGATAGAGCTATCGGATCAGTTGAAGACGGTTTCGCACAACTTCATCAAGTGCATTATTTGGATGCAATCAGATCTCGCCGTCCCAGAGCTCCTCAAGGGTCTTGACAGGGCCAATGCTTGAAATGTAAGGCCAGCCAGTAACTCCCCGGCTCTGTGGAATTTGACGGATCTTTTCATGGTCTTCTGGACTCAGTTCCCAGCTGAATATGTCGATATTCTCCTTCATCCTCTCCTTGTTGAAACTCTTCACCACCATCGCGATTCCCTGCTCATAGACCCATCTCAAGCATACCTGAAACAAGACAATGAATCATCCCTCCTGTTCAACCTATTAGTCCATCCAACATTTACCAAGAACTAGGGACACACCTTTGTGCACATTTACACAGACATGAAAACAAAACCACACCAGAATATAGAATGCCGACAAAAGATTGAAATGATAGTATCCAAAACAGGAGAGCCCCAAATACAAGTGTAATATCTGGAGTGCTGTCATGTAAATACAAGTGATCAAGCAACTACAATCTCATTTTCTAAGTTCGTCTTGTTCCATCTAAAGATCATTAGATGATCATTGACAGGCATCAAAACAGCAATCAAGGGAGCCAAATAACAAGACCAAGGTTAGGAAATTTCAATTAGAACTACCTGAGGGATAGTTTTGTTTTTAGCCTCTGCAATCTCCTTGAGAATTTGGGAATCCATTACCCTGTTGCTGCCATAGAAGGTCCCAATTGCTCCTAATGGGGAATATGCAATCACCAGAACCCCACTCTCTTTGCATAAATCAATTAGCTTCTTCTGTTGCCAGAATGGATTCACTTCCACCTTCCCCAAAATTAAAAAATTCAGAGTCAGATCGATCCAATTAGTCAAAGCCGTTGAAGAAAAAAAGCCCAGATGTATGTTACTTGATTAACAGCTGGAGGGATCTTGGCAATGGACAAGATGTCACCGATCTTCTTGCAGGAGAAATTGCTCACTCCAATGGCTCTCGCTAGGCCGAGCTTCTGGCACTGTTCCATGGCCGCCCAAACCCCCGGCAAATCAAACGGCAGGAAATCTTCCTTGGCGATGGGGAAATCGTTCTTCCCAGGCACCGAGCTCACTGGCCAGTGGATCAGGTACAGATCGATGTAATCCATCTTCAGATTCCTGCAGATTTTTAAACTTCGGGTCTAGCATCAAAGCAACAAGGGAGGAAAAAAAACACATCTTGATTTCTACACTCCTCAATCTAGGGTTTTGGGATAGTTGGGGTTTTCGAAACCTGAGTGTGTTGCGGAGGGCGGGAACGATGAGATCAGGGTAGGCGTCGCCTACCCAGAGCTTGGAGGTGATGAAGACCTCCTCGCGCGACGAGATCAGGCCGCCGGCGACGGCTTCCCTGATGGCGTCGCCGATCGGTTGCTCCGATCGGTACTTGAAGGCGGTGTCGAAGTGGCGGTATCCCAGCTTGATCGCCTCCAGCACGGCTTCCTTAGTCGCCTCGGGTGTCGCAGGTGGGTCAGACGCCGTGCCCAGGCCCACCAGCGGCAGAGAAACTCCGCCGTGGCTCAGCCGGGCTTCTGGGATTACCGTCGGAGCTGGGGGTGACCCATTGCTGCCCATTGCCGCTGCAGTCTATACTCTAGAGTCAAAGAGGAGGCCGTACGCAGCAACACGCAGTGAGCAAAGCGAATCATTCTTTCGCCTTTTATATAGTACTCTCTCAGTTCGGTATATAGTACTCTCTCCGTAGGGCTGCTTCATTATTCGGTTCAAACCGAATTTTTGGGCCGAAACAAACCAAATCGAACCGAACCTAACCGACGGCTTTCGGTTCGAGAATTTCCATTTTCGGTTTCGGTTTGTATTCGGTTTCGGTTCGATTTGTGTTAAACCGAATTTTTTTTAATATTTCAATATATATAATACTTTTTATACACTACATAAATACTTTTTATACACTACACATATACAGGGTATATATACACATATATACAATGTATTTGCATTACTGTGTCTATATATAAATAGATATGTACAATGTATTTGCATCACTGTCTCTATATATAAATACATATTTTTTTGTGTGTAGTGTGTACATATATAAGAAAAATAATAAAATATTATAATTCGTATGCGGTTTGGGTTCGGTTTGTGTTAAACCGATTTTTTTAAAAAAAAAATTAATTTTTTTTAATGTAAATTCGGTTCAATTATGTTAAAATCGAACCGAATACAAACCAAACCGGTAAATAACCAAACCGAACCTAATACTTTCGGTTTTAAATTTTGAGATTTTCGGTTTCGATTTCGGTTCGATTAGGTTTTAGACCGATGCACAGCCCTATCTCTCCGTTCGGAAAGATAAGTACATTGATTTTTTAGCACACTTTTTAAGGAGTTAAAAATTATATAAAATAATATTTTTTTAAATATTTTTTACATAATCTTATATATATATTACTAATAAGTATATAGTTATGTAAAAAATTTAAGAAAAAAATATTATTTTATATAGTTTTTAACTCCTTAAAAAACGTGTCATAAAGTCAATTAACTTATATTTCCGAACGGAGGTACTAAAGAAGAGGGGTAGATGGCGGCCTCTAAATTTAGAAAAATAAAATAAAATAACAAAAAATCTAAAATTCAATTATGCTCGATTACAAATTCATCGGAATCCAATTATGGCGGCCCGTACATGCTTTTTCTCTCGTCTATAGTACAAGGGTAAGAGATTAACGAATTTGAATTCTCTTCTACTTTATTCAACATTGTTACTCCATTTTTTGACTTGGAGTTTGAATAAATTAAGTGATCTTTCATAAATAAAAAAATATATTTCCTCTTTCCAATAATGAATGGTTTTAGTTCATTTCACCTTAATTAAGGAAATAG
The DNA here is from genome assembly GCA_963922045.1 of Persicaria maculosa. Taxonomy (NCBI): domain Eukaryota; kingdom Viridiplantae; phylum Streptophyta; class Magnoliopsida; order Caryophyllales; family Polygonaceae; genus Persicaria; species Persicaria maculosa. Next base: position 54,609,954 of record OY998270.1, read on the forward strand.
TACAGTATATAACTAGTTAGTTGAAAAAAAAAAGATTTATAATCATTAGTAAATGGGATTGTTGGGTGACTCATTTAAATCTCATCATTATCATTAGAGTTTAAAACTTAAAACCTTTGAAGGTGATATTCGAATAACAAATAGGTTCGAAGTTTAATATGCAAGTTCGAAGAGTTTGAGCAAGATTAAACAATGTAAAGCGAAAAACGACACACCAGTTTTTACGAGGTTCGGATCTGAGATCCTACGTCCTCGGGGGCTCAAGAGGCAGCCTTAATCCACTATATCAAGAAGATTACAAAAACAGGGGCGAGTTTATGCGTACAATGAAGATCTAAGCAAACAAGAACATAAAGCACAGAATCAAACAACAAAGGGATGAAGAACACTCCCTAGAATATAAGATCTCGAAGATACAGATTCGAGATCCAAGATTGGGAAACCCAGGACAGAAGCTGGCGACGCCGGAGGAGCCTTTGTCTTGCTTTCACAGAAGGAGAGCCAGGGAAGAAGATCTTCACTGGTGGAACTGAGGATCGCAGTGCGGAAGAGGCTTGATGGAGCAAACCCTAGATCGACATAGCTCTCTCTCTCTTCTTTTGGATTACCTGGAGGCTCAGCTACAGAACACCGGAGCTTGAATGAACAGGATCCCTTTTATAGGCATCATGAGGAAACCCTAGATCAAGCGCTGCGTTTCAGCAAGTGAAGCTTCAAACCCTAGCGCCTGCCTTAGCTTCAAGTCCATGGGCCAGTGTTAGACATTTGATTTGGGCCTAGTGTCTTGGCATCTGAGTTGGTTAGGAGATCAAGCCCAATGGGCTCAATTCAATCCAGTCCAACTCAGTTAGACTCCCAAGTATCTCATAGGCCTAAAACCCGAAATATCATACCACTTAATCTATGCTATACAATATTAATGTTATACTTATAATATACACATAAAAGACTTAAGCGAAATATACACATTCTCAACAGAAGGAAAGGACTCTCTAAGGGGTAGGGAAGTGCTTCTAAAGTCAGTAACTCAAGTAATTCCACATTACACAATGTCCTGTTTTCACATACCGAAAGAAGTATGCAAAGAGATCGAGCAAGTCATGTGCGACTTCTGGTGGGGGGACTCCGGGGAGAAGCGAAAGATGCACTGGATGAGCTGGAAGAAAATGTGTCAACCGAAGGAATTAGGCGGTATGGGATTTCGAGTGAGCCTGAGACCCTTCTTGCCATTTTAGCAAAGCAAGGGTGGAAGTTACTGAGTGAGCCTGAGACCCTTCTGTCAAGAATGATGAAGGCGAGATACTTTCGGTGGACAAGCTTTTTGGAAGCGGACATGGGGCCGAATCCTAGCTATGTTTGATGGAGTTTGATGAAGGGCTGAGAGGTCTTGGAAAGGGGTGTTTTGCGGCACATAGGGAATGGAAGTACTGTCAACATTTGGAGTTATAAATGGATACCAAGGCCGCCGTGGCTCAGCCGAGCTTCTGGGATTACCGTCGGAGCTGGGGTGACTCATGGTTGTCCATTGCCGCTGTAGTCTAGAGTTTAAAGGAGATCGTACGCAGCCACTGGGTGAGCAAAATGAACCATTTTGGGCCTTTTACTGAAGAGAAGGTGTACATGGCGGCCTCTAAATTTAGAAAAATAAAATAATAAAAACTAGGGGTGGGCACAAATCCCGCAAATCCCGTTTCGTCTCGCATCCCGTCTCGATCCTGGTGGGATTCAGAATTTTTTTTAATCCCGTCCCGCAAAAACTATGCGGGAAGGGACGCGGGAATAAGAATCCCCGTCCCGTCCCGCAAATCCCGTCCCGCATATATATAATATTTTTATTTATATAAAAAATAAAATTAATAAAACATCAAAGAATATATATATATAACTATATATATTTAATTAAATTGAATAAACTAAATAAAGTTGTAAACTAAAAAAGAACAAGGTACTTACTAAAATGGTTGGTTCAGCACGGCAAGTGCCTTAGCACACATCACAAGGCAAAACACAGAAGAAACTTGTGACACGACATGGATATGGAACCTAGACACATTCCCGAAAGTCAAAAACTTCATCTGAAAACTTACACTAGATGGAATCCCGACGAGAATCAGACTAGCAAAAAAAGGCATTCATGTTCCACTATCTTGCGTTTTGTGTGACCGGACGGATGAAAGTCCAATCCACCTCTTTACCGAATGCCACAACACCCTACAACTGATTCACAAAATTGACTCAAACATTGAAAAAGTGATTCGAGAAATTGACACTAGAAACAAATCAATCAAAATCATTATATGTGAAATTTTTACTAAACTCAACCACGAGCAAAAAGAAAACCTCAATACAACATTCATCCATACTATGGAGAATTATACCAAACAACAAATACAGAACTGAGATGCCTCTAAATTGACCTTTGAAGAGGAGGCCACATGCCACCACCAGAAAGCTCGGACAACTCAACCACGGAGAAAAAGAAATTTGAGATGGAGCAAACCAGATGAGGGATCTTTCAAAATTAATTTCGATGGATCCAAACTATCTTCGGGTGAAGCTTCTGCAGGTTTCATTATTAGGGACCACAACGGGCAGTCATCGAGTGTGGCGGCTTCAAATGTGGGCACATCTCAACATTAGCTGCGGAGGCTCTGGCGATCAGAGGAGGCATCGCCAAGGCAAAGGAGCTTCGGCTTCCGAGCATCGTGATTGAAGGCGATAGCCTGACCATCATCAATTGTTTGCGAGGCCTATGGTGTTGTCCGTGGGAGATCGAGATGCTGATTTCTGACACCCTGCTCCTACTCCAATACTTTGCTAGGGTGCAATTCGGCCATATCTTCCGGGGGTCAACTCGACCGCCGACAGGATCGCGCGTCTAATCCACACAACGCCCACGCGGGACCTCCCCGTTGATCCTGCTCTGCGCGTACTCATCCGCAAAGATACCCTTGGGTGGTGGTCCAGCAGGGCCTAACCTCATCCAAATCCTTACCTTATCAAAAAAAAATTTGTACTTACTGTTTTTTTTTGGGTAGAGAATATATATATAACTATATATACATGTATGAGAATATTTATGGAAACTAAATTTGTAATATAAATTCATTGCTATTGTGGGTTAAGGTTTTTGTTTTTTGAAATTGTTTTTTTTAATTTAATGAGGAACAAGGTCCGATCTATCCCGTTCCATCCCGTGAGGGATAAGGCCCGATGAGATTTATTTTTTTAATTCTCTTTATATATATATATTTTAAAATTATTTCTTATAAAAATTATGTCTAAAAAATTCCTAGATCCGACTCCAATCGGAATCCAATTATGGGCGGCCCGTACATGTTTTTTCTGTCGTCTAACGGTACAAGTGTAAGAGATTAACGAATTTGAATTCTCTTCTACTTTATTCAACATTTTTTTTTGTGACTTGGAGTTTGAATAAATTAAGTGATCTTTCATAAATAAATAAAAAAAGCATAAGAGATTAAATTGGAAATATTTTTCAAATAATGAATTTATTTTTTAATCAAATTCTTGAGATTTATTTTTTTAGTAGGAAATGTTTTCTATTTCAGAAAAAAAGACTGTTTTATGCGTTACTCCCTCTATCCTAAAAAAAATACTCCCTCTGTTTCACAATATTTGTCTTTGGACTATTCATGCACGCTTTTTAAGGAGCTAAAAACTATATAAAATATCCATTTTTTAATTAATTTTTTAAAATAATTCTATACTTATTAGTAATATGTATGATATTATTTAAAAATATATAATAAAATGTTGATATTTTATATAGTTTTTAGCTTCTTAAGAAAGCGTGCATGAATAGTTAAAAACAAATATTGTGGGACGGAGGGAGTATCATTTTATAGTAATAATTTTGTTCAGAAAACATGTTATTTTAGATATTTTTTTTACGAAAATGCCTTTATAATAATTAGTAGATTAGTTGTAGTTTTTTTATAAATAAATAAAAAATAGTGTAATAAATAAGAGTAAAATCTCCTCTCCGGAGAGAGAAGAAGAAAATCCCATGGTCGTTATCCTCAGTGGTTCACCGCCGACCTCCGCCTAGTCCGACCACTCCTCTTCGGAGGCTAAAAATCTCCTCTCCGGAGGTTAAAAACTCTCCTCGTTGGTCATCGGCGGGCCTGACAATCCGTTCCTCCTCGAATCTCCTGCGATTCGGGGCCATGGATCTCATCTCTTCTCATCCTCTCCGTCGCCTCGCCGATGTCGGTTTGAGGTGGTGGCCTTGTTTCCTCCCGATGCTCCGCCCTTGTGCTTGGTATCGGGTGGGCTCGACATCATCTTGATTTCGTAATCAAATTGAGGCCAAAATCTCTGATTTTTTGGGGGGATTTTGCAGATCCGCAATCTTGGATCTCTTTTCCTTGATCGATTTAAGCCAATTCGAACAATCGGTCTCCGATTTGCATTCGGCTTGGCTTGAAACTCCTAGCGGCCCTGGGTCTTCGTCTTCTATGGGTCGGGTTGCTGTTTCGCCTTCCCTGGGCCTGTATCCTCGACTTTCCTAGGTCTTCGGCTTCCCTGGTTCGGACTGCTCTTCCGGCTTCCCTAGCTCGGCCAGTCCTTTTCCTAGTTGTTGTTGTCTTGGCCAGTGCCTTTCTTTCCGGCCATTGTCAGCGCAAGCTTCGACCTGCTTGGCTCTTTGGGCCTGTGCTGCCCGATGGTGGGCCCGATTTCCTTGCTTTGGGCCCAAGGTAATTCTTGGGCCCAAAGCTACCCGGAATATATATATATATATATATATATATATATATATATATATATATATATATATATATATATATATATATATATATATATATATATATATAAAAGAGAGAGAAAAAAGAGAAAAAGATGGAAAAAAACCAGGAAAATGGTTTATATATATATATATATATAAATTTATTGAAATCCCGCAAGGTATTAAACCCTGCTCGTTTGGAAATATACTAAATCCCGTTAGGGTTAATCAAATCCCGTTAGGGTTTATGGGTATGCTCTACTCAGGCGGTGTGCGGATCTGCATTGGCGTGACTTGGCATTTCTTCTCCGTGGATTTGGTTCTGGTTGTCGGAGTCGGGATAGGTTGGGATCGTGGCAGTGTGTTTCGTGGCATCTCCGCTACTCGGATTGACTGCTTCCCTGGAGTTTCATATCCTCACTGCCCACAGGATGATCGGGTCCTGATGTATCGCTGGCCTACGGTTCTGCTTCATAGTGGGGCTTGGCTTCGTCTGTCGTCTTCTTCCTTATTCAGTTTGGTTTAGGTTTGCTAGGTTACGTTTTTTTTTGTCGAGTTTGAGTTTGCACCTTCTTGTTTTGTTGTATGTCATGATTGTTATGGTTCTCCCGTCTGTCGGTTTATCCGGCCCTCGAGTTTCAGATATATTTGAACTCGAATTTTTACCTTATCAAGCAAAAAAAATAAGAGTAAAATAATACAATTGTTGATTTCCGTATAAACTATGAATGTGGTTAAAACGATATAGCTGGAATGAGTAATATTTTTCATTAAAAAATAAAGATTATCAATTGTTATCAACAAACAATTTTTAAATAATACTCCATCTGTCTCATAATTTAGATCATTTTATTTTTTGTCATGTTTTTTAATGTGTTAAAAACTCTATAAAATATAAACTTTTTTTTTAAATCTTTTTAAATAATTTCAAACCTATTATTAATAAGTTTAAAATTATCTAAAAAAATTTGAAAAAAAATTATATTTTATAAAATTTTTAAGATATTAAAAAATACGTGTTAAAAAGTCAACTATTTGGCTTGGGTGCATCATGCGGATAAAGCTTCCGGCAACGATTCGGGAGGGGCCCCGCTGCTACCGTTTAAAACGATGACAACGTTCCCGCCAGAATCAACGTCGACGATAACTGAATCCCCCTCTTTGATCTCCCCTGAAAGCATCTTCTCCGCCATGGAATCCTCCAACAGTCTCATGATAGCTCTCCTCAAGGGTCTCGCTCCATAGCTCGGACTGTAGCCTTCATCTACCACCCGGTCTTTGAATCTCTCGGTCACTCGAAGCTCGATTTCCTTGTCCTTGAGCCGATCAAACACTTGATTCAACATGATGCCGGCGATCGCCTTCACCTCCTCCTTCGTCAACTGCCGGAAAACGATCATCTCGTCCAGCCTGTTCAAGAACTCCGGCCTGAAATGAAGCTTCAGCTCCTCCGTCACCAGCCTCTTGATCCTGTTGTAGTTTCCGTCGTCCTTGTTGTCGTCGTAGTCCAGATCGAATCCGATCCTTCGTCCTCCCTTCTCAATCACGCTACTTCCTACATTTGATGTCATGATCAGAAGCGTGTTCTTGAAATTGACGGTTCTTCCTTTGCTATCGGTCAACCTCCCATCTTCAAGAATCTGAAGCATCGTGTTGAAGACGTCGGGATGAGCCTTTTCGATCTCATCGAACAATATGACGGCATATGGCCTACGCCTAACTGCCTCGGTGAGCTGTCCGCCTTCGGTGTAACCGACATAGCCGGGCGGTGAACCGATGAGCTTCGAGATCGTGTGCCTCTCCATGAACTCGCTCATGTCAAGACGGATCATAGATTCTTCCGAACCAAAGTAGCAACTTGCAATTGCCTTTGCAACCTCCGACTTCCCCACGCCGGTTGGCCCCGAGAAGATGAAGCTCGCGATCGGACGGTTCATGTTGTTAAGGCCCACACGGGCACGCCGGATGGCACGGCTGATGGCCACAACCGCTTCGTCCTGGCCGACGATTCTCTTATGAAGGGTCTCCTCCATCCCGAGGAGGCAGTCGGATTCATCCGTCGACACCTTTTTAACTGGAATGCCGGTCCAAGACGAAACTATGTGATAGATATCAGCTTCAGTAACAATAGGGCCACTCTCCCCAGTGTCTTCCTTTGACTTGCCCGTCTCCTTCTTCTTTCCTATTAGAGCATAAACTTGTGCCTTAAGCTCCATTTCTCGATCACACCACTCCTTAGCCTAACAAGTTTACAACATAAGATGAATGAGTGAGGTTTCATCCTAAAATCAATTGGCACTGCAGATCGATATAATTATATCATGAATCTGCATACCTTTTCGTAATCTAGGCTTCGAGCTGCTTCAGTCTTCTCCTTCCGAATCTGCCTAAGCTCTTTCTCAAGCTCCCTAGCTTCTTCAGGAAGCTGCAAAAGAAAGCTTGTAATGACGAAGTTTAATGTCCTATACTTTGAAAAGAGGCAAAAATGTATAGTAAAAGTTAAAAAGGAAGTCCATACACGGGCATGGAGCAACCGAACTCGTGAACCAGCTTCATCGATAAGATCAATAGCCTTATCAGGCAGAAACCGGTCACTGAAGCACATTCATTGAATCATTTATCAAATGAAACAAAAAGGTGTTAAACAATATCACCGATTCAATCATAAAAATCTATGCAAGAAACTTGATTCATCAGTTAACATACCTGATGTAGCGAAAAGATAAGTGAGCAGCAGCAACCAAGGATTCATCCGTATATCGAAGCTTGTGGTGAATCTCATAGCGCTCACGAAGCCCTTTTAGAATCTCTATGGTTTCATCGACGGAAGGTTCAGGGACTTTAACTGGCTGAAATCGTCTTTCTAGAGCGGGATCTTTCTCAATGTACTTCGTGTATTCATCGAGTGTTGTGGCTCCAATACACTGGATAAATCATTTAAACCATCTAAGAAAACAATCCAAAATCCCAAATGCAATGGCCAATGGCCTAGAACATTGAGAAAACTGATCGACCTACCTGTAATTCGCCCCTCGCCAAGGCCGGTTTAAGGATGTTTGCTGCATCAATAGCTCCTTCTGCAGCACCAGCTCCAATCAGGGTATGAACCTCATCAATAAACAAAATAACCTCATTGCTGTTTTTGACTTCATCCATAAGCTTTTTCACCCTTTCCTCGAACTCTCCGCGGTATTTAGTACCAGCCACAAGAAGGCCCAGATCAAGGCTTATAACCTGAAATAGCATGTTCCACAAAGGATATCATCATCAACAACAACAACAATCTCAATATGACCCGCTACAAGCAGGGTCTGGGGCTCGCATTGTACACAAAGGATAGCATGTTCCACAAAGGCATATATATGCTTCCATATACCTTTTTACCAGCAATGGTTTCAGGAGCATCCCCGGTAGCAATCCGCTGAGCAAGACCTTCAGCAATGGCGGTTTTCCCAACACCGGGTTCTCCAATCAGGCAAGGGTTGTTCTTAGTTCGTCGACCTAAGATTTGAGTGACACGTTCTATTTGCTCTTGCCTTCCAACAACCGGATCCAACTTACCCTAAAAATTGAAATCACAAGTCCACATTATATGCCATTTCAAGTATTGGCAATCAAGTCATATGGATGTAAATTACCTCCTCCGCCAACTTAGTCAAGTTTGTTCCGAACTCATCGAGAGTTGGCATTTTAGTGCCAGTACTCATGGATGCTGTCGTGTCACCGATCATGCGAACAACCTATCTATAACATAGGCATCTGAAATCATAGCTGAAACTATAAGAACCAAAATATATAGAGAATGTATCGTATAACCTTTTTTCACCTGTGTTCGTATGCTGCTTGGATTCGCGCCCAAGTTTACAATGACACGAGCAGCTATGCCCTCGCCCTCACGAAGTAGGCCCAAAAGCAAGTGCTCAGTTCCGATGTAATTGTGTCCTACATCATCAAAGATATACCTCATATAGTCATATATGCATCAATTGCCCAAGAAAAGCATCTTAAAAACTTAAAAAGCTTCAAATTCAATCAAAAATTTTACCAAGTTGGCGAGCTTCGTCCAAGGAGAGCTCTAGAACACGCTTGGCACGAGTAGTAAACGGAATATCAACAGCAACAAATCCACTCCCTCTTCCAATGATTTTCTCGACTTCCACACGAGCATCATTTAGGTTGATCCCGGTGGACTTGAGAGCCTTCGCAGCGATTCCAGTGCCTTCACCAATAAGGCCCAAAAGAATTTGTTCTGTCCCAACAAAATTATGGCCAAGACGTCTCGCCTCCTCTTGTGCAAGCATAACTACTTTAATCGCTTTCTCTGTAAAACGTTCGAACATAGCTCTAGCTATACCCCGACTTGCAGTTGCAGGCCCTTTGCGAATAAACATCGCAGCCCTTATTTTGGCAAGGAAGTCATGGTTAGAAGATCCAATCATATCCAAAGAATTACTTCGTCGCAAGCCCGAGAAACTTCTTAGTCTCAGGTTAGGTGTATGGAGTGTAGCCATCATCCGTAGTACTCCCCTTTTTTCCTTTCCAGAGCCTTGCACCTCAACACTTATCGATGCCAACGAACAAGGGACATTAGTCGATTGAAGCAAAGCCTTCGCCATGATTCTTGTCAATAAGCTGCAATGGAAGACATAGCAGGGTAGACAGGAAAATTGTCACGAGTGAGATTTCATCCTAAAACCAATTGTCAATCAGAGTTAATCCATTGAAAGAAAAAAACAAAAGAAAAATGTGAAACAAGTACGTCGAATTGAATAGAGATCAAAAAAACAGTTTACCTGACAGATGAAGAAGAAAGAAGAATGAAAGGAGTGAGGGAGTTAACGGCTTCTTTTGTTGTTGGTTTGTTCCTGCCTCTATGAAGAGGAAGGTATGGCGTGTGAGGTCCAACAAGCCAACGTTACCTCCCTACAAGTACAACTAATGTTCCTCTCTTTCTTGAATAAAAAAAAAGAGGAAATTAATTAGCGCCAATATTCCTTTTTCTTGATTAACAGCTGGAGGGATCTTGGCAATGGACAAGATGTCACCGATCTTCTTGCAGGAGAAATTGCTCACTCCAATGGCTCTCGCTAGGCCGAGCTTCTGGCACTGTTCCATGGCCGCCCAAACCCCCGGCAAATCAAACGCCGTGCCCAGGCCTGCAGCACGGCTTCCTTAGTCGCCTCGGGTGTCGCAGGTGGGTCAGACGCCGTGCCCAGGCCCACCAGCGGCAGAGAAATTCCGCCGTGGCTCAGCCGAGCTTCTGGGATTACCGTCGGAGCTGGGGGTGACCCATTGCTGTCCATTGCCGCTGCAGTCTAGACTCTAGTGTCAAAGAGGAGGCCGTTTCATAAAAAATATATAAAATATAAATTTTTTAAATAATTTTTTTTAATAATACGTCACTAATTATTAATAAGTATTTATATTATATTAAAAAAATTATAAAAAAAATTTATATTTTATATAGTTTTTAGTTCTATGGTCACCTGAAAAATAAAATAAAATAACAAAAACTTTAAAATTCAACTATGCTCGATTACAAATTCATCTGAATCCAATTATGGCGGCCCGTACATGCTTTTTCTCTCGTCTATAGTACAAAGTGTAAGAGATTAACGAATTTGAATTCTCTTCTAATTTGAATAAATTAAGTGATCTTTCATAAATAAAAAATATATATTCCCTCTGTCCAATAATACATGGGTTTTAGTTAGACCTGGACAAATGCGGGCGCGGGCCGGGCTTGGGACGGGCTTTACCCGAAATTTTGTCCCGTTGTTGCGGGCGCAGGACGGGCTAAGCCCGCTTAATGGGTTGAAAGTCGTGTCCAAGCCCGTCCACGAATGCGGGTGCGGATAGTCCGCGGGTACCCGCAAACCTAATCAATTTTTCTTATTAAAGCTACAATAAGCCTATTGTAAATTTGTAATCAATTTTAATATATACATATATATATAGCTACTGTTTTTATTTTTTTAAATGAAATTAATGAATGTTAATATTTATAACATATATGTAGCTACTGTTTTTATATATATGTGTATATATAAAGCTACTGTTTTTTATTGTAAATTTGTAATCAATTTCAAATGAATGTTAATATGAATGAATGTTACTATGAATACATACGTAGCTATATTTATTACATATATATCTACTATTTTTATTTTTTAAATGAATGTTAATATTGTTTATTACACATATATTAATTGTAATAAAAAGGCGGGTACCCGTTACGGGCCGCTAGGCCCGTAACGGGTTGATTGATATGTCCAATCCCGCACCCACTGTGGGTGCGGGCCGGGCCTAGCAGCCCGCGTGGGCTTTTCCTCATGTCCAAGCCCGCCCGCTAATGCGAGCGGGCGGGGCAGGCCGAGCGGGCCGACCCGCGTTTGCCCAGGTCTAGTTTTGGTTCATTTCACCTTAATTAAGGAAATATATACTCCGTAACTAGTTAGTTGAAAAAAATAGATTTATAATCATTAGTAAATGAGATTGTTGGGTGACTCATTTAAATCTCATCATTATCATTAGAGTTTAAAACTTAAAACCTTTGAAGGAAAGGACTCTCTAAGGGGTAGGGAAGTGTTTTTGAAGTCAGTAAATCAAGTAATTCCACGTTACACAATGTCCTGTTTTCACATACTGAAAGAAGTATGCAGAGAGATCGAGCAAGTCATGTGCGACTTCTGGTGGAGGGACTCCGGGGAGAAGCGGAAGATGCACTGGATGAGCTGGAAGAAAATGTGTCAACCGAACGAATTAGGCAGTATGGGATTTCGAGTGAGCATGAGACCCTTCTTGCCATTTTTAGCAAAGCAAGGGCAGAAGTTACTGAGTGAGCCTGAGACCCCTGTCAAGAATGATGAAGGCGGGATACTTTCGGCGGACAAGCTTTTTGGAAGCAGACATGGGGCCGAATCCTAGCTATGTTTGACGGAGTTTGATGAAGGACTGAGAGGTCTTGGAAGGGGGTGTTTTGCGGCACATAGGGAATGGAAGTACTGTCATCATTTGGAGTGATAAATGGATACCAAGTAGGGCTGTTATTTGAGCCGAACAGCTCGGGCTCGGCTCGGAAAAGCTCGAGCTCGGCTTGTTCGAAGAGGTAAAACAAGCCGAGCTGGTTTCTTCTGGAGTACTCTCGCTCGTCCATCGATCTCCCAGTCGCTCATCCGTCGATCTCTCAGTTGCTCGTCCTTCCTTCTCCCGTTCTCGCTCAGTCGCTCGCGGCTCGTCCTTTCTTCTGTCGCTCTCGTTCAGTCGCTCATCCTCCTCGGCTCGTCCTTCCTTCTCCCGCTCGTGGCTCGTCCTCCTCGACTCGAAACAAGTACGTTCTTCATCTTACTCCCTCGATCTATCCTTCCTGTTCGTTTTAGGGGTTGGTGATTAACTGATTGTAGATTTCAATTTGTATGAAATTTAATGGATAATCAAGGATTCAAGGGCTATTCGACCTCTTCCACAAACAATCCATCCCTCTCGAATCTCGATTAGGTAAGAAATTTTCACTCTCTCTCGTAGATCTATCTCGAATCTCGACTGAAAATCTGATATCTCTCTCGCAGATCTGAGAAGGGCGAACGAGAAGGAAGGTCGAAGAGAAGATCTGGCATCTCTCTCGCAGATCTAAGAAGATGCTTTTGTCTCTTGAGAAATTTCATGGCCATTTGCAGTTGTATTTTTTTTTCTGATTTTAAATTACAACATTTGTGAACCAGATCTTCACAGTTCTGAGCTAAGTATGTTGAATTTGTGTATGGTGTTTGCAGATTTGTGTACTGGATGCAATAACAAACATAGAAAATATATGTATTTTGAATGTATGATGTGCTGTAAGTGTTTAAAATTGAAGACCAAATATGGAATTTTGTTTACATATGATTTACTGTAAGTGTTTAAAATCTTGTTTACATACATATGGAATTTTATTTATTGAACAAATCTGTAATTTCATTTAACATTAGCTCGGAACCGAGCTTGAACGAGCTGAACGAGCCCAAAAGACGAGCTCGAACGAGCCTAGGCTCGTTCGTTCAGCTTGGTCGAGCCTTAACAAGCCGAGCTCGAGCTTTCCTCTGGGCTCGCGAGCCGAGCTTGACTGCTAAAAAAAGCTCGAATAATTGTTGGGCTCGAGCTCGGCTCGGCTCGTTTTCCGTTCGAGCCAAGCTTGAACATGTCAAGCTTGGCTCGTTCGGCTCGTATATCACCCCTAATACCAAGCCCATCGTGGCTCAGCCGAGCTTCTGGGATTACCGTCGGAGCTGGGGTGACTCATGGTTGTCCATTGCCGCTATAGTCTAGAGTTTAAAGGAGGCTGTACGCAGCCACTCGGTGAGCAAAGCGAACCATTTTGGGCCTTTTACTGAAGGGAGGTGTACATGGCGACCTCTAAATTTTGAAAAATAAAATAAAATAACAAAAACTAGGGGTGGGCACAAATCCCGCAAATCTCGTTACGTCCCGCATCTCGTCTCGATCCCAGTGGGATTCGGGATTTTTTTAATCCCGTCCCGCAAAAACTATGCGGGAAGGGACGCGGGAAGAAGAATCCCCATCCCGCAAATCCCGTCCTGTGCCACATATATATAATATTTTTATTTACATAAAAAATAAAATTAATAAAACATCAAAGAATATATATATATATATATATATATATATATATATATATATTAGTACCATTCTCGCGCCATGGCGCGAGTTTTTAAAATAAAATCATAATAATTTAACATTATAAATTTAAATAAAGAATTAGCAAAATTTAGTATAAATACAAAATGTAGAGTTCACAAAGTCGAATTTTAGAAAAAAATTGTCATTATAATATATTGGAAATATTTATTAAAATCATAATATCATTTTTTTTAAAAAAATAATCTTCTCATTTAGATTAGTGTATAGATATCTTGCTCAGAAAATAAAGAGTGAAGTTAAGAAAAATAATGCATAATTATTAAACACAAAATATATTTTCTAATATATAAGTGGTTAATTGTTATTATTATAATAAAATATAATGGAAAATATAAATGACCAATAATTATAACTATGTTAAATTTGTTGATAAAAAAGCAAAATATCAAATCAATATATAATACTAAAACAGAGACGTGAAAATCCCATGTGGCGGGCTCTGGTGCGATTCGCCTACGTGTCGTTTTCTGGTGCATTCTGGCCGAGTTCTATTGCCACATCAATTAATGAGTGTCCAATATACTTAAGACACATCAATTAATGATTCCACATCTTTAACCACATCCTTTTAACTTATCTTTATTAACAACCACAATTAATTTAAATAACAAAATTTTATCATAGATTGATTACATTTTGATTTTTTTTTGGAAAAGCAATAAATCCATAACGAACTTTGATAAATTAAACAAATGAAATAATCATACCGAACTTCCCTCATATGCAAAATAAATTAAATAATAATACTTCAAATTTTTAAAACTTCCGTAATTTTTATATAGCATCAAGTAATGATTGTTCTCACGTAAGCCAAATATAACAAAATAAATAAAATAATTAATTATTAATTATATCAATTAAAAGATCGAGGTCGAATTGGTGCATAAATAAATGAAATAATTTAATTGATTAAGGATTTTATATTTTAAGTCACCCCATTTAACAAGGTCTACGTAAATTAACAAAATAAATTTTGAAACAAACAATATCTTTCCTATTTTATAATATATATGAAATTAATTTTTTAATATAATATCCTCTTGTGAGTATTTATTTAATATAAATGAGATTTTTAATCTCTCTATTAATGATTTAATCTAATCTATTAAAATAAATGGAACTTCCTAATTTATCCACGTGTCGTCCTATATGTCTATCTTAACTGATTATTATAATTGATTTTTATATCTTAAGTGATTATAAATTCTATCATTTAAATTATTAAACTTATCAATATGAGTTGTTATAATTAATTTTTATATTTTAAGTGTTTACAAAACCTAACATTTTACATTAAGTTATTTTATAAATATTTTAACTAAAATATCGTTTGCTTACGAAATAAAGAATATCATATAGATTGAATTTTCCAATTGAAAGCTAGATCATTATATAGATTGAATTTTCCAATTGAAAGCTAGATCATTTTACAGCTAGATAGAATTATATGATTACCAAATTAAAAAAATATACTTTTCAACTTAAACACTGTAAGAATTTTTAAAAAAGCATATACCTTTTTTTATAAGTTTTTTTAAAAAGAATTTTCAAAATAGTATATCTCTTTCTTTTAAATAAACTCATAAAATAGAAAGGTATATTTTTTCATTTACTATTCAATATATATAATACTAAAACAGAGACGCGGAAATCTCGTGTGGCGGGCTCTGGTGCGATTCGCCTACGTGTCGTTCTCTTGTGCAATCTGGGTCAGATTTTTTTGACACGACAATTAATGAGTATCCAATAAATTTAAGTCACGTTGAGCAATAACTCTATCTATTTTATACACGTGTCATCCTATGTGTCTAACTTAATTGATTTTTATAATTAATTTTTATATCTTAAGTGACTGTAAATTATGTGGTTAAAATTGTGATTCAGATAAAAAAGAAAAAAAAAGAAGAAGAAAATGACAACTAGATGAATTGTGATAATTTATCTTTATTAAAAATGTCATATTAGTTTTTAATATAAATGTTAAACCTCATATCATAAATCATTACAAAACCTATCATTATTATGTATTAAGTTATTTTGCACATTCTTTTTATGCTTCATATCTAAACTTAAGAATATTACTAGAAAGAAGAAAATATTTTAAATACTATATATATATATAATTATTAATCTTATAAATAAATGATAATTTCAATACATTTATAAAAAAATTATGAAAATAAAAAAGAAATAAATTTTATAAAATAACTGAAATCAAAAGATTCAAATTAACATCTACCTAGCCTTTGAATCAACATTATTTTAAAATTTTATATATTTTTTAACAAAATATATTTGAAAAATAAATATATCATGAGGTTATATTCGAATGATCTATCTAATACTTGCTCTTTTAATAAAAACACACCATTTATTTTTTAATAAGTTTTTTAAATTTTAGAAACTATATTAAATGTTAATTTTTTAATTAATTTTTTATATAATTTCATACTTATCAATAAAAAAATATACATAATTTATTAACCATCCGCGTAGGACGCGGGTAATAAGACTAGTACATATATAATTGTGAAGAAAATATGTGTGGGTCACTCTTTTTTTCAAAAGAGGATTTGCGTTTAGACGAAAATTAAAAAAGAATGGAATAAAAAAAATTAAAAGGGAAAAATTATTGGGAAAGGAAGGAAGTGAAAAAAAATTATAATTGGTTAAAATACCTATAATTAAGGTATGAATAACACGTAGACAAAACTCTTCTATTTTAAAGTATTACTAGTCCTATACCCCCGCCAATGGCGCGTAATTTAATAGTAAAGTTGTGAATATTAAATAATACCAAAAATTTATCGACAAAAATACACATATTAGTAGTTAGAAAATAATAAAGTTAAGTATATAATATGTAGTATGTAAATAAGACACAAGTATAAATGTTGTCTTGATAGCGAGTATAAAACTTGGATTCCTGTCCCAAATGATTTCTAACTCTATAGTGACACCGTCACCTTCATCTTCAATGATTGAGAACGTGAAAGTTGCAAGAAATTACAACAATAAGAATTACAACCCGTATACTTATTCTTCTACTTATTTTTTTTAGAATACTAAATTAGCATATTTCCTATAATGTGAACGTTCATAAGTTGACTCACCAGTTAAATTAACCAAGAGATATCATTAGGATCACCATATAGGAACGGACATCAGCAGAATACCTACATAGCAATAAAAAAATATAAAACAAATGCTACAAATCTCCACTCCACGAATGCTCAATCAAAACGAACACTGTATATGATGGATAGAGCCAATAAAAACACATGTGGTTTTAAGATTGAGAACCTGGAGCTTGATACGTAGTTTGTTGTTTTTGAGCCAATAAACCTTTCGACGTATTCTATTATTAACTTGGCTAGTTTGTCCGCTGTCTTGTGCCAATGAATCAAGGATCGGAGAGTGATCTGAATGATCTACAAAAGACAATATAACTGGATAAATCTAAAAAAGTATGATATTCATGATATAAAAAAACAGAATTGATAAATTATTTGTCACAAAATCATAAATTTGGAAGTGTTACCAGCAAAAAGACATTGTGTAGGAGTCATTTGACGATTTCCAGAAGGCATAATGGGTGAACTATAATCACCTAACCGACTGGCAGAATGAGATAGATGGTTAACAATTATAGACAAATTATATTACAACTTCATTTAATGTAGAAATTAAAAACCAACATGGTGGATGCAGATAAAGAAAAAAAAGGTGTTAATGTACCATCTCTGAAAGGCATCCCATACGATTTGTAGAATTTGGTGTACAAATGTTATCTTGAACTGTGTAAAAAAAAGACTTAGGACAATAAAACTCTCAAACTAATTAGGAGTTATACTTTATATAACATTATTACGTAGATGAAAATAAAATGCAGAAATACCATTAGAAATGTCAAACAGTGGGGTAATCGATTTACCACAAGCTCCATAAGAAACAAATAAGGACAATCTTAAAATATAAAATTAGCCAATCAAATGAAGAATGGTAATCATTCAAATGACAATCTTAAAATATAAAATTCTACTTTGAATGGTAATCCAATCACGAATGGTAATCCAATCACAAATATTTTCTTCACTGCATGATATCAAGCACAAGACGCCAAAGACCACATTGGATCAACATGGGTTAAGAAACAAACAGATGTACGGTGTATAAACAAAATGCCTTGGGACTAAAACAACTAAAATGAGGGAAAAAATAGCACTTCGAATTGGATATGCAAACCTCTCCAATATCAAGTTAAAGTAATTCATTTGAAATAAATCAGAACTGTAGATTGAAGCACTTCGAATTTGCATTAAAATTCCAATTCCATTTTGAATTGCCTCTATACCTCCTTCCTCTAACACAGTGTCGAGCGGCAGCAACCTGCGATCAGTAATCCAGAATAAGCCTTCATTTTGGCAACTCCAAAATCAGCAACCGTAGCAACCTAACAAAGCAAAGCGGCAAGTTAAAACCATCCTAAAACCATGAACAAAGTTTCCATGAAAAATTTGAAATGAAAAACAGAAGAAGAGAATCTGGGGGTGGGAGCCAAATTGGAGAAACGGAGTAGAGAAAAACTGAAGAAGAGCATCTGAGGGAGGGAGCCAAATCGAAGAAACAGAGTAGAAGCCATGGCGTCTCTCAAATTGAAGAAAGCATATGTGGGCAACCATATCGGTAGCAACCCTTGAGAACGATTGGGCGAGGAAAGGGGAGACAAGGGGATGAGATGCAGAGAGATTAGGAAAGAATACAAAGCATATATACAGTGTATTGTGTATATATAATACACACACCATATGTAAGTATATATATACATATAACAATATACAGTGTATTGTGTATATATAATACAAAGCATATATACACTATTACAGTGTATATATTCTGACGAAAAAATATTACAGTGTATATATATTGCGGGATGGGACGGGATTTGCGGGATAAGAAATCCTCTTCCCGCGTCCCGTCCCGCATAATTTTTACGAGACGAGATTCGTTATTTTTTTTTCAAATCCCACCGGGATCGGGACGGGCCGGGGATGAGACTGGGATTTGCGGGATTTGTGCCCACCCCTAGTTGTAAGTCAACCTTTTATAATTAGAAATTTCCAATTCCCTTATTTTAAGTCCTACCATCTAAAATTCAACCAAACATATTTTTTCAATTCTCGGGAAGTGCAATTCGTGGAAATTCAATTCTCATGAAGTAACTTCCCGGAAATTGTTCTTCCCGTGTTAAACCAAATGAGCCCTAACAAATATCTATCAAAATTCTCTATAAACAGAGGGTATGGGGTGTTGGACTAGCGGTTGGTGTTTTGAAACTGGAGTTGGCTATGACCTTCTCAGTCAATCTTTCGATCTTTCTCGAGGTGGGATTTGCATTGATTTACCTGTTCCGAATCAAAGCGGGATTTGCACCGATTTGCATGCCCAAACCAGAGCAGGATTTGCACTAATTTGCATGCCCCGAAGCAACTAGAGTCTAATTTATGCCGATTTGCGTACAACAAACCATGGAGACTCAGTGTTCGATTGAGGATGGATCGTCCGAAAATCTAGACATAACGAACATTTGAAATATATATAGATATTTAAATGACATATGATCATTTTCTCTTTGTGTAGTAAGGTTGGAAAAAAGAGTTGTTTTCCCGTTCGTCTCTCGGTTTTGCGTTTCTAGCCGGTGTGTTCTTATTACTTATTTGGTGTTTGTTTACTTAGGATGGTCATCTCGCTATGCAACAGAGTGTATTGGAGAGATTCAAGAAGTTAAAAATATAGATCTTTAAATGATCATTTTCTTGCTTTGTATGTTTTATCGGTTCGTCATCTGTCGACTTTGCCCGCCTCTCGAGGTACTGGACATTGTTTGACTCTCGAATTATTTCCAATAAAAAAAGTCGGGAAATACAAAAACCTCCCTTGACGGGTTTCATTTCATTTGCATTTGAGTTTCTTTTCAGGAAAGTCAACATGGCGGCGGATCGTGTAGCTCATCTGGCTCTGGACTCCGACTCTCCTACTTGGAGTTGTAATTTAGAGCTTCAGACTCTCGTCCGAAAAGACGTTCTTAGATGGTGGTACAACCGTTATTGACACATTCCATACTCTCGCCGTGTATTCAACAACAAAAAAATTGCATTTGAGTTTCATTTGGAGAGCCAAATTCCCAATCTCAACTCAGTTGCTTCTCACTTCTGAGAAAATATCCCTCCTTCCAAAGTTTCAATATAACCTTTCCCGTTTTATTTTTTTTATAATTTTTGGCAGTCGGAAAATAGAAAACAAAGGGCAGAAGAGAGAGTAAGACAGATAAGAAAATCCAGTTTCGCTTCTTCCTCTTTAATGGAAGCCGGATCCATCACGGATCACTCCCTGCCTGCGAGGTGATAGATTATTGCTTGATTGAAAGCGATCGATCTTCCCTTACGCTCAGTGTCTTTTCCATCTTTTTTCGTTCTGAAAACCCTAACCCTAGCCGTAATTATTTCTCTAGCCAGTTTCGTCTCCCGTCGATTTAATGTTTGATCCGAATTAATTGAGAGCGCCAAGTTTTCCGAATACTTTTGGATTGGATTGGATCTCGAATTTCTGATCGGCCAGAGCTACAGATCGGGTCGGGTTAACCATGCCGTCTCATGCAGATCTGGATCGGCAGATCGTGCAGTTGATGGATTGCAAGCCTCTGTCAGAGGCGGAGGTGAAGACTTTGTGCGACCAGGCGAGGGCAATTCTTGTGGAAGAATGGAATGTGCAACCGGTGAAGTGCCCAGTCACGGTTTGCGGTGATATACACGGCCAGTTCTATGATCTTATCGAGCTCTTTCGTATAGGAGGGAATGCTCCGGATACTAATTACCTTTTCATGGGTGATTATGTAGGTCAGTAATCACTCTCCTGCTATTTCTTCCATTTCGTACATCTTTTGCCTCATTTTTTCAGGCTAGTCTTTGTTTTAATTGTAGATATCTCAGAGTATAAAGAAAGAAAGAAAGGACTTTGCTGTTCTTGAGCACGATGTTTCATCAAACTATTGAGATTTATGTAGATGTGTACTTGATTATCCTGGCAAATCATATTTCTTTGTGCGCATGGATCCGTGTATGAGAGATCAGAGTCATTGTGTTCATTTAAAGATAAATACTAATACTAATTGCAAAATATGCCTAGACCTTCTATTTGGTGAATTTGATTGCTATTCTTCAACTGTGGAAGTCAATTATAGAGAAGGGTTTTTGTTAATGATCTGATAAAGGGATGTAATTTCAGTCTTAATGTTTTCATCAACATGGGAACCTTTTTCACTCTTCTCATATTATATTTATTTTCTTTATTAGAAGAATCATGGGTGATAAACTTTAGGTGTGTTTGGATTCCAGTGCATTGTGATTATAGTGCAATTATAATTATAAACACTTTGGTTGGTTCACTCATATTACAATGTGTTTAAAATAAAGTCAATTTTAAATAAAATACCTTGTAAATTGTATCAATCAAACACTCACTATTGCGTAAAGTTTAGAATTACATTATAAACTTAAATGTAATTGATTGATATAATTTACAATGTATTTTATTTCAAATTCACGTTATTTTAAACCCATTGTAAAATGAGTTAACAAACACTTTTCAAGTGTTTATAATTATAATTGCATTATAATCATAATGCATTGGAATCCAAACACACCCTTCGGCCTTCTCATTGGTTGCAGCAATTCATTGAATTGTTGCAGCTGTAGCTGTTTTGCTTAATGTTGTTTGTCTGCTTATGCAGATCGTGGCTATAATGAATTGTCGCAGCTGTTCCTTTTTTTTGCTTAATGTTATTTGTTTACTTATGCAGATCGTGGCTACTATTCAGTGGAAACTGTTACCCTGCTGGTGGCCCTGAAAGTTCGCTATAGGGACAGAATCACCATCCTTAGAGGGAATCATGAAAGCCGACAAATAACTCAAGTGTAAGGCATTCTTTTAGCTTATCATGTCACAAAGCATTTGTCTCTTTGCCACGAACAATCAATACACTGTCCCTATATGCCCTCTTGGAATCTGCAATATTTTTTTTAAAAAAAGTGATTGATCATCTTTTCACTCTCTACTGTGTGAATTGTCTACTAGTATTACAACAAATTCCATTGGTTACGACATTTTTTGACTCATTGAAAAGTAAAAATCTGCTCTGTTGCTCAGTCGTGATGTACTGTAATAGAGGAACGAAGTATATTATCTGAAGGCAGCAAGTCATTCACACCCCGTGACCTTTTCTGAAACACTTATGCTTGCTCTTGTCCATTTATTCATTGTTAACTTGTAAATTGTAATGATTTGAATGACCTTTGGGTGGCTAGTTTTTCTGAATTGACTATTTGGATGCATCATTTCAGGTATGGTTTTTATGACGAGTGCTTGAGGAAGTATGGAAATGCAAATGTCTGGAAGCACTTCACTGACCTTTTTGATTATCTACCTTTGACTGCCCTTATTGAGAGTCAGGTATAAATTGTGAATTCTTTTTTTCCTGTGCTATTTGTGATTTCTAACTGTCTGGGAGTTATATTCTCGCTCTTCCTGCAGATCTTCTGTTTACATGGTGGGCTTTCACCTTCTTTGGACACCTTGGACAATATCCGAGCCTTGGATCGTATACAAGAGGTTCGGTAGTTATTTGTTGTTATCTATGAGTTCTGCTATTCCTTTGGTTGTTAACCTTGCTGAACTTCTCTGATTATTATCATGGATGGATCCACAAATAGGTAGATTTTAGCATTTATCCT
The DNA here is from genome assembly GCA_963922045.1 of Persicaria maculosa. Classification (NCBI taxonomy): domain Eukaryota; kingdom Viridiplantae; phylum Streptophyta; class Magnoliopsida; order Caryophyllales; family Polygonaceae; genus Persicaria; species Persicaria maculosa. Next base: position 54,632,190 of record OY998270.1, read on the forward strand.
TTTAGATCATGTATTAAGAATGCAATAATGATTTCTTTCTTGATTATTAGTCCTGGTTTATGTCCGTGAATCCGTGCTTTTTACTTCAAATCTCCTTTCTCTCCAAAGTCTCTTAGTGAAAGGTAGGAAATGGTATTTGTGTGTGGCTGGCTTCATATGATCTCATCCCTAGTTATTTTTATAGTTTCATTTTGGCCCTTTATCATTTTGCTTTTTTTCCCCTCCTAAGAAGTCATTTGAACTACATGATTTGGTTATTTATGAGCTGCTTATTGTGAATTCAAAACATTAAGGCAAATTGCAAGCACAGCCTCAACTTTGGAGTAGTTGCATAAAACAGTGTGAACTTTTAAAGTTAATTTAAATAGTACAAGTCTTAACTATGGGGTGAGATGCCCGGGGACTGGAGTTTTAGCAGTAGCAAGTTAATCCCGATTTACAAGAACAAGAGGGATGTTTAGGCCTGCAGTAACTACAGGGGAATCAAGCTCCTCAGTCACTCGATGAAGATTTGGGAGAGATTCATTGAGTTGAGATTTGAGGAACTGGTTCAGTTTGGTTTCATGCTGGGCAGATTGTTCACTTGATGAGGATACTAATTGAGGCACACAGGGAAAGGAAGAAGAACTTGTATATGGTGTTTAAAGACATAGAGAAGGCCTATGATAGGATTTCCAGGGAGCTACTATGGAGTGGTTTGGAGGATAGAAGCGTTCTAGGGACGTACATAAAGATCATCAAGGATATGTAACATGGAGCTTTGACTAGTGTCGAAACATCAGGAGGGGATTTGGAATACTTTCAGGTCCATTTAGGTCTACATCAGGGGAACCCCCTCCGTCCGTTTATGTTCACCCTAGTTGATGTGTTGTCTGGCCCACTGAAGGGTGAAGTCCCTTGGTGTATGCTTTTTGCATATCATATTGTGTTTTAGTTTATCACTTGAGTTATTTGCCGGCATTTCTGTTTTGATGCATCTGGTGAGCAGCTCTGCTGTACAGTGTTGAGTGTTGGTCGATTACTAAGATAGAGGAGCAGGAGATGTTAGTGGCACAGATGAGAATAATGGTGTTGGATGTACAGACGCACGAGATTAGACAAAATCATTAAAGAAGATATTCGGAACAAGGTTGGAGTGACCAACAATGGAGAGAAGATGCGAGAGTCTAGACTTTGATAGTTTGGGCAGGTGGAGAGGAGGCAGCCTTCTGCACTTGTGCATAGGGGCAAGAGTTGGAAGAGTCTACTAATAGGAGATGTCCGACAGGGCAAGTGTAGACCAAAGAAGAGTCGGATGGAAGTTATTCATCATGACGTTTTCCTTTTATCCCTCATGGAAGCTATGACCATGGACCAGGACCATTGGAGAAGGAGCATATGGGTTCTCGACATTTAGTTTGTTGGTGTCAGTTTATCTGTTTCATTTTCATTCCTTTCCTTGTTGGTTCCTTTTTTCCATTTTCTCACTTGCTGTGATCCCTGTTGTGTCTACCCTGTTTTTGCTGCCAGCTGTTTTCCTGTTGTGTCTGTTGTCCTTAGATCTCTCATAAACACCCTCTCGACTAGCTCGGGAAAGGGGGCGTACATCTTGACTCCCCATACCCTTCTTTATTCTGGGATATATTGGGATGTTTTTGTGGTTGTGCTACAATGTCATTAATGTTTGATGCTACCCATATTATGGTCCATACAATTCATCAATAACAATCTCACTTCAACAATCTTCTTAAATTAGCGAAGCTCAGGCTAGTATTCTCCATAGTTGGCTATTTTTACCGCAACTTTGAGAGTTCAGGCTATTCCTGCAATCACCCCCAATGTTGAGGCAATTTCTGGCAATTTCCTGCAACTCCTTGTGTTTTGTTTTAAAGTGTCAAATAAATATCCTTTCAAAGTTTAAATTTGGGCCAATAACCTCCTGTTGGCATCTGCATTATTGTGATGCATATTGTAACCTAACATTGCGATGCTCATTCTTACCTAACATTGTGATGCTAATCTATTGTTAATTGATATTTGATATGTAGCCTTTTCTAGCTCATGCTTAACATTTATGAAACAAATGGTCAATTTTGTTTTCTTCCACCTAACAATGTTTGTGTAAGAGTTTGTTACTGAATGTGGAGCTATTGCTTGCTTGGTTAGGTTCCACATGAAGGGCCGATGTGTGATCTCTTGTGGTCTGATCCTGACGACCGATGTGGTTGGGGGATCTCTCCTCGTGGCGCTGGCTATACTTTCGGACAGGACATAGCTGCTCAGTTCAACCATACAAATGGACTTACACTTATTTCGAGGGCCCATCAGCTTGTGATGGAAGGGTACAATTGGTGTCAGGTTTGTAAATCTACACCATGTAAACAGCTTCTTTTCAATCTGCAGTCTCATATGCCGTATGAAATTCATTATTTGCAAGACCTTGTGCAGGACAAAAATGTAGTGACAGTATTCAGCGCACCCAATTACTGTTACCGCTGTGGGAATATGGCTGCGATCCTTGAAATAGGGGAGAACATGGAACAGAACTTTCTCCAGTTCGACCCTGCACCTCGCCAGATTGAGCCAGACACCACCCGCAAAACCCCTGACTATTTCCTATGATTCCCGGAGCTCCTCCACCTTGGCATTGGATGTTTGTGAAACTCGTCGCTCATGTCACTATAGCATTGTTTTTGAAAAGCATATTCTTTGCTCTTCTGAAGGACCAGGTCAGCCTATAACCTCAATTATTTTCTTTGGAGCATCTGTTCTTGGCTGCATCTAATGGTGGAACCATCAAGGATATAGGACCGTCCCACAAGTATCCCATGGAACACGAAGGGTTTAGTCAAATTGATGATAAAAGCAGCAAACTGAGCGAAGGTATTATCATTTCTTGTTATGTAATTTTGTTTCTAATATTAGGATGCAGTCAGACTTCGGAGCCTTTGGTTCCCCCAAACATTTTTGCCGATTATTGAAAAGGCTTTGTGGAATTTAAGGTTTCTTAATAAGTTTATAGGGTTTCAGAAATGTGTTAGGGAAGTAAGGTGGTGTTAGTTGGATCTGGTTTTCCAGTGTCTTTTTTTGTTGGTGTTTTTTTTGTTAGTAGCAAAGGCCTAGGATTCTATAACGTGTGCATGTTATAGTCAGTTATGTTGATTTACTTTGTGAGTGAAAGAACTCTGTGTTTTGTGAAGTTTCTCTTCCAGAATTCGTCGTCTCAGTTTATATAATCCGTTTGCGTTGCAAGTCTTTTGGGCAGCTCGACTATAGTTTTCTTAATATGCGTTTGATAACACATGGATATGGCATTTTGCCCCTTGATTTTGTAATGTGTTATCAATGCAAAGAACAAGGTATTAGCGAAATCACGTCGTTTGTGCGAGTGTAATTACTACTGAGTATTGTTTGATATCAGCAGTTAGTTTGGATTCCAAATGCATAATGCAATTACTTTAAACTTCATTATACGATTGTTTGATTTTTTTTTAAAATGTAAAAATCGATAGTAATGGAGTTGAACAATAAAATAATTTCATGATGATGCAAGCATTTCCACCACGTCTCTCATCTCTCTTTCCTTTTCTTTTGGTTCGAAGGAGGGCTATATCTCGCTGGTCTTCGATTTAATGAATATTTACTATCATCTTATCGAATAGTTGCAAAATTGACTCACACTTCTGCAAGTTTTGAATAGTTGCAAATTTTGTCTGTCAAGTTTCGATTATTTGGCAAGTTCAGAGATAGTATTCGTTGATAAATTGCTCATTTGAAATAAGAAACAAATGGATTATCGATTATTTGGCAAGTTCAGAGTTAGTATTCGATAATTTGGGAGTCATTATTCGTTTGAGTATCAAGAATTATTCATTTATATCCAACAATTCTGATTTGTTAACATTTAACATCATAAGAGGTGTTAACATTTGATCCTCTCTATATATATATACTACTTTAAATAAGAATAAAAATTTTAAAATAATTCTTCAAGAGATTTCTAAGATTTTATTTGTAAAAATCACGTCATGGCTTATGAACTGTACTACTTTTTTTTATATGAAAATCATTTGAGATTAGACAGACCTGATTCTAGAGAGGTCGGTAAACCGGCAGACGAAATATCGCTACAAATTAATAAAGATAACCAAACAAACAAAATACCAACATTCCAACGATTTGTAGTCATATGAAAACAGATGGAAGAGAATTCATCAATGAAACCATGTAGATCCAAAGACCAACACTTCAACCGAAGATGCTAGTGGAAGGCGAGCTAAGCACTAGCAACAACAAAGCACAATCCCTTGGTAGTGCGAAGACAGAACTCCAGGAAGCGTCTTCCGAACAATGGGGCTGTTGTGAAAACACAAGCATGACCCCAACTAGCCGAGACCCACTCAAAACACCAACAATGAATGGAATACCAGACACCAAAGGCACGCCAAAAACACAAGCTCAAACTATACCATGAGCAATCGAGCAAACAAATCAGCGGAAAGACACACATATTTTGCCTTATCGATGCCAAGTGTTGTTCCAAACAACAAATTGTTTAATACTTAAAAAGTTTTAAAATGACAAATATGAGGCAAAGTAGGATTAACATAGGATGTTCTAAACAATAAATGTTGATATGAGTTTAAAAAAGGGGGTCAATAAGAAAATTTACTCTAATATCACATCATAAAATTGTAGAAATAAAGACTTAATAGATTCCATGTGTGGATGAATTGAAAAGCTGAACCCGACTCGAATTCTTACCTAATAAAAAAAAGCTGGACTCGAAAGTGGACTATAACTTCTTCTAGATCGGGCGATCCACATCTAGAGCCGGAAATGGAGGATGGGGACTCATTTTACCCACGTCATTTTTATGAGTCAAAGGGCGAGTATGAATGATAATTTTTTTCACCTAATGCCTATCCTCATTGGGTTGCACCAGTGATTATCATTTATCCAATAACGTAATTAAAATTGTGATTTGACTTTCAGCCTCTTATAAAACCTGAATGGTTAAAGTTTAATATTTGAAAATAAAAATATTTAGCTCATTTTATTGAATATCCAATAATTATCTTTACCGCCAACTCATTTTTAGATGTGTGTAATAGGGTAGAATAGGTAAAACTTTAGACTCGTGAAATAAGTGTTAAAAAGACAAATTTTACTTATGGCATGCTTGCCTTTGGGCTACCACATAAGCAAAAAAAAAAAAGGATAAAGGGCTATGAGCTTGGGAGATTGAGCTCTTGCAGGCGAGCCCGGGTTGCAGAGGCTCATAGCGTGTCAATCGAGAGCACGTGCAGGAGGCGTGCGCGCCAGCCGGGGAGTAAAGTCAAAACGACGTCGTTCCGAAATTTTTGGGCAGTACACGCGTACACGCTGTGTTTAGGAGCAAATATGAGCAAAAAAAATATTCGGACGCTGCCACGTGGCTCAATCGCTGGGCGCCATGTGGCAACGTTTATAATTAAAACACTTCAATTGCATTTTTCAACATTTTTTGTAATTAAAAAACAAAAATTATATATTAAGTGTGAATTAATTTTATTTACAATTTAATAATAATAATAGTAGTAGTATTAGTAGTAATAATAATAATTGAGTAATTGAAAAAGGTAAATAGTAAAAAGTAACTTAAAGGCACGAGAGTCGGTGAGAGTGTAAATAATAAAAAATTGAAATCAAGTTTTTAAGCTGATGTGACATAGAAAAAATAAGTTAAGGATCCGTAAGTTAAGGGTTCGGGTTCGAGTTTACGAATGAGTATGCCCTTATAACAGGCTCCATTTTCACCCGGACCATACGGGTCCATCCCTATCCACATCCTTTGATTGAGCGGAGTCCCATCGCTATTTCTCCACCCACGTCCCAAATTTGTTTTTCATTTCTCCCTTCAAAAGAAATCCAAAACCCCCAAATATGCCCCAAGACGCAGCGTTTTGAAGTCTCCTGGTTTTCATCTCGTATAAAATGAAGGTCAGAAAATATATTGAGCCCATCCGCGCACCCAAACAACATAACAACAAGCATTCACCCCTCATTTTTTACTCCTCCGAGTTTCAGCCAGAAGGAAGAACTGCTTTCGATTCGTTTTTGGTGATGGTTTTTTGAATTCGAAACCGATAATCTCATCCGAATTCGTAATCGCTTTCTTGTTCTTCTCTTATAGCTCGAGGTTTTGTCCTTCCTAATTTTGAAGGGGAATCGAATTTGGAGAAGATTGTGGTTTTTGTGCTTTGCTGGAGGTGGATGCGGTCCTTTCTCGTAAGTTTCCTTTATCTAATCTCATTCTTTCGATTTTTGATGTTTTCCATATCCAATTCAAGCTGCTCAATTTTCAAGTAACGCTTTGCAAAAAATTGTTTTATTTTCTGATGAGAATTTGTTTGGCAGATGATCTGATTTTTCAAAACGTATAGTTGCGTTCAATTTGGTTACTCGAACTGTGATTGTTTTATGTGATTTTGCTGGATCTGTTTTTGCGTCTTCAAGCTTTATCATTGGTTGATGTGATTTTTTTTTTTGGTTAGCTGTCAATGATTTCTTGGACATAGAGAGATACAGAGGCGAAGAACGAGTTGGTACTTCCTTTGTTGGAGAGGAAAGATATATCTGCAGGGAGCAAAAGAGATGAAGAGGGCTCGAGAAGATGTTTACACGGGTTCTCAACTCAAGCGACCTCAAACTAACATTTCCTATCCCGGGGAACCGTGAGCTCTTTCTCTATTTCACTCTCATTCTAATCTTTGTTCCTAATTTCTTTGATTTTATCTGTAGTTCGTTGTTCAATTCGATTCCGTTTTGGATTGAGATTGAAGGGTTAGGCTTTTATCAGGAGTTAGTTAACTTCCTGGTATAATAGTCCAGCTCTAGTTTTCAACTGTATGATGTTAATCATTATTTTGTGGTAGAATTGACCCTTAGTTTTTCAGTTCTACTACGATTGATTCCCTTCTTCATAGTTTGATTTCCTCCCAAAGGCATCGTATTAATTTAATCCTTTTGTTTGACTGGGGAGGGGGTTGTAATAAGGTTAAATGTGTTAGGGTTTGAGAAGCATTCATTTTAATTTTTCATATCTGGGCTTCTTTTGGTAAAATTAGAAGCATTTCTAGTGTTTGCATCTGTCTGATACTATTTGATTGGGGGCAAATGAAGTTCTGGGCAACCCCATATGGCCAATGGTGGTAGCAGCAGCAGCAGTGCTCAGAGACTGACAACCAATGATGCCTTATCCTATCTGAAGGATGTAAAAGAGATGCTTCATGATAAAAAGGAGAAATATGATGAGTTTCTTGAAGTCATGAAGGATTTCAAGGCCCAAAGGTACCATTATTTGCTTTATTGAAAACTTGAAATCTGTTTCAAGTAACTCTGCTCTGCTGAGTGCTGATCAAACCGGTGACTCTTCATCTTGTTGTAGAATTGATACTACAGGTGTGATAGCAAGAGTGAAAGACTTATTCAAAGGACACCGGAACCTGATTCTAGGTTTCAATACCTTTCTACCTAAAGGTTATGAAATCACCCTACCGGAAGAGCCTCATGTGAAGAAGCCAGTTGAATTTTCAGAAGCGATTAATTTTGTTAACAAAATTAAGGTGACAAATGTTTTATTAAATTGGAAGCTTCCTTCCTTCATGGGCATTCGGTTAATGCCGGTTGTTGCAATGCAGATGCGATTTCAGGGTGATGATCATGTTTACAAGTCATTTCTTGACATTTTGAATTTGTACCGGAGAGAAACTAAGTCCATTGAAGAGGTCTATCAAGAAGTGAGTTGGGATGCTTCTTTCTGTAATTCTATCATAAAAACACCACCTAGATTAGGCTTTCTTAGGATGTGCTGTTGACTGTTGAGTGTACCTTTCTTCATCACTTATCTGCAGGTTGCAGTGATCTTTAGAGACCATCATGACTTGCTTGCCGAGTTTACAAATTTCCTACCAGACAATTCAAAAACAACCTCCGGGGTTGCATCTGGTAGGAATTGCATCGTCCGAGACAGGGATAATTCCTTGCCTCCATTTCAGCAAATGCATGTGGACAAGGTATGCACGCCATGCGCCTCTAGTAACCTATTTTCTTTCATCTTCTGACCCAAATAAACCTGATTATATCCTGAACATTTGAACTTCTTTCAGAAGGACAAGAATATACCTTCACATGCAGATCAACATTTTACTGGTGACTATAAGGATCCTCCTAACTGGGACAAATCATTGATGAGAGCAAACAAGGACCTGCGAAGGTGTGGTAGAGATGGGGATAGGAGAGAACCTAAAAGAGATGCCCAAGACTTTGACCACAATGAGGGCAGGGACTTGAACTGCATAAATCGTTTATCCAAAAGTGAGGTTGCTGATAGGTGTGAAGACTCTATAGCTGATCGGGGTGAAGGGGCTGAAAGATGCCGAGATGACAAGGGTGCTCTTAAAAGTAAGCTTTCCTATGATCTTTTTAATGTAGGCTGTAATTTTTTTTCAACTCCTTCCTTACCTGATTTAACCTCATTTTGTACCATGGAAGTACCAGCTGCCAGAAATGACTTCAACTTGCTTCTGCATTTCTAGAATACTTTTTTTTTTTTTGACGTGCTCTGGCGTTTTCCATTGTTGAGATTGATATTGAATCTGCATTTTGTAATATCTGATTTCTTGTTTTTTTGCTTGTCAATTTGTGGCGCATGGTTTTGTTCTCTAATGCATGACATCCTTATTTACTACGGAGTATCAATTTTCTTATTTATTTTGCTGTTTTTATTTGAATAAGCTGATTAGTTTATTTGCATGCAGCAATTTATAATCAAGAGTTTGCTTTCTGCGAGAAAGTAAAAGGCAGATTGCAAAGTCCTAATGGTTATCAGGAATTCTTGAAGTTGTTGGATTTGTATAGCAGGGAGATAGTTACAAGAACGGAGTTGCACAATTTGGTACTATTTTTTACTTCTGATTGGTGAAAAAGTCATCTTTTGTGAAGAGTGCTTTTATGTTGTGTTTTCCGTTTTACAAAGTTAGCCTTGTAAAACTTGTTTTTATGTGGCTTGTATTAAAACGCTTGAAACATGCACTTTCAATAACACAAAGTACTGTTTTTTAGGTTCACGATCTACTTGGAAAATATCCTGATCTCATGGAAGGATTTGATGAGTTTTTGGCTCGATGTGAGAAGATTGGTAATAGCCAAAACCTTCCTGTGTTTCTTTTGTGTCTTCCTTTTTGCTAAACTGCTTCTAACTACAAATGTGTCTTGCAGATGTATTTCTTGCTGATTTAAACAGAAGTATGTGAAGTGCTCTTTCCCTTTTCATTTCTGTTGCTTATATACTGCTGCTTTCACATTTTATTCTGTGGGCTTAACCACTTTTCAAGTCTGTGAAAAACTAACTATTACATTTTAGCAGAAGAGTGGAAAAATGGCCACCTATCTAGACATGTGAAGGACGAGGGTAGAGACAGGGAGCAGAACCGAGAAAGGGATGATAGGGACAAAAATAGAGATCGGGGAAGTAGAGAATGTCCTGATAAAAGTATAATGTATGGGAGTAGGGCATCTGTACCATATAATAAGGAATGCATTGGAAAACCCATCCAAGAACTTGATCTCTCTGATTGTGAGCAATGCACTCCAAGTTATCGTCTCCTTCCTAAGAATGTATGTTGCTATTGTTTGTTATCTCTATTTATTCAATATCTGACGTGCCTGGTCCCCGGACTAATTTTAGCTTATTCCTTTGTTCATCCCTTCTTTTGGATTTTGTAGTATCCGATACCCGTGGTAAGCCAGAGGACAGAGCTTGGTGTCGAGGTGCTGAATGATCATTGGGTGTCCGTAACTTCAGGAAGTGAGGACTACTCTTTCAAACACATGCGGAAAAATCAGTATGAGGAGAGTTTGTTTCGATGTGAAGATGACAGGTACAGTCTCCTTTACTTTCTTACCCATCTGCCCAACTCATCATTTCTTGAGAACTCCATCTTTCGAACTTTTTAAGGAAACTAATAAATATATACTATTATACCTTCATTTATTACTCTACTATTCGAACTTTATGTAAACTACAACTAACAATTTACTAGCGATTGCATGAGCAGTTGTGTAAAGTAAAGATATCTAAGATGACATCTTTTATGTAAGACGACATCTTCAGGTCTGCTGTTGGTTGGGTTGCTAAGTCTGGTCTTCCAATTCTTTGTTGTTTCAGGTTTGAATTAGACATGCTCTTAGAATCTGTGAATACAACTATAAAGCATGTTGAAGATCTTATGGAGAAGATCAATAGCAAGAGTATCAAAACAGATATTCCAATTCGTATAGAAGAGTATTTTACAGGTATGGTATAAGTCAAAGCCTCAAAGGTCATAGGAAACCCATCTGCTTATCTAAGTATAGTCACTCTCCCATGTAGGATTATATCTGTACTATCTTCATTCATCTTTGCGCTTTGCAGCTCTTAATCTACGGTGCATTGAGCGTTTGTATGGTGACCATGGTCTTGATGTCATGGATTTGTTGAGGAAGAATGCAACACTTGCATTGCCCATTATCTTAACACGCTTGAAGCAGAAGCATGAAGAGTGGGCCAGATGTCGTGCTGATTTCAATACAGTTTGGGCTGATATATATGCTAAAAATTACCATAAATCACTTGATCACCGCAGCTTTTACTTCAAGCAACAGGATACAAAGAGCTTGAGTACAAAAGGTAATGTCGTGACTTGATGTTCAATTCACTGCATTGATTTTGGATTACAGGCCAATTTGTTTGGAATTGAATAGAAATCTTATGCCTGGCCTTTTCTTCACTTGTGGTTTCCTAATTTAAACTGATGAATTTACAGAAATCAACTGTATGGTACATACCAATGATTGATCTCCTTCAGTTATCTATAATTTTTCTGTTTTCTTTGTACAGCCTTGATAGCAGAGATTAGAGAAATTAGTGAGCAGAAGCTGAAGGATGATGATGTACTTCTTGTTATTGCTGCTGGAAACAGACAGCATATCATTCCACACATGGAATTTGAGTATCCTGATCCAGAAATTCATGAGGATTTGTATCGGCTCATAAAGTACTCTTGTGGAGAGGTTTGTACCCCTGAGCAGTTGGATGAAGTGATGAAAATATGGTCAACCATCCTAGAACCTGTACTTGGTGTGCCTACTCGGCCTCAGGGTGCCAAGGATACCGAAGATGTTATGAAAGAAAAGGATCAAGTATCTAAACAAAGTGGCATTACAGCTATTGAAAGTCATAGCATCCCTGATGGTCCTGCCACTAACTGCATCCAGTCAGATCCTTCCAGAAATGGAGATGATGCTAAAGTCCCAGAGCACATGGGTTCTCGTGATAATGGATCTAGTCACCATGCCACTAATAATACCATACAACATGGCACAACACTTTCTTGTGCAAATCCTATTGGGGAAACATCTGGAGATGGCAAAAATGATCAATTGACAACAGCTAACCCTTCTTTTTCTTCTGCATCTGAGCAAGTTCATGCAAGATCAAACAAGGAAAATACATCAGGTTTGTATGTTGATGCAAAGTTAGATTGCCAAGTGATCTACGATTGTGGCCTTCATTGATACAATAATGATTGTATGTGGATTTAGTGATTTGATAGTCTGAATATGAAAAGCCTTTTAATTGGTAGGTTTTAACACAACTCCATCCAGAACTTGCCATGGAACTATTGAAGATGTGCATGAGATGAGGCCAAATGCTGAAACTTCATATTCACTAGAGGTATGTACATGCGGCATTGAGCATTTTAAAACTGAAATTGCTCTTCTCAGTGGTTACGAGTGGAAAATGCGTATTGGATTTTCAGATAAAAATGAAAATTACTCGTTTCCATCATTCTTGTCAGTTTGGTACATGCATTCTGCTTAGTATGCATGTGAGTAGTAGAACAATTTCTTTATTTGGACTTTGTAGTTGATTCCTTCTATTTATCTAAGAACATTTACTTAATATCACTATATGTCTATTTCTAACTTCTGTTCGGGGAATGGATGCGCACACCTTGACTACCCAGACCCCACCCCTGACAAGATATACTTTGCCATTGTTTTCTTTTTGTCTATTTCTGACTTCAGAGTACTTTTGTGTCGTCAGTGCTGCTGGTGGTTGAACTTTTACTTCTTTTTTGCGCTTCATATTTGATCAAATATTCATATTCTTAACTATATATTTTTCATGCTGTTCAGGCTTCTGATTGTACAAGAACTGCTGTTTCTAATGGGGTGATGCCAGAAACCGTTGTAGATCACAGACATCATGAAGGATCTGATATACACCTCAAACTTGAAAGAGAAGAAGGTGAATTATCACCAAATGTGGACTTTGGGGAGGATAACTTTGCCGTCTGTAGGGATGCTGCAGCAGAATCTGAAAATAAACCGCATGGGGCTACCGTAAGTAAGCCTTTGGAAAATGGACAAGGGGAAAAAGGATGTCGTGGTGAAGCTGCAGCAGCAAATGGTGCTGATGCTGATGATGAAGGTCATCACAGACTGTCAGAGGATAGTGAAAATGCCTCTGAAAATGGTGATGTCTCAATCAGTGAGTCCGTTGAGGGTGAGGATCGCTCCCCTGAAGAGCAGGAGGAAGATGGTGAACATGATAATAAGGCTGAAAGTGAAGGTGAGGCTGACAGCTTGACAGATGCTCATGATGAAGCTGATAAAGCTGTGCTTCCATTTTCAGATCATTTTCCACAAACAGTGAAGCCACTTGCAAAGCATCTTACTACAACAGTACATGAAAAAACAAAAGTTTCCCGTGTATTCTACGGAAGCGATTCTTTCTATGTTCTTTTTAGACTCCACCAGGTTAGCCATACCTTCTCTGCAGCATGTATCTGTTGAACATTATTTATGCTGCTTTTGTTTAAATTTCTCCGTTCTTCTTGACAGATACTTTATGAGAGGATACGATCAGCAAAGAGGAACTCGTCTTCAGCTGAAAGAAAATGGATATCCTCAAATGACAATATTCCTCAGGATCGTTATTCAAGGTAATAAATTCATTGCTTTGTTTTGTCATTTGACAACTTTATGTAAATTAACCACGAACATCAAAAGTGTAAAACTGAGAGAAAAATGATTTGTTTGAATCACAATCTGACAGATGTTTGTTGTTTGTTATAGGTTCATGAATGCACTATACAATTTACTAGATGGCACTTCCGACAATGCAAAATTTGAAGATGACTGTCGTGCTATCATTGGTACCCAGTCATACATCCTTTTCACTCTAGACAAGTTGATATATAAGCTTGTCAAACAGGTGAAATCGCATCTTCGTAAAACTTCTCGTATCTAACAAACACAATGACGATGTTTTTAACATCTACTCTATAATCTCAGCTTCAGATAGTAGCCACTGATGAAACGGACAGCAAGCTTCTCCATCTGTATGCATATGAAAATTGCCGGAAACCTGGAAGATTTTCAGATGTAGTTTACTGTGAAAATGCCCGTGTTCTTCTTCATGGCGATGACATATATCGAATAGAATGTGTATGTTCCTCCATCTGTATATGAAGCTCGTCTTCCATTTAATTATTTGAATTTGTTTTTATTGAAAAAAATGTGAAGTTACATTCTGTGAAGCATACTGATCATGCTAGATGTGGCTGTTGTATTCGGGGTTTGGCTTTGCAGCTTTCAGGCTCCCCAACCCGGTGGTCCATCCAGATAATGGAGAGCATCCATGACAAGCCTGAAGTCACAGCAGTCTCAATGGAACCTAACTTCTCATCTTATTTGCAAAGCGAGTTCTTGGATAGTGTCCCTAACAAAAAGGAGAATCCAGTCATATTCTTGAAGCGGTACAAAGCTGATCAATAGTTGTTTGTATATTCTTCACATGACCCTGATCTTGTGTAGCTTGTGATTTATTAACACGAGTGACTCTGGCTTTGCAGTAACCGACAGAAACGCTCCACAGAAGCCGAGGCCCTGGAAGGATTCGAGATCTCCAACGGCTTGGAATGTAAGATGTCCTGCAGTACATCCAAGGTAACATACATTGTAGTTTGTACATTGTACAGGTAGGCAGCTAAAACTGCATTTTGCTTAATGGAAATGGAAATTCTTGTAGGTGTCCTACGTTTTTGATACCGAGGACTTCCTTAGATGGAAGGCTGGAAAGGCAAAAGGCGAGAGCAGAAGGAATGAACGTTCCTTCCGCACAACGCCACAGAAGAGGATCTTGAGAGACGAGAGATACTACCGCATGTTCTGCAGCTCTTAGTTCGCCAGAAGTGGCACTTTAGAGTGTGTATGTTTGGGGTATGAAACTAAAAAACTCCTATTAATCTATCTGTGCTTGTTATGAGAATGAGAATATGAATTCAGAAGCTGTTTTTTTTTTACCTTTTCCAGGGGATTAAAGTCCAAAATGGATAAAAGAGCCATGGAGTTTTGACAGAAGTAAATCTGTAAAGATGAGCAGAAATTAGGGCTTTTCACCATTTTTGCCCGGCCATGCTTCCTCTTTCCAGCCAATAAAAGATTAGCTAACAACGGCTCCAGAAAGTGTAGTGATTTTGTACTGTATATATGAGCGCTTTAACATTTCATTTAATTGATTTATCTTACAGTTTATCATTTTTCGAGTGTAGTAGTATCTCATTAATTGAAAGTGCAATTTTTTTTTATTTATTCCCAAAATGTAAACCAAATTCTTTCTAGGTTCTGAACATTACTTTAACCCTGTACTTGTAACAGTTGTAAGTTGTATGCCAAAGCAAGACGATTTTTTTACAGTTTTTTGTTTTGTCAAAAAAAGGTACAGTAGTATATTTTTACACAGTTGGCACTTGCAGAAACAATTTAATTTCATTTACTAGTTATCCCGGGAAGCTTTATCTCTAACCTCTACCACAACACTAAGGACTCATTATAACTTTTTAATTTTTCACCCTCATTCGTGAGCTAGCCCTTAAATTAGCTTTTATTGTTTTCCCTTTTCATTTACTCAATTATTTTAATAATGATAACAATAATAAAATATTAAGTAATTACTTTATAATAACATATCATAAAAAATATTTTTTTTAATGTTTAAAAAAGAAAATATGGGTATTATTCAGATATTTTTTTCCCAAACATATGCAAAAGGGTGTCTATGTGTAGATAAAATTGAATTAAATTCAAAAATAAATTTTTTATATTTTTTTAACAATTGAAAATAACCGAAAATCATTTAAAAGCAAATAAAATATAAGTTATTCCACAGCTATGAGCCCTACTTTTTGGGTCTCATGTATAAGAGACTCAAACTATGAACCCTTATATTTAAATTTTTCTTTCACCTTTTTTTTTTCTTATGTGGCAATGATAAGAGTCTCAAGGTTCACCATTGAACATGCTCTTAGACTCTAAGTTGATTTCTACAGAGACGGGGACCCCAAATCTCGGCCTCAGTCGCCGCTACCTCGGCTTCGACCACCTTAGCTTGGGTCTCATAACCCTCTGCCCTTCGGGCTACATCTCATTTCTGGCGGTGGTGACCTCGGATCTCCGGCTTCGGCCTTGTGTGCATCCAGATTCTTTGTGGTATGATTCAATATAGAGCTAGATGCTCTCGTTTGCAAAGACGCACTTGAGTGATGGAACAAATAGTCTAGCTCAACCCAAACTCTCACATTGCGTACTTTGCCGGTGGAAAAAAAATATTGAATAGCTACTGTTTTATTTATATATAGATTTTTTAAAATTAAAATCTATCTATCCATAAATTAATAATGTGTACTTTGCCGGTGGCAAAAAAATATATATATATTATTTTTATAGATTTGTACTTTATCTATAGCAATGATGAAATAATAATTTGTATTTTATCGGTAGTAAAAATAATAATTATAACAACTTTAAAAACTATATATTATATATTAAACATATAGTAATTATAATATTTTTATAGATAATTAATACGTAGTATCATTTAAAAATATTACGTTAATATATTGTTGTACATAAAACGAGGCTTATAGCCTTATACTAGTTATTTCATAATACAAGTATCCGTCTTATTCAAATCCAAATTAAGTTGAAAGTTTATTTTAACCGAAAATATTTCTATTTGCACTTTAGAACAGGTAAAACTGTCTCTTCGAGGAGCCAATGGACCATAAACTTATCTGGTTAAGGGTTTTTTCGTTTGTTTGGATGAGCTGGTCAATTAAACATAATAACATTAGAAATGATCCTCTATACCCTAATATATTAAACTAAATTATTTAGTTTATGATTTACAATTTAAATTTTTTAAAAACTATATTTATATTTTAAAAAATTGTTAGTATATGTTTCTAAAAAAAATTGAGAATGCCCAACAACATTAACTTCTCCAAAATAGAGAATTATAAATCATGTATTGAATTTTTTTTTTGTTACTAAATTCCAACAACTTCCCCATTATGGAATAGTCTTCATTTTTATTCTAATTATCTATTTTAGAAAATGTAATGGAAAAACTGTTGAAGAAAAAATAATTTCAATATTCTTAACAAAAAAAACTTAAAATATAGAATGTTGGGTTGCTCGATCTAATCCATATGTATGTCTCCTAAGAGACGATTGTCATCGGTCAATCCTTTGTCAGTGTGTCGTAGTCTCATACACTTAGAGAGGGTAATCGGGATGCCTAGTCGACGAGCTCGTCCGTAAAACCGCACTTGGCGGGTGTCAACTTTTTTAAACATGCCTGATCCGACGGTCACAATTCATCCGAACAGATAACTTACTGTGCACCCTCCCACATTCTCCACCCTCCTCCCCTTCCCGGGGAAATTTGAAAAAGTATCCACAGGTAGTCTGTGTACCCATTCCCTCCTCACCTCACGTCTTCAACCTCCCCAGCTATCCTCCATTGCCGTTCTTCCATTCTCTCTCTCTCTCTCGATCTCTCTTCCGGAGACATATATCTCAGTGCAGGTGAAGTTCCAGATCGATCAAGAAGAGATACGATGTCTCTCACTAATCTCGCCGGCAGATCTCGCAACGCGGCACTGAAAACCCTAATCCCCAAAATCAGCCGCCCGTTCTCAGCCGCAGCATCCGCCGCCGATGACGACACCAAAACCCTTACGATCGAGAACAGGCGCCCCTTCGCGGCGCACAAATGCGAGCCTCCCTCTGACCTCGTGGAAACGACTCCGAAGGAGCTCTTCTCCTTCTTCCGCACGATGGCTGTGATGCGCCGGATGGAGATCTCCTCCGACGTTCTCTACAAAGCTGGCAAGCTGATCAGAGGGTTCTGCCACCTCTACGACGGATCCGAAGCCATCCCCGTCGGCATGGAAGCGTCCATCACCAACAAGGATTGCATAATCACTGCTTACCGTGACCACTGCGTGTTTTTGGGGCGAGGCGGATCGCTGGAGGAGGCGTTCGCTGAGCTGATGGGGAGGAAGGACGGGTGTTCCAAGGGGAAGGGAGGATCGATGCATTTATACAAGAAGGAGAAGGGGTATTATGGCGGCCATGGGATCGTTGGAGCTCAGATTCCGCTGGGTTGCGGTATGGCCTTCGCTCAGAAGTACAGCAAGGAGGAGAACGTCACCTTCACTCTGTATGGCGATGGAGCCGCAAATCAGGGCCAACTGTTCGAGGCTCTTAATATGGCTGCTCTCTGGAATTTGCCTGCGATCTTTGTCTGTGAGAACAATCAATGTAAGATCTAAAATCCACCTTACCCTCCATTACTGTGCTGTGCGTAGAGCTGGCAATTCGGTTAATCGGGTCGGGTTTAGGTCACGCTCGTTTGGGTCGGATCAGTTCGAGTTAAATTTTTAGTTGGTCGGGCCGGATAGGGTTCGGTCTAAATGAATTTCGGCTAGGTCAGGTTTTGGGTTGAATCGGGTCGGGCTCATTCGGGTTTCGGGTCAAATTGGGTCAGGCTCATTCGGGTCAAGAGTCGAGTCGGTCTCATTCAAGTTGCCTGCGATCTTTGTCTGTGAGAACCATCACTGTAAGATATCAAATCCCCCTTACCCTCCATTTACTTTGCGTAGAGCAACCGGGTCGGGTTCGAGTCGAACTCGTTCGGGTCGGGTCAGTTCGGGTGAAACTTGTAGTTGGTCGGGTTGGGTCAGATCGGGTTAAGTCTAAATGAATTTCTGCTTGGGCGGGTTTCAGGTTGAATCAGGTCTGGCTCATTCGGGTTTCGGATCAAATCGGATCGGGCTCATTTGGATCAAGAGTCGGGTCGGTCTCATTCAAGTTTCTAATCATACCCGGTCTATATATTTTAAATGATTTGATCAATTATTTTATTTTCATTCACTACTTTATTATTGATAATTTTTAAAATTTAAACCTAAACAATATGGATAAATTGGTTATACTATACATACAATACACTATTGAGTATTGATTATACAACAAACTAAAATTGGAGGGAAATGAATTTTCTACGTTGTAAATTGGAGGGAAATGAATTTCTTTTGTTGAAATAGGAGGAAAATGTAAAGAACTCAAAATTGAAGATTAATTTAGATCTTTTTTATTTAGTTTGCTTTTTTTTCACTTGATATGTATTTGTTTTTTTAGTTTTGTTTTGTTTAAAAACATTGTATTTGTTTTACTAGCTAGTGACAAAAATAAAACTTGAAAATGTCGTTTTCATATTTTTCAGGTTTTTAAACAAAATAAAACTTTAAAATGTTTTTTCATCTTTGATTATTAGGTACATTTTTCATTATAATATTAGAGTCTTCTGACTCTTCCGTAATGTAATTTACTAATTTTTACATACAAATTAATATAAAATTATAAATGAAACTTATAAAAGTATATAAGTAATATAACCCTGAAATACTAAATGAAGTTATGATTTCACATTTGTGTTCATTTTAATTATCCGATTGAATATTCATTAGTCTATACTTTGGAGTATAATATATTAATATTATACACTTATTTAACTTATACACTTGTATACAAATATTATACACTTATTAAATTATTATCTTCCATGTCTAAATGATTTACCATTATAATTTGAATTGGAGTATAATATTATACACTTATTAACTTATACAAATATGCAATAATGATTAACACCTATCTATTTTATATTTCTTTATCAAAGGAGGGAAATGAAATTTTATTTAGCACATAAGAGGGAAATGAATTTTTTTTTTTAACAAATGAGGAGGGAAATGTGAAAAACTGAAAATATCCAAAGCAACTCTCCAACTCAGTCGAGTTGGGAGTCGGGTCGGGTTTGTCTGTATTCGGATTTATTGCGAGTCGGGTTAGATTCGGCCTCGGGTTCAGGTTACAAATGACTCTAGATTTTTAGGTTCGGTCAGGTGAGTCGGTCGAGTTTCTCGGGTTGGGTCAGATTTTGTCAGCTCTAACTGTGCGTCCATGTGCTAGTAAACCAATTGACAATAAGAGAAATAACCCATTAGGGTCTTTTTTGCCTCTAGTTGAGACTTGAATAACGAGTCTAACATCTCATTCTATTTTTAGCTAGCCCAGGATAACAATAAGAGGAATAGCCCGCTAGGGACTTTTTTGTAGTCTAGCATCATACAATGAGTATAGCATCTCATTCTCTTTTTAGCTAACCCAGGATCGAGAGTCGATAGCCTAACACATAATTGCTAAGTGAGGGGGTTACACCCTAAAACCAATTAGCAATATACCTAAGGCTTGTTTGTTCACATTATTCTTCACATTTTCTCAATATCCATCCATCTTTTTCAACCAATCAATTGAATTTTTTACTCAAATTAAATATATATAAATGTGATATTATCCTCCATATGGTGTTAACTTGTGTTGTTTAAGATGGGATGGGCACGGCTGCCCGCAGAGCGTCTAAGGTTGCAGACTTTTACACGAGAGGAGATTACGTCCCTGGATTAAGAGTATGAACTCGATCAACAACAATATATAGCAATGGCCTTTAAATATTCATGTCATATATATTGTTTAGAACGACCTAAATTGATTGTCATCATCTTTGATTAGTCATTGTTTGTGAATTGCATATATATGATATAGGTGGATGGAATGGATGCACTCTCTGTGAAGCAGGCCAGTAAATTTGCCAAGGAATATGTTCTGAAAAATGGACCACTGGTATTATTAATCTGATATATAATACTAATTGCATATATATATATATATATATATGTGCTTCATTTCAAATTACTGATCATGTGATTAACCAACTACCTTCATCTTCATTTTGCTACAGGTCTTAGAAATGGACTGTTACAGGTACCATGGGCACTCCATGTCTGATCCCGGGACTACCTACAGAAAGCGCGAGGAGATTGAACGTGTGAGAAAGGTCAGTGTAACTGCAGGCAAGATATATATATATATATATAGTTGAGTCTGATATATATATGTATGCAAATATGCATTTTAAAGATCATGTATGTATTAATTAAGCTTACGATTTGTAATTGTATGTATTGATTTTCAGGAGCGGGATCCAATTGATAGAATTAGACAGTTGCTATTATCTCATGATCTTGCTACCGAGCAAGAGTTGAAGGTTCACCTTTTTCTTGTTCTACCACCTGCATTTCCATTTCATACCCATTATGTATTGTTGTTTTTTTGTTTATCTGTTCATCCTATTCATTCATGTTTGCTAAATAACATTTATCAATATGACAACAACAACGACAATATTCCCAGTTTATCCCGCCTAAGCAGGGTCTGGGAGGCCAAGTTGTATGCACTCTTTCCCCGACCATGTCGAAAGAGTGTTTTCTAGTGGCTCAAACACCTCGATAAACTCATAGCAGAACCAAAGAGAAAATTATTAAAGTATAACAAACGATATAATAAAGGAGAATAGGAAAAGGCATGGTGTGAGAACGAGGGGAAATGATACGATCTCTGTCACTCATCTGAGGCCCAACCTAACCCTCTCTAACATGGATGATGCTCCTCCACTGCGTCCTATCCTTAACCATATTCTCGTTAAGATTCAAAAGAGCAAAATCTTGTTTAATCACATCTCTCCAACTTGTCTTTGGTCTCCCTCTGCTCCGTTGTACTCTATCAAATCTCTAAACTATCACACTTATGCACTGACGCATTCAAATCTCTCATTTGCACATGACCATACCAACGAAGCCTTAACTCCCGTAACCTATCTCGGATGCTACTTACTCCTACTTTATCCCGAACAACCTCATTCCTAATCTTGTCGAGTCTAGTAAAACCACGTCATCCATCTGATCATCCTCATCTCTGATCTACTACCATAAGTTTCTGCTCTTATGCTTTCATAGTCGCCCAACACTCAACCCCATACAACATTGCTGCAGGTCTAACTAAATAACAATTATCAATGCTACTTAAAAAGTTTCTCTTCACACTATGTAACTGGATCATGATGTGTGAACTATGTCATGTTCGATGAATGTTGCATAACTTCACACTCGAGTTTAATTACAATACACAGGACATTGAAAAGGAAATCAAGAAGCAAGTGGAAGCAGCTATTGCAAAGGCCAAGGTAATAACACCTTACATATTGTTATATGCAACGACAATCTTGAATCATGATCTCAATCCAACTTTGATTCCCCTTTAATATGATTCTAGGCAAGTCCAGAGCCAGCTCCTTCCGACCTCTTCGGCGATGTGTACCAGAAAGGTTTTGGGATTAAGGTATATAATGCACCTTCACTAACCTAACTACTCGACTTTATAAGCTTCATTTTCCGTCTGCTTAGCTCATCACTCGATCTGCTGCAGGCATTTGGTCCTGACCGGAAAGAGTTCTCGGGTGTGCTTCCCTGAATGGCATGATCGATTGCCAAGCACACTACCATCGACACGCTTAAAACCATATTGTGTTGCCTCATTGGTCATATATGTTTGTACAAACATTGTTCGTTCCCATTTTCCAGGGTTTTTTGCAATTAGACCAACTCACCTACATACGTAGGATCTTGAGAAATGCCTATAAGTATGCCTTTGTGGTTGAATTTACAAATTAAATAATCATGACACCTTTCGCACTTTTGTTTATCTTCTCCACATATATAACCTGCACTGGAAATTAACCCGATCACTCATTTTACATCTATGTTGTCAAGAGTGTATATATTCCTTCCATTCACTTTTAATTATTTTTTTACTATTTATACACGTTTTTTAAGGTAATAAAAATTATATAAAATAATTTTTTTAATAATATCATACTTATTAATTAAAAATATGAGATTATTAAAAAAATTAATATTTTATATAGTTTTTATTATTTTAAAAAAACGTGCGTAAATAGTAAATGACAAATAAAAGTGGGTGGATGGATAATGTAATTTGCAGGAAATTTGGAACAATGTTTACTTGTCAAGAAGCTTGGTAGGTGGTTTGGAGCTTCTAGCTACTCAGACTGGGCAATGAGATGCCAAACCAAGGCAAGTTGTTGACTTTACCTACTCTCTCTCTATGCAATCAATTTGTTATATAATTTTCTACATGTCATTTTCCCTAAATCACATTGCCAACACCAACTTATCATATAATTTAGTTTTTTTCCCCATTTCTTATTATTATTGCTTATCATTTATACTTAATTTTTCCATATTCTGAATTTCTGATATTTATGCCACAAAAATGGTCATGATCAATATTCAATAATGCATTTTCATTGCACATAAATGAAAATAAAAAATGCAGTTGACAAAGCAAACAATTTAATTAATCTGAAGCATTCTATATCATTTCTAGCCCTCTACGAGTCTATGCACCTCTATTTGGACAATCTACTAGTCTACATTGCCAAGGTACTTGATGAGTTTGTTTTACAAAGATTATATTTGACATTGTAACTTGAAAAAAAATATTGTTTTGGTGTATTAATTACAGTATTTACTAACATTTTGACAAATAATTGAATCATGTTTCATCGTCTCTATAAAATAAAGCACTTGAAAAAAATACTGTTTTGGTGACCATGAAAAGCCACCTTCCCAAATACCTCTTCGGAAAATTACAAAGCTTCTCCTCTTTCCTTTTTAATTTAATATTTAGTAAATTAAATAAATTCCCCTTTAAAATAAGAGATTTTTAGAAAATTACATAAAATAGCTCATATATTTAGTTTCTTTTCAAATAATCACTTGTAAGTTGTATCTCAAAACACTAGTTTTTTGAGTTCTTATTCTCTAATTAGGGATTACAATTTCTACCAATCACAAGTTGATTTAATGGCTGTGGGGCTACATCCCATGTCAAGAGGTTCGAAGTTTGAATCCCCTTGGAAACATGAAATCGATTATGAGTGGGAGGGTTAGGGCTCCGCTCGAGCTCGTTCATTTTCTAAAAAAGCTGAATATGAGCACATTTTTAAGCTCGACTAGCTCGAATTTTGCAAAATTTCCTTTAAATTACCATATTGTGAGCAAATAGAATTGCTTAATGTTCGAAAAAAAATCGGATCGACCTCGTTCATTTTCTAAACGAGCCGAGTATGCGCACATTTTTAAACTCAACTATAAATTTAGGGTCGGCTCGAGATCAACTCATTCTAAACGAGCCGAATATGAACAAGTGATACTCGGCTCGTTCAGCTCAAATAACACTCCTAGGGAGAGTCAACCCTTTAAATGAGTCACACAATACCCGATCCAAATGTAGAATGAATGAGTTGAATTGATTGAACTGGATTAAGATCAAAAGAAAAAAGGGATTACAATTTCTTAGATAGTAGACAAACAAAGTGGTAATTTAACACATTGAGTGTGTATGGGGTAGTGTTAGTAGTTTTTAAACTAGTTAATTGAAGGGATTAAAATAATTAACATTGTATGGGGCTTGTATGATGAGGGTTTTTTTATTAAAATTTGTGTTTGAAAAAAGCTATTTGTGATAAAAAAAAATTGAGTGTTTTTAGTTTATTTGGTTTGAAATTAATATAATACCTCTAATAATAACCAAATAAAGTCCATTTTTTTAAAAATAAACTCTTTTACGCCCCATACAAAGTTTATATTATTTCATAATCTTTCAACCTTTATTTTACACAATTTTTCAATTTTAACTTGTTTATAATTTTAGTCACTTTTTCTAACTCGCCTCATACGTACCCATTGTGAATTGTGAGTGGTTATTTGAGTGGAAATGAAATTAACGGGCGATTTGATGTAATTTGGTAGTGTAAGGGGGATGGTTTA
This sequence comes from Persicaria maculosa, assembly GCA_963922045.1. Lineage (NCBI taxonomy): Eukaryota > Viridiplantae > Streptophyta > Magnoliopsida > Caryophyllales > Polygonaceae > Persicaria > Persicaria maculosa. The sequence continues at coordinate 54,656,354 of OY998270.1, forward strand.
GTGAAAACGTAAGCAAATCCGAAATTGGCAACACAGAAAAAGCCATCCCTTCTCCTATATTCTCTCCCCAAACCAAAAATCCCCCAATTCGTTCGCCTTTTCGCCTCTCTTTCAGATCTCCGATCCCGTCGCCGACAGTCAACCAGGAAGAGCCGACGAGGAAGAGGAAGAGAGAGAGACGCTCCGACCATGTCTCTGTCCAATCTCTCAAGAACCCCTGCTCGCTATGCCGCCGCCTCCCTCCGCCCTCTCTCCTCCTCCCTCCGCCGCTCCTTCTCATCCTCCGACGACTCCTCCCCCCTCACCATCGAAACCAGCATCCCCTTCACCGGCCACAACATCGATCCCCCTTCTCACTCCGTCCAAACCTCCCCCAAGGAGCTCATGACCTTCTACCGCGACATGGCCCTCATGCGCCGGATGGAGATCGCCGCAGATTCTCTCTACAAGGCCAAGCTGATCCGTGGCTTCTGCCATCTCTATGACGGCCAGGAGGCGGTTGCGATCGGCATGGAGGCCGCAATTACTAAGCAGGATAATATTATTACTGCCTACCGTGACCACTGTATTTACCTTGCTCGTGGTGGAACCCTAGTTGAGGCTTTCGCTGAATTGATGGGCCGCAAGTCTGGGTGTTCCAAGGGGAAAGGTGGATCTATGCATTTCTATAAGCCTGATAGTGGTTTCTATGGTGGTCATGGTATTGTGGGTGCTCAGGTTCCTCTTGGCTGCGGCCTCGCTTTTGCTCAGAAGTATCTCAAGGAGGATAAAGTCTCCTTTGCCCTTTATGGTGATGGTGCAGCCAATCAGGGCCAGTTGTTTGAGGCTCTCAACATGGCTGCCCTTTGGGATCTTCCTGCTATTCTCGTCTGCGAGAACAATCACTGTAAGATCAGTTCATTTGATTAGCTTGATACCATTGAATTAGGGTTTTTGTTTGATTAATTGAGATATTGGTTTAAGATGGGTTTCTCGTTTGTGTTCAATGTTGAAGATGGTATGGGAACTGCAGAATGGAGGGCTGCAAAGAGTCCAGCCTACTACAAACGTGGAGATTATGCTCCTGGACTCAAGGTATGACCAATATTCACCACTTTAGCATTCTTTACTTCGTAAGTTCGTTTGGAGATCTGAAGCTACTCTTAACAAATGTGTTTGTTCCGACTAGTGTTTGCTTTATGAAATCATTGATCTCATACAATCTTACATAATTTTTAAACATGAATAGCTAGCTGTTACTTTCTAGTATTTTTTGGTACATAGATGTGTAAGTTGCTACTTGTTTTTGAGTTGTCAGTTCTTTGAAGATCTGCCACTGTACTCAGCTAATATGTCTTGTTTAGATTTGCCATATATAGCTTGATTTGTGAAATCGTTGATGTCTTACAATTTTACATAATAAAGCATTTAATTTTAATTTTCAAGTGGAAAAGGGTGTGTGATTGATCCTCCGACACTGGCCTCTGTTGCTTGTCCATTGTCCTAGAAAAGCTCTTTTTATGAAATCCTGCTATTTGCCCACATAGAAGGTAAAGGTATGTTTTGGTATCATACATTTAACTGAAAATATGTTGCATCAAAGACCTGGTTGGATTTAGAGATAACATGGGAAATCCTGATTCTTGTTGTGTTCTTAATCATTGTTTCAAATTTGTGTGGTATCAATAATCCTGTATTCCTACTTTATTAGCATCTCATTGTCTACCTGGAAGCTGGAGCCTATTTTTCTTAGCTCACCTCATCTGCATAATTGTGGGTTGTGTGTTTTTCATCCACAAATTAACTAATTAAAGATTCTCCCGGAAACTCTTTGCTGCTGAGTGTTTGTCATCACTGATGTCTTCTGCTGTTGTACAGGTTGACGGCATGGATGTCTTAGCAGTTAAACAAGCGTGCCAGTTTGCAAAGGAACATGCTTTGAAGAATGGACCTATTGTAAGTACATGTTTGCGGTGATTTTATCAAATTCCCTTTTTCCAGTTCAAGTATGTACATAAGCCATTAGAAAATATTTTGTCATTCTACCCCCTTTCTCCAGTTCAAGTATGTACATTGCCATTGAATAGTTCCATATTCCAAGGACTCATCAGCCATTTCATTGCAAAGCAAAAGATCTTTTTGGTGCAAATGCTTTTGAATTTATTGTTTCTGTTCTACTTATTTTCATTGATGATTTATGTATGATGTTCTTTCATACATCAGTGATTGTTTGAGAGAATAGATTCAAGTTTCGTTACTCTGCCTGCCTCTGTTAAGAGCGTGTTCTAGCCTTCTCCCTGAGACATTGCTTTGCTAAGAACTCCATTGATCCCTATTTCTAGTGAACAGCAAGCTCTAGAGAACTAGCATGCCAGTGGATACAGAATCTTATACTTGAAATTGCAGACAGCGTGCTTTATGTTATTACGGTTTCAGCTTTCATGTTGGACGAAAACTGATTCTATTCTAGAGCTTGATTGAGGATATTTTTGTTACTTATTTTTTAACGCTTGTTTTAATTTAATTTGGATGTAAAGTCAATCTTGAATGATTAGCAGCAGCTCTCTGCCTTAATCTTTTAAGACAGTTTATAGATACACTGCGTGGGTAATGTTGCTTGTTTGTTCCCTAGGGAGTTCTGGGTACGCTGAGCTGTTGCATCAACTTACCGTACCTATTTCATCTTATACATCAACCCATATACATTACTCTGGTTTGATTTGCTACTCAAATGCATTATTTTTATATTTCTTTTTTTTTTTGTCATCTAGATCCTTGAGATGGACACCTATAGATACCATGGACACTCCATGTCTGACCCTGGTAGCACTTACCGTACACGTGATGAGATTTCTGGTATTAGACAGGTAAATTCACCATTTGTTTTTCACTTGTTCATGAAATGGACTTGCTGGTTTGTTTCTAGTGATTAAATACTACTTTGAAATATGTTTCTGCAGGAGCGTGATCCTATTGAAAGAGTGAGGAAATTGATATTAGCTCATGATATTGCCAATGAAAAGGAGCTCAAGGTATGTGTAGTTCATCAGTACATATAAATATAACTGCATTTTAACTGAAAATCGGGATCCCTAGGGTGCCATTGGATGTAACCCTTGACTCAAAAAGATTTTGTATCTATACTGTCATTTTTATTTACGTAAACCATATCTAAATTTTCTAGATCAGTATATTGGATTTAATGCTGTTACTTAGGAATAAGGCTTTTGGAGGTCTCAAGTGCTGTTGTTTAGTTGACAGTCCTTTTCTATCTTGTTTTTTCACTCAGGATATTGAGAAAGAAGTTAGAAAAGAAGTAGATGAGGCTATTGCCGAAGCCAAGGTAAAGATTGCAGTTGCTCTGCTTTGGTACTCTTTTATTGGAGCCAAAACCAGTGAAATAACATCTCTTATGCAGTTCTAGTTATATATTTACTGTTGTAATTTCCCAGGAGAGTCCAATGCCCGACACTTCCGAACTCTTTAAGGACATCTATGTCAAAGGTTTCGGTGCTGAGGTAAATTGCTTCAATATTCTTTGTTAATTACTTAATTGTCTTTTATCCCTTCTTAATTGCTGTTTTTATACCATTGTTTGAATTTTCTTGTGATAACAACGCGATGCCTTGGCCCATCTGCAGAGTTTTGGAGCAGACAGGAAAGAGATGAGGACTGTTCTTCCCTAATTGGGGATGCCATTTCTTTGACAGTAAAGAATAAACAGCCGAGTAATCTTAATAGCCCTTTTTACCGCTCATTTTGTTGCATAGGTACAAATTTGAACTCATGGCTGGGGCTTTAAACAATCATTTTGGTGTGCTCTTATTCAGCTTTCTTTCTTTAGCTGTAGAGTTCCATTTGAGATGACATGATTCCGTTAATGATATGGAGCTGCGGAAATTGGCAGCATTCATTTTCCAGTCAACACTTTAAAACCGTATTTGTATGGGATGATTGCGATTTGCGAGACTGGTCACTGCCTAGGCAGCCAGCGGATTAAAATTTTTGGGTAATTTTCTTGTATTTTAGGCACCAACACTTTTATACTTTTTGTTTTGTTTTGTTTTTTTGATACAAGCCGAGGATTTGGTAGTGTCAATCACGGTGCTACCAATGTAGCACCACCCAAGTCTAACACTTGTTTATAATTCATATACTGATAATAAATCACAATTTCATGCCTAAAGTGACAAATCGTGGTACCATTTAAGAGCAAATAAATTCATGTGTCACAAACTGTGAAAATATCTCAAACTACGAAATATTTATCATAAAGTGGTAAATTTATAGAAAGATAATACTCTCTCCGTTCGGCAAAACTTGTCGTTTACTATTCACGCACGCTTTTTTAGAATGATAAAAACTATATAAATATTTTTTTAAAAAAAAAAAATTTTAACAAGTTTGTACTTATTAATAATAACTACAAAATTGTTAAAAAAATTATTTAAAAAACTAGATATTTTATATAATTTTTAGCTCCTAAAAAAGCGTGCGTGAATAGTAAAACGTCAAGTTTTACCGAACGGAGGGAGTATGTAATTAAGGGGCAAGATAAGTCTCACTGTAAAAGTGGCTTTCCCCACATCATACCTATCTATTCGGTCTGAAGAGCTCTCATAAAAATACATACTCGCTCTCCTCCCATACTCCCTATCTCCTAATTACTCCTACTACCCTACAAAAGTGAAGCTATCGTGTGACTCTATCCACCCACCTACGATCCTTGGATGACTTGCACTTGCATCTCAAGACTATTCGAGATTTACAATTGTCAATAACCCATTGGGCCCAAGCAGTAGGACGACATGATTTGCCCCTAAACACTACTTCATTCCTCCCTATCCAAGTGAAATACATAAATGCACAAAAAAACAGTAGTCGCGCTTTAAAGATAGGTGTTCTTCTCGTTGATGAATTCTCTTGAGCAAACCATTCTAGCCACTCCAATCCCCCCTTCGCGTTTGGGCAAACCAATCTAGGCCCACACAAGCTCCCGGATTTCGACGATTCTCGAGCATCCAAACCACAAGTGACTTTCGATATCTTCCTCATGCCTACATAACGGACAAAGGGCAGCGTCCGCACCCTTCCAATGCTTTACAATACGGCCAGTTTGAAGTCTATTCTGCACGACGACTCATACCACAAACGACCATTTTCTGGAGTGTGCCCCCGACCATAACATCTCTCCCCAATCTACTAACGGGCTTCTCATTCTGATTGCGTCATAGATTTGGGGAGAATTACCTTCTGCCCCCAAAATGCATACATTCCCTCAAGAACAGATTTAATCAGCTACATCTAACACGCATAGGATATCTGCTTCGTGGCCCACACATTGATTCTACTTTCAACCTTCTCAAACAACCCCTTGTATTCATCAACCCGAACCCTCCTCGAATGCAAAGGAGTGCCAAGATAGGTAACGGGAAAAGCACTAACTCGGTAGTCCGGCTTGGAAGAAATAGCATTCTCCATCTCTTGAGACACGCCACCCATATATAGAGTCCTTTTGGCCACGTTGATTTGTAATGCAGAAGCCTCAAAAAACCGGTTCAGACACTTTTGCAAAATATCCACGGACACCAAATCAGCCCTGCAGAAGAGCAATAAGTCATCTACAAATGCCAAGTTTGTAATCTGTAGTCGTTCGCAACGAGGGTGGTAGTTGAAGTCGGGAGTGTCAACGACCTCCATGATCATCCTATTGAGCATTTCCATACAGATCACAAATGAGTAGGGCGAAAAAGGATCCCCTTGTCTAAGCTCCCTCCTCCCTCTGAAATATCCCTCAGGAGCACCATTTATCAGGATGGAAAACGAAGTCGAAGTCGCACAACACATAATAACTTCGATGATCTTCCTCGGAAATGCAAGTTGTTCTAGAGCCAACCTCACAAAGTCCCATTTGACAAAATCATACGCTTTATGCAAATCAACCTTGAGAGTACATCTTGGGAAATTCCTTGAGTCCCGTACCCATTCACAGTCAATTCAACACTAAACTAATTACTTACTCCCTTCGTTCGCCAAAACATGTCGTTTTAGAGTTTTGATTTCGTTTGAAAAAACATGTCGTTTAGACATTATATCCATTTATTTCCCAATTTACCCTTATTTATTTGGCGCCAATATAATTAGGGTTTAGCATTTGACTTTGTCTTAGGTAATTTAAATTTTGGCTCCAATTTTAATCTTGTGATTGTACTTTGTTTTGGGATAATTAACACAATAAAGAGTCATAGTACGTACTATGTTTTAAGTGAATAAAAACGGAAGTAGATTTGATTAAAGTTAATTATGATCTTATCTCTACTTATTGAAAATTATTTTTTTTAATTACTAATATAAAGTAGAACTCATTATTAATTATGGATGAATCAAATGTAAGTATATGGGAATGTAACATAAGTGTATGGTTGCCTTGTGACACTTTCAATATAAGACCGACTACCTATGATATTTTTGTATGTTGCTTTAGTATTATTATTATATATATTGATATTTTTTTAGAAGGCAAAGAGCCAAGCTCCTCAAAAATAGAAAAACAATCAAAGAGAAGTCATACAAGTAAAAACGAGTTAAACAAATTCTTCTAATATTGTCGAAAACAATCCGACGAGTGTTCAAAGGAGGATCTTCCAAAATGTGTAAATCCAAAATCTAGAGAGAAAGCAAATTTAGCTAGCGAATCCGCCGACTTACTTTTTTCTAAAAAAATATGACCGAACTTCATGATCCAATATATTTTAGTGAAATCTTGGTAACGAGCCACCAAACTATACAACAGATGTATTGTGTCCACATTAGACAATAGAAACCCCAACATTAGTTGTGAATCCACTTCTACCAACAAGTGCGAAACCCACATCCCAAGTTACATGCCATTTTACACACCATGTTACATGCCATTTTACACACCAAAACCAAAAAAATATACAATAAAAAATTTATTCCAAAAGAGAGAATCCTATGTATTATTCTTTTATCACATGCATTTGTACTAAAAACCAAGATATGTGAGCTCATTAATTAAAAAGCAATGTTGTATTGGGCTTGTTTCACATGATTCATATTTATCGTGAAATCTAATAAGCAAGAATGTTCACGTCTTAGTAAATCGCTGACAAAATCAAATTTTTAGACCAAACAAAATAATTCAAATTTGAGATCGATCTTCGAAATTCAATGCAAGTATGCAACATATACCATACCTACTCCCTTCGTTTACTTTTTAGATGACTTTTACTATTAAATACATTTTTTAAATAATAAAAAATATATAAATACTAACTTTTTAAAAATAATTTTATACTCTTAATAATAATAAATTTAAAACTACAAAAAATGTTAACTTCCTTCTCTAATGTTGCTATTTGTCATATTTTCAGGAAAGCTATTACTGTAGCTGATAGGATTGCACGTCTGACTTACAGTATCCTTGCTGACGGATGTTTGGAGAATGATTCGCAAGGACGCTCTAAGATGGGCTACGGATGATGGTCATTAGCTAGTTCTGAATGCTTTCTTATTTCCAAAAAAAATAAAATAAATAAAACTACAAAAAATAATGAAAAGTTGCTATCTTATATAATTTTTTTATCATCTTAAATAAGCATATATAAATAATAAAATTCATTTTGTAAAAAAAGAGGGAACACTCATTAGACTATCTCCAGTCGCTTCTCCAAAATTTCTCCAAAATGGAAAAACAAAATACATATTTTTTAAATTACTTTTGCTTCGACTCCAATAACTTCCCCATTTTTAAGACTGGGAGAATGATCTACTTTTAAAGAATGTTGCAGATTTAGGAAAACCTCTCTATTTTTTCTATTACTTCTCCATTTTGGAGAATGAGATGTGGAATCTGTTAAACAAAAAAAATGTCTTAAAATTCTTCGAAAAGCTCCGAAAAGCTTGGATGAATAGTTGTTGAAAACTTATGTTCTAAAAGGCAATTAAACTAAAATCTTATATTTATTTTATTTAATACTATATAATATTAAAATCAAAACTCTGAAAACGCTAGATAACATTGTCAAACAAAGCCTAATAAAGATGGAAGCCAACAAATGAAAATGGATTGTGCTATATGCATCGGACACAGGTGCTATATGCACTCCAACGGATGGATCTTGGATCCGTTTCACCTTTAGTACGACTTCTATCCAGTAATCACTGCAAGTTGTAAAAAAAATTTACGAACAGATCCTAAATTTGTCTGTTAATAAAAAAAAATTCTTGATCCTTCCTAATAAATTAAAAGGCAAAAAAAGAAAAAAAAAAGGAAAGAAAGAGAGCAAACTTTAAAAAAAAAGATCATAAGGAAAGAAAGAGAGCAAACTTTAAAAAAAAAGAATGATCTGCCCTTTTTTTATACAAGGCAAAGATTCGGGAAAGGTTAAGGACGATTAACCCACCGACCGATGGCGTCCCAACGAACAATATCAATGACCTTAGCAGGAACGCAATCAGCAATGAAATGCGAAGAGAACCCCATATGCGCCAACTGATCCGCTACCTGGTTACCCTCCCTGAAGATGTGCACGAAGGTGATCCGCCACCTGGTTACCCTCCCTGAAGATGCGCCAAATGAAGAAGAAGAAGAAAGATATAAAGACAAAAAAAAAGTTTTATTAAATCCCAAATCAAGAATGGATTCTATTCGTCCGTATATTTATTTACAACTTATGATGATTATTAAACAAATATTAAAAGGGTAAAGTTATGGATGAAACGAATTCAAAATCCGTTTGTATAGAGTGCAGATGTGCCGAATGCATATAACCAATGGAGTAAAATATACCTCTAACCAATGGAGTAAATTTTTTTTAAAAAAATAATGTATATTTTTAAACATTTTGTACAAATATACTCCCTCCGTCTCAAAATTTAAGTCGTTCTTTTTGACACGCTTTTTAATGTGTTAAAAAACTCTATGAAATATTAAATTTTTTTTTAAATTTTTTAAACAATTTCAAACTTATTATTTATAAGTTAGAAATTATTTTAAAATTTTTGAAAAGAAAATAATATTACATAGAGTTATCAATACATTAAAAAGCGTACCAAAAAGTCAAACGATCTAATTTTTGAAACGAAGGAGGTATATATTTGCATACTTAATCATCAAAGTTAGTCTTAGCACCTCGAATGAAATTAAAAAAAAGGCACGGCCAGCTTGAATACAGCTGTTAAACAAGAAAAGTTGACGGCTGCCTTCTCCAGTGTGCCGTTCTGAACCCCCACGTGCCCCATAAATGGGCTGTCTTTGCCCATTCAGACCCCAAATCAAATTTGAAACAGTCCATATACGACCCAACCAAGAGCGGTCGGGTTCGGCGAGCGCGTGGAGATAATCGCGCGCGTACCATTATTTAATTATAGTTATAAACAAAGTCACCCACATGGCCACATGTGTATAACGATTCTTATGCACATGAATATATTAGCAAAGAAAAAGAAGTCTTCTGAAATTATAATTATTATCTAAAAAAAGATTAAAAATAATAAATTTAAAATATAATGTGAGAATTAAAATAATAATCGTCAAAATTTCCGAGAAAGATAAAATAAAAATTAATCTAAATATAAATAATTCATTCTACCAAATAGATATAAATAACATAACAATTGTTAAATAATTAATTTTGATATAAATAAAGCTTTTCACTAAAAAATAATCTAAATATAAATAAAAAAACATCTATAAAATATTTACGAGTAATATAAATGTATTTTTATGTTTTCTAGTTAAGAAATTGTACTTGTAATGATTTGTGTATTTTTTATTTTTTAAAATATTTTTTTGATTGGTTAAAATGTGTATAGTATTAAAAAATAATAAAATTTATAAAAAAAAATTAATAAAATTATACTCCCTTCGTCTTAAAATACATGGCCTTTTATTTTTTAGCATTTTTTAGGAGTTAAAAAATATACAAAATATTAATTTTTTTATTAATTATAAACTTATAATCTACTGTATATAATTATTAAAAAAATTAATAAAAAATTAATATTTTATATAATTTTTAACTCATAAAAAAACATATTAAAAAAGTAAAAGGCCGTGTATTTTCGGATAGATGGAATAAATTTTTTTAAAAGTGAAGTATTGTTACTATTAAAAATTTATAAATTTTTTAAAAAGTGAAGTATTGTTACGATTATAAATGACTGAGATTATTTTGAAACATACTCGGCAAAAAATCTTTTCCAAAAAAACGCGTGAATTTACTCGAGTGTTGAGAAATCCCAGACCGAGTGCACTTTACAGCGTGAGATAATAGGGAAAGTCCGCGTCCACCCCCTCCCTCTCTCAGTCTCTCTCACGATAAATAATTAAATACCAAATCAAAAAAGAAATTGAATTTACGGAGTAAAAGAAAAGGAAATAAAAAAGGAAATTGACAGCCGTGTCTGAGCCCAGAGAGAGAGAGCCATCATTGACAGCAGATGAACACCCATATACTCCCCTCTCTACATCACAAAAATATTTTAACATATATTTTATCTTAAAAAAATAAAAAAAATATATTTATATTACTAACATCTATTTTTATATATTTATAAAATTTTATTTTAAAAAATCATGTTTTAAAATTTTTAATAATTGTATTTTGTTAAATATTGTCTTTTTAATTTTTAAAAATGGTAAAATATGATTTTTCAAAATAAAATATTATAAATATATAAAAATAGATGTTAGTAATATAAATATATTTTTTTAATTTTTTTTTAAGATAAAATATATGTTAAAATATTTTTGTGGTGTAGGGAGGGGAGTAGGAGGTGATGTAGAGGATTTGCACTGCATTGACAGGTTCTCTTTCTTTGTAATTTCTAACAACACGTATTTATATACATTTAATATTTATTATTTATATACTCCATTTGGTTGGAGAGGTGGGTGGTTGGTTGAGTTGTCTACTTGTCTTTCTTCTTCTTCTTTCTTCTCTACATACACCGTCCCCTCCGACAACTCCTCCCTTCAAATGCATCCCCAGTAATTCCACACCCCTCAAATTAATATGGATTTTCAGCAATGGCGTTTCTACGGCGTCGTTTCGCTCCTCTTCACCCTCCTCCTCCTCCTCGCCGCCCCGCCGCTGTGTCTCGGCATCCGTACCCTCTCCAGATCCGAATCCCTCTTGTTCCGGTTCTCCGAGGCCCCCGACTACCGCAACGGCGTCGGCTGCCCTTCCTCCTCCCCTCTGGATCTCTCTACGACGGCCTCTAGGGACTTCGCCTCCGTCTGCGACCCCTCCCTCGTCCACGTGGCAATGACTCTTGACTCCGAGTATCTACGCGGCTCGATCGCCGCCGTCCACTCGGTGCTCAAGCACGCCACCTGCCCCGAGAACGTCTTCTTCCACTTCGTGGCTGCCGAGTTTGACTCGGTCAGCCCCCGCGTCCTGAGTCGCCTCGTCCGATCTACCTTCCCGTCCCTCAGCTTCAAGGTGTACATCTTCAGGGAGGACAGGGTCATCAATCTCATCTCCTCCTCCGTCCGCACGGCCCTCGAGAACCCGCTTAACTACGCTCGCAACTACCTCGGCGACATTCTCGACCCTTGCGTTGACCGCGTCATCTACCTTGACTCCGACCTCATCCTCGTCGATGACGTCTTCAAGCTCTGGAACACCACTCTCCAGGGGTCCAGGGTCATCGGCGCTCCCGAGTACTGCCACGCCAACTTCACCGCCTACTTCACCAGGCAGTTCTGGTCAGATCCGGATCTCGCCGGGGTCTTTGCCGGCCGCGCTAGGAGCCCCTGCTATTTCAACACTGGGGTTATGGTGATGGACATGGTCAAGTGGAGGGCCGGGGATTACAGGAGGAAGATCGAGGATTGGATGGAGATGCAGAAGAAGAAGAGGATCTACGAGCTCGGATCTCTGCCGCCGTTCCTTCTTGTCTTCGGTGGGGATGTGGAGGCCGTTGACCACCGCTGGAACCAGCACGGCCTAGGCGGAGACAATGTCAAGGGGAGTTGCCGGCCGCTGCACCCTGGGCCGGTGAGCTTGCTGCACTGGTCTGGTAAGGGGAAGCCGTGGGTGCGATTGGACGGGAAGAGGTCGTGTCCGTTGGATCACCTCTGGGAGCCGTACGATCTGTATAAGAAGGGGAGGAAGGCCACCGGATTTCTCCGTAATCAGATCCAATTAGGGTTTTCCGATTGGGTGTTGTAGATGATGCAGAGAGATTAGGGGATTTTGATTTCTTTCATTGTCTGTTCAGTGTTTTGGATTAGGAGGTTCATTCAGTTCATTGTTAGGCGAGTAATGTACATACCGAAGGTGGATCGATCGGTGAGAGTTGTCGGTGGCGGTGATGCCGACGGTCGTTGCGGTGGTGGAAGATGAAATTGGGGCATTAATTCTTTGGTTTTTTTAAAAAATGAAAACATTATTTTTCCGATACAGTACGGGTAGGAAAAAAAAAGGAAAATAATTTTAATTTACTCGGTTGCAATTTATTTATTAATTTTCTTTGTATTGGAACAAATTTTGATAATTTGTTTGTTTGTTTGTGTATGAGCCAGCTGGAATACAACTGTTCTTTTCAGGGGAAAAGAATAAATGACAGCTGTTTTTGCCTTCATTCTCCCTCTCTTTTTTGTATTTCTTTCGATTTCCGATTCCCACATTGCATTATTGAATACAGTACAGTATTGATCTATTGTCGAACTTTATCATCTCATTTCTAATTTTCTTTTATTGGCATATAAAACTCCAAAACCTCAAAAAAGAAGAGAAACATGTAAGGCCCCGGTGAGTGTTGATAAATTTAAAATTGCGAGAATATTTAACGGTTTTGAAAATCGTGAAAAATTAATCTGATTATAATTTTACAAACCGTGAGAGATTTTCCCTTTTCAAAGTCAATCGAATAAGATGTAAAGATTGAAAAAAAAAATTAAAGGTTTTGGAAGTTGGAGTAATAAGAGTTATTTTTTCCCCTAAAAAATCATTTTATTGGTTTTCTTTAGGATAATATACCTATGGTTTTTAAAACCATAATGGATAATATATCTATGGTTTTTAAAACCATAATGGATAATATGTATTATACGAGATTTTAAGTAAACCCTATTATTAATATCAGGTTATAATAAACCTTAAATAACAGATATCGATATGAAACGAGATCTGGAAAATTATTTTTTTAGGTACATGATGGGTGAAGAGACCCGTGAAATTGAAGAAAAAGCTCAAAAGGAAGAATCCAAGGACCAAAGCTAACTAGGTTTCACGGTTCACGATTTGCAAATTTTTTTATTTTGAGTTAACTGCATACAATCACGGAATCACCTTTGAAATACACTATGTAACGCTTTTCCCAAAATCATTCTTAAAATAAAACTATTTTATAAAAAATTATTCATAAGTTTTATTTTCTTTTCAGAAAATCAATAAGACTCGTTTTATGTAAAAAAAAAATGATGAAAAATGATTATATATATATATATGTATATATATATAGAGAGAGAGAGAGGGGTTGGTTCTGGTCAGTGGTGAATTTAGAAATTTTCTTGAGGGGCTAATTTTTTTTTGTCACATATATGTATATATAAAAAATATTTTTTTTATAAATATATTAGAAAATATCATAAATTTGTGATTTCAATAGTCAATTTTTATAGGAAAAAAATTATAAAAAAATTATATATTTTTTTATATTTATATATATAGGACATAATGTTTTTGTTTGTATTGGAGAAAAATTCAAATTTGTTATTTAATCAGACATTTTTAATAGAATAAAACTGAAAGAAACAAAAATTATTTTAAAAAATGATTCTAAGACCATATGCAACAATGAATTTTTACTTACCTTAAGACTTTATAAGATAAGCTTATGGTTGCAAGCAAAACCTTAAGGTATGAGCATCCCCAACAACTCATGTAAAATAGAGAAAATAGGCAATTTTAGAGGAAATATAGATTTTTTAGCCCCAACAGCTTTTGTAAAACCATCTGCAAAATAGAGAAATGTGAGGAAAGAGAAAAAAAATATCTAAATTTAGAGAAAGAGTTAAATCTGTAAAATTAAATGCATTCACCCCTTTTCATGTCTACCCATTTGTTCATTGGTTGATGTCTATTGATTTAATTAAGTTATTGGAATTTTATTTATTAAATTATGAATTTATGCATTTATTATAGTGTATAATAAATGTAGAAATTTGTATGATAGTGGAGCTGTTGGAGTTGTGGTGTAAATTTTTTTAGAGATTTTGCTATTTTATTATCTATTTTAGAGATTTTTTAGAGGGATTGTTGGGGATGCTCTAAGAAAGAGGTTGGAAGGGGTTACCTCTTTCTACTAAGGTAACCTCTTCCACCACAAGTGGCCCCACCCTTTTGTTTCTATATTTATTTGATGTATTAATTATTCAAATGTATTTATAATATATATTTATTATTATTATTTTCAAATAATAGTTATACCATTAATTTTATTTTATTTTTCTCCATAATTTGAGTATAATTTTTCCTATATATACTCATATTGACTTATTATATTGTTTGCACTTCTTTTTTCATATTTCATTCTCATACACTAATGTAATTATTTTTGTTATTTGCTTATAATATAATGTTATTTTTTTTATTTTTCATCTAATGTAATAAAATTTTTACTCTTCCATGGTTCCAATCCGATTTGAGTTTTTATGAAATTAAGTTGTTATTTACCTATAATGTAATGTTATTATTTTTGTTATTTTTCATCTATATGAAATAAAAAATATTAATATCAAGCACTTATTAATTTTATTTATAATAAAAATAAATGAGGTAGAAAAAGTGGGGAACAAGGTAATCCCATGGTTGCAAGGGTAACCTCTAAAAAATAGGTAGAAAAAGTAAAATATATGAGGTGGCAAATTATGATAAGAGGATGAAAATTGAAAAGAGAAAGAGGTAACCCAATGGTTGCACATGCTCTAAGGGGTTGGAACTTGGAACCCATGAACTCAAGGTAATAAATACACCTCCTTACCAACTAAGCTAAGTTATCTTTATGATTTTTTTTTAGTTCTTTTACACTGTTTTATCCATAAAATGAGTAAAAATTACCAAAAAAATCCAATATAATTTTTTTTACGTTTTTATTTACGAGCTAAGGGGGTTTATAAACACGTTTATAATAAACATTGCATACTATAAAGGCGGGATGACGCTGCCCTCCTAACCCCCGCCAAGGGCGCGTCCCCCCCTAGACCCCCGACTCGCTGACCGATTAGCGTGTCGGGGGTCACCCCGCCTAGTTTTCTAAACTACCCAACTCCTAATTGACACATGCAAGAAATTAAATAAGACCGACTTCGCATAATTACTCTTGAATTTGGTAAATAAAGAGCGACCATCCGGAATTTGAACCGAAGACTTTTGAGTACTTTTCACAAGTCCTTTCCGGTTGAATTATTACTTTCCGGTTGAATTATTACGGGGTTCGCACGCTAACACAAATAAAGCTCTAACCTTTCTTATCTTCAAAAAGCTTCTACTTCTCCTTAATACTCTTTGACCGGTGATAACCACATCCGAGTCCATAGAAACTCATCTATTTATATAACGGTTTTTCTATCCGGGCATATGATAAGATCCTAAATAGGGAAAGATGCCCTACCAAAAATAAGCGACCCTAAGAATCTAATTTAAAATTTGGCTAATGAAATTTAATTAAGGATGTATTTTTTCTAAAATGGGCATCTTATCCTATTAGAAAAATCGTTTATATAATAAAAGATCTTTCTTTTCTTTGTTGTAGAAAAATCTATATATCTATTTGCACTTTCCTCTTCAATACTTGGAAAGATCTTCTTTCCTTTCTTTGTTGTAGATAAATCTTCTTTAGATGAGATGGTTTTATCTAGGAAACTTCCATAATAAATAAACTCCATCCTTGAAGTGTTCAAAGCAACTATGAACTATATGTCGCGAGGTCCCTTTGTGTCTGGTACGATTATGTCTAGTGCGATTCCCTCGTCGCTTTTTTAAAGACACATCTTTAGTCTTTAACCTTCGTTAGTTCACACAAGATCAGTAGGGTTCCATTCTAAAGGTAATTAACAATAGGAGCGGTAGTATATGAGACTTGAATTCTTCATATTATAAATGTGGGATACATTTTGTATTTTCCACAAAATAAAAGGGAAAAACAAAAATTTAAAATTGCATTTCATAATTGTATTAAAAATCTCAATATTTTTCTTATTCATTCAATATATACACACATATAAATAAGGGTAGGGATAGCTAATTTTAATACATTTTCAGTATGGAATATTTAGCTAAAACAAAATCGGGTATAACACACTAGCCTTCTTATAAAAGAAATCAGAATGCAGCAAGAAGAAGAAGAAATTAAACCAACATTAATTAATTACTAAAAAACAAGATATGTATATTATTGATCATCATCCCAGACTTGATCCCATCCATTCTACCTCTTTTGCGTAATATATATGATTATAATGGAAAAATTCAATCCTACCCGTTGAAGCATATATCACAGGGGAAACATATATATCATATTCAACGTACAGATGTATCATAATTAAGTAATTTAATGAATTTATATATGTGTGTGTATATATATAGCATGATAAGCTCTCTTGGTGATTCAAAATTAAGCATATATACGAAACAAGATGCAATTCCTTACAGTAGTAGTTGCAATTGTTACTATACTGATCTCTTTCGGATCCGATCTTGCATTCGCAATCGGGTCTGATTACTGCATCAATTCAAAAATTGCTTATACTATCAGTGTATCGCAATCGAACAGGCCAGGTCACTTCCGTCGAGTTCAAGATGCAATCAACGCCATTCCTTCTAACAACAGACGTTGGATAAGAGTCCTTGTTAACCCAGGCACTTACATGTATGTAATGTAATGTAAAAAATAAAAAATATCATTTTTTTTTATAATTTAGAATAACTATTAATTTGATGTTTATATATAGAGAGCAAGTTCAAATAGCAGAAGATAAGCAGTGTGTGATTTTACAAGGGATGAGTGCAGTTGACACAATCATTTCATTTGATGCTCATCAAGCCACTGATACAAGTGCAACATTCAGCTCCTTTGCAACCAACTTCATCGCGAAGAACATTGCGTTCGAGGTACAGCTGATCGAGCTACTAATGATTTGATCCTTTATATATATATATAGCTAGTTAGCTACTTATAATGATTGAGTATGGATATTGTTGGCAGAACACTTACGACGGTGGGAAGGCTGGGAACTGGACTCAGGCAGTTGCTGTAAGAGTCTATGGAGATAAATCGGCGTTTTATAGGTGCCACTTCTTGGGGATCCAAGACACTCTCTGGGATGTTCGAGGTCGACACTACTTCAAATCTTGTCTCATCCAAGGAGCAGTTGATTTCATTTGGGGAAGAGGTCAATCTGTTTAT
Organism: Persicaria maculosa; assembly: GCA_963922045.1. Taxonomy (NCBI): domain Eukaryota; kingdom Viridiplantae; phylum Streptophyta; class Magnoliopsida; order Caryophyllales; family Polygonaceae; genus Persicaria; species Persicaria maculosa. The sequence continues at coordinate 54,673,772 of OY998270.1, forward strand.
GAGGTACATACATACATACCTAGATCGAGCTAGCTAGCTAGGTATATCGTGATCATATAATACATGTATGATTATAGATATAAGTGTACGTACGTAGGATTGCGAGATAAAAGTAGTACACACGGGAGGATTCATAACAGCACAGGGAAGGCTAGGAGAAAGCGATCCGAGTGGGTTCGTGTTCATAAGAGGGAAAGTGTATGGAATTGGCCGGGAGAGTTACCTTGGAAGAGCCTATGGTCCATATGCAAGAGTCATCTTCCGCCAAACGTACTTGGACAGTGTAGTTTCGCCTCTCGGTTGGCAATCTTGGCACGCACTCCACCACGAGTACGTTCTCTCTCTTTATATATATATAGACACACAGACACAAACACAGACACAGACACACTTAAGCAGTTAAGCTGTTAAGCTTAAGCTGCATATATACTATTGCATTTTTATATGTTAACGACATCGATTTATATGTATTTATAAGGGAAAATGTAGTGTACGTAGAGGACGAGTGTAGCGGAGCAGGATCAAATTTGAGGCGTCGAGTTCCATGGATGAAGAGGCCGAATGCTGCGGAGCTATCCAAATACACAGTGTCGCGATTCATCGACCAAGATGGATGGATCTCCAACCAACCTTACATCCTGTGATATATGATTATATGTCACCAAGTTTATGTGATTTCATTTCACTCCAATTTGTATTTTTATTTTATTTTTAATTAATTAATTAATTACACATACAGCTGATTGAGTTATCGATCGAGCATATATTCGGGCCTGAAAGGTGTACGTTCCACATTATATAGTTTATGAATTTGTCGTGTATGAGTTATATAGGCGTATTATAAATACCCTTGTAAAGTTATGAGTTATATAGGCGTATTATTAATGAAATAATCAAATCTAATTATTTTTTTTCCTTACCTTTACTCTTTTTTATCCCTTGTCTTTCCTTAACTGTTTATGTCATTCTCCCTTCTGAACTCTTTCTCTAACCCTAAACTTCTTTCTATTCATATTCTTCTCTAATCTTTCCCTTTGAAATCACTTATTAATGTCCGGTTATGACTAAGTAAGACATAACAAATTGATATCAGAGCTAAGTTTTGTTCTCAATTATGCAAATATCATCTCAAAATTTGATATTTTTTTATTATTTCATTTATGATGATCTCCATATTACGTGCACTACAAGGGTATTTATAATACACCCATATAACCCATACATGACAGAATTCTGTTGTACGTACACAACAATGAAACTCGTCAAGGATCAATGAGGTAACTTCAATTTCAAACTTCATATTCTGCCCTTTCTATTAATTAACTCCATAGAAATCCCACTGGGATTCGCAGGACAGAATGAGATTTGTGGAATAAGGAATCTTCGTCTCACGTCTTGTTCTTCATAATTTTTGTGAGACGGGACCGAAACGAGATTCATTTTTTTTTAAATCTCGCCGGGATCGGGACGGGACGCATGACAAGATCGGAACGGTTTTCAGAGGTAGTAGTTCTGTATAAAAATATATATATTTATATATGTTATTTGAGAGAATAAATGGAAGACCGAAGACAATAAAAGTCAATACACAGGTCGCTCTTCAGTCTTCACTTTCCTAAATTTGAAACCCTCCCAGTCTCCGTCTCCCCTGCTGCAATGGGGGATTCGGTAGCAGCAGATCACAACACCACCACTACTTCAACAATGATAGCCAATTTCGTTGTCTCCTCGATCAGTTCCCTCCTTCCGATCGTCCTCTCCTACGCCATCGAATTCGTGAAGCTAATTCCATATCTATCAATCCATCTTTCCAAGTTCCTCTTCGCGCTTCTGATGTCTACTTTCGACGAGATACTCCCCCCTGGACGGAGGATCCTGACTCTGCATCACTACCTTATCACGGCTAGGGACGAATCTTTACTCCTCGTCAAGTACTGTTTTGAGTGTTCAGTCGCTAAATTTGACGAATTCTATCCTCCTGTTAAACAATACTTGCTTGTCAAATCGGAGGACTCGATTCGTTTTTTGCAAGGGTGTTGTGTGCATCTCCTGACCAGATTTGATGATGCGTTTCCTCCGGGGGAGAGAGAGGAAGCACTGTGGAATTACACCGAAGCAGGAAAGCAATACCTGGCTATCAAATTTGCCGAGATCTATCCTCCAGTGAAGCGATTCATTCTGATCAAATCGGAGGACTCGATTCAACTTTTGCAAAGGTGCTGTGCGCATCTCCTAAACAAAGGAAGGAACTTTTGGATGGTGCGATTCAAGGAGCTTTTGGGGAACACTGTGCACAAGCTGAGTGAGTTGTTTGATGCCGAAGAGGAGACGGTGAAATTGATTGGCACAGCGTGCATTGGAGCTTTGATCGGTATGTTCTGCCTGAGATTATGCTGCAGTGGGAGGCAGAGGAGGACGATGATAGCTCCGGGGAGAGGAGGCGGTGTACGCATTCCCAGAAATGATTTCGAAGGAAACCCTAGGGCATACTTCAGGAACCTCCATTCTCGGACTTCTCACAGGTAAATCTTTTGAGATCATGTAATCAATCCCACTGGTTTATGTTTAATCATGTCATTGGTGATCAATCTTAATTTGGAAGATGTAATGTTTGATTTTGCTGATTTTAGGGGTTTGGATGTTGAATTGAATCCTTAGGGATTAACAACATGCAAATTATCTAATTGATTTCATCAACATGGGGCATTATCAGTAACATATGGTAATCTGAGACCAAACTGTTGAATGCTATAGAAAGTACCCAAGCAAAGAAATCATGTGTGGCTGATCAGCCTGCGATGATGGTGCTGATGAACTCTTGTATGATTTTAAACTCGGCCTATTCCTTCAATCACGCAGCACACCACCATCTGGCCCGCTTGCATAAAAGCCCATCTCTTGGTTGCAGAACGATTGGTTCCTAGGAAGGGGGTGGAAGTAGAACTATCAATTGGGTCATTTGGGTCGGATTCTGGTTGTAAAGCCAAACCGAATTTGTCTCGATTTCGGATCGACTCACTGGGTCAAAAACTCAAACTTTTTAAAGACTTTTAAAATATAAAAATATTATTAAAATTATATCATATCGATTTAGCAAATTAAACTAAATAATAATAATATTATAATTAAATTTTTCCTAGGATGAAATTTGGATATATTTTAGACTTTTTTCCAAAGAGAGAAGTCACGAAAAAATATCAAAATCTCAAAGAATGAAAATCGAAAATCCTTTGCACTAGGCAAGGTGTGATGGTATTCAGGTCATACGTCCACAAAACGCTCATCCGGGTTGTCCAAATAGCCCCGAAATTACAGAAATTGACTTACAAAAGAAGTTACGGACATGTGCTCGGTATATTTGGCAAAACGAGAGCTGTTTTTGTCCAATCGGGGCATTTGAACACTCGTTTGAAAGCTAACTTTAAGAGCGACGACTTTACTCAAGGTGTTTCCTAAGAAATCCTCCTTTAAAATGATAAAAAAAAAAATCATTTTTTTTAGTTTTTAAATTTGGATAAATTTTAGACTTTTTCCAAAGGGGTAGTCCACGAAAAAATCTCCAAATCTCAAAAATTTAAAATAAAAAATCCTTTGCACCAGGGAAGGTATGATGCTATTCAAGTCTTACGTTCACAAATTGCCCACCCGGGATGTCCAAATAGTCCCGAAATTACAGTAATTGCCTTACATCAGGAGTTACGAACATGTGCTCGGTATATTTGACAAAACAAAAGCTACGTTTGTCCGATCGGGACATTTGAACACTTGTTGGAAAGATAACTTCAAGAGCTACAATTTATTGAGGGTGTTTTTTTAGAAATCATCCTCTAAAATGGCCAAAAAATATATTTGTTTCCTAGGTTTAAAATCTGGAAAAATTTTAGCCTTTTTCCAAAGGGTTTAGTCCACGAAAAAATCTCAAAATCTCAAAAAATAAAAATCGAAAGTTGTTTTTATTAGGCAAGGTGTGATGCTATTCAGGCGATACGCCCATAGAAAGCCCACTCGGGATGTCCAAATAGCCCCGAAATTGCAATAATGATCCTTATAGCACGAGTTACAGACACCTGCTCGGTATTTTTGGCAAAACGAGAGCTGCATTAGTTCAATCGGGGCATTTTAGCACTCGTTGAAAAGATAACTTCAAGAGAGCTATGACTTTACTGTGGGAATTTCTTGAGAAATCCTCCTCTAAAATGGTAAAATAAATTATTTTTCCTAGGTTGAAATCTGGACAAATTTTAGACTTTGAGCACTCGTTGTAAAGCTAACATAAAAAGCCCACTCGGGAAGCTAAATTCAAGTGCTTTGACTTTAATACGGGTGTTTCTTGAGAAATCCTCCTCTAAAATGGCCAAAAAAATCATTTTTCCTAGGTTTGAAATCTGGAAAAAATTTAGACTTTTTCCAAAGGGGTTAGTCCACGAAAAAATCTCAAAATCTCAAAAAATAAAAATTGAAAATCATTTTCATTAGGAGAGGTGTGATGCTATTCAGGCGCAACGTCCATAAAAAGCCCACTCGGGATGTCCAAATAGCCCCGAAATTGCAGTAATGATCCTTATAGCACGAGTTACATACACGTGCTCGGTATTTTTGGCAAAACGAGAGTTGCATGGGTCCAATCGGGGCATTTGAGCACTCGTTGGATAGCTAACTTCAAGAGCTACGACTTTACTATGGGTGTTTCCTGAGAAATCCTCCCCTAAAATGGCCAAAAAAATCATTTTTCCTACGTTTGAAATCTGGACAAATTTTAGACTTTTTCCAAAGGGGGTAGTCCACGAAAAAATCTCAAAAATTGAAAATCGAAAATCCTTTGCACTAGGAAAGGTGAGATGCTATTCAGTCAAGACGTTTATAAAATGCCTACTCGGGATGTCCAAATAGCCCCGAAATCTCTTTAATATGCCTTACAACAAGAGTTTGGGACAAGTGCTTGGTATTTTGGCAAAACGAGAGCTACATTGGTCCGATCGGGGCATTTGAGCACTCGTCTAACTTCAAGAGCTACGACTTTAGTAAGGGTGTTTCTTGAGAAATCCTCCTCTAAAATGGCCAAAAATTCATTGTTCCTAGGTTTGAAATCTAGACAAATTTTAGACTTTTTCCAAATGGAGTAGTCAACGAAAAAATCTCGAAATCTCAAAAATGAAAATAAAAAATCCTTTTCACAAGGAAAGGTGTGATGCTATTTAGGCCATACATCCATAAAATGCCCACCCGGGATGTCTAAATGGCCCCGAAACTGCAGTAATGTGCCTTATAACAAGAGTTTGGGACAAGCGCTTGTTATTTTTTGAAAAACGAGAGTTGCATTGGTCTGATTGGGGCATTTGAGCACTCGTTGTAAAGATAACTTCAAGAGCTACGAATTTATTAGGGGTGTTGCGTGATAAATACTCCTTTAAAATGGAAAAAAAACTATTTTTCCTAGGTTTGAAATCTGGACAAATTTTAGACTTTTTCCAAAATGGGTAGTCCACGAAAAAATCTCAAAATATCGAAAAATGAAAATCGAAAATCATTTGCATTAGCCAAGTTGTGATGCTATTCAGGTCATACGTCCATAAAAGCCCACCCGGGATGTCCAAATAGCCCCGATATTGCAGTAATGTGCCTTACAACAAGAGTTATAGACACGTGCTCGGTATATTTGGTAAAACGAGAGCTGTATTGGTCTGATCGGGGGATTTGAGCACTCGTTGAAAAGCTAACTTCAAGAGCTACGAATTTACTACGGGTGTTACCTCATAAATCCTCCTCTAAAATGGCCAAAAAAATCATTTTTCCTAGGTTTGAAATCTAGACAAATTATAAACTTTTTCCAAATGGGGTAGTCCACAAAAAAAAATCTCAAAATCTCAAAAAATTAAAATAAAAAATCCTTTTCACTAGGAAAGGTGTGATACTATTTAGGTCATACGTCCATAAAACGCCAACCCAGGATGTCCAAATAGCCCCGAAATCGTAGAAATGTGCCTTACAACAAGAGTTTGGGACAAGTGCTTGTTATTTTTGGCAAAACGAGAGTTGCATTGGTCCGATCGGGGCATTTCAGAACTCGTTGGAGAGCCAACTTCAAGAGCTACGACTTTACTGAGGGTGTTTCTTGAAATGGCAAAAAAAAATCATTTTTCCTAGGTTTGAAATTTGGACAAATTTTAGACTTTTTCCAAATGGGGTAGTCAACGAAAAAATCTCGAAATATCAAAAAATGAAAATCGAAAATTCTTTGCACAAGGCAAGATGTGATTTTATTTAGGCCATACGTCCATAAAATGCCCACTCGGGATGTCCAAATGGTCCCGAAATTGCAGTAATGTGCCTTACAACAAGAGTAAGGGACATGTTCTTGGTATTTCTTTGCAAAACGAGAGCTACGAGATTAATGTGGGTGTTTTCCAGAGAAGTATTTCTCTAAAGTGGCTGAAAAAATCATTTTTTCATAAGTTTGAAATCTGGACAAATTTTAGACTTTTTCCAAGAGGGCGTAGTCAACGGAAAAGATCTAAAAATCTCAAAAAATGAAAATCCAAAATCCTTTGCACAAGGGAAGGTGTGATACTATTTAGGCCATACATACATAAAACGCCCAGCCGGGATGTCCAAATGGCCCCGAAATCACAGTAATGTGCCTTACAACAAGAGTTTGGGACAAGTGCTTGGTATTTTTGGCAAAACGAGAGCTACATTTGTCCGATCGGGCATTTGAGCACTCATTGGAAAGCTAACTTCAGGAGTTATGACTTTAATGAGGGTGTTTTCTGATAAATCCTCCTCTAAAAGGTCCAAAAATATCATTTTTCCTAGGTTTGAAATCTGGACAAATTTTAGACTTTTCCAAAAGGGGTAGTCAATGAACAAATCTCAAAATCTCAAAAAATAAAAAATAAAAAATCCTTTGCACTAGGAAAGTTGTGATGTTATTCAAGCTATACGTCCATAAACGCCCACCTGGGATGTCCAAATCGCCATGAAATTACAGTAATGTGCCTTACAACGAGAGTTATGGACACATGCTCGGTATCTTTGGAAAAACGAGAGATGCATTGGTCTGATAGGGGCATTTTCGCACTCGTTGGAAAGCTAACTTTAAGAGATACGACTTTACTAAGGGTGTTTCTTGATAAATACTCTACTAAAATGGCGAAAAAATCATTTTTATTAGATTTGAAATTTTGACAAGTTTTAGACTTTTTCCAAAAGGGGTAGTCCATGAAAATATCTCAAAATCTCAAAAAATGAAAATAAAAAATCTTTTGCACTAGGCAAGGTGTGATGCTATTCACGCTATAAGTCCATAAAATGCCCAATCGGGATGTCCAAATGGCCCCGGAATTGCAGTAATGTGCCTTACAACAAGAGCTTGGGACAAGTGCTTGGTATTTTTCGCAAAATGAGAGATGCATTGGTCTGACAGGGGCATTTGGGCACTCTTTGTAAAACTAACATCAAGAGCTACGACTTTACTAAGGGTGTTTTTGAGAAATCCTCCTCTAAAATGGCAAAAAAAAAATTTTTTTACCTAGGTTTGAAATCTGGACAAATTTTAGACTTTTTCTAAAGGGGTTAGTCCACGAAAAAATCTCAAAAAATGAAAATTGAAAATCCTTTTCACCAGGGAAGATGTGATGCTATTCAGGCCATACGTCCATAAAACGTCCACCCGGGATATCCAAATGGCCCCGATATCGCAGTAATGTGCCTTATAACAAGAGTTTGGGACAAGTGTTTGGTATTTTTGGCAATACGAGAGCTGCATTGTTACGATTGGGGAATTTGAGTACTTGTTAGAAAGCTAACTTTAAGAGCTATGACTTTACTAAGGGTGTTTCCTAAGAAATCTTCCTCTAAAATGGCCAAAAAATTATTTTTCCTAGGTTTGAAATCTGGACAAATTTTTTACTTTTTCCAAAGGGGTAGTCCACAAAAAAATCTCAAAAAATAAAAATCGAATATCCATTGCACAAGGCAAGATCTGATGCTATTCATGACATACATCCAAAAAAATCATTTTTCCATCAGTTTATAATTTGGACAATTTAAAGGCTTTTCCCATAGACGGTAGTCCACGAAAATCTCAAAATCTAAAAAAAAATCCCAAAATCCGTTGCTATAGACAAGGTGTGATGCTATTAAGGCTAGACGTCCATAAAACATTCTCCAGGATGTCAAAAAAGCCCTTAAAAAAAGTCATATTCCTTACAACATGACTTACAGACACATGCTCGGTATTTATGCCGAAAGAGAAGGTGTGTTAGTTCGATCAGGGAGTTCAAGAACTCGTTAGAAAACTAACTTCAAGAGCTACGATTTTACTATAGATGACTTTTGTGAAATCCTCCTCGTCCTCGAAGATGTCTAAAAAATCATTTCTCCATCAGTTTTAAATTTGGACAAATTTTAGGCTTGTTCCAAAGGAGTAGTTCACAAAAAAAAAACTCTCAAAATTTCAAAAAAAAAAAAAAACATGAGTTGTTTGTTGGATTTTTTTCGTATTTAAACCAAACTTATGTTGTATTTGGTAAGATTTTTTTTTTTGCCCTTGGTGTTTTTTGTTTATCTTTTTAGAGATTTTTCTAATTAAAATTCACTTATCATCTCACTTCACTCGCACGAGTCAGAGATGAGGGAGAAAGTTTTCATGAGGAGGGATGATAATCTCACCCGCACGTATTCAACTTGATCCTTAAGCACCCGACCCGACAAAGCAGGTGAAAATCTGAAATGAAAAAGAAAAAACAGGTGGAAAGTTGATGGAGGGTGGGGTGGGCGGGTGGTGGGTTGGGGTGGATGTGGGTGATGATTTTCCACTTGCACCTGATCCATCGTCCACCGACCACCCATTTATAATATAATATAATATTTATTTATTTTATTTTTATTATTTATGAATATTTTTTTCTAACCCTAAATCTATAATGGTACATTACATTATTACAATCCAACATAGAAATTGAGGTGAAATATTAATATAATAATTAAGATAATAATTCTAGCCTATATTTATTATTATTATTTAGAAATAAATAAAATGATTCATAAAGTATAATCAAGCCCTAAAAATTTAAAATTTAAATATATTTATAATAAAATTTGAGTTTAAAATATTAAAATATAGTATATTTAATGATAAATTAGCGAAAATAGGTGAATGGGTAGTGAGTTGCAAATAAAGAGCATTTAAAGGGTGATTTTATATAATTTTAAATTTAAAGCTGGTGGTTAAGTGAAAACTTTCATGTTTAGAGGGTGGTTTTATGTAAATTTCCCTTTACAAAATGGAATTGTTATTCACATGGTGAATATTTTGCTAAATGAACGGAAGGAAACTTGGTCGTTGAGTGTGAATGCACGAAGGAAGAGGCGGTCACAGAGTGCGAATGCGTAGATGGGATGGGTGAATCTCCGACAACGTTGCAGTAGAGGCGATCTTTGACGGAGGGGCATGCACGTAGAAATGGGTTTCCTAGCCACGCATCACGGAGTTGCGAGCTTGGCAAGCGCGGATCACTCGTGCGCGGTTGCCCTAGTCTGCACTTCACCTTTGCACTTTGTTCTTCCTTCTATTTGCTTCTCTCTTCCTTCAATTTGCAGTTGTAGTTTTCCTCTTAAAAATCGAGATGTTTGCAGAAAAATACACTTGCAAGTTGTAAAAAGTTTTATAATTTGAAGTTGTTTAGAGGAGAAAAATGCTTTTGAATTTATGATTTGTTTCCATCACGTGTGATTGTGAATTATTCACCAGCGCTTGGCCAGATAGTGATGAGGTCGATAGACTTTCAATCAAACACAATGACAACACTGGCAAAGCTAACTGAAGGAATGAGAACTGTCCACTGTTCTAAAAATCCCGCCTAGGCCCCGCCTAGAGCTAGACAGACGCTAGGCACGTCTAAGCACCCGTCTTGACTACCTAGACACCGCCTAGGTGCCGCATAAGTGCTAGGCGGCTCCTCACCGTCTAAGATCTGCCTAGCGCTTTTAAGAACACTGGGACTGCCATGGCGAGCGCTGAGGTCGATGACGACGGGCTTTGTCAAGGAGGATGGGTAAAAAGGTGTACGCATTTTTTTTTTAAAGCGCAACCGTGAACCTTGTATTCAGCAAAAAAATTCACCGCGTAAATAGTAATCCTTACAAAAAATACAAATGGTACGTTCAAAATCCAAGTCGAGTGAGACAGACGTCGTGGAGGGAGGACGTGCGGGCCCACCACAACTGGGCCCCATGTGGTAGGCGGGACATGCAAATAAATGCTACTATTGCTATGCTAGAGAGAGAAAGACAAAGGCCAGAAATTAAGGGGAGGTGGGTTGTCACGTGCAATCCGTCCTCCCATCTTTCACTACAGTGCTTTCATCTTCTTCTGCAACTGTCCCATTTGCTTTTTATTAGCCCTACCATGGCTGCTAATTCACTGATGCCTCTCTCTCTTCCTTCTTCAGCCGCTCACTGCGGACGATTCAGATTCATTTCTTCCTCTTTTCGTCGTCTCCATTTTCACTCACCTCTTCCAAAGGTATTCCTTCATTTGCTCTCCCCTAATTTCAATTGGATGTTGGTTTTCATGTCTCTCCTTTTGCATCATTTCTCCACTTTATTTAAACTGTTTCACTTTTCGAGTAAAACAACAATTTTAAGCCAGTGTCAACGCTGTTTGATGAATTTTAGAAGCTTCGTTTCGGGTCCACTAACCTTGCGATTTGGTGCTTAACTTTCTGATTAGGGATTTACTTTTGTCTGTAGTTTGTAGATGCTTTTTTACCAGTACTTTCATGGCTGTCAAAATTGTAAAATTAGATCCCCAATTATTATTAAACATCATCACATGGAGTGGAGGTGGCTTCCTAGTTCCTATCCGATCCATCTGCACCCGCTCTCATATTTTATTCACTACTTTTTTTTTTCTTTTTAGTATTATTTGTCTTCATTTGTTGATCTGCTTCTTCCCCTTTTAGCAGCTCTCCCACTGGGACTGTGAGTGATCTGTCTCTCTTTCTCTCACTCTATTATTGTAAGATCCTCCTGATTTCAATGTTTATTTGTTGGTGGGTGCTGATTACTTCTACCTTGCACTCGTGTGTTTGTGCTTAGGTCTTTGAGATAAGCTCAATCTTGATCTCCAGGACTCATGGGTGAGTCATCCATGGATGCTCCAATTTCTGATAGCTCGGTAAGCCTGATGGTTTCTTTGATCTAATCTAGTTTGAATTGGTTTTCTGTATTTTATGGTAATTAATTTAATGCTAGATTTGGAAATGCAATTTCATCTGCTTCTTCAAATTTGATTCATAAGCAGATGGGAGATTCGGAGGAGACGGATCTGACGGCTCTTCAAGTCTCGGTCTCGTTCGGCAGATTCGAGAATGATCTGCTTGCTTGGGAGAAATGGTCTGCTTTTCCTTCGAATAAGTACTTGGAAGAGGTTGAGAAATGTTCCACTCCTGGATCGGTCGCCCAGAAGAAGGCTTACTTTGAAGCTCATTACAGGAAGATTGCTGCTCGGAAAGCCGAGCAAGAAGAGCAGGATAAGGCAGATGGTGTTGAACTCGAAACACGAGGTCCTGTGGATTCTCAAGCTCAAGCTCAAACTCAAGCTCAGAGGGATTTAATGTACAAATTTTGTGAAGCTGAACAGGTGTTGGATGCAGAAAAGATAAGCCATCAGGTCGCTGCTACTGGGATTGAGTTAGAAAATGAAGTAGCCAATTCAGCAGGTGATCCTGTGGATTCAGAAGTTCAGCCTCAGAGCGATTTAGTGCCCAAATCTGTTGAGGCGGAGCAGGCGTTGGATGCAGAAAAGCGAGACGATCAGTGCACTGTTAATGGAGTTGAAATAGAAAATGAAATGCCTGATTCAGAAAGTGAGATGAGTAGCGATCATGTGGATGGAACTAAGGATAGTAATGCTACGGCCAATGAAACCAATGATTCAATGTCCATGATTGAAAGAGATAAAGATAAATCTAGCCGGGCACCAGTTAGTCCCGAATTACATATATCAGAAGAGATTGCTCGGGTAAAAGACGAGGCTTCATCACTGGGATCTGAAAGAGTAGATGAGTTGCCTAAGCAAATAGATGATGCCAGATGCAAGGAAGAAAAGGTTAAACCGGAAAACTTTTTGAAATCTCAAAAGGTAAGCAGCTGCATTTATCCTTCAGGGTTGTACTTAAATGTATAATTCAACTCAATCATCTTAGTTGTAGTTCGTCACATTTTGCGGTTTCTTTGTTCTTCCAGGCTACCGCAGTGAAAAAGGCAACCAATGCAACTGTTCTGAAGAAAAAGGCTGCTGCATCCATACCCAAGTCATCTCTCTTGTCAACCCCCAAATATTCAAGGCCAACATTGTCGAAATCCACTATGTCCGAGTCACGAGCCTCGTCTAAGAAGGAACATGGTACCTCTCCTTTGATCAATAGAAAACCTGCTAGAGCAGAGAGCAAGAGAGCAGCTCCTACTTCCCTGCATATGTCTCTCAGTTTAGGTCCTGACAGTCATGCAAAGACTGAACCTGCTCCAACCACGACCATGAGGAGATCTCTGTTTATGGAGAAAATGGGAGATAAGGAAATTGTTAAGCGAGCATTTAGGGCGTTTCGGAACGACTTCAATCATCTTTCTTCTTCCAGTCCTGACAAACCAACTTTGGTTGATCAGGTAATTCGCAACTGTTTAGTTCATAGAGAAAACAGTTTGTAAATATTTCATCCACTTATTTGTTTGTGCTTGGAAAATCCACACCCTCCATTAGTTTCGATTTTCAGTTTCTAGAATCAAACTTACATGCAGATCCCTGGGAAGGATACAGGCATTAAGGCTTCTGTTGTTGGAACTCCTCAGAAGAAAATTGAAGGGTATGGTTCTTCATGCATTCGCTAATGTGCTTGAATGTAATCCTTTAATCAGTCATGTAGCTGATTCTTATTTGCTCTTATGATATGGATTATATACTCTATAGGGCAAGCAATCTAGTAAAGAGAAGCCCTCAAAGCAGTCAGGCAGGACTGAGAAAGACCTTAAACTCAACCAGGTATCTGGTGAAGTTGTTGAAGTTTTACGCCTTAAATGACCCTTGATATCATGCTACTTTATATAAATGCGATTGGTTATGTTGGCGATCCTCACTTTAGCTGTTAAAAAAAAGAATTAGAATTGGTGTTAATCTTCTCATTGGTTAATGCAGAAATGAAAGCAACTCAAGCGCAAGTCTTTATTCGCATGAAATGAAACAATACTCTTTTTTCTTTTTGTATGAAGGCAGTCTTTTGATAAGTTCTTCTATAGGATACTGTATTTCCTGTAGGAGAGTTTATCAGAAGATTGCCTTCCGGTCTTCCTTGGTCTTATTTTTTTTTTTTTCTGATTCGTAAAAAATGATGCGAACATAATGTACTTGAATCCGTATCAGAAATTAACTAAATTCTGCAAATTGTTCAAGGCTTGTTCCTTATCCATCTAGGACTTCTGTGGGAAACCCACCTTAACGACTTTGTTTTATCGATAAAACAGGTCCCCGCACACTTCTGTTGGTGGCAATCAGAGGAATGTTAAATCTGTTTCGTCAACCTATGGCGTCAGGAGTCGTGATAACCCAGACAAAAGAAAGGAGGTACCTTGTGCTCCATATAATGGCCCCCTCTGTCTCTCTTTCTGAATACTTCAATGTTCAGAAGATCTTCTCTCTTTGGCCAACATGTTCGCTAACACATGTTTATGCTTGCTTTCTGTAATGTTTTCAAAGAAACTGGAGGAAAAAGCCAAAGCTAAAGCAGCTGAAAGAACTCAAATCCAGTCTAAAGTAAAGGTACGAAAAGGACACTCTTCTTAGTGTTGTTATGGTGTAAGTGATGTTACTATGTAGGCCACTAAGATGACTTTTCGTCTTTAAAGAAACGCTTTCTTTAGTTTTATTGGAAAGGACAATTATTTGAGTGTCCATATCTCGGGTGTCAAAAGTATGTTGTGTCTATTCTAGCTTAAAGTAGTTGAGATTGAAAAGGCCGTGGGAAAGTATGCAAAATCAAACTGATTAATTGCATCCAAGTATGTATTTGTATTACTAAGTGATGTTCATGCCATCCAATGGCAGTTTAGGGATTAAGAATCTCCTTGAAATATTATTGATGACCCATAAATTATTGATATATGTTATGTGATGCAGAAGGGAGCGGAAATCAAGAGGCTATCGCCCGACCATTACACAAAATCTAAACCAATCTTAGGGACAGCTATGTTGAAGAGCTCGTTAGATAAGGTGCGCTTTTCGATTCTTTCTTCTAAAGATAATGGTTGATTGCAACCCTAGAGCATGTGATTCTTTCATCTGTGAATGAATAGTGTTGTTTCCTTGAACCCCTTCACTAACAAGAAAATCTTAGTACATTTGTTTGAATTCAGACTTGGCATGTGCATAATTTCTTGGGTCCCTGTTAAAGCTTTCGTCTGAAATCGCTGATAACTCATATGTTTTCTTAAGGGTTATTTTCTTATAACTTGTGACATGTGAAATTTCGTGATACAGAAGAGTGCAAAATGAAGCTTGTGAAAGGCCACCAGATCTCACAAGGACCTGCCAAATTTCCCACTGTCCATTTGGATCTCAAGGTTGATACGAGCCTCCCTAGCGTTGGCTTGAAACACGGGCAAGAAGAAGCACATTTTGGCTAGAGTAAATATTCCCGTGATAGGCGACAAAGTTAGATGTACAAAAGGAGATAGATTTGGTTTCATTATATGATGAGAATGAGATGCATTGATTGATGTTTATATACAATATATGAATATGATGTTCTATTAATTTGCAGACATTTTTTGTTTTTAAGTTTCTTATGGCATATGAAGTTGATCAAGTTGAGCAGGTTTTGATCTGCTTCATTCAACAGCTTCTGAATCTGAAAATGTTCCAAGCCTTTCCACAAGAAGAAATCAATGGCAACGAACGATCAAGAATCTGTGATTGTTCGACTCAGTATGTGCATTCTGGTGTTCTTCAATGTGTTTCCCATATGGGGAAGGTGTCAAAACGAAGAACTATGAAACAAGAGCAAAAAAAAAAGATGTCTGCACTATATCTTCCTGAACCTATTCATCTATATATACACTAATACATCAAGTCTCGGTTGAGATGTCAAGAGTCATCCTCAGAACTGCTGCTCGACTTATCTGACATGAAATTCTTGGGCAGTTGGGGGAACGACACGCGGCTCTTTAGCGCACTCGAATGTGATGATCCTGACCCTGAACCAGAGTCGGGTTTGGCTTGCTTCTTTTGCTGCACGCTGCGAGTGATCTCAACGCAGGCTAGATCAACCATACTGAGAAAATCCTTGACTATGACAAAGAGCTGAACCGGGTTCTTGTCATTTGAAGCTTTAGCCTGGTAGTAGTGGGTGGTTTTCTTCACCAACTCCATAACTCTATCATGCTCTTCTTGCAACGCCTTCATCTCTGTTTCAGCCGATGCAAGAAACTCTCTCATCTCGTGAACAAAACTCCCACCTTCATCAACAGAATCGGCATTGGACACGAGTTCCATGGCCTGTCTAACACGGTTTGCAAGCGACGCAAGGGTGCTCTTGAAAGCGTCATAGTCTATATTGGCCGCCTTCTTGACATCTGAAAACTCGGAGCTAAGCCCCCCAACAACCGGCAGTCCAAGCCTTAGGTACTCCTTCTCGCGCTCTTCCTTGGCAGCCCGGTCATCCGCCTGAGGAGAAGCGCCTGCAGGCTGTCTGCCAACGCTGTTGCTTCGCATCACCGCGCACCTCCTCCCTTCGTTCCTGATCACCTCATGGACAACAAAATGCAACAATGTGGACTTGCCATCACTGCTCTTGTAATCAGAGAGTTTCCGGAGCGTTGTGAGGCTGAATCCCTTTGCGTTTCCTCTTGCAGTCCCGGCATTGAGCTTGTTCCCGGCCTTAAGGATTGCTTCGAGAAGCTTCAGGAATATCCCGTGGCTTCTTAGCTCTTGGCACGCAGACTCCATGGTCCGGAGCAGCTCCTTGAGGCTGAGGTACTCGTATTGGTAGGTGATGGCGAAGAGCATTTCACTGGCACGAGTAAAAGCCGAAGGGATCACCTTCAAGAGACTGTACAGGAAGGACTCTGCATCAGCAAGCTTTGTCTGATCGCCATTGAATGATATGATTTCGGACACTTCCTCTTTCGTTGGAGCCATCCTGGTTACCTTCTCTAGGGTTTCGGCGTTAAGGCCAGTGCCTTTGAGCAGGGATTCGATCAGCTCGTCGCGAGAAACTCCGAGCGATTTGATCACAATCGCAATGTTTTGAGACTTTCTTTGATCCAAGATGAAGATTCTAGTGGAGGCCTCACCGACATTGCCTCTTGGATTTTCCACCGGTTTGCTTTTGGTGACGGCAACACCGAACAGAGCTTCCATCATATCGCCGTTATACCTGATTTTGTTGGCAAGGTACACAAGGAAGTTGAATTAATCAATCAATGATGAATTGAAATTTGAGGTTCGCTCGATTTTCAGATGAAAATTTTGAATTGGATCTTAACTGGAATGAGCCTTTTTCAATTTCATCCCAGACATTGGAGCGATCATGGCTGATGTTCACTTTCTCCCAATGAAGGGCCTTCAGCTTCACCTGATCGGAACCGCTTCCTGAAGCTCCTGCGTCCGGCGCTTTCCTCACTCCTCGAGGCGGCGGCCTAGGTGCCGGAGCCGCTGGCTTCGACGGCGGAGGTGGGGGAGGCGTCTGAACATTGTTTAATGGAGCAGGAGGCGGTGGCGGTGGTGGTGGCGGCGCTGCTGGTGCTTTTGGAACAGCCATGGAGGCCAGTGCGGGCTGCTGATTGGCGGGAGACTTGGAAGAGAAGCTGCCGCTCCGGTCACCGGAAGGGAGTTCGCCATAAGAAGTCGAAGATCTTCCCCTAGGGATTTCATCGCTCAGCTTCTTCCAATAAAGCACATCCAAGCCGTCCTCGTCGACAACAAACCCCTTGACGTTGCCGTCGTACCTCCTGAAATCCGCTCTACTCCCATCCGCCGGCAACGGAGGCCCGCCGCTTCCGCCTTCAACCTTCCCGCCCCGTCGCCGCTTCCTGGAGACTACGGTAAAGAGGAGGAATAAAACCGCCGCTAGAACAAAGGCACTGGCTGCTGTCGCTGCGATTGCGGTGATAACCGCTTTCTTAGATGAACGCGACGGGAAATCCGATTCCTGCTGCTGCTGCTGCTGCGGCGGCGGCGACGGCGGAGGAGGAGCGTTCGGCAGAGCCGGTGGAACAGGCGGCGTTGGCAAAGGGAATGGATAGTAGGTCTCGATATTGCGAGGAGAATCCAATTGGCATGAACAAATATTCAAAAAAGAAAGAATCACAAACAACAAGACAACAAACACATAATCTTGTATCATCTTGCTGCTGCTGGTATTCACATCCGCCATTTTCAGTGCTTTGAGCTTAATGTTAGTTTAGGGTTAGTTGTTTGGTTATCTCGCTGAATGAATTGGAATTGGAATTGGAATTGCAAATGCAGGATATATGGATTACGACGATGAGATTGAGATTGAGAATGAGAACGAGGGAGATGGTGAATTGCTTGTTGCGCGTTGGGATTGGAATGGTTGGAATTGGAGATGGAGTTGGAGAAGGTTTCACACAGGGACAAGAGAAGCAAGCAAGCCAGTTTGACTTTTTCAATTTTCAACCCACCCATTTATGAAATTTACTTATTTGCCCTTCTCATGCATTCACTTCTTTTTATTTTTATATATTTTATTCCACCTGAGAAAAACTACAAGAACAATTTATCGATTATTTATTATTCCTATGGATTTTCCCAGGTGAAATTATTGAATTTTTCAAACTATAGTTTTATAAATTTACGCAGTTGGAATAATCTCAACTGCTTTCATGAATAAAACAAATGGAAAAATGAATTTTGATGGCGTGTGAAGGGCAGATTTGTAATTTTCAAAACATTAAATATATTAACTATAATTATACAGTTGACTTGATTTTTAATGGGGTTGGTGAAAGAGCAAACGCTTGCCGTGCTTTCTTACCCCTTTTCGAGTTCCGACCTTCTCACTCTCCCCCGGAATGTGTCGTAAGGATGGACTCGACTGATCTTTTTGCAATAGAAAGATTTACAAAATGTTCGTGTCGATATATTGAGTAATGTATTGTTAGAGTACTAACATTCGTATCTCATATGTGCGTGTGCGTATGTGTGTGTTTTTTTTTCGGGGCCGGTTAGGAGTTAAGTTATCATCATGGTTCAATTGATGCCCTAATTTTTTCATTTATAGTGGTGCGTAAAATGAACACTTGCCGGAAATAGAAAATGGCAGATCCGAATTCATCTCAAACTGCAAGGAGTGATTGTTTTTGGAATTTTTTTTAATTTTTCATGAACTGTGTAAAGTAACTAAATTAAGGCTAATTTTGTTGGGGCTGATCCTTTCTTCTTGGCTTGTTAGTTTATTTCTTAATTCATCCCGAAGTTTGTGTGAAGTTGAAAGAGTCTTCTCAATCTTCTTGGCTTGTTTATTTCTTAATTATTCTCGGAGTATAATTTACTGAAAATATTGTTGAATTATAGGTTATTTCACGCTGAAAATATTGATATGTTTTGAACAACATATAAGCTTACTTAAATACTCCTCTCATAGTCAATTGATTTTGAAATAAAAATCCTTTGAGTTTATGTGTTGTTCATATCTCGGATACGTGGGTCCACACACGATCTCTCTTCAGCTTGTTTTGATCCCATCGCACCCAGCCGACTTTAACAAATATGTACAATAATTTAATGGGTAACAAGTAACAACCTATATAGAACGTCAAAAATGGAAAAAAAAGGCAATTAATTAAGAGGGAGAAAATCATCTCTAGGGACAAAATCATCTTACTTTTTTTATTAATGTAAAATTATAAGAAGACTTTCACATGCTCCTAGTTAGATATGCACACATCTAAATTCTAAACCCTAACTTTTAAGATTATTTTGAAACTTTGACTTGAGCATTATAGGGTCCTTCGAGAGAGACAAATCCCGCTCTAATATTATTTATTTTTATATTATAAGGTTACGATATCAACCATTTTTATATTATAAGGTTGTGATATCAACAATTTTTATGTGAATTTTTGCCTGGAGAAGTAAGTTGGCAAGTTTGAACTTGCCAAAAGCATTCCACTCCCGAATGAAGAAGTCTATGACTTACATTCCAAAATATGGCATTTGTATAGGGATGCCCATGCTTAGGAAACAACTTTTATTATATAATATAATATATTTGATGATTTAAATATTTTGAATAATTTTTTTCACTTTTATTAAATTATTTTTGTCAAAGTATAATATATCCAAATTTGAAATCAAGGAAATATAGTTATTTAATACTACTTAAAATATAATCTTTTTCAAAGTATAATATACCACTAGGCGTGCTAGAAATGATTTTTTTAAAACATTTACATAAGTATAATTTTTTAATAATTTAACAATTACATTTTATTAGTATATAACATGACTTATATATAGTTAAGGTAAGAACTTTAAGAAGAAAATCAATAAATAAAATATTGCAATAATTGTCTATAGATTTGTCAATATTAACACTACCAAAAAAAATTAAAATCAATATTAAAGAAAACAAACTAAATAATTTCTAAACTCATTTATTGAATCCAAACCATACTTTATTGGTGGATAAAGATTATTAATAAACCTCATTTAGATAGAATTGAGTTTATTTATTATGTCTTATTGATATATCGATTCTAGTAGGATTATCATTAGTTAAAGTTATATAATCTCATGCAATCTTACACTCGAGTATAACACAGCTACTCATCTGGTTTTGAAAAACTTCTCAATGAATAGTGTGAAGATAGCTCGATAAATTTTTGTGTCGAACAAACAAGATCGACGTCAATCTTGTTTTATTTCTTTCTCACCATTACTCACAATAATAATATTAAACCAAAAAAAAAAACTCACAATAATAATAACAACAACAATAATAATAATAATAATAATAATAATAAAGAGAGTCAAATATTGGGTTCAAATCGTTCAAAGTACGAATGCTTCTTTGCAATTGGAAATTTGAAATGGCGAAGTCAACTATACTTTGAATGGAAATTTTGGACGTGTCGGATGGGTCAACTTTAACATCTAGTTAATCCCTACCAATATTTATTAGGTTTTGCATCACTAAATTAAAGTATATCATTTTCTAGCTAGGCACAGGCATGGTATATAATATATTATATAATACCGTGGGACCCGTTCCGTGAACGGAGAATATATTTATATATATATATATATAAATAAAATTAGTTTAACAGATTATAAAAAAAATTTAAATATCGTTTATTTAGATCTTCTCAATATATATATATAATTCACATTGATAAGGTAATTTTTTTTTTCTAATCTACAATTAATTGAATCTAATGTAATTTAATAGATAACTGTTTTTTTTAATATTTTAATATTGTTTTTATTAAATATATGGTATATATTTATTACGTTAGTTTACTAAAATATCTATCCACATATGGATTGTGGCTACATAATACTTTGATAAATTATTTTGGTCTAAAAATAATATAGATATAAATAAATAACAATTATTAAATAATTAATTTTGATATAAATAATTTTTTTCACCAAAAAATAATCTAGATATAAATAAAATAGTACTTATCAAATACTACATACTCCGGAGTATTTATCTATTCATATTTTTGGTAAGTATGACTATGAAATATTTTTTATTTATGCTTTTGTCAATTAACAAAAATATATATAGATAGATATTGTGGCTTATATAACTTTCTATTAACTATATATGATATTTTATTAATTTTTTCCCCTAGAATCAACCACAATGCCTAACATATGATTTTTTTTCCTAGAATCAACCACAACGCGCCACATAGGACGCTATGCATCGATTTTAGTATATTTATATAGATAGATATTCATATTGAAATGCAACTTCTTTGATGGAAAGCAATATAGACTTTAATTTGCCTACATTAAACACTACAATATATAATTTTCAGCGTATAATTGTTGTGCTATTTAATTTAATGGTAATTTCATAATCATTAATCTATATCTATATATCTATATACTAACTTAAATCAGAAGACTTTTGTGTACGTGTCCACTCTACTTTTATTTTAGTTATTTCAACAAATAGCGAATTTCTTTTTTTTCTCTCCTACCTTTTTTCCCAGTTTTTAAAACACCTTTATCATCCCCAGACAATAATATTGCATTTAAATCTTTATAATAGATAATCGATTTATTATTTGTAATTTTTTTCATCGTTGTTTGTTTATCTTATAATAAATATTTTATATTTTATTTTCCTTTTTATCCTCGTAAACGCGCAATTGGCGCGGAAATTGTATTCGTTAGTGATGGAAATATTTATTTATTATAAATATTTATTTATAATAAATAAATATTCACTACAATTAAATAATTTACTGAAAGACACAAAGCACCTTCCAACGCATATTGTTTATCTGAATATTGCACCAAAAAATATATCTACATGAGAGCATGACCTTTATGTTTATAATATTGTTGTTTAGCTAGTTTTATTCGGATTTCAATGGTCATGTTTTGAGTTCGAGTCTAGTACTTTTTGTACTTTTTAGTTTTATGTGATTTGGGTCAATTTTGTTATATGTTTTGATCTACCTTTATGGGGATGTAATATGGGAGATTAGATGAGGGTAGTTTGGTCATTTTACACATTGACTATGCGAGCTTGAACCAACATAAATAGGCCAGTTTGGCTGGAAGATCTGTTAGATCTTTTTGTAACAAATTCTGGGTCTTGAAGCTTCCTCTCTAATGGAGCTTGAGTAAGGGTTTTCTGTGATTCAATTTTGCGGATTTAACTAACTGTTTGGAATGTTCAAATGGTATCAGAGCCCCAGTGATTGTTGATCTCTGTTTTCGCTTGGTTGTTGTTTTTTTTTTTGCTCGGTTGCTGTGTTTCGTGTTCTGAGGTGCGATGGCAGGAAGAGGTACGCCGATTTCGCAAGGACAAGGTTTTGGCAACAACACTCCTGGAGCTGGACGTGGTGGATTATAACACCTCATGCACCTGGTGCGTAGGGACAAGGACTTCAATTTGGCCTTAATGGTGTTCAATTTGGGGAATATGTGCAAGTTATGAACGTGATTCACTGTAATCTGCTTTTCTTGTCAAACTTTGATCATCCAGGAATGCAATTGGTTGCTACTCCTTTTAATGGCTCGAATTTTACAAGCTGGAGTCGTGGTGTGACTATGGCCTTAGAAGCAAAGGCCAAATTAGGTTTTATTACGGGGAGTTGTGTGAAACAGCTTGAGGATAGTGAAGATTTAATGAAATGGGAGAGAGCGGATTATATGGTAATATAATGTGTTGGTTAATCAACTCCATGACAAGTGACGTGGCCGAATCTTTCATGTATGTTCAATCATCCAAGGAATTGTGGGATGAAATTAAAGAAAGATTCTATGAGTCCAATGATCCTTTAATTTTCCAACTTCGAAGGGATTTGAGTAACTTGAAACAAGAAAACCTATTTGTTGGGGCGTATTTTGGGAAGATCAAAAAGATTTGGGATGAGTTACAATTACTTGATGTTGTGCCTGGTTGCAGCTGTGAGGATATTAGCCAGTGTAGTTGTGGTTTGCTTAAGAGAGTGGTTGAAAGGGAAGAAAAGGCTAAGGTCATGCAGTTTTGAATGGGATTAAACGATGTATATGAGCCTCTGTGTAGTAATGTTCTGTCTAAGGATCCTATGTCTAGCATTAATAAGGCATTCCAAATGGTTGTTTAGTTAGAAAGATCTAAAGGAGTTACGTCTGTTATTCAAGGTGATGTGAATGTGCTGGCAGTGAGTAATTGTCAGCAACCTTATTTTGAGGCAAATGATGTTAACAGAGCTAATCAGTCTAGGTTTGGAGATCGGTACAGGCAAGGCGATCAGTCCCGATTTGGTGATCAAAGTCGTCGTGATCAGTATAAGAAAGCCAAATTTGATAGAATCTGTGAGTATTGCAATTAACGGGGCCACGAAAGAATATTGCTTTAAATTGGTAGGGTATCCAGAATGGTTTAAAGGTTCTAGAGATTGTGAGAAGATCAGACAAGGGAGCAAGTTTGCTAAATAATTAGTGCAATTGAATAATACTTATTGTAACTAAATAGCTATTTATTATAAATAAAAAAATATTCACTTCAATTGAATAATACTTCTTGTAACTAAATAACTATTTATTATAAATAAATAAATATTCACTACAATTGAATAATTTACCGAAAGACACAAAGCACGTATCAACGCATATTGTTTATCCGCATATTTCACCAAAAAATATGTCTACATGAGAGCATGACCTTTATGTTTATAATATAATTGTTGAGCTATTTTTATTCGGGTTTCAATTGTCATGTTTTAAGTTCGACTCTAGTACTTTCTGTACTTTTTATTTTTATGTATGATTTATTGCCCGATCAGACCAACGCAGCTCTTGTTATGACCAAAATACCAAGCTCGTGTCCGGAACACCTATAGAAAGGCACACTACCTTCATTTCGGGGAAATTTGGGTATCTCAGGTGGGCCTTTCATGGGCCGATCACCTAAATAGCATCACACCATGCCTAGGGCAAAGAATTAGGGGTTTTAAATTTTCTGAGGTTTTGAGATTTTTTGTGGACTACCCCTTTTGGAAAAAGTCGAGGATACAAGCTGGTGGAAAAATAATTTTTTTGGACATTTTCGAGGAGGATTTCTCGGGAGACATCCCTATTAAAGTCGTAGGCCTTGAAGTTAGCTTTCCAATGAGCTCTCAAATGGCCCGATCAGACCAACGCAACTCTTGTTATGACCAAAATACCAAGCTCGTGTCCGTAACACCTATAGAACGACACACTACCATCATTTCGGGGCAATTTGGGTATCTCAGGTAGGCCTTTCATGGGCCTATCACCTAACTAGCATCACACCATGCCTATAGCAAAGAATTTGGGGTTTTAAATTTTCTGAGATTTTGAGATTTTTTGTGGACTACCCCATTTGGAAAAAGTCGAGGATCTAAGCTGGTGGAAAAATGATTATTTTAGACATTTTTGAGGAGGATTTCTCGGGAGACGTCCTCAATAAAGTCGTAGTCCTTGAAGTTAGCTTTCCAACGAGCTCTCAAATGGCCTGATCAGACCAACGCTGCTCTTGTTATGACAAAAATACCAAGCTCGTGTCCGTAACACCTATAGAAAGGCACACTACCTTCATGTCGGGGAAATTTGGGCATCTCAGGTGGGCCTTTAATAGGCCTATCACCTAACTAGCATCACAATATGCCTAGGGCAAAGAATTTGGGGTTTTAAATTTTCTGAGATTTTGAGATTTTTTGTGGACTACCCCCTTTGGAAAAAGTCGAGGATCCAATCTGGTTGAAAAATGACTTTTTGGACATTTTCGAGGAGGATTTCTCGGGAGACGTCCTTGTTAAAGTCGTAGGCCTTCAAGTTAGCTTTCCAACGAGCTCTCAAATGGTCCGATCAGACCAACGTAGCTCTTGTTATGACAAAAATACCAAGCTCGTGTCCGTAACACCTATAGAAAGGCACACTACCTTCATTTCGGGGAAATTTGGGTATCCCAGGTGGGCCTTTAATGGGCCTATCGCCTAACTAGCATCACACCATGCCTAGGGCAAAGAATTTGAGGTTTTAAATTTTCTGAGATTTTGAGATTTTTTTGGCCTACCCCCTTTGGAAAAAGTCGAGGATCCAAGCTGGTGGAAAAATGATTTTTTTGGACATTTTCGAGGAGGATTTCTCGGGAGACGTCCTTGTTAAAGTCGTAGGCCTTGAAGTTAGATTTCCAACGAGCTCTCAAATGGTCCGATCAGACCAACGCAGCTCTTGTTATGACAAAAATACCAAGCTCGTGTCCGTAACACCTATAGAAAGGCACACTACCTTCATTTCGGGGAAATTTGGGCATCTCAGGTGGGCCTTTCATGGGCCTATCGCCTAACTAGCATCACACCATTCCTAGGGCAAAGAATTTGGGGTCTTGAATTTTCTGAGATTTTGAGATTTTTTGTGGACTACCCTCTTTGGAAAAAGTCGAGGATCCAAGCCGGTGGAAAAATGATTTTTTTGGACATTTTCGAGGAGAATTTCTTAGGAGACTTCCTTGTTAAAGTCGTAGGTCTTGAAGTCAGCTTTCCAACGAGCTCTCAAATGGCCTGATCAGACCAACGCAGCTCTTGTTATGACCAAAATACCAAGCTCGTGTCCGGAACACCTATAGAAAGGCACACTACCTTCATTTCGGGGAAATTTGGGTATCTCAGGTGGGCCTTTCATGGGCCGATCACCTAAATAGCATCACACCATGCCTAGGGCAAAGAATTAGGGGTTTTAAATTTTCTGAGGTTTTGAGATTTTTTGTGGACTACCCCTTTTGGAAAAAGTCGAGGATACAAGCTGGTGGAAAAATAATTTTTTTGGACATTTTCGAGGAGGATTTCTCGGGAGACATCCCTATTAAAGTCGTAGGCCTTGAAGTTAGCTTTCCAATGAGCTCTCAAATGGCCCGATCAGACCAACGCTGCTCTTGTTATGAAAAAAATACCAAGCTCGTGTCCGTAACACCTATAGAACGGCACACTACCATCATTTCGGGGCAATTTGGGTATCTCAGGTAGGCCTTTCATGGGCCTATCACCTAAATAGCATCACACCATGCCTAGGGCAAAGAATTTGGGGTTTTAAATTTTCTAAGATTTTGAGATTTTTTGTGGACTACCCCCTTTGGAAAAAGTCGAGGATCCAAGCTGGTGGAAAAATGATTATTTTGGACATTTTCGAGGAGGATTTATCGGGAGACATCCTCGTTAAAGTCGTAGTCCTTGAAGTTAGCTTTCCAACGAGCTCTCAAATGGCCTGATCAGACTAACGCTGCTCTTGTTATGACAAAAATACCAAGCTCGTGTCCGTAACACCTATAGAAAGGCACACTACCTTCAGGTCGGGGAAATTTGGGCATCTCAGGTGGGCCTTTCATAGGTCTATCGCCTAACTAGCATCACAATATGCCTAGGGCAAAGAATTTGGGGTTTTAAATTTTCTGAGATTTTGAGATTTTTTGTGGACTACCCCCTTTGGAAAAAGTCGAGGATCCAATCTGGTTGAAAAATGACTTTTTGGACATTTTCGAGGAGGATTTCTCGGGAGACGTCCTTGTTAAAGTCGTAGGCCTTCAAGTTAGCTTTCCAACGAGCTCTCAAATGGTCCGATCAGACCAACGTAGCTCTTGTTATGACAAAAATACCAAGCTCGTGTCCGTAACACCTATAGAAAGGCACACTACCTTCATTTCGGGGAAATTTGGGTATCCCAGGTGGGCCTTTAATGGGCCTATCGCCTAACTAGCATCACACCATGCCTAGGGCAAAGAATTTGAGGTTTTAAATTTTCTGAGATTTTGAGATTTTTTTGGCCTACCCCCTTTGGAAAAAGTCGAGGATCCAAGCTGGTGGAAAAATGATTTTTTTGGACATTTTCGAGGAGGATTTCTCGGGAGACGTCCTTGTTAAAGTCGTAGGCCTTGAAGTTAGATTTCCAACGAGCTCTCAAATGGTCCGATCAGACCAACGCAGCTCTTGTTATGACAAAAATACCAAGCTCGTGTCCGTAACACCTATAGAAAGGCACACTACCTTCATTTCGGGGAAATTTGGGCATCTCAGGTGGGCCTTTCATGGGCCTATCGCCTAACTAGCATCACACCATTCCTAGGGCAAAGAATTTGGGGTCTTGAATTTTCTGAGATTTTGAGATTTTTTGTGGACTACCCTCTTTGGAAAAAGTCGAGGATCCAAGCCGGTGGAAAAATGATTTTTTTGGACATTTTCGAGGAGAATTTCTTAGGAGACTTCCTTGTTAAAGTCGTAGGTCTTGAAGTCAGCTTTCCAACGAGCTCTCAAATGGCCTGATCAGACCAACACAGCTCTTGTTATGACAAAAATACCAAGCTCGTGTCCGTAACACTTATAGAAAGGCACACTACCTTAATTTCGGGGAAATTTGGGCATCTCAGGTGGGCCTTACATGGGCCTATCGCCTAACTAGCATCATACCATGCCTAGGGCAAAGAATTTGGGGTTTTAAATTTTCTGAGATTTTGAGATTTTTTGTGGACTACCCCCTTTGAAAAAAGTCGAGGATCTAAGCTGGTGGAAAAATGATTATTTTGGACATTTTGGAGGAGGATTTCTCTGGAGACGTCATCGTTAAAGTCGTAGTCCTTGAAGTTAGCTTTCCAACGAGCTCTCAAATGGCCTGATCAGACCAACGCTGCTCTTGTTATGAAAAAAATACCAAGCTCGTGTCCGTAACACCTATAGAACGGCACACTACCATCATTTCGGGGCAATTTGGGTATCTCAGGTAGGCCTTTCATGGGCCTATCACCTAAATAGCATCACACCATGCCTAGGGCAAAGAATTTGGGGTTTTAAATTTTCTAAGATTTTGAGATTTTTTGTGGACTACCCCCTTTGGAAAAAGTCGAGGATCCAAGCTGGTGGAAAAATGATTATTTTGGACATTTTCGAGGAGGATTTATCGGGAGACATCCTCGTTAAAGTCGTAGTCCTTGAAGTTAGCTTTCCAACGAGCTCTCAAATGGCCTGATCAGACTAACGCTGCTCTTGTTATGACAAAAATACCAAGCTCGTGTCCGTAACACCTATAGAAAGGCACACTACCTTCAGGTCGGGGAAATTTGGGCATCTCAGGTGGGCCTTTCATAGGTCTATCGCCTAACTAGCATCACAACATGCCTAGGGCAAAGAATTTGGGGTTTTAAATTTTCTGAGATTTTGAGATTTTTTGTGGACTACCCCCTTTGGAAAAAGTCGAGGATCCAAGCTGGTTGAAAAATGACTTTTTGGACATTTTCGAGGAGGATTTCTTGGGAGACGTCCATGTTAAAGTCGTAGGCCTTGAAGTTAGCTTTCCAACGAGCTCTCAAATGGTCCGATCAGACCAACGCAGCTCTTGTTATGACAAAAATACCAAGCTCATGTCCGTAACACCTATAGAAAGGCACACTACCTTCATTTTGGGGAAATTTGGGTATCTCAGGTGGGCCTTTCAAGGTCCTATCGCCTAACTAGCATCACACCATGCCTAGGGCAAAGAATTTGAGGTTTTAAGTTTTCTAAGATTTTGAGATTTTTTTGGACTACCTCTTTTGGAAAAAGTCGAGGATCCAAGCTGATGGAAAAATGATTTTTTTGGACATTTTCGAGGAGGATTTCTCGGGAGACGTCCTTGTTAAAGTCGTAGGCCTTGAAGTTAGCTTTCCAACGAGCTCTCAAATGGTCCGATCAGACCAACGCAGCTCTTGTTATGACAAAAATACCAAGCTCGTGTCCGTAACACCTATAGAAAGGCACACTACCTTCATTTCGGGGAAATTTGGGTATCACAGGTGGGCCTTTCAAGGTCCTATCGCCTAACTAGCATCACACCATGCCTAGGGCAAAGAATTTGAGGTTTTAAATTTTCTAATTTTGAGATTTTTTTTGGACTACCCCCTTTGGAAAAAGTCGAGGATCCAAGCTGGTGGAAAAATGATTTTTTTGGACATTTTCGAGGAGGATTTCTCGGGAGACGTCCTTGTTAAAGTCGTAGGCCTTGAAGTTAGATTTCCAACGAGCTCTCAAATGGTCCAATCAGACCAACGCAGCTCTTGTTATGACAAAAATACCAAGCTCGTGTCCGTAACACCTAAAGAAAGGCACACTACCTTCATTTCGGGGAAATTTGGGCATCTCAGGTGGGCCTTTCATGGGCCTATCGCCTAACTAGCATCACACCATGCCTAGGGCAAAGAATTTGGGGTTTTGAATTTTCTGAGATTTTGAGATTTTTTGTGGACTACCCTCTTTGGAAAAAGTCGAGGATCCAAGCCGGTGGAAAATGATTTTTTTGAACATTTTCGAGGAGGATTTCTTGGGAGACATCCTTGTTAAAGTTGTAGGCTTTGAAGTCAGCTTTCCAACGAGCTCTCAAATGGCCTAATCAGACCAACACAGCTCTTGTTATGACCAAAAATACCAAGCTCGTGTCCGTAACACCTATAGAAAGACACACTACCTTAATTTCGGGGAAATTTGGGCATCTCAGGTGGGCCTTACATGGGCCTATCGCCTAACTAGCATCATACCATGCCTAGGGCAAAGAATTTGGGGTTTTAAATTTTCTGAGATTTTGAGATTTTTTGTGGACTACCCCCTTTGAAAAAAGTCGAGGATCTAAGCTGGTGGAAAAATGATTATTTTGGACATTTTCGAGGAGGATTTCTCGGGAGACATCATCGTTAATGTCGTAGTCCTTGAAGTTAGCTTTCCAACGAGCTCTCAAATGGCCTGATCAGACCAACGCTGCTCTTGTTATGACAAAAATACCAAGCTCGTGTCCGTAACACCTATAGAAAGGCACACTACCTTCATGTCGGGGAAATTTGGGCATCTCAGGTTGGCCTTTCATAGGTCTATCGCCTAACTAGCATCACAACATGCCTAGGGCAAAGAATTTGGGGTTTTAAATTTTCTGAGATTTTGAGATTTTTTGTGGACTACCCCTTTGGAAAAAGTCGAGGATCCAAGCTGGTTGAAAAATGACTTTTTGGACATTTTCGAGGAGGATTTCTCGGGAGACATCCTTCTTAAAGTCGTAGGCCTTGAAGTTAGCTTTCCAACGAGCTCTCAAATGGTCTGATCAGACCAACGCAGCTCTTGTTATGAAAAAAATACCAAGCTCGTGTCCGTAACACCTATAGAAAGGCACACTACCTTCATTTCGGGGAAATTTGGGTATCTCAGGTGGGCCTTTCATGGGCCTATCGCCTAACTAGCATCACACCATGCCTAGGGCAAAGAATTTGAGATTTTAAATTTTCTGAGATTTTGAGTTTTTTTTTGACTACCCCCTTTGGAAAAAGTCGAGGATCCAAGCTGATGGAAAAATGATTTTTATGGACATTTTCGAGGACGATTTCTCGGGAGACGTCCTTGTTAAAGTCGTAGGCCTTGAAGTTAGCTTTCCAACGAGCTCTCAAATGGTCCGATCAGACCAACGCAGCTCTTGTTATGACTAAAATACCAAGCTCGTGTACGTAACACCTATAGAGAGGCACACTACCTGCATTTTAGGGAAATTTGGGTATCTCAGGTGGGCCTTTCATGGGCCTATCGCCTAACTAGCATCACACAATGCCTAGGGCAAAGAATTTGGGGTTTTAAATTTTCCAGAGATTTTGAGATTTTTTGTGGACTACCCCCTTTGGAAAAAGTCGAGGATCCAAGCTGGTTGAAAAATTATTATTTTGGACATTTTCGAGGAGGATTTCTCGGGAGACGTCCTTGCTAAAGTCGTAGGCCTTGAAGCTAGCTTTCCAACGATCTCTCAAATAGTCCGATCAGACCAACGCAGCT
This sequence comes from Persicaria maculosa, assembly GCA_963922045.1. NCBI lineage: Eukaryota > Viridiplantae > Streptophyta > Magnoliopsida > Caryophyllales > Polygonaceae > Persicaria > Persicaria maculosa. The sequence goes on from OY998270.1 coordinate 54,704,306, forward strand.
CTCTTTTCGGGGCTTTTTTGACATCCCGGGTGGGTGGTTTTTGGTTGCATAGAGTTAATAGCATCACTCCTTGCCTAAAGAAAAGGATTTTGGATTTCCATATTTTTATGATTTTGAGATTTTCCGTGGACTACCCCCTTTGGAAAAAGTCACAAATTTGTCCAGATTACAAACTGTTGGAAAAGGATTTTTTCGGGAATCGTCGAGGACGATTTTGCGAAACTCATCCATTTTAAAGTCGTTGATCTCTAAGTTAGCTTTCCAACAAGTGCTCGAACTCGCCGATCGGACCAACGCGTCTCCTGTTTCATTGAAAATACCGAGCATGTGTCCGTAAATCCTGTTATAAGGAATATAGCCTTCTTTTCGTGGCTTTTTTGACATCCCGGGTGGGTGGTTTTTGGTTGCATAGAGTTAATAGCATCACTCCTTGCCTAAAGCAAAGGATTTTGGATTTTCATTTTTTTATGATTTTGAGATTTTCCGTGGACTACCCCCTTTGGATAAAGTGACTAATTTGTCCAGATTACAAACTGTTGGAAAAGGATTTTTTCGGGAATCGACGAGGCCGATTTTGCGAAATTCATCCCTTTTGAAGTCGTAGATCTTGAAGATAGCTTTCCAATAAGTGCTCGAACTCGCCGATCGGACCAACGCGTCTCCAGTTTCATTGAAAATACCGGGCATGTGTCCGTAACTCCTGTTGTAAGGAATATAGCCTTCTTTTCGGGGCTTTTTTGACATCCCGGGAGGGCGGTTTTCGGTTGCCTAGAGTTAATAGCATCACACCTTGCCTACAACAAAGGATTTTGGATTTTCATTTTTTTATGGTTTTGAGATTTTCCGTGGACTACCCCCTTTGGAAAAAATCACTAATTTGTCCAGATTACAAACTTTTGGAAAATTATTTTTTCGGGCATCGTCGAGGACGATTTTGCGAAACACATCCCATTCAAAGTGGTAGATCTCGAAGTTAGCTTTCCAACAAGTGCTCGAACTCGCCGATCGGACAAACGCATCTCCTGTTTCATTGAAAATACCGAGCATGTCTCCGTAACTCCTGTTGTAAGGAATATAGCCTTCTTTTCGGGGCTTTTTTGACATTCCGGGTGGGTGGTTTTTGGTTGCCTAGAGTTAATAGCATCACACCTTGCCTACAACAAATGATTTTGGATTTTCATTTTTTTATGATTATGAGATTTTACGTGGACTACCCCCTTTGGAAAAAGTCACTAATTTGTCCAGATTACAAACTGTTGGAAAATGATTTTTTCGGGCATCGTCGAGGATGATTTTTTGAAACTCATCCCTTTTAAAGTCGTAGATCTTGAAGTTAGCTTTCCAACAAGTGCTCGAACTCGCCGATCGGACCAACGCGTCTCCAGTTTCATTGAAAATACCGAGCATGTGTCCGTAACTCATGTTGTAAGGAATATAGCCTACTTTTCGGGGCTTTTTTGACATCCCGGGTGGGTGGTTTTTGGTTGCATAGAGTTAATAGCATCACTCCATGCCTAAAGCAAAGGATTTTGGATTTTCATTTTTTTATGATTTTGAGATTTTCCGTGGACTACCCCCTTTGGATCAAGTCACTAATTTGTCCAGATTACAAACTGTTGGAAAATGATTTTTTCGGGAATCGTTGAGGCCGATTTTGCGAAACTCATCCCCTTTGAAGTCGTAGATCTTGAAGTTAGCTTTCCAACAAGTGCTCGAACTCGCCGATCGGACCAACGCGTCTCCAGTTTCATTGAAAATACCGGGCATGTGTCCGTAACTCCTGTTGTAAGGAATATAGCCTTCTTTTCGGGGCTTTTTTGACATCTCGGGTGGGTGGTTTTTGGTTGCCTAGAGTTAATAGCATCACACCTTGCCTACAACAAAGGATTTTGGATTTTCATTTTTTTATGATTTTGAGATTTTCCGTGGACTACCCCCTTTTGAGAAAGTCACTAATTTGTCCAGATTACAAACTGTTGGAAAATGATTTTTTCGGGCATCGTCGAGGACGATTTTGCGAAACTCATCCTGTTTAAAGTCGTAGATCTTGAAGTTAGCTTTCTAACAAGTGCTCGAACTCGCCGATCGGACCAACGCGTCTCCTGTTTCATTGAAAATACCGAGCATGTGTCCGTAACTCCATGTGTAAGGAATATAGCCTTCTTTTCGGGGCTTTTTTGACATCCCGGGTGGGTGGTTTTTGGTTCCCTAGAGTTAATAGCATCACACCTTGCCTACAGCAAAGGATTTTGGATTTTCATTTTTTTATGATTTTGAGATTTTCCGTGGACTACCCCCTTTGGAAAAAGTCACTAATTTGTCCAGATTAAAAACTGTTTGAAAATGATTTTTTCGGGATTCGTCGAAGACGATTTTGCGAAACACATCCCTTTTAAAGTCGTAGATCTTGAAGTTAGCTTTCCAACAAGTGCTCGAACTCGCCGATCGGACCAACACGTCTCCTGTTTCATTGAAAATACCGAGCATGTGTCCGTAACTCCAGTTGTAAGGAATATAGCCTTCTTTTCGGGGCTTTTTTGACATCCCGGGTGGGTGGTTTTTGGTTGCATAGAGTTAATAGAATCACTCCTTGCCTAAAGTAAAGGATTTTGGATTTTCATTTTTTTATGATTTGGAGATTTTCCGTGGACTACCCCCTTTGGATAAAGTCACTAATTTGTCCAGATTACAAACTGTTGGAAAATGATTTTTTCGGGAATCGTCGAGGCCAATTTTGCAAAACTCATCCGTTTTGAAGTCGTAGATCTTGAAGTTAGCTTTCCAACAAGTGCTCGAACTCGGCGATCGGACCAACGCGTCTCCAGTTTCATTGAAAATACCGGGCATGTGTCCGTAACTCCAGTTGTAAGGAATATAGCCTTCTTTTCGGGGCTTTTTTGACATCCCGGGTGGGTGGTTTTTGGTTGCCTAGAGTTAATAGCATCACACCTTGCCTACAACAAAGGATTTTGGATTTTCATTTTTTTATGATTTTGAGATTTTCCGTGGACTACCCCCTTTTGAAAAAGTCACTAATTTGTCCAGATTACAAACTGTTGGAAAATGATTTTTTCGGGCATCGTCGAGGATGATTTTGCGAAACACATCCCTATTAAAGTCGTAGATCTTGAAGTTAGCTTTCCAACAAGTGCTCGAACTCTCCGATCGGACCAACGCGTCTCCTGTTTCATTGAAAATACCGAGCATGTGTCCGTAACTCTAGTTGTAAAGAATATAGCCTTCTTTTCGGGGCTTTTTTGACATCCCGGGTGGGTGGTTTTTGGTTCCCTAGAGTTAATAGCATCACACCTTGCCTACAGCAAAGGATTTTGGATTTTCATTTTTCTATGATTTTGAGATTTTCCGTGGACTACCACTTTGGAAAAAGTCACTAATTTATCCAGATTAAAAACTGTTGGAAAATGATTTTTTCGGGCATCGTCGAGGACGATTTTGCGAAACACATCCCTTTTAAAGTCGTAGATCTTGAAGTTAGCTTTCCAACAAGTGCTCGAACTCGCCGATCGGACCAACGCGTCTCCAGTTTCATTGAAAATACCGAGCATGTGTCCGTAACTCATGTTGTAAGGAATATAGCCTACTTTTCGGGGCTTTTTTGACATCCCGGGTGGGTGGTTTTTGGTTGCATAGAGTTAATAGCATCACTCCATGCCTAAATCAAAGGATTTTGGATTTTCATTTTTTTATGATTTTGAGATTTTCCGTGGACTACCCCCTTTGGATCAAGTCACTAATTTGTCCAGATTAAAAACTGTTGGAAAATGATTTTTTCGGGAATCGTCGAGGCCGATTTTGCGAAACTCATCCCTTTTGAAGTCGTAGATCTTGAAGTTAGCTTTCCAACAAGTGCTCGAACTCGCCGATCGGACCAACGCGTCTCAAGTTTCATTGAAAATACCGAGCATGTGTCCGTAACTCATGTTGTAAGGAATATAGCCTACTTTTCGGGGCTTTTTTGACATCCCGGGTGGGTGGTTTTGGGTTGCATAGAGTTAATAGCATCACTCCATGCCTAAAGCAAAGGATTTTGGATTTTCATTTTTTTATGATTTTGAGATTTTCCGTGGACTACCCCCTTTGGATCAAGTCACTAATTTGTCCAGATTACAAACTGTTGGAAAATGATTTTTTCGGGAATCGTCGAGGCCGATTTTGCGAAACTCATCCCTTTTGAAGTCGTAGATCTTGAAGTGATCTTTCCAACAAGTGCTCGAACTCGCCGATCGGACCAACGCGTCTCCAGTTTCATTGAAAATACCGGGCATGTGACCGTAACTCCAGTTGTAAGGAATATAGCCTTCTTTTCGGGGCTTTTTTGACATCCCGGGTGGGTGGTTTTTGGTTGCCTAGAGTTAATAGCATCACACCTTGCCTACAGCAAAGGATTTTGGATTTTCATTTTTTTATGATTTTGAGATTTTCCGTGGACTACCCCCTTTGGAAAAATTCACTAATTTGTCTAGATTACAAACTGTTGGAAAATGATTTTTTCGGGCATCGTCGAGGACGATTTTGCGAATCACATCACTTTTAAAGTAGTAGATCTTGAAGTTAGCTTTCCAACAAGTGCTCGAACTCCTTGATCGGACCAACGCGTCTCCTGTTTCATTGATAATACCGAGCATGTGTCCCTAACTCCAGTTGTAAGGAATATAGCCTTCTTTTCGGGGCTTTTTTGACATCCCGGGTGGGTGGTTTTTGGTTGCCTAGAGTTAATAGCATCACACCTTGCCTACAACAAAGGATTTTGGATTTTCATTTTTTTATGATTTTGAGATTTTCCGTGGACTACCCTCTTTGGAAAAAGTCACTAATTTGTCCAGATTACAAACTGTTGGAAAATGATTTTTTCGGGTATCGTCGAGGACGATTTTGCGAAACACATCCCTTTTAAAGTCGTAGATCTTGAAGTTAGCTTTCCAACAAGTGCTCGAACTCGCCGATCGGACCAACACGTCTCCTGTTTCATTGAAAATACCGAGCATGTGTCCGTAACTCCAGTTGTAAGGAATATAGCCTTCTTTTCGGGGCTTTTTTGACATCCCGGGTGGGTGGTTTTTGGTTGCATAGAGTTAATAGAATCACTCCTTGCCTAAAGTAAAGGATTTTGGATTTTCATTTTTTTATGATTTGGAGATTTTCCGTGGACTACCCCCTTTGGATAAAGTCACTAATTTGTCCAGATTACAAACTGTTGGAAAATGATTTTTTCGGGAATCGTTGAGGCCAATTTTGCAAAACTCATCCGTTTTGAAGTCGTAGATCTTGAAGTTAGCTTTCCAACAAGTGCTCGAACTCGCCGATCGGACCAACGCGTCTCCAGTTTCATTGAAAATACCGGGCATGTGTCCGTAACTCCAGTTGTAAGGAATATAGCCTTCTTTTCGGGGCTTTTTTGACATCCCGGGTGGGTGGTTTTTGGTTGCCTAGAGTTAATAGCATCACACCTTGCCTACAAAAAAGGATTTTGGATTTTCATTTTTTTATGATTTTGAGATTTTCCGTGGACTACCCCCTTTTGAAAAAGTCACTAATTTGTCCAGATTACAAACTGTTGGAAAATGATTTTTTCGGGCATCGTCGAGGACGATTTTGCGAAACTCATCCTGTTTAAAGTCGTAGATCTTGAAGTTAGCTTTCCAACAAGTGCATGAACTCGCCGATCGGACCAACGCGTCTCATGTTTCATTGAAAATACCGAGCATGTGTCCGGAACTCCAGTTGTAAGGAATATAGCCTTCTTTTCGGGGCTTTTTTGACATCCCGGGTGGGTGCTTTTTGGTTCCCTAGAGTTAATAGCATCACACCTTGCCTACAGCAAAGGATTTTGGATTTTCATTTTTTTATGATTTTGAGATTTTCCGTGGACTACCCACTTTGGAAAAAGTAACTAATTTGTCCAGATTACAAACTGGCGGAAAATGATTTTTTCGGGCATCGTCGAGGACGATTATGCGAAACACATCCCTTTTAAAGTCATAGATCTTGAAGTTAGCTTTCCAACAAGTGCTCGAACTCGCCGATCGGACCAACGCGTCTCCAGTTTCATTAAAAATACCGAGCATGTGTCCGTAACTCATGTTGTAAGGAATATAGCCTACTTTTCGGGGCTTTTTTGACATCCCGAGAGGGTGGTTTTTGGTTGCATAGAGTTAATAGCATCACTCCATGCCTAAAGCAAAGGATTTTGGATTTTCATTTTTTTATGATTTTGAGATTTTCCGTGGACTACCCCCTTTGGATCAAGTCACTAATTTGTCCACATTACAAACTGTTGGAAAATGATTTTTTCGGGAATCGTCGAGTCCGATTTTGCGAAACTCATCCCTTTTGAAGTCATAGATCTTGAAGTTAGCTTTCCAACAAGTGCTCGAACTCGCCGATCGGACCAACGCGTCTCCAGTTTCATTGAAAATACCGGGCATGTGTCCGTAACTCCTGTTGTAAGGAATATAGCCTTCTTTTCGGGGCTTTTTTGACATCCCGGGTGGGTGGTTTTTGGTTGCCTAGAGTTAATAGCATCACACCTTGCCTACAGCAAAGGATTTTGGATTTTCATTTTTTTATGATTTTGAGATTTTCCGTGGACTACCCCCTTTGGAAAAAAGTCACTAATTTGTCCAGATTACAAACTGTTGGAAAATGATTTTTTCGGGCATCGTCGAGGACGATTTTGCGAAAATCATCCCGTTTAAAGTCGTAGATCTTGAAGTTAGCTTTCCAACAAGTGCATGAACTCGCCGATCGGACCAACGCGTCTCATGTTTCATTGAAAATACCGAGCATGTGTCCGTAACTCCAGTTGTAACGAATATAGCCTTCTTTTCGGGGCTTTTGTGACATCCCGGGTGGGTGGTTTTTTGTTCCCTAGAGTTAATAGCATCACACCTTGCCTACAGCAAAGGATTTTGGATTTTCATTTTTTTATGATTTTGAGATTTTCCGTGGACTACCCCCTTTGGAAAAAGTCACTAATTTGTCCAGATTACAAACTGGTGGAAAATGATTTTTTCGGCCATCGTCGTGGACGATTTTGCGAAACACATCCCTTTTAAAGTCGTAGATCTTGAAGTTAGCTTTCCAACAAGTGCTCGAACTCGCCGATCGGACCAACGCGTCTCATGTTTCATTGAAAATACCGAGCATGTGTCCGTAACTCCAGTTGTAAGGAATATAGCCTTCTTTTCGGGGCTTTTTTGACATCCCGGGTGGGTGGTTTTTGGTTCCCTAGAGTTAATAGCATCACACCTTGCCTACAGCAAAGGATTTTGGATTTTCATTTTTTTATGATTTTGAGATTTTCCGTGGACTACCCCTTTGGAAAAAGTCACTAATTTGTCCAGATTACAAACTGGTGGAAAATGATTTTTTCGGGCATCGTCGAGGACGATTTTGCGAAACACATCCCATTTAAAGTCGTAGATCTTGAAGTTAGCTTTCCAACAAGTGCTCGAACTCGCCGATCGGACCAACGCATCTCCAGTTTCATTGAAAATACCGAGCATGTGTCCGTAACTCATGTTGTAAGGAATATAGCCTACTTTTCGGGGCTTTTTTGACATCCCGGGTGGGTGGTTTTTGGTTGCATAGAGTTAATAGCATCACTCCATGCCTAAAGAAAAGGATTTTGGATTTTCATTTTTTTATGATTTTGAGATTTTCCGTGGGCTACCCCCTTTGGATCAAGTCAGTAATTTGTCCAGATTACAAACTGTTGGAAAATGATTTTTTCGGGAATCGTCGAGGCCGATTTTGCGAAACTCATCCCTTTGAAGTCGTAGATCTTGAAGTTAGATTTCCAACAAGTGCTCGAACTCGCCGATCGGACCAACGCGTCTCCTGTTTCATTGAAAATACCGAGCATGTGTCCGTAACTCATGTTGTAAGGAATATAGCCTACTTTTCGGGGCTTTTTTGACATCCCGGGTGGGTGGTTTTTGGTTCCCTAGAGTTAATAGCATCACTCCTTGCCTAAAGCAAAGGATTTTGGATTTTCATTTTTTTATAATTTTGAGATTTTCCGTGGACTACCCCCTTTGGATCAAGTCAGTAATTTGTCCAGATTGCATACTGTTGGAAAATGATTTTTTCGGGCATCGTCGAGGCCGATTTTGCGAAACTCATCCCTTTTGAAGTCGTAGATCTTGAAGTTAGCTTTCCAACAAGTGCTCGAACTCGCCGATCGGACGAACGCGTCTCCAGTTTCATTGAAAATACCGGGCATGTGTCCGTAACTCCTGTTGTAAGGAATATAGCCTTCTTTTCGGGGCTTTTTTGACATCCCGGGTGGGTGGTTTTTGGTTCCCTAGAGTTAATAGCATCACACCTTGCCTAAAACAAAGGATTTTGGATTTTCATTTTTTTATGATTTTGAGATTTTCCGTGGACTACCCCCTTTGGAAAAAGTCACTAATTTGTCCAGATTGCAAACTGTTGGAAAATGATTTTTTCGGGCATCGTCGAGGACGATTTTGCGAAACACATCCCTTTTAAAGTCGTAGATGTTGAAGTTAGCTTTCCAACAAGTGCTCGAACTCGCCGATCGGACCAACGCATCTCCAGTTTCATTGAAAATACCGAGCATGTGTCCGTAACTCATGTTGTAAGGAATATAGCCTACTTTTCGGGGCTTTTTTGACATCCCGGGTGGGTGGTTTTTGGTTGCATAGAGTTAATAGCATCACTCCATGCCTAAAGCAAAGGATTTTGGATTTTCATTTTTTTATGATTTTGAGATTTTCCGTGGGCTACCCCCTTTGGAAAAAGTCACTAATTTGTCCAAATTACAAACTGTTGGAAAATGATTTTTTCGGGAATCGTCGAGGCCGATTTTGCGAAACTCATCCCTTTTGAAGTCGTAGTTCTTGAAGTTAGCTTTCCAACAAGTGCTCGAACTCGTCGATCGGACCAACGCGTCTCCAGTTTCATTGAAAATACTGGGCATGTGTCCGTAACTCCTGTTGTAAGGAATATAGCCTTCTTTTCGGGGCTTTTTTGACATCCCGGGTGGGTGGTTTTTGGTTGCCTAGAGTTAATAGCATCACACCTTGCCTACAGCAAAGGATTATGGATTTTTATTTTTTTATGATTTTGAGATTTTCCGTGGACTACCCCCTTTGGAAAAAAGTCACTAATTTGTCCAGATTACAAACTGTTGGAAAATGATTTTTTCGGGAATCGTCGAGGACGATTTTGCGAAACTCATCCCGTTTAAAGTCGTAGATCTTGAAGTTAGCTTTCCAACAAGTGCATGAACTCGCGGATCGGACCAACGCGTCTCCTGTTTCATTGAAAATATCGAGTATGTGTCCGTAACTCCAGTTGTAAGGAATATAGCCATCTTTTCGGGGCTTTTTTGACATCCCGGGTGGGTGGTTTTTGGTTGCCTAGAGTTAATAGCATCACACCTTGCCTACAACAAAGGATTTTGGATTTTCATTTTTTTATGATTTTGAGATTTTCCGTGGACTACCCCCTTTGGAAAAAGTCACTAATTTGTCCAGATTACAAACTGGTGGAAAATGATTTTTTCGGGCATCGTCGAGGACGATTTTGCAAAACACATCCCTTTTAAAGTCGTAGATCTTGAAGTTAGCTTTCCAACAAGTGCTCGAACTCGCCGATCGGACCAACGCATCTCCAGTTTCATTGAAAATACCGAGCATGTGTCCGTAACTCATGTTGTAAGGAATATAGCCTACTTTTCGGGGCTTTTCTGACATCCCGGGTGGGTGGTTTTTGGTTGCATAGAGTTAATAGCATCACTCCATGCCTAAAGCAAAGGATTTTGGATTTTAATTTTTTTATGATTTTGAGATTTTCCGTGGGCTACCCCCTTTGGATCAAGTCAGTAATTTGTCCAGATTACAAACTGTTGGAAAATGATTTTTTCGGGAATCGTCGAGGCAGATTTTGCGAAACTCATCCCTTTTGAAGTCGTAGATCTTGAAGTTAGCTTTCCAACAAGTGCTCGAACTCGCCGATCGGACCAACGCGTCTCCAGTTTCATTGAAAATACTGGGCATGTGTCCGTAACTCCTGTTGTAAGGAATATAGCCTTCATTTCGGGGCTTTTTTGTCATCCCGGGTGGGTGGTTTTTGGTTGCCTAGAGTTAATAGCGTCACACCTTGCCTACAGCAAAGGATTATGGATTTTTATTTTTTTATGATTTTGAGATTTTCCGTGGACTACCCCCTTTAGAAAAAAGTCACTAATTTGTCCAGATTACAAACTGTTGGAAAATGATTTTTTCGGGCATCGTCGAGGACGATTTTGCGAAACTCATCCCATTTAACGTCGTAGATCTTGAAGTTAGCTTTCCAACAAGTGCATGAACTCGCCGATCGGACCAACGCGTCTCCTGTTTCATTGAAAATACCGAGTATGTGTCCGTAACTCCAGTTGTAAGGAATATAGCCTTCTTTTCGGGGCTTTTTTGACATCCCGGGTGGGTGGTTTTTGGTTGCCTAGAGTTAATAGCATCACACCTTGCCTACAACAAAGGATTTTGGATTTTCATTTTTTTATGATTTTGAGATTTTCCGTGGACTACCCCCTTTGGAAAAAGTCACTAATCTGTCCAGATTACAAACTGTTGGAAAATGATTTTTTCAGGCATCGTCGAGGACGATTTTGCGAAACACATCCCTTTTAAAGTCGTAGATCTTGAAGTTAGCTTTCCAACAAGTGCTTGAACTCGCCGATCGGACCAACGCGTATCCTGTTTAATTGAAAATACCGAGCATGTGTCCGTAACTCCAGTTGTAAGGAATATAGCCTTCTTTTCGGGGCTTTTTTGACATCCCGGGTGGGTGGTTTTTGGTTGCCTAGAGTTAATAGCATCACACCTTGCCTACAACAAAGGATTTTGGATTTTCATTTTTTTATGATTTTGAGATTTTCCGTGGACTACCCCCTTTGGAAAAAAGTCACTAATTTGTCCAGATTACAAACTGTTGGAAAATGATTTTTTCGGGCATCGTCGAAGACGATTTTGCGAAACTCATCCCGTTTCAAGTCGTAGATCTTGAAGTTAGCTTTCCAACAAGTGCATGAACTCGCCGATCGGACCAACGCGTCTCATGTTTCATTGAAAATACCGAGCATGTGTCCGTAACTCCAGTTGTAAGGAATATAGCCTTCTTTTCGGGGCTTTTTTGACATCCCGGGTGGGTGGTTTTTGGTTCCCTAGAGTTAATAGCATCACACCTTGCCTACAACAAAGGATTTTGGATTTTCATTTTTTTATGATTTTGAGATTTTCCGTGGACTACCCCCTTTGGAAAAAGTCACTAATTTGTCCAGATTACAAACTGGTGGAAAATGATTTTTTCGGGCATCGTCGAGGACGATTTTGCAAAACACATCCCTTTTAAAGTCGTAGATCTTGAAGTTAGCTTTCCAACAAGTGCTCGAACTCGCCGATCGGACCAACGCATCTCCAGTTTCATTGAAAATACCGAGCATGTGTCCGTAACTCATGTTGTAAGGAATATAGCCTACTTTTCGGGGCTTTTCTGACATCCCGGGTGGGTGGTTTTTGGTTGCATAGAGTTAATAGCATCACTCCATGCCTAAAGCAAAGGATTTTGGATTTTAATTTTTTTATGATTTTGAGATTTTCCGTGGGCTACCCCCTTTGGATCAAGTCAGTAATTTGTCCAGATTACAAACTGTTGGAAAATGATTTTTTTGGGAATCGTCGAGGCCGATTTTGCGAAACACATCCCTTTTAAAGTCGTAGATGTTGAAGTTAGCTTTCCAACAAGTGCTCGAACTCGCCGATCGGACCAACGCATCTCCAGTTTCATTGAAAATACCGAGCATGTGTCCGTAACTCATGTTGTAAGGAATATAGCCTACTTTTCGGGGCTTTTTTGACATCCCGGGTGGGTGGTTTTTGGTTGCATAGAGTTAATAGCATCACTCCATGCCTAAAGCAAAGGATTTTGGATTTTCATTTTTTTATGATTTTGAGATTTTCCGTGGGCTACCCCCTTTGGAAAAAGTCACTAATTTGTCCAAATTACAAACTGTTGGAAAATGATTTTTTCGGGAATCGTCGAGGCCGATTTTGCGAAACTCATCCCTTTTGAAGTCGTAGTTCTTGAAGTTAGCTTTCCAACAAGTGCTCGAACTCGTCGATCGGACCAACGCGTCTCCAGTTTCATTGAAAATACTGGGCATGTGTCCGTAACTCCTGTTGTAAGGAATATAGCCTTCTTTTCGGGGCTTTTTTGACATCCCGGGTGGGTGGTTTTTGGTTGCCTAGAGTTAATAGCATCACACCTTGCCTACAGCAAAGGATTATGGATTTTCATTTCTTTATGATTTTGAGATTTTCCGTGGACTACCCCCTTTGGAAAAAAGTCACTAATTTGTCCAGATTACAAACTGTTGGAAAATGATTTTTTCGGGCATCGTCGAGGACGATTTTGCGAAACTCATCCCGTTTAAAGTCGTAGATCTTGAAGTTAGCTTTCCAACAAGTGCATGAACTCGCCGATCGGACCAACGCGTCTCCTGTTTCATTGAAAATATCGAGTATGTGTCCGTAACTCCAGTTGTAAGGAATATAGCCATCTTTTCGGGGCTTTTTTGACATCCCGGGTGGGTGGTTTTTGGTTGCCTAGAGTTAATAGCATCACACCTTGCCTACAACAAAGGATTTTGGATTTTCATTTTTTTATGATTTTGAGATTTTCCGTGGACTACCCCCTTTGGAAAAAGTCATTAATCTGTCCAGATTACAAACTGTTGGAAAATGATTTTTTCGGGCATCGTCGAGGACGATTTTGCGAAACACATCCCTTTTAAAGTCGTAGATCTTGAAGTTAGCTTTCCAACAAGTGCTTGAACTCGCCGATCGGACCAACGCGTATCCTGTTTAATTGAAAATACCGAGCATGTGTCCGTAACTCCAGTTGTAAGGAATATAGCCTTCTTTTCGATGCTTTTTTGACATCCCGGGTGGGTGGTTTTTGGTTGCCTAGAGTTAATAGCATCACACCTTGCCTACAGCAAAGGATTATGGATTTTCATTTTTTTATGATTTTGAGATTTTCCGTGGACTACCCCTTTTGGAAAAAAGTCACTAATTTGTCCAGATTACAAACTGTTGGAAAATGATTTTTTCGGGCATCGTCGAGGACGATTTTGCGAAATTCATCCCGTTTAAAGTCGTAGATCTTGAAGTTAGCTTTCCAACAAGTGCATGAACTCGCCGATCGGACCAACGCGTCTCATGTTTCATTGAAAATACCGAGCATGTGTCCGTAACTCCAGTTGTAAGGAATATAGCCTTCTTTTCGGGGCTTTTTTGACGGTTGGGTGGTTTTTGGTTCCCTAGAGTTAATAGCATCACACCTTGCCTACAACAAAGGATTTTGGATTTTCATTTTTTTATGATTTTGAGATTTTCCGTGGACTACCCCCTTTGGAAAAAGTCACTAATTTGTCCAGATTACAAACTGGTGGAAAATGATTTTTTCGGGAATCGTCGAGGACGATTTTGCGAAACTCATCCCGTTTAAAGTCGTAGATCTTGAAGTTAGCTTTCCAACAAGTGCATGAACTCGCGGATCGGACCAACGCGTCTCCTGTTTCATTGAAAATATCGAGTATGTGTCCGTAACTCCAGTTGTAAGGAATATAGCCATCTTTTCGGGGCTTTTTTGACATCCCGGGTGGGTGGTTTTTGGTTGCCTAGAGTTAATAGCATCACACCTTGCCTACAACAAAGGATTTTGGATTTTCATTTTTTTATGATTTTGAGATTTTCCGTGGACTACCCCCTTTGGAAAAAGTCACTAATTTGTCCAGATTACAAACTGGTGGAAAATGATTTTTTCGGGCATCGTCGAGGACGATTTTGCAAAACACATCCCTTTTAAAGTCGTAGATCTTGAAGTTAGCTTTCCAACAAGTGCTCGAACTCGCCGATCGGACCAACGCATCTCCAGTTTCATTGAAAATACCGAGCATGTGTCCGTAACTCATGTTGTAAGGAATATAGCCTACTTTTCGGGGCTTTTCTGACATCCCGGGTGGGTGGTTTTTGGTTGCATAGAGTTAATAGCATCACTCCATGCCTAAAGCAAAGGATTTTGGATTTTAATTTTTTTATGATTTTGAGATTTTCCGTGGGCTACCCCCTTTGGATCAAGTCAGTAATTTGTCCAGATTACAAACTGTTGGAAAATGATTTTTTCGGGAATCGTCGAGGCAGATTTTGCGAAACTCATCCCTTTTGAAGTCGTAGATCTTGAAGTTAGCTTTCCAACAAGTGCTCGAACTCGCCGATCGGACCAACGCGTCTCCAGTTTCATTGAAAATACTGGGCATGTGTCCGTAACTCCTGTTGTAAGGAATATAGCCTTCATTTCGGGGCTTTTTTGTCATCCCGGGTGGGTGGTTTTTGGTTGCCTAGAGTTAATAGCGTCACACCTTGCCTACAGCAAAGGATTATGGATTTTTATTTTTTTATGATTTTGAGATTTTCCGTGGACTACCCCCTTTAGAAAAAAGTCACTAATTTGTCCAGATTACAAACTGTTGGAAAATGATTTTTTCGGGCATCGTCGAGGACGATTTTGCGAAACTCATCCCATTTAAAGTCGTAGATCTTGAAGTTAGCTTTCCAACAAGTGCATGAACTCGCCGATCGGACCAACGCGTCTCCTGTTTCATTGAAAATACCGAGTATGTGTCCGTAACTCCAGTTGTAAGGAATATAGCCTTCTTTTCGGGGCTTTTTTGACATCCCGGGTGGGTGGTTTTTGGTTGCCTAGAGTTAATAGCATCACACCTTGCCTACAACAAAGGATTTTGGATTTTCATTTTTTTATGATTTTGAGATTTTCCGTGGACTACCCCCTTTGGAAAAAGTCACTAATCTGTCCAGATTACAAACTGTTGGAAAATGATTTTTTCAGGCATCGTCGAGGACGATTTTGCGAAACACATCCCTTTTAAAGTCGTAGATCTTGAAGTTAGCTTTCCAACAAGTGCTTGAACTCGCCGATCGGACCAACGCGTATCCTGTTTAATTGAAAATACCGAGCATGTGTCCGTAACTCCAGTTGTAAGGAATATAGCCTTCTTTTCGGGGCTTTTTTGACATCCCGGGTGGGTGGTTTTTGGTTGCCTAGAGTTAATAGCATCACACCTTGCCTACAGCAAAGGATTTTGGATTTTCATTTTTTTATGATTTTGAGATTTTCCGTGGACTACCCCCTTTGGAAAAAAGTCACTAATTTGTCCAGATTACAAACTGTTGGAAAATGATTTTTTCGGGCATCGTCGAAGACGATTTTGCGAAACTCATCCCGTTTCAAGTCGTAGATCTTGAAGTTAGCTTTCCAACAAGTGCATGAACTCGCCGATCGGACCAACGCGTCTCATGTTTCATTGAAAATACCGAGCATGTGTCCGTAACTCCAGTTGTAAGGAATATAGCCTTCTTTTCGGGGCTTTTTTGACATCCCGGGTGGGTGGTTTTTGGTTCCCTAGAGTTAATAGCATCACACCTTGCCTACAACAAAGGATTTTGGATTTTCATTTTTTTATGATTTTGAGATTTTCCGTGGACTACCCCCTTTGGAAAAAGTCACTAATTTGTCCAGATTACAAACTGGTGGAAAATGATTTTTTCGGGCATCGTCGAGGACGATTTTGCAAAACACATCCCTTTTAAAGTCGTAGATCTTGAAGTTAGCTTTCCAACAAGTGCTCGAACTCGCCGATCGGACCAACGCATCTCCAGTTTCATTGAAAATACCGAGCATGTGTCCGTAACTCATGTTGTAAGGAATATAGCCTACTTTTCGGGGCTTTTCTGACATCCCGGGTGGGTGGTTTTTGGTTGCATAGAGTTAATAGCATCACTCCATGCCTAAAGCAAAGGATTTTGGATTTTAATTTTTTTATGATTTTGAGATTTTCCGTGGGCTACCCCCTTTGGATCAAGTCAGTAATTTGTCCAGATTACAAACTGTTGGAAAATGATTTTTTTGGGAATCGTCGAGGCCGATTTTGCGAAACACATCCCTTTTAAAGTCGTAGATGTTGAAGTTAGCTTTCCAACAAGTGCTCGAACTCGCCGATCGGACCAACGCATCTCCAGTTTCATTGAAAATACCGAGCATGTGTCCGTAACTCATGTTGTAAGGAATATAGCCTACTTTTCGGGGCTTTTTTGACATCCCGGGTGGGTGGTTTTTGGTTGCATAGAGTTAATAGCATCACTCCATGCCTAAAGCAAAGGATTTTGGATTTTCATTTTTTTATGATTTTGAGATTTTCCGTGGGCTACCCCCTTTGGATCAAGTCAGTAATTTGTCCAGATTACAAACTGTTGGAAAATGAATTTTTCGGGAATTGTCGAGGCCGATTTTGCGAAACTCATCCCTTTTGAAGTCGTAGATCTTGAAGTTAGCTTTCCAACAAGTGCTCGAACTCGCCGATCGGACCAACGCGTCTCCAGTTTCATTGAAAATACCGGGCATGTGTCCGTAACTCCTGTTGTAAGGAATATAGCCTTCTTTTCGGGGCTTTTTTGACATCCCGGGTGGGTGGTTTTTGGTTGCCTAGAGTTAATAGCATCACACCTTGCCTACAGCAAAGGATTATGGATTTTCATTTCTTTATGATTTTGAGATTTTCCGTGGACTACCCCCTTTGGAAAAAAGTCACTAATCTGTCCAGATTAAAAACTGTTGGTAAAAGATTTTTTCGGGCATCGTCGAGGACGATTTTGCGAACACATCCCTTTTAAAGTCGTAGATCTTGAAGTTAGCTTTCCAACAAGTGCATGAACTCGCCGATCGGACCAACGCGTCTCCTGTTTCATTGAAAATACCGAGTATGTGTCCGTAACTCCAGTTGTAAGGAATATAGCCTTCTTTTCGGGGCTTTTTTGACATCCCGGGTGGGTGGTTTTTGGTTGCCTAGAGTTAATAGCATCACACCTTGCCTACAACAAAGGATTTTGGATTTTCATTTTTTTATGATTTTGAGATTTTCCGTGGACTACCCCCTTTGGAAAAAGTCACTAATCTGTCCAGATTACAAACTGTTGGAAAATGATTTTTTCGGGCATCGTCGAGGACGATTTTGCGATACACATCCCTTTTAAAGTCGTAGATCTTGAAGTTAGCTTTCCAACAAGTGCTTGAACTCGCCGATCGGACCAACGCGTATCCTGTTTAATTGAAAATACCGAGCATGTGTCCGTAACTCCAGTTGTAAGGAATATAGCCTTCTTTTCGGGGCTTTTTTGACATCCCGGGTGGGTGGTTTTTGGTTGCCTAGAGTTAATAGCATCACACCTTGCCTACAGCAAAGGATTTTGGATTTTCATTTTTTTATGATTTTGAGATTTTCCGTGGACTACCCCCTTTGGAAAAAAGTCACTAATTTGTCCAGATTACAAACTGTTGGAAAATGATTTTTTCGGGCATCGTCGAGGACGATTTTGCGAAACTCATCCCGTTTAAAGTCGTAGATCTTGAAGTTAGCTTTCCAACAAGTGCATGAACTCGCCGATCGGACCAACGCGTCTCATGTTTCATTGAAAATACCGAGCATGTGTCCGTAACTCCAGTTGTAAGGAATATAGCCTTCTTTTCGGGGCTTTTTTGACATCCCGGGTGGGTGGTTTTTGGTTCCCTAGAGTTAATAGCATCACACCTTGCCTACAACAAAGGATTTTGGATTTTCATTTTTTTATGATTTTGAGATTTTCCGTGGACTACCCCCTTTGGAAAAAGTCACTAATTTGTCCAGATTACAAACTGGTGGAAAATGATTTTTTCGGGCATCGTCGAGGACGATTTTGCAAAACACATCCCTTTTAAAGTCGTAGATCTTGAAGTTAGCTTTCCAACAAGTGCTCGAACTCGCCGATCGGACCAACGCATCTCCAGTTTCATTGAAAATACCGAGCATGTGTCCGTAACTCATGTTGTAAGGAATATAGCCTACTTTTCGGGGCTTTTTTGACATCCCGGGTGGGTGGTTTTTGGTTGCATAGAGTTAATAGCATCACTCCATGCCTAAAGCAAAGGAATTTGGATTTTCATTTTTTTATGATTTTGAGATTTTCCGTGGGCTACCCCCTTTGGATCAAGTCAGTAATTTGTCCAGATTACAAACTGTTGGAAAATGATTTTTTCGGGAATCGTCGAGGCCGATTTTGCGAAACTCATCCCTTTTGAAGTCGTAGATCTTGAAGTTAGCTTTCCAACAAGTGCTCGAACTCGCCGATCGGACCAACGCGTCTCCAGTTTCATTGAAAATACTGGGCATGTGTCCGTAACTCCTGTTGTAAGGAATATAGCCTTCATTTCGGGGCTTTTTTGACATCCTGGGTGGGTGGTTTTTGGTTGCCTAGAGTTAATAGCGTCACACCTTGCCTACAGCAAAGGATTATGGATTTTTATTTTTTTATGATTTTGAGATTTTCCGTGGACTACCCCCTTTGGAAAAAAGTCACTAATTTGTCCAGATTACAAACTGTTGGAAAATAATTTTTTCGGGCATCGTCGAGGACGATTTTGCGAAACTCATCCCATTTAAAGTCGTAGATCTTGAAGTTAGCTTTCCAACAA
Organism: Persicaria maculosa; assembly: GCA_963922045.1. NCBI lineage: Eukaryota > Viridiplantae > Streptophyta > Magnoliopsida > Caryophyllales > Polygonaceae > Persicaria > Persicaria maculosa. The sequence continues at coordinate 54,722,936 of OY998270.1, forward strand.
GTGCATGAACTCGCCGATCGGACCAACGCGTCTCATGTTTCATTGAAAATACCGAGCATGTGTCCGTAACTCCAGTTGTAAGGAATATAGCCTTCTTTTCGGGGCTTTTTTGACATCCCGGGTGGGTGGTTTTTGGTTGCCTAGAGTTAATAGCATCACACCTTGCCTACAACAAAGGATTTTGGATTTTCATTTTTTTATGATTTTGAGATTTTCCGTGGACTACCCCCTTTGGAAAAAGTCACTAATCTGTCCAGATTACAAACTGTTGGAAAATGATTTTTTCGGGCATCGTCGAGGACGATTTTGCGAAACACATCCCTTTTAAAGTCGTAGATCTTGAAGTTAGCTTTCCAACAAGTGCTTGAACTCGCCGATCGGACCAACGCGTATCCTGTTTAATTGAAAATACCGAGCATGTGTCCGTAACTCCAGTTGTAAGGAATATAGCCATCTTTTCGGGGCTTTTTTGACATCCCGGGTGGGTGGTTTTTGGTTGCCTAGAGTTAATAGCATCACACCTTTCCTACAGCAAAGGATTTTGGATTTTCATTTTTTTATGATTTTGAGATTTTCCGTGGACTACCCCCTTTGGAAAAAAGTCACTAATTTGTCCAGATTACAAACTGTTGGAAAATGATTTTTTCGGGCATCGTCGAGGACGATTTTGCGAAACTCATCCCGTTTCAAGTCGTAGATCTTGAAGTTAGCTTTCCAACAAGTGCATGAACTCGCCGATCGGACCAACGCGTCTCATGTTTCATTGAAAATACCGAGCATGTGTCCGTAACTCCAGTTGTAAGGAATATAGCCTTCTTTTCGGGGCTTTTTTGACATCCCGGGTGGGTGGTTTTTGGTTCCCTAGAGTTAATAGCATCACACCTTGCCTACAACAAAGGATTTTGGATTTTCATTTTTTTATGATTTTGAGATTTTCCGTGGACTACCCCCTTTGGAAAAAGTCACTAATTTGTCCAGATTACAAACTGGTGGAAAATGATTTTTTCGGGCATCGTCGAGGACGATTTTGCAAAACACATCCCTTTTAAAGTCGTAGATCTTGAAGTTAGCTTTCCAACAAGTGCTCGAACTCGCCGATCGGACCAACGCATCTCCAGTTTCATTGAAAATATCGAGCATGTGTCCGTAACTCATGTTGTAAGGAATATAGCCTACTTTTCGGGGCTTTTCTGACATCCCGGGTGGGTGGTTTTTGGTTGCATAGAGTTAATAGCATCACTCCATGCCTAAAGCAAAGGATTTTGGATTTTAATTTTTTTATGATTTTGAGATTTTCCGTGGGCTACCCCCTTTGGATCAAGTCAGTAATTTGTCCAGATTACAAACTGTTGGAAAATGATTTTTTCGGGAATCGTCGAGGCCGATTTTGCGAAACTCATCCCTTTTGAAGTCGTAGATCTTGAAGTTAGCTTTCCAACAAGTGCTCGAACTCGCCGATCGGTCCAACGCGTCTCCAGTTTCATTGAAAATACCGGGCATGTGTCCGTAACTCCTGTTGTAAGGAATATAGCCTTCTTTTCGGGGCTTTTTTGACATCCCGGGTGGGTGGTTTTTGGTTGCCTAGAGTTAATAGCATCACACCTTGCCTACAACAAAGGATTTTGGATTTTCATTTTTTTATGATTTTGAGATTTTCCGTGGACTACTCCCTTTGGAAAAAGTCACTAATCTGTCCAGATTAAAAACTGTTGGTAAAAGATTTTTTCGGGCATCGTCGAGGACGATTTTGCGAACACATCCCTTTTAAAGTCGTAGATCTTGAAGTTAGCTTTCCAACAAGTGCATGAACTCGCCGATCGGACCAACGCGTCTCCTGTTTCATTGAAAATACCGAGTATGTGTCCGTAACTCCAGTTGTAAGGAATATAGCCTTCTTTTCGGGGCTTTTTTGACATCCCGGGTGGGTGGTTTTTGGTTGCCTAGAGTTAATAGCATCACACCTTGCCTACAACAAAGGATTTTGGATTTTCATTTTTTTATGATTTTGAGATTTTCCGTGGACTACCCCCTTTGGAAAAAGTCACTAATCTGTCCAGATTACAAACTGTTGGAAAATGATTTTTTCAGGCATCGTCGAGGACGATTTTGCGAAACACATCCCTTTTAAAGTCGTAGATCTTGAAGTTAGCTTTCCAACAAGTGCTTGAACTCGCCGATCGGACCAACGCGTATCCTGTTTAATTGAAAATACCGAGCATGTGTCCGTAACTCCAGTTGTAAGGAATATAGCCTTCTTTTCGGGGCTTTTTTGACATCCCGGGTGGGTGGTTTTTGGTTGCCTAGAGTTAATAGCATCACACCTTGCCTACAGCAAAGGATTTTGGATTTTCATTTTTTTATGATTTTGAGATTTTCCGTGGACTACCCCCTTTGGAAAAAAGTCACTAATTTGTCCAGATTACAAACTGTTGGAAAATGATTTTTTCGGGCATCGTCGAGGACGATTTTGCGAAACTCATCCCGTTTAAAGTCGTAGATCTTGAAGTTAGCTTTCCAACAAGTGCTCGAACTCGCCGATCGGACCAACGCATCTCCAGTTTCATTGAAAATACCGAGCATGTGTCCGTAACTCATGTTGTAAGGAATATAGCCTACTTTTCGGGGCTTTTCTGACATCCCGGGTGGGTGGTTTTTGGTTGCATAGAGTTAATAGCATCACTCCATGCCTAAAGCAAAGGATTTTGGATTTTAATTTTTTTATGATTCTGAGATTTTCCGTGGGCTACCCCCTTTGGATCAAGTCAGTAATTTGTCCAGATTACAAACTGTTGGAAAATGATTTTTTCGGGAATCGTCGAGGCCGATTTTGCGGAACTCATCCCTTTTGAAGTCGTAGATCTTGAAGTTAGCTTTCCAACAAGTGCTCGAACTCGCCGATCGGTCCAACGCGTCTCCAGTTTCATTGAAAATACCGGGCATGTGTCCGTAACTCCTGTTGTAAGGAATATAGCCTTCTTTTCGGGGCTTTTTTGACATCCCGGGTGGGTGGTTTTTGGTTGCCTAGAGTTAATAGCATCACACCTTGCCTACAACAAAGGATTTTGGATTTTCATTTTTTTATGATTTTGAGATTTTCCGTGGACTACTCCCTTTGGAAAAAGTCACTAATCTGTCCAGATTAAAAACTGTTGGAAAATGATTTTTTCGGGCATCGTCGAGGACGATTTTGCGAAACACATCCCTTTTAAAGTCGTAGATCTTGAAGTTAGCTTTCCAACAAGTGCATGAACTCGCCGATCGGACCAACGCGTCTCCTGTTTCATTGAAAATACCGAGTATGTGTCCGTAACTCCAGTTGTAAGGAATATAGCCTTCTTTTCGGGGCTTTTTTGACATCCCGGGTGGGTGGTTTTTGGTTGCCTAGAGTTAATAGCATCACACCTTGCCTACAGCAAAGGATTTTGGATTTTTATTTTTTTATGATTTTGAGATTTTCCGTGGACTACCCCCTTTGGAAAAAAGTCACTAATTTGTCCAGATTACAAACTGTTGGAAAAATGATTTTTTCGGGCATCGTCGAGGACGATTTTGCGAAACTCATCCCGTTTAAAGTCGTAGATCTTGAAGTTAGCTTTCCAACAAGTGTATGAACTCGCCGATCGGACCAACGCGTCTCATGTTTCATTGAAAATACCGAGCATGTGTCCGTAACTCCAGTTGTAAGGAATATAGCCTTCTTTTCGGGGCTTTTTTGACATCCCGGGTGGGTGGTTTTTGGTTCCCTAGATTTAATAGCATCACACCTTGCCTACAGCAAAGGATTTTGGATTTTCATTTTTTTATGGTTTTTAGATTTTCCGTGGACTACCCCCTTTGGAAAAAGTCACTAATTTGTCCAGATTACAAACTGGTGGAAAATGATTTTTTCGGGCATCGTCGAGGATGATTTTGCGAAACACATCCCATTTAAAGTCGTAGATCTTGAAGTTAGCTTTCCAACAAGTGCTCGAACTCGCCGATCGGACCAACGCATCTCCAGTTTCATTGAAAATACCGAGCATGTGTCCGTAACTCATGTTGTAAGGAATATAGCCTACTTTTCGGGGCTTTTTTGACATCCCGGGTGGGTGGTTTTTGGTTGCATAGAGTTAATAGCATCACTCCATGCCTAAAGCAAAGGATTTTGGATTTTCATTTTTTTATGATTTTGAGATTTTCCGTGGGCTACCCCCTTTGGATCAAGTCAGTAATTTGTCCAGATTACAAACTGTTGGAAAATGATTTTTTCGGGAATCGTCGAGGCCGATTTTGCGAAACTCATCCCTTTGAAGTCGTAGATCTTGAAGTTAGATTTCCAACAAGTGCTCGAACTCGCCGATCGGACCAACGCGTCTCCTGTTTCATTGAAAATACCGAGCATGTGTCCGTAACTCATGTTGTAAGGAATATAGCCTACTTTTCGGGGCTTTTTTGACATCCCGGGTGGGTGGTTTTTGGTTCCCTAGAGTTAATAGCATCACTCCTTGCCTAAAGCAAAGGATTTTGGATTTTCATTTTTTTATAATTTTGAGATTTTCCGTGGACTACCCCCTTTGGATCAAGTCAGTAATTTGTCCAGATTGCATACTGTTGGAAAATGATTTTTTCGGGCATCGTCGAGGCCGATTTTGCGAAACTCATCCCTTTTGAAGTCGTAGATCTTGAAGTTAGCTTTCCAACAAGTGCTCGAACTCGCCGATCGGACCAACGCGTCTGCAGTTTCATTGAAAATACCGGGCATGTGTCCGTAACTCCTGTTTTAAGGAATATAGCCTTCTTTTCGGGGCTTTTTTGACATCCCGGGTGGGTGGTTTTTGGTTCCCTAGAGTTAATAGCATCACACCTTGCCTAAAACAAAGGATTTTGGATTTTCATTTTTTTATGATTTTGAGATTTTCCGTGGACTACCCCCTTTGGAAAAAGTCACTAATTTGTCCAGATTGCAAACTGTTGGAAAATGATTTTTTCGGGCATCGTCGAGGACGATTTTGCGAAACACATCCCTTTTAAAGTCGTAGATGTTGAAGTTAGCTTTCCAACAAGTGCTCGAACTCGCCGATCGGACCAACGCATCTCCAGTTTCATTGAAAATACCGAGCATGTGTCCGTAACTCATGTTGTAAGGAATATAGCCTACTTTTCAGGGCTTTTTTGACATCCCGGGTGGGTGGTTTTTGGTTGCATAGAGTTAATAGCATCACTCCATGCCTAAAGCAAAGGATTTTGGATTTTCATTTTTTTATGATTTTGAGATTTTCCGTGGGCTACCCCCTTTGGAAAAAGTCACTAATTTGTCCAAATTACAAACTGTTGGAAAATAATTTTTTCGGGAATCGTCGAGGCCGATTTTGCGAAACTCATCCCTTTTGAAGTCGTAGTTCTTGAAGTTAGCTTTCCAACAAGTGCTCGAACTCGTCGATCGGACCAACGCGTCTCCAGTTTCATTGAAAATACTGGGCATGTGTCCGTAACTCCTGTTGTAAGGAATATTGCCTTCTTTTCGGGGCTTTTTTGACATCCCGGGTGGGTGGTTTTTGGTTGCCTAGAGTTAATAGCGTCACACCTTGCCTACAGCAAAGGATTATGGATTTTTATTTTTTTATGATTTTGAGATTTTCCGTGGACTACCCCCTTTGGAAAAAAGTCACTAATTTGTCCAGATTACAAACTGTTGGAAAATGATTTTTTCGGGCATCGTCGAGGACGATTTTGCGAAACTCATCCCGTTTAAAGTCGTAGATCTTGAAGTTAGCTTTCCAACAAGTGCATGAACTCGCCGATCGGACCAACGCGTCTCCTGTTTCATTGAAAATATCGAGTATGTGTCCGTAACTCCAGTTGTAAGGAATATAGCCATCTTTTCGGGGCTTTTTTGACATCCCGGGTGGGTGGTTTTTGGTTGCCTAGAGTTAATAGCATCACACCTTGCCTACAACAAAGGATTTTGGATTTTCATTTTTTTATGATTTTGAGATTTTCCGTGGACTACCCCCTTTGGAAAAAGTCACTAATCTGTCCAGATTACAAACTGTTGGAAAATGATTTTTTCGGGCATCGTCGAGGACGATTTTGCGAAACACATCCCTTTTAAAGTCGTAGATCTTGAAGTTAGCTTTCCAACAAGTGCTTGAACTCGCCGATCGGACCAACGCGTATCCTGTTTAATTGAAAATACCGAGCATGTGTCCGTAACTCCAGTTGTAAAGAATATAGCCTTCTTTTCGGGGCTTTTTTGACATCCCGGGTGGGTGGTTTTTGGTTGCCTAGAGTTAATAGCATCACACCTTGCCTACAGCAAAGGATTATGGATTTTCATTTTTTTATGATTTTGAGATTTTCCGTGGACTACCCCCTTTGGAAAAAAGTCACTAATTTGTCCAGATTACAAACTGTTGGAAAATGATTTTTTCGGGCATCGTCGAGGACGATTTTGCGAAATTCATCCCGTTTAAAGTCGTAGATCTTGAAGTTAGCTTTCCAACAAGTGCATGAACTCGCCGATCGGACCAACGCGTCTCATGTTTCATTGAAAATACCGAGCATGTGTCCGTAACTCCAGTTGTAAGGAATATAGCCTTCTTTTCGGGGCTTTTTTGACGGTTGGGTGGTTTTTGGTTCCCTAGAGTTAATAGCATCACACCTTGCCTACAACAAAGGATTTTGGATTTTCATTTTTTTATGATTTTGAGATTTTCCGTGGACTACCCCCTTTGGAAAAAGTCACTAATTTGTCCAGATTACAAACTGGTGGAAAATGATTTTTTCGGGCATCGTCGAGGACGATTTTGCGAAACACATCCCTTTTAAAGTCGTAGATCTTGAAGTTAGCTTTCCAACAAGTGCTCGAACTCGCCGATCGGACCAACGCATCTCCAGTTTCATTGAAAATACCGAGCATGTGTCCGTAACTCATGTTGTAAGGAATATAGCCTACTTTTCGGGGCTTTTTTGACATCCCGGGTGGGTGGTTTTTGGTTGCATAGAGTTAATAGCATCACTCCATGCCTAAAGAAAAGGATTTTGGATTTTCATTTTTTTATGATTTTGAGATTTTCCGTGGGCTACCCCCTTTGGATCAAGTCAGTAATTTGTCCAGATTACAAACTGTTGGAAAATGATTTTTTCGGGAATCGTCGAGGCCGATTTTGCGAAACTCATCCCTTTTGAAGTCGTAGATCTTGAAGTTAGCTTTCCAACAAGTGCTCGAACTCGCCGATCGGACCAACGCGTCTCCAGTTTCATTGAAAATACTGGGCATGTTTCCGTAACTCCTGTTGTAAGGAATATAGCCTTCATTTCGGGGCTTTTTTGACATCCCGGGTGGGTGGTTTTTGGTTGCCTAGAGTTAATAGCGTCACATCTTGCCTACAGCAAAGGATTATGGATTTTTTATTTTTTTATGATTTTGAGATTTTCCGTGGACTACCCCCTTTGGAAAAAAGTCACTAATTTGTCCAGATTACAAACTGTTGGAAAATGATTTTTTCGGGCATCGTCGAGGACGATTTTGCGAAACTCATCCCATTTAAAGTCGTAGATCTTGAAGTTAGCTTTCCAACAAGTGCATGAACTCGCCGATCGGACCAACGCGTCTCCTGTTTCATTGAAAATACCGAGTATGTGTCCGTAACTCCAGTTGTAAGGAATATAGCCTTCTTTTCGGGGCTTTTTTGACATCCCGGGTGGGTGGTTTTTGGTTGCCTAGAGTTAATAGCATCACACCTTGCCTACAACAAAGGATTTTGGATTTTCATTTTTTTATGATTTTGAGATTTTCCGTGGACTACCCCCTTTGGAAAAAGTCACTAATCTGTCCAGATTACAAACTGGTGGAAAATGATTTTTTCGGGCATCGTCAAGGACGATTTTGAGAAACACATCCCTTTTAAAGTCGTAGATCTTGAAGTTAGCTTTCCAACAAGTGCTCGAACTCGCCGATCGGACCAACGCATCTCCAGTTTCATTGAAAATACCGAGCATGTGTCCGTAACTCATGTTGTAAGGAATATAGCCTACTTTTCGGGGCTTTTTTGACATCCCGGGTGGGTGGTTTTTGGTTGCATAGAGTTAATAGCATCACTCCATGCCTAAAGCAAAGGATTTTGGATTTTCATTTTTTTATGATTTTGAGATTTTCCGTGGGCTACCCCCTTTGGATCAAGTCAGTAATTTGTCCAGATTACAAACTGTTGGAAAATGATTTTTTCGGGAATCGTCGAGGCCGATTTTGCGAAACTCATCCCTTTTGAAGTCGTAGATCTTGAAGTTAGCTTTCCAACAAGTGCTCGAACTCGCCGATCGGACCAACGCGTCTCCTGTTTCATTGAAAATACCGAGTATGTGTCCGTAACTCCAGTTGTAAGGAATATAGCCTTCTTTTCGGGGCTTTTTTGACATCCCGGGTGGGTGGTTTTTGGTTGCCTAGAGTTAATAGCATCACACCTTGCCTACAGCAAAGGATTTTGGATTTTCATTTTTTTATGATTTTGAGATTTTCCGTGGACTACCCCCTTTGGAAAAAGTCACTAATTTGTCCAGATTGCAAACTGTTGGAAAATGATTTTTTCGGGCATCGTCGAGGACGATTTTGCGAAACACATCCCTTTTAAAGTCGTAGATGTTGAAGTTAGCTTTCCAACAAGTGCTCGAACTCGCCGATCGGACCAACGCATCTCCAGTTTCATTGAAAATACCGAGCATGTGTCCGTAACTCATGTTGTAAGGAATATAGCCTACTTTTCGGGGCTTTTTTGACATCCCGGGTGGGTGGTTTTTGGTTGCATAGAGTTAATAGCATCACTCCATGCCTAAAGCAAAGGATTTTTTATTTTCATTTTTTTATGATTTTGAGATTTTCCGTGGGCTACCCCCTTTGGAAAAAGTCACTAATTTGTCCAAATTACAAACTGTTGGAAAATGATTTTTTCGGGAATCGTCGAGGCCGATTTTGCGAAACTCATCCCTTTTGAAGTCGTAGTTCTTGAAGTTAGCTTTCCAACAAGTGCTCGAACTCGTCGATCGGACCAACGCGTCTCCAGTTTCATTGAAAATACTGGGCATGTGTCCGTAACTCCTGTTGTAAGGAATATAGCCTTCTTTTCGGGGCTTTTTTGACATCCCGGGTGGGTGGTTTTTGGTTGCCTAGAGTTAATAGCATCACACCTTGCCTACAGCAAAGGATTATGGATTTTCATTTTTTTATGATTTTGAGATTTTCCGTGGACTACCCCCTTTGGAAAAAAGTCACTAATTTGTCCAGATTACAAACTGTTGGAAAATGATTTTTTCGGGCATCGTCGAGGACGATTTTGCGAAACTCATCCCGTTTAAAGTCGTAGATCTTGAAGTTAGCTTTCCAACAAGTGCATGAACTCGCCGATCGGACCAACGCGTCTCCTGTTTCATTGAAAATATCGAGTATGTGTCCGTAACTCCAGTTGTAAGGAATATAGCCATCTTTTCGGGGCTTTTTTGACATCCCGGGTGGGTGGTTTTTGGTTGCCTAGAGTTAATAGCATCACACCTTGCCTACAACAAAGGATTTTGGATTTTCATTTTTTTATGATTTTGAGATTTTCCGTGGACTACCCCCTTTGGAAAAAGTCACTAATCTGTCCAGATTACAAACTGTTGGAAAATGATTTTTTCGGGCATCGTCGAGGACGATTTTGCGAAACACATCCCTTTTAAAGTCGTAGATCTTGAAGTTAGCTTTCCAACAAGTGCTTGAACTCACCGATCGGACCAACGCGTATCCTGTTTAATTGAAAATACCGAGCATGTGTCCGTAACTCCAGTTGTAAGGAATATAGCCTTCTTTTCGGGGCTTTTTTGACATCCCGGGTGGGTGGTTTTTGGTTGCCTAGAGTTAATAGCATCACACCTTGCCTACAGCAAAGGATTTTGGATTTTCATTTTTTTATGATTTTGAGATTTTCCGTGGACTACCCCCTTTGGAAAAAGTCACTAATTTGTCCAGATTGCAAACTGTTGGAAAATGATTTTTTCGGGCATCGTCGAGGACGATTTTGCGAAACACATCCCTTTTAAAGTCGTAGATGTTGAAGTTAGCTTTGCAACAAGTGCTCGAACTCGCCGATCGGACCAACGCATCTCCAGTTTCATTGAAAATACCGAGCATGTGTCCGTAACTCATGTTGTAAGGAATATAGCCTACTTTTCGGGGCTTTTTTGACATCCCGGGTGGGTGGTTTTTGGTTGCATAGAGTTAATAGCATCACACCATGCCTAAAGCAAAGGATTTTTTATTTTCATTTTTTTATGATTTTGAGATTTTCCGTGGGCTACCCCCTTTGGAAAAAGTCACTAATTTGTCCAAATTACAAACTGTTGGAAAATGATTTTTTCGGGAATCGTCGAGGCCGATTTTGCGAAACTCATCCCTTTTGAAGTCGTAGTTCTTGAAGTTAGCTTTCCAACAAGTGCTCGAACTCGTCGATCGGACCAACGCGTCTCCAGTTTCATTGAAAATACTGGGCATGTGTCCGTAACTCCTGTTGTAAGGAATATAGCCTTCTTTTCGGGGCTTTTTTGACATCCCGGGTGGGTGGTTTTTTGTTGCCTAGAGTTAATAGCATCACACCTTGCCTACAGCAAAGGATTATGGATTTTCATTTTTTTATGATTTTGAGATTTTCCGTGGACTACCCCCTTTGGAAAAAAGTCACTAATTTGTCCAGATTACAAACTGTTGGAAAATGATTTTTTCGGGCATCGTCGAGGACGATTTTGCGAAACTCATCCCGTTTAAAGTCGTAGATCTTGAAGTTAGCTTTCCAACAAGTGCATGAACTCGCCGATCGGACCAACGCGTCTCCTGTTTCATTGAAAATATCGAGTATGTGTCCGTAACTCCAGTTGTAAGGAATATAGCCATCTTTTCGGGGCTTTTTTGACATCCCGGGTGGGTGGTTTTTGGTTGCCTAGAGTTAATAGCATCACACCTTGCCTACAACAAAGGATTTTGGATTTTCATTTTTTTATGATTTTGAGATTTTCCGTGGACTACCCCCTTTGGAAAAAGTCACTAATCTGTCCAGATTACAAACTGTTGGAAAATGATTTTTTCGGGCATCGTCGAGGACGATTTTGCGAAACACATCCCTTTTAAAGTCGTAGATCTTGAAGTTAGCTTTCCAACAAGTGCTTGAACTCACCGATCGGACTAACGCGTATCCTGTTTAATTGAAAATACCGAGCATGTGTCCGTAACTCCAGTTGTAAGGAATATAGCCTTCTTTTCGGGGCTTTTTTGACATCCCGGGTGGGTGGTTTTTGGTTGCCTAGAGTTAATAGCATCACACCTTGCCTACAGCAAAGGATTATGGATTTTCATTTTTTTATGATTTTGAGATTTTCCGTGGACTACCCCCTTTGGAAAAAAGTCACTAATTTGTCCAGATTACAAACTGTTGTAAAATGATTTTTTCGGGCATCGTTGAGGACGATTTTGCGAAATTCATCCCGTTTAAAGTCGTAGATCTTGAAGTTAGCTTTCCAACAAGTGCATGAACTCGCCGATCGGACCAACGCGTCTCATGTTTCATTGAAAATACCGAGCATGTGTCCGTAACTCCAGTTGTAAGGAATATAGCCTTCTTTTCGGGGCTTTTTGGACGGGTGGGTGGTTTTTGGTTCCCTAGAGTTAATAGCATCACACCTTGCCTACAACAAAGGATTTTGGATTTTCATTTTTTTATGATTTTGAGATTTTCCGTGGACTACCCCCTTTGGAAAAAGTCACTAATTTGTCCAGATTACAAACTGGTGGAAAATGATTTTTTCGGGCATCGTCGAGGACGATTTTGCGAAACACATCCCTTTTAAAGTCGTAGATCTTGAAGTTAGCTTTCCAACAAGTGCTCGAACTCGCCGATCGGACCAACGCATCTCCAGTTTCATTGAAAATACCGAGCATGTGTCCGTAACTCATGTTGTAAGGAATATAGCCTACTTTTCGGGGCTTTTTTGACATCCCGGGTGGGTGGTTTTTGTTTGCATAGAGTTAATAGCATCACTCCATGCCTAAAGCAAAGGATTTTGGATTTTCATTTTTTTATGATTTTGAGATTTTCCGTGGGCTACCCCCTTTGGATCAAGTCAGTAATTTGTCCAGATTACAAACTGTTGGAAAATGATTTTTTCGGGAATCGTCGAGGCCGATTTTGCGAAACTCATCCCTTTTGAAGTCGTAGATCTTGAAGTTAGCTTTCCAACAAGTGCTCGAACTCGCCGATCGGACCAACGCGTCTCCAGTTTCATTGAAAATACTGGGCATGTGTCCGTAACTCCTGTTGTAAGGAATATAGCCTTCATTTCGGGGCTTTTTTGACATCCCGGGTGGGTGGTTTTTGGTTGCCTAGAGTTAATAGCGTCACACCTTGCCTACAACAAAGGATTATGGATTTTTATTTTTTTATGATTTTGAGATTTTCCGTGGACTACCCCCTTTGGAAAAAAGTCACTAATTTGTCCAGATTACAAACTGTTGGAAAATGATTTTTTCGGGCATCGTCAAGGACGATTTTGCGAAACTCATCCCATTTAAAGTCGTAGATCTTGAAGTTAGCTTTCCAACAAGTGCTTGAACTCGCCGATCGGACCAACGCGTATCCTGTTTAATTGAAAATACCGAGCATGTGTCCGTAACTCCAGTTGTAAGGAATATAGCCTTCTTTTCGGGGCTTTTTTGACATCCCGGGTGGGTGGTTTTTGGTTCCCTAGAGTTAATAGCATCACACCTTGCCTAAAACAAAGGATTTTGGATTTTCATTTTTTTATGATTTTGAGATTTTCCGTGCACTACCCCCTTTGGAAAAAGTCACTAATTTGTCCAGATTGCAAACTGTTGGAAAATGATTTTTTCGGGCATCGTCGAGGACGATTTTGCGAAACACATCCCGTTTAAAGTCGTAGATCTTGAAGTTAGCTTTCCAACAAGTGCATGAACTCGCCGATCGGACCAACGCGTCTCCTGTTTCATTGAAAATATCGAGTATGTGTCCGTAACTCCAGTTGTAAGGAATATAGCCATCTTTTCGGGGCTTTTTTGACATCCCGGGTGGGTGGTTTTTGGTTGCCTAGAGTTAATAGCATCACACCTTGCCTACAACAAAGGATTTTGGATTTTCATTTTTTTATGATTTTGAGATTTTCCGTGGACTACCCCCTTTGGAAAAAGTCACTAATCTGTCCAGATTACAAACTGTTGGAAAATGATTTTTTCGGGCATCGTCGAGGACGATTTTGCGAAACACATCCCTTTTAAAGTCGTAGATCTTGAAGTTAGCTTTCCAACAAGTGCTTGAACTCACCGATCGGACCAACGCGTATCCTGTTTAATTGAAAATACCGAGCATGTGTCCGTAACTCCAGTTGTAAGGAATATAGCCTTCTTTTCGGGGATTTTTTGACATCCCGGGTGGGTGGTTTTTGGTTGCCTAGAGTTAATAGCATCACACCTTGCCTACAGCAAAGGATTATGGATTTTCATTTTTTTATGATTTTGAGATTTTCCGTGTACTACCCCCTTTGGAAAAAAGTCACTAATTTGTCCAGATTACAAACTGTTGGAAAATGATTTTTTCGGGCATCGTTGAGGACGATTTTGCGAAATTCATCCCGTTTAAAGTCGTAGATCTTGAAGTTAGCTTTCCAACAAGTGCATGAACTCGCCGATCGGACCAACGCGTCTCATGTTTCATTGAAAATACCGAGCATGTGTCCGTAACTCCAGTTGTAAGGAATATAGCCTTCTTTTCGGGGCTTTTTGGACGGGTGGGTGGTTTTTGGTTCCCTAGAGTTAATAGCATCACACCTTGCCTACAACAAAGGATTTTGGATTTTCATTTTTTTATGATTTTGAGATTTTCCGTGGACTACCCCCTTTGGAAAAAGTCACTAATTTGTCCAGATTACAAACTGGTGGAAAATGATTTTTTCGGGCATCGTCGAGGACGATTTTGCGAAACACATCCCTTTTAAAGTCGTAGATCTTGAAGTTAGCTTTCCAACAAGTGCTCGAACTCGCCGATCGGACCAACGCATCTCCAGTTTCATTGAAAATACCGAGCATGTGTCCGTAACTCATGTTGTAAGGAATATAGCCTACTTTTCGGGGCTTTTTTGACATCCCGGGTGGGTGGTTTTTGGTTGCATAGAGTTAATAGCATCACTCCATGCCTAAAGCAAAGGATTTTGGATTTTCATTTTTTTATGATTTTGAGATTTTCCGTGGGCTACCCCCTTTGGATCAAGTCAGTAATTTGTCCAGATTACAAACTGTTGGAAAATGATTTTTTCGGGAATCGTCGAGGCCGATTTTGCGAAACTCATCCCTTTTGAAGTCGTAGATCTTGAAGTTAGCTTTCCAACAAGTGCTCGAACTCGCCGATCGGACCAACGCGTCTCCAGTTTCATTGAAAATACTGGGCATGTGTCCGTAACTCCTGTTGTAAGGAATATAGCCTTCATTTCGGGGCTTTTTTGACATCCCGGGTGGGTGGTTTTTGGTTGCCTAGAGTTAATAGCGTCACACCTTGCCTACAGCAAAGGATTATGGATTTTTATTTTTTTATGATTTTGAGATTTTCCGTGGACTACCCCCTTTGGAAAAAAGTCACTAATTTGTCCAGATTACAAACTGTTGGAAAATGATTTTTTCGGGCATCGTCAAGGACGATTTTGCGAAACTCATCCCATTTAAAGTCGTAGATCTTGAAGTTAGCTTTCCAACAAGTGCTTGAACTCGCCGATCGGACCAACGCGTATCCTGTTTAATTGAAAATACCGAGCATGTGTCCGTAACTCCAGTTGTAAGGAATATAGCCTTCTTTTCGGGGCTTTTTTGACATCCCGGGTGGGTGGTTTTTGGTTCCCTAGAGTTAATAGCATCACACCTTGCCTAAAACAAAGGATTTTGGATTTTCATTTTTTTATGATTTTGAGATTTTCCGTGCACTACCCCCTTTGGAAAAAGTCACTAATTTGTCCAGATTGCAAACTGTTGGAAAATGATTTTTTCGGGCATCGTCGAGGACGATTTTGCGAAACACATCCCTTTTAAAGTCGTAGATGTTGAAGTTAGCTTTCCAACAAGTGCTCGAACTCGCCGATCGGACCAACGCATCTCCAGTTTCATTGAAAATACCGAGCATGTGTCCGTAACTCATGTTGTAAGGAATATAGCCTACTTTTCGGGGCTTTTTTGACATCCCGGGTGGGTGGTTTTTGGTTGCATAGTGTTAATAGCATCACTCCATGCCTAAAGCAAAGGATTTTGGATTTTCATTTTTTTATGATTTTGAGATTTTCCGTGGGCTACCCCCTTTAGAAAAAGTCACTAATTTGTCCAAATTACAAACTGTTGGAAAATGATTTTTTCGGGAATCGTCGAGGCCGATTTTGCGAAACTCATCCCTTTTGAAGTCGTAGTTCTTGAAGTTAGCTTTCCAACAAGTGCTCGAACTCGTCGATCGGACCAACGCGTCTCCAGTTTCATTGAAAATACTGGGCATGTGTCCGTAACTCCTGTTGTAAGGAATATAGCCTTCTTTTCGGGGCTTTTTTGACATCCCGGGTGGGTGGTTTTTGGTTGCCTAGAGTTAATAGCATCACACCTTGCCTACAGCAAAGGATTATGGATTTTCATTTTTTTATGATTTTGAGATTTTCCGTGGACTACCCCCTTTGGAAAAAAGTCACTAATTTGTCCAGATTACAAACTGTTGGAAAATGATTTTTTCGGGCATCGTCGAGGACGATTTTGCGAAACTCATCCCGTTTAAAGTCGTAGATCTTGAAGTTAGCTTTCCAACAAGTGCATGAACTCGCCGATCGGACCAACGCGTCTCCTGTTTCATTGAAAATATCGAGTATGTGTCCGTAACTCCAGTTGTAAGGAATATAGCCATCTTTTCGGGGCTTTTTTGACATCCCGGGTGGGTGGTTTTTGGTTGCCTAGAGTTAATAGCATCACACCTTGCCTACAACAAAGGATTTTGGATTTTCATTTTTTTATGATTTTGAGATTTTCCGTGGACTACCCCCTTTGGAAAAAGTCACTAATCTGTCCAGATTACAAACTGTTGGAAAATGATTTTTTCGGGCATCGTCGAGGACGATTTTGCGAAACACATCCCTTTTAAAGTCGTAGATCTTGAAGTTAGCTTTCCAACAAGTGCTTGAACTCGCCGATCGGACCAACGCGTATCCTGTTTAATTGAAAATACCGAGCATGTGTCCGTAACTCCAGTTGTAAGGAATATAGCCTTCTTTTCGGGGCTTTTTTGACATCCCGGGTGGGTGGTTTTTGGTTCCCTAGAGTTAATAGCATCACACCTTGCCTAAAACAAAGGATTTTGGATTTTCATTTTTTTATGATTTTGAGATTTTCCGTGCACTACCCCCTTTGGAAAAAGTCACTAATTTGTCCAGATTGCAAACTGTTGGAAAATGATTTTTTCGGGCATCGTCGAGGACGATTTTGCGAAACACATCCCTTTTAAAGTCGTAGATGTTGAAGTTAGCTTTCCAACAAGTGCTCCAACTCGCCGATCGGACCAACGCATCTCCAGTTTCATTGAAAATACCGAGCATGTGTCCGTAACTCATGTTGTAAGGAATATAGCCTACTTTTCGGGGCTTTTTTGACATCCCGGGTGGGTGGTTTTTGGTTGCATAGAGTTAATAGCATCACTCCATGCCTAAAGCAAAGGATTTTGGATTTTCATTTTTTTATGATTTTGAGATTTTCCGTGGGCTACCCCCTTTGGAAAAAGTCACTAATTTGTCCAAATTACAAACTGTTGGAAAATGATTTTTTCGGGAATCGTCGAGGCCGATTTTGCGAAACTCATCCCTTTTGAAGTCGTAGTTCTTGAAGTTAGCTTTCCAACAAGTGCTCGAACTCATCGATCGGACCAACGCGTCTCCAGTTTCATTGAAAATACTGGGCATGTGTCCGTAACTCCTGTTGTAAGGAATATAGCCTTCTTTTCGGGGCTTTTTTGACATTCCGGGTGGGTGGTTTTTGTTTGCCTAGAGTTAATAGCATCACACCTTGCCTACAGCAAAGGATTATGGATTTTCATTTTTTTATGATTTTGAGATTTTCCGTGGACTACCCCCTTTGGAAAAAAGTCACTAATTTGTCCAGATTACAAACTGTTGGAAAATGATTTTTTCGGGCATCGTCGAGGACGATTTTGTGAAACTCATCCCGTTTAAAGTCGTAGATCTTGAAGTTAGCTTTCCAACAAGTGCATGAACTCGCCGATCGGACCAACGCGTCTCCTGTTTCATTGAAAATATCGAGTATGTGTCCGTAACTCCAGTTGTAAGGAATATAGCCATCTTTTCGGGGCTTTTTTGACATCCCGGGTGGGTGGTTTTTGGTTGCCTAGAGTTAATAGCATCACACCTTGCCTACAACAAAGGATTTTGGATTTTCATTTTTTTATGATTTTGAGATTTTCCGTGGACTACCCCCTTTGGAAAAAGTCACTAATCTGTCCAGATTACAAACTGTTGGAAAATGATTTTTTCGGGCATCGTCGAGGACGATTTTGCGAAACACATCCCTTTTAAAGTCGTATATCTTGAAGTTAGCTTTCCAACAAGTGCATGAACTCGCCGATCGGACCAACGCGTCTCATGTTTCATTGAAAATACCGAGCATGTGTCCGTAACTCCAGTTGTAAGGAATATAGCCTTCTTTTCGGGGCTTTTTTGACGGGTGGGTGGTTTTTGGTTCCCTAGAGTTAATAGCATCACACCTTGCCTACAACAAAGGATTTTGGATTTTCATTTTTTTATGATTTTGAGATTTTCCGTGGACTACCCCCTTTGGAAAAAGTCACTAATTTGTCCAGATTACAAACTGGTGGAAAATGATTTTTTCGGGCATCGTCGAGGACGATTTTGCGAAACACATCCCTTTTAAAGTCGTAGATCTTGAAGTTAGCTTTCCAACAAGTGCTCGAACTCGCCGATCGGACCAACGCATCTCCAGTTTCATTGAAAATACCGAGCATGTGTCCGTAACTCATGTTGTAAGGAATATAGCCTACTTTTCGGGGCTTTTTTGACATCCCGGGTGGGTGGTTTTTGGTTGCATAGAGTTAATAGCATCACTCCATGCCTAAAGTAAAGGATTTTGGATTTTCATTTTTTTATGATTTTGAGATTTTCCGTGGGCTACCCCCTTTGGATCAAGTCAGTAATTTGTCAAGATTACAAACTGTTGGAAAATGATTTTTTCGGGAATCGTCGAGGCCGATTTTGCGAAACTCATCCCTTTTGAAGTCGTAGATCTTGAAGTTAGCTTTCCAACAAGTGCTCGAACTCGCCGATCGGACCAACGCGTCTCCAGTTTCATTGAAAATACTGGGCATGTGTCCGTAACTCCTGTTGTAAGGAATATAGCCTTCATTTCGGGGCTTTTTTGACATCCCGGGTGGGTGGTTTTTGGTTGCCTAGAGTTAATAGCGTCACACCTTGCCTACAGCAAAGGATTATGGATTTTTATTTTTTTATGATTTTGAGATTTTCCGTGGACTACCCCCTTTGGAAAAAAGTCACTAATTTGTCCAGATTACAAACTGTTGGAAAATGATTTTTTCGGGCATCGTCGAGGACGATTTTGCGAAACTCATCCCATTTAAAGTCGTAGATCTTGAAGTTAGCTTTCCAACAAGTGCATGAACTCGCCGATCGGACCAACGCGTCTCCTGTTTCATTGAAAATACCGAGTATGTGTCCGTAACTCCAGTTGTAAGGAATATAGCCTTCTTTTCGGGGCTTTTTTGACATCCCGGGTGGGTGGTTTTTGGTTGCCTAGAGTTAATAGCATCACACCTTGCCTACAACAAAGGATTTTGGATTTTCATTTTTTTATGATTTTTAGATTTTCCATGGACTACCCCCTTTGGAAAAAGTCACTAATCTGTCCAGATTACAAACTGTTGGAAAATGATTTTTTCGGGCATCGTCGAGGACGATTTTGTGAAACACATCCCTTTTAAAGTCGTAGATCTTGAAGTTAGCTTTCCAACAAGTGCTTGAACTCGCCGATCGGACCAACGCGTATCCTGTTTAATTGAAAATACCGAGCATGTGTCCGTAACTCCAGTTGTAAGGAATATAGCCTTCTTTTCGGGGCTTTTTTGACATCCCGGGTGGGTGGTTTTTGGTTGCCTAGAGTTAATAGCATCACACCTTGCCTACAGCAAAGGATTTTGGATTTTCATTTTTTTATGATTTTGAGATTTTCCGTGGACTACCCCCTTTGGAAAAAAGTCACTAATTTGTCCAGATTACAAACTGTTGGAAAATGATTTTTTCGGGCATCGTCGAGGACGATTTTGCGAAACTCATCCCGTTTAAAGTCGTAGATCTTGAAGTTAGCTTTCCAACAAGTGCATGAACTCGCCGATCGGACCAACGCGTCTCATGTTTCATTGAAAATACCGAGCATGTGTCCGTAACTCCAGTTGTAAGGAATATAGCCTTCTTTTCGGGGCTTTTTGGACGGGTGGGTGGTTTTTGGTTCCCTAGAGTTAATAGCATCACACCTTGCCTACAACAAAGGATTTTGGATTTTCATTTTTTTATGATTTTGAGATTTTCCGTGGACTACCCCCTTTGGATAAAGACACTAATTTGTCCAGATTACAAACTGTTGGAAAAGGATTTTTTCGGGAATCGTCGAGGCCGATTTTGCGAAACTCATCCCTTTTGAAGTCGTAGATCTTGAAGTTAGCTTTCCAACAAGTGCTCGAACTCGCCGATCGGACCAACCGCGTCTCCTGTTTCATTGAAAATACCGAGCATGTGTCCGTAACTCCAGTTGAAGGAATATAGCCTTCTTTTCGGGGCTTTTTTGACATCCCAGGTGGGTGGTTTTTGGTTGCCTAGAGTTAATAGCATTACACCTTGCCTAAAGCAAAGGATTTTGGATTTTCATTTTTTTATGATTTTGAGATTTTCCGTCGACTACCCCCTTTGGAAAAAGTCACTAATTTGTCCAGATTACAAACTGTTGGAAAAGGATTTATTCGGGAATCGTCGAGGCCGATTTTGCGAAACTCATCCCTTTTGAAGTCGTAGATCTTGAAGTTAGCTTTCCAACAAGTGCTCGAACTCGCCAATCGGACAACTGCGTCTCCAGTTTCATTGAAAATACCGGGCATGTGTCCGTAACTCCTGTTGTAAGGAATATAGCCTTCTTTTCGAGGCTTTTTTGACATCCCGGGTGGGTGGTTTTTGATTGCCTAGAGTTAATAGCATCACACCTTGCCTACAACAAAGGATTTTGGATTTTCATTTTTTTATGATTTTGAGATTTTCCGTCGACTACCCCCTTTGGAAAAAGTCACTAATTTGTCCAGATTACAAACTTTTGGAAAATGATTTTTTCGGGAATCGTCGAGGCCGATTTTGCGAAACTCATCCCTTTTGAAGTCGTAGATCTTGAAGTTAGCTTTCCAACAAGTGCTCGAACTCGCCAATCGGACAACTGCGTCTCCAGTTTCATTGAAAATACCGGGCATGTGTCCGTAACTCCTTTTGTAAGGAATATAGCCTTCTTTTCGGGGCTTTTTTGACATCCCGGGTGGGTGGTTTTTTGTTGCCTAGAGTTAATAGCATCACACCTTGCCTACAACAAAGGATTTTGGATTTTCATTTTTTTATGATTTTGAGATTTTCCGTGGACTACCCCCTTTGGAAAAAGTCACTAATTTGTCCAGATTACAAACTGTTGGAAAATGTTTTTTTCGGGCATCGTCGAGGACGATTTTGCAAAACACATCCCTTTTAAAGTCGTAGATCTTGAAGTTAGCTTTCCAACAAGTGCTCGAACTCGCCGATCGGACCAACGCGTCTCCAGTTTCATTGAAAATACCGAGCATGTGTCCGTAACTCATTTTGTAAGGAATATTGCCTACTTTTCGGGGCTTTTTTGACATCTCGGGTGGGTGGTTTTTGGTTGCATAGAGTTAATAGCATCACTCCTTGCCTAAAGCAAAGGATTTTGGATTTTAATTTTCTTATGATTTTGAGATTTTCCGTGGACTACCCCCTTGGGATAAAGTCACTAATTTGTCCAGATTACAAACTGTTGGAAAAGGATTTATTCGGGAATCGTCGAGGCCGATTTTGCGAAACTCATCCCTTTTAAAGTCGTAGATCTTGAAGTTAGCTTTCCAACAAGTGCTCGAACTCGCCGATCGGACAACCGCGTCTCCAGTTTCATTGAAAATACCGGGCATGTATCCGTAACTCCTGTTGTAAGGAATATAGCCTTCTTTTCGAGGCTTTTTTGACATCCCGGGTGGGTGGTTTTTGATTGCCTAGAGTTAATAGCATCACACCTTGCCTACAACAAAGGATTTTGGATTTTCATTTTTTTATGATTTTGAGATTTTCCGTCGACTACCCCCTTTGGAAAAAGTCACTAATTTGTCCAGATTACAAACTGTTGGAAAATGATTTTTTCGGGCATCGTCGAGGACGATTTTGCGAAACACATCCCTTTTAAAGTTGTAGATCTTGAAGTTAGATTTCCAACAAGTGCTCGAACTCGCCGATCGGACCAACGCGTCTCCAGTTTCATTGAAAATACCGAGCATGTGTCCGTAACTCATGTTGTAAGGAATATAGCCTACTTTTCGGGGCTTTTTTGACATCCCGATTGGGTGGTTTTTGGTTGCATAGAGTTAATAGCATCACTCCTTGCCTAAAGCAAAGGATTTTGGATTTTCATTTTTTTATGATTTTGAGATTTTCCGTGGACTACCCCCTTTGGATAAAGTCACTAATTTTTCCAGATTACAAACTGTTGGAAAAGGATTTTTTCGGGAATCGTCGAGGCCGATTTTGCGAAACTCATCCCTTTTGAAGTCGTAGATCTTGAAGTTAGCTTTCCAACAAGTGCTCGAACTCGCCGATCGGACAACCGCGTCTCCAGTTTCATTGAAAATACCGGGCATGTGTCCATAACTCCTGTTGTAAGGAATATAGCCTTCTTTTCGGGACTTTTTTGACATCCCGGGTGGGTGGTTTTTGGTTGCCTAGAGTTAATAGCATCACTCCTTGCCTAAAGCAAAGGATTTTGGATTTTCATTTTTTTATGATTTTGAGATTTTCCGTGGACTACCCCCTTCGGATAAAGTCACTAATTTGTGCAGATTACAAACTGTTGGAAAATGATTTTTTCGGGCATCGTCGAGGACGATTTTGCGAAACACAACCCTTTTAAAGTCGTAGATCTTGAAGTTAGATTTCCAACAAGTGCTCGAACTCGCCGATCGGACCAACGCGTCTCCTGTTTCATTGAAAATACCGGGCATGTGTCCGTAACTCCTGTTGTAAGGAATATAGCCTTCTTTTCGGGGCTTTTTTGACATCCCGGGTGGGTGGTTTTTGGTTGCCTAGAGTTAATAGCATCACACCTTGCCTACAGCAAAGGATTTTGGATTTTCATTTTTTTATGATTTTGAGATTTTCCGTGGACTATCCCCTTTGGAAAAAGTCACTAATTCGTCCAGATTACAAACTGTTGGAAAATGATTTTTTCGGGCATTGTCGAGGACGATTTTGCGAAACACAACCCTTTTAAAGTCGTAGATCTTGAAGTTAGCTTTCCAACAAGTGCTCGAACTCGCCGATCGGACCAACGCGTCTCCTGTTTCATTGAAAATACCGAGCATGTGTCCGTAACTCCAGTTGTAAGGAATATAGCCTTTTTTCGGGGCTTTTTTGACATCCCGGGTGGGTGGTTTTTGGTTCCCTAGAGTTAATAGCATCACACCTTGCCTAAAACAAAGGATTTTGGATTTTCATTTTTTTATAATTTTGAGATTTTCCGTGGACTACCCCCTTTGGAAAAAGTCACTAATTTGTCCAGATTGCAAACTGTTGGAAAATGATTTTTTCGGGCATTGTCGAGGACGATTTTGCGAAACACATCCCTTTTAAAGTCGTAGATCTTGAAGTTAGCTTTCCAACAAGTGCTCGAACTCGCCGATCGGACAACCGCGTCTCCAGTTTCATTGAAAATACCGGGCATGTGTCCATAACTCCTGTTGTAAGGAATATAGCCTTCTTTTCGGGACTTTTTTGACATCCCGGGTGGGTGGTTTTTGGTTGCCTAGAGTTAATAGCATCACTCCTTGCCTAAAGCAAAGGATTTTGGATTTTCATTTTTTTATGATTTTGAGATTTTCCGTGGGCTACCCCCTTTGGATCAAGTCAGTAATTTGTCCTGATTACAAACTGTTGGAAAATGATTTTTTCGGGAATCGTCGAGGCCGATTTTGCGAAACTCATCCCTTTTTAAGTCGTAGATCTTGAAGTTAGCTTTCCAACAAGTGCTCGAACTCGCCGATCGGACCAACGCGTCTCCAGTTTCATTGAAAATACTGGGCATGTGTCCGTAACTCCTGTTGTAAGGAATAT
This sequence comes from Persicaria maculosa, assembly GCA_963922045.1. Taxonomy (NCBI): domain Eukaryota; kingdom Viridiplantae; phylum Streptophyta; class Magnoliopsida; order Caryophyllales; family Polygonaceae; genus Persicaria; species Persicaria maculosa. The sequence goes on from OY998270.1 coordinate 54,746,414, forward strand.
AGCCTTCATTTCGGGGCTTTTTTGACATCCCGGGTGGGTGGTTTTTGGTTGCCTAGAGTTAATAGCGTCACACCTTGCCTACAGCAAAGGATTATGGATTTTTATTTTTTTATGATTTTGAGATTTTCCGTGGACTACCCCCTTTGGAAAAAAGTCACTAATTTGTCCAGATTACAAACTGTTGGAAAATGATTTTTTCGGGCATCGTCGAGGACGATTTTGCGAAACACAACCCTTTTAAAGTCGTAGATCTTGAAGTTAGATTTCCAACAAGTGCTCGAACTCGCCGATCGGACCAACGCGTCTCCTGTTTCATTGAAAATACCGGGCATGTGTCCGTAACTCCTGTTGTAAGGAATATAGCCTTCTTTTCGGGGCTTTTTTGACATCCCGGGTGGGTGGTTTTTGGTTGCCTAGAGTTAATAGCATCACACCTTGCCTACAGCAAAGGATTTTGGATTTTCATTTTTTTATGATTTTGAGATTTTCCGTGGACTATCCCCTTTGGAAAAAGTCACTAATTCGTCCAGATTACAAACTGTTGGAAAATGATTTTTTCTGGCATCGTCGAGGACGATTTTGCGAAACTCATCCCCTTTAAAGTCGTAGATCTTGAAGTTAGCTTTCCAACAAGTGCTCGAACTCGCCGATCAGACCAACGCGTCTCCTGTTTCATTGAAAATACCGAGCATGTGTCCGTAACTCCAGTTGTAAGGAATATTGCCTTTTTTTCGGGGCTTTTTTGACATCCCGGGTGGGTGGTTTTTGGTTCCCTAGAGTTAATAGCATCACACCTTGCCTAAAACAAAGGATTTTGGATTTTCATTTTTTTATAATTTTGAGATTTTCCGTGGACTACCCCCTTTGGAAAAAGTCACTAATTTGTCCAGATTGCATACTGTTGGAAAATGATTTTTTCGGGCATCGTCGAGGACGATTTTGCGAAACACATCCCTTTTAAAGTCGTAGATCTTGAAGTTAGCTTTCCAACAAGTGCTCGAACTCGCCGATCGGACCAACGCGTCTCCAGTTTCATTGAAAATACCTGGAATGTGTCCGTAACTCCTGTTGTAAGGAATATAGCCTTCTTTTCGGGGCTTTTTTGACATCCCGAGTGGGTGGTTTTTGGTTGCCTAGAGTTAATAGCATCACACCTTGCCTACAGCAATGGATTTTGGATTTTCATTTTTTTATGATTTTGAGATTTTCCGTGGACTACCCTCTTTAGAAAAAGTCACAAATTTGTCCAAATTACAAACTGTTGGAAAATGATTTTTTCGGGCATCGTCGAGGCCGATTTTGCAAAACTCATCCCCTTTAAAGTCGTAGATCTTGAAGTTAGCTTTCCAACAAGTGCTCGAACTCGCCGATCGGACCAACGCGTCTCCTGTTTCATTGAAAATAAGAGCATGTGTCCGTAACTCCAATTGTAAGGAATATATCCTTCTTTTCGGGGCTTTTTTGACATCCCGGGTGGGTTGTTTTTGGTTGCCTAGAGTTAATAGCATCACACCTTGCCTACAGCAAAGGATTTTGGGTTTTCATTTTTTTATGATTTTGAGATTTTCCGTGGACTACCCCCTTTGGAAAAAGTCACTAATTTGTCCAGATTACAAACTGTTGGAAAAGGATTTTTTCGGGAATCGTCGAGGACGATTTTGCGAAACTCATCCATTTTAAAGTCGTTGATCTCTAAGTTAGCTTTCCAACAAGTGCTCGAACTCGCCGATCGGACCAACGCGTCTCCTGTTTCATTGAAAATACCGAGCATGTGTCCGTAAATCCTGTTGTAAGGAATATAGCCTTCTTTTCGGGGCTTTTTTGACATCCCGGGTGGGTTGTTTTTGGTTGCCTAGAGTTAATAGCATCACACCTTGCCTACAGCAAAGGATTTTGGGTTTTCATTTTTTTATGATTTTGAGATTTTCCGTGGATTACCCCCTTAGAAAAAGTCACTAATTTGTCCAGATTACAAACTGATGGAAAATTATTTTTTCGGGCATCGTCGAGGCCGATTTTGCGAAACTCATCCCTTTTAAAGTCGTAGATATTGAAGTTAGCTTTCCAACAAGTGCTCGAACTCCCCGATCGGACCAACGCGTCTCCAGTTTCATTGAAAATACCGGGCATGTGTCCGTAACTCATGTTGTAAGGAATATAGCCTTCTTTTCGGGGCTTTTTAGACATCCCGGGTGGGTGGTTTTTGGTTGCCTAGAGTTAATAGCATCACACCTTGCATACAGCAAAGGATTTTGGATTTTCATTTTTTTATGATTTTGAGATTTTCCATGGACTACCCCCTTGGAAAAAGTCACTAATTTGTCCAGATTACAAACTGATGGAAAAGTATTTTTTCGGGCATCGTCGAGGCCGATTTTGCGAAACTCATCCCTTTTAAAGTCGTAGATCTTGAAGTTAGCTTTCCAACAAGTGCTCGAACTCGCCGATCGGACCAACGCGTCTCCAGTTTCATTGAAAATACCGGGCATGTGTCCGTAACTCCTGTTGTAAGGAATATAGCCTTCTTTTCGGGGCTTTTTTGACATCCCGGGTGGGTGGTTTTTGGTTACCTAGAGTTAATAGCATCACAACTTGCCTACAGCAAAGGATTTTGGATTTTCATTTTTTTATGATTTTGAGATTTTCCGTGGACTATCCCCTTTGGAAAAAGTCACTAATTTGTCCAAATTACAAACTGTTGGAAAATGATTTTTTCGGGCATCGTCGAGGCCGATTTTGCAAAACTCATCCCATTTAAAGTCGTAGATCTTGAAGTTAGCTTTCCAACAAGTGCTCGAACTCGCCGATCGGACCAACGCGTCTCCAGTTTCATTGAAAATACCGGGAATGTGTCCGTAACTCCTGTTGTAAGGAATATAGCCTTCTTTTCGGGGCTTTTTTGACATCCCGAGTGGGTGGTTTTTGGTTGCCTAGAGTTAATAGCATCACACCTTGCCTACAGCAAAGGATTTTGGATTTTCATTTTTTTATGATTTTGAGATTTTCCGTGGACTACCCTCTTTAGAAAAAGTCACAAATTTGTCCAAATTACAAACTGCTGGAAAATGATTTTTTCGGGCATCGTCGAGGCCGATTTTGCAAAACTCATCCTCTTTAAAGTCGTAGATCTTGAAGTTAGCTTTCCAACAAGTGCTCGAACTCGCCGATCGGACCAACGCGTCTCCTGTTTCATTGAAAATAAGAGCATGTGTCCGTAACTCCAATTGTAAGGAATATATCCTTCTTTTCGGGGCTTTTTTGACATCCCGGGTGGGTTGTTTTTGGTTGCCTAGAGTTAATAGTATCACACCTTGCCTACAGCAAAGGATTTTGGGTTTTCCTTTTTTTATGATTTTGAGATTTTCCGTGGACTACCCCCTTTGGAAAAATACACTAATTTGTCCAGATTACAAACTGTTGGAAAATGATTTTTTTGGGCATCTTCGAGGCCGATTTTGCAAAACTCATCCCCTTTAAAGTCGTAGATCTTGAAGTTAGCTTTCCAACAAGTGCTCGAACTCGCCGATCGGACTAACGCGTCTCCTGTTTCATTGAAAATACCAAGCATGTGTCCGTAACTCCAGTTGTAAGGAATATAGCCTTCTTTTCGGGGCTTTTTTGACATCCCGGGTGGGTTGTTTTTGGTTGCCTAGAGTTAATAGCATCACACCTTGCCTACAGCAAAGGATTTTGGGTTTTCATTTTTTTATGATTTTGAGATTTTCCGTGGATTACCCCCTTAGAAAAAGTCACTAATTTGTCCAGATTACAAACTGATGGAAAATTATTTTTTCGGGCATCGTCGAGGCCGATTTTGCGAAACTCATCCCTTTTAAAGTCGTAGATATTGAAGTTAGCTTTCCAACAAGTGCTCGAACTCCCCGATCGGACCAACGCGTCTCCAGTTTCATTGAAAATACCGGGCATGTGTCCGTAACTCATGTTGTAAGGAATATAGCCTTCTTTTCGGGGCTTTTTTGACATCCCGGGTGGGTGGTTTTTGGTTGCCTAGAGTTAATAGCATCACACCTTGCATACAGCAAAGGATTTTGGATTTTCATTTTTTTATGATTTTGAGATTTTCCATGGACTACCCCCTTGGAAAAAGTCACTAATTTGTCCAGATTACAAACTGATGGAAAAGTATTTTTTCGGGCATCGTCGAGGCCGATTTTGCGAAACTCATCCCTTTTAAAGTCGTAGATCTTGAAGTTAGCTTTCCAACAAGTGCTCGAACTCGCCGATCGGACCAACGCGTCTCCAGTTTCATTGAAAATACCGGGCATGTGTCCGTAACTCCTGTTGTAAGGAATATAGCCTTCTTTTCGGGGCTTTTTTGACATCCCGGGTGGGTGGTTTTTGGTTGCCTAGAGTTAATAGCATCACAACTAGCCTACAGCAAAGGATTTTGGATTTTCATTTTTTTATGATTTTGAGATTTTCCGTGGACTATCCCCTTTGGAAAAAGTCACTAATTCGTCCAGATTACAAACTGTTGGAAAATGATTTTTTCGGGCATCGTCGAGGACGATTTTGCGAAACTTATCCCTTTTAAAGTCGTAGATCTTGAAGTTAGCTTTCCAACAAGTGCTCGAACTCGCCGATCGGACCAACGCGTCTCCTGTTTCATTGAAAATAAGAGCATGTGTCCGTAACTCCAATTGTAAGGAATATATCCTTCTTTTCGGGGCTTTTTTGACATCCCGGGTGGGTTGTTTTTGGTTGCCTAGAGTTAATAGCATCACACCTTGCCTACAGCAAAGGATTTTGGGTTTTCATTTATTTATGATTTTGAGATTTTCCGTGGACTACCCCCTTTGGAAAAAGTCACTAATTTGTCCAGATTACAAACTTTTGGAAAATGATTTTTTTGGGCATCTTCGAGGCCGATTTTGCAAAACTCATCCCCTTTAAAGTCGTAGATCTTGAAGTTAGCTTTCCAACAAGTGCCCGAACTCGCCGATCGGACCAACGCGTCTCCTGTTTCATTGAAAATAAGAGCATGTGTCCGTAACTCCAATTGTAAGGAATATATCCTTCTTTTCGGGGCTTTTTTGACATCCCGGGTGGGTTGTTTTTGGTTGCCTAGAGTTAATAGCATCACACCTTGCCTACAGCAAAGGATTTTGGGTTTTCATTTTTTTATGATTTTGAGATTTTCCGTGGACTACCCCCTTTGGAAAAAGTCACTAATTTGTCCAGATTACAAACTGTTGGAAAAGGATTTTTTCGGGAATCGTCGAGGACGATTTTGCGAAACTCATCCATTTTAAAGTCGTTGATCTCTAAGTTAGCTTTCCAACAAGTGCTCGAACTCGCCGATCGGACCAACGCGTCTCCTGTTTCATTGAAAATACCGAGCATGTGTCCGTAAATCCTGTTGTAAGGAATATAGCCTTCTTTTCGGGGCTTTTTTGACATCCCGGGTGGGTTGTTTTTGGTTGCCTAGAGTTAATAGCATCATACCTTGCCTACAGCAAAGGATTTTGGGTTTTCATTTTTTTATGATTTTGAGATTTTCCGTGGATTACCCCCTTAGAAAAAGTCACTAATTTGTCCAGATTACAAACTGATGGAAAATTATTTTTTCGGGCATTGTCGAGGCCGATTTTGCGAAACTCATCCCTTTTAAAGTCGTAGATATTGAAGTTAGCTTTCCAACAAGTGCTCGAACTCCCCGATCGGACCAACGCGTCTCCAGTTTCATTGAAAATACCGGGCATGTGTCCGTAACTCATGTTGTAAGGAATATAGCCTTCTTTTCGGGGCTTTTTAGACATCCCGGGTGGGTGGTTTTTGGTTGCCTAGAGTTAATAGCATCACACCTTGCATACAGCAAAGGATTTTGGATTTTCATTTTTTTATGATTTTGAGATTTTCCATGGACTACCCCCTTGGAAAAAGTCACTAATTTGTCCAGATTACAAACTGATGGAAAAGTATTTTTTCGGGCATCGTCGAGGCCGATTTTGCGAAACTCATCCCTTTTAAAGTCGTAGATCTTGAAGTTAGCTTTCCAACAAGTGCTCGAACTCGCCGATCGGACCAACGCGTCTCCAGTTTCATTGAAAATACCGGGCATGTGTCCGTAACTCCTGTTGTAAGGAATATAGCCTTCTTTTCGGGGCTTTTTTGACATCCCGGGTGGGTGGTTTTTGGTTACCTAGAGTTAATATCATCACAACTTGCCTACAGCAAAGGATTTTGGATTTTCATTTTTTTATGATTTTGAGATTTTCCGTGGACTATCCCCTTTGGAAAAAGTCACTAATTTGTCCAAATTACAAACTGTTGGAAAATGATTTTTTCGGGCATCGTCGAGGCCGATTTTGCAAAACTCATCCCATTTAAAGTCGTAGATCTTGAAGTTAGCTTTCCAACAAGTGCTCGAACTCGCCGATCGGACCAACGCGTCTCCAGTTTCATTGAAAATACCGGGCATGTGTCCGTAACTCATGTTGTAAGGAATATAGCCTTCTTTTCGGGGCTTTTTTGACATCCCGGGTGGGTGGTTTTGGTTGCCTAGAGTTAATAGCATCACACCTTGCATACAGCAAAGGATTTTGGATTTTCATTTTTTTATGATTTTGAGATTTTCCGTGGACTACCCTCTTTGGAAAAAGTCACTAATGTTTCCAAATTACAAACTGTTGGAAAATGATTTTTTCGGGCATCGTCGAGGCCGATTTTGCAAAACTCATCCCCTTTAAAGATGTAGATCTTGAAGTTAGCTTTCCAACAAGTGCTCGAACTCGCCGATCGGACCAACGCGTCTCCTGTTTCATTGAAAATACCGAGCATGTCTCCGTAACTCCAGTTGTAAGGAATATAGCCTTCTTTTCGGGGCTTTTTTGACATCCCGGGTGGGTGGTTTTTGGTTGCCTAGAGTTAATAGCATCACTTCTTGCCTACAGCAAAGGATTTTGGATTTTCATTTTTTTATGATTTTGAGATTTTCCGTGGACTACCCTCTTTGGAAAAAGTCACTAATTTGTCCAACTTACAAACTGTTGGAAAATGATTTTTTCGGGAATCGTCGAGGACGATTATGCAAAACTCATCCCCTTTAAATTCGTTGATCTCTAATTTAGCTTTCAAACAAGTGCTCGAATTCGCCGATCGGACCAACGCGTCTCCTGTTTCATTGAAAATAACGAGCATGTGTCCGTAACTCATGTTGTAAGGAATATAGCCTTCTTTTCGGGGCTTTTTTGACATCCCGGGTGGGTGGTTTTTGGTTGCCTAGAGTTAATAGCATCACTTCTTGCCTACAGCAAAGGATTTTGGATTTTCATTTTTTTATGATTTTGAGATTTTCCGTGGACTACCCCCTTTGGAAAAAGTCACTAATTTGTCCAGATTACAAACTGTTGGAAAATGATTTTTTCAGGAATCGTCGGGGACGATTATGCGAAACTCATCCCTTTTAAAGTCGTTGATCTCTAAGTTAGCTTTCACACAAGTGCTCGAACTCGCCGATCGGACCAACGCGTCTCCAGTTTCATTGAAAATACCGGGCATGTGTCCATAACTCCTGTTGTAAGGAATATAGCCTTCTTTTCGGGGCTTTTTTGACATCCCGGGTGGGTGGTTTTTGGTTGCCTAGAGTTAATAGCATCACTTCTTGCCTACAGCAAAGGATTTTGGATTTTCATTTTTTTATGATTTTGAGATTTTCCGTGGATTACCGCCTTTGGAAAAAGTCACTAATTTGTCCAGATTACAAACTGTTGGAAAATGATTTTTACGGGCATCGTCAAGGATGATTTTGCGAAACTTATCCTATTTAAAGTCGTAGATCTTGAATTTAGATTTCCAACAAGTGCTCGAATTCGCCGATCGGACCAACACGTCTCTTGTTTCATTGAAAATACCGAGCATGTGTCCGTAACTCCTGTTGTAAGGAATATAGCCTTCTTTTCGGGGCTTTTTTGACATCCCGGGTGGGTGGTTTTTCATTGCCTAGAGTTAATAGCATCACACCTTGTCTACAGCAAAGGATTTTGGATTTTCATTTTTTTATGATTTTGAGATTTTCCGTGGACTACCCCCTTTGGAAAAAGTCACTAATTTGTCAAGATTACAAACTGGTTGAAAATGATTTTTTCGGGCATCGTCGAGGCCGATTTTGCGAAACTCATCCCTTTTAAAGTCGTAGATCTTGTAGTTAGCTTTCCAACAAGTGCTCGAACTCGCCGATCGGACCAACGCGTCTCCAGTTTCATTGAAAATACCGGGCATGTGTCCGTAACTCCTGTTGTAATGAATATAGCTTTCTTTTCGGGGCTTTTTTGACATCCTGGGTGGGTGGTTTTTCCCTTCCTAGAGTTAATAGCATCACACCTTGCCTACAGCAAATGATTTTGGATTTTCATTTTTTTATGATTTTGAGATTTTCCGTGGACTACCCCCTTTGGAAAAAGTCACTAACTTGTCCAGATTACAAACTGTTGGAAAATGATTTTTTCGGGCATCGTCGAGGACGATTTTTTGAAACTCATCCCTTTTAAAGTCGTATATCTTGAAGTTAGCTTTCCAACAAGTGCTCGAACTCGCCGATATGACCAACGCGTCTCCAGTTTCATTGAAAATACCGAGCATGTGTCCGTAACTCATGTTGTAAGGAATATAGCCTTCTTTTCGGGGCTTTTTTGACATCCCGGGTGGGTGGTTTTTGGTTGCCTAGAGTTAATAGCATCACTTCTTGCCTACAGCAAAGGATTTTGGATTTCCATTTTTTTATGATTTTGAGATTTTCCGTGGACTACCCCCTTTGGAAAAAGTCACTAATTTGTCCAGATTACAAACTGTTGGAAAATGATTTTTTCAGGAATCGTCGGGGACGATTATGCGAAACTCATCCCTTTTAAAGTCGTTGATCTCTAAGTTAGCTTTCACACAAGTGCTCGAACTCGCCGATCGGACCAACGCGTCTCCAGTTTCATTGAAAATACCGGGCATGTGTCCATAACTCCTGTTGTAAGGAATATAGCCTTCTTTTCGGGGCTTTTTTGACATCCCGGGTGGGTGGTTTTTGGTTGCCTAGAGTTAATAGCATCACTTCTTGCCTACAGCAAAGGATTTTGGATTTTCATTTTTTTATGATTTTGAGATTTTCCGTGGATTACCGCCTTTGGAAAAAGTCACTAATTTGTCCAGATTACAAACTGTTGGAAAATGATTTTTACGGGCATCGTCAAGGATGATTTTGCGAAACTTATCCTATTTAAAGTCGTAGATCTTGAATTTAGATTTCCAACAAGTGCTCGAACTCGCCGATCGGACCAACACGTCTCTTGTTTCATTGAAAATACCGAGCATGTGTCCGTAACTCCTGTTGTAAGGAATATAGCCTTCTTTTCGGGGCTTTTTTGACATCCCGGGTGGGTGGTTTTTCATTGCCTAGAGTTAATAGCATCACACCTTGTCTACAGCAAAGGATTTTGGATTTTCATTTTTTTATGATTTTGAGATTTTCCGTGGACTACCCCCTTTGGAAAAAGTCACTAATTTGTCAAGATTACAAACTGGTTGAAAATGATTTTTTCGGGCATCGTCGAGGCCGATTTTGCGAAACTCATCCCTTTTAAAGTCGTAGATCTTGAAGTTAGCTTTCCAACAAGTGCTCGAACTCGCCGATCGGACCAACGCGTCTCCAGTTTCATTGAAAATACCGGGCATGTGTCCGTAACTCCTGTTGTAATGAATATAGCTTTCTTTTCGGGGCTTTTTTGACATCCTGGGTGGGTGGTTTTTCGCTTCCTAGAGTTAATAGCATCACACCTTGCCTACAGCAAATGATTTTGGATTTTCATTTTTTTATGATTTTGAGATTTTCCGTGGACTACCCCCTTTGGAAAAAGTCACTAACTTGTCCAGATTACAAACTGTTGGAAAATGATTTTTTCGGGCATCGTCGAGGACGATTTTTTGAAACTCATCCCTTTTAAAGTCGTATATCTTGAAGTTAGCTTTCCAACAAGTGCTCGAACTCGCCGATATGACCAACGCGTCTCCAGTTTCATTGAAAATACCGAGCATGTGTCCGTAACTCATTTTGTAAGGAATATAGCCTACTTTTTGGGGCTTTTTTTGACACCCGGGTGGGTGGTTTTTGGTTGCATAGAGTTAATAGCATCACTCCTTGCCTAAAGCAAAGGATTTTGGATTTTCATTTTTTTATCATTTTGAGATTTTCCGTGGACTACCCCCTTTGGATAAAGTCACTAATTTGTCCAGATTACAAACTGTTGGAAAATGATTTTTTCGGGCATCGTCGAGGACGATTTTACGAAACTTATCCCATTTAAAGTCTTAGATCTTGAATTTAGCTTTCCAAAAAGTGCTCGAACTCGCCGATCGGACCAACGCGTCTTTTGTTTCATTGAAAATACCGAGTATGTGTCCGTAACTCTCGTTGTAAGGAATATAGCCTTCTTTTTGGGGCTTTTTTTACATCCCGGGTGGGTGGTTTTTCATTGCCTAGAGTTAATAGCATCACACCTTGTCTACAGCAAAGGATTTTGGATTTTCATTTTTTTATGATTTTGAGATTTTCCGTGGACTACCCCCTTTGGAAAAAGTCACTAATTTGTCCAGATTACAAACTGTTGGAAAATGATTTTTTTGGGCATCGTCGAGGCCGATTTTGTAACTCATCCCCTTTAAAGTCGTAGATCTTGAAGTTAGCTTTCCAACAAGTGCTCGAACTCGCCGATCGGACCAACGCGTCTTCTGTTTCATTGAAAATACCGAGCATGTGTCCGTAACTCCAGTTGTAAGGAATATAGCCTTCTTTTCGGGGCTTTTTTGACATCCCGGGTGGGTGGTTTTTGTTTGCCTAGAGTTAATAGCATCACACCTTGCCTACAGCAAAGGATTTTGGATTTTCATTTTTTTATGATTTTGAGATTTTCCGTGGGGTACCCCCTTTGGAAAAAGTCACTAATTTGTCCAGATTAAAAGCTGATGGAAAATGATTTTTTCGGGCATCGTCGAGGCCGATTTTGCGAAACTCATCCCTTTTAAAGTCGTAGATCTTGAAGTTATCTTTCCAACAAGTGCTCGAACTCGCCGATTGGACCAACGCGTCTCCAGTTTCATTGAAAATACCGGGCATGTGTCCGTAACTCCTGTTTTGAGGAATATAGCCTTCTTTTCGGGGCTTTTTTGACATCCCGAGTGGGTGGTTTTTGGTTGCCTAGAGTTAATAGCATCACACCTTGCCTATAGCAAAGGATTTTGGATTTTCATTTTTTATGATTTTGAGATTTTCCGTGCACTACCCTCTTTGGAAAAAATCACTAATTTGTCCAAATTACAAACTGTTGGAAAATGATTTTTTCGGGCATCGTCTAGGCCCATTTTGCAAAACTCATCCCCTTTAAAGTCGTAGATCTTGAAATTAGCTTTCCAATAAGTGCTCGAACTCGCCGATCGGACCAACGCGTCTCCAGTTTCATTGAAAATACCGGGCATATGTCCGTAACTCCTGTTGTAAGGAATATAGCCTTCTTTTCGGGGCTTTTTTGACATCCCGGGTGGGTGGTTTTTGGTTCCCTAGAGTTAATAGCATCACACCTTGCCTACAGCAAATGATTTTGGATTTTCATTTTTTTATGATTTTGAGATTTTCCGTGGACTACCCCCTTTGGAAAAAGTCACTAACTTGTCCAGATTACAAACTGTTGGAAAATGATTTTTTCGGGCATCGTCGAGGACGATTATGCGAAACTCATCCCTTTTAAAGTCGTTGATCTCTAAGTTAGCTTTCAAACAAGTGCTCGAACTCGCCGATCAGACCAACGTGTCTCCAGTTTCATTGAAAATACCGAGCATGTGTCCATAACTCATGTTGTAAGGAATATAGCCTTCTTTTCGGGGCTTTTTTGACATCCCGGGTGGGTGGTTTTTGGTTGCCTAGAGTTAATAGCATCACACCTTGCATACAGCAAAGGATTTTGGATTTTCATTTTTTTATGATTTTGAGAATTTCCGTGGACTACCCCCTTGGAAAAAGTCACTAATTTGTCCAGATTACAAACTGATGGAAAATTATTTTTTCGGGCATCGTCGAGGCCGATTTTGCGAAACTCATCCCTTTTAAAGTCGTAGATCTTGAAGTTAGCTTTCCAACAAGTGATCGAACTCGCCAATCGGACCAACGCGTCTCCAGTTTCATTGAAAATATCGGGCATGTGTCCGTAACTCCTGTTGTAAGGAATATAGCCTTCTTTTCGGGGCTTTTTTGACATCCCGGGTGGGTGGTTTTGGTTGCCTAGAGTTAATAGCATCACACCTTGCATACAGCAAAGGATTTTGGATTTTCATTTTTTTATGATTTTGAGATTTTCCGTGGACTACCCTCTTTGGAAAAAGTCACTAATGTTTCCAAATTACAAACTGTTGGAAAATGATTTTTTCGGGCATCGTCGAGGCCGATTTTGCAAAACTCATCCTCTTTAAAGATGTAGATCTTGAAGTTAGCTTTCCAACAAGTGCTCGAACTCGCTGATCGGACCAACGCGTCTCCTGTTTCATTGAAAATACCGAGCATGTGTCCGTAACTCATGTTGTAAGGAATATAGCCTTCTTTTCGGGGCTTTTTTGACATCCCGGGTGGGTGGTTTTTGGTTGCCTAGAGTTAATAGCATCACTTCTTGCCTACAGCAAAGGATTTTGGATTTTCATTTTTTTATGATTTTGAGATTTTCCGTGGACTACCCCCTTTGGAAAAAGTCACTAATTTGTCCAGATTACAAACTGTTGGAAAATGATTTTTTCGGGAATCGTCGGGGACGATTATGCGAAACTCATCCCTTTTAAAGTCGTTGATCTCTAAGTTAGCTTTCAAACAAGTGCTCGAACTCGCCGATCGGACCAACGCGTCTCCAGTTTCATTGAAAATACCGGGCATGTGTCCGTAACTCCTGTTGTAAGGAATATAGCCTTCTTTTCGGGGCTTTTTTGACATCCCGGGTGGGTGGTTATTGGTTGCCTAGCGTTAATAGCATCACTTCTTGCCTACAGCAAAGGATTTTGGATTTTCATTTTTTTATGATTTTGATATTTTCCGTGGATTACCGCCTTTGGAAAAAGTCACTAATTTGTCCAGATTACAAACTGTTGGAAAATGATTTTTACGGGCATCGTCAAGGATGATTTTGCGAAACTTATCCTATTTAAAGTCGTAGATCTTGAATTTAGATTTCCAACAAGTGCTCGAACTCGCCGATCGGACCAACACGTCTCTTGTTTCATTGAAAATACCGAGCATGTGTCCGTAACTCCTGTTGTAAGGAATATAGCCTTCTTTTCGGGGCTTTTTTGACATCCCGGGTGGGTGGTTTTTCATTGCCTAGAGTTAATAGCATCACACCTTGTCTACAGCAAAGGATTTTGGATTTTCATTTTTTTATGATTTTGAGATTTTCCGTGGACTACCCCCTTTGGAAAAAGTCACTAATTTGTCAAGATTACAAACTGGTTGAAAATGATTTTTTCGGGCATCGTTGAGGCCGATTTTGCGAAACTCATCCCTTTTAAAGTCGTAGATCTTGTAGTTAGCTTTCCAACAAGTGCTCGAACTCGCCGATCGGACCAACGCGTCTCCAGTTTCATTGAAAATACCGGGCATGTGTCCGTAACTCCTGTTGTAATGAATATAGCTTTCTTTTCGGGGCTTTTTTGACATCCTGGGTGGGTGGTTTTTCCCTTCCTAGAGTTAATAGCATCACACCTTGCCTACAGCAAATGATTTTGGATTTTCATTTTTTTATGATTTTGAGATTTTCCGTGGACTACCCCCTTTGGAAAAAGTCACTAACTTGTCCAGATTACAAACTGTTGGAAAATGATTTTTTCGGGCATCGTCGAGGACGATTTTTTGAAACTCATCCCTTTTAAAGTCGTATATCTTGAAGTTAGCTTTCCAACAAGTGCTCGAACTCGCCGATATGACCAACGCGTCTCCAGTTTCATTGAAAATACCGAGCATGTGTCCGTAACTCATGTTGTAAGGAATATAGCCTTCTTTTCGGGGCTTTTTTGACATCCCGGGTGGGTGGTTTTTGGTTGCCTAGAGTTAATAGCATCACTTCTTGCCTACAGCAAAGGATTTTGGATTTTCATTTTTTTATGATTTTGAGATTTTCCGTGGACTACCCCCTTTGGAAAAAGTCACTAATTTGTCCAGATTACAAACTGTTGGAAAATGATTTTTTCGGGCATCGTCGAGGACGATTTTACGAAACTTATCCCATTTAAAGTCTTAGATCTTGAATTTAGCTTTCCAAAAAGTGCTCGAACTCGCCGATCGGACCAACGCGTCTCTTGTTTCATTGAAAATACCGAGTATGTGTTCGTAACTCCCGTTGTAAGGAATATAGCCTTCTTTTTGGGGCTTTTTTTACATCCCGGGTGGGTGGTTTTTCATTGCCTAGAGTTAATAGCATCACACCTTGTCTACAGCAAAGGATTTTGGATTTTCATTTTTTTATGATTTTGAGATTTTCCGTGGACTACCCTCTTTGGAAAAAGTCACTAATTTGTCCAGATTACAAACTGTTGGAAAATGATTTTTTTGGGCATCGTCGAGGCCAATTTTGCGAAACTCATCCCTTTTAAAGTCGTAGATCTTTAAGTTAGCTTTCCAACAAGTGCTCGAACTCGCCGATCGGACAAACGCGTCTCCTGTTTCATTGAAAATACCGAGCATGTGTCCGTAACTCCAGTTGTAAGGAATATAGCCTCCTTTTCGGGGCTTTTTTGACATCCCGGTATTTTTGGCATAACGAGAGTTGTGTTGGTCCGATCGAGGAATTGGAGCACTCTTTAGAAAGCTAACTTCAAGAGCTATGACTTTATTAGGGATGTTTTTTGAGAAATCCTCCTCGAAAATGGCCAAAAAAACCATTTTTCCTAGGTCTGAAATATGTACAAATTTTGGACTTTTTCAAAGGGGGTAGTCCACGAAAATATCTCAAAATCATAAAAAATGAAAATCCAAAATCCTCTGCACTAGGTAAGGTGTGATGTTATTCAGGCAAAACGTGCACAAAGCGCCCACCTGGGATGTTCAAATAGCCCCGGAATTACAGTAATATGCCTTACAAAAGGAGTTACGGACACACGCTTTGTATTTTTGGCATAACAAGAGTTGTGCTGGTCCAATCGAGGCATTCGAGCACTATTTAGAAGGATAATTTCAAGAGCTACGACGTTACTATGGATTTTTTTTGAGCAATTCTCCTCGAAAATAGCCAAAAAAAAAAACATTTTTCCTAGGTCTAAAATCTGGACAATTTTGGACTTTTTCCAAAGGGGGTAGTCCACGAAAAAATCTCAAAATCATAAAAAATGAAAATCCAAAATCCAAAATCCTTTGCACTAGGCAAGGTGTGATTCTATTCAGGTTATATGTGCACAAAACGCCCACCTGGGATGTCCAAAGAGCCCCGGAATTACAGTAATGTTTCTTACGAAAGGAGTAACGGACACACGTTCGGTATTTTTGGCATAACGAGAGTTGCATTGGTTCGATCGAGGAATTTAAGCACTCTTTAGAAATCTAACTTCAAGAGCTAAAAATTTAATAAGGATGTTTTCAGAGAAATCCTCCTCGAAAATGGAAAAAAAAATCATTTTTTCCTAGGTCTGAAATCTGGACAAATTATGGACTTTTTCCAAAAGGGGTAATCCACGATAAAATCTCAAAATCATCAAAAATGAAAATCTAAAATCCTTTGCACATGGAAAGATGTGATGCTTTTAAAGCTATACGTGTAAAAAACGCCAACCCGGGATGTCCAAATAGCATCGAAATTACAGTAATGTTCCTTACAAAAGGTGTTACGGACACAGGCTCGGTATTTTTGGCATAACAAGAGTTGTGTTGGTCTGATCGGGGCATTTAAGAAATCTTTAAAAAGTTAACTTCAAGAGCTACGACTTTATTATGGATGTTTTCTAAAACATCCTCCTCAAAAATGGCCAAAAAAATTATTTTTCCTAGGTCTGAAATCTGGATGAATTTCTGTCTTTTTACAAAGGAGGTCGTCCACGAAAAAATCTCAAAATCATAAAATGTGAAAGTCCACAATCCATTGCACAAGGCAAGGTATGATGCTATTCAGGCTATACGTGCACAAAACGCCAACCCGGGATGTCCAAATAGCCCCGAAATTACACTAATGTGCCTTACAAAAGGTGTTAAAGACACACGCTTGGTATTTTTTGCATAACGAGAGTTGCGTTGGTCCGATCGGGTTATTTAAGCACTCTTTAGAAAGCTAGCTTCAAGAGTTACGACTTTATTACGGATGTTTTCTAAGAAATCCTCCTCAAAGATGGCCAAAAAAATCATTTTTTTAGGTCTGAAATCTGGACAAATTTTTAAATTTTTCCAAAAAGGGTAGTCCACAAAAAATCTCAAAATCATAAAAAATGAAAATCCAAAATCCTTTGCACTAGACAAGGTGTGATGCTATTCAGGTTATATGTGCACAAAACGCCCACCTGGGATGTCTAAACAGCCCTGGAATTACAGTAATGTGCCTTACGAAAGGAGTAACGGACACACGATCGGTATTTTTAGCATAACGAGAGTTGCATTGGTTCGATCCAGTAATTTACGCACTCTTTAGAAAGCTAACTTCAAGAGCTAAAAATTTACTACGGATGTTTTCATAGAAATCCTCCTCGAAAATGGCCAAAAAAATCATTTTTCCTTGGTTTGAAATCTGGACAAATTATGGACTTTTTCCAAAAGGGGTAGTCCACGAAAAAATCTCAAAATCATCAAAAATGAAAATCTAAAATCCTTTGCACACGTAAAGATGTGATGCTTTTAAAGCTATACGTGTAAAAAACGCCAACCCAAGATGTCCAAATAGCATCGAAAGGAGTTAAGGACACACGCTCGGTATTTTTGGCATAACGAGAGTTGCGTTTGTTCGATCGGGGCATTTGAGCACTCTTTCAAAAGCTAACTTCAAGTGCTACGTCTGAAATCCTCCTCAAAAATGGCCAAAAAAATCATTTTTCCTAAGTCTGAAATCTGGACAAATTTTGGACTTTTTCCAAAGGGGGTAGTCCACGAAAAAAATCTCAAAATCATAAAAAATGAAAATCCAAAATCCTTTGCACTAGGCATGGTGTGATGCTATTCAGGCTATACATGCACAAAACGCCCACTCGGAATGTCCAAATAGCTCCCGAATTACAGTAATGTGCCTTACAACAGAAGTTACGGACACACACTCGGTATTTTTGGCATAACGAGAGTTGCGATGGTCCGATCGGTGCATTTGAGCACTCTTTAGAAAGCTAACGTAAAGAGTTCCGGAGGTTTTCTGAGAAATCCTCCTCGACAATGGCCAAAAAAATCATTTTTCCTAAGTCTGAAATCTGGACAAATTTTTGACTTTTTCCAAAGGGTTCCACGAAAAAATCTCAAAATCATAAAAAAATGAAAATCTAAAATCATTTGCACTAGGCAAGGTGTGATGCTATTCAGGCTATACGTGCACAAAACGCCCACGCAGGATGTCCAAATAGCCCCGAAATTACAGTATTGTTCCGTACAAAAGGAGTTACAGAAACACCCTAGGTATTTTTGGCATTACAAGAGTTGCGTTGGTCCGATCGGGGCATTTAAGCACTCTTTAGAAAGATAACTTCAAGAGCTACGGCTTTACGGAGGATTTTTCTGAGAAATCCTCCTCAAAAATGGACAAAAAAATCATTATTCCTAGGTCTAAAATCTGGACAAATTTTGGACTTTATCCAAAGGGGGTTGTCCACGAAAAAAATCTCAAAATTATAAAAAAATGAAAATTCATAATCCTTTGCACTAGGCAAGGTGTGATGCTATTCAGGCTATACGTGCACAAAACAACCACCCGGGATGTCCAAATAGTCGTGGAATTAAAGTAATGTTTCTTACAACAGGAGTTACGGACACACGCTCGGTATTTTTGGAATAACGAGAGTTGCGTTGGTCCGATCGGGGCATTTAAGCACTCTTTAGAAAGCTAACTTCTAGAGTTACCACTTTACAAAGTATATGTTTTGAGAAATCCTCCTTGAAAATGGCCAAAAAAATCATTTTTCCTTCGTCTAAAATCTGGACAAATTTTGGACTTTTTCCAAAGGGGTAGTCCACGAAAAAAATCTAAAAATCATAAAAAATGAAAATCCAAAATCATTTGCACTAGGCAAGGTATGATGCTATTAAGGCTATACGTGCACAAAAGGACCACCCGGGATGTCCAAATAACCCCGGAATTACAATAATGAGCCTTGCAACGGGAGTTACGGACACACGCTCGGTATTTTTGGCATAACGAGAGTTGCGTTGGTCCGATCAGAGCATTTGAGCACTCTTTAGAAAGCTACCTTCAAGAGCTACGAATTTACTCAGGATCTTTTATGAGAAATCCTCCTCGAAAATGGCCAAAAAAATCATTTTTTCTAGGTCTTAAATCTAGACAAATTTTGGATTTTTCCCAAAGGGGTAGTCCACGAAAAAATCTCAAAATCATAAAAAATGAAAATCCAATATCCTTTGCACTAGGCAAGGTATGATGCTATTCAGGCTATAAGTGCACAAAACGACCACCCGGGATGTCCAAATAGCCCCTGAATTACAATAATGAGCCTTGCAGCGGGAGTTACGGACACACACTCGGTATTTTTGGCATAACGAGAGTTGCGTTGGTCCGATCAAAGCATTTGAGCACTCTTTAGAAAGCTATCTTCAAGAGCTACGAATTTACTCAGGATCTTTTATGAGAAATCCTCCTCAAAAATGGCCAAAAAAATCATTTTTCCTAGGTCTTAAATCTGGACAAATTTTGGATTTTTTCCAAAGGGGGTAGTCCACGAAAAAATCTCAAAATTATAAAAAAATGAAAATTCAAAATCCTTTGCACTAGGCAAGGTGTAATGCTATTCAGGCTATACTTGCACAAAACGACCACCTGGGATGTCCAAATAGCCGCGGAATTACAGTAATGAGTCTTGCAATAGGAGTTACAGACACAAGCTCGGTAATTTTGGCATAACGAGAGTTGCGTTGGTCCGTTCGGGGCATTTGAGCACTCTTTAGAATGATACCTTCAAGAGCTACGAATTTACCTGGGATGTTTTATGAGAAATCCTCCTCGGAAATGGCCAAACAAATCATTTTTCCTAGGTCTTAAATCTGGACGAATTTTGGAATTTTTCCAAATGTACCTTCCACGAAAAAATCTCAAAATCATAAAAAATGAAAATCCAAAATCCTTTGCACTAGGCAAGGTGTGATGCTATTCAAGCTATACGTGCAAAAAACGCCCACCCGGGAAGTCCAAATAGCCCCGGAATTACACTAATGTGCCTTACAACAGGAGTTACGGACACACGCTCGATATTTTTGGCATATCAAGAGTTGCGTTATTCCGATCGGGGCATTTAAGCACTCTTTATAAAGCTAATTTCAAGATATACGACTTTTTTAAGGATGTTTTCTGAGAAATCCTCCTCGAAAATGGCCAAGAAATCATTTTTCCTAGGTGTGAAATCTGGACAAATTTTGGACTTTTTCCAAAGGGTGTAGTCCACGAAAAAATCTGGAAATTACAGTAATGTGCCTCACAATACGAGTTACGGACACGTGCTCGGTATTTATGGCAAAACGAGAGTTGCGTTGGTCCAATCGGGGCATTTGAGCACTTTTTAGAAAGCTAACTTCAAGAGATACGACTTTACTGAGGGTGTTTCCTGTGAAATCCTCCTCTAAAATGGCCAACTACAAATTTGGCCAACTACAAATTTACTTAGGACATCTTTTTAGAAATCCTCATCAGAGATGGCCGAAAAATCATTTTTCTTTCACTTTTGAATCTGGACAAATTTTAGAGTTTTTCCAAATGGATAATTCCACGAAAAAAATCTCAGAATCTCAAAAAAATAAAAATCCAAAATCCTTTTCTATTGGCACGGTGTGATGATATTCAGGCAATACGTACACAAAACACCCACCCAACATGTCAAAATAGCCCCGGAACGAGGGTAATTTACCTTAGAATAGAATTTTCGGACACATGCTCAGTATTTTTGGCAAAACGAGAGAGTCATTGGTCTGATCGGGGTATTTAAGCACTCGTTGGAAAGTTATCTTCAAGAAATTCGACTTTACAGAGGACATCTTTTGAGAAATCCTCATCGAAGATGGCCAAAAAATCATTTTCCATCACTTTAGAATCTGGACAAATTTTAGAGTTTTTCCAAAAGGGTTATTTTGAAAAATATCGAAAAAATCTCCAAATCTCAAAAAAATGAAAATTCGAAATCCTTTTTTATAGGCAAGAGTTGATGCTATTCAATCAATACATCTACACAACACCAACCCGACATGCCACAATCGCCCCGGAACGAGGAAAATGTTCCTTATATTAGGGCTTGTGGACATATGCTCGGTATTTTAGGCGAAACGAGAGATTCGTTGGTCTGATCCGGGCATTTTGGCACTCGTTAGAAAATTTACTTCAAGCTCTAAGATTTATTGAAGAGGTCTTTTTAGAAATCCTTGTCCAAGATGGCCAAAAAATCATTTTTCCATCACTTTGGATTTTGGAGAAATTTTAGAGTTTTTCTAAAGGGGTTAGTCCACAAAAAAATCTCAAAATCTCAAAACATGAAAATTCAAAATCCTTTTCTATAGGCAATGTTCTGATGCTATACAGGCATTACGTCCACAAAACACCCACCCGAGACATCAAAATAGCCCTAGATTGAGGGTAATGTGGCTTACAATAGGAATTATAAATACATGCTCGGTATTTTCGGTGAAAAGAGAGATTCGTTGGTCCGATCAGGGCATTTGAGCACTCATTGGAAATTTAATTACTACAAGAGCTACGACTTTACTGAGGATGTCACCTGAGAAATCCCCATCGAAGAGGGCCAAAAAAAATCATTTTTCTACCACTTTGAAACCTCGGCAAATTTTACAGTTTTTCTAAAAGGGTTACTCCACAAAAATACCTCAAAATCTCAAAAAAATAAAAATCTAAAATCCTTTTTTATAGGCAAGGTGTGATGCTATTCAGACAATACGTCCACAAAACACCCACCCAAGATGTCAAAATAGCCCCGGAAAGAGGGTAATGTGCCTTACAATAGGACTTACGGACACATGCTCGGTATTCTTGGCGAAACGAGAGACTTGGTTGTCCGATCGGGGCATTTTAGTACTTGATGGAAAGCTAACTACAAGAGCTACCACTTTGCTGAGGATGTCATATGAGAAATCCTCCTTGACGATGGCCAAAATAATAATTTTTCAATCACTATGGAGTCTTGACAAATTTTAGAGTTTTTCCAAATGGATTAGTTTATGAAAAAAATCTCAAAATCTCAAAAAAATGAAAATCAAAAATCGTTTTCTATAGGCAAGGTGTGTCGCTATTCAGGCAATACGTCCATAAAACAGCCACCCGATATGCCAAAATAGCTCCGGAATGAGGGAAATGTGCCTTACAATAGGACCTACGGACACATGGTCGGTATTTTTTGTGAAACGAGAGATTCGTTCGTCTGATTGACGGTATTGTTCAATTTTTGGAAAGATAACTTTAAGTGCTAGGATTTTACCGAAGATGTCTTCTGAGAAATCCTTTTTGAAGATGGCCCAAAAAATTATTTTTTAACCACAACAAAATTTAGAGTTTTTCCAAAGGGGTTAGTCCACGAAAAAATCTCAAAATCTCAAAAAAAAATCCAAAATCCTTTTCTATAGGCATGGTATGATGCTATTTAGGCAATACATGCACAAAACAACCAACCAAGATGTCAAAATTGCCCTGCAATGAGCGTAATGTGCCTTATAATAGGACTTACGGTCACATGCTTTGTATTTTTGAGAGATTCGTTGGTCTGATTGGGGTATTTGACCGCTCGTTGGAAAGCTAACTTTAACAGCTACCACTTTATTGAGGACATCTCCTGAGAAATCCTCCTCAATGATGGCCAAAAAATTATTATTCTATCACTTTGGAATCTGGGCAAATTTTAAAGTTTTTCCAAAGGGGTTGGTCCACGAAAAAACCTCAAAATCTCAAAAAAATCCAAAATCTTTTCCTATAGGCAAGTTGTGATTCTATTCAGGTAATATGTTCACAACACACTCACTCGAGATGTCAAAATAGCCCCAGAATGAGGGTAATGTTCCTTACAATAGGACTTACGGACACATGCTCGGTATTTTTGACAAAACGAGAGATTCGTTGGTCCGATCGGGGCATTTGAGCACTCGTTGTAGAGCTAACTTCAAGAGCTTCACTTTATTGAGGACGTCTTTTGAGAAATCCACCTCGAAGGTGGCCAAAAAAATCATTTGTCCATCACTTTGGAATCTGGACATATTTTAGTGTTTTTCCAAAGGTAATCTAGAGTGAATTATGTAACTTTTAAGAAGCATGAAGATGGGTGGTGGTTTTGATTAGGGATGCGCAATATTCTATAATTTAACCAAATTTTACAGTCTTCGATTGGATCAGAAGTATTACGTTCAGCTCTTTGTTCCAGAAAAGAAAATTCGGGTTCTGGTCTAAGAGCATGAGCAACCATGGGTTTTACTTACCTTAAGGTTGCTAAAAGGTAAGCTCATGGTTGTGGGGTTTACCTTAAGGTAAGGGGTGGGAAGGGGTTACCTTGGTAGAGAGAGGTAACCTCTTTCCCTTTCTAATTTTATTTTCCTTTTTTTAATGATAAAGTAGGATCTTCTCTTTTCCATTTAGATTTATTAATTGTAATAGTGTTTAAAATGAAATAAAAATATATTTATATTTCATTATTTTTTAAAATAAAATATCCCATTGGTTTCATTTTATTTTTTTCTATAATTTGAGTCCAATTTTACCCTATATTTATCTCATCTTGATCTATTGTAGTTGCACCTATTTTCTTAACTATGGATCATAATAATCCAAATACTCCACCCATTCCAAATATGTCTTTTGATCCAAATCTTCTCAAAAATCCTCAATTTCAAGTGATGTTATAAACGCTTAACAATCCTCCAACACCCGAATATCCAAATTATACCCCACATAATCCTACCAATGTGTATAATCCTCATATGAATTTGAAGAATGATTTGGTTGAGCACTTGTGGAACCAATTCCAAAGCTATGATTCGAATTTATAGGTAGTTCGATTAGTATTTACGTATGTTATAATGTTTCTAACTTTTTTTTATTTTAATCTAGATGTAATAAAATATATTTATATTAACTACTTGCTATTTTTATTTATTTATAAAATTATAAATAAAAATAATTCACAATAATATATGATGATACACATGTAATAAAGGGAAAGATATATAAAGGAAAAGAAAAGGTGAAAATAAATTTGAAAAGAGGTAAAAAAGGTTTCCCATGGTTGTAAAGAAAACCTTTTAGAAAGAGGTAGAAAAAGTGAAAATTATTTTAAACAAAAAAATAAATGAGTTGTAAAGTTGTGATAGGAAGATGAGAAAAAAAAGGGGAAAGAGGTTACCCATGATTGCGGAGGGTCTAAGACCGAGAACAGAATGTTACGGCCCAGACCACAATGTGTCTAAATTTTTAAAATAAAATAAAATTAATAAGGTTTTTTTTATTTAATTGCTTTATTTATGTGTCTTGCTCAGTGAACAACCAATTCTCTGCTTCTCTATTAAACTTCTTTTATACAGATTATTTTGTGAGTTGGATGGAACTTGTATTTTGTAAGATAAAAACATTTTTTTATATTGAAGTTACATTGTTGTACTTGATTATGATTTTGTTTACTAAGTTGAAACCTTTCTTTTTTGGCAAATAAGTTTTTTGCGAACCAGTCTGTGGCCCTAACTTAGAACAATAATTTATTGTCTGGTCCACGGTCCATATTTTCGAAAATTTTAATCCACCGATCTTGCATAGGACCTAAGGCTATGTTTTTTTTTTTTGGGGGGGGGGGGGGGGTTAGTAGGTTAAAAAAAAGTAACATATCAAACTAGTGTTTAGCGAGAGCTTTGTGATAGGGGGGGGGGGGGGGTTAGTATGTTTTCCATGAAACGGCACCTTGGAGAGCCAAGATTAAGGAGGTTATCATTTGGGGGTGCTGAAATTTTTTTTCCAATTTGCCCTTCTCTTCATATCCACATCACTCCTCCTGTCTTTCGTTCTTCTATCGCCCTCTTTTCTCCGTTCGTAAATGGCCACGGCGGAGCTACCGACATTACAGATGTTGTTGCCATCACCATCCTACAACCAATTCGAATCTAAATTCTACAAAAACTTCCACTTCATCAAGGCCTACGAATCCCCCCTCTCCCTCAACAATTTCTTCGCCTCCTCCCCTATCGTCGTTGCCGCCACCGCTATCGGTTATCCTCTCCACCGCTGTCAGCCCTACCATCACCCCGACATCCTCCACCACCTCCCAGCCCTCGTTGCATTGTCACCACCTCTGTTGGTGTCAACCACATCAACCTCGCTGAGTAACGTCGTTGCGGCATCTCCGTCGCCTCCGCCGGTGATGTCTTCTCCTATGTCGCTATAGATATTGCAATCAGTCTGCTAATCGAATTCTTGCGCAAAATATTCCTTGAAGACCTCAATATATGCACCGAAGTTGAAATCCCCAATTTGTTTTTCTATGCTTTTGTTCTTAATTGGACTTAGGGTTTTTATGCTTCTTGGGTTTTTCATGATAAATTGAGAAATTAGAACTTCTGTAATTTGGATTTGTGCACTCCATTGCAAGATTCCAATTACCAGCTTCAAGTTGAAACGCATTACCGTAAAAAGAGCGGTAGTCTACTAGTCTGGTAGACAAGGGCATTTATGCATTTTGGAATTTTCCACCACAATAACCACTTATAAACTTACTAACTACCAAAGCATTTATGCATTTTGGAATTTTCCACCACAATAACCACTTATAAACTTTATAACTACCAAACATTATTCAGATTTTTTACGAATGTTATTTTTTAAAAAAAATCTCCACCTTGGTAAATAAAGAGCGGTCATCCGGGGTTTGAACTAGGGACTTTGGATACTACTTCACAAATCCTTTCCAGTTGAACCATTCCGGAACTTTATTCGTTGTGAATAGTGTGACATGACATTTTATTTCAGATAGCGGCAAATTTGGTTGAGGAAGGCCACACAATGATCATAATCAATAATACATGGATCAAAATACCCTTTTGGGACCTTGTTGCAAGTTACAACCTAAATCAATATCCTTGTCAAAAGAGGAACTTTATTCCCCCCAAAATACAAACAGATAATGGACAAATCCAATACATTGTGGGAAAATTGTAGATCACCTATAATCGCAACTTGCAACAAATTTTCGAGGGCAGATAATCAGTGTTCAGATAGATATATAGATAGATTGATAGAGATTCCTCACAAAATCTATTCAGGTCCCGTCTTCGTCTTGGCTTCTACTGTGCTAAGCATGTGAACCCCAACCCTTCACTGCAACTGCAAGATGCAGCAAATGCAGGCATTAGAAACTCACATGGCAAGTACTATAGAGATGTAGAGCATGGCGAGCTTGGAGGGACAGCAGTGGCCTAGACCAGTCATATCAGGCTTTAGGCTTTGAAACTAAACCCGCCTCGACTCTCTTGATTTCGAAAATAAGCATCCTCCACATCTTGAGGACAAACATTTCCGCTTCCTCGTCCAAGATGGACTGCAGCTGATCCAGCATTTGTGATGCTTTGATGTGATCCTGGATACTCGACACTATGTAGTCCACTAATGTGGCTTCTTCTTCTCCTAAAAATTCGGTGATCTTCTTCACTATCCACGGTCTAATTCTTTCATGTAGTCCATGCTGCAAAAGAGTGCCAACCACATGTAAGAAAAACAGTTGATAAGGTACTGATGAGCAAAAAGGATACAGGTAAAATCAGCATAATTACCAAGTATAGTCAACTACATAATCAAAATGTGTTTCATTGCTCACCTTGTCATATACTGCCCAGTTGATGTCATATGCGAACAGCTCCTCTTTAGTTTTTGGGATCATGTCAATTAATTGCTTTGCATCTACAACATTTTTGTTTTCAGAACTCTTAGATTTATCCAGGGGTTTCTCACGGCTCTCCTCTCTGAGGCGACTAGTTTCATGATCCTTCTGGTCCCGATCACGATGGCTGGACTTGTCATGACTACGGCGGCTTCTATCTCTTTCTGCATCTGATCTCTCATCTTTAGAACCCAAGGTAGTACGCTTAGCAACATCTGCAGCTGAAGCCATATTTG
The DNA here is from genome assembly GCA_963922045.1 of Persicaria maculosa. Classification (NCBI taxonomy): domain Eukaryota; kingdom Viridiplantae; phylum Streptophyta; class Magnoliopsida; order Caryophyllales; family Polygonaceae; genus Persicaria; species Persicaria maculosa. Next base: position 54,772,711 of record OY998270.1, read on the forward strand.
GAGGAGTCGTACCAGGAGCACTAGGCAGGGTAGCCTGAAGTTCCTCAGCTGAATAATCAATAGGGACCAGGGGCCTCATTTTCTTATCCTTGTGCGAATCATCGTCATCCTCCTCTTTGAATACAGATAGAACAGCAGTTCGCTTCCCCAACCCTGAAAGACCAAATCCCAGCTTTTTAGCAGGAGCGTTCCCACTGGGCCTTAAATCCGATTCAGAACCTAATGTCATAGCTGATTCGTCATTGGAACCGTTTTCTAAAACACCTCCACCTGCCAAATCAAAGCAACATATCAGCAACAATGAAACAGAAAGGAGAAACCAGAAGCCTTTTTAAGCGAAATATTAATTTGATTGGTTACCATTGTCATTTGTAACAGCCGAATAATTGTCAAAAATCTGCTCAGGACCTTTTTCTCCAATCTCACTCGAATCTGTTTCAGGCGACGTAACTTTCTCCTTTCCATTAGCTACTGGAGCAGATGAAAGCAGCAAAGCCTCTCTCTGTAGCTGTTTCTGCTGTTCTTCTTCCTCTTCGGCTTTCTTCTTAGCCTCAGCAATTTCTTCCTCTTCTTTCAATCTGTCTGCGAAATCCTCTTCCCTTTCTCTTTGCCTCTTCCTCCTCTTGCCCTCTACATCACTCCTGCGCCTTCGCCTTCTAGAATCATCGTCACTTTCATCCTCTTGGTCTTGGACCAGCCTTCTTCGTTCACGTTCTTTCTCTTTCTCCCTTTCTTTCTCATACTTCCGCCTGTACTCTCTCTCTTTTTCTTTAGCCTCCCATTCCTTTACTCTCTCCTTGTACAATCGTTCAGCTTGTTGAATCTCCAACTCTCTATCTCTCTCCCTCCTTGCCCTCTCTCGTTCTCTTTCTCTCTCAATTCTTTCAAGTTCGCGTTCCTTCTCTCGTTTTAGGTCTCTGTCTCGGTCCCTTTCTCTACCTCTTCCGTCATACCTCCTACCCCGATCAGGCGATTCTGTTCCAGCTCCAGCAGTAGTTTTGGTTTCACTTGTCATATCATCATCATTTTTGTCATCTGCCAAGAAGATTTAAAATAAAGTATATAGAAAAGAAGTTAGAAGAGATATAATCACCTTATAAAATCAGCATGTGCGAATCACAGCTCGAACGCTAACCTTTTTTAACATCAGCATCAGAATCCTTTTCGCCTGACTTTGCAGGTCCTTCAGAGTTTGAGGTAGTAGTGACATCAATTCTTTGTGGTGGTGGGGGTGGTGGAGGAAGAGGTCGGCTTTTAAACCTTTCCTCGATGGTACTTGTAATCTTTTCCGTAGCTTCACGATCAGCTTCATGGTCCTCATCAGAAACAAGCCCAAAGGTGGACATATCATTCTCTTTGCTTCCAGATTCATTTTTGTCCTGTGATTCCTCCACAGAAGGTTTTGGCTGACCATTATCTCCATCACCATCTCCCTTTTCAACCTTTGCAACGTCTTCTTCGTTCGTTTCTTTCTCCTCCAGTTCTTTATGTTTTGAATTTTCCTTTTTCTTTTCTACATAGCGCTCCAAATAGTCTTTTGTTGCTTGGTCAACATTCAGCTAAAGAGATACACCAACAAGAATGATAAGACAGCCCAAAAAAGAAAAAACTCACTAAAATATAAAGGGAACCAATGTTGGGGAAAAAAATTGGGCAAGTATGCATACAAAAGAGCCATCAAAAGCATACTTTCATCACAGGGTCATTAGAGATCATTTAGGCATTTACAACATCAATCATTCCATAACTCAATGTTGTGAATGTGAAGCACATTCCAGTCCATCAAAATAAATCAAAATCAAAAGGCATAGAGAGGAAACATACCACCAGTTCCTGACCATCAATGTTGAGTTTTCTTAGCAAACGGAGTGAACGAAGAACTCCTTCTGCTGATTCAAATTCACACAATCCAAAGGCTTTTGGAGTTCCATTTGAAGGATCTTGAGGACGCTTCCAACTCTTGACAGGTCCACAAAACTGAAAAAAAAATGAAAAAGAAGAAAAAACACTTAAAAGAGCCCAAATGGTTACATAATCTAGGAGCATGATCCTAATAGACAGCACAGAAAGAGAACAGTAAACATCACTAAAATGGAGGGCAAACTTTACCTGAAGGAGAGAGAGCATAAATTCATTTTCCACTGTTGATGATATTTTTCCAACATAGACTGTGGTTTGTGGCTTCTCAACTGGAGCAACAACTGGTACAACAGGTGGTCTAACAATGCTGGTAATAAGTGGAGGGCGGATGCCTAGCATTGGAGGCCTCGAAATTAGAGGAACTCCAACTGTACCTGGTGGCCGTAAAGGAAATGCAGGGCGAACTATGGACTGGTAGGGATAACGAGGAACCCCTGCACAATCATTGGAAAAACATCTAGCAGATGCATTAGTGTACAATCATCCCCAAGATAACAAACAAGAGAATTGAATACAATAATACCAATGATCAAGTATAAATAGGCACAAATGGCGACAGGAATTTAAACTCTTTTACCACATAAAACAGGAAGAACATATAGACGGCAGCATTTCAACAACACCAGCTGAACAAACAACCTGAAGGACAGAGAAGCAGACAGTGTACAATCCATAAACAAGCAAGACATTAAGCAGGCTTACCTAGCACACCCAGTGGATGTATAGCAGTCCTCCATAATTAGCCCCATGTCCCAATAAAGAAATTTTGCAAACAAGTAGAGTGAGAATCACTGCTTTTGTTTGACCAAGTACTCGATCATCAAAGAACTGTACTTTATCTCATGGGATTTATCGTTTAACCAATTAAAAACCCGTATGGACAAGGAATGGAAGGCAATGAAGAGGGTGAAACAAAAGAAATGTTTGAATATAATAATACCTCGCTCTACAAGGGCACCAAGATATCGGTTGCTCAGGTGATATGCTCCCGTCAAATCAAGAACTCATGATGGAAATAAGTCCTTATACTACAACAAACTGCCTACTAGATGAACATGCCAGAACCATCCATTATATCATACGGCGCGCATAAAAATTCTTCAGATTGTCAAATATTGTTAAACCTTGACTAGATATATTTAAACTTTTACGTATCTTGTTGAATTTAGAAAATAACACAAAAAATTGATGAAGCTAAGCAAATAAGCATACCAAAAAGGGAGTTGTAGAAATAACCTCTACAGAACTGCAATATGAAGCCTTCTGACCACCATATTCAATAAAGACACTGTAGGAGAAAACATCCCATCATTCTTTCTCTCAACTAAACTCTTCTAGACTAAATGAAGGCATTATCCTTTGCCCTAACCCTAACACTGTCATATCATTCAAGTGATCCATCTCGATTAGCTTTGATTAACAAAACATAATTAGCAAAGGCACAATTCACTCAAGAATCAAGTCCAAGTATCATTGCTCACTGAACACCAATTCAACAGTGACATTCATGCAATTCACAATAATAGTTAAAGCACACATGCTCATTAACTTGAATCTGAATAATTGCTCCTAAATACATCTAAGCAAAATTTAAACCGATCATGGAGAGGAAACAATAGCGAATCAAAGAGTAGCGAGATATATAGAAACGGCGACCCACCTGGGGGAGGAATAGTGCCCTGAGGGACACCAGGGGGCATGTAACCATTCGGCATGGCCATGTACGGAGGGCGGAGAAGCGGGTTCGGCGGCTGCCCCGGAAGAGGGGACTGGTACATACCTCCGGGAACCATAGGAGGAGGCGCCCCAATCCCCGGCGCAGAACTCACCCCTGGAGGCGGAACTCCGGGCCCCTGCGGCTGATAGCCAGGCAAATTAGGGTTAGACAGAACGGGAGTGAACTGCGGGGTCGAGATCGGAGCAGGAGCGCCGGCGGGGCGGAACGAGGGCACAGCAGGCGGCGGGAAGATGGCTCCAGAGGATCCAATTGGAGGATGCGGGGCGTATGGGTTGACGGGAGACGGATTGGGGAGAGGAAAGGCGGGGGGAGCGGAATTAGGGTTAGCGGTTAGGGACGGAGTTGGAGTTGACGAGGGTTGTTGGGGAGGAGCCGAATTGGTTTGGGGTTCGGGGTTGGGAGGTTGGGAATTAGGGTTTGGGGGGTGAGGTGGTTGGGGTTTGGCGTCATGAGCTGGTGGAGGAGTGGAGGTTTCCGCCATGGATGGGAGCTTGGAGGGGAGGGATGCGGACGTTGGCTTTCGATGGGAGGTGTTGGACGCTATTGCGTCTTGTCTTCGTTCACGTAATAAAACAAAAGATTGCTAATATGCCCGACCCGAATGTCCGCTACCCGTGTTTTCTTTCCTCCTTTCCTTCTGGGCTTTCTTTTATAGTAATGTGTTTGGATTGCATCTATCTATCTCTAATCTCTATATGTATCTCTATCTCTAACCAATTTATTAAAAAAAACTCTAAAATAAATAAACAAATATCAAATTTTCAAAATATTTTTAGATCAACCTCTAATAGTATCTCTATTTTAAATATTTTTATGCTTTAAATATTATTAATTTTATCTATTTAGAAAAATATGTGTATTTTCTTCCTAATTCTCCAATTTTCTATGATTGAATGGTATTGAGTCTTACACTTGCATTTAGACCATCTTATAATTTCTTCATAATTTCTATATTATAGAAAAATAAAATCTAATATACCAAGTAATTTTCTCCTATTTTATCACCCGATCAATTAAGAAATTTCCTTCACCCGACCATCATCATCAACCACAATTTCATGTAAATGTCTAATTCACTGGTTATTGGGTGGATCGGGTGAAATATATGGGTGAGAAATCAATAGTATAATACTAAAGGAGAAGTCGTCTATGACATGTGGCGGCTTCTCATTTAATATAGGATTGTTGGTTAACCGATTAAATATTTTTTAATATTTAAATAAATTATTATTATTATTATTATTTGATTAGGTAAGAATTCGAGTTCAGGTATACATGAAACTCAATGGCCGAACAAGTCGGCAGACGGAAGCCGTCAATACAAGTAAACACGATAACACAAATCAACAAAGAAGAAAGAAAGACCCAAGTAGCCCATACAAGACGTCAGCCAACACAAAAGTCGATGGAGATCAAGACGCGCCACGAGTAATTAATTATTTTCTTTTTCTAAATCTTAACCGATTAATTTTCTTTTTAAATTACTTTTTTCTATAAAAACATATAATCTTTTCTTCTTTTGTAGTTTTGATTCATGGGATAATATATAAATAACGATTAGATCCATTTAATAAATTACTTTGTTATAATTTAATTATATATTTACTTTTTTTATTATATATTTACTTTAATCAATTATTCTCATTTAAATTATAACAATGAAGGTTATATATGTGTGTGTAGTATAATCTATAGGTAATAATAAGTCAGGTAATAAATTACTTTATTACATTTATGAATATTAGTTCATTTTAGTTTAGTTGTGAAAGATAATAGATTTTCGAATTTATAATATATTGTTGAATTAATGAAACTATAGTAAAGAAAAATCATTAGTTGAACGAGTGTTAATATGAAATTTATTTAAATTTTAAAAGGAATTTAGATAAAGTGTTAAGAATCCTTGATAATTGTATTTTAACTTATATAAATGTTTTACATATGTATGAAACTATTATATAAAAAGCATCCGCACAACTGTGCCGGTACTAATCTAGTTTCTTGTAAATGTCCACCACAATTTTCAAAATGAAAATAAAACTAAAAAAATTAAAAAAAAATTAATATATTAAATTTAAAATACTCATCAACTTACACAAACACAAAAATTCAAACTATCAATTCAGGTTACATATAATAAATAAGATGCGTAAAAGATATGATCAGGTTTTATACATTAAATAATTTTAGTGAATTGAGTGGGTGGATCGAGTGATGGATTGGGTGGTGGATTGGATACCCCTTTATCCATATCTGATCCGATCAATCATCTACTTATTTATCCACTTATTCAGGTTTTTATTCAGGTTTTCATCCATATATTCGAGGTGGATTAATAGATGGATCGGGTCTTTGCAAATTGATTTCCATCTCTACTAAGGACAATCTTTCAATTAAGCTACTCCAACTTGGATTTTTGGCCAAATGTTCTAAAAAACCCAAATAATTCCGTACATGGAGATAATAGATGGGCCTGAACCTCAGCCATCGTGGCGCTGACTACATTATCACGAGGAATATATGGAGCAATTTGTTTGGCAGGGAGTGTAAGAATTAGCTTCTACGAGTCGATTATTGAACCCCCAACTTGATTCACACGGCTGGGTACAGAAACATATACTATGGTCAATGTTGTAGAGTACAATTACTGAACAGTGAACACAGTACTCTCCAAAATATTGCAAGTCAATAAAACGGGCTAACTGCCAACTATACCACTGTAGTATAATGTGGGCGTGTAGGAAGTCAGGAGTTGCAGACACACATCTGAATTAAGCTTGTTGTAAGGGCTATACACCGCCTATATGCATGCAAGGGCTTTGTACAAAAACCAAAATTTACCCTTTTTCTTCTTTCTAGATCAATTGCGCAGTAGCGTTAGCATCCGCGCCCCTGCGCCTTTTCTTCTTCTCTGGTGTTTCATGGACTTGAGCCTTCATACCGAAGACCTTCAGCTGGTAGTTCTCAAATGCATCTGAGACCGCTTCGACCTGTGGAATTGCATTCCAATATTACATTTGAGTTGCCAATACGAAGGGGATTGGAGATGTAGGAATGTAGAAAGGAGGATTTGTTTCGCTAACCAGCTCCGGCTTTTTGGCATATACTCGAACTATTCTATCCAGGCAGCAAGCTGGAAGCAGGTGGCTAACGCGCTCATCCTCTATTGTGAACTTTCCTTCACTTTCGTAATCCTGTTGGACAACTCAGAAAACATAAGTTTGTTCACAATGATTAAACAAAGAAGTGAGTAGCCTCAAGGGTGTCACGAGGTGTTAATTGTTATACCTCGTAGAAATTGATGCTGCGTAGAGCAGAACACACAGGACAAGGACCAAGAGGTGAAAACAAACAAGGGGAAAATTAACGCCAAAATATTTTTTTTGCTAAAACATTTACAACCAACAAATAAACAATGATGAAATAGAGCAAAACAAGTACCATCCCAGTGGATTGATCCTTCCACGGGTCAGATCAATCTTCACATTACAGACCACAACATCTTCTTCTTTAAGGTTCACCCTACCAGATGTCTGAAGAATACATAATTAGTTTATAGGAAAGGTATCAACCTGACAAACAGTATGAGAGTTCAAACAAACATATCCAACCAATATAATACCTGAGAACAGATGATATCATTGACTGTGACATCCTTAATACAATCCAATTTGTCTTTCGGAACAGAAAATTCATTGCAGAACTGGGTGCAAATAAAAGAGATATTAGCAGCGCAATTGCATCATAAACTGGAAGCTGAAGAGCTTAGCTTACTGAACATGCAAAAGTTTCTGAAGGTTACCCGGTATAGGTCTCTCCTCCGGATCCGTGAAATTAAATCTCTAGACTTCTTCAGCCCTTCGGCCCCTTCTGCTGATCCATATTCAACGAACTTCACTATAGAGTCACTCAACTGCAATTGAAAATCTTATGTCAATTTCTTATGTATCTTGAACCTCAAAAGCTAGAAACTACAAGAAACTCAATAAAACGTCCCCAACCTTCCAGTACTGAGCAGGATCATCAACATAGGACTGGATCTCAAGGGACTCGTTTGCATACAATAACGCATCAGAAATCATGAGTTCAATAGCCTGGGAAAAAGAACAAATTTTTTACACAAAAACATACTCAATGATCCAATTATTCAAGTTTGAAGAGGTGAAGGGATCTCATAGATTTGATGCTCATGGACTTCAGTCAAGCACCTTTACTTTAGGGTGTGTATAGACGGTTCGATGCAAATCAGCACGTGCAAGGAACAACTTGTGGATTGTAAGAACTGCCAAGGATATGCAGGCATTATGTTGAGGATAAATTACAAAAACATATATTGATTGAAAAAATTCCATTACATACATACATTCCTTGGAGCGATAACAAATCTCATCGCCTATTACTCGCATTGTCTCTAGTAACCTGCAAGTTTAAGTTGATGATAATGGCTGCTTTTCGTACAAGTCTCCAGGGAATTGAAATAGTAGGAAAGTAGTAAGGAACCATAAGTAGTCCGACTTAATTTGCTATATATCTGTCTTTGCGATACCTTTCAGACTTGAAGTTACAACCAAGACCACAAGCCCTTGAATCGCGAGCAATATAATCAAACCTGCAATACAGTAATGTGATTATGAAGCTGAAAGATCAAGCTAAATATCTAATTGAAGTGTCACCAAAGGCCAGAGGCCAAATATGCATACTTATCAACATCGATTCCATTTCTACCGTTAGCCACAATATCGTACAAGAAGCACTTCTCCCTCACACTCTGTAATTGGGGATACAATCAGTTGGAACAGAGTGAGTAAACGGATTAGTTAGATTGCAAAACATTTCACAAAACAGTGAATGAGTAAAATGCTAATATTTAAACCACATGCTTCATTACTTACAGCATTTGAGGCATCATGACCACTCGAAAGTATCATTTCCTATCGAGAAAGAAAATAAAATCAACTTCAAAACTGTAATACATCAACAGTGCAGCATAGTAAAGAGCAACACAAGCAACTTGTTCCTTGAAGCTGAAGCTAAAAAACCTATTCTAGAAGTTATTCAACTTTCTAATTTGGAATTATTTGAGCTAAAAGGAAATCAAATTCCAGGCAGTAAGCAAAAGAAATTGGGCATAAGAGCTCCAAGTTAATGACTCCAGAACGATTTAAGCAACAATTTTAGATGGTCTTAGCAAGAACTCGCAAAAGGAAATTTTCAGAACATGTAGGTGATGCATGTACCTTGACTTTCTTCAACATTCCAACATCAATATCAATGTTATGCTCATCAACTATATAATCAATCATCCGCACCGACATATCCTCATGAGACCTACAAATATATTGTTCAAGGACCATGAATAAAAATAGAATTAATTTGCATTCAAAGTAATAGAGCAGAGTAAATTATGACCGAAGATAATGAACCTCAGCCAAAATCTAATCATCTGGATATGAAAATGTTTGCATATACAATGAGTCACTTTTGATCCAAGCCAACTAAAGCAGAAGCGTGCAACAACAGATCTGCAAACATATCTAGCTTGCTTAATATATCTTCTTCCTATTTTCTTTTATGACCATACTAAGACCCCTACCAGCCTAAGGCCCTATTCATTTTCTTTTTCATGGGAAGTCAGAGGCAGTGATTTTGTTAAGACAATAAGAAGAAATACCATTTACTATGATGAAGAATCCGAGGAAGAAATTCACGCTCAAACATGTGGCTGAATGGCCCATGCCCCAGATCATGTAATAGTCCTACAGTGCATAGATAAGCAAGAAAAAAAAATCACTTAATCTGTCTGCTCAAAGTAAAATTATCCATTGTCAAGTGGTTGCAAATTACCAGCAAGCTTTACAGTCTGTATATCAAAACGGTCAATGTCAAGCTCCAATCCCTACAGAAGGGAATAAAACAAATGATGTTAAATAGATGCTGTTCAACACAAAATCTGAATTATGTGCATCAAGAAAAAGTCAAGGTCAAATCCTGCAGGTTGGGGGCAACCATACAGATGGTTCGTAGTTTCACATGATACATTCTGGCAATTTCTTACTTGATTACACTTAAGTTGGTGAACAGCTTCAGTAGCAAGCCAATAGACTCCCAGAGAATGCTCAAATCGAGTATGTATTGCTCCTGGATAAACCATGTCAGTGATGCCTGAAACAGAAGGGGAATGAGCAAATCAAACAAAGGACAATCACACAATCTAGAGAACAAACAAAACGGTGTAAACCTAAGGGAGGAATATCACACAATTCGAAGACAGTTTATCAAATGTTTCATATTATTGAGCTTCAATGAGATTCTGAAGGTATGACAGTACAATTTTAGCTAAAATTCCGGACAAATTCATGATTAACCAAATAATTAAAGGAGCTAGCATTCAAAGAAGCATCTGAAATGTAGGTATGACAGTACAATCTTAGCTAAAAGTCCGGACAAATTCAGGATTAATGAAATCATAAAAGGAAATAACATTCAAGAAAGCAAAGAAAATGCAGGTTACTTGTCAAGAAAACAAGCTATTTCTACGGAATACTATGATATGAGGTCTCAAACAAAGTATGTCTTGATTTCTTTATTAAGTCAAGGCTATGAACACAGATCTGTAAACAAAGTATTCCTCCGAAGTCTACACTCACCAAGCTGCTTCAGATCACGGAGCCTACAGACGCAAAAAATCATAAGAAGAATTAGTCCAGTTTATGTTCTCCTAGGAACTTATGAGAGACAGGAAGAGAGGAGATTCAAAGTAATATTATACGCTTGCCTCTGAAACTGCGCGGTGTCAATGAACTTAAGAGAGATCTGCGAAATTAAAATCAAATTCTAGATCAGTAACTTGATTTTCGTTGTTATCCCTTTAGACATCGAGAAACAGAAAAAGAGGAGAGTCAAAACAGTCAATCGACAAGAAGACCTGACAACATTTCCGCGGTAATCGGATTAAATAATCGCAATAAACTTTTAGACCTAATCAAGTTGTCAACGACGAGAAAGCGACAGGTAGACACCAAGAAGTTAATCAAATATTCACGGAAGCGAAAAAGCTTCACGGTCCCCGGCGATTAATAGCTTCGCAAGGAAGAAAATCTCAAAATGAACAATCATCTCGCAATAAACGGAAATTCGAAACAATCTTTAGCCATAGACCAAAATTTCTCATTATCGTCGTCATCAACATCAAAGCGCCTACGAATACTCAACGGCAGAGCAGCCGTTGCAAATTACTCACCGTCGGCGTCATTACACGGAAATCGATGATGCAGGAAAACGAAAACCGCAAACAGAAGCAGTAATTTGACAAAGCATGGTAAGAGAGAAGGAAGAGATGTGGATGGGAGTGGGAGTGGGAGTACCGGATCAACGTAGATGTTGCCATGGACGTTATCAAGAACTTGCTTGGAGACTCTGCGATCGTACTTAGCATAGGAACTGAAATCGGGAACGTCGCCGGGGTTGCAAGCGCCCATTCTTGTTCTTCCTGTGCCTCACGAAAGGGCCAAGAGGAAGAGAGAGGGAAGAGAGAGAGACTGGAGGTGATGGTGGCGTGCGTGGGAGGTTTATATGGGATGGGATATGACAGAGTATGATGCCTCCTTCTGCCGCCAACATGGCTGAATGTTTGCGTCATTTTGCGCTTTAAACGTGGTCGAGAATGGAAACGATTCTTATTTTAAATTCGCTTCAAGGAATTTCAGGGAAACACATCTCCCATTATTTTTGAAGTCAATTAATTCTTTTTTTTAATGAAAAAAAGTCAATTAATTCTTTAATATTGCCTTCACTGTGTATTTTAATTATATAACCGAAAAAAATGTATTTTATTTACTAGAAATTCCATTTTCCCAAATAAATCTCATTTTTTAAACATAGACTTACAAATAGAGAAATACGGAGTTTAAGATTGTGTGTTTAATTTCTACGGTTGATGAATGAGACAGTGTTAGTGAACAATTTATAAATACTTTTATAAGTGGCGGTCGATTCCGAAGGCATGCATTGGTCTATTTCACCCAAACTTTTTTTTTGTCAAAAAAATAGAGAAATATGTTGATAATCAAGTATATACGGATTAATGAATAGACGTGCTTATTATAATTTGAGACTATAGTAGATTGGCAAGGTTTAATAATGAGGGATTTTCTACCATTATACTTAGGTGCGAATAATAGATGTTTAGTAGTTTGTATTTTCCTTACTAGTGATATAAAAATAAATAGAGTTGAAAATTTGTCATTTTTTTTGATAATATCTTATTTTAAGTTTGACGATTTGGAATTTATTGGATTTGAGAAAGATTTTACTAGATTCACTGATTTAGTCAAAAAAAATTAGAAAATTCACCCATTTATATTTAGAGTTTTTCTTGCATAAGTAGCTATGATTAAGTGATTAACCCTTGAATTTGTAAATAAAGAGCAGCCATATCCGGGATTCGAACCGGGAACCTTTGGGTACTACCCGCAAGTCCTTTCCAGTGAGCCATTCCGGAATGGTTATTAAGTGATTAACCCATTCCCTTGAACATATGTTAGATAAACCTTAATGTAAATATGAATATTGTTGTAAATTTAGAGTAATTTATCCACATTTCAATGGATGAGGAGACAAATTAGATCAATCCGAGGAGAGGTTTTGAGCTCGAATCTACTATAATCACTACTTTCATTCTTATCATTCTTATCAGTTAAGTAAAGCTTAACTCGTTGCCTTTATTATATCAAGTTATAACTTTATAAGATGTCCGTTTAGTTTGCTTTACGTGTTGCACCGATTAATGCTAACACAGACTATTTGCTTCTACTTCTTACCAAAAGAAAACCGACTACTACCTTTGCTTCTTTTTATTTAATGAGAATTTAAATCTACTTGCCGTAACAATAACGGTTTATTAATCACCATTATGGCATAGTGAATTGGCATGAGATACGGTAGAAATTGGCCTATTTTTTTTTTAAAAATAACACAAAGTATCACAAATCCATTTGATTTTAAAAAATAACCCAAACAAATGCATATTCCGTTCATGCTTCATGATATAATTATATTCCGCTAATGTTATAATTTTTAAAAAAAAATTGAAACTTAAAAAAAAAAACGTACGGATGATCAATCCGTACGTGTATATCTAGAATCCATTCGTGTGAGTGTATATAACACATGTTCTTGGTCCATGTAGCCTTGCTGCCATGAATTGGAGGATGAATAACACCGAGTTCATAAATTTATTGATGTTACAAAATGAAATTTATCTTAAAATAGTTGAAAAGTGTTGTTACTTTATTTTAAGATTAGTACAGTATCAGTGTTTGCACGCATTTTAAAACCTTATTTAACTTAAAAGTACTCGTACATGCAGATGATTTTATAAAATAAATTTATATGTGTGTAACATAATTAAAAGAAATTATTATAATATCTTTTAAATCTAACTATTTAGTATTTTTTTATCAAATTGGAACAAAAAAAAGTATTTGCTTCAAACTAACTTAAAGATGATAATTATAGGAGAAGATATCAATATATATATATATATATATATATATATATATTATTCTTTCAATTTTTATTAATTTTTTTAATAATCTCATACTTATTACTAATAAGTATGAGATTATTAAAAAAAATTAATATTTTATATAGTTTTTATTATCCTAAGAAAACGTACAGGAATAATAAACGACTTGTATTTTAGAATGGAGGGAGTAATAATGTGTAAACATGTAAAAAGTTTAAATTAGCATACTATTACTCGAGAGCCAAGCTTGGTTTTACGTCGCAAGGCGAGCTTGATCAATATTTTAGGCTTGATTATAACTTGAGCTCGAGCTAAACGAGCCGAACTTGAACGTGCTATTACTCGCGACTTGCATTGCTAGTATATCAAACCTAATAGAATGGAACATTGTCTGGTTTAATGGATAGAAGAAATTTGATCCAGGAGTGTCTTCGGTAAACACGGGCGCGGCCCGGGCTTGGACGGACTTTATCTAAGATATTGTCCTGGTGTCATGGGCGTTGGTAGGACTAAGCCCGCTTTTCAGGTTGAATATCTTGTCCAAACTTGTTCAGTATTGCAGGTATGGGCTATCCGTAGGTACCCACAAAATCCGTCTTATTTATAAAATTCCTATTGATATATAAATTAACGGATGCATTTGGAAAAAAAAAACAATTATTGATATAGTTTACAAAATAACGACATTAACCCCCAGGGGTATGTTAAAACTCAATTTTGATAGATCTACATTATCTAATGGGGATAACTCCATTGGATACTTAATCCGTGACTAGACTGACACCTCTATTCACATAGGCCATGCCATAGTAGGAACGAAATCCCCTATTGGTGCTGAGGCATTAACCCTGAAATAAGGGGTATTACAAGCTCTACAAATGCATATTAATAAAATTAAGATTGAAGGCGACTCATTGATAATTATAAACCACCTGAAGTTCGAAAAACACTGTCCCTTGAAAAATTGAATTAATAATGTCTGACATTAAACTACTCCTACAAAATATGAGAGAAGTATTTTTCTCTCATATACCTCGTAGTGGTAATAGAGCGGCGGACAAGGTTGAACACCTTTGTCGCTTTACCAGGGGTAATAACCAATGATTTAAGTCTCATCCTCCTCATTCGTCATGACGCTATAAAAGGCATTGAACCCCCCCCCCCCCCAAAAAAAGATCATATGGAGATGCAGTAGGAATATATGAAGATTGAATAATACTATATAATAGAATGAGAGAGACTATTGAATATATAATGCTCTGTATAACTTTTTTTATACACAGTAAGAGTTTGGGTGGAGTCAGACCCTGCTGATTCACCTTCCAAGGACGCACCCGGTTGATCCACCACCCAAGGGCATCCTTTCGGATGAGAATTTGGAGTTTATGATGAGAAACTGGAGGGTCATGATTGATGGTATGCCGAAGGTGCATCACTTTGTCCACGACCTTATTAACCTCCCTGAACACATGGATGTGGGAAAATGAATGGAAGTCCTGGATCTGGTTACGAGCGTCCGCCGTGATGATTTCAATCTCCCAAGGGCAGCTCCAGACATCACCAGGGTTTGTTGCAGCCCGTCAGCTTGGGTTTTCGAGGCTCGAGGTTAAGGGTGATCGCCTTGCAATTATCAATACTCCGTATAACTAATTATATTTATTACTTATTATATATTTATTTATATAAAAAAAATAGTGGGTACACGTTATAGGCTTAGCAGACCGTAACATGTACATTTGAGTTCCCAATCCCATATTTGTTGCAGGTGTGGATCGGGTTTAGCGATCCGTCTGGACTTTAACCTTTGTTCGATCTGGGCCAAATTCAAGTACTACTACAAGAAATCAAACACATGAATAAAGGATGGCACCATTATCTACAAGGGGTTTTACATGGGCTATATTTTCGTTTGTTGAGAGGGAAAGGAATTCGTTTGAGCTAATTTCTCTTTTTCATCACACTCTTGTGCATGTTCCGAATTTCTGTATATTACCCACAATGGCAAAATACAAGGCCAATGCCCGGAAGAAATATAACATCTACAGCCGAACGAGTCGATCGATTATTCTTGTTCATATTTAACTCACTTAGAAACAAGTCGAGCTTGAGCTTAAGCTGAACCTAAATTTGGACTCGAGCTTAACAAATGTGTTCATATTTAGCTCGTTTATAAAATGAACGAGCTCGAGCCGAACTTTTTTCGAGCATTAATAAACCCTATTTGCTCGGAACATAGTAATTTAAAGAAAATTGTAGAAATTTCACAAAATTAGAACTATTTGAACTTAAATCAAATGATGGAGCTTTAAACCGAGCTTAAAAATGAAATCATACTCAGCTTATTTAGAAAATGAATGAGCTCGAATCGAGCCCAAGTCGAGTTTAAGCTACTCAGCTCATATAACAACCCTGCCAGCTCTATGAACCGAAGGTGTTTCACAGAATCGAATTGTAGGGAGTTTCCATTTAGCGTTTTAGGCGCTAAAACGGTGTTTGATACGTTACGAATATATAGCTATCTTTGTGCCTTGCGGACCCTCTTCTATATGCTTTCATCTCTTGATTACATGCTTTTGTTATCCTCCTCCGAATCCCCCTCTCACTTTTTGAGCCCAAAACAAAAGTTGCGTGACTTAACAGTTACAACACTAAACTACAACAAACTATCACAAGCCCACACAAACACCCTACGCACCAACCTTTTAACTCCCCTACAGAATTTAACTACCAACCAGCAACCAATTAGTACCACCCGAGTCCCCGGCCTCTTCGATTTCATTCCATCATTTGTTATCCAACCTGTTACATTGTCGAAAACCGACAAGGACCAAACATATGTTCTCGGTCTCGAATCACCTAGACATGGTACTCGTTCGTAACTCGTAACAAGATGATCGATCAATGTACATATATGATATGAATGAATATCAAAAGCTTACTTCATTTTCATTGACAAATTAAATTTTCAATGGCACCCAGCCTTTGCAAAGGAACCCACAATTTTGCAGCTAATAATCAAATTCTCATTTTTCATCACCTCGCCCTCTTATTATCTTAATCCATATATATATATATATAGACATATCACATATATGATTGATCAATTTTAATCAACAAGCGTCCAAGTCAAATCGTTCTCAAAGATCCAATGGCACACCTCGATCTTACCCGGACCCGACCCGAGAGCAAGGAAGGCCCCGTGGGTGGCGCTCCAGGATGACGTGTCCAGGTGACAGATGGCAACCCCATGGTTAATCTTGACCTTGGTTTTCGGGTCCAATAAATCCGCTTCGTAGACCCGGACCTTGGGCACCGAGTGGCAGTAATACAGTAGGTACGGGTACAGGCTTTGATGGCACGACACCGACTGGGTCACTTTCCCGCCGTTGATTCCTTTGACTCTCCCGATCATGATGTCTTTCTTTGACCCTACGGTGTTCTCCGTGGTCCTCAGCTCCACCGAATTCCCCAGCACCGAAACGGCGAAGTCGATCATGTCCTCGCCAGATCCAACGCAGCGTTTCGTCTCCCCTCGGCTCGGCGCCCTCTCGCACTCCTCCAACGCTGCGTTTAGGAAGCTCTCCATCGTCGAGTTGTCGAAGGCGTGGAAGATCTCCTTCATCTCCGCGATCTTCGAAGACGAGAACGGTAGTTTCGAGAGTACCGATCGGGGCAAAAACGACCTCGCCGGCATCTTATCCTTTATGTCCGGCATCGGCAAAACCGTCCCCGTCTTCAGCATCTTTTCTCTGAAGAATTTGCCTGGCTCTATCCACTTATTTACCTTTTTGCCATTGTCGGCGGCGCTGCTGCTGGTGGTGTTTGTGTACATCGAGAAGGTGATTCCCTTTTTGGCGTAGTCCTTGAAGGTGTTGTTGACGCCGTACTCCTTGAAATCGATGGTGTGTCCCTTCGCCCCCTTGCCGTAGCCGCTGAATTTGTCGGTTCCTTCGTTGAATGACTTGCCGTAGTTGGCGAAATTCACCTCCTCCGTGTTGGAATTTTTGGCATAGGACTGGAAGGTGTCGTCGCCGACGTTCGATTGGTCCCTGTAGCTGGAGAAGGTCTCGGCGATTCCGTTTCCGCCGTCGCCGTAGTTCTTGAATGTGTTCTCCGGAACGTTCTGGTTGTCGCCGTAGGAGGTGAAATTGTCGCTGCCGCCGTTCCCGGCCTGACTGTAGCTGCTGAAGTCGGATCCGATGACGTTGGAGTTCTCTCCGTATCCAGAGAAGGTATTGTCCAGGCCGTTGCCGTTCTTGCCGTAATTAGCGAACTTCTGGTTGCCGGCGTTGGCGTTGGCAGAGTAGGTGGAGAAGGTCTGTATACGGCCGTTACCTTCGTCGGAGTAGGAGGTGAACTCGAGATCGGGTACATTGACTTCATCGGCGTAGTGCTGGAACTGACCGACGCCGCCGGTTGATCCGGCGCCGTAGGTGTTGAAGGTCTGGCTGACGACGTTGCCGTTGGGGACGTAGGTGATGAACTGGTCGCTGTGGCCGGTGGAGTCGCGGCTGTAGCGGCGGAAGGTATCGACGGGGAGGTTCTCGTTGTCGGAGTAGTTCTTGAAGGAGTCGAAGCCGCCGGCGCGGTCGGTGCCGTAGTTAGTGAAGTTGCGGTCAGAGTAGCCGGAGAAGTGGGAATCGGAGGAGTGCTTGGAGAGGCTGGCGGAGGGGTCAGGGAAGCAGAGGAGGTTCGCCTTGTTGCAGAAGGCGCCCAAGTGAGCGGCCAAGGCGTTTTGAGAGGCGAGCTGAGCGAAGCGGGCGGAGTCGGCGGCGGAAAGCGGGGAGGCCTTGGAAAGGAGGAACTCAGAGCGCGGGGACTTGTAGATCTTGTTGTTCCAGTAGCGCGTGAGGGCGGCGCGTGGGCTGAACGGGTTCTCTCCGGCAGAGATAACATTAACCTGTCCGCGCATTCAACAACAGCAACAGCAACCAAAGAGGTTAGTTCACTTAATTAACATCGACATTGTTAATCTGTTGAGATAAATTGGGGGAAAATGAAATGCAGTACATTTAGAAAGAGGAAAAAGAGGAGGGAGTAGAGAATCTGATTTTGAATTCTCATCTTCATCTTCTTCAATTGGTAGAGGTAGAGGGAGAGGGAGAGGGAGAGAGGAGTGAATGTTGGTTGGTTGGAGTGTTTCTGGAAGGAAGCAGGTATATATAGAGAGGGGGAAAAACACACACACAGAAAGAAGCAAATGTTAACTGCAAATTTGGAATTAACGCGTCACATAGAGTCATAGACACATACCATACCCCTACAGGAAAAAGAAAAAGAAAAAGAACGAGAATAAGAAAAAAAAAATAAAGGGAAAAGGAAGAAGAAAAAGAGGAAAAATTTAAAACGCGTTAAAGGAATCAAGGGAGGTGGGGATTTGATTTCACCCAGAAAAATGAAGAAAAGAAAACAGGCAAGGCAACTAATGGTAGTAGTAGATAGTTATTAGAGATGAGTGGGTGGGTTACTGGGTTTAGTGCTGTGGTGATGAACGTTAAGTGAAGCTGGGCATAAGCTGTGAACACGATGAAGATGATGATGATGATTATTATTATTGGAGTGGTGGTGGTAATTGGTATTTGGTAATTGGTAATGGTAAGTCAGTCATGCATCCAGAGAGGATGGATGGGGATGGGGATGTGAATTTTGCTTTTGAAAATTAGGAAGAAGAACAGGATTTGGTAGTTACAAAAAAGGTTTGGATGAATTGAATTGGGCCTGCCCTGTTGGACCTTTAGTTACTGTTTCACCCTAATTTCGCGTCAAAAGTTTCTTCTACCGGAAACGTTAGTTTGTTACCGATAGTAAACTAATACAATACAGCTACCGGAAACGTTGGGTGTGTTGCCATTTGGCTGGTAGGACTCGCCGACTCGGTGACATTGGTAAGTTAATTAGTCTGGCAACATATCGGAATTCCGATGGATACATCATACAACCATTCCCCGTGCAATGTGTGGACATGATCTCTTGAGTGAGTTACTTCAGTAACTAGTTATTCAATTATATAGGTATTCGCTTGTAAAGGTTAGTTATCCGGTTTCTCGTGTCCTCCGTTGTAAAATATAAGGTTATATAACAATATATATATATATATATATATATATATATATATATATATATATATATATATATATATTTTGTTATATATAAGACTATGTAAAAAAATTTAATATTTCATAGAGTTTTAGCTCATTAAAAAACATGTCAAATAGTAAAAGGACTTATATTTTACAACGGAGGTAGTATAATTTAAAAAACTGCTTACTACACTCGAATAACTATGAGTGTGTTTGGATTTCCAATACATTAAAGCACCCACAATGGGGTGTTTAAATATCAATATAATCTTAATAAGAAAATAAGAAGAAGAGATATTTTATTAGGGAATGATTTGATAGGTTTCCAACTAACAAACTCTTATACTCCCTCCGTTAATTAAAACTTGACGTTTTACTATTCACGCACGCTTTTTGAGGTGTTAAAAACTATATAAAATATTGACTTTTTTAATATATTTTTTTAATAATTTCATACTTGTTACTATTAAGTATGAATTTATAAAAACAAATTTTAAAAAAAGTTAATATTTCATATAGTTTTTATCATTCTAAAAAAGCGTGCATGAATAGTAAACGACAAGTTTTAATTAACAGAGGGAGTAATAAACTTAATAAGAAAATAAGAAGAAGAAGAGACATTTTATTAGGGAATGATTTGATAGGTTTCGAAGTAACAAACCCTTATTAAAACATCTTTAACCATGATACTTATATTGAGTATCATAACTTGTCTTTTGTCATTTCTCTCTCATCCACCTCATTTTAATATTTGGTACTCCACAAACATAGTATTTGACTTGAGTATCTCATTTTACTTTTTGCATCAAAATTGCTTTTTGTAATTTTTTTTGGAAGTAAAAATCAAATGGGATCCACTATTAATGTTTGATTGGGTAATATTCTATGGTATTGTGTCATATAGAGTACCATATGTATGATACTTGAGCTCACTTTTTTCTTTTGAGTTCTTTAAAAAATCTTACTTTTCTTACATTTTTTTTCTAATTGTTATGGTATTTGGAGTACCACCATTAAAGATGTTCATAATAACTTAAAGAAAGAAGAGAGGTGGGGCCACTTGGGTAGGAATGAGGAAAGAGAGAGATAGGATTATAGTGGTGGGGTTAGGTGGTGGGGACAATTTTATTTTTATATTATTTAGTTTTTAATAAAGTGGGTTGTAGGGATGTGAGTGTAAATTTAGATGGGGTTTGTAAGGAGATAAAAAGATGAAAAGTAAAGTTAAGGAACCAATATAGGTATCATGAATGCGAATGCTCTTAGGTTTATAAGTATAATCACTTTTAAAGTATTTATTTAATTAAATTATATGTATTTTAAACAATATGAATTAAAATAAAATATTGCATAAATTAAATACTCAATATTGTGTTAAGTTTGTAATTACCTTATAAATTTAATATAATATACATAATTTATTAAAAAATTATTTTAAAATTATCTTATTTTAAATACCTTATAATTTTTTAACCAAATATTTTAAAAGCCATTAATCCAAACACACCCTACTTATTATTGCAACGGCATAATTGTGGCAATAGAAAAATACTCACTAAAGAGCACATGTCAACCCATAAAAGCTATTGTGTTTTAATCTTATTTTTTATTGTTACATATATTATGATATTGTGGGAATATAAATATTATATATACTAATATACATATTATATCATCACACTAGTTTTATTAGATAGGAAAATGAAAAATACTTGAATTAGATACTTCAAATATTTTTAGAGAAAAATAACCCATAAATAAATAAAACTAAAAATAAGAATTGACTCGTAAAATTGTAAATACAATAATAACAATTTTATCTGTGATAAACACCACTATTCATATTGTTCGGGCTTAAGTAATAGTGGTTCATTGCTTGACGTCCTTAGCTTTAGGTTGTGATCCTTTCCAAGACTCATCATATCCTGCACACTAGAGCAACCTTACTCTAATATCAATTGTTAGACCTCTTTCGGACGCGTGCTAGTAAAGAGTTATAGGCAGGGGCGGATCCTTTTGAGGGCCAGAGGTGGCAGTCGCCCCCCCAATCAAAAATAAAATTTAATATATATATTCCTCTTGTCGATAGCTTCGATTTGATATATTATAAGCTAAAATCTGATACCTGAGTAAAAAGTTATAAACGTTTCAAAATTGAAGCGATATAAATGATTTTTTTACATCATTTACCAATTAATATACTTCTATCATACTTATCATTTGTTAAACTTCACAACTTAATACTATAATTAAACTCGAAAACTTTAAATATTGATCACTTCTTCGGAAAAAAAATAGAGATCAATTTTCCGCCCCCTCAACTAAGTGCTCGAGGATCCGCCACTGGTTATAGGCGATTATAAGTATCGAATGACAAGTATTTAAAGGTGGAAACCATATGACTAAAAACACTCAGTCCGTGATAAAAACTACCACATCCATAGACACAGCTAGTACAACCGAACTAGTTTTTTGACATTACCCTTACAATAAACTCACTCGCTAAGTAAACTTAATTAACCTTCACGACGAAAACCACATAAACATGAGCACAGCAACACAATCAAATTCTTAGATCTCGACATCTAATTAATACCCATTCCCACCCATTACATATATAGAGGAATATATAACCCTATTACATATTCTCTAAAGAAATCATGGAAATGGAAAGTATAAAGATATATTTTTAGATAAAATAATATTGAATAAATCAACATTTCTTAAATCATTTTGCTTTTCAAGCAACATCTTCTCCTTTCATATACCGCATTGACACATTTTTTTACAAAATAGGCTGATATTCGAGAAATATACTTTCCTTTCTTGTGTCGCAACTCTGCACTCATTTGTTCTCTATAGACAAATCGAGGGGACAACGTACTCTAGCTTCTTTTTACTTGATCTTGATCTTATGAACCTACACACATACTTAAAATATATGAAGCACCAAAAATGGTTTGTCCTTGACAAAGCCAAGGACACGAAGTACACAAGGTCCTCTAACTTGAATAATAAATCACATATTTTAAGGGAGTATGAATTTTCTAATGTGTATCTACGCACATTAGACCATCCAAAAAAGTATGTTTTTTAAATATGAACATATGTTTTGCTTCATATGTCTTTAGAAAAAAAATTCAGTCTTTAGGGTAAATGTATTGAAATTAAGCTTTCTTATTTTTTTGGGGGGGTTTCTGACATGTGTCGGTTTATATATTACCCCAAGTTAATGTTAATTTTTATATAATTAAATACAAGTGATTTAGTTTTCTAAATGAACTCTTGGCCTCTTCTGAAGAACCTTACTCGTACATATATTTTCCCTTTCTATTTCAAACTATAAAACATATATAATATAATCTCTTTTACAATTCCTAAACGAGTCATGACCCCTGCCCACAATTTTCACCAAAATTAAGTAAGACCAATTATTCTACTATTTATGCTTGTTTTATTCTTGTCTTTAAACATAGGTTAAACTTGGATGGTCCCGGTGAGATCAGGAGGGAGGTCGTGGACAGACCCATCAAGCTTATATAATGTTCCAGGCATCTCAATATTTTCAATGTGGGACAACTCCATATTCCAACAATATCTCAACTAGTTTCCTTTCATGCATTTATAGTTCTATAATATATGAAACTCTCATCTCAATTACTAGGAAATATCGTTAATAGAAGACAAACACATATCAAATTATATCGATTCATCATTATAATATTTTAAGATTATAAGATCGAAATCCAATGGAACTGCCATCTAACATAAAAAATTGAGGTATTGTATAATTAAACATCCCCTCCTTTACAAATAGATACGGAATCAGGAATCAAATTTGAAATGAGCTGAATTTGCATATAATTTAAATTATTTTTCTCCTTTATTGATATTAAAATTAAGAATGAAAGAATTGATTAATATGCATAATAGTTCTAAAAAGAGATAAATTGTCACGTTCACATTAATATGGAAAAAAAGAGGGGAAAATAATTGGAGAGACAAGGTGTTCATATTGGGAGGAAAATTTTAATAAATGGAGTCATTTGGCTTTTGTGAGGATTCGAACATAGCACCACTCTCTTTCTATCATTCATTATTCATTGCCAACTACACCAACAACTATCATTTGTAACAATATACCTATTTATTTTTGAAATTGAGTGGACTACAGCAAACTCTAGCCCATCCTTGAGTCTGTCCCTATTTATAACTCATTATTTTTAGTCTTTTTATTGTATTCAATATAAAAAAGATGGTATGAACTTCAACCATTACCATATATAGTATATATTGTTAATTAGTTTAGTCTATCTTGAACTATCATTTCACTAGTATTTATGAACTTATCATTTTTAATTCTAGCTCTTTCAGCCTAAGTTTTTTTAATCTACTCCTATATATAACGATTATGTGTGTGTAGTAATTTTTTAATTTGAAAAATATTCAATGATCATGTCATAATGTCACCAGCTTCAAAAATTAATAACCCATTTAAAAAGTAATTTCCTCATTTTTTTTTTATACAGATCATGTGTGTCCAACTGTGTTCTTTCGAATGAGATCCTGTAACTCTAGATAAAGAAAGAGAAAATCGTGATCGAGAGTGTGCCTAAGTTGGACCGCCTAAAATCAGTAATGTAGTTCATTTCTTTAAAGACGTAGATCATATGAACACCCCAATAATCAAAATGCAAATAATGGTGTTCCCTTAAAGAAAAAAGAGAAAAAAAAGAAGAAGAAGTGGCGACCATCATATTTTTTTATGCATGAATCATTGGATCTATGAAGAAATATTGTCAAAATAGGAGACAACAAACATGAATCCGGGCGTGTTTCGCATCAGATTGGGATTTACCTTTCCAATATTGGGACTTGGGAGTTTATATTTTACCGTTTTACACCATAAGACTTTAATTGGTGATAGATACTGTATATTGAAAAGCTATTTGTGTAATGATCGAACCAGATAGGAAGAGCAACCAAATGGGGTCAGGCCGAGAAGTGGTGAATACAAGTGTGCTAAATCCCCTTATTTTTATACTACTCCATCTCCATCAGCCTAACTAGCCCTTTTTTATTTGTTAATTATATTATATATTGTGTGTGCAATTCTACTGTGTCTTACGAGTAGCGGCGGCCCCAGAGTGTGGCGCGCGTGGGCAGCCGTCACACCCTTCGACCCACGAGCCCCAGAGTTTGGAGAAAAAAAAAAGTTTATTTATATATATGGTATTGTTGTAATAAGTAAAACTAGGATAAATATTGAATTAACTAATTCGCTTAGCTCAGTTGGTGATTGGGAAAGAAATAAAATGAAATGAGACCAAAGGGCGAAGATTCGATCCCTACACCTGCCTCCTTTTTTTCTGCAAGCATACAACCTTCGGGCAAATCCCAATTCGACTTTATGCAGTATCTGTATTTTCTTATACTACATATTCAACTCGCAATTTCTATAATGTCTATTAGAACAAAAAAAAATTACAAAGTTGATGAGTTTACAATCATAATATGCAAAATACTTAAATTTAGCAGGATTGAATTTTGATAAGTTTACAAGCCTAAATATAGCAAAATTCTAGATTGGATTTCGCTGCACCTTTCAGAGAGTCATGCGGTCGCAACTGCTCATGCGGTCGCAACTGCTTACGATCGAGTTACGGTGCAGACACCTTATAATACATGAGTAGTTCAATTGTTAGAGTATCCTAATTAGGTCTGTTAGAAACTTGTTTGTTTTGGTACGTGGTTGCAAACTATAACATATGATTTGTATTGAGTGCTAGTAGTATATAGACAAGACTTTGTTCCCAAAGGCAAAATGGAAGTTGTTGGAAGAAAGACCAAGTTGCCCGGTGGACGAAGTCATAGGTCCATGACATATCTTTTTCATATGTTTTTTAAAAAATTATGTCCATGAATTATTTGGGAAATACACAAGATCTTATTGTGTAAGGAAAGTCTCCATGTTATGAAGAATCATGTTGGACATATTTTATAGAAAATAAAATATCTTATTTCCATATTTGAAGTAGATCTTTGCTGGAAGAAAAATGTGTATCTTGTGTGCTTAGGTTGAAGCTTTTGTATTTGCGTTTGTCCGTGTTTTTGGTAAGGACTAAGCTTATTTGTTATGGTTTATTAAAGTTATTAGTAAGGTTAGAAGTATTTGATTAGGGACATGGTTATCTAGATCGAGATAGCTTAGATAGTTTGCATGTAATTGAAAAAAGCAACTTAATAAAAGAAGTAGACAAGTTTGAAAATCTCTCCAAGGCAAAGGGATCGATGTGATGATTTTCATCCTGCACGTACTACTTGTTAGTAATCAAAGAGTTTTCACCTATAAATTGTTTGTCATGCATTTCTTTTAAGTGTTTTTCTGCCTAAATTTATTTAGTAGCACTAATGCAAGCTTGAATGAATGTAAAAAAGAGATAAGAAGCATTCTAGGAACTTGTCACAAAATTAATGACAATATAGTTTTAGGTACTTTGTAGTTTGTATGCTCATGAATACTGGGTTTGCAGTGATATGAAAGACACTGGCTTGTTATCACAAAACAAGGGTATAGGTCTTGGTATGAGAATTTGCAGAATTTCCATCCAACTGTCTAGCCAAACCAATTCAGTTATAGTGTGAGACATGTTGCGATACTTTATTGAGTCTAGTCGATATCGACCAGTGTCACTCGATATCGACCTCTGTTCTGCTCCTGGTGGTTCTGTCGATATGGAGGATTTCTGCTCGATCTGGTCTACTCGATTTCGACCTGTGGTGCTCGATATCGAGTTGCTTTTTCCTCCTTCAACTTCTGTTGCAGTTGATGTTGGCTTAGGGTTTTGGACGATTTTGACCTCTGTACTCGATTTCGAGTTCTCTGTTCCTACGTCGACCCCATACTTAAAACCTGGCACAGAATCTTGAACTATGTCCCCCCAATACTGCTGATTGCCCCCTCCATAGGGGCCTCTCATCCATTTAGCTTCATCATGTGTCTTTGCAATGCTGACTTGTTCAAGATGTGGGCAGGCGTTGGTGTCGTGCCTAGTTTACCCACATTCATGGCAAGCTTGGGTGTTGGAGAGGAACCTAACTTGCTCTTGCTAGCGGCGTGTTTGATCATTGTTGAATTGGAAGCAACAACGCGTTGATCTAGTTGCCACCGGAGCCATAAAGGACTATCTAAATTGATTTTTTTTTACGATAAGCCCCGACGATTTGACAATGGTCGTTTGCTTCTTCGTCTTCCATGAGATCAAAGAAGACTACATGAACACAATACTTGGTGAAAGATTGTGCAAAAAAAACAAAAGTTCCCTAATCTACATCGCAAAATGCAATCAGACCGAGGATTAAATCTACAGGTCAGGTAGAATAGTCTTAAATCTAAGGATCTTTTGAGATATCGAACCACATGTAAGATGGGTGGCTTGAAGGTGAGGAATTCGGGACAAGTCATGAAGTGTTAAACTTAATATGAGATATGTAGACATATGAGATTGAGGTACAATATGCGACCAATAAGTCGACGATAAGTCCTTGGATCCTCAAGGAGTGCACCTTCATAAGTGGATAGTTTCAAGGAAAGTCAAAATTAAATTATAAAACCATCTTGATTTATTGAAAGACGTGTGAAGTGGTTAAAATGTATTCAATCTCCAAACATACATAACTTTTACTTTGCATTAGGCATACATATATAATTAATATGGCATATATATATAATTAATATGTCAAAATGAAGATATCAACAAGGAGATTTTTAACACTTGGTTCACTAAAGAAATGTGGGCAACAACCTTTATGTGAAATTATCTTATGGTGAATTGTGTGGAGAGCAAGTGTAGCTAGGTTACATCATTTTTTTTATGTATTGTTTTTCTAGATTTTAAGGTTAGGATCCACCATTCTACCAATGGGTCTCAATACATAGATAAAAAAGTTTCAAGCTTCGATCAACAAAACGCGAACTCGTTTATTTATTGTAGGTTTAAGGAAAATAAAAACAAGATATGAATAGCTAATTATTCTATAAGCATCTCATCAATAGATTTACTAAACTCATCGTCTCACTCGTCGCATCTCACTCTCGAGCAATCAAGCGATTCCTTGAATAACTCTAACAAGTATCTCAACTGAAATAGTTAGACAAACAGGTCCATTTCTTGGCCTCTCACTCCATAATGGGTGCCAAAACGACATCTCACCAAATCAACAAAATACATGCATACCTTCCAAAAATATTCAACTCAAATATTTGATTTTCAATAACAACAATTCAACACATTTATAATTGGAAAACAACAACAATTAAAACAACCAATTAAAGATTAAAATATGAAAAGTCTCTTGAAAATTGATGGAAAATACAAAAAACTCAAATAATCTTGATCTCTTACTCTCTAATTAGAGTGTTCATGTTTAGGGATGCTTGAGCATTAAAAAATACCATTTTTTTCTCGTTTCTTTGTGTCACATTTTTAACATTCCAAAAAAGTACATATTTCAAGCTACAAATATATTCCTCTATATTAATTATTTCCATTGAATTATTATAATACGCCCTCCGTTCACAAATATAAGTCGTTTGACTTTCTGACACGTTTTTTAAGGAGGTAAAAACTATATAAAATATTAGTTTTTTTATTTTTAAAAAATAATATTATATTTATTAATATTAAGTATAATATTATTTTAAAATTTTAATAAAAATTTTAATATTTTATATAGTTTTTGACTCCTTAAAAAATGTGCAAGAAAGTCAAACGACTTATATTTGTGAACGGGAGGAGTAATTATACATACATTTAAACTTATTTATTTAAATTATATTCGTTTCTAATAAATAAATCATGGTAATAATATTATTTAATTTTAACAGTATCACCATGCATGAATAGTTGATTTCATGGTTTCAACTTTGCAACAATGCTATCATCATATGACTTTTGAACTTGGATATATTTAAGGTTATAACTATAACTCATTATATCAATTATCAAACTGCATGATTCCTTGTGAAATTTGATTAAATATTGATAAAGAGAGTGCATAAATTAACAAACAAACAAATTGTGTAAAGATAACATAATTAATGAATTAGGCTAATCGATGATTTATTGATAATCGTGGACAAAATAAACAGCTTCAAAGTTTGATAATTTAATTTTGGTGGATCCAGAAGTACATGAAAAAATGATGCGTTATGGTTGGACATGAAATTGGGGCCGGCCTGACAAGACCAACCACTCCACTATATATATACTATATGTGAATGAGGTACACAAAGACATAAAGATAGGTGCAATAGATCATTTTAAAAACCATTAATTTGAGAGATGTTTCCTTCTCTCGTGTGTCCCGTTGTAGGAATAGAGTGGCTGATAAAGTTGTACATCTTTGATGCTCGTTCCTCGGGGACGATGTCTTGTGTGATTTAGGTCTTCTAGACCTCATCCGTCAGAATGCTATCAGATAGGTGATCCTATCTGAATTCTTACCTAATTAAAAAATATATATTAATGAAACTTGTGGGGGCTTGGGTTGGCTTTGGATACATAGCATCAACATATAGAGGTGTGCATATATTGATGTAATTAAGTGCTTGTAGGCCACCAAAAATGTACATCTTCCACTAGCTAAGCTATGCTATGTTTTCCCATGGGAGAGCCATGTCAGATCTGGATAAGCTAAGCTTTAAAGATGAGCTACTTTTAGTGGCTGAATAGTATCGGTCTATGGCTTACTTCATGGGTAAGATGAGTTGACAAATAAATATTCTTTTGAAAACATAACACATGGTGTAAATGATCAAACTCTGGTAGGACTGTTATTTAAACTGAGTAGCTTAAGTTTGGATCGAGTTTGACTCGAATAAAATTCAGTTCAAGTTCATTTGTTTACTGAATCAATTGAGGCTCGAATTGAATTAAACTCAAATTTTGTGGATTTGGCAAAATTTTCTCTTATTTACTGTGTCATGAATAAGTAAGACTACTATATGCTAAAAAAAAGGCTTGATTTGAACTCGTTTATTTACTGATTAAAAGAGCTGAATATGAGAATATTTTTAAGCTCATGTTCAAATTAAGGATCGGCTTATTTCTAAACGAGCAAAATATGATCAGTAATCAATACTCAGCTCGTTCAGCTATAATATCAACCCTAATGGTAGGGGCATAGAGAATTTTCGATGGACCGGTGAAATGTGAAGTGATCTTCCATTTCCTACATTTCACTCAAAGGTTGAAGGAGATAGTTTATCAAATTAAACAAGTACAACCAACTTGATCCTCTTCTCCAATTATGGATCCAAGATTAACACAAGTGGCTGAGAAACTATTATTGAAATTGTTGAGAAATGTTTATTGTAGAATGTAGATGGTTTATCTATAATTTTGACACACCATTCAAAATGTGTAGTGATTGTTAATTAAATTAACAGCCTATATAGCATTTTGAAGCAGGATCTTTGCAATCAGAACACACTATCTCCTCATCAAAAAAGTGCCCAAAAAGTTTAAATAAAAAAGCAACGTTCAATTCAATTGAGTGATTAAATTGCTGATACCAAGATTGAGTCAGCCAATCGTCATCCCTTTACTCATCCTCCATTTCACCCTTTTTTTTTTAAAAAAAAAATCAGTTTCACCTCAGTTGATGTTGATTCTGTTGGTTTCACTTGATGCACTAGTTCACCATTACGAAGGTTGCAGTAAATGAATGCAGACAGTTCAGTAATTAAAGCCCATGTGAAAGGGATTTGATATTAATGGTGTCATTGCTATACATAGTTGGGAACTATGTATGAAGCAGGTGGGGGATGAGGCTTTTCGAGGTTCGATCTGGGTTTGTTTTTAGGCCACAGATGAACAGCTGCACTGATGCCGAACTCCTGCGCGTATATATTTAACCTGTTGAAAACGGAACCTGCAATTACTCAAGGGATGGAGATATGGAGATGGAGATCGATCACACACACACATATATATATATATAATGCATGTGGTTTCATTCAAAGTGATGAAAGGGATTTTAATGGATGGAGACTTTAATTTGATGTTTCCGCCTAAATTAATTCAATTCGATCCCTTTCCCTTTTACTGCCCTATTATGGCTGATCTCTTTTTGTAAAGGAGTGGTCCATTTCACCACCAAAACATTCTTCCCTATATGTCTTTGATTGTGAGTAGTTTTCATGGCAGCCAGACGTTTTTTCATTTATGCAACGCCGACAGCGTTGGTAGTCTTGAGCCGAGTCATTACTACTATATGTTCATCTAACTCTTTCAGGTAAGTTGTACCGATAGGTGGTATTCACTCGTAGTTTTAAGCCGAGTCACTACTATATGTTAATTAAACTCTTTAAGGTCCGTTATGTCGTAGGCTGTATTCACCCGTTGTCTTGAGCTGAGTCATTACTACTATATGTCAATCAAACTCTTTTAGGTCCATTATACTAAAGATTGTATCACTAGTAGTCTTGAGTTGAGTCATTACTATATGCAGAACAAAGGGATGGGCATGAGTTGGCTCGAGCCTCCTCTAGCTCGGAAGAAGAAATAAATAAGTAAACATGTGTGTTTTTTATATGATTTTTGATAATTTAAGGGTTAATTAAAAAGAGGTTGAAAAGAGAAATTTTTTTTACAAAGCGTGCCTAGCTTAGTTGATATGGAATGAGAATTGGAATCATGAGGTTTTGAATTCAATCTCAATAGCTTTGTTTTGTTGATTTTTTCTCCTCTTGGCTTTTTAAACTTAAAATTATTATGTAAATCACACATTTAATGTTTTTTCTAATATATTCTTTACAAAAAGTTATATCTAATATATAATTTAAAAAAATCAACAAACAAGTAGAGTCCCCTCTTTGATTTATTTCTGGCTCCGTCCCTGACTATATATCAACCAAACTCTTTAATACTCCATCCGTCCCACAATAGATGTCTTTTACTATTCATGCACGTTTTCTTAAGAAGTTAAAAACTATATAAAATATCAACATTTTATTAAATATTTTTAAATAATATCATACATATTACTAATAAGTATAGAATTATTTTAAAAAATTAATTAAAAAGTGGATATTTTATATAGTTTTTAGCTCATTAAAAAGCGTGCATGAATAGTCCAAAAACATCTATTTTGGAACGGAGGGAGTATTCACTGTGCGATAGATTGTATTCACTTGTAGTCTTGGTCAAGTCATTACCCTATACTGTATTATTCAATCTTTTTCAGGTCCGTTGTTCTTACTTAACCTATTTAAAAACTTTTCGGGTATGTTGTTTTCACTTAATTAGCATTGTTTTGAAAATTTGAATAGTCCTCTCATTGTTACCGACAAATGGACAATGCAGGAGGCAGAATGCATTATTACTCACCAGTCACCACTTTGGGGTGTTTACCATAAGTAGGACTTCTAATGATCACATGTTATATTTTTCCAGATTAGGAATAATCTTAAGCATTGGAATTATAAATGAGTTTTTGCGTTATTTAACAGTACATGTAAAAGACAACAGTCATTAAAAGCTGGTGGTAGCTTGTGGTATGTTTGATAAGGACAAACTAAATTGAATGCAGATTTAATTAAATTAATTAACGTGTGATTAATCTAAAGAGGAGATTGTTTGTTGATTTGATGCTTATGGGAGTGTGTACTTATTCAGTTATTTGAACTTTAATGGTGGGGGCATAAAAGTATAACTCTCAAGTGCTTGCTTTTAGGCGCACCAACAAATCGACCATCATGATTAATCATATTGGTCTTGGTAAATTAAAAAGCCTAAAATTATGGTTTTATTACATAAAATAGATAATATCATTGCTTCATTGGATCGCCCTTTTACAATTGAACAGACTTGCCCCTTTCCGATGATGGGTTACTGTTCTCCGCCTTCTCGGCGTCGAGTCGCCGTGTGAGTCATCGCACTCCCTCATGTTCTCGACATTCGTGGCCCGTCCTGAATCTCCTTCGACTCATCTGCTGGTGGACGACTCTTTCGAATTGTTTGGGCTTTTTCTTTCATCTATGTTTATTTGTGTCTTTAATATGTTATTTGTTGACGACTAGTTCGTCTGCCGATTCGTCGGTCTCTCGAGTCTCAGGTTTGTCTAAGCTCGAATTTTTACCTAATAAAAAAAAAATTGAACCGACTTGCTATATATACACACGGTGCGATTTTGCCAATTTCACGATGTTGTCGTCAATTTCCGATGTTGACAAAGCTTTTTTCCTTAAAAAAAGTTTACCGACACCGACTTTCTGTATCGGTAAAATATGTGTTTATTTTTCTCACGGAAAGTCGAGTATCAACAAGCTTTTTTCAGACAAAAAAGTTGTAACAACAACAAAAGTCGGTGAATGCATCCATCCGAGAAAATTTTGAAACCAAAGCTCAAACTCGAATAAAAAAGTAAAACCCAACATTTGAATGATCAAGTTTGTGAAAATATTCATCCTGTGATAGTCAAAAGAACATATTTATTTTTCATTTTTTTTTTTGCTTTAATTTTATTTCCCTTTTCATCTTTCATGTTGTTATTTCTCTTTACAATTAGTTGTACAAAATATGTATGGATGATTCCTTTATCCGGTGTGAAGGAAGGGTCATCTTCAGCACCTAACTATCCACCATTAAACAGGCTCCAATGAGTAATGGACCAGCCAGCCAGGGGTATTTCTCCAACAATAATGCTGGTCATTTATGATAATAATCATCCATTCACACCCGATCTATGAATTAGATAAATTGTTCACCGACATAAATCAAAATGAAAGATCTGACTAATAGAACAAGCATAACCATAAATCAAATAGAAGAATTATAAAAGACAAGACAAGGGGATTTCGACTTCTCAATATAAATATTAGTTGTAACAAAACAAGCTATAATGTTCAAAAATTAGCATCACCACATTTTTTTCTAGATATTCAAAGGAAGAAATGATTGATTAATATGTAAATAACATTATTTTTAAAAATGGGAAAGGATATGTATAGATATATTAATCGTTTTACTAATAGTCTTTATAGGCCATGATCATTATCAAACTTTTCGTAAATTAAAAAAAAATATATTTTTTTATATAAAAGAGAAAAATAATTGAGCGTCTTTCAACTATACAAAAAAAAAACTCATCTTCGCATCTTTGTCATAAGATTCAGACGAAGTTCGAGGTTTCTTTTAAATTACCCCTCATATCACGTGCTTGTATATGTATTTTACAAATGATCACAAACTCAAGTTATTAACTTGTACGGAGTATAAGTTAATATATGACCTTCAATAGGATAGAACATTTTTATTTCTTAATAATGAAATAAAATATCCTTTTTGAAGACAAGGAACGATTTCTTTTAAGTTAAAGCATAATAAACTTTGTAATTCTAGAATGAATCAATTGAAAAATTGATTAAAGAGTCATTATTCATATGATTTATCTGCGCAAAAATGGTTTAAATTAAAATGGTCTAAATTAATACTGTAAAAATGGCGAAACAGAGTCAATCAATATTGTAGGGCCGAAAATTCAAAATTTAATCAAACAAGATTCACCTGAAAGAGAAGAAAATATTTCGTTATTGCTAAATAAAAACAATACTTATTGAAGGATGACGCCATAATGTACCCGCAATTTTGCATCGCAACTTTTTCTTGTGTTTCCGATTTCGTACTTTGATAGCTAAGAGTCTTGTTGCTTGCT
The DNA here is from genome assembly GCA_963922045.1 of Persicaria maculosa. Lineage (NCBI taxonomy): Eukaryota > Viridiplantae > Streptophyta > Magnoliopsida > Caryophyllales > Polygonaceae > Persicaria > Persicaria maculosa. The sequence goes on from OY998270.1 coordinate 54,806,693, forward strand.
AAACCTTTGAAAAGCTATGTTTTATACTCCGTATAATATTGCACCATAATACATACTCGATATCTTCACCACATTATTTGTATCAATATATATTTCTTTTTTTAGTAAAGATCATAAAAATATTTTTAAGTGATTTTTGTTGTAACATAGAAATAGTCCCACATTAGAGGTTTAAACACTATAACCGTAGTATATAATGTTGGTAGCCTACTCTTTTATTGTCATTTAGCTTTAGAATTAAATTTTATTATGCGTATATGTTACACTGTCAAAATATTGTCTCCCTAAACAAATAGGGAGACGATGGGGACTACTATATGTACGGTCAAAATATTGTCAAGGGCACATCCACGACACTGACTTTCCAAACCAGTAGACATTTTTGCTGACTTTCCAAACCAGTAGACATTTTTGCTTAATTTTTTCTTGAACCGGCTTCAAGCCGATGTCATGGCCGTGCCAGACGATATTGCACTGACTTCCAAACCAGTAGACATTTTTGCTGACTTTCCAAACCAGTAGACATTTTTGCTTAATTTTTTCTTGAACCGGCTTCAAGCCGATGTCATGGCCGTGCCAGACGATATTGCACTGACTTCCAAACCAGTAGACATTTTTGCTGACTTTCCAAACCAGTAGACATTTTTGCTTAATTTTTTCTTGAACCGGCTTCAAGCCGATGTCATGGCCGTGCCAGACGATATTTTGACCATACAAATATCAAACCAGAGATGACATGAGGGACTAGGCAACACTGGTGGTAACTACTGCTATGTTGGAACTCAAAAGCCAGGGAGATGGTAGAGGCGATGGTTTTGGTTAGGGTTGCAGAGACCAGAGCAGGGGCAGACGAAGATTGGGGGAGGGGCGACGGCAAAGACAACGCCGGTTGATGAGGAAAAGGGCGGTTGTTTTAGTGTAATTGATGAACATAAAGTTCCCAAACCCTAATTTCATTCCCAAATTCAAACCAAACACATTACACATCCAATTTCATCCATCAATCCTAACTCCATAACTTCTCAACCTGATCAAATTCATACCAAACACTCCCAAAAAGATGCATCAACATTCATCGCTCCAGAGCCTTGTTAATATCCATACAAATTTTGATAGAACGCTGACACAATGCCAGCAAACATTAACCTCTCTATTTCCTCCGTGCCTCTATCAGAAAACAGCTTTTATTCAGACAAAGAACTAACTAGATTTATGCATAAAAAGACAAATTCATGTATCATACTAGATAACACAAATAAATAAAAAAAGACTACAAGTCACTCCCATACAGGGAACACAGTAAAATCTTAAATAAACAAAAAGCAAAACACGAGTATTTTTTACCCTCAAGGTTCCCCTGGTATTAAGAAGGTTCATAAATAAGTCCGACCAAAGAGACTCACATCTTGCAAAATGTCATCAACCCACCGCTGGTGGTAACAAGAGAGACCACAGAAAGGCCTCTGGATTTCTCTCCTTGATGACAAAATGTCTTTCACGATGAGTCTAGACACGTACCTGGTAGAGAAAGTTATAACTAGCTCTCTTTCATCCATCCCATTCTTATTTCTCTTTGAAACCCCGCCTATAGTTTGGTGGTTGAGGCGGAAGTTTGATCCTTGACTAGAATCAAGGGCTCACCCTTCAACAACATTCACCAACTCGTACTCGATCAGAGACAGGTTGTTGTCCTCCTTCACGGTAAAATCAGCAGCTTCTGCCGCCTCAATACGCCCCCACTTGTCAACGGCCAGCCTCATTGATCCCTTGAACATGTCAATCTTTGCATTGCGAAGTGTGACAGTCGCCCCTGTCTTCATCAGGTCCACTAAAAAAAGGGGGCAGAAATTTAGCAATTGTAAGCAAATGAAAAATTACAATCAACTCGCTATTTCAAACAACAAAATGCAAAGGGGGGAAGAGATAAAACAACCAACCAACTAACCAAAAAAAGCACAGAGAAAACCAACCAACTAACCAAAAAAAGCACAGAGAAACAAAATGCAAATGCGAAGGGGTCGGGATGTACACGGCTTTACCCAAACTATTCAAAGGTGTTTCCGAGAGACCAAAAAGCATCAGAAACAAAATACAAAGGGGGGAAAAGAGATAAAGGCAAGACAAAATAAGAAACAATGAAATGCCAAAAACCAACCACCTAACCAAAAAAAAGCACAGAGAAAACCAAGCAACCGACAACAGGATGCCGTCAAATATGAAAGACATTTTCCAGAGATTAAGTACGTCTTAAAAGGTAATTATGTGCACTAGTTGTAGAAATTTATGGAATAAAATTACAAAATTGCATGGCAATTTCAACTTTATTGTAGCATATCCATATCCAAGTATGGTTGCACCTCAAAAAAATTTCCTTGAAAAGAAGATCATGCTCAAAGATAATACGGAGTAATCAAAATTCAAAATAATAAATGCATAAGAAAACTGAGACATGTTGATAGATCTAGAAATCAAGATTCATTCAAGACAGATACACAAAGAAGACATAAACAAAAAAAAAACTTAGGGATAAGAATCCAGTAAGACACTAGATGAGGGCTAACTCAAACTGGCGCATCAAATGAGACCATTCAAACTGGCCAAGAAGGCTAAAGCCTCTACAATGATAATTTCTGGATATATGAGACTTATTGTCCTTATTTATAGGGAGCAATATTCTCAACTCACTTTCGGTGACATTAGCAAATTGCCTCACTTCCTTAACAGGTTGTTAAGCCAAACATGGTATCTCCAACCCCATACAATTTGAGTTAACGTTTCCCTTGCAACCTACGTACAAATCATGACAATTTTGAGGCCTATCACATGTTTATGATCAATTCACATTGGTTTACCCATCCTTGCAAATTATCAAAAGGAAAAAACACAAACGAACAGGCTCTGTGATATTAAAAAACATCTACTTAGAAGTACTGAGATAACAACCTAGGCCCACATTATTAAAGACTTAAAAGAGCCTTGCCAAATCAAAAAACATGCCAACTTTTCTGTTATTTATGGTGTCTGCAGAATGTTTATCAAGAATTCAATCCTACCATTAGAAGTGAATCATGAGATACATGACTCACAGTAAAAAGCCATAAAGAAGAATCAATGTCAAAAAAGAATTAGAGGACTCAACAGGACAGTGGCATGTTACAGATATTACAGACAGCAGTTTTAACTAACTTTTGCCCCCTTCAAGGATACCGGTTTATATAACCATATAACTAAAATTTAATTCCGTAATAGGAGGCATACCATGAGGCACAAGCTAAACACGCACAGAAGTGAAATCAACGTTTTGCAGTTATTTGACCAAACACCAAACACACAAAACAGCCAAACAAATTTTGCTTCAAACAATTACAGATCCATAAAATGCCATAAAAGCAGGACATTGCTTATCTAAAGCACCATTCCTGTAAATAAGCACAGCTGCAGAAGACATAAAAGAACCTAATACATAGGAACATTCAAGTGAAACGGCCTTCACTAATGAAGGCCACAATACTCAACAGCTGAAAACATCAGATCATGAAAAAAGATTCAAAATTTATAACAGAATTTATGTTTGCAAACATTGACCCAAAAGTAAATATTGAAATGGCCAAAGAATCATGATAAAACGTAATGAACTTGTAAAGTGAAAAAGTATACCTTGATCGTTTCTGGCGGTGAAGACAATTATTCCAGTCTCGTCTCCTACCAGGCACTCAGCAATTCTCATTTGGCGCATCTGAGGGCCATCAGGGCGCCCCCTCTGCATGACCAACTTTGCATCAACCACCTTCACAGTGAGGGTGTGGCCGCTGGTACCAGGCCTTAGCTGATCAACCTTTGTAAAAACTGGTTTCCTCATTCCTGGCTTTGATTCGGCCATTGTTTAATAGCTTCAGAAAAGATGTTCGTCAGAAGAAGAAATAAAAACAAAAATGCTTCATTGAAATAATGGAATCAATTAAAGTCATGAAATTTTCAAACATCTAGTCAACAGACTCTTAGCAAAATTAAGATGGCTGAAAAGCTTCATAAAATTGACAAGAAAATCAAAGTCAACAAGATAGAGGTGAACTAGGAGACGAGTGGAATCAAGTGAAGCATGCACAATCTAATAGCGATGGAATCATGCATCATACAATCAGCAAGGTAATGTCGCGAAATTTATGAAATCACGCCATCAGACTCATATCGAACTTACGATGGTAAGATTAACAAGCTTGAATAACGGATCAGAAAATTCAACAAACGAAGGATAGATGCAACACAAATCACCATGAATCTCCCAGAAACAAGCACCAGTTTAGAACAAAAACATTGAGAAATTTGGACCGCTTAAAGTCAAATCATAGCAGCAGGATCAGAAACCCTAGAAACAGAAACACAACACAACCAAATCCACAGCTTACAGATCAAAATTAGGAGAACCAAAACAGCAAATTGGAGTTGCAAAGATCGGTGAATACCTCGAGCTAGGTTTAAGTCGTCTGTAGATAGAGAGAGAGAGACGCGAGAATCGGTGAAAGGAGAGAGAACAGTTGCTGGAAAAAGGCAGCCGCAAGAAAGGAAAGTGCTTTGGGAATTTCGACGTTTACTTGTATTTATATTAGTCAGCGTATAATGGAGAGATCGATAAGCTTTCGCAGTTGGATTTCGATTTGGATTACGCGGATTCAAGAAATACCTAATGGGCCTAAATAGGCCCAATTCATTCCCACAAGGTACACCTGTCAATCGGGTCGGGTCGAGTTGGATCGGGTGGGTTTTGGGTTACATGATACGGGTCTGTTACGAGGGTTCAAATCTACCTAATAGGAGGGCCGAGTCCTCAAGTCAAGTCTGGTTATGGCTGTTATATGAACTGAAGTTACTGAACGGCTCATGTTTGGCTCGAGATTGACTCGAAAAAAGCTCGACTCAAATTCGTTCACTTACCTAAACAAGTCGAGCCTAAACAGGAATTTAAACTCGGTTGAAAGCTCGACTCGTTCGATTTAAGCTCAAATAGCTCGAATTTTATAGAATTTCTTAAATTTCCTTTAACTTATTATGTTAGGACCAATTAGAACTGCTCAAAGCTCGACCAAAGCTCGGATTGAACTCGTTCATTTACTAAACAAGCCAAACTTGATAAAAAAAAACTCGTTTAAAAATTAGGCTCGGCTCGAACTCGTTGAACAAATAAATCAAGCTTGAATATGTCAAGATTGACTCGTTTAGCTCGAATAACACCCCTAAGTCTGGTTTTGACATCTTTAGTTTGAATGATCTATTTTGACATTAGTTTTTTTTACCCACCCTCTAGATATAGTCGCGAAGAACAACTGACCCATTTTCTCAAGTGTTTTCAAAGAATGGATTACGATTTACAACCTCATGTTTCACAAGCAAGTGAAATTTGTTAATGATGGATCGGATGTATATGAATTCGAATGAAAAGTTTGATCAATTAACGGATCAATCCTTAAATATGCCTATCCATTTAAATTTGCGGATGCCGAGAAAAGTTTTGAAGAGGTCTGTGAGTTCCAAACAGATCATATTCATATCCTCCATCAAGGGAATTATGTGTAATTTCTTTTGAAGCTCATAAACTATGTTAATTCAGTGAATCTATTTCATCTATTTCTCAAACTCCAATTCAAAAATATGTTCTCATTGAGCCTATCATTGTTGAATTTCATCAAAAGAGCATTTCAGGGAAAACACTTGCTGTACAAAACTTGCCACCTCTTCCTCACACCCAAAGATTCAATCAGTCAGCTTTTATACTGTTGTTAGTTTAAAATTTCTCAAACTATATGTTGCATTCTAGACAAAGTGATAACTGATAACTCGTCGAACTGAACAAAAAAACATGGCAGATATACACCAAAGGCAGACTCACAAGCACACAAACATGGAGAGATCATCCACATGCGAGTTTGATCAATGCGTCTCTCAGTTCTCCCGCTTGAATCTCGCCATTGCTTGCCTATACCACACCACAATTGCACAAACCAGCAGCAGCTTAGTTCTTAGTTTTGGTATTAGCTGTATATGATTCTGGTCAAAATCTAAGCCAAGACAGATACAATTGTATCCCATTTTCGCAGTTTCTATTGAAGATTGATCCTTACCTGCACCATAAATGAATTTGATGCTATGCCTTTAAAGGATTTGAAATTGACTTCAGTCACCTGAAGACCCAGAAACTCAAGTATTTCAAGCATCTTTGTAATTGCACCAATCTTCGCCTTGCAAAGGATTCTGACCAGGAAGTGTCTCCTAGTGAGCTGATTGACCTCTACCTGAACCTAGCAGAAACAATGATGCTGAAAATCAGTCGACGGATACTTTTCAGTGCTCTTTTAGTAACCATCTCACCTGCTGAAATTTGCTATGATGATTGGAACCCGGCCCATGTTTACTAGTATCCAGTTTTGATTCAGGTTCGTTGATGCAGCCATCTCTTTCTAACTCATGAAGCTCTTCCTGGAGGTCCTTCAACTTAGTTTTCATCTCTACTATGTGATCAATGGCATCATCTAATACAGCACCTTGACTCATCTGAGGAGATTCACTGGAAAGTGAGCAAATAAAGAGGAAGAAAAAATTATGCTGGACAAATTTGTGACAATAATTTTATCTACCTTGGTGATCTTTGGGACCAAAGAGCGGAGTTCGCAAAGCGCTTGTTTGATCTTGGCCCTCCGTTTCCTCTCTGCAATTAGGTTCTTTGACCTAAACTGCTGTTCTGTATTCTCCTCCTGGTTAATTTGCTGTCCGTCCTCTATATGGCACACATTAGATACCTCTTTCTCAGTAACACAAGTATCACAACCTGAATTGATCTCCGTAGTTTGCTTGAACTGATATAGATGTTTGTCGTCATTGGCACATTCCAAGGATGAAAATGTCTCAAGCTGTTGCCTTGGTGAAGAGTTTTGAGAGAGAGAACCTAGACCAAGGTAGGAAGGAATTGAACCAGAGGACGAACCCTCGAGTTTGGGGAATGAAAGAAGCTCCGTCATCAAGGGCTTGAAATCTGATTGCTGGAAGTAATGCATCCAACTGTTTGTGCAGTCTCCAAGAAAGAGCTCCCTATCGTCAGTGAAGCTAACATGTGAGGAGACATTAAACTCAGCAGTTATCAAATCCATGATCCCTTGATTCTCCGGTATCTGAAACATAAATCAATTAAAGGGATACAAGTGAGTTTTAACAGTTTCCATCTATACGATCGCTTCAAGTAAAGAAAGCAGTAGCATGCCTGTTTTGTCGAAAAAAGCTCCACAAGACCCCCTAGAACGGGGATCAAAACTCGAGTTCCAATTGTATCCTGTAAGAAGAACAAAACTCAAACTTCATCAACATTTATAAGGTACAGAGTTTTGTGCTCAAATGGAATGGAATTTGATCTCTAGCAACAAAGCACTACGACAAAAATCTATGTCATGTATTCAGTCTTTGTGCACGACAGTGCAAGGGAGAAGAATACAACACACCTGAGATGCTTTCGGAGACAATTTATCATGTAAGTTGATCCATCTGGCCTGCCTTGATACAATGACTTGTTCATGAATCCTAGTGATAACACAGTTTCCCGTCAGATCAATTTTTTTTTCCACCAATGTAAATTTAAAACAGTACACAGGGATGGGAAAAGAGGGGAAAATACCCAGACTGCAAAGTCATCGAAAACGGAAGCTGGGCAAGAGCAAGACACGATGTCTTGGTTGCCGAATGTGGATTGAAGGTGTCCCTGCAAAGGGCGGGAAAGCTCAGTTCCGGCTGTTCGCCATCTCCTGTTGGACTATTGATGCAGCTTTCACCAACAGTACCACCAACACAGCAACAATTGATCCAGTCAATTGACCTGCAAAAAAAAAAACACAAAGTCAGCACAAATACACCATCAAAAGCTCAACTTTGGCACACCAGGAAAAGAGGAAAAGCCATGGGGATTCCTATAGGTGAAGCAGACCTTGAACCCCCATTAACAGAAAGCTTCCAAAGTACACAATAGTCCCATGTTTCAGAAGCCAGAAGCGAGGGCCGCAGCCATTCCATTGCCCTCTCCAAATGACACATATTTTTTTTTTCAAAGCTCTCAGAGACCTTTCTACAAACAGTTGGAAGGCATCAACTCTGCAGGTGTTTCTCTGAAAGAACCAAAGCGATATTACTTGTTATGTATAGCCCTGCATTTGTTGATCCCAAATCCCATATGGGTTCTGAAAAAGCAAAGGCACAAAAACCCCTCTCCCCTCCCGCAGGTAACCGTATCAGATGGTTGAGTCAGATGATACCCTTTGTTCCTTTTCTCGCTGCTTTCTCACTGGCTATGACACTCGCTCATACCTAACCCACAATAAAGAAAAAACTCAATACATAAAGTAACCAATTGTCCGTTGGGGTTTAGGGATTTGGCCATTTGGGGTTGGGACTTGCGAATGGAAGGTTAAGACTAAGAGACAAACTGCAAAGTATAATACCGTAGTATATGTATATGATCTGTATGAGTTTGAAGATGAGGGGAATATTTGTACGGCCTTGGGTTTTGTAACGGTTGAGATTTGGGCGCCTCCAACAGAAAGCACAGTACAGAAGACGTATTCAAATCCCAGTTATTCCGATTTTATTCTAATTTACCCCCAACCGATTTTAGTTACTTCGAGCTGAGTATTTTCATCTTCAAGCTCAAGCTTTTTTTTTTCATTAAGCAATAATTTGAGCTGAGGTATACATGAAACTTGAGAGGTCGATTTACCCGTCGAACCTACAATAAAGTCGAAAATACAGGAAAAGAAAATCAAGCTCAAGCTTATTGATGCAGTTGTACGTACAAGTGTGTATTTTTATTATAGGGTAGTTTTTTACACCCACAAAATTTACTATTTACACCCAAAATCCAAGTTTTTGTTTTTTTTTTTTAAATAAACCCTACGCCTCTTGAATCATAGGTGTGTGACTCAAGAGGCGCAGCTATTTTTTTTCTATATACATACTCTGCCCCTCTTGAGTCACACGTCTATAACTCAGGATTACAAATACACTTCCTTCCTGGTATTTATGTTTGGGATTTGTGTTTCGGCCTTGGCATGTATGGGTTTTTTTTTTATAAAGCATTTGCCTAGGATTTCTAAGCACCACATGGAGATGGTTAGCATTGATAGAATGGAATCTAAAATGACCTTTGAAACATTACACCCCATGTTGAGAGAATTGTAAATGTGAAGAGATCAAAAAAGAGTTTCACATTGATAAAATGAACAAAGAAGCCTTTGTATATAAGATAGTGGGTTACTCCTCCTATGACCAATTGGTTTTAGGATGGAACCCCGCATGGTTTATGTGCTAGGCTATTAGCACATGGCCCTACGTGTGCACATAACCCCTGATCCCGAACCCCAACAGACTTCAACACCCTATCTAAAAATATACATCTCTTACATGATTCAGAATTGCACATCATCCAGAAAGCCAAGAACGCAAATATGAAATATGAAGATGATCTTCGGAGCAGGGTTGGAGTGGCGAGTATTGTGGACAAACTTCGAGAGTCTAGATTGCGGTGGTTTGGACACGTTCGTAGGAGACTCATATCTGAGCATGTTCGTAGGTGTGAGAGTTTGGAGCTTGGAGCTAATTGCAGGGGGAGAGATAGATCGAAGAAGAGCTGGATGGAGGTTATCCGACATGATCTACATTTGCTGAACCTTTCAGAAGATATGACGTTGGATAGAGACCACTGGAGGAGATGCATTCAGACTTATGATGTTTAGAAGTTTTAGAAGTTCGAGGATGGGTGTTGGGTCAATCCGTTTTTACTTCTTTTATGCCTTGCTCTTTGCTTCCTTTTGCCGCATTCTCTATTAGTTGGCATGTTTCCATGTTTTGTGTATGCCTTATTGTTTTGGGTCTATCGGAAACACTCTCTCGATTAGTTCGGGGTAAGAGTGCGTACATCCTGACCCCCAGATCCTGCCTTAACGCGGGATATACTGAGTTGTTGTTGTTATTATCTTCATCACTCACTTCCATTATGTAACATGCCTTGGGCTCTCCATCGTAGAACCACGGGGAACCACTACACACGTCGTTTGGTCCCCGCCCAAAAACGAGTAATCGTTCTTTACGATTGCAACCTAAAGATTGAACACCGGTTGCACAGCCCTTTGCGAATTGACTCGATTGAGGCAAGTTGATAAATGTAGTTGCTAGTTAGATTTGCTTACTGCTAATGCAAATGTTGCTTCTAAGTTCTAAATAAGGGTTGATAGGAAGAAGTTCAACGCCCTGCTTTCTTCAATTCATTATATATATAATACAATTTAACTGTCATTTACAGAAGAAGAAGACGAAACTATTAAATGGAAGCGTACATACAATACAATGCAATGCAATGCAACGGCATTGCTGTATTCTTCAAAACCAGAACTGTTGTTGTATACAAGAAAAGGCAGTACCAAGAAATCCACTGTCAATTTCATCTTGAAATTTGATCTCTAAGGCCATCTTCTTCAATCACCAGCATCTGATTCTGGGCGGTTTCTTGAACCATGAGGATCCGCCATGTCCAGACCTCGTTTCTTCTCTTGGTTGTTTCAATCTTCCTCATCACGCCACAAACTGGTATGTCAATGTCACATTGAACCTTCAGTTTCATCCTCATTACTGTTTCACGACTTCAATCCTTCAAGAACGATTCCAATTGCAGACATTGCATCTGAAAACCAGTTTTTTTGACTTCATTGCAGCCGGGGCGCCTGTCGGAATCTGTTACGGCCGCGTCGCCGACAACCTACCACCGCCGGCCACCGTTGTCAGAGATCTTCAGTCAAGCGGTATCACGCGCGCGCGCGTCTTCGATACCGACGCCGGCGTCCTCCGAGCGTTCGCCGGTTCCGGAATCGACCTGATGGTCGGCGTCCCGAACGAAGAACTACTTTCGCTCGCTAATAACGGCGTGGACTTCTCTCTCCAGTGGCTCCATGGGAACATCTTCGCTCACATCTCTCCCGACCAGATCCGGTACATCGCCGTCGGGAACGAAGTGTTCGTCAAAGATCCGTACTACATGCCGTTCGTCGTCCCCGCCATTGTCAACCTCCACCAGGCTCTGCAAAACCTAAATCTCCACCAGACGATCAAACTCTCCACTCCTAACGCCGCCTGCGTCCTTCAGAGCTCGTATCCGCCTTCCAACGGATCCTTCGTTCCCTATCTCCAGTCCGCCATGGCTGCTCTCTTGCAGTTCTTGCAAGTACGATCCCTAACACACCATCACTACTACCGATGGAGTCAAATCAGCTACATACATGACCAGTCACCGTGTTAGCTGTTACGAAATCATATCTAATTTCTCGATTTGCAGGACACCGATTCGCCATTCATGGTGAACGTGTACCCGTTCTTCAGCTACGCTTACAACTCAAAGGCGATTCCGCTGGACTACGCTCTGTTCAAGACGCCTAACATAGTGTCGGACCAAGGATTGCTCTACAGCAACCTGTTCGACGCGACGATCGACTCCTTCGTCGCGGCGATGGAGGAGCTAGGGTTCGGCGGCGTTCGATTGATGGTGGCGGAGACAGGGTGGCCGAAGGCCGGCGGGGAAGCCGCGACGGTGGAGAACGCCCTGGTGTACAACGGAAACGTGATCGGAAGGGCACGGAGTAACGCCGGAACTCCGAGGCGGCCGGCGATCGGAATCGAAGTGTTCTTGTTCGATCTGTTCGACGAGAACCGGAAAGACGGGCCGGAGTACGAGAGACATTTCGGGGTGTTCGACCTCAACGGGGTTACGGCGTATGACGTCAGCTTCAGCTGAAAATGGCGTTTTTTTTTTACCACTTTGTAGCATGATTTTTAGATGAAATGTGGTATGGTTCCTTGATGGCTTGATCAAAGATAAAACATTGTTGTATGATTCTTGGCATAATGGGAGTTAGACATAGGTGACCAAGCAACAAATATGTAATGAACTAGCATAAATACAAACACCAATAATTACATATAATTAATAAGAAACACGAGTACTATATACACGGTAAATTATTGCATTTAGAGATGTTATGCAAAGTTTTTGATAAAGTTATGCAATGTGATTAAGAACATTGTATGCCTTATATTTTTTCAATGAATAAGGATGGAAAAATACATAGGATGTTGTGCAACGAGGTTAGCAATATTTGCACATCAAAGTCCATGGATCGACTTGGACGCAACGTGTATCTTGGTTTCCTAAAAAAAAAAACATGTATCTTGGTGTAAATTTACAATAAGAGTGGTTAGGAACGGAGAATGATAGTCGACATTGATGTGTCTAAGCACATTGGTATATGTCGAGCTCCTTACTTCTCCTTTACAAAGGATATTGCCTAGCAACTTGCCTAATTACGATTAGGATCACCTATAATCCACGGTATAATCTTCCCTATTACATGATTTCTATTGGTTCACCTATTGATCACTTATCTAATTAGATTTTTTAAAAATTGAGCAAATCTTAATTAAAATATAAAACTCCACATATACATTATTTTTCTAATTAAAAACAATAAAATTATTGGGTAAAATCACAATTAGAAATCCCTTCATTACCCTGTCGTTGCCCTGAGCGTTCAAATCCAAACCCTAACACCAGTTGAATCCCGATTGCAATCTCATTCAGATCCGAGTTCAACAATTCCAAACCTTTCTCCGTCCCATTCTCGATTGTAATAGTGCATGGCTCGATAGCAACTAAGCGTTTTTCTTCCTCCTCCGGGTTCGGCGAAAATCCACATACCAACTTCATTAAAATTCATCTACAAGTTTATAACGAAATTGATCAGTAAGTTAGTTGGTTTAGTGATCGTAGTGTTATCTCATAAGTCATACCCGATGGTTTAGTGATCTGATCGTAGTGTTATCTCATACCCGAGAGAGTCTAGTTTAAATTATATTTGATAGATGAAGTGGATTGTGAATGAAGAGTATATCTTTTAATGAAGAGAATTTAGTTCGTCGGATAATTCGTGAATATCCCACATTCCTATTCATATGAAATCCAAATTCCACATCCAAACTCTCAATAAATCTTGTCAAAAACTCCAAAATAGCTTCATCTTCAAGAACTGAATTCGTGACGAAACTAAGAAGAAGAGAATCGAATTAATGTGAGGAAACGAATTGTGGTAGAGCTGAAGGCCGATGCCATCATGAACCTCGTAGTCCTGGAGAGTGATGTGGTCCTTGTAGATGTTGTACCATTTCTGAATCCGAACAAGTTTCTTCAGGTCGCCAATGGTGTCATCTTCGTTGTACTTATCCCTAACCTTCTTCCCAAGTCGATCGTTCAACACCACCTCAATCATCTTCAACAATCGAAAAGAATTCAAAACGTTGAAATTCAGGTAGGTAGAGAACAAATAAGCGCATATGGATATATACATATATGGATAAGCAAGAGTCGAGAAAAGGGTAAAGAGTATATATAAGATACAAAGTATAAGGTATAATATAAGATAAAAGATATGGATAAGATATGATATCTAATATCTTATGTATCTGCTATTTGGAAAAGATATATGGATATCAAATTAAAAAATAAGGGAAAATGACCGAAAATAATACGAACTATCAACAGTGAACCAAAAATAATACGAACTTTAAAAATTACAAATTCTTATACAAATTATACCATATTAAACCAATATTAATACAATGGATAAAATTTGCAAACAAAAGAATAATTTGACCTCAAAATATAATTAATAAGAAAGTGTGATTAAAACATTTTTTTTATATTTTTTTAGCCTTAATTTTCAATTAAAAAATTATTGAGAACAATGTGACTAAGGCATTATATAACGTGATTAAGGACATTGGTTAGGATTCTAATTAATGTTTTAATCACTTATATTTGCGGTGTATATAAAAATACGGAAAAAAATATAACGAACTTGCAACAACAAATGGGGTGACTTGATAATGAACTTCATACAAATATATGTTTTGAACATAATTTGAAATATGTGTATCGAAATGTGAACCTTTTATTAATCATTTTCGGGGAATTAGTGCAAACTGTCACTTTTATACCCATATTTAACAAAATACTCATCCACTGATGATGATCAAGAAAAAGGTTGGGAGACTATGCTACTACATATTTTCCCTCGTTCCAACCTTCTTTAATGACAGTTTTTTTATGTGCTATTCATAGGCGATTAAATCGCATTGTTGTTTTTGTTTCATTGTGATTTTGTACCACGGAGGATTTAGCACTTACAGATAGCCCAAAGAAACCATTCCAGATTTGTTTCAAGCACAATAAAATTAATGTAAAATAATTCCAGTCTCAACTATTTGCTTCAGATTGACCGAATTCTTCACAAGTTTTTTCCCCTTCTTTGAGGAAAAAAGATGGTTAGAGCATCCCAAGAGATTCTCTATCTTCATTTTTTGGAGAATATTGAGATGATTTTTTTGCCCAAGAGTTTTCCCATTATATCCTCCAAAATAGAGAATGGAGAAAAAATATGGATATCATTCCCTAAATTTGGAGAAAACTCTATATATTTTGGGATGAATTCTCTATTTTAGAGATTGTTTTAGGGAAACTCTTGGACATGCTCTTACAAAAGCTACAACAAGTAGTAATAAACTGTAGAAACAACCGTCATTCCACCATGAAGCCAGTCTGAAAATTGATCATGCTAACGCAATTGCAACCATCGGGAAACAATTCTCAGTCATAAGTTATGCAAGATTCAAAACATCGGGATAAAAGCATTCAAGGTACAGGCTTTAAGGCATATACGTTTAGTGACCATGCGAACATTTCAACCAGTCAGTTGTAGCAATATAACAGAGGTTCATCTCAGCAACAGGATAATTGCAACAGAAACTTTTATTTACATACAAAGGTAACAATGTTCTCATCACTTTAGTATCCACTGAGATAAAGGGGTATCCTTGAGCATTCTTCAAACAACCACCATTGCGAAATGGACACCAATGTTGCCCAACAAAGGCCTGCAAATTGAGAAGGGCACATGTCAGGAATCACTACTGAACCCTATGCAACAATAGAATCACATACAATTAGCAAATGATCAGTATAAAGGATGCTTACAAGTTCAAGGTAATGCAACATGATGTATTTAAGAAGGACCAGTATCATTCCCAATTTCAAATTCAGCCTCTCAGGAGAATGAAAAGCAGTCTAGCCATCTAAGTGATCAAACTCTTTGGGAAGTAGGGAAACATACGATCTAAAAAAATACACGCACATGGGAACAATCATCCAATAGCACTCACACCACTGCTGCAAACAACCTCTGTTGTTTTTTTGAGCTCACTCCTAGCTAACATAAAAAAGATAGGATCATCCACATACAACTGGACACCTACCTAAACATCACCCTCAACTATAGATCTCTAAATATAATCCAGCCAAGTAAACAAGTAACAAGAGAAGAGAAGATGCTGCAAACAATATTAGAGAAAAATGCAATAACAGGTTTCCAAGAAATTTCTACCATCTTCCCCTCATTCGCCACCACAATAAGTAAAAATGTCAGCTAACACTCCTCCAAATAAAAATGCCATCCCCTAATAATACAAGGGCACTCCAACAAGCTACAAGGTCCAGCCCATGAGCAGTGGTTCGAGAATGCAGCCCATCAGCCCGTGTACCAAACCGCAACCCAGTGTGTGAAGCTTCTCATTCAACTACGAAAACAAGAACAAATCAACTCTACTAATGTCCATTAAACTGCCTGAGTTGCAATTCATCCCATTAAATTCATGATGCCAAGACTGAACCACATGCAATAACTTGGGCACATAGAATACAACCAATTGTACGAAAAGGCAAGGCGCACGCCTAAGCCTATGCTTAGGCGGGTTTGCCAAATTCGTAGTTCACAGAATTCACTAACATCGTACTAATTCAAAATTCACACCCCAGAGAGAATTAGTTCGATGGATAATTCGACTGGTAGAATTCGCGAATCAGAACTGAATTCCTGAATATCTCCGCTAGATTTCTTCTCCTTCCATCTCCCACATACTTATTCATATGAAATCCAAAATCCACATCCAAACTCTGAATAAATCTTATCAGAAACTCCAAAATAGCTTGATCTTCAAAAACTGAATTCGTGAATATCTCCGTCTAGACTTCTTCTAGGTTTCTTGAGACTTCTAATTAAATTTTGAGTGAGAGAATTGCCTCTTGTGAGCCATAAACGATGAAATCAAGGAACGCTAAACGAAATACTCATCTTGACATAATAATATCCCCAAACTCAAAGCAAAAAAACACGAGCAATCACCAATACCAAACAAATTGATTAACAATTTCAAACCCTAATTTCAGACTAAACGAGAACAGAATCGAATGTGACGAACCTAATTGTAGTAGAGCTCGAGGCCCATGCCATCATGAATCTCGTAGTCCTTGAGAGTGATGTGGTCCTTATAGATGTTGTACCATTTCTGAATCCGAATCTTGTCGGCCCTGGTGCCCGTCTGGGCAGCTACAAGTTTCTTCAGGTCGCCAATGGTGTCATCTTCGTTGCACTTCACCCTGACCTTCTTCCCAAGCCGATCGTTCAACACCACCTCAATCATCTTCTTCTACTTCGAATGAAACCCTAGGAGATAAAGCAAGAATCGAGAAAGGAATTCAAAACGTTGAAATTCAAGTAGAGAACAAAATATAAGGGTCTGAACTATCTGTCCCGACTATGTCCCTTTACCTGTGCCGTCTCACAAATAAAATCTAAATTTTTTATTCTTTAATAATTTTTTATTGTTTTTTTTTAACTAGTTTTATTACTTGTCAGTTGCGCGATTTGTTAATAAATTTTAATTTACTAGTGTATTATTTTCTTTTTAATTAGAGTCTATGAAGGAGTTTAGAGCACCTCCAACAGTTTTCCCATTTTAAGGATTTTGTAGTTTTGGAGAATTTTAAGGTATTTTTTGGTCTAATAGATTTCTCACATTTTCCAAAATGGAGAAGAAGTAGAAAAAATAGGGATGATTCCCTAAATTTTTAGCATTTTGCAAACTAAATGATTCTCCAAATCTTCGAAATGGGAAAACTATTGAAGTTAAAGCAAAAATAATTTGAAGAATATGTATTTTGTTTCCCCATTTTAGGAAAATTTTAGGGAAGCTGATGGAGATAGTTTAAATCTACAACCCCAAATCTTCGAAATGGAAAAGCTATTAGAGTTAAAGCAAAAATAATTTAAAAAATATGTATTTTATTTTCCCATTTTAAAGAAATTTTAGGGAAGCTGTTGGGATGGTCTTGGGGAGATTTGGCATCCAAATAGATAAAAAGGGGATTTGGAACCCAAATAAAATGGGAGAAATGAATAAAGACAATCATCTTCTTCTATAAATATAATATTTTTTATATTTAAAATATGTACACAAGGCCATTTAACTAGGGTGTTGTTTTTTACACCCACAAAATTTACTATTTACACCCAAAATCCAAGTTTTTCTTTTTTTTTTTAAATAAACTCTACGTCTCCTGAGTCATAGACGTGTGACTCAAGAGGGGCAGGGTATGTATATAGAAAAAAATAGATGCGCCTCTTGAGTCACACACCTATGACTCAAGAGGCGTAGGGTTTATTTAAAAAAACAAAAACTTGGATTTTGGGTGTAAATAGTAAAATTTTCGGGTGTAACTAACAACCCCTTTTAACTACTCACATTACTCTCTATGCACTGTTCTAAAAATCGCGCCTAGGCGCCGTCTGGGCACCGCCTAGGCACTAGGCGACCCCCCTCTGTCTAGAGCTAAACGACCGCCTAAGCACGCCTAGGCGTCGGCCTTGACCGTCTGGGCGCCGCCTAGGCGCTAGGCGGCCCCTTACCGCCTAGGATCCGCCTAGCGCTTTTTAGAACATTGTCTCTATGTCAACCTTACAAATTTTGTCCTAATTCCCACCACATCATTTCATGCAAATTACACGCAATTTGCATTCCAAAAAGGAATTCACAAAAAGAACAATTGCAACCACTCTTCAAGTGCTCGTTGGCTTGGTGCCCTTCTGTCATTGAATTTGGATATTTATGCTTCTTGATCTCCTTTTGGATCCATAATGAGTCAAACTATTGTCATTCAGGTCTGCTACTAGTGGCCAAGAGAACTCAACCAAATCAACTTGTCATTCAGAATATGAGAGCAATGAAAATCAGACTGCTGCTGGTCAAGAGCATGCTGAATGGTGCAATTTATATACAGAGAACTTAGGCAAATCGAAAATCAGATTCTGATAATGAAACACAGTTACACAATTAAGTAGGTTCTTGCAAGATTCTCCCCGCAATGTGCATCCTTGTTCCTGGAGAAAAACGGGATTACGGTGTATTTTTTTTATCATTTCAGGATAACAATAGCAAGTACATTGCACAAACTACTCACATTACAGTAACATTATAATACAAGCAGAAACATTCATTTACAGATTAGCTTCAGTAAGCACACTAATATCTCTATCATCGAGCAAAAAATGGAAGCATTTACTAATGATGAGGGATTTTAATGCCAATTGCATCAGCCCTTAAACCATCCATTCATGAAAACATACAAGTGATAATGAGACAATATCAGAAAAATATTGGAAAAAATGCAAGAATTTCAATGCTTGAGAAAGAATGAAATTGAACAATGTCACCCATGCTTTCCGACCAATTCTACTTAAGCCTTTGACTTTCATTAAATCCTCCCTTTATCCAAGATCAGAACCCTAATTTTCAAAATCCCAGATTCAAAACCCTAATTTTTGAAAAAATTCAATAAAAACATACCTTCTCCGCTCACCTTTAGATTCCAGTCGAACTCTACCACCGGACTCCAGTCGATACTGGATTCTCTGTCACCCTCTTGCTCGAGCTTCTCCCTCGCCGGTGTCTCCTTCTCCTCCTTTCTTTGCGTTGGCTATATTCTCCTCTCAATCGGGGCTTGCAGTTCGCCTCTCCTCTCCTCCTGACTGGTGGCGCCACTCATGTGTTGCCCAGTCGGCGTCGCCGACCTTGCGAGATCTTCGCCTCTGCCGTGTCACCTCTCCTTAATCAGAGGTTTTCTTTGTTTTTTTACTCCTTTAGAATTTTCCTTTCCTTTTATTTTCAAACAAAATTAACAGAAGTTGTGAAGAGCCATTAAGTATAACTCTATAAGGGCACGAGGCCAAATTTGTATAAAACTTAGGGGTATTTGGCGAAATTAGTAAAACTTTTGTACACTGCGCTAAAAATACAATATCTCAAGGGTATCGTGCGAAATTTTCGATAAAAAAAAAACACAAGATTATTTATTTTTATTTATTTTTGGATCGAGAGCAGCGGAATTATTGAGTCGGGAGGATGTGGGTGAGCTACGTGGTTGATGATATCAACACTCCGCACACCTAATTGGACGGAAATCATTCGGAACAAAACACCGACCAAAATCGGTGATAGGCCGGCGGGGTGTGTGGTGGTGGTGGCCCCGTTGGGCTGCATAACACAGGTCACAGGAAACTCGAATTCAGAACAAGTATGAAGCACGTGGCTTTTCGGATTACTATTAGATGGATAATGGATTCCTCCCCGATAACATTGGATCCATTCACATCCACCTAGCTTCCCCAGTTTCTGAATTCGTTAGCCTGAATTGAATTCCACCTCCTTCCAAGTGGGTCCTCTTTCCTCCCTTTATTCTTCATCTTTAATTTCATGGCTCAATCTCCCCCAATTGTTTGCTTTGCCCCCAATTCTGGAATTCTCAATTTGTTTGACGATTTCTCTCTGTCATCTATGGTTGATTTCTGGGTTACCTGTTCCTCAATTTCATGGATTTTCTCTTTAATTGCGTTCGTATAGTGAAGGGTTTTCCCCAATTTAGTGTTTCCCCAATCTGCCTTTTGGTATTGTTTCGTCAGAGGATGGACTGAAATCCAATCTAACAAGTAATAGGTATAACTCAATTCAGGTCTTAATGGGTGTGGGCAAACCTAACAAAGAGGTTAGTGGCAATCGGCCTCGTATCGCGGTGGATCCAGCAGTTGTTAGATTCTTCTCCCAAGTCCCTCTGAGGCTTCAAAACATTCTCAAGGTTTGTCAGCTCCCTCGGAGATCTTTCCAGTTTCAATTGAATGCACCATTTCATCTGTTTACAATCTATGTTTGTTTTGTTGCAGGCCCGGATCAATCGATTCAAGAAATTAGACGAGGCTAAAAAGGATTCAACTGAGCTCGGTTCAAGGAAGGAGCAGAAATCCTCTAATTTGAAGGTTGATTTGGATAAGCAACTGCAGCTGTGGAGAGAAAACCCCGAGTGGGAGGTTGAGACACCCAGCATTGAAGTAAGAACAAAACCTAGGGTTTCACAATTCAGATATAGATGATAGAAACCAGTGTCTTTAACGCTCTTGAACTCGTTTCAGGTGCGAGTTCCCAAAGGATCTCTTTGCAACCTCTGTGTTAGCTTTGATCTTGGATTACCTCCTGATGCTGTGTACAACATTGTGATTGATCCCGATAACAGGAGGGTCTTCAAAAACATCAAGGTAATCGACGTACTTACTTTGAAGTTTGAGCAGCTAAGTTGCTAGAAGAGGACTTCATTTCACAGACTGATTTTTCATTCAGGAGGTGATCTCAAGGAAGGTTTTACACGATGATGGCTCGAGACAAGTTGTTGATTTGGAGCAAGCGGCTATATGGAGCTTCCTTTGGTGGTCAGGAACGATCTCCGTCCATGTTTTAGTTGATCAAAGCAGAGAGGACCACTCAGTAAGATCGCTTTCCATCACTCCCGTTGTTGGACTCATGGCAAACTTCAGCTCCTGATGACGCTCCCTCTTTGGTCTTGCAGATGAAGTTCAAACAGGTTAAATCAGGATTCATGAAGAAGTTTGAGGGTAGCTGGAAAGTGGAGCCCGTGTTTGTTGACGAGGAGTTATGTTCTCCATTGAAGCCCCGGACACCGTCAGAATACAACTCATGTACAAGAGGTAAAGGAAGGATCGGGTCTAGGATCAGCCTTGATCAACTCCTACAGCCGGCCATTGTGCCTCCCCCGCCCCTATCATGGTACTTGAGAGGGGTCACCACAAAGACCACAGAGATGCTCATCAATGATCTCGCTGCAGAAGCAGCGAGAATCAAGGGCGTGCCTGAAGTGAATTCTCACACAGAGGATCTACATTTCCGGGAGACTTTTGTTGCTACGAAGAATGTTGATGATGTTCTTGACATCAAAGAGCGGTGGGCCTTGCGCAGGCGAAATGCGAGGCAGTGCCGTGTCAAGTGGTGAAGATGATGTTAGCCTGGTGTATTCATGTAATCAAATTACAAATCATAGTGTTTCCAGTTTACTTGTTCATGAAAGATAACTCAATTTAGTGCATATATTTTGCAAGATTTTTTAAAATGTGAGATATGCAAGTGTCAATAAGTTGCTATTATAGAGTGTTAAAACTCAATTTCGGAGTTCTAAATAAATTATTCACACCTGTTTGCTTCAGGTTTAATAAATGTTATATATTGCTTATGTTTTTTTTTCTGCAGGAGAAGATCACATTTGTATTCTAACATGATACTGTAAGTTGCTGTCTCAAGTTTTCTATGTTGAAGACTTGAAGTTACATGGGCACACTAGTTGGTGTGTTTGGATTCAACTACATTTTTTAATTATAATGCAATTATAATTATAAGCACACCCCACACATATTTGATGCCCTAAAGTAAGAGAATTCTCATATATCCTAAGTTCATTTCCAATATATGAGATTTTTGGGTATACTTCGACTTTGTTTGGTAAGAGGATAGCTGAAGCTGATGAATTATTTGTGTTAAATATATGTTAATAAGCTAGTATGATGTTTAGTAAACCTGACTGTTAAGGTTCAGATAGAAATTTGTGAATAGAAAATCAAAAGCTTCAAAATACTTAGGTGAGTGGTTGTTGATAAGCTAATGTTTCAAAAGTTAATTAAACTAAAATCTTATATTTATTTCATTTAAAACTATATAATATCAAATCTATAAATTCCAAAAAACTAGCTTACGTGTCAAACAGAGCTGTTACAAGGAAGAATAAAAGGGTCAAAGGTGAGAAGACTCGTGTAGAGGTCCAAAAATAGTTATTGAAGTGATCCTAAAACCATAAAATAAGGTTCAAAAATTAAATACCAACTAACTTCTTGTTATTTTTACCAATTTCTTTTCTTTCATAAAATATTTGAAAAGACTAAATTTAGCGGTAACCTATACAATTTTTTTTATCTTTTTTTTGGTCGAAAAGGTGGGATTTTAGATCCCTATATTAAACTGAAAGTTTACAAATATATAGTGCGAGGGAACAAAATCCTTCTTATATCATTGTCTAGGAGGTTTTGACAACCCGGAGGGTTTTCCAACAAAGCCACAACAGGAGACAAATGAGTTCTATAACTAGCAAGGAAGTTGGCCACCTTATTGACTTCACGGAATACATGTCGGAATCGAATACACCAGTTCCTAAGAAAAAAAACTTAGCATAGAAGTACATGCTAGCCAGATGGTGGGACTACAAAATCTTTTTCTGTACGAGAGAGACAACAAGGCTTGAGTCAACCTCTCCTTCCAACAAATTTTTTTTTTTTATCTATTGAGAACTAAAATATAGGTTTTTTTTTTAAAGTAAAGATTCAAGATCAAACAAGCCTGATTATCGATAGGCCGACTGGTCGGCAAACGAAAACCACCTAAACATAAAATATAAACAGAGAACAAACGCAACGAAACAAGTAGAAATAAACTCTACAAAAAAACAGCCTAAGATAAACTAATCCCAATAAGTTAAAGACGCCGACGAAGAACGAAGAAATGCATGTATGAATGAACCCAATATAATATTTTTTTTATAAAAAAAAACGGGAGATGGCTTGAAATTAAGTTAGGCAACCCAATGATGAAGCGTAAAGCAAGAACAATACAGTCGGATGAATAACGGGTAGATATGGCCCTATGGGGCACATGTTCAACCGTCCCAGCTTCCCGTTTCAGAGAAATTCAATCAACATTTCTCAACGGACTATAAATACACCATCCCCACTCCCAATCCGCACCAGCTGCAAGTCTCTATCTATCACTGACAGTGCCAAGTCCTCCCTTCCTCCTCCGATCCTCTTCTTCTCTCTCACGGTAATCTTTTCGTCTACCTCCAAATTTTCCAGACATAAAAGTGTTATTGTGAAGATTGAATTCGCAGTTGCGTCCTAACTTTGCGTTCCAGTTGTTGGATGGATGCTAATTTATCTTATACAGTAGTTTTTATCTTGCTTCGACATTTTGAATGAGTGCTTTGATCTCGTCTGGACTCTTAATCGAAGCCGGTTTTGATTCAACGTTGCGAGATGCAGATCTGAGCTTCTGATTGAATCTGATTTGTATTTTTCTCCTCAATCGTCTGTTTTTGGTGGAAGGTTAGGTCACGAGATGGCACGTAAGAAGATCAGAGAGTACGATTCAAAGAGGCTGTTGAAAGACCACTTCAAGAGGCTCGCTGGCTATGAGTTGCCTATTAGATCCGCACAGGTATTCTGCAATTGATCAAATGCTGATTCTCCTTCCGGTTTTGGTTTTGTTTCTGCACGAAAGTGATTGCAATTTTAAGTGCTTTTTAGAGCTGAAAGGTGGAATCGTTCCTCTCAGTTCAGCACTACGATCAAAACACTGACAATGATTCTAGTTCTCTCTTTGCGAAACGATTCCTTCAATTAGCTTCTTTGTTTCATGTTCTTACCAACATGCTTTAGATCATGCACTACTGCTAATTCTGAACCTGATCCTGCTTAACAGTTTCATTAATGTACAGTACTGCTAACCTCGAGTCAAATTTTCTTTTTGTTGGAGATTTTGTGCAGTGTTCATTTTTAGAACCATAGCCCCTAAAGTAAATAGTATACAACCTTGTTCAGAAGTCTAAGATGATTATTCTGTGTATTTCCTTTCTCTTCTCCCCAGATCACTGAGTCCACTGACTTGAAGGAGTTGATTGAAAAGGAGCCATGGCTTTCATCAGAAAAGTTGGTTGTCAAACCTGATATGTTGTTTGGGAAACGTGGCAAGAGTGGTTTGGTTGCCTTGAATCTTGATTTTGCACAAGTTGCTTCTTTCGTCAAAGAACGTCTTGGCAAGGAGGTGACTGAATCTTTATCTTGTTTTCTGATGTCATGTTTTACTGAGTATCATTTATTGTAGGCTTTTCCCATTTTGTTATGCCTGATAATTGATTTGTGTACATAACATATTCAGGTTGAGATGAGTGGATGCAAAGGACCTATAACCACATTCATTGTTGAACCCTTTGTTCCACACAGTGAGGAGTTCTACCTGAATATTGTTTCCGAGAGACTTGGATCCAGCATAAGCTTTTCAGAATGTGGAGGAATTGACATTGAAGAGAACTGGGACAAGGTCAGCTTAGATAGAATACTCATCTATTCTATCAAACATTATAAAATCTGGTAGATGCATATTCCTATCTAACCTTATCCAGGGCTAAACTGTCTGCTTGTTTTTATCAGGTTAAGACTATTTTCGTTCCTACTGGAGCAACTCTCACATCTGAAGTTTCTGCCCCCCTTGTTGCAACCTTACCTTTGGAGGTAAGCTCTTCTTCATGACTGTCTTTCTAATCGTTTATTCCATGCAGTGTTTACAAGCATGATAATACATGAATTTGGAAACAAAAACATGATAAATAGTGATATGCAAATGAAATCTGCACGTCCAAGAAAATCAGTTAACACAGATTCTGGTAAATCCAGGGTTCTCATTCCCATTGCTTTTGAATGTTGCATTGCATTCAGGGGCCTCAGCCTTTGGCAATCATCCAAAATGGATCCCTAAAATCTATTTTATTCTATTAAATTCCCTTATTCCCATTGCTTTTGTTTAAAACTCATTCTTCTGTTGGTTTTATTTCAAAGGCATGGGACTCCTCTGGGATATGATCAAAAGGTTTGGGACCTAGGGATCATTTAGGATATATTTAGGACACATTTCAAAGGCTAAAATAATGGAATCAAGAATTTGAAACATAACCATCAAGTTGTGGGATTTTAGTAGGACAAAATGAAGACTAGGGAATCACTTAGGACAAGATTCAAATGTTGAGTACCCGTAATGCAATTTACCAAAATCTTCTCACATCATCGTCTACATTGCTTCTGAACAGTAAAGAAGTTCCAACTTATGTTCTTGTAGATGAGTACCAGCTACCTGATCAGAATATTTTCCCATAAATTTAACTATATATAAAAAATAATAATTAAAAAGCAACTGGTTTTCCATATCACTTTGGTTATAGTTGATGCTGCAAATAAGACTACATGATGGAAATGGAATGACTCCATTAGGTCCTTTTCCTTGTATCTTATCCCAATATGTCAAAATGACAATACTTTCAGTTGAAGTGATAATCTGACTGTTTTCACTTTTCCTTGATCCGCCAATGCTGATATTTCCCCTGTGAGTACATAGACAAAAGGTGTGATCGATGAGTTCCTCAAAATAGTTTTCGCGCTATTTCAAGGTATGCTGAAGATGTTAGATGAACTTTATTCGTTTGTCTTTTATGGCAGATTAAACAAGCTAATTGTGTAACTTCTTTGTGACACCCTTTGCATCACCAGATCTGGACTTCACTTTCCTAGAGATGAATCCTTTCACACTAGTGAATGGAAAGCCTTATCCTTTGGATATGAGAGGCGAGCTGGATGACACAGCTGCATTCAAAAACTTCAAGAAGTACGCTTCAGCTTCTCTGTTCCCTTTTCTTTTTCTTCTTTCCTTATACCATGCAAATTCTAAGTTGGTGAAGTTAAATCATTTTTTTTGTCATATTCCAAAAATGGATTATGTGTGAGCATCATTCATTCTCCATAAGCATCTAAACTTTTTGCAGGTGGGGAGATATTGAATTCCCATTGCCATTCGGAAGAGTTATGAGCCCTACAGAGAGTTTCATTCATGGTTTGGATGAAAAGGTATTAAACTCTGGTGCTTTTTGAAATCTTGGTTTCAGTTTATCATCCTTGATGACACCTCATTGAAGCCAATTAAATTGCCTAGTTTCATTTCATACATAAGAAATCCATGAAGATATCATTAAATCACTAGTCTTTTAACATCATTGCAGACAAGTGCCTCCCTGAAGTTCACCGTATTGAATCCAAAGGGAAGGATTTGGACAATGGTAGCCGGAGGTGGAGCAAGTGTTATATATGCTGACACGGTATGAATTGTGTTTTCTGCTGTTTGGCCTTCAGCTATTTATAAGTTGGAATATTGACTTTCGTTACATGTCCATGGTATATTGAAGTTTTGTTTCCTTCTTAGGTTGGGGATCTTGGTTTTGCATCCGAACTTGGAAACTATGCAGAATATAGTGGTGCGCCTAATGAAGAGGAGGTTTTGCAGTATGCCAGAGTTGTGATTGATGTAAGTGAATCTTTCTCTTCAGCTCCGGAGTATAATTTACCAAAAGCTGCGACATATAAAGCTAGCATTTTGTTTTTATCAATAACTGATGGTCACCTTCTAATATAGGTGTGAAACAGAACGTTTGATGAAGTTAAGATCATAGATCTCTTTTCATGCTATATAAGCACTCATATTATGTAATGTATCAATAATAAATGGCCATCTTCTTGCTTTTCTGTAACAAGGGTCCTTCCCAAGCAAATTTCTTATGTATCAATAATTTTGCAGTGTGCAACTGCCAATCCTGACGGCCAGAAGAGAGCCCTTGTTATTGGAGGAGGAATTGCCAATTTTACTGATGTGGCTGCCACATTCAATGGAATCATTCGAGCACTGAAGGAAAAGGTAAATGAAGCGTTCTGCTATTTATTACTAGTATTTCCACGCAGAATGACCCTTTGAAATGTTGAATGATGAGCTGCAATAAGCTTTCTTCTTTTCTTTTCCTTTCTTTTTTAAATCAATAAAGGAATCCAAGCTTAAAGCTGCAAGGATGAACTTGTATGTAAGGAGAGGAGGTCCAAACTACCAGAAGGGTTTGGCCAAAATGCGAGCTCTAGCAGAGGAGATTGGTGTTCCTATTGAGGTAACATCCCTTCTCAGTACTTCCAGTAATTCTTATTGGGTTCACACTCGATTGCAACCCTAACAGAAAAACCTAAGCCTTGTGGTGAAACATTCAACTGTTACAAACACACCACAATCTTGTGAAACAACCAATGTGTATCAAATTATCTCATCTCTTTATAAGGTTGAAAGATCCTTGAGCAAATTATCAAATAATCCACCATAATATGATCTATAGAGCTTAGCTTTTTTAGTATCTTCAGTTTAGCTTAGTTTTTGAAGGGGAAAAAGTAGCTAGATCGAATGTAAACCACATTATCATGGTTTATCATTTACAGCCTACACATCAAATCACAAACTGGTTATATTTTATACGTGGACAAACCAATTTGGAGATATGGTTTGTTTATACAACTTTTTTGCACAATTAACTGGTTTAACTGCACCACACCATCAATTGTGTTTAGTGGAGTTTGATTCTTGAATTGGCTTGGTATGTTTCAACAAGCTGCAATTTGGTTTGAGTTTTAGCCAAACTTGCAATGCTGCATCTTTTCCACCACTATTTGAAATCAAAAGAAGAGAAACACAGTACAACAAACTCTTGTGTTTTTTGCAGGTGTACGGGCCAGAGGCAACAATGACTGGCATATGCAAACAGGCGATTGAGTGCATTGTCAGCGCAGCTGCTTAATGAAGGGTAGCTCTAATGGAGAAGGTTTAGTAAAACAATGCCAAGTTACTCTCTTTCATACTGAAACTCAATACAGTTACACACTGGTCTAAATGACCATTTTGGTTGTACTCCATGAGCTACCTTCCCTTAACGTTTTGTCTAGCTTTCAGAGCCAGGGCTCCTGGATTTAATTTGTCACCGCTGTGGATATTCAAAGATGTTCGCGTTCTCCAGAAGTTGCAGTAAAAGCGTGTTTTTTTTTGTTTGTTTTTTCCAGAGCGGAGGGTTCAAAGGCTTGGAGCAATCAATTGGTAGGTAATACTACTAAATACTGTCATCTTTACATGATTTACATATTGAATCATAAGGGCACTTTCGCTGGTTGGTAACCTGGTGGTTGGCACCTAACATTAGCAATTTTTGGAATTCTTCAAGTTAGCTTAGATCTTTTCTGGTAAAAACTACTACTGAACGAACTTAAATGCTCCATAGATTTCAAGTATAGGTCAGCTACAATCTGGATCCTCAGTAGTCAGTAGCCCATGTCAGTGTCAAGATCATAAATAAAATGGAAATAATTAATTGGCCTCAACTGGAATAAAAGAGATGAGTGACTTTCACTGACTTTCAGTGTTGAAAAACGTTTTTTTTTCCTGAAAAAGATTTGCTGACACCGACTTTTTGTGTCGACAAACTTTTTTAGACCAAAAACACTTGTCAACACTCGAAGTCGGTGAATGACTATGCATTTGGCGAAATTTTGACCGTGCGTGTAACAGGACCCAAAAGAGACCGTGTGTCGGCAAGCTCATAAATAAAATGGAAATAAATAATTGGCCTCAACTGGAATAAAAGAGACCAGTTTGCTATCCGCACGGTTTTGTTTCGTCAAACACATGAGAGTTCACCGGCTTTCGGTGTCGAAAAACTTTTTTTGCCTGAAAAAGACTTGTTAACACCGAATCTGTGTCGGCAAACTTTTTTCAGACCAAAAACACTTGTCTAACACTGAAAGTCGATAAATGACCATGCATTTGGCGAAATTTTGGCCGTACGTACGTGTATTAGGACCCAGAAGAGACCGTGTGTTTGGGCCTTTGGGGGTCCAGGAAGCCGAGCCAAGTATATGGCTTTTTAATCCTACTTACCCTCAGGCCTGAACCCCGGTAGTACGTGTTCAAAGCTAGATTAAAATATACATGTGATGATAGAAACACATTACCAAAACATTTAAAAAAAAAAAACGTTGTATAGATTTGAGCCGTTTCAGGGGGTGCCCAATTGCCCACAGAAATCCAGTTTTGACCCATTTCTAAGGTACTGTATAACCTACTGCCTTGGTTTGTTACCAAACCCTTAAATCCCTTTTTAAGAGGAGCGTGAACAAGACAAGGGAAGACAGCCTCACCTTTAGTAAAGGCAAAAGAATAGTTCGCTTTTTTTGCTCACCGCGTAGCTGCGT
Organism: Persicaria maculosa; assembly: GCA_963922045.1. NCBI lineage: Eukaryota > Viridiplantae > Streptophyta > Magnoliopsida > Caryophyllales > Polygonaceae > Persicaria > Persicaria maculosa. The sequence continues at coordinate 54,835,909 of OY998270.1, forward strand.
AGACGGCCTCACCTTGGTTTCTTTTACAACTCAACCAATGAATGGTCAATTTTGTCTACGCCCGGAATACAAGTGTACATTAAATTAGTCAATGTATGAACTATGAAGTAACTATAATAGATAGAGAGTTGAGAAATGGGAATCAACCCAGGAAACTGTTGCCTGTAACGTCGCATAGACGACGACGGTATTCTTTTTAATTTTGGCCGAAAAAATGGGCTCATTATTTAGGTGTTTGAACGAGATGACATGCGCACCATCATGGTGAGCAAATAATAATAAAATATTTAACAGGAAATAGTCGAAATACCCACCCACACCCACCCTTTTTTTTGGTTGAAATCAAATTGAAAAATACAGGTGGGTGTGATGTCACCTTTAGGCATTAGCAAGATCAACTCAAATGGCGTGTTTGTTCAACAAATTAACCTTGGTCCCGCGGGTAGAGTGGGTGTTTTCAAATTTACTAGTTCTATTTGTCCTAGTGGATTTTTCTTAACATAGATTGAGCTTAACGTAAGGGTGGTATTCGAGCCTAACTTAACATGTTCAAATTTAGTTTGTTTGTTAAACGATCTCGAGTTGAGCTGAACCGAGCTCAATTTTTAAATGAGATTATATATATTTTTTTTTATAAAACTTGGCTTGTTTAAAAAATGAACGAGCTCGGATTGAGTTTTTTCCGAGTTTTAAACAGATCTACTTGATCATAACATAGTAACTTAATTTTTTTTTTTAAGAAATTTCATAAAATCGAGCTATTCGAGTTTAAATCGAACGAGTCGGGCTTTCAACTGAGTTTAAAAGAATTCATGCTCAGCTTGTTCAGGTAAGTGAACGAGCTCGAGTCGGGCTTCTTTCAAGCCGATTCCGAGCTAAGATCAAACTGTTCAGTTTATATAACAACCCTAATTTAACATGGATTGAGCTTGTTTGGTGGTTTACCCCTTAACTTTTTTGATTCGAGTGTCTTGCATCTCGAACCTGTAGAGAAATTAGTCAATAATCTTGTAACGTTATCAAAACAAATAAATAAAAATTGGTGTGTTTGTCCAAGTCAAGATACAAGTTGAGAAGCTGTATTTGGTGAACTTGGACGTCTCATTGTTTAGACTTTTCTCAATCATCTCAATTCTCTATTCTCCAACAAGTGGGTTGGTGAAATAGCCGAGTGTCCGACTTTTTTTTTTGTCTCTCTCTTTTTGCCCTTTGCTGGTTTTCAAAGCTTCTTTTCGTTGTCCGTTTTTACACATCTTTTTTTTTCAATTCACCACCACACTTCCCTAGTTTTTTTTAAGTTCTAGTCGATAGCATCCTTTCAGATGAAATCGTAGACACCTAAATTATTGTATAAGAGGACTTCAGACCGAATAACTAAGGTGTGCAATCTTATCCGCTTCTGAATCACACGTTCTCCCTTCACCACCACACTTCGACCAACAGTTTAGTTAGGCTAACTGCACATACCCATATTTCCAAATAAGCTGATTAGAGATGATAAACAATTGTTAACAAAAATCCAAATTTCATTTTCATCATGGAACTCAACTACTTCAATCTTCACCTCATACCACTCCCTCTGATCCATATCCAAACTTGCCAACTCCCCTCCCTCCCCATTAATAATACATTAATACCAACTAATGGATAAGTTCATAATATCTTTGATTGGGTCCCACTTCCAGGTTGAATCAATATACACCTCTTGAGTCTTGACCCTCTCTATGTTCCACCATATATAAACACCTCTTGTGTCCAAATTCTCTTCAAACCACATAAGAAAAAAAGATATGAACTTGCTTCAAAACTCAATCAAAATGCGAGGAGAAGATGGAGAAGAAACTGCTCCGATTTACGGAGATTTGCTAGAAGCGACATTGTCCTTCGTACCACTGGTTCATTTAGTACCCGCTGCTCGCGTCTCCAGATCATGGAGTAGCGCGGTTTTCTCATCACTAAGAAATTTCAACAAGGTCAAACCATGGTTCCTTGTTCATGTTCAAAACAAGTTCTCGTCGGAACCAAGGACGACGTATGGCTACGATCCGAGATCCGACGTGTGGATCGAAATCGACCAACCCTTGACCAAGTATGTGTCGACCCTCCGATCGTCCGGGTCGAATTTGCTCTACATGCTCTCTTCCTCTACTCTCTCATTCTCCATTGACCCGCTTCATATGACGTGGCGACACGTGGAGAGTCCGGCAACTTGTCGAATCGACCCGATTGTCGCCATCTGTGGGAACCGGATCGTCGTGGCGGGGAGCGGTTGGGACTTCGAGGACGATCCTCTTGCAGTCGAGGTGTACGACGTGGATTCGTCCAAGTGGCACAGGTGTCAGTCCATGCCAGACATCCTCAAGGACTCCGCGGCTGCCACGTGGCTCTCCGTAGCGGCCAATCACAGCGCGATGTTCGTAACGGAAAAGGCATCCGGGATCACCTACTCCTTCGATCCCGTCGCCGGCGCGTGGCGAGGCCCGTACGATCTGCGACCCGATCCGCGCGTCTTCTTCTCGGCCGTCGGTTTCGTCGGCGAACACCTGATCGTCGCCGGGCTAATCACCGATGGGCTGCGGCTCTGGAAGGTGAACCGGGAGACGATGGCTTGCGAGCCGATCGGGGAAGCGCCGGCGGCAATCGTGGAGAAATTGAAGGCGGAGAAAGGCAGTCTCCGGCAGATCGAGCTATCTCCGGCGGATAACTTCGTGTATATCTACAACCCGTCGGAGCCGGCGGAGCTTGTGTACTGCGAAATCTCCGGGGGAGGCGGGGATTGCGTGTGGGGGAGCGCACGGAACGCGGTGTGGAAGGATGACGTGGAGATCAGAGGGAGGATGGTGTTCACTTGCGGGAGCGTGGGGATGGAAGATTTGCAGACGGCGATGAGATCGGAGAATCGCAAGTTTCTGGTGGTCGGCTGATCGATCAACCGTTGGATTTCGTTTATTTTTTTTCCATTTCTTGATCAAATGATCAAATTTTATTGTTAATAGTAATTAACGCGTCATGACCAAAAAAAATAATAATAAAAATTAAGTAATTAACGCGTGTAGTCAATAGTTTTTTCTGCCTTTTCATTTTTAGCCACATGGTTATGCAATTCACGTGTAAAAAATATTACTACCCGGTAAAGATCAATTGAGTGGCACCCAAAAGATTAAAAATTACATATTGATGTCATCAAAAAAAAAATTTACATATTGAAAGTTTGCGGCGCATTAGCTCCAAAAGAAAGTTTAAGGGCTTGTTAATTGTTTGGATATTAGATAATAACAACTCATTTGATTAACAACTAAGCTATTGAGTTTTAAAATTAGTAAGTAGGATAAATAGAGGTAAATTAAATTTAAAAATTAACTAAGTAGGATAAATATAGGTATTAGACTGTGTTTTTAATATTAAAAAAATCAAGAATTTGAGTCTATATGAATTTCAATTCCTACCAATTAGAGGAATTCAACCCGTTTAAAGGCTAGGTAAATTATAATTCTAACCTTTTATGAAAAAAAATCAACTTTCTTTTATTTCAATTTCTTATATTTTAAGGCTCGGTTTGGTTGGTAACTAAAAACCCCAGGAAGTAAATAAAATATACTCCCTCCGTTCGGTAAAACTTGTCATTTTACCTCATTTCACAAGTTTTAAGACAATTAAAAAATGTACTAATTTACCCTCAATTATTACCCTCCTTTTTTACTTTATCGAAAACTATAACTAACAAACCATCAATCATATCAAGGGCATTTTTGTAAAGTGAATGGCAAAATACCTACAATGACAAGTTTTTTTGAACAAAAATAACACCCTAAAATGAGAAGTTTTGCCGAACGGAGGGAGTATATATTTGGTTGGATTTTTGTCACGGAAAAATCCAGAAAGTTAAATTTCTTCATTTTAAAGAAATTTAACTTATCTACTTCCCCTAGATAAGTTGTAATTCTACCTTTTATAATTAGAAATTTTCAATTGCCTTATTTTAATTCCTACCTTTTAAAATCCAACCAAACATATTTTTTCAAATCCCGAGAAGTACAATCCGTGGGAATTCAATTCCCGAGAAATAACTGTTCGGAAATTGTTCTTCCCGTATTAAACCAAACGAGCCCTAACTTAATTAACCAAACAAAGTTTTAAAAATTACAATCCATGAGAATTGAATTTATGAAAATTAACTTCTTCTTAGTACTTCCTATATGGTCGGCCAAAAAATAAATAATAAAAATGATATATAAATATTTGCGAGTCTTTTTTTTTTGGTGAACAAATATTTGTGAGTCTAATTAAGAAGGAAAGAAGTAAATCATAAGACAATAATTGTGGATATACTTGATCTATTTGAAATTACAAAATGAAATGGAGAAAATAAAATAAATTTGTATAAAAAATGATAAAATAAGAATAGTGAGTGGAATTATATATAATGATGTAATTGAATGGATCAGGGGGCTTTTTTGTTTTAGTTTTAGTGGTTATACGAGTTTTATTTTACCCGTTCGTTGTGCGGTTTCTTAATAAATTAAATGATGATTAATTTATATTTTTTTCTGAAATTTGAAGGTTATATCTTGAGCAAAAGTATAATGTAGTAGTATTATAAAAAAACATACTAAAATAAGTGGTAATTTAATTTGTGGTCAATATTCTTATGACCCATTAAAATAAAAAGAGAAATATGTAATTATTATGTATATGTTTGATAAGATTGTTTATATAATACGTACTAAAACATATTTTTATTAACAATTTTATTATACGATTAAAATATATAATATTAGATAAATTTATCTAATTAAGATATAAGGTTATATTGGATAGATTATTTGATCTAAAAAGATAAGTTTTTTTACCTAACTATATTGACTTATTAATTGATGTGGCCCAAATAAATAATACCAATTTAATCCAGAATATGACACGTAAGCAAAAATAATCCCGTTTTAATCCAAAAAATTTCGTGGACGCGAGATCGCATCAGAGCCCGTTTCATGCCTCTGTTTTAGTATTTTATATATAGATTCTTATATTTTTATTTTAACAAACTATAGTATATATTATTGGAAGGCTATTACATGCATATAATGATCGATCAAGGCAACTTAAACGAGACAAGAAGTATCAATAACAAGTGAAACACGATGTGGGGTAAGACTAAGAGGAAACATGAAACATGTATACATGTTCTTCGAGACTGTCCAGCTGCCCGGCCGGATGTTTGGCTAGAGTTCGGCTGGGGATCTTCAATTTCAATTCATTGCTTTTAGTATTCAAGATACCTTTTATAATCAAACTAATTATTAAGTGCTACATTTATATCAAATCATAGATGATAGATAAATAGATAGATACTATTCTATCAGTTAAATAAAGCCTGTTATTTTATAAGTCGGGTGGGTGCAAAACTAGACGAGATGAGTCATTCCGCGCTCTGTTTCATGTACGTAATTTTTGTGGGATCGAACCGGGATGAAATTCACTAAATTTTTTTTTTAAACTAGCATGTGTCTTATCTCTTGCAGGACGGGACGAGTCCTGGCATTGGGGGAGTATGTATACATGAAGCTAACGTGTCAGCCACAAGTTTTTAGTTATATACTAAAAGTACTTTAGTTATATACGGAGTATGAAGCTAAAAGTATTTTAGTAGTATTTATACATGTCAAATTGTACTAGTCAACCATAAATGAAATTGGATTAGTCAACCATACACGATACATACATTTTTTTTTGGTGAACTACATGATAGCTTTGAGGAGGGAGGTGCTCTTCGCCTTTATCATTGATGAACACCCAAAGCCTCATCATATATATGCATGTGCTAACGTGAGCCCTTGACTTTCATCAGTTTCATGTCAACAAATGTGAGGGTTTATAAATATGGTAACACCATATGACAAATTAATTGGGATTTGTAGTTTTTGTTAGGCTTAGGCAATGGATATATATATGTTAAGCGTTTATTAAGTTTTGAAAAGTTTAATAGGATATATAGATTTGGAAGAAATTGTAAATGATTCCTTCAATTTATTTGTGTCACGAGAGGATAAATTTTAATTTCGATTTTGTAAAGATTTCTTTTAATTCCTTGATTTAGCCAAATTTTAACTTTTTGATTGTATAAATAGTCCTTGCAATGATTTTGTGTGTAGTTGTAGTTTGTTGATAACATTAGATTTACAATGTATATATATTTGTGGATGAAGCGACCACATTATTGAGTTATGATGCACTGTCGAGCAAAGGGTCATCCCGTGGGTATCAAGTGAGGGTTTGGGTTAACCCCGCTCACTGTCAGTGTCCATTAATGATGTCCTGTTTGGCGATAGCAGGGGAAAGATTTGTCTCATTCGATAGTAATAAACCAAATCTGTTCAAAGGTGATATCTGAATAGATTTGATTGATTACGATTTCGTGACAAGGGCGTAGGTTATAAAAATTGGTTATTAAAAATATGGTAATGAAAAGGTGATGGGCTGCCAGAGGAAGCCAAGACCAAGGCAAACTCAGTTATGTGAATCGAAGTTCGGCTAGCTTGTAGTTTCAGTGTAGGATGACTTGTATGTTTCGTTTTGCAATTTTTTTATTTAATTTGTTTCATGTAATTTTTTTATGTTATTTGCTTCAGTCATGTGCTTTTGTAATTTTCTTTCAGGTGTACATAATGGTTAATCCATCTACCGACTTTTTTGATCTCTCGGTTTCTCTAAACTTATCTAGAAAACCGAATTTGTTTTCGATATTAAAAAAAACCATCTTTGAATCACTCTCCGAGAAATAATAAAACTATTGGGCCTGGCAGTAACAAAGCCCATTAAAAACAAATCCATATGAGGCCCAAATCTTCAATTGGGCCCAAAGGTCAGCCTGCATCATTTTTGCACTGCAATGGTCAACAAGTACGGACTACGGAGTCACGTACGACTCCTGATTCGTCCATATTGCGGCGGTCTTGGGTCACGCGAGGCAACGTCACTCCGGGCTCCAGCGCGTGCACCGTGCACCATACCGCCCTGGATCATTTCCCACCTTCAAAAGCAAAGCGCCACGTGTTATTTCTCTATCACGGATTCGATCGATGGAATGTGGGCCCCAAACCTGACGGTTACGCGGTGGAGCCCACTCACTGAAATATGACGGAAATACCCCTTCCCCATAGCGTCAACGGCTCTGCTATATGCTGTGGTGTGCATTCTCCGTTGAAATTTCCTTGGGACGGGACAGAGGTCGTCTCGTGTAATTATTGCGGGATGAAATTTACTTTCTTTTTTAATTTCGTGTGGACTTTGCCCTTCACGAGACGGGACTATAGTGTACGATACAGTCTGTATCGGACGAGTCTGAAATTTGCTGGATTTGTGACCACATGTATTTCTAACACAATTAATGGGACAACTGATGAAGCACATTATGAATTGCTGTAAAATTTAGGTATTTCGCACTTGTCAATCAACATCTCCAAACTCCTTATAATTGATCTAAATCATCATACACGTAACAGAAATAATAGATATTGTTATATATTATGGATGATAAGCATGTTGTTGGCCTTTCCAAAAAGATTCTTTCAAGGGTCAATACTCAATATCCTATCTTAAGTGGAGTTAATAAAATCTTATTAAAATCCTATCTTAATCATTTATTGCTATATTTTATTCATTAATTAAAAAAAATTACTTAAAAATACTATATATGATAAAAATTGATAATAGATAACCATAATTGATAGATTTGTATTCTAAAACTCGAAACAAAGAGAGGGCATTTTGGTCTTTTCGGAAACAGAGACCTTCCTCTCAACTCTCATGCAGGTGTGACTCTGTGTCGAACTCTCTGCCTCTACACATTGCCACATTATATAAATATACTATATATATATATATATATATATATACAGAAAAAAGAAAATCCCACAAAAAACCTCCAACAAAGAAATTGAAAGCCTCCCGGATCTCTACTCAACAACTCATGCTTGATTCTTGATCGAAAACCGTTTGCATGTAAAGCAATCCCAACTCCCAAGCTTCTGAAATCATCAATGGCGTCTGTTAAAGTTGCTCTGCTGGATCAGTTCCCCTTCAACATTAGGCCAAGAATCAAACTTTACTCTCGCCTTCGCTTCGGTGTTATCGGCGGTTCCGTACTCCTCCTCTCCATCATCTTTCTCTGCAGCAATTACCCTTCCGAGAAACCCTACCTTCTCCGCCCGACCCTCAACTCTCTCGACTCCGATTCCTCTTTCGCTGTTCTATCCGCCCTTTCCGTGATCGGCAACGATTCCGCATTAGCAGATACGTCTACGGTGGTGGGTTCCGATGGGGTCGGAGAGCATCAGCAGTTCACTAATCTTTCCTTCTCAAAGGAGATGAAGAGCGGGGTTACAGACACATTGGTCCATGGGCAAACCCTAGCTGCCAACACATCAAGAAGCTCCGACAATGGCAAGGCACATTTGGGGGATTCGGTGACAAATTCAAGCTTCCATGGTGTCAATTTGGGGGCTGGGGAGGCCAAAATTGGAAACTTGTCGAGGTCAGGGAGGTGTGATATTTTTGACGGCAAGTGGGTTAGGGATGATTCAAAGCCGTACTACCCGCCTGGTTCTTGCCCTCACATTGATAGGGATTTTGATTGCTTCGTCAATGGCAGGCCTGATGATGGCTTTGTCAAGTGGAGGTGGCAACCAAATGGCTGCAGCTTACCCCTGTGAGTTAACTTCTTTCAATTGCGTTTTGTTTTGATTTCTTGATTGATGTTGCATCTTCCTAAGCTGAATTTAATGGTTCATTCAATTGCCTATATTTTGGTTAGTGGATGTTACAAGTTGTTCTTATTGAATGAATGGTTCAATTTAATCTGTGATCATCATTCATCAGTCTGAATGCCACTGATTTCCTGGAGAGATTGAGAGGGAAGAAACTAGTCTTTGTTGGGGATTCATTGAATAGGAATATGTGGGAATCGTTAGTGTGCATCCTTCGCAATAGCATCCGAAACAAGAAGAGAGTCTACGAGATTTCCGGGAGGACCGAGTTCAAAAAGAAGGGAGTCTATGCTTTCAGATTCGAGGCAAGCTTCCTGATTTCTAATTTTCGAGGTTCAAAGCTCGAAAGAGACGATGTTGTGTGTGTTTGTTTCGTATTTAGTGTACTTATCGGATTCCTTGGCTCGTGTTCAGGAATACAACTGCTCGATTGATTTTGTCGGCTCTCCATTTTTGGTTAGAGAATCTTCGTACCGTGGGAGAAATGGGACGTTTGAGACGCTGAGGTTGGATTTGATGGACCGAACCACGCCAATGTATCAGGACGCTGATATATTGGTCTTCAACACCGGTCACTGGTGGACTCATGAGAAAACTTCCCGGGGGTACGCCTTGTTCCCCATCTGCGCTTTTTGTCTGCAATTTTACTTACTTTGAACTGAATTCGGCTTGAGAACAATGCAGGGAAGACTACTACCAGGAAGGCAACCACGTGCACCCTCGGCTCAAGGTCCTGCAAGCATACATGAAAGCTCTTACCACTTGGAGTAGATGGGTTGATGGCCATGTCAATTCTAACAAAACTCTTGTGTTCTTCAGAGGGTATTCGGTCACGCATTTCAGGTCTGTAGCTGATCCTTAAGCATTCATTTCCTTTAGCAATTGATGCCTGTTCTTTGAGTAATCATCATAAACCGACTTAAAGGTGTCCAAAAAACCCGAAAAAGGCTAACTGAACCGATATTTGTGATTGCGATTTCTTAATAGAACTTATAGTACAATACCTATTGTTACTTTTATGGTTCGGTGGAAGCATGCTCTAGTTAACAGCTGACAATGCTATTTGTCTCGCGGTTGTATGGAGCAGGGGAGGCCAATGGAACTCAGGGGGCCAGTGCCACAAGGAAACAGAGCCGATCTTTAACGAGACGTACCTTGGGAAGTACCCTTCGAAGATGCGAGCTCTAGAGCAAGTATTGCAAGGGATGAAGACGCCCGTGATCTATCTCAACATAAGTAGGACGACAGATTACAGGAAAGACGGGCACCCGTCCATCTACAGAAAGGCATACGTGACGGAGCAGGAACGGGTAGCTGCTGAGCAGTCGCAAGACTGCAGCCACTGGTGCTTGCCCGGGGTGCCTGACACTTGGAACGAGTTGCTCTACGCTTCTCTCTTGGAGGCCAAAATCGGTGGAGCTCCCAGGATTGCTTCAACAAAAGGACTTGTCTAGATATCTCAAACTAGTTTCTTCAAGGGTGAATTTCTGTATATGATCCTTGTGATTTGGGGGATGTAGAGATTGAGTCGGGCCGGGGCGGGTCGCGTGTTCTTTCTCCTCGAGACTCGTATGAATCAGGCTCCTTACTTGTACATCAACCACCAGGTCCACAACACTTGTTAGTTAGCTAATATTCTAGATGTATACTATGTTATGCTGATTAGAATATAAACTCTTTCATACACCAATATGAAGTTTTTCTTTAGGCGTTCTAACTTGTCCTTCAATTGTGTGCAAACTGACCCTAACTTTAGTTCATGAAATCTACCTATAGTAATTAGAAAAAGGTTATAAGTTCAGCTGCTTCTGCTGTGGGCTTCAGTGATGAGCCCATCGAGGCCCATATGAATGCAAAAGCCCAAAAGGTCAAACCTTGGATCTCAATTTTCATATCCCTTTAAATGTAAGTGGTAAAATTTCAGTGTTCATATCATATACAAAATCAATCGGTCCACTTTGCTCATGGTAGACCCAATAAAAGGGTAAATCATCCCTCAAAAGTTTTAAAACAATAAATATACATAAGTATATACCTAAATATAATTATCAGCCCTAATACAGATGGAATGAGGCATAATAAGTACTTGTGATATACCAGTCAACAGGGTCATCTTCCATAGAAGGAACTATAGGAGATGGTAGCAATAGAATTGGATGAACCTGAATTAAGGGGCTGGCATGGATTTTCACTTATATTATTCAGCTCCATGGTTCTTTCATCTATGAATGGTGGGTTACTCGGTGAAGGTAGATGCCCATCCTTCTTCCTCAACATTTGCAAAACTCTCGACATTGTAGGCCGTAGTGTTGGAGCTTCTTGAGTGCACAAAAGCCCTACATGAATGACTCTCTTAATCTCGTCCTTGATATTGTTTTTTTCCTCCTCCTCATCCTCTTCTTCTTCGTCATCATCATCATCATGCAGTATGAGGTTTGGATCAATGAGTTCCTCTGTAGTTCCTTGCTGGAAATGCCTCCATACCTATACATGTATACAAGTGTTACTGACATATACTTTCAATTGTCTTGAAGAATTTCTCTCATTTGAAATTTTGAGATACCAAATGTAAGAAAATCAACTCACAACTGCAACTAAGCTCTCCGAGTACTCCAACACGTTGCTCTTCGTATTTTGTTTCCCTGTGACGATTTCAAGCAGGACAACTCCAAAGCTGTAGACATCAGCTTTCTCTGTCAACTGCCCGTGAGCGAGATACTCAGGAGCCATGTATCCCCTATGTAAAACAATGATGTGTAGTGATTCAGCAGGGTATCATTTCATATTGATGAACATAGATGAGAAGTATATTGAATAATTTACTATTGTTGTTCAAAAATTCAATCACCCAAATCAAGTTCGATTGTATGTTAAATACTCAGAATATCAATAATAAACCCTTTATTTTGCACCTGTTCAGGGTGCTCGTTTTTTAACTTCTAGAGTCTCTTTTATCCCTCTTAATTGAAATTAAAGAATTAGTAAGTAGATGTTTTTAAAGAAGTTAATACACTTCATATGATGATTGAGTCAATTCCATGATTATAATCTGATTAGTCCAGAATAGGGTTATGCAAATAGGCATATTATGATTTATGAGTACGGATTAAAGCCTATCAAATACGACAGTTAACTAGAAGGGAAAGCATAAGAAGTTTGATTCCAAATACTCACATTGTTCCTGCAATGGCAGTACTGATATGGCTTTTATCTTCTTCAAAAGACCTGGCCAACCCGAAATCAGCGATCTTTGCACGTAATCTAGAATCCAATAAGATGTTGCTGGCTTTTATATCTCTATGGATGATCCGGTTGTTCTTGTTCTCGTGAAGGTAGACCAAACCTTCAGCTGTTCCGATGATGATCTCGTACCTTCTCTCCCACTTCAGCAATCTGCCTCTGATTTGATCTATCATGTTCATACATAAACACAATGTCAGAGAATGTAGCCATTTTGCTGAATGGCAATTCTAAACGCTGAAACCAAGATGATTACCAAAGATAAAGCGATCAAGACTTCTATTGGGTAAGAACTCGTAGACGAGAAGACTTTCAGGACCCAAGCAGCTACAACCCAAAAGCCTAACAAGATTTTTGTGTTCGACGCTGCTGATAATATTCACCTCGTTGTAGAAGTCAGCTGCTCGGAGTCTATTGTTGAAGAAAAGTCTCTTGACAGCAATTTCCCTGCCATCAGGCAGAGCTCCCTGCATTAGAGAAGGAACCAGGTAACGATTCAGAACATCTCACATTTTCAGATTACATAAAATTCTCCAACAAAAAGATGAATGATCATAAACACAAGTAAAAATATGCAATGTCAAAGGGAAGACCTTGTACACGATTCCAAAACCGCCCTGCCCGAGCTTGTTCTCTTCAGCAAAAGACCCCGTTGCTTTCTCAAGCGTCGAGTATTTGAAGTTCAGGCTGCTATCATGGAGGGTATCCACTAACCTTTCTGCATCATTCAACCCTGAATAGAATCCACTAAACAACTAAGACTTCCATGGATCTACAACACTGTATATAGCTTTACTACCAAATCAGCATAATCTAGCTTGCAGATTCACAACTGAAATCAAGAAGTAATAGCTGCCCTAAGTATTACCTCTTCTCTTTAGCTGGATCTTCCTGAGCCTCCATTGATAAGTGGCAATGGCTGCCCCAATTCCCAGAACCAACAAGGAGCTAACAACACACACTACCACCACCAAAATCACAGCTTCTGCAAAAGCAATTACATGGCAATCAATCAGATTTTATGTATTTTGGAGATGTTGAAATGATCTGATTGGGGAATTTGGGAGAGGGGATGATCAATTTGGGGCTTACTCTTTGATCTTCCTTTGTTCGTGTCTGTGTTGAGGAAATCGAAGTCGGAGTACCTCAAAAAGCAACCGGCCATCAAACCCCTCCCCTCCGCCGCCGGCAAGCAACCCGTGGCCGCCGCGGAAGCGTTCTGCAAGCACTCGGCACACGCGCTCCCGTTCAGCGTGTCCCAGCAATTCGCCAGCGCGTACACCGAGGATCCGTTTCCGCTGATCTCAGCCGACGACCTACCGAAACCATCCCCGCCGTTGACAGCCGCGTTGACCGCGCTCACCACTGCCCGATCCACCGCCGTCCGGAAGGCCGCAGAGGCGGTGGTCCGGTTGGAGCAGACGGGGCCGTCTCCGGGGCCGGAGATCTCGGAGTAGAAGGAGTAGTTCTCGGCGCGGAGGAAGCAGCCGTCGAGGAAAACGCGACCGCCGGTGGAGGGGAAGCACTGGGGGAGGACGGTGCGGGCCTCGGAGAAGCAGAACTGGCAGTCGAGGAGGGAGAGGTCGCCGTAGCACTGTGCGAGGGAGAAGGAGGCGTCGGGGGAGGATCCGGCGGCGGCGGCGGCGAATAGGGAGGATTGGAGCTCGGTGGAGAGGTTGAACATGGAGGCGGAGTAGTTGGGCTGGTATAAGGTGGAGTTGTGCTGGAATTGGCGGGAGCAGTTAACTTGGACGGTTTGAGTCCTAGGATCCGCCATTGATGGGATGGGGATGGAGGAGAGGATGGAGAAGAGGGAGAGCAGAAAGGGTAATGGCGGGTGCTTCATCGTGGAGACGGCGAGGGGAGGAAGGCACCGCCCGCAACCGCAACCGCAACCGCAACCACACCGCGAGAGAGATGTCGGAGTCGGACAGTTTGGAATTTACAAATTCCCAGAAGTAATACAATTTCAAATAAATTCTGATGTCCACAGACCCACCCGATTGCGCACCCAAGTACACTGTAAGCACTGAAAACTAGATTAAAAAAAATACTTCATGTTTTGAAACGTCGTTTTGAAATTTAGTGCACGCTTTTTAAGAATGTAAAAACTCTATAAAATATTATTTTTTTAATCAAATTTTTTCCATAATTTCATAACAATTATAAAATTGCGAAAAAAAATTGATTAAAAAATAAAATTTATAGAGTATTTACCTTATTAAAATGCGTGCAGAATAGTAAAGTGACATTTATTTTAAAACAGAAGGAGTACTGATATTAGTTTTACACCACAAATTTTAAATATATACCAAATATCCCAAATATACTCTGCTCTTCTTAAGTTACAGACGTAATTCAAGAGGGGCAGGGGTGTGACTCAAGAGGCGCAAGTACGGTGCATGTAGTAAATTTTATGGGTGCAAATATTATCACCCAAAAAATACTCTCTTGTATAATATAATTCGTTTGACTTTGTGCCACGTTTTTTAGAAGTTAAAAATTATGGAGTATGTAAAATATTAAAATAATATTATACTTAGTATTAATAAGTACTCCCTCCGTTCGGAAATATAAGTCCATTAACTTTTTGGCACATTTTTTAGAGAGTTAAAAACTATATAAAATAATATTTTTTATTAATTTTTTTTACATTACTATATACTGTACTTATTAGTAATATATATATATAAGACTATGTAAAAAATTTATTATTTTATATAATTTTTAATTCCTTAAAAAACGTGTCAAAAAGTCAATGAACTTATATTTCCGAAAGGAAGGAGTATAATACTTCGTATTATTTTTAAAAAATAATAAAAAAGTTAATATTTTACATAGTTTTTAGCTTTTAAAAACGTGCTATAAAGTTAATGACTTATATTTTAGCGGGTGGGATCAGTTATCCCTTACGGGACAGGCCTCCTGTTTTCCCCTCCCCATCCCCGAATTAAAAAAAAAAGAAGTACAATGATTAACATTTAAAATAAAATATAGTAAAGGGTGTGATTTTGTGAGAAGGGATAGGAAGACAGATGCAAGTTTTGTGATATACAGTGGATATGCACTAATAATTTAGAATAGAGGGAGTACTCCTTGATAGTGTTATGTATGGAATATATATTGGGGATTATTATACATTTTGGAAAGTCAAAAGAATTACTTTTTACTCCTGATGGTGTTATATAGGGATTATATGTGTAATCTGTAGCAATTGGTTATTGATGTATAAATACCCTATAGGCCTATAGAATGTATTAGACAGATTATCAATAGAAGTAATCCTCTTTTATCTTTTACCTCTCACTTATCTCTACTATCTTTCTATGTGTCTTCTTAATTACTCCCTCCGTTTCAAAATAAAAGTCGTTTGGACTTTAGTGCACGCTTTTTAAGGAGGTAAAAACTCTATAAAATATTATTTTTTTAATTAAATTTTTTCCATAATTTCATAATTGTTAGTAAATAGTATGAAATTATGAAAAAAATTGATTAAAAAATAATATTTTATAGAGTTTTTACCTCATTAAAATACGTGCGAAATAGTAAAGTGACATTTATTTTGAAACAGAGGGAGTATTCATCAACCCTCAAAGGGCTAAACTCTACCTCTCACCTCCTTCACCTTTGTTTCTCAAATTCAACCTGAAATCACCTCAAATTGTCATCGAGACATCACTGATGGATCTTTGTTATTTTCAGACCATCTATATTTGCCACGTGTTTAGGAAAGCTAACAATGTAACGAACAATTGGCCTGTTTGGGTCACTCAACCACTATTTTCAACCTTAACACAAATTTAAAATTTCATATTCTCATCCGAAATGATGCTCTATAATGTATTACCGATCGTGTTTAACTCCTCTTAGTCGCTTTTCTTAAAAAAAAACACTTAAATTACCCCACACATAACTCGCCCTCACAAGCACACCCCCAAGTCCCAACCACACATGAAAGAGCCTAAGTCGTGGGTCAGTGATCGATAAATTTCTATTTTCTCCATCCGTCAATACACATCTTTTTAGGTAATTAAGAAAATCTACCCGATAGTATCCTTGTGAATGAAGGTATGACCTCATCCGCAAATAAGATGTACAACCTTATCAATCACTATTGCCACTTCAAGGCACGTGAGAAAATGAGACTTCTCTCACACTCCACGTCAATATTTTGATATCAGATATCATCAATTTAATTTCTCAATGGCATATAGACGTCAGAAAAAAAAATATACTCCATCCGTTCGGCAAAACTTGTCATTTTAACTTATTTCACAAGTTTTAAGGCAATTAACAAATGTACTAATTTATCCTCAATTATTACCCTTCTTTTTTACTTTATCGAAAACTACATTAACAAACCATCAATCATATCAAGGGCATTTTTGTAAAGTGAAGGGCAAAATACCTACAATGACAAGTTTTTTTGAACAAAAATAACATTCTAAAATGACAAATTTTGTCGAACGGAGGGAGTATTAAAGAGTTTTTATATCTTTAAAATACCGAAAAGTAAAAAGATATTTATAAGAGGGAGGCCATGGGTTGGTGTGAAAATCGACAATAAATATTGACTTTGGACGCGATGTAATTTGAGTGTACACATTCATTCATGACGGTGATTGACGAGCTAGCTGTATAATGAAGACAAACAAGAGGTAGTTAGACAGGTAACAATTTGTCTCTAAAGTCTAAACTTATACGAACTACGTATTACTATAATTTAATGTATTTTATTCTCTTTACAATACAATGATTCGTACATCGATCTACACGACTCCAGTCCATATACAGTATTTTAATCCCTTTTTTTTTCATTTTGTGTTAGACAACGGTACTTGTCTCCATTGACCGATCGCGACCGACATTTCTTGTTATTGGAGTGTACAGTACATTACATAATATCCTTTGTATAAAATATAGTAGGGAAAAAAAAGAAGCAAAAGCATATGAATCATTTGTCTTGGTTCCTTAAGGAAGAGTTCGGAGAAATGGGCGCGGTTAGCCACCCCAAAATCTCGCTTGTATCAAAAAAAAAAAAGTTCGGGAAAATGAGGCTGATCACACTCTCTTCTATATAGCGTGCATTTCACGTGTATCATGCGACCCCATTCCAACCAAAACGGCGTTGTATAGAGCAGGAGAGCTTGATGCGTTGCGTTTTGCATCCTCCGACCAAAAATATATTAACTGCTAGTGCCAGCGCTGCCACGCGGTCTAATGACAAGGCGCCATGTGGCAGCTCTAGTGATATTAAAAAAATAAAATAAAATTATATTTGAATGTAATTTAATTTTTCATATTGACCTCCATTTTACATATATATGTTTCATTCGAATAATACCCATATATTCTTCATAATCAATTGTAGGCATGCCTGATTTAGCATATTTGGCAGAAATTCGGAACACAAGAAGATGATAATTAAATATATGTTTAATCTATCCGCTTGCATGATTTTATTTTCGACTTCATTTCGTTATTTTTTTGAGTGTAACATTTGTTTCAATGTAATATTATGTTATGTCTTTTCAAGCGTTTTACAATATGTCAATAAATAGTAGTAGTAGTAGGAGTAGTAGTAGTAATAATAATAATAATAATAATAATAATAATAATAATAATAATAATAATAATAATAATAATAATAATCGAATTATTTATTAAATAAAAAGGAAAATAGTAGTAAAAAGTAAGTTAAGAGTTAGAGATCGGGGCTCACAAATGAGGGTTAAAATATAAAAAAAATTGATAGTGTTTTATTATAAATCAATGATATTTTATATTAAAATAACATCATTTATTGTTGTATTATATAAAAAAATTTATCTCTTGTGGAGTTCAACGTGCTTCCTGTTATCTCGTTAATTTTATGTATTTTTAGACATGAACCACACAAAAACCCACACTCGATTAATAGATGGGCTTCGTCTTCACCATAGTTGCCATAAAAAGTGCATAAATTAGGAATTGGAATTTTTCTATTAGCTAGTTTCTCCTTCTTAGGTAGTCCTCCCTGACTAATTTTTCAAATGAAAATTTTAATTTTCGTAATCTTGCCTAATTGCCTAATTTCTATATCCAATTGTTTGAGTCATATAATTAATATTCTATTTGAGCTAGTTATAATTTTCATTACGCCAACCGTTGTGAACCATCGTTCACGGTCTGACCCGCACGTACTCCAGACCGTGATTAGTAAGCGCGTGTTTGACAATTGGGGTTTTTTAGGGGTTGGATATTTTTTAGAAGATGGAGTTTATTTCGTGTATTATAGAGGTGTGAGAGGTGAAGATTTTTTTTAAAAAATAACCTTGTAAAAAAGATGAAAAAGTCAAAAATACCCTTCAGATACAAAAAGGGAAAAAAGGAGTAGGGACAAAAGTGTACAAATTTCTATAACCTGATTAAATAACCTTCCAAAGCTACTCTTCCCAGCTTCCAAAATCAGAAAAAATAAGCTTCACTTCCAACTCCATAACCTCAAGCTAAAGTTGCTTCCAAGCATGGAATTTCAAAGTTTTTTTTTAAAAAAACTCCATAACCCCCCAAACTCCTACCTTAACCTCCAGCCAAACACGCGCTAATTACTCGGTAGTTTCGTGATTTTTATTGGATTCCCTTTGTCCAAGTCACCGTGTTCATTCTTGGATTCTAATCTTGATTGGGTTTGACTTGTACGTTTGTTCCCATTCAAATTGTGAGTTTGTAAATCCCATCTTCCCGTGCTCTCTCTCTCTCACTCTGTGTGCAGATCAATGGAGCAGGTACGATCTGACAGTGAAGTTTCCTCCCAAATGCCAATGGAACGTCTACTCTAACCGCGTTTAGATTCTCACCAACTTTCACGTTTCTTACCTAATTCGATCTGTCTTATCAGTATGTTTGTTTTGTTCGTCAACAAACCAACAGTACCTTAGCATTCCTTATTGGAAGGATAACGTCATTACATTCCAACTATACACTATAGTATACTTTATTCTTCACAAATTGCGCCATAATACATTGAATTTTTTCAACACTTCTTAGTATCTCCCACATAGTATACTCCATTTATTTTTTCAACACTTTATTTTTATGACGAGGAACAACCTTCGGTGGTAAACCCCAAGCACGTAACCCAGCCGGCAGTACCAAAGCTGTCGACTTCAATGACTAATTTACGAATACCTTGAGAAGCTGCGAAGTCGTAGCTTCAACTTGCAGAACAGATCCTTAAGCTTGTTTCTTTTGCACAAGCTTTTTCTTTCCAAGGGAAAATTCATAACCACAAGTCCACAACAACCACTCTAAATAACAGACAAGCTCGTTGCAAATGTCAACATTTGCCTGCTCCGTGACCTTTGATATGTATGACCATACTATATACAGTATATTTTATACAGCAATAGCAATCTCCTTTCCTAACTTTCATGCTGAAATGTGACAATTCTACTTTCATGCACCACTCAGCTATCTCAGGTTCAGCCAGCTGCTCTCGCTGATGCCGTCGCTGAACGAGCTGCGACGAGAAGCGGATTGGGAGTCACTGCCTTCTTGATGCGTCTGTCTTGTCATCTCCACGCTGCTGGAGTTGAGAAACGGCGGCTGTGTTGCCTCAGGAAGCTCTTCGTTATCGGTTACCATTTTCACTACCAATGACATGGATGGCCTTAGTTCTGCATTCGCTTGTACGCAGAGTAGGCCTATTTGGAGCAACCGAGATGCTTCTTCTTCGATTAATCTGCCTTTCAAGGCTTTGTCGATAGCTTCATTTAGCCTCCTCTTCACATACAAGTTCCAAATCTGATTCACATCAAAAATATGTCAGAAGCTCAAATTAATAAGACCTCTAAGCAATTTGGAATAGAAATGTTGCAGCATACCATATGTAGCATACAAACTGCATCCTCTGTGATTGAGTTGTTCCGCTTCCCAGAGATCAATTCAATCAGGAGGACTCCAAAACTGTAAATGTCAGCCTTCTCGGTTAACATTCCGCAAACAATATACTCGGGAGCCATATAGCCTCTGCAAAAGCCATATTGCACTAATCAGACTCAAATGAGCAACCTAATGCAAGAAAGACAATCTGGTTATGGCTTACAGTGTGCCAGCAATAACAGTAGTAAGGTGACTCTGGTCTTCAGGAAGCAACCGAACAAGCCCAAAATCTGCAATCTTTGCGGTGAAATCATGGTCAAGCAGGACATTCCCTAGCTTTATGTCCCTGTGGATAATCCGATAACCTGATTCTTCGTGAAGATAGGCTAAGCCCTTGGCTATCCCCAACACGAGTTTGTACCTGTCTTCCCAGCTTAAAGGCTTCAAATTCTTTGTTCCTGGAAGAACTCAGCAAGTTTTACTGTCAGAATTAAGCACTGCTAAAATGGCACTGCCTTCAAAGTTATGTTTAAGTTTGAGGATCAATGTAACAGTACCAAAGAGGTGATCCTGCAGACTCTGATTTGGCACAAATTCATACACCAAGAGGCTTTCAGGCCCCGTTATACTGCATCCTAGAAGCTTGACAAGGTTTTCATGTTGGATGCTGCTGATGATATTGATCTCATTGAAGAAATGATCCACCCACTGTCTTGTGTTGAAGAAAAGTCGCTTGACGGCAACAGGAGTCCCGTCTGGTAATCTTCCCTGAAATCAATCGAATGTCAGCAGCAATTCAGACCTAAATAATGATCAACAATATCCAATAAATTCATACAGGCCAGATCATGGACATGGATAATTACTTTGTAAACTGATCCAGATCCTCCTTGTCCCAATTTATTCGACTCGTGAAAGTAATCCGTCGCCTCTTCAAGAACCTCGTACGCAAAGTGGAGTTTCGACTTGTTCATGGTGGATAAAAGCTTCCCTAGCTGGTTCTTCTCTGCAATCAAACATCCATTTATCAACTACATTAATTCATCACAACTCACAATGATGCAATTTTCATTAATGCTGTCTGTATACTTTACCTCTATACATGTCAACAAGCCTCTTCCCACCGAAACAAGCTCCCGCAACAAGCATCAGAAAAGCAAGAGCTGATAGAACTGTAGCCAGGATCACTGCAGAACGGCCTCCACCTGATCCCAATTCACATATTTTGTGAATTTTGGGATGAATTGATTAATAAATAAACAAACATAGATTTTCAGAATCGGCTTACCTTGCCGTGGAGAGGGGGGATTGACGGTGTTGTTATAGAACTTTTGAGTGGAGTATCTCAAATAGCACCCTGCATTCATAACCCTAGCTTCAATTTGGGGAGGGCATGAGCTTATCGACAAAACCGCACTAGTCAAACAGCTCGAACAAGCACTGCTGTTAAGGTACTCCCAGCACTGAGCCAATCCATAGATTGTCACATTCTGCCTGGTCAAAGATCCGACGGAGAACAATCCAGTGTTGTTGACAGCATCTAATCTCAAATTCCCGGCCAATTCAGCCGCAACCTGCTTGAAAATGGTGCGATTGCCGGTGAATCCGGCGGAGCCACAAACCGTTCGATCTACGGAGCTGAGGGACTCGGAGGAGAAGGAGCGGGAGTCGTAGCGAAGATAGCATCCGTCGAAGAAGAGGCGGCCGGCGCGAGTGAGCTTCTGGTAGGGGAGGCATTTCTGGATCTGAATCTTGATCTGAGCGAAGCAGAGGTTGCAGTCGGTGGAGGAGAGGTCGCTGAAGCACTGGGAGAAGGCGTAGACGGAGAGGTTAGCGGAGCCGTTGGAGGAGGAGCCGTAGCGGAAGGCGGCGACCTGTGGGGTGAGGGAGTCGAGGGAGGCGATGAAGTTGGAGACGAACTGCTGGCGGTTGGAGAGAGAGGCGGTTTGGTTGGAGCAGACCAGAGCGGCTTCTGTGGCTCTGGGGTCGGATTCGGCCGGGTTGGGGGAGATTGCGAGGAGGAGGAGGAGGACGGAGAGTAGGAGTGAGGTTGGAGGTGGAGTAACGGCGGAATGAGACATCGCCGGAGAAGTGGAGGAGGCGGTGGTCCTGGTGAATGATGATCAAATGATGGGGAATGGAGACAGGAGAGATGAGTTCAGACTTCCCAGGTGGGAAATTTTATTTCCTTTTTCTTTACCTTTTTTTAACTTCCAAAGAATGTGAACATTGGGAAAAACGAGTTTGGTGACTATACAGCGACATTGTGAGTTGTGACGGTGATGACTAATAGTAATGACGGTTGGCCCTTGTCGTTAAGAAATTTAAGGGCCCCGCACGGCCAAAATTTCGCCAATGTTCGACCATTCACCGGCTTGTAGCTTCTCTCGTCGGCAAATGTTTTTTGTTTGGAAAAAACTTGTCGATACGACGTAGGCAAAATTAATTAATTTTTTTTCAGACAAGAAACGTTTATCGATATCGAAAATCGGTGAACTTACGGTGTGTTTGGTAAAACGGAACCGTGTTGATAGCAAACTGAAACATTAATTCCTCCTGTCAAAGCATGTCACTTTAGTTTCGTAGATAATTTCTAAGAAAATTAACAAATTTACTATTTTATCCCCGTTTACTACACTACTTTTTTTAATTTATTGAAAACTACAACCAATAATCTTTTAATCATTACAATGGCATTTTTGTAAAATACAACTAACAATTTTCTAATCATCATAAGGGAATTTTTGTAAAGTAAAACCCAAAATATTTATAATAACATGTTTTTCTTAACAAAATTAACATTTCAAAATGACATGTTTTTGTCAAACGGATAGAGTAAATGGTGATTAACAATTTCTAACAAAAAAATGGTAATTAACAGTAGATGAGGGCTATGTTTGGCACAAAACTGCACAATCAGCTAGTATATTTTTTCACATCTTATGGTTTTGATATTATATAATTTTAAATGAAATACATATACGATTTTATTTTAATTAGCTTTTGAAACAGGAGTCTTTCAATGACTATAACTTTTTGGAGCTTTTGATTTTTTATTCACATATTTCCATCAACTACTCTAATAGTTAGGTTTATGAAACATCACACTAGCTTATTAAAATATATTTAACATAAATGATCCATCAACTTCAATTACTCAATCAACTCTAACAACCTTTTTACCAAACATAGCCTTAATCTCTCACATTTCTTTAACTTTGTCAACATATTTATTTTTAATAAATAACTACCTTGATTTAGATTATATTAGTGATCATGATAGTACAAGGTGAATACGGGGGTATGTTTTTAGTCTTGTTGGAGGGCCTAGCATTTTGTGATAGCCCTCTTTACTACTTAGACAGATTACATGGCTTTAGGTTAGGCAACCAAGGAGACATTATAGATCAAATAAATTTTGGAGGAACTAAGTGTTACACAAGGTGAAGTTGAAATACACTTCATAGCCAGAAGTGATATACACATAACTTTCCTAGTGGCTTGGTTGAGCTGATAATGGAATGTGTTACTTCTTCATCATTTTCGGTTCTGATCAATGGAGTTCCTGAAGGTTTTTTTTTTCGGGAAAAAGAAGGGTGAGACAGGGGGATCCTCTATCCCCATACTTGTTTGTGCTCTGTATGGAAGTACTTAGCAGAATGCTTCAGAAGGCTGCTGACAATCCGAGGTTTAAATATCATCCAAAATGTAAGGGTATTAAGCTCACACACCTCGCATTTGCGGATGATTTGTTAGTGTTTTGTCATGCTGATATTGACTCGGTGAGGATCATCAAAGACTGTCTGAATTCCTTTTTTGTTGTTTCTAGGCTTCGTGCAAATAAAGATAAAAGCACTGTCTTTATTGCTGGTGTGTCCACTGAGCTTTCAAATTTGATCATACAACAACTTGATTTTGCTCCTGGTTGCTTACCCGTGAGGTATTTGGGTATGCCCTTGCATTCCAAGACTGTTGTTGTTGCTGAGTATGGTGCTCTCTACGACAAGATAGGCTCCCTGCTTCAATCTTGGGCTACTAGGAGGCTCTCCTACGCTGGCCGATTGCAATTACTCAAATCAGTATGTGGTGGGGTCACCTCTTTTTGGAGCCAAGTTGTTGTGCTGCCCAAGGGAGTAATGGATCAAATTGAAAGTATGTGCAAAAGGTTTTTACACAATGGGAACACTAATGGAAGGAAGTGTTTGGTGAGATGGACGGATGTCACCAAACCTTTCAAGGAAGGGGGGCTGGACATTCGTGAATTACTCTCGTGGAACAGGAGTATACAAACTAAGTTGATTGGAGACCTTGTGCTTGTTGAGCCTAATATTTGGACCAGATGGTGCACACAAAATCATTTGAGAGGCGAAGTAATATGGGAAGTGCAAAAGAAAGTGAATGACAACTGGTTGTGGAAGAGCCTCCTAGCGACTAGGGATGAAGTAAAGGTGCTGCTGCAGTCGGATGGACACCCAACACCATCACTTGGCTCGGTTGTGGGTCTGAATGGAGGTGTGTCGAGTGCAAAACTGTATCACCTGCTGCGTGACAGAAATGATGAGCTCAGCTGGGGAGAAATGATTTTGGGGAGAATGCAGAGTTGAAAATGGGCATTTATAGTGTGGCTTGCTTCCATTAAAAGGCTGAGCACAGGGAGAAGAGTCAAACATTGGAAGGGAGTCGATGCAGCAGAGTGTATGATCTGTAGGTCAGTTGAAGAAAATGAGGACCACTGTGGTTCAGATGCCCGGGTATTCAAGAAGTTCATAATCTTGTTTTTGGGTGGATGGGCATAGCTTGCAAGCACAATACTATTGGTGATTGGTTGACCTGGTTCGCCAACGAGCCGGAAGATACAGAACACGCAGATTTTGCAAGCCAAATTATTAGCATTTGAAGCCACTATCTATTTCACATGGATGTATAGGAATAAGCTAGTCTTTTGTGGGGAACAATTTCAACCCAAATTTTGTGCGAGGCATATTTTGACAAGTTATCGCTCCCGCCTTTCTGCTAAGTGTAAGTGCAACTCGCTAGTGAAAAGGTTGGAGCGAAAGTTTAGTTGGGATACGTAAGGAGGTGGGTATATTTGGTATATCTGATAGATTAGGAGCAGTTAGATATTGGAGGATTGGGATAGCTTTATGAGGCTTTTGGTGGGCATAGAGGGATCCTTTTGGTTTATGATCCCCTTAGTTTTACATAAGACTCTTGGTTTGTTCTTATTACTTTGTAACTTGGTTAATCACCATATCTATATATTTACCATTTCATGATATACATCTAACTTATAATCGAGTGTATCATGCTCGAACAAAGAATATTAATGTAAAATTTCACAATATCAGAGAGCTTGTAGCTTCTGATAATATCATCATAAAGAAGGTTCACACTTATCATAATGCTACTACTACGTTGATCAAGCTAATCATTGCAAATAAGTTGAAGCACTATTGAATTTGGTTCACATTACTCGATGCTTGTAGAGTAAAAAGGTCTTATAAGCGAAGCGCATAGAACCTAAAGCAAATAAGGTTTTGGAGTTATTTATTTTCGTTCTTATAAATAGATTATTTGTTTAGGTGAATACTTGTTGTTGTTGTTGTTGTTGTTGTTGTTGTTGTTGTTGTTGTTGTTGTTGTTGTTGTTGCTGTTGCTGTTGCTGTTGCTGTTGTTGTTGCTGTTGCTGTTGTTGTTGCTGTTGGTGTTGCTGTCGTTGTTGCTGTTGTTGTTGCTGTTGTTGTTGTTGTTGTTGCTGTTGTTGTTGCTGTTGTTGTTGTTTTTGTTGTTTGTTTAACACACTGCTATAAAAGAAGCCAAATTTCT
The DNA here is from genome assembly GCA_963922045.1 of Persicaria maculosa. Lineage (NCBI taxonomy): Eukaryota > Viridiplantae > Streptophyta > Magnoliopsida > Caryophyllales > Polygonaceae > Persicaria > Persicaria maculosa. Next base: position 54,861,600 of record OY998270.1, read on the forward strand.
CGCTATCCCATGAAAGTCATGTGGCCTTGTTGATTATGAAGGTTGTGGTAGTGCTTGGGATCTCTTAAGATCTCTCATCTAGGTGAGGGGAACATCGTGTGATCCACACTTTTTCATGAGTCGTCTCTTCCCTTGTCGTGCATTTTCGCTCTTTGTCTCTCCGGCGACGAGACATCGTGTTAGCTCATGCTATCCCATATTCTTGCTATTTATATACCTTCTTCGGACCTTCCACATCGAGTATGGTGCTACTTGTCCTTGTATTGCAGGGTTGTTTGTTTGGATGTTTCTTTAGTTTTTTCTTGTATCATAACGGTCAATCTGTCTTGCAATCTTTCGTCCTTTCAATTTACCAGACAATAGTTTGCTTGGTCTTTTGAATTCTTATCTTTGTTCCCCCAACCAAAAAAAAGCCAAGTAGGTGGATAGACATTTGACATATAGAATATAGATCTATGATTGAATGGGCCATTCTTGTTTATTGGGCCTATAACAGGGCCCAACATAAATCAGGGCCCATTATTTGTCAATGGCCCGTATGCACGAAAATTCTCACATCTCTTCTTCGGGATGTGAATGGTGCGATCGATCTACACTTATTTCAAGTTGAATTGCTCAAAATTGAAAATTTTGAAATGAAGAAAGAGTGAGTGCAAAAGTCCAGACCAAGAATAAAGTTTAAAATAGGAAAAAGAAAAAAAAAGAGAATCTTGAAAATTTGGATGTGAGTGTAATTTTGCAAGACAAAAACAAGAAGAAATAGACGTATGCGATGTATTTTTGATAGATATTTTAGATAACTGACATCAATAATGAATAACGTGTCGTGGAAAAGAAAAAGAAGCGATTGAATATTTGAATGAGTGAGTGGTGATGGCTAAATCTGATTAATTTCCACCCGAAATCAACAAACCGCGATTGAATTTCCTGCCCTAAATTAATCAACTTGGGTTTATTGTTCAATTAATCATATCATTGCTCTTTTGTTCATTTCTCAGTTTTGTAGTTTGTGGATAAATTGGTACCCACCTTCAGAGATAATACAGATTCCCTTTTTCATTTTTCCCATCATTTTCGTTAATTTGCCCTTCACGGCTTCACTCCAATTGGACAATTTGATACTCTTCTTCACGGATTTTTTGCCCCTAAATAATTAAAATTTTGCTTTTTTTTTATTTAACTATTTTTAACTTTTTAATATTTATGTATCATGTACTCTTTAAAAACTTATCCATTTTCAGTAGGAAATCTTTGTTAAAAATAAGATTTTTAACTCATGTCATTAGATATAAGGTAGAAAGATTGATAAAATAATATGGTAGAAGGACATATATAAGATTGAATTTAAAAGTCTACCTATTTTTCAATTTTTGATTGCACCTAGCGATTTTTATTAAGTTTGAATTCAGTTTAATTAATATAATATAAGTTTTTTTTAATAAATTTTGTTGACATGACTACAAAGGAAGGGCTAAATTTTTAACCATTAATTAATTTTTTTAACGATTAAGCTAGTTAGAAATATAGCCATTCCGATTTATTTTGGTCTCTTCCTACAATAGATTTTTAGCAAATTTATTATGTTGTTTTTTTATACTTGCACTTAATTCCCAAAATTGTCATTCTCATTAAAGGAATTAAGATTTTGGGGAATCTCGAGAAATTCATAAATTTGTTGTAAATATCTAATGGGAAATCAGAAATGGCATAAATTTCACAATTATAATCATAAGCCGCCAAAACTATTTTCAGAATTATTGCTACCAATTTCGATGAAGCGTTAAAAAACAAACTTGGGGCATTTTGTGGTCAAAATTAAATCTCTTTCCAAGTCAATGACATTTAATTCGTCCGTATTCGTAAAATATCGAGATATGAGAGCGCGGTGCGGTCCGCCACTCCATGTGTAAATCATGTAGATCTTCATCAAACACCATTGATCTCATCTATATAAAATACTAAAACAGAGGCCTGAAACGGGCTCTGGTGCGATCTCGCGTCCACAGAATTTTCTGGATTAAAGCGGGATTATTTTTATTTACGTGACATTTTCTGGATTAAAGTGATATTATATTTCTGGCCCACATCAATTAATAAATGAATATAGTTAGCTAAAAACTTATCTTTTTAGATCAATAATCCATCCAATATAACTTAAATTAGTTGTTATACATATTTATTATTTTCATGCTTTTGTTAATAAACTATATTATTTATTATTTTAAAAGATAAAGAAGGAATATTTGGTGCGTTATTCTACCTTTTAGAACAAATTGAATATAATATATTTATATATAGTTTTATTTTTGTGAGTCACGTCAATTTGATTTTATTTTTTTAAGTCACGTCAATTAATTATCTAATATAATATTTTAATATAATTAATATAATAAAATATAATTTATTAACCAAACGCGAAACCGCGCGGGTAACGAATACTAGTTTCATATAAGTGAAAATTCGATAAAAACAGATGAAAAATCAAATAGTGAATTTGTAAATGGTAGATCCGATTAGATATAAATAAAAAAGTATTTAATCCATCTATTGATCCCTCACTAACTCACTTCCGTTTGAATCAATGAATATGCACAATAATATATTCTATCTTATAGATATTTTATAGGAGTATTTCACAAATAGGTTCATTAAGAATTATTTTCAACACCGTTTGAATCAATGAATATGCACAATAATATATTCTATCTTATAGATATTTTATAGGAGTATTTCACAAATAGGTTCATTAAGAATTATTTTCAACACCAATAAAAAAAATTGTTCACATATTTATTATTCTTATCACATTCTTAGTTTTCCATTATAAAATGACCACATTTCTCATTATTATGTACGCATTTCATATCCATGTAATATATGAGATGAGGGAATATATATGTGAAATATTCAAATAACAAATCATTTTTAGTGTTATATGTTTATAAAAAGACATCTAAATTCACCTTCTAATATAAAAACTTACATCAATTGAATCAATTCAAACTACTAGACATAAGTCTAGTAAATCGATAGGACGTAAGGAGTGTCAGACTGACAAACCGTCATAATAAAAAAAAAATAACCCACAATCTATGAACTAATGGATCAAACGGAAAAAAAACAGTCCTTAAAACTATGGATTAAGCAGAAATTCGACTGAACGAGGATGAAAAGGAAGTATGGATCACACGAGGTCGAATACACTCTCGTATTTGTTAGTTACTTCAACCGACGGAGGAGAAGATTGATGGATGAATCGGGTAAAACATAAAATATTGGACGGATCAGAATACGAAAGAGGTAAACGCGGCCATGCCCCCCCGATGCCGATGGCGATCCATCCCTATTCCAAGGCTTTCCATCACCTCCCCCAAGCACTTTGCATGTGACGACTCAACACCTTTCTTTACACTTCTCGCTAGCTGCGCCTCTACGTGTCGTCTTCCTATTCGTACCAGTGTCACCATCAACCTTCAACAGTCCCTCCAAGTTATCTTTCTCTCTCTCTCTCCTTCTCCTACCGTTGTCTTCCTCACACCTCTCACTCAGTCAGTCGCTCACTCCATCTGATCTCTTGTCCACAATTCCTTTCTTTCCGTTTCCCAATCTCCTTTTTCCACTGTTTTCTTTCTGGTTTTGAATTCTTTGCTTGCATTCGAATCCAATTTTTAGGGTTCGTTTTTTATATAATCTTCCTGATTTTCAGGTTCGGTTTTTGGACGTTACACGGGAGATATGGCAACTGATTGATTCTCATTCCTTTTTCTTTCTCTTCTTCGCCATTGTTTATTCTTCAAGATAGGCCGTGACTATGAGTAATTCCATCGGTCACAATCTGCTTCACAATAGCTTGCTTGGACCGACGGTGTTGTTGGAGCATCAAAGCAAGCGAAATTCTCCGGTGTCTTCTTCTTGTTCTCCGAACTATTCTGGAATTCCTTCCGTCAGATCTCAAGCAACCTCTCTCTCACGGAACCTTCCGTTATATACCAGTTTCAATGATCAGAGCTTGAACTCGCCTAAGAAGAAGCTATCCATGGCTAGGCATAGATTTTCCTTTGTTGCTCGCGCTGTTTCTACCGCCAATCATGATTTAGCGGTAATCTTTATCTTTATAGTTCAATTTCTTCTAACACCGCGCCTTTCAATGGATTCAATTTTGATTCCATCCATTTTTTTCATCCCATTGTTGCTGCGTTTTCCAGTTCGGTTATAATTTGCTTGATTGACTGTTTTCCTGGCTGTGGCGAGTTGTCATTCTTTGTGCTAAGTATTTGCAAATGCGAGTTGCTTGAGTGAAAATCATATAGCTATTTCCGTTTTTCACCTTCTATAGAGCATTAACTACGGAGAATTTTATGCTGTTGGAACTTGGAAAGCAGCATTTAGATTCTTTTGGCAGATTGCAACAGATTTTGTTGGATATTGGAGAAAATAGATGGTGGGAAAAATTATTAAATTAGTTCCTTCCAATTTCTTAACTGAAAATGGACCCCTTGATTGCTTTGGAAACTATGCTAGAATCGTCGATTCTCTTGCTGTTCAATTTATTTTGTGATGACAGTGTCTTATTTACTCCAAACAAAAACTACTATTGTTGCCGCTGATACTGGTCAGCTAGTTACACATTCATTTAAAAAAATTCTGATTTGGTTATGTTGTCTCTTGGAAACCTTCTCCATCTGGACGTGGGAATAATTTTAACACCACTGCAATGCAACAGTCTAAAAAATATTGCGCTGTTGCTGTCAGTTACTGTAAGTTGCTATCTTCAACATTTTCATTTTCTGTGTGCTCTGCAGCATGCTGGGAAGTTTAGGCTTGATGGAGATATTGAACTGCAGGTATAGATCTTATGGAGAACTATTCACTATAATCTGCAATTGAGATGATTCTATTTTGAGAATATACGTGTTTATTGAAAAAATAGGCAATCATCTCATTATTTTACTGGCATACAACTTAACAGGTTGATGTCACCTCTCCAACATCAGGAGGTAGCACTAAAGTAGAATTCTGTGCAACCAACACTAATACCGACAATTTAGTACTGCATTGGGGCGTACTGCGTGATAAAGGAGGGTAATTGAACCTGCATTGGATTGATTTCTGTTGTTCTTCATTAACTTCTAGTGTACTATTTTGTTAACTCATTGTTTGCCTTTTCTGCACCATAGGAAGTGGATTCTTCCATCACGTAGACCAGATGGAACAAGAGATTATAAAAATAGAGCTCTTAGAACCCCGTTTCAACGAGTAAGCTGCCAAATTTAGTACACTCCATAGAACTTTACTGCTAAAATCCTTGGGATGCTCTTTGAGACTTTCCTATTACTATGTGTTGATTCAACTGAGTGTTTCTGTTTCAGTCTGGTAACAATTCTGTCCTAAGAATAGAGATTGATGACTCTACTTTTCAATCCATTGAGTTTCTCATACTTGACGAAGCCCAGAACAAATGGTGCGTAATTGGTACAGTATCTTTGCTGAAGCTCTTTTTAGAGCTTGAATTCATAGGTTCTTCTTCTCACTTTACTGAAATTACTTATATTATCAGGTTTAAGAACAATGGGGAGAACTTCCATGTAAATTTACCAAAGAAGGCGGATGGAAAAAGAAACGTAGCTGTCCCTGAAGATCTAGTTCAGATTCAAGCATATCTGCGGTGGGAAAGAAAGGGTAAACAGATGTATACACCTGAGAAGGAAAAGGTAAATTCCATAATTAGTGGAAAATGTTACAATTTTTGGGATTTTTCTTATATTGTTTTTGGTGCTTTTCCCTTCAAGGATAAGCAACCTTCAGTTTGTTTCTCTGTTCTCATTTAAGTTCTTTTTCTTGTTTTTTTTTCCCATTGATTGTTTGATCCACATGCTGTTGTACCATATCTTGGTTTTTCATACAGCTTAGATCTTTTCCTTGTGTTATCTGTTTCCATTTGCCATTTCATTCTACCTAGGAAGTTAAAAGAGATCAAGGTAGCATAACCAAAACTCATATTATGTGCTCGGGCGTCATTGAGGTGATGGATGAGAATGGGCGCATTTCTCCTGCAATGTATGATTGGGTTTCAGTTGAAACTTCTAAAATTTCCAGGCCTTTGCATGACAGGTTTCTTAGGGTGGGCTATACAGATGCATGCCTTGATTTTATTTACATATTTGTCCAACTATTTTATAGCTTTTATTTCATTGCATGACAATGTCAGCAAAAAGTTGCAGCTTACAAATATTATTCAGCTGTATTTTTCTCAAATTATAAGGGGCTGTAGAAAATGTGTCTAAAATCTGTTATTTTGCTTCTATCTGTATGTCCCAAAAATGGACCAACTTTATAAAATTAAAATTTGAACCAATATGCTGTCTGTAATGCAGGAGGAGTATGAAGCAGCTCGGATGGAGCTAATTCAGGAAGTAGAAAAGGGTACCTCCATTGAGGAAATCAGAGCAAGGCTAGCAAATGGAAGCACCCAAGCTGATGTGAAGGAGCAACCTGTCGCTAGTTCAGGAAGCAAGATACCTGAGGAGCTTGTACAAATACAATCTTACATACGATGGGAGAAAGCTGGGAAGCCTAACTACTCGCCGGATGAGCAACTTGTAACCTCTCTTCACATTTCCTGAATGATGTTGCATCTTCTTACTCTGGTTATATATTTCTTTGTCACCTTGACTATTTACTATGCTTCCATGGTCCACCACAGAAGGAATTTGAGGCAGCAAGACAAGAGTTGCAGGTGGAGCTGGACAAGGGTACTAGTTTGGATGAGATACGTAAGAAGATTGTTAAAGGAGATGTAAAAACAAAGGTGTTAAAGCAACAGGAAAAGAAAAAATATTATAAATCTGAAAGAATTCAGCGGAAGAAGAGAGACTTGATGCAGATTTTGAATAAATATACTGCTACAGCTGCGGGAGTAAAACCAGCTGTGGATGTAAAACCAGCTGTGGAGCCCAAAACATTGACTCCAGTTGAGCGTTATGCTATAAAAATGGAAGAGCAAGAGGGTTTTTCTATCTTGAAGAAAAAAGTATATAATGTTGGTGGTAAGCAGCTTCTGGTAAGTTGATAAAATCATTCAATAAGCTGAGCAATCTTTTACCTTGAGCTTTTCCCCACACATTCTATTAATTTTGAGTCTGTTTATTTACAAGGCACTTTTGACAAAGCCTGATGGTAAAATAAAGGTTTCCCTGGTTACTGATCTGCAAGAGCCTGTTATCCTTCACTGGGCTCTATCAGAAAAAGGCCAAGAATGGTTGGTAAGTGCAGTTCTCAATATTTCACAAGCACATTGAGACGATCATTTGTTCTTTGAATATCTTATTCTTCTGTTACACAATGTAAATTCTTCTAGGCACCACCCCCAACATTGCTTCCATCTGGTTCAGTTTTACTAGAGAAGGCTGCAGAAACTCCATTTCTTACTGCCACTCTTGATGATCCAACAATCCAGGTATTTTTGTGGACTTGCTACTGCTTATAGCAAATTGAACTTCTCTAAGAAGTGTTGAGAAATTTGAAACGTGCTTCCCATAAATCTTAGTATATTATGTGTTTTTGAAATTTCAGGTCAAGGTCACAGAAATAGAAATTGACAATGAAAAATTTGTTGGGATGCCATTTGTCTTGCTGTCTGATGGTAATTGGATTAAGGATAATGGATCAGACTTTCGTGTTGACTTTAAAATCCAACCCAAGCGGGTATGTTAGCCACGAGTAAACTTTTATGAAACAGGGCCCTTATTTATAGGCCCATGTGTTTTTTTCTCTCTTGTCCAATATCTATTTGTCTTGCTCTCTGGATGTGCTAACTAGGGTCCTTCTCTGGGCAGACGGTTGTTGGAGATGGAAATGGGACTGCTAAGAGTTTACTAGAAAAGATAGCTTCGATGGAGAGTGAAGCACAGAAATCATTTATGCACCGGTTAGTCAAATCTAAATTCAATTGTCTGATTCTTTTTTTTTTTTTGAGACTTTAATATGCAGCTACAGTCATTACTGTATTTTCTAGTGAGTATTGGACATACTCACTTGAGTGTGCTTTTTGGTTTCGGTTGACATGTTTTGCTTATTGAACCACATGTATGTGTCTGTTCTCTTCGCTTCTACCAGCATAATAGATTATAGACTGGAGACTGGAGTGTGCTCTAAAGCTTGGCTGTTAGTCAACTTTGTTGTTTAGTGACCTTCTGGATTCATTGATCTCATTGGTGTAATAGTTACATATGTTTCCTTTTTCTTTAGGTTTAACATTGCAGCAGACCTGCTTGATGAAGCTCGAGATGCTGGTGAATTAGGCCTTGCTGGAATTTTGGTATGGATGAGATTCATGGCGACAAGGCAGCTTGTATGGAACAAAAACTACAATGTGAAACCACGGTAAAGTTTATATTTTGGTTAGGGTGGATGCATTTTTATACAATTTTCTGGGTGGCGAGGGGTTGCCTGTCATCTTTTACTTCATCTTCTTTTGCCCCCCTTATAACTGGAAACAATATCCTAACATGTCATGCAGTGAGATAAGTAAAGCTCAAGATAGACTTACAAATTCTCTCGAGAACATTTTCCGTACGTATCCACAGTACAGGGAAGTATTGCGCATGATTATGTCCACTGTTGGCCGTGGAGGAGAAGGTGATGTTGGACAGAGGATTCGGGATGAAATCTTGGTCATTCAGGTCAGTGGTTTTTTTTTCCTCGCTGCTTTTAATTCTCATATCTGTAATATCTTTTTGTTATGTCCTTATTATGTTTCTTAAATGGTCAAAACAGAGTAAAAATGATTGCAAAGGGGGGATGATGGAGGAATGGCACCAGAAGCTGCATAACAACACTAGTCCTGATGATGTGGTCATCTGTCAGGTATTTTGGTCAACATGTAGGTTTGCTTCTTAAGTATAACATATTGAATTATTCTTAAAACTTATCCCTTCCACCATAGGCACTGATCGATCACATTAAAAGTGACTTTGACATCAATGTGTACTGGAAAACACTGAATGATAATGGAATCACCAAAGAACGCCTCCTTAGCTACGATCGTTCCATCCGTAATGAACCAAATTTTAGGAGGGACCAGAAGGAAAGTCTTTTACGTGACCTTGGTCACTACATGAGAACTCTGAAGGTAGCTATTCTTCTAAAACTTTATTTTTGAGTTAAAATTTTATTTTGTGAACATGTTTTCTTATTTACTTGCAAACTATGTAGGCTGTTCATTCAGGTGCAGATCTTGAGGCTGCTATTTCCAACTGCATGGGCTACAGTACAGCAGTAGGATCAATATCCGTCCAGCTCTACTTTTATCAATTTACTGGAGTATAGTATTTCAGTATCTGATGGTTTTTCGTTTGTCCTCAGGGTCAAGGTTTCATGGTTGGAGTTCAGATTAATGCCATATCCGGGTTGCCTTCTGGTTTTCCGGTAATATACCTAAGATGTTTATACAACTTTCCATGGTGACTTCTTTTTTGGAACATATTTTCTATTGCATGATGTTGGTACTTCAATTGCAGGAATTGCTTCAATTTGTTCTGGAACATGTAGAAGATAAAAATGTCGAATCACTTCTTGAGGTGCCTGATTTATGCTTAGGATTACCTTCTCTCATCTGAAAGTATTTGTTCTGCAGACTAATCAACTTTTTCTTTTTGTAGGGGTTATTAGAGGCACGAGAGGAACTGCGACCTCTACTCTTTAGATCGCATGATAGGTTAAAGGATCTTATATTTTTGGATATTGCCCTTGATTCAACTGTAAGGACTGCTGTTGAAAGGGGATATGAAGAGCTAAACAATGCTGGTCCTGAGGTAACCTGATCCAGAAACAATCGCCCCTATCTTTATCATCAGCACTTCTATGATTTTCATATTTGTAAGAGGTTTCAAATGTAGCATTAAAATTAAGGGTAAATTACAGAAAACCACCCGTAAAATATACTCCTTCCGTCCGTTAATACATGTCCTTTTAGCCCATGTAATTTTGTCAAAAATACATGTCCTTTTAGATTTAATCATTACACTTAACATACTTTTTAGATCTAATCATTACTTTAATTTTTACATCCCCCTACTCTCTTCCTTACAAATTGAAAAAAAAGAAACTTTTTTAATTTTAATTTATTACTGTACCATGAGTACTTATAAGATTTCTTAATTCATGTGTATAGACCTAAAAGGACATGTATTTCCGGACGGAGGGAGTAGTATTTTTCATAAAACCACCCTTAAATTTGGTTTTCTTTCAAAGAACCACCCACAAGCTCTTATATGTGTAAAATATGTTTAAAAATGTCAAATTACTACTTTACTTATCAAATTGAACCTTACTATATTATGTATTAAATTTTAAAGTGATAGTATAACATTTATTTAGCGTTTTTCACACAAAAAGTGTAGTGGGTGGTTTTTTTGAAAGAAACCAAATTTTATGGTTGATTTTATGTAATTTTCAAATTTATGGGTGGTTTTGTGAAAACTACCCTATTTTAAGGGTGATCAACGATTGAGACATTGACATTCACATTATATTTGGAGTCCCCAGGGCCCTAACAGAATGGCTTAGATATAAGTTTAGAACATTATTGTACATTTTAAATGCTGCTAACATAGCTTCAAGTTTCAATTGCTGAAGCTCTCTAAACTACTTTACACACATCGCGCACACAAAGAAGAAAACAAAAGAAAATCATTCTTCAGACTTTTGATTTGATTTAGTTGTGGTGTCAAGTCATCCTGGTGTGATTGACAATGTCTCAAAGATTCAATCCTACCTTATTTAATTCCACTTTGCTTGTCTTTGTTTGCCTTTGCAGAAAATAATGTACTTTATCTCTCTGGTTCTAGAAAACCTTGCTCTGTCCTCCGATGACAATGCAGATCTTATCTACTGCTTGAAGGTAATGACAAATATTGTAATACGTTTCTAGTGAATCATATTTATGGGAACCAAGTCTGAACCACTTATATGGGAGGGAGGGAGGGAGAGAGATGCATTATAGTCTCTAAAGTTTGTGATAGATGTGGGTTTAGATTGGGACTGAGACTTAAAGCAACTTATTGGTCATCTATAAAATTGTTGCTGGATCCTATTAATATAGAAGTTCCATATCCTACCAGTTAATGATGAAAACAAGTATCTATAAAATTGTTGTATTGCTTTTGCAAGACACACAATTATCTGGTAGCTTGGGTCTGACATTTTTTATTTAGTCTAAATATATCTTATTGCTTTCTTTCAGGGATGGAGTGTTGCTGTTAATATGTTGAACAGAAAAGATGAACATTGGGCATTATATGCAAAATCAGTTCTTGATAGAACGCGCTTATCGCTCGCAAGCAAGGCAGAGTACTATGACAGAGTTTTGCAACCATCTGCTGAGTACCTGGGTTCACTGCTTGGTGTAGACCAATGGGCTGTATGTGTAACCCTTGAGTTATATTTATGTTCAATTACCTTTCTAATTTCATCATGCCTCTAATTCTATCACTTGTAGGTGAGTATCTTCACTGAAGAAATGATCCGTGCTGGATCTGCTGCTTCATTGTCCTCGCTTCTGAATCGTCTTGATCCTGTTCTTAGGAAAACGGCACATTTGGGAAGGTCGGATCTCCTATTTTCAAATACATTTAAGAATTTCTCTATAATCTAGGGCTATTAGAAGTACACTGTACACATGAAACTGCATAACAGTTTTGATCAGCGTGATGTTATACATAACCTTCTGGCTTCTGATGCAACTCTTGTTGACCTGTACAGTTGGCAAATTATCAGCCCTGCTGAAGCCACAGGTTATGTTGTTGTTGTGGATGAGTTGCTCTCTGTTCAAAACAAGACTTATGAGCAACCAACTATTTTGGTGGTAAAACGTGTGAAGGGAGAAGAAGAGATTCCTGATGGTGCTGTCGCTGTATTGACACCAGCCATGCCAGATGTCTTATCTCATGTTTCTGTTCGGGCAAGAAACAGCAAGGTTAACTTAAAACCGGGCTTCTTGAACTTTTTGTTCTTCTTGTTTCTATACTATTGGTTGACACGATTCTGGCATTTTGAAGATTAAATGATGTGATGTTCTCAGGTTTGCTTTGCCACATGCTTTGATAGCCAGATTTTTTCAGACCTCCAATCTGCTGAAGGGAAGTTCTTATCCTTGAAACCAACATCTGCTGACATAGTTTATAGGTAATATATTCACAGCTAAGCTTTGTCTCTTAAGAGTCGTTATTATAAAAATGATATTTTCTTATTCGTCATTTAGTTTTCCACAAAATATGCACACTATCACATTATCCTTACCATTTTCATTGTCCAATCTAATTCCTATCCACCTGTATTTTGCTAAAGTGTGGTTGACGAGGAAGAGGCAAAAGGTGCGAATTCCAGTAGCATCAAGCATGATAGTGCTTTGCCATCAATGCGTTTGGTCAAGAAGAAGTTTAGTGGCAGATATGCTATATCATCTGAGGAGTTTACAAATGAAATGGTTTGTCCATGAAACATTATTAAGTTTACCTATCCTTGCTTTCTCAGTATGTAAAAAGAACTGATGACTAAACAGTACATACACAGTGGAGAAGTGCTGTTGTTCTACATTTTGTCCTGTTTCCTAGCAATAGATATTTTAGATATTTATCCATTTTACGATTTCTGGTCTTCCAGGTTGGGGCAAAGTCACGCAATATTGCAAATCTGAATGGAAAAGTTCCATCTTGGATTGGGATTCCCACATCAGTTGCTCTGCCATTCGGTGCCTTTGAGGAAGTCCTTTCTGATGGCATAAATAAGGTTCTGTTTATCCACCTATTTCTTAGATATTATTTGTTCTTTCATAGTACTTCTCCTCCAGAAGTGGAGCCATTTATCTTTTCCACAGAATTTTTATTTTAGCTTCATTATCTTAAAATGGCTACGCTAAATGAGTTCTTCCTTTTCCCCCCTCTGGTTTTATCCCGAATTTTACGATGGTTAATTTATCTCAAGCCATAACTGTGTTGGCTAAAGTTTACCAAAAGTCAGTCACATCCTGCATTTGCATGTATCCCCCTTCTAGTTCAGCATTCCCTAAAAGTTCTTAGACTATGCATTTGTATCCTGTATTAGTGGCTTTAGAAACTGAATCTCTTAAGGAACTTTTTTATATGTATATAGCCCCCTTCTAGTTCAGCATTCCCTAAAAGTTCTTGGACTATGGTATTCTCTGTTCATTTGACTCAGGAGGAATAGATTGTTGTCTTTGCATTCATGGGTGGTTCCATTTATTTTACCTTGTCAATGAATACAGTATCTTGTATGCCTAAATATGCCTATGTGTGTTTTGCTTCCAATTTCGTGAGAGAAAAAGGCTCTTAGTACCATAATGCTGCTATACTTGAATGAGAAACTCAACTGCCTTAGTAATATGTTCCCTCAATTTTACACTTGTTTTCCATGATTTGTTCAGGAGGTATCTGAAAAGTTAAAACCGCTCAAAAACAAGTTAGAAAGTGGAGACATTGGAGCCCTGGGAGAGATTCGCAAGACGGTTCTGCAGCTTGCTGCACCACCAAAACTGGTATCCTCTTTCAACCTTTTAGATACATCTTCATTCCCTAGTCAAATTATACAAAGCTGTCCTTTTTCCTAAACATAAAAAATACAATTGCTTCATTCCTAGGAAATATATCTCTTTCTAGTAGTTGAACACATGTAAGCTGCAGACATGTACTGCGTGACTAAATCCGCCCTTTTCTTCACTTAATGGATTTCAATACATATGGGCTGTGACTTGTAATACCATTCCTAGGAAATATATCTCTTTCTAGTAGTTGACCATATGTAAGCTGCAGACATGTACTGCGTGACTAAATCGGCCCTTTTCTTCACTTAATGGATTTCAATACATATGGGCTGTGACTTTTAACACCATTGTGTAACTGTCAAGTAAAACTTGAGAGAATTTCCTACGATGAGGTGAAGTGATAGCAAGTGTCAATTTATTTTGGTGGATATAATTTCAGGTGGAAGAGCTGAAAGGCAAGATGAAGACTTCCGGTATGCCATGGCCTGGTGATGAAGGCAATCATAGGTGGGAGCAAGCATGGACGGCTATAAAAAAGGTGTCTCTTTGTTCTTCCCCAAGCAAAACGGATTCCTTATGGTTAATGATTCTGTTTACTCACATCATTCCTTAATCATATGCATTAGATTCACTTGCATTCGTTCGGCTTTTCCATGTCAAATTGGTTGGTTCAAAACTGGTGGTTTGAAATTATTTACAAGAGCTTCATATCAGATTCTTGAAATTTGGATAATTCAAATGATCCAATGAGCAATGTTGAAACACAGCAAAGTGAAAACCATATGCACCCACAAAATGAAATTAGTGCATACCCTTGGTGCATGCCAACCTGCACCCAGAAATTTTTGTGTGTCCCTATACACTGGTCAATGCACCGTCATAACAACAGCCACAGTGGTCAATGCAACATCATACATGCCCTTTATAATTCTAATATAAGTCCCCGATAGCTCCTTATCTTTCAAATATCTCTATATGAGGGCTGTCGGCCTTTGATCATGTGCCTTCTCCAAATCTATGAAAACCATACGCACTTTATTCTCTCTCCTCGTAGGACTCTGTCATCTGTCTCATTCAGTGAACGGCCTCAATAGACAACCTCCCAAAACCATATTGGTTCTCAGACATGTAGACGATCTTCCTATCCTCAACTCTACAACTCTTTCCCAATTCTTCATTGTTCAAATCTCCCTTGTTATTATACAATGGAATCAACTTGCTGAGTCTTCAATCCACTGTCATCTTAGCTATCGTAAGGATAAATACAGTAAAGAGAACTCTAGACCCTTTGCCCCATTCCAAACTTCAACCGGCATATCAAGAGAATAACATGAAGAAAAATGTCTTGCCTTTAATTTGCATAAATAGATTAATATTTTGTGCTTTTACCTCATTGTTATAGCAAATTTATAGTGACAGGATTGTTGATAAATGTCAGTCTTGATAATTGCTAGTCTCTTTACAGGTCTGGGCTTCAAAATGGAACGAGAGAGCGTACTTCAGTACAAAGAAAGTGGGTCTAGATCATGATTCTCTCTGCATGGCTGTTTTAGTTCAGGAAATAATAAGTGCTGACTATGCATTTGTTATCCACACAACTAATCCATCCACAGAAGACTCAACAGAGATATATACTGAGGTACTCATCTTCTCAAATCCATCTTGCAAATTTGATTAGCGCACTGGGTTTTGGACCTGATGGATATTTATGATCGATGCCTCTTAACTGGAATATAGGTTGTGAAAGGACTCGGAGAAACCCTTGTTGGAGCCTATCCTGGCCGTGCTATGAGCTTTATTTGCAAGAAAAATGACCTTGATTCACCAAAGGTAACTTGCTTATCCTTCTTTCTCACGTGGTACTGGTAGTAATTTGTGGATATCCGACAAATCTTTAGTAGCATTCTCTAAATAAAGTTCAACATATCCTTATATTGGGCATTCAATTCTGCAGATGGTGATTAGTGATTTCAAGCTCTACCATATTAAGTTTGACTAATTTGGGCAAATGCATTGGAATATTTCAGGTTCTAGGCTATCCAAGCAAACCCATTGGGCTCTTCATACGACAGTCCATCATCTTCCGGTCTGATTCCAATGGTGAAGATCTTGAAGGTTATGCTGGTGCAGGATTGTATGACAGGTAATGTTTTGCCCAAACTTGTGCACATACGAAAGTAGATGAATGGAAAAATATTTGAGGTGTTGATCCGTCTCTCTTTTATTGATAGTGTGCCAATGGACGAGGAAGACGAAGTTGTGCTTGATTACACATCAGACCCACTGATTATTGACGCAAACTTCCGCCAATCAATCCTGACCAGAATTGCACGTGCTGGCAGCGCGATAGAGGAGTTATATGGGTCACCCCAGGACATCGAAGGAGTTATCAAGGACAACAAAGTCTACGTTGTCCAGACAAGACCTCAAATGTAAAGTTCCCTCCTGCAATATAAAAGCATCTCATCGGCCACAAGTGCTCAACGTTTCTAAGCATTCTGCAGAATCTGTAATTTAAACAAAACCGAATCAAAGGACCACGAAATCACAGAAACGGATGGAGGAAGAAGAAAAAGAAGAACAAGAAGAAGACGACAGGAACACGAAAAGACCGAAACACACACGAAACGGCAGGTTAAACCCGTATTCTTAAGCATGCTAGCTATATTGCTTATAATAATAAGCCTTACAGGTTGGCTGGTATGGACGAACCCCTCACCACCCACCTCAAATTATTCCTGCTAAGGTGAGAATAAATGAACTCTTGAGTTCACTTGAAAGATAGTTTTTTCATCTATTTGTTATATATATGATCAAGTTGTAATAAGTGCACTATATATATACACAATTGAGCCCCACAATTTCACATTTCTTTACATAATAATACATGCCTCAACTCAGGTTGATGGGCCATAAAAAATAAAGCTTAACTGCATAGATGTAAGTAGGTATGTTGTGTGGGGGGGTTCACTTCAGCCTAATAGGGCTAGCTATGGCAAGAACTAGGTGGGCATGTGCATGTGCATAAGGCATGATGGTGTTTATGGGGGCTCTGTTGGGAGTCATGGGTTGCAATACATGATGGTTCATGAGTGTAAGTACATGATTCGCATTTGCATAGGGCCAGCATCATCATGCTCCACGTCATCAACATGTCAGTTGCTTGCGGCCATGGATGGAATCATGGGTTTGTTGGCGTGAACATAGCACATAAGGACCTAGCTAAGGTAGGTAGCTAGATGCGTACTTGAATGGTGATTGGTGGGTGTTTATGATGAATGTGTCGATCAAAACAATATGGGATTACCGTTACTGATTTTAATTGATTGCATATATGATATATGTAGTTTCATTAGACAAGGAAGAAGAGGGGACCAGTGATTAGTGTCATGTATGATCATCTCATGTTCGTCCACTTGTGGATTTCTACTTCATACATAGTTTGATTCACGGTCGAATGGGCTTGTTTGGTATCCATTCCCGGGAATCAAAACTGGGAATCGTAATGGATGATTCTTGATTTAAGTGTTTGGTATGACTAAAACTTGCAATCGTAATGATTCCCGGGAATCATCCATTCCCAATTTTATAGACTATTTCATTCCCATCAAAATACTAGGTAATCCTCCATTCCCGATTTTGTAGATTGTTGTTATTATTATTATTATCATCAATACTTTATTATTTAATATATATTATATTATATTTTTATTTTTAATAATAAAAATAACATATTTCTATTAATACTATTATTTTTTTATCAATATTTTATTATTTTATATGTTTTATATCATTATTATTAATTATATTATATTATATTATATCATTTTTATACTTATATGATTATTATCATCAATACTTTATTATATTTATACTTGTATTATTATTATTATTATCAATACTTTATTATTTAATATATATTATATTATATTATTATTTTTAATAATAACAATATTATATTATATTATATTATATTTGTACTTATAGTATTATTATCATCAATATTTTATTGTTTAATATATATTATATTATTTTTTAATTTTAGTAATAATAATATATTTCTATTTCTATTATTATTTTTATCAGTATTTTATTATATTTATGCTTATAATAATATTATTATTATCAATACTTTATTATTGAATATATATTATATTATATTTTTATTTTTAATAATAATAATATATTTATATTAATATTATTATTTTTATCACTATTTTATTATATTTATACTTATATTATTATTATCAGTATTTTATTATTTAATATATATTATATTATATTTTTATTTTTAATAATAATAATAATAATATATTTTTATTAATTTTATTAATTTTATCACTATTTCAATTATAATAATAATAAATTATTATTATTATTTCAGGAATGGTTCATTCCGACAACATACCAAACAACCAGCTTCAGTAATGAGTCATTACCATTTTCTGATTCTATTCCGATTCTGATTCCTATTCTGATTCCAGCACTCATACCAAACGGGGCCTAAATCTCGGCAACGGACACGCTAATAAATTGAAATGTCTTGACTTAAATCAATGATTTTAAGGAAAAATATTATCGTTATTCTTTTATTTTTTGACACATGTTTTTCATTTTATTATAGCAATAAGTATGAAATTATATTAAAAAGTTAGTTAAAAATTTATTATTTTATATAATTTTTAGCTTTAAAATAAACGTGTTAAAATTTTTTAAAAAATCACATATTGTTGAACAAAGAGAGTAATAAATATATTATTATATTATCTTTTATTATTTTTGAAGTGAGATAACTCTATGTATGTCTTACACAACCTTTCATTTTCAAAATTAAAATAGATTATATGAGGCTTAATACTCCCTCTTATTTGACATATTTGATGTTTTAGGCCTAAACACAAGAATTAAAAAAGATTACTTTTACACTTCTCAAATAGTGCAAAAGTACAATTTAATTTTAGACCAAAAACAAAGTACAGTTTAATTGGTTAAAATTAAAATAAAAGTATAATTTATGTTGGAAATAATTTAATTAAAGTTGATTACCTAAAACATCAGATCGAAATGTGGCTGAAACCCTGAATCCAAACAACCTAGTTTGGAATTGGTAGGTTCCAAAGAATCTCCCTCCTCTTGGCACTTTCAATTGCTTAAATTTTGGTCGTCAAAACTCCAAACTCTGCGGTGTACAGAAACAAAGGGATGTATAATCATATAAACCAAAATGATACAGCAAAATGGAACCCACTTTGCCCCTACACAAATCATACCATTATACATTATGGTCCTCAGTAAAGCTCTCCTCTCCTGTCTCTTTTTGTATTGCAGATTGGAAACATTACCTTCCCACGCCAATTTCTCTTTCCCCCTCAACCCCACAAACTCTTCAATTTCCCACCCCACAAACCCCCAAATATTTTAATAATAGCCCCTTTTTTTTCCTTTTTTCCCTTTCTACCCACATCACACTCCACTCCACTAGTATTAATCATCCCCATCCCACGCCACACCCACATAATCATCTTTTCCAAATATTCTTGGTTAACAACAGTTTATGAATTTACACAATCATTTGTATATTTTTAATTAGATTTTGGAGCCAATTGTTTAATGGAGTCATGGTGGGTTTGTCTTGGAGCTAAACAATAGAACAGTCACAGAAACCCATATATCCTTTCTCTCTCTCTCTCTCCTCTCTCTATATATACACTTTCAATCTTCTTCTTTGGGTTGAGTTGCAAACCCCAAAAGCCCCTTGAAAGTTGTGTGTTTCTCTCTCACTTTGTGGGGTGTGACACAAAGTTCATGAGTGGCTATAGAATCATTTTGTTGTGTTAGTTACTTCCCATATATAGTGTTTCTTGATTTTGTATTGGTGGAAACACAGTTCATTAAGCAATTACTCTAGATAGCTATAGCTCACCATGAGATGAGAGCAAGAAGCACAAAGCAAGAGAAGAGGAAAATGATGCCAACTTGTACTTGTAGTTGCTCATCCATTCCCATGGAGAATGCCTTCTTCTTATTGATCCTCGTCGTCTTCTTCGCTTCCTCCTCCTCCCTTGTTTGCAATGCCCTCTCTCCGGAATCCGGCAGCCAGCAGGTAAATCGGACTGATTTCATGCCGGCGGAGGAGCTTCAGAGGCTCAGAAGGATAAGAGAGCATCTCAAGAAGATCAACAAGTCTCCTCTCAAGACAATTCAAGTAATTATATATTTTTCACCATAATTTATAAATAAAATTTATCTCACTAACATTGATGCATATCATTCCCTTTTTGGCAGAGTGTAGATGGTGATCTCATAGACTGTATATTAGCCCATCAGCAACCAGCTTTTGATCACCCTCAGTTAAGAGGGCAAAAGCAAAAGCCATTGGTAATACCTAACCTCCAAGATTCATTAATTCATGAGCCAAGATGTGATGAAAAATGTTGATAAATTGAGGAATAAAAATGGAAAAAAAATGCAGGAAGCACCAGAGAGGCCAAAAGGGGATAATCCAAGAGGGATGGAAGAAAGTTTTCAGCTGTGGCATATAAGTGGAGAGAGATGCCCTCATGGGACTATCCCCATTAGAAGAACTACTGAGGAAGACATGTTGAGGGCCTCTTCCATTCAGAGGTTTGGAAGAAAGCCAAGGAGAGTTGTTAGGAGAGATTCAGAAAGCAGTGATCATGAGGTATTTAATTACTCTTTTAATTATATATTCATTTCATTTTGTTAATTAGTGATAAGAATTTACTATTTTTAGGTGTTGAAATCAAAGGACAGGTTCAGGTAAAAACACAAGTATAAAAAATCTGTAAAAGGAAAACAAACATGGTCAAAAAGAAAGAAACACATGGTTTAAAGTTTGCTGGCTGTCTATTTTTGTCCCCTTTTTCTTTCACAATCCTCTCTTTCTAAAAAGAGGAGAAAATATAACACTATTTCATTGTCAAAATTAACATTCTAATAAGATGAAAGCTTTCTTCTTCTTCTTCTTTTTTTCGTCTATTTTTTGTCTCTTATATATGCACTCACTATCCACGTTCTCTCGTCGAGTCTTCCATCCTCCCTCCGCCAGTTTTCTTCTTAGTTCATAGCTTTTGAGCTTTGTGGGTTGTTGTATCATGACGGTTTGTCCGTTTAGCGCTCCTTGCGTCCTCTCAATTTACTAGACTTCTGTCTGATATTTCGAATTCTTACTTATTCAAAAAGAAAAAGGAGAAAATTGTCAAAATTAACATTATTAAGAGGTGAAAACTTCTTTTTTTTTTATGTTTTTTAATTGATTTGCTCAAAGCAAAGAGAGAGGAGAAAATTGAGAATTTATGGGGAAATTATGGATTTTCACAACATCCTTTTACTAGTATTCAATTTATGGGCAAAATAATTTGAGAATATTGTGCAATAGGAAGGCTTTTTATGAAAAGGAGAGGAGAGGTGATGGGAATGCCTCATAAAACAAGAGAAGGAAATGATGAGATGGGTCACCACTCACCACTCACATATCATCATTTTCCTGCAATTCACCATGGAAAGATAACTGCACCTCTTTCTTTAATTTCTTCTTTTTTAAAGTGATCTTTGTTAAACAAAAATAACTATATCCTGGTGGGTTCATTATTCCAATATTCCATGAATTAATTGCAAGATAAAGATTTTTCGACCGTTGTTAATTAATTCATCCATCTTGGCACTATATTTTTTTGTAAAGACAGAGATTACACTTTATTGCAAATGACTGATATGTTCCTATCCATAGTCCTATGAAGTCATGGTGATCATGTCCTGTTATGTTCTCTTTCATTCCTTTTACGTCAGGGAGTGGGAATGACACTATCTTGTTTAAACCAATCATAAAGTGACTCAATTCTAACTCTGGTCTCACCTAATTTAGGATTATTCCTTTTTTTCTACTCCATCTGTCAGCATCTGGTCCAGTGTCGTTTTAGACTTTTAAATTTGATCCAAAATAAGTAGTTTTATGTTTTCTAGATAATTTAATAGATTGATTAATGAAAGTTGTTATTAAAAATTGTATTTGTTGACTATTTTTTCTTTCAATTCTCCACTTATTGGTTGAAAAAAAGGTAAGCGTTTAATAAATGATAAGATTTAGAACTCTGGTCTCACCTAATTTAGATTATTCCTTTTTTTTCTATCAAATTTCACAAAAAATTCCTTTGAGCACATATATAACGTGAAGTTTTATATGTCCGAGCACATCATATGTTAATTCAAACATAAGATTTGAGTTCTCGTGTTTTTCGATGTGGAGCGCAGCATGCGGTGGGATATGTAAGTGGAGAAGAATACTACGGAGCAAAGGCGAGTATAAACGTGTGGGAGCCCAAGGTTGACAACCCTTTCGAGTTCAGCCTCTCCCAAATTTGGATCATCTCCGGCTCTTTCGGCGATGATCTCAACACCATTGAAGCTGGCTGGCAGGTTTGCTCAATCTCCATATATTCTTCTTAATTCGTATACATAGACAATAGATCATTTGTGGGTTTAAACAAGTAAAATGAAAGCTGAATATAAACATGTTTTTGTTACTTAATTACTGCAGGTAAGTCCAGAGCTGTATGGGGACAGCCATCCTCGCTTCTTCACTTACTGGACGGTAATTCTGAGCTTCTTTTACCTACCATCTGTTAATTAAAATATGACGTTTTACTATTCACGCACTTTTTCTAGGTTTTACTGCTCTAATGATCGATATTGTTAAATTATGTTTATGCAGACAGATGCATACCAAACAACAGGCTGCTA
Organism: Persicaria maculosa; assembly: GCA_963922045.1. Taxonomy (NCBI): domain Eukaryota; kingdom Viridiplantae; phylum Streptophyta; class Magnoliopsida; order Caryophyllales; family Polygonaceae; genus Persicaria; species Persicaria maculosa. The sequence continues at coordinate 54,883,918 of OY998270.1, forward strand.
CAATTTGTTGTGCACAGGATTTGTGCAAACAAATAACAGAATAGCCATTGGAGCAGCCATCTCCCCAACCTCCTCTTACCGCGGTGGCCAATTTGATATCAGCTTGCTGATTTGGAAGGTACTCCATCTCTCTATAACTATTTTCATCAATTAACTTGAGATTTGTTCTGTTATTTTTGAGTCTATCACTCGACTAGCTAGTTCAGGGAAAGAGTGCGTATATCCTAACCTCCTAAATACTGGTTTGTTGTTGTTGTTTTAACTAGAGGTTAATTTGATGTTAATCGTGTGGTGTTCGGATTGTTATATGAACCAAACTCTTGATTGTGACTCGAAAAAAGCGCAATTAATTAGGACTCATTCGCTTTATTAATTAAATAAACCAAGTAGAAACACATTTTATTAACTCGATTCAAATTGTACCTTATCTGATCAACTCTAACTCGAATAGCTCAAATTCTGTGGACTTTTACTAAACAAATCGACTATACCCACATTTTAAAGCCCGAGTTAAAATTTCGGCTCGACTAGTTTATAAACGAGATAAACATGAACCATCAATGCTCGACTCGTTCAATTTGTATAGCAATCCTGTGTCGAACCAAAATTTGTCCTATTTTGCATGGTAACCCTAGGGTTTGATATGGGGGGTGCAGGATCCGAAGCACGGAAACTGGTGGCTGGAGCTAGGAAACGGAGTTCTAGTAGGCTACTGGCCGTCCTTCCTGTTCTCGCACCTGCGGGAGCACGGGGCGGCGATGGTGCAGTTCGGAGGGGAGGTGGTGAACTCCGGATCGACCTCCGGTGGGTTCCACACGGCCACCCAGATGGGCAGCGGCCACTTCGCCGGCGAGGGGTTCGGGAAGGCCTCCTACTTCCGCAATCTACAGACGGTGGATTGGGATAACAGCCTGGTCCCACTCTCCAACCTCCGAGTGCTGGCGGACCACCCCAACTGCTACGACATTCAAGGCGGCGTTAACGGCGTTTGGGGGAATTACTTCTACTACGGTGGCCCTGGTCGCAATGTCAAGTGCCCTTGAATCTTGATCGATCCATCCATGGCGCCCATTTTCATATATTCCTGTTTTGCAAGTTTCATGATCTCACTTTCCTTTTTTCTTTTTTATTTTCAAAAGTGATTTGGGGTTTGTGGGTGATTATTATAGTTTGTTTTTTTTTTTGGGGAGGGTTAAGTTTAATTTGTATGCCAAAATTTTGGGTGTGGATTAGGTAGGTTGACATGCATGGTGATTGTGCAATCGATTAATTGCACCAACCGAAAGTGCTATGTGTAAATTTTTGAAAGAAAAAATATTTATAATATAGAGTGAATATACAACGAATTTGACACATCGAGAGATACCCACAAATATGTTGTATCATGAGGCATAATATGTTGTATCATGAGATCATGAGGCATAATATGTTGTATTACGACAATCTATCCTTTTGACGCCCCTTGCACTCTTTCAATTACTAGACTTTTGTTTGATATTTCTAATTCTTACTTATTAAAAAAAATGAGGCATTATATGTATTGAGTCCCAACTCTGACACATCGACAGACCCACAAAGGAGATTTGACCTAATACAACATACGCCAGTTCACTACCAAGTAAAAATAGCCGTTGCATGTAACCCGCAATTGAAGCCATTCACTGCATGACGGGAATCTTGGACGTATTAACTACCTCACGAGATCTTCGAGAAGGGAATCCGACGGCTAGATCCTGCGAATTCAATGCCCTTGATAGTTAGTGCAAAGGGTATATACCCTCAACGGAGCTACAAGGACATTATATTTGTCATCCTCATGCTCGAGCAACTAAAATACACTTACCTCCATTGTTACTCTCGTTCTTAAGCTTATAACCCCTGTAAATGGGAATCCTTTGTACTCGTGGTTTTTCATTAGAATAAAGTGTTTTTCCACCCTTTGCTTGTCTCCTTTTAGTCATCAATCGTCTCAAATTTAACCTAACCTCAAGTTCGACGGTAACTCTGCTCTAAGGATATTTGAGTGAAAACAATTTGGTGCCAACCGTGGAGCCATATATCATCGAAGTGATTTGCTGCTAAGGAAGCTTTCGATGACAAGAGGTGACCACGACTCTCAGACAAGAGGAGTTGATCCTACTCTCTCCGCTAGAGGCCGGTGTTCCGATAGCCTTGGATATGATGATGGAGCCAATCAAGATCTTCCCTAAACGCTCAGACTCAATCAATCTCGATCTATTGGTGAAGGTGAAACCCTAACTATTAGGATATCCGTTTTCACAAGAGGATCGATCTAACAACCCGAAAAAATTGGGGGACGGATGCCCCCCCTACTATGATAGTAGGTGTTAGTGTTGCATGATGTACCAACTGATGTTACAGACTTGCCGAGTATCTCAAATCCTATAATTCATCATAAATTTTACCACACTTAAAAATTGCCAAAGGAGATTGTTAGTTACGGGGGTAATTTGTTAAGGAAACTTGTGGTCTTGGGCCTTTCAAACAGGCCAACAATTACAGGTGATTGGGCTTGGTCTCCCAGGGACCCAAATGATTCTTCTTATTTTCGTTATTGATAGCGATCCATACTTATTTCTTTTTTTCTTTTTATTTTTTGATGATGAGAAAACCAGCCGATGGAGGTTGCTGCAACGATACAGAACTGATGGTTCTCATCCGAAAAAACGCTCTAAGAAGGAGATGAGATCGTTGGCGTGTCCATCTCATTCCTAATTACTTTCCTTGCTTCAAAAAAAAAACTTATTAGGTACGAGATAAACAACCACCATTGGATTCAGCCAAAGAGTTCTATCGATTACTTATTTAACATTTCATCCTAATATTTATAATTTTGTAATATCTTTTTTTTTTGTGGGGAATAATTTTGTACTATCTTATGACTCTATAAACAATTTATGACCTTATTAATATGTCTTGAATCAGTCGTTAACCGGCGACACACCTCGGTATCCGGGGAGCAGAGCTCCCGATGGTGGTCTTGCCGAGTCGAGGTCTAGGGGCCCCTAGTGGGGGGCTAGAGGGGCAACGCCATTCTGCATAAACGGTATGTTATCTTTATTTTTAACGGACTTATCGCGTATCTGTTTTGGACTTACGGTCCATTGTTTGTTAAGGGTTTCATGAGCGTCTATAAATACTTCTGAAACGTCGATGCTTGTAACCTAACTAATCCGCTCTTCACCTCCATAATACAAATCTAGTTCTTCTGTATTTAGATGTAGGGAACACATTGTTACCGAATCACGTTCAATCTCCGTATCTTTTTTCATCTGTTCATCATCCTCGTTACAACATACTCTTTATACGCACTCCTCGTTACAACCTACTCTTTATACGCACTCGATATGTGATATTTTAAAAAGGCACACTAACTTATATTTCCCATGCCACTTTTAACCATATACTCTATACTCTATATATCTAATTATCTAAATGAGTGGCGTAAATGTTTGGATGTATGCCAATAAGTGATGTTCGTTCCATTTTCAACAATTATAATATTTTGATTGGTGTGGAATTGATGCCTATATATAAAAATATTATCAAAGTAAAGCCCTCAATAAGAAGAGCATATATATTTTGGTGACCAGTGGGACAACGAACCCTTGGGTCTCTAGTCTCTACCCATAGTTATTATAGTCCAAACTCTTAAAACATGTTTTTAAAATAATATTTAATCAGCCTGTTTCTAAAAGACCTAGGAATAGTAGAGTATTAAATTTAAAAAGTAAATAAATCACCAATGACTTCTTATCTTAATGATACAGTAATAAAGCAGTATTCCTTGTGTGTTGTGTGTCTTACTATTACGAAATTAAAGATTCAAATATCACTAGGTTAATTGGGTTTAAATCTCACTGACATTTGTATTAAAGTGGATATTTATACCTTCATAAGTCATAACCATTCCACTTCTGGAATGATTCACCATTCCGGAATGATTCAATCGAAAAGGATTTGTGGGTAGTACCCAAAGGTTCTCGGTTCGAACCCTGGATAACCGCTCTTTATTTACCAAATACAAGGATACTTATACCTTCATATGGGTCGAGCTTAATTATCTAGCATTGCAAGCTAAACTCATAGATGATTAGTCAATAATCTCGTAACCTCCCTACATTTTATTAGATGCTTCTTATAAAATTTTCTCCCACCAAAATGTTATACTAATAAAATAATTAGATAGTTTCAATTTAGATTAAATTACATTAAATAGAACTAATAGTTTTATCTTATCTTATCATATAATTAGATAGATACAATATTTTCCTATTGAAAATTAAATATTATATGAGAAGAAAGGCTATATAAATGTAATATCTAATTGGAATGGTTATCTATTTTTCATGTTGGAATTCATAAACAAATGCACTATCTAATTGGAATACAAATCTAATTTCTGTATATAAAAAAGATGCAATTTTTTTTAAATTAAAATTTTGAAAAAAAAAACTAAAAGAAAATGTAATATGGATTTAGTATATTTCTTATCATATTTTTAAATGAATAAAAAAATATATTTTTAAATGAATAGTTAATATAATTCTACAAATCTACAATATCATCTTAACCAGTTTTCATGTGTACGAGACATATAATATAATACTCCCTCCGTCCCACAATAGATTTCTTTTACTATACATGCACGTTTTCTTAAAAAGTTAAAAACTATATAAAATATCAACATTTTATTAAATATTTTTAAATAATATCATACATATTACTAATAAGTATAGAATTATTTTAAAAAATTAATTAAAAAGTTGATATTTTATATAGTTTTTAGCTCATTAAAAAACGTGCATGAATAGTCCAAAGACATCTATTTTGGGACGGAGGGAGTATACTAGTAGGAGTATTATTATATTCAGAAAATATAATACACGTATATGTATGCGGCCAAACGGCGGCCCAATGGATGAGCAAGCTGCATGTGCGGAACCATAATTGCAATTTCCAGTCTGACCTACTCGCGTTGTTGGCGCGTGCTGCCTCCACTACAAGAGTCTACAATATTTTTTCGTTTTTTTGGTCGAAAGAGTCTGCAACTACTCTACCCAAAAATCCTATACCTAATCTATATTCCATAAAATTATTTAATTTAAAAATTGATATTTAAAAAATAAATAAAATTCAATTTAGCTTATAAATGGAATATATAATATATTTTGAAAAAATCTCAAAAAATCACTTTACAAAAAATTTAAAAAATTATACTCCATCCGCCTCAAAATTTAAGTCATTTTAGCATCAGACCTTGCTGACCCACCACCCAATTGTGTCATTACGGATAAGGGTCAAAAACTTCGGATCCAGAGTTAAAGGTTCAAGGTCTATCTCGTGCTTGAGCTGAACCATCTTGTTCGTAGCATGATTCATTTCACTGAAGATGTGTCTGCATGTAGCTTCCTCAAAATACTGCATAAGGTGTTGAGCATCTATTACGATAATTTTGATCTCCCAGGGGCAATGCCACACACACCAGAGATTGAATTAATCATCATGAGGTTGTCACATTCGAGCACAATCTGTCAGTAGCCTAAGCCCTTGGCTATAGTCAAGCCAGAGTGGAGTGCTAGAGCTTCAGCCTTAAAGAGACGAGGCCACATAGGGAGGCACTAGAGGATGTGACTCTTCCATGGTGGTCTCGGATAACATAGGCTACTACTGCTCCTCTGCTTGGTAGCTTGAAGCCGTCAAAGTTAATCTTGAACACATCAATCGCTGGTTTTGTCCATCTTAGGTTTTTTCTATGTTTTCGGTGTTGGATCTTTCGTCTCATCTTTTCCCTCCATCTCTTCCCAATATAAAATTTTAACGTTCTTTATTAATTTTTTGATCTTAGTCCAGTTCGATCGAACTTCGAACCTCTTGCCATGAGATATAGCCCCACAACCACTACACCAACTTGTAATTAATTTTCTTTTAAACTCAACAACACCTTTTCTTTTCTTTTCATATTGATTAATCCATTTATTAATTAATGTTCGATTGTTCGACCTTTGTATACACCAAGACATGTTTTTTTTAATAAGGTAAAGATTTGGGTGGTAAACTGATAGCATGGATACGAGATTGGACCACACGCAGTTTGTGAGCGCGTGGCGGTGAACTGAAAGAACGGAATCAGAGGGTGGATAGGAAAGATTGAAAGAGGAAGGTGGTTGGTTGGTGTTGGTTGGTATGAATAAAGGAAGGAATAAGGGAGGATACAATACAGGTCGCAACCAGCACATTCTTTAAGTCTTAACCACTAAACTACACAAATTTTCTTATCCACCATCCCTCCTAATTTTTGCCCATTTACATTATCTTATTCTGTATTCTATTATTAATGGCATTGCATGTCAGTCTTCAAATTTTGTAACTTATCTATCACATATTATTAATCGTGCGATTGAAGCCAATCGTTGGGAAACTACTTCGATTGGTGATCGATGATCTTATTCTATAATTTGTAAAGATCAAATCTATTATTAATAATTTATTATTATTATATATAATAAAAGAGAAGTCGTCTATACCTCCATAATCATAATGTTTTTAACCAATGGATTTTTTTTCCCACATATCAATATATGTTGAAGATACTATTTTACCAATTTTTTATTTGGTTTCACTTAATCAATATAACAATAGATATCGATTATCGTTTCTTTAATTATTTTATTAGAAAACTTTATCAATCTAATAGATACATTAAACAATAAATTTATAATATCTAAAATTAATCAATTAATTATAGTTTTCTTCATATATATAATATTCATTTCAAACACTATAAAAAACATAAAAATAGTTGAAAGTTTAATCCTAAAGCTAATATAAAAAAATCCATACCGCTAAATGTGTGTCCCTTGAATCATAAAACCTTAAGTGACATTGCCTGGATTTGAGGGATAGATGTTTCCCCAAGATAAAAAAAATTTATGAATGGAACCTCAACAACTAAGAGACTAGCAAAAAATGGATGCCTTGTACATTCGATAACCATGTGGAGGAAGGTTCCATGCACTTCTCATTCACTTCAAACAATCAAAACGCTTGATGACAATATCGAACACAATCTACACTATACAATGATCAAAACTGATTGAACAATCAAACAATCACAAATGACATTTTCGCTCGACTTAACAAAATCCTGAAATCCATAATAGAAACTATGTGGTGGAGTGTATGTACTATTATGAATAACATAGTCTTTGACAATGACAAGTTTACCGATATTCGAAAACATAAAATATATCTACAATAACTCCTACAAAAACGGCTTGGGAGGGCTTAATCTATGATTATGCATGAGTACTCCAAATGTATTAAGCAATATAATAAATTTAGGGGCAAACATTACAATAAACTCGAGAGCACCATATAAAGTAAATCAAATTATTGCACACCTCGCGCAAAATACCCAATGAATATGTTTGATTTACAACTCAAAAACCCATGAAGTAGAAATTCTCAAGAAGTTAGAAAAATATAAGCATTTGATTAATATTTTTGAAAGATAAAAACCCCAAGAAGTTAAATTCCTCCAACTTAGAGAACTTCACTTACCTAGTTCCTATGTAAGTTCAATTCAACTTTCACTCTTTTTTACTCGCTAATTTTCAATTTCACGTTTTAATCTTCTAAAATAAAAAAATAAAACAAACACATTTTGACAATCCCATCGGTTAGACTTTTGGAAAATTCAATTCCCATGAATAACTTTCTAGAAATTTCACTTCTATATTGAACCAAGTACAGTAAGGGATCGTTTGATATTGATATTTAGATATCAAGATATCGATAACGGTTGATATCTTGATATCAAGATATCGGTATCGGTATCAAGATATCAGTTTCGGTATCAAGATATCGATATCGGGTGATATCGATATCAAGTGATATCTCCCAAAAAATCAATATATCAAATAAGGCTTAATTTGATATCTAGATATCACTTGATATCGATATCTGGCGATACCAAACACAGATATAAGGATACCAAACACTAGATATCAATATCACTTTAAGTGATATCGATATCTAAGCCATACCAAACACTAGATATTAGATATCGGGGCTGATATCCGATATCTGATATCTAGATATCAATACCAAACGACCCCTAAAATATTGTTTGGGAAAGGCTACCGGGAAACGTGGCAGTGATGGGGAGGTTGTTACTTGTGACTTGTGAAGTTGTGAGGGGGCCACTGGCCGGTTGAGTAGCAGAAGAGCGTTGATTGGGCTGGCCGGACTTTCTGTAACTTGTGTTTGTGAGGTCCTCCGTCGTCAATTACCAATTCCTGGAATCCATTTTTCCTCTTTTTAGGAACTTCTCTTTAGAGAGAAGAGAGAGAAAGAGAGGGGAAAAAGCAGGGGTTGCTGTCAAACCCATTCCCCTCGGATTTCATTTCAGATTGTTAAGTTTGATTTTCCAACCTCTTCTAGACCCTTCCATCTTCCTCTTTTCTTCGGAAGACTAATCTTTTTCTGGTATTCAACTTTGAAATCTCTCTCTGTGCGTCTCAAACCGGGAGAGATAGCATCCAATTTCCCCTTTTCCTCCGCCCAAGAAAAAGGATAAAAGCAAGAGCAGAAGATAAAAATCTAATCTTTGAGTTGGATTTGATTATTTGTTTGTTGGGATTCAGACTGGAGGAGATAACCCCCAGAAACAATGATTCGAATGTATATAGTACTACTGCAATTGTTGGAGCTTCTTGTGAGCACCTGGGTTCATCTGTTATATGGGTTTTACATCTTCAGCACTGCCGTTGCCTCTGATTTGTCCCAGGCTTTCTACGATTCCTTCAAAAGACCTAATTTGAATTCGGAGGTCAAACACTTAGTTGACTCCCAATTCACTTCCTCATTTCCCGATTTGCCTCCCATTGTTCTCGTCCACGGCATCTTCGGCTTCGGCCAAGGGGTATTTATTCAATGCAGTAACTTTTTTCCTTCTTTCAAACTTCATTAATTTTGATTGAATCCGCAATTGAGAGCTTGGTGGGTTGTGTTTGTTGTGCAGAGATTGGGGGGTTTGTCTTATTTTGGGGGAGCTGAGAAGAAGGATGAGAGAGTTCTAGTACCGGATTTGGGTTCTCTTACCAGCGTATATGACAGGTGCCCAATTAACTATTCAATTTCAAATACTCTGGCTGGGATTAGGTTTTTTTTTTTATCCTGCTGGTTTCTGAAGTTTCAGATTTGGCAGGGCTCGTGAATTGTTCTATTATTTGAAAGGGGGGCAGGTGGATTATGGTGAAGAACACAGCAAAGCCTGTGGCCATTCTCAATTCGGAAGAATTTATGAGAAAGGTCTCTCCTTTTTTCGCATTTTGAAAATCTTAGTTTCTGAAATCGTTTTTGTAATTTGGGCTTTTAGGTATGTACACAGAAATTGAGAAATCATAGAGATTGTTTGCTGTGCTTGATCTGCAGGACACTATCCCGAATGGGACGAAGATCACCCAATTCATTTCGTTGGGCATTCAGCCGGGGCACAAGTTGCCCGCGTCTTGCAGCAAATGCTTGCTGACAAGGTTCCCTTTTGTTAAATTTGACTGCTTTAGAAATGCATCTCTAGAATTACTCGAAATTGAATTGTTTGATAACCTGTCTTCATGATTATTCAGGCATTCAAAGGGTATAATACATCTCCCAACTGGGTTTTGAGCATAACATCATTATCCGGAGCCTTCAATGGGACAACGAGGGCCTATTTCGATGGCATGAGGCAAGTTTTCCTCCATTCTTTTTTGCTTGCACTCATTCTTGTTTTGCATGATTCTGGCATGAAACATGAATATCCCATATAATGTTCAAGTTACTCAGCATTCATGATCTGATGTGATACTATTTTTGCAAGTAAATTGAACCTCCAAATTCATATGCAGGCCAGAGGATGGACGAACGTTGAAGCCTATATCTCTGCTGCAGATATGCAGGCTGGGAGTCATTATATATGATTGGTTTGACATTCCATGGCTGAAATCATACTACAACTTCGGATTTGATCACTACAACTTGACATGGAGGAAAGTGGGTGTGTGGGGTTTGGTTGATTGCCTCTTGGGGAATGCAGGCCCCTTTGCTTCCGGGGACTGGATCCTCCCGGATCTGACTCTTCAGGGCTCCATTCGACTCAACTACCATCTCCAGACTTTCCCTAATACGTACTACTTCAGTTATGCCACCAAGCGTACCACGAAGATCTTCGGCTTCACTGTCCCCTCAAGCATTCTTGGGATCCACCCTTTGCTTTTCATCAGAGTCTTGCAGATGAGCCAGTGGCGTCATCCCCCAGATGTTTCTCCTCCTTACAAGGGCTACAGGTTTGTTCTAGTACTTGCCTTACATGATAGTACTCGTGCTTTCATTTGTTCTATTTACTGCTTCTTGAAGATACCATTTCATGATATCTTTGTTTGGAGCACACCATTTATAATGCATAAGTTAACCCATAATTATTATATCCATATCTTATATGCCATATAAGATACCTTACAATCATAAGCATCCACCAAACAACACAATGACTGTCATTTTGCATATTTTCTTAAAGCCCAAGTTTTTCCTGGTTCAATAAGAATATCTATGCACTTAAATGATAGCTTCTTTCGGTTGCTTCAAGATGCTGAACTGTGGCGTCATGCCTTTAGCATTTGCCATTTGGTATTGAACTCGAAGAGTACCCTTTCTATAAAAGTTAAGAATTAAAATTTTGGTTCAGGGTTCTGATTTTGAGTCACCTTTCAATAAGAGCTCATCAAACCCACATAGAATGGATGAACTGGTGAAGGAAATTTCTACAACTAGTTAAAGATTGGTTCCCTTGACATAATTGGGCAGAAGTCTGAGAGAGTCTGATTGTCTTTTACACCCTCCATTCTCCGTCTCATTTTTCTCTTTGTTCTGTGTTCTGTAAAATGCATTTGCAGAGATGAGGATTGGTGGGACAATGATGGAGCACTAAACACAATATCCATGACGTATCCTCGTTTCCCTATTGAACATCCACACTGCAATGTTGTGAATGATTCTGAATGTCATCCATTGCAGCCTGGTATCTGGTGCGTTTACAATGTTTGAATATTCTCGGTGTCACTCTCATACTTTACTTGCATGCTCACATATAACGGAGTCTGAATAACTGTCCATGGTTGTAGGTACTACAAGATCATAGAGGGAGATCACATTCTATTTATTGTGAACCGGGAGAGGGCAGGAGTTCAGTTCGACTTGATATATGATAGCATTTTTGAACGGTGCAGGAAACATGTCTTCAGGACAACTCCCCAGATGCTTCCAAATGAAGCTCACTAGCTACTGATCTGTCTTCTTTCTCGGTTTAAAATTTATCAGTGCCAACAACAGGGCTTATATTGCCACAATGTACATGTAAAGTTGTAGAGGACATTATTTTCCGAAAATGAATTCAGTAGTCTTAGCTTCTACTTGTTTGGGGGAGGGATTTTGAATCTTTTCCTCGAATTTCTTCCAAGCCACAAGCGAAATGGTGGTTCAGCTGGACGGTTACAACCCCATTGAACTTGAGTACTGATTCTTCTTGAACAAGCTGAATGAGGAGCCTGTCAAATTTTCGCTCGCCGAGCAAGTCCCCAAGATCAAGAAGCAAGGCTCTTTGGCCAAAAAGACACCCAGCCTTGTTATTTTTGCTTATATTTGAAAGAATCAAGCTAACTCTCTGAAACCTCTTTATTTATATTAGCTTAAGTACTTAGCTTGATATACAAGGTTCAGAATCATGAAGGGTAGGTTGATTCTCATCTTTAACAGATAAACAAACTTCACACTTTTGCAATTACAGGATAACCTGGCCGCCAGGATCAAAACACAATAATCTTATGTAGCCATTCATATGCACTTCAATTCTGGACTGACTGCCGTTTGGAGAAGTTTTGTCATTCTCATCAAGTGTTGAATATATCAGCTTTGCTAATTTCAGTAAATGCATCACCACCTTTCAATAATGGCTCATTCTTCACACAACACATTACTTTCCTTGTCCTCGTTCAAAGGCTTAGATTCATAGTCATCATTTTTTGGTAAGAAGGTTCATAGTCATCATATTCCTGTAACAAAAAGGCGGAAATGGATTTGGTCCTTTGGAGTAGACCCGGGCAAACGCGGGCCGGGCTTGGGTCGGGTTTACTCGAGATTTTGTCCCATTGTTGTGGGTGTGGGCCGGGCTAAGCCCGCTTAACGGGTTGGAAGTCGTGTCTAAGCCCGTCCGCGAATGCGGGTGCGGGTAGTCCACGAGTACCCGTAAACCTAATCAATTTTTCTTATTAAAGCTATACTTATTAGGTTTTTATATATGTAAGCTATATATATTACAAATCATATAGTTACTGGAAATAAAAAAGAACACCTATTAAATTTGCAGTTGTTTTTATATATATAAGTTGTGTGTGTGTATATATATATATATATATATATATAGTGCATGGATCATTTGTACATAACCCTTAAAGTGTACCTTGTTCACAAATATTATTCGGTGAAATGTGAAACATTATTTGGTGAAATTTGAAGCATTATTCGGTGAAATGTGAAACATTCTACCGAATACTGTTATGCTTTCTTTTTCCGTTCAGTTTAGATGAAAACGTTCCAATTCCACTGAATAATTTGTAACATAACAGTATTCGGTAGAATGTTTCACATTTCACCGAATAATGCTTCAAATTTCACCGAATAATGGTTCACATTTCACCGAATAATGTTTCACATTTCACCGAATAATATTTGTGAATAAGGTACACTTTAAGGGGTGTGTACACCCGAACCACACCCTATATATATATATATTACATGTTTTAATTTTATTTTAAAAATGAATAATTAATATTATTTATTACACATATATTAATTTTAATTAAAAAAAGGTGGGTACCTGTTACGGGCCTAGCGGCCCGTAATGGGTTCATCGATCTATCCAATCCCGCACCCGCTGCGGGCACTGACCGGGCCTAGCAGCTCGCATGGGCTTTTCCCCATGTCCAAGCCCGCCCCCCACTAGGGTGGGCGGGGCGGGCCGAGCGGGCCTACCCGCATTTGCCCAGGTCTACTTTGGAGATACAATTTTGTCCCACATCATTCCTGGCACTTATTGCGTTCGACGAGCTCATGGGCTCTCGATTTCATTTGATTCCTCTTTAGCAAGGGCTGTGTTCTAACATCATATAGTTACAAACTAGTATAGTAACGAGCAACTTGTGCGGGATGTCTTTAAATAGGAATATTTTTTAATTCTCTATCACCGGTTATAGTAGGTTAAATATTAATTGTCATATTTTAGTTCTTTGCTTATATATTGATCAACCAAATAAATTACATTATAAAGTTATGAATACAAATTAAAAAGTATTATATGCGTACAAACAAATCTCACATTGAGAATGTAAAATTGAAATGAAAATAATACAAAAATTAAAGAAAGCGAGAAATCAAATTGAGTCTCACCAATAATTTCCACAATTATTGAGTAGTCACTATAATTGTACGAATTTATCCTTCAACGGATAAACAAACATGATGTAGAGATAAGAAGAAGAAAAATGGAAAGGAAGTGAGAAGAAGAGTGATTATATAGTAAATGATGGTGTACATATGAAGACACACAATTAAAATATAAACAGATAAAGAAGAAAATTATATTTAATTAATTTGTTAAAATAAATATGATTTTATTTTAATCTTATCTATTGAATATCTAAACTAACCAACCAAAATATCATGAATATCTCAACCGATTTCGTATTCAAATCTTAACTGAATTATATTTAATTAATTAATTAGATTTGCATAGTTATCCAAACAATTCGATATACAGCTGTCATATCTTAACTGATTTCGTATCAAATCTTAACTGAATTAGATTTGTGAAATAGCTTAATGAATAAATAAATTAAAATACCTACATTAAAGGAGAAGGCGTCACATGACTTATGAGATTTCTCCTTTAGTGTTATAATATTGATCCTGCATCTATCAAAGGTTATAATCTTTAATTGATAAATTCTTACAACTGTTTTGATGATGATGATAAATTCTTACAACTGTTTTGATTATGATGATGGCGTCTCATTGATTATGTACATGAACAGCCAATTGACGACAACGTACGATGGCGGAAACTTTGCAATCCATTGGAATCATTCTGTAAGGGTTATTATCTACTTTTTTTTTTTTTTTTTTGTCTATTTTTTCATCGATCCTAGTTGAATTGTGCCTACATTAGTACACAGGAGCTTATCCTGGGTTAGGGTTATTTTGGGTAGGCAATTGAGAGAACGATGGTGCTTCTTAAGAATTTGATATTACTGTTGCCGTTATCCAGTACGCAAATCGGCAAAGGTTTAGTTAATGTTGGTGGCTAGGCTTGGATCAAATTTCGGGCTAGGCTTGGATCTTGCCTGTAAATAGGAATAGCCATTGTGATTGAGGAATTCGTTTCTGTTTCTGGTGTTTTCAGGCCAGATGACTTACTTCCTGATGACACTGAGCGCGCTGGTTTACGAGAATGGGATCCCTAGATATGAACTTCCCAAGGGCTACGATTGCTCTGATGATGATGATGATGATTATGATGGACTTGTCCGCCATGTTGGACTTTCCGGCCATGACGAGGTTTCAAGGGAAAACCGTCGATGCATTGATCTTGGTTTGGCATACTACAACGACAAAAATGTGTTTGCTCAAACAAACAATCTTAAGTTTTGTGAATAAAATCTCTTGGGAAAGTCACCCTCAGTTTGCTTTGCAATTGCGGTAAACGGACTACCGGATTGTTCAGGATTGCATGCTATGTTTACAAAAACGTTTCAATGGCACCATCTCGACGACTCACTGTGGTTTCTTTGCTGCCCCTATGCTGTGTGAGTCTGCTGTCAAGTACATCTGTGCTGAGCTACTCCAAACAGAGCGTGATGATAACGCACCTGTCACTTCTTGTTTTACTGTAGACGGTGAGAACGCATACCTTATACAGTATTAATTACTATCTTCAGATGGGTTTGTTCTTGACATTTGCTGAGATGGTTTCCATGGCAATTGTATTCCTTTTACAAGTAGTAATCCTGCTGGTTGTCTGGTTTGTGACAGCATGTGTCATTTGGATATTACATCATGCAAAATACTAATACAGGAGATTCCGATATCATGGTATGCCCGTCAAGACCTACGACATTAACGAGGATGTCTCGTGGGAAATCCTCCTCGAAGATGTCCAAAAAAATCATTTTTCTACCAACTTGGATTCTCGACTTTTTCCAAAGGGGTAGTCCACAAAAAATCACAAAATCTCAGAAAATTTAAAACCCCAAATTCTTTTCCCTAGGCATGGGGTGATGCTAGTAAGGCGATAGGTCCATGAAAGGCCCACCTGAGATGCCCGAATGGCCCAGGAATGAAGGTTGTGTTTCTTTCTATAGGTGTTACGGACACGAGTTTGGTATTTTGGTCATAACAAGAGCTGCGTTGGTCTAATCGGGCCATTTGAGAGCTCGTTGGAAAGCTAACTTCAAGGCGTACAACTTTAACAGGGCATCTTTTGAGAAATCCTCCTCGAAGATGCGCAAAACAATCATTTTTCCACCATCTTGGATCCTCGACTTTTTCCAAAGGGGGAAGTCCACAAAAAATATCAAAATCTAAAAAAATTGAAAACCCCAAATTCTTTGCCCAAGGCATGGTGTGATGCTAGTTAGGCGATAGGTCCATGAAAGGCCCAACTGAGATGCCCAAATTGACCCGGAATGAAAGTAGTGTTCCTTATTATAGGTGTTACGGACACGAGCTTGGTATTTTAGTCATAACAAGAGCTGTGTTGGTCTGATCGGGCCATTTGAGAGCTCATTAGAAAGCTAACTTCGAGTCCCACGACTTTAACGAGGATGTCTTTTGAGAAATCCTCCTCGATAATGTCCAAAACAATCATTTTTCCACCAGCTTGGATCCTCGACTTTTTCCAAAGGGGGTGGTCCACAAAAAATCTCAAAATCTAAAAAAATTGAAAACCCCAAATTCTTTGCCCAAGGCATGGTGTGATGCTAGTTAGGCGATAGGTCCATGAAAGGCCCAACTGAGATGCCCAAATTGACCCGGAATGAAAGTAGTGTTCCTTTCTATAAGTGTTACGGACACGAGCTTGATATTTTGGTCATAACAGAAGCTGTGTTGGTCTGATCGGGCCATTTAAGAGCTCGTTGGAATGCTAACTGCGAGGCCTACGACTTTAACGAGGACGTCTCCTGAGAAATCCTCCTCAAAAATGTGCAAAACAAATATTTTTCCACCAGCTTGGATCCTCGACTTTTTCCAAAGGGATAGTCCACAAAAAATCTCAAAATCTAAAAAAATTTAAAACCCCAAATTCTTTGCCCTAGGCATGGTGTGATGCTAGTTAGGCAATAGGTCTATGAAAGGCCCACCTGAGATGCCCAAATTGCCCCGGAATGAAGGTAGTGTTCCTTTCTATAGGTGTTACGGACACGAGTTTGGAATTTTGGTCATAACAAGAGTTGCGTTGGTCTGATCGGGCTATTTGAGAGCTCGTTGGAAAGCTAACTTCAAGGCGTACAACTTTAACGAGGGCATCTTTTGAGAAATCCTCCTCGAAGATGTCCAAAAAAATCATTTGTCCACAAGCTTGGATCCTCGACTTTTTCCAAAGGGGGTAGTCAACAAAAAAATCTCGAAATCTCGGAAAATTTAAAACCCCAAATTCTTTGCCCTAGGCATGGTGTGATGCTAGTTAGGGGATAGGTCCATCAAAGGCCCACCTGAGATGCCCAAATTGCCCCGGAATGAAAGTAGTGTTCCTTTCTATAGGTGTTACGGACACGAGCTTGGTATTTTGGTTATAACAAGAGCTGCGTTGGTCTGATCGGGCCATTTGAGAGCTCGTTAGAAAGCTATCTTCGAGGCCTACGACTTTAACGAGGATGTCTTCTGAGAAATCCTCCTCGAAAATGTCCAAAACAATCATTTTTCCACCAGCTTTGATCCTCGACTTTTTCCAAAGGGGGTAGTCCACAAAAAATCTCAAAATCTAAAAAAAATTTAAAACCCCAAATTCTTTACCCAAGGCATGGAGGGATGCTAGTTAGGCGATAGGTCCATGAAAGGCCCAACTTAGATGCCCAAATTGACCCGGAATGGAAGTAGTGTTCCTTTCTATAGGTGTTATGGACACGAGCTTGATATTTTTGTCATAATAAGAGCTGTGTTGGTTTGATCGGGCCATTTAAGAGCTCGTTGGAATGCTAACTGCGATGCCTACGACTTTAACGAGGACGTCTGCTGAGAAATCCTCCTCGAAAATGTGCAAAACAATCATTTTTCAACCAGCTTGGATCCTCGACTTTTTCCAAAGGGGGTAGTCCACAAAAAATCTCAAAATCTAAAAAATTTAAAACCCCAAATTCTTTGCCCTAGGCATGGTGTGATGCTAGTTAGGCGATAGGTCTATGAAAGGCCCACCTGAGATGCCCAAATTGCCCCGGAATGAAGGTAGTGTTCCTTTCTATAGGTGTTACGGACACGAGTTTGGTATTTTGGTCATAACAAGAGTTGCGTTGGTCTAATCGGACCATTTGAGAGATCCTTGGAAAGAAAACTTCAAGGGGTACAACATTAACGAGGGCATCTTTTGAGAAATCCTCCTCGAAGATGTGCAAAACAATCATTTTCCACCATCTTGGATCCTCGATTTTTTCCAAAGGGAGTAGTCCACAAAAAATCTCAAAATCTAAAAAAATTTAAAACCCTAAATTCTTTTCCCAAGGCATGGTGTGGTGCTAGTTAGGCGATAGATCCATGAAAGGCCCAACTGAGATGCCCAATTGTCCCGGAATGAAGGTAGTGTTCCTTTCTATAGGTGTTACGGACACGAGCTTGGTATTTTGGTCATAACAAGAGCTGCGTTGGTTTGATCGGGCCATTTGAGAGCTCGTTAGAAAGCTATCTTCGAGGCCTACGACTTTAACGAGGACGACTTCTGAGAAATCCTCCTCGAAAATGTCCAAAACAATCATTTTTCCACCAGCTTGGATCCTCGACTTTTTCCAAAGGGGGTAGTTCACAAAAAATCTCAAAATCTAAAAAAATTTAAAACCCCAAATTCTTTGCCCAAGGCATGGTGTGATGCTAGTTAGGCGATAGGTCCATGAAATTCCCAACTCAGATGCCCAAATTGACCCGGAATGAAAGTAGTGTTCCTTTCTATAGGTGTTACGGACACGAGCTTGATATTTTGGTCATAATAAGAGCTGTGTTGGTCTGATTGGGCCATTTAAGAGCTCGTTGGAATGCTAACTGCAAGGCCTACGACTTTAACGAGGACGTCTCCTGATAAATCCTCCTCTAAAATCTGCAAAACAATCATTTTTCCACCAGCTTGGATCCTCGACTTTTTCCAAAGGGGATAGTCCACAAAAATTCTCAAAATCTAAAAAATTTAAAACCCCAAATTCTTTGCCCTAGGCATGGTGTGATGCTATTTAGGCGATAGGTCTATGAAAGGCCCACCTGAGATGCCGAAATATGCCCGGGAATGAAGGTAGTGCTCCTTTCTCTAGGTGTTACGGACACGAGTTTGGTATTTTGGTCATAACAAGAGCTGCGTTGGTCTGATCGGGCCATTTGAGAGCTCGTTGGAAAGCTAACTTCAAGGCGTACAACTTTAATGGGGCATCTTTTGAGAAATTCTCCTCGAAGAAGTGCAAAACAGTCATTTTTCCACCATCTTGGATCCTCGACTTTTTCCAAAGGGGGTAGTCCACAAAAAATCTCAAAATCTAAAAAAAATTAAAACCCCAAATTCTTTGCCCAAGGCATGGTGTGATGCTTGTTAGGCGATAGGTCCATGAAAGGCCCAACTGAGATGCCCAAATTGACCCGGAATGAAAGTAGTGTTCATTTTTATAGGTGTTACGGACACGAGCTTGGTATTTTGGTCATAACAAGAGCTACGTTGGTCTGATCGGGCCATTTGAGAGCTCGTTAGAAAGATAACTTCGAGGCCTACGACTTTAACAAGGACGTCTCCTGAGAAATCCTCCTCGAAAATGTGCAAAACAATCATTTTTCCACCATCTTGGATTCTCGACTTTTTTCAAAGGAGGTAGTCCACAAAAAATCTCAAAATCTAAAAAAATTTAAAACCCCAAATTCTTTGCCATAGGCATGGTGTGATGCTAGTTTGGTGATAGGTCTATGAAAGGCCCCGCTAAGATGCCCAAATTGCCCCGGAATGAAGGTAGTGTTCCTTTCTATAGGTGTTACAGACACGAGTTTGGTATTTTGGTCATAACAAGAGCTGCGTTGGTCTGATCGGGCCATTTGAGAGCTAGTTGGAAAGCTAACTTCGAGGCGTACAGGGCATCTTTAGAGAAATCCTCCTTGAAGATGTGCATAACAATCATTTTTCCACCATCTTTGATCCCCGACTTTTTCCAAAGGGGGTAGTCCACAAAAAATCTCAAAATCTAAAAAAATTTAAAACCCCAAATTCTTTGCCCAAGGCATGGTGTGATGCTAGTTAGGCGATAGGTCCATGAAAGGCCCAACTGAGATGCCCAAATTGACACAGAATGAAAGTAGTTTTCTTTTCTATAGGTGTTACGGACACGAGCTTGGTATTTTGGTCATAACAAGAGCTGCGTTGGTCTGATCGGGCCATTTGAGAGCTCGTTAGAAAGCTAACTTCGAGGCGTACAACTTTAACGGGGGCATCTTTTGAGAAATCCTCCTCGAAGATGTCCAAAACAATCATTTTTTCACCATCTTGGATCCTCGACTTTTTCCAAAGGGGGTAGTCCACAAAAAATCATAAAATCTAAAAAAATTTAAAACCCCAAATTCTTTGCCCAAGGCATGGTGTGATGCTAGATTGGCGATTGGTCCATGAAAGGCCCACCTGAGATGCCCAAATGGTCCAGGAATGAAGGTAGTGTGCCTTTCTATAGGTGTTACGGACACGAGCTTGGTATTTTGGTCATAACAAGACCTGCGTTGGTCTAATCGGGCCATTTGAGAGCTCGTTGGAAAGAAAACTTCAAGGCGTACAACTTTAAGAAGGGCATCTTTTGAGAAATCCTCCTCGAAGATGTGCAAAACATTCATTTTTCCACCATCTTCGATCCTCGACTTTTTCCAAAGGGGGCAGTCTAAAAAAAATCTCGAAATCTAAAAAAATTTAAAACCCCAAATTCTTTGCCCAAGGCATAGTGTGATGCTAGTTAGGCGATAGGTCCATGAAAGGCCCAACTGAGATGCCCAAATTGACCCGTAATGAAAGTAGTGTTCCTTTCTATAGGTGTTACGGACACAAGCTTGATATTTTGGTCATAACAAGAGCTGTGTTGGTCTGATCGGGCCATTTAAAAGCTCGTTGGAATGCTAACTGCGAGGCCTACGACTTTAATGAGGACGTTTCCTGAGAAATCCTCCTCGAAAATGTGTAAAACAATCATTTTTCCACCAGCTTGGATCCGCGACTTTTTCCAAAGGGGGTAGTCCATAAAAAATCTCAAAATCTAAAAAATTTAAAACCCCAAATTCTTTGCCCTAGGCATGGTGTGATGCTAGTTAGGCGATAGGTCTATGAAAGGCCCACCTGAGATGCCCAAATTGCCCCGGAATGAAGGTAGTGTTCCTTTCTATAGGTGTTACGGACACGAGTTTGGTATTTTGGTCATAACAAGAGTTGCGTTGGTCTAATCGGACCATTTGAGAGATCCTTGGAAAGCAAACTTCAAGGTGTACAACATTAATGAGGGCATCTTTTGAGAAATCCTCCTAGAAGATGTGCAAAACAATCATTTTCCACCATCTTGGATCCTCGACTTTTTCCAAAGGGGGCATTCCAAAAAAAAATCTCAAAATCTAAAAAAATTGGAAACCCCATATTCTTTGCCCAAGGCATGGTGTGGTGCTAGTTAGGCGATAGGTCCATGAAAGGCCCAACTGAGATGCCCAAATTGACCCGGAATGAAGGTAGTGTTCTTTTCTATAGGTGTTACGGACACGAGCTTGGTATTTTGGTCATAACAAGAGCTGCGTTGGTCTGATCGGGCCATTTGAGAGCTCGTTAGAAAGCTAACTTCGAGGCCTACGACTTTAACGAGGACGACTTCTGAGAAATCCTCCTCGAAAATGTCCAAAGTAATTATTTTTCCACCAGCTTGGATCCTCGACTTTTTCCAAAGGGGGTAGTCCACAAAAAATCTCAAAATCTAAAAAAATTTAAAACCCCAAATTCTTTGCCCAAGGCATGGTGTGATGCTATTTAGGCGATAGGTCCATGAAAGTCCCAACTGAGATGCCCAAATTGACCCGGAATGAAAGTAGTGTTCCTTTCTATAGGTGTTACGGACACGAGCTTGATATTCTGGTCATAACAAGAGCTGTGTTGGTCTGATCGGGCCATTTAAGAGCTCGTTGGAATGCTAACTTCAAGGCCTACGACTTTAACGAGGACATCTCCTGAGAAATCCTCCTCTAAAATGTGCAAAAGAATCATTTTTCCACCAGTTTGGATCCTCGACCTTTTCCAAAAGGGGTAGTCCACAAAAAATCTCAAAATCTAAAAAATTTAAAACCCCAAATTCTTTGCCCTAGGCATGGTGTGATGCTATTTAGGCGATAGGTCTATGAAAGGCCCACCTGAGATGCCCAAATATGCCCCGGAATGAAGGTAGTGTTCCTTTCTATAGGTGTTACGGACACGAGTTTGGTATTTTGGTCATAACAAGAGCTGCGTTGGTCTGATCGGGCCATTTGAGAGCTCGTTGGAAAGCTAACTTCAAGGCGTACAACTTTAACGGGGCATCTTTTTAGAAATCCTCCTCGAAGATGCGCAAAACAATCATTTTTCCACCATCTTGGATCCTCGACTTTTTCCAAAGTGGGAAGTCCACAAAAAATATCAAAATCTAAAAAAATTGAAAACCCCAAATTCTTTGCCCAAGGCATGGTGTGATGTTAGTTAGGCGATAGGTCCATGAAAGGCCCAACTGAGATGCCCAAATTGACCCGGAATGAAAGTAGTGTTCCTTATTATAGGTGTTACGGACACGAGCTTGGTATTTTAGTCATAACAAGAGCTGCGTTGGCCTGATCGGGCCATTTGAGAGCTCATTAGAAAGCTAACTTCGAGTCCCACGACTTTAATGAGGACGTCTTTTGAGAAATCCTCCTCGATAATGTCCAAAACAATCATTTTTCCACCAGCTTGGATCCTCGACTTTTTCCAAAGGGGGTAGTCCACAAAAAATCTCAAAATCTAAAAAAATTTAAAACCCCAAATTCTTTGCCCAAGGCATGGTGTGATGCTAGTTAGGCGATAGGTCCATGAAAGGCCCAACTGAGATGCCCAAATTGACCCGGAATGATAGTAGTGTTCCTTTCTATAAGTGTTACGGACACGAGCTTGATATTTTGGTCATAACAGAAGCTGTGTTGGTCTGATCGGGACATTTAAGAGCTCGTTGGAATGCTAACTGCGAGGCCTACGACTTTAACGAGGACGTCTCCTGAGAAATCCTCCTCAAAAATGTGCAAAACAAACATTTTTCCACCACCTTGGATCCTCGACTTTTTCCAAAGGGGGGTAGTCCACAAAAAATCTCAAAATCTAAAAAAATTTAAAACCCCAAATTCTTTGCCCTAGGCATGGTGTGATGCTAGTTAGGCGATAGGTCTATGAAAGGCCCACCTGAGATGCCCAAATTGCCCCGGAATGAAGGTAGTGTTCCTTTCTATAGGTGTTACGGACATGAGTTTGGAATTTTGGTCATAACAAGAGTTGCGTTGGTCTGATCGGGCTATTTGAGAGCTCGTTGGAAAGCTAACTTCAAGGCGTACAACTTTAACGAGGGCATCTTTTGAGAAATCCTCCTTGAAGATGTCCAAAAAAATCATTTTTCCACAAGCTTGGATCCTCGACTTTTTCCAAAGGGGGTAGTCAACAAAAAAATCTCGAAATCTCGGAAAATTTAAAACCCCAAATTCTTTGCCCTAGGCATGGTGTGATGCTAGTTAGGGGATAGGTCCATCAAAGGCCCACCTGAGATGCCCAAATTGCCCCGGAATGAAAGTAGTGTTCCTTTCTATAGGTGTTACGGACACGAGCTTGGTATTTTGGTTATAACAAGAGCTGCGTTGGTCTGATCGGGCCATTTGAGAGCTCTTTAGAAAGCTATCTTCGAGGCCTACGACTTTAACGAGGATGTCTTGTGAGAAATCCTCCTAAAAAATGTCCAAAACAATCATTTTTCCACCAGCTTGGATCCTCGACTTTTTCCAAAGGGGGTAGTCCACTAAAAATCTCAAAATCTAAAAAAATTTAAAACCCCAAATTCTTTGCCCAAGGCATGGTGCGATGCTAGTTAGGCGATAAGTCCATGAAAGGCCCAACTGAGATGCCCAAATTGACCCGGAATGAAAGTAGTGTTCCTTTCTATAAGTGTTACAGACACGAGCTTGGTATTTTGGTCATAGCAAGAGCTGTGTTGGTCTGATCGGGCCATTTAAGAGCTCGTTGGAATGCTAACTGCGAGGCCTATGACTTTAACGAGGACGTCTCCTGAGAAATCCTCCTCGAAAATGTGCAAAACAATCATTTTTCAACCAGCTTGGATCCTCGACTTTTTCCAAAGGGGGTAGTCCACAAAAAATCTCAAAATCTAAAAAATTTAAAACCCCAAATTCTTTGCCCTTTACATGGTGTGATGCTAGTTAGGCGATAGGTCTATGAAAGGCCCAACTGAGATGCCCAAATTGCTCCGGAATGAAGGTAGTGTTCCTTTCAATAGGTATTACGGACACGAGTTTGGTATTTAGGTCAAAACAAGAGCTGCGTTGGTCTGATCGGGCCATTTGAGAGCTCGTTGGAAAGATAACTTCAAGGCGTACATCTTTAACGAGGGCATCTTTTGAGAAATCCTCCTCGAAGATGTGCAAAACAATCATTTTTCCACCATCTTGGATCCTCGACTTTTTCCAAAGGGGGTAGTCCACAAAAAATCTCAAAATCCAAAAAAATTTAAAACCCCAAATTCTTTTCCCAAGGCATGGTGTGATGCTAGTTAGGCGATAGGTCCATCAAAGGCCCACCTGAGATGCCCAAATTGCCCCGGAATGAAAGTAGTGTTCCTTTCTATAGGTGTTACGGACACGAGCTTGGTATTTTGGTCATAACAAGAGCTGCATTGGTCTGATCGGGCCATTTGAGAGCTCGTTAGAAATCTGACTTCGAGGCCTACGACTTTAATGAGGATGTCTTCTGACAAATCCTCCTCGAATATGTCAAAAAAAATCGTTTTTCCCCCAGCTTGGATCATCGACTTTTTCCAAAAGGGGTAGTCCACAAAAAATCTCAAAATCTAAAAAAATTTAAAACCCCAAATTTTTTGCCCTAGGCATGGTGTGATGCTAGTTAGGCGATAGGTCTATGAAAGGCCCACCTGAGATTCCCAAATTGTCCCGGAATGAAAGTAGTGTTCCTTTCTATAGGTGTTACGGACACGAGCTTGGTATTTTGGTCATAACAAGAGCCGCGTTGGTCTGATCGGGCCATTTGAGAGCTCGTTAGAAAGCTAACTTCGAGGCCTACGACTTTATTGAGGATTTCTTCTGAGAAATTCTCCTCAAAAATGTCCAAAACAATCATTTTTCCACCAGCTTGGATCCTCGACTTTTTCCTAAGGGGGTAGTCCACAAAAAATCTCAAAATCTCGGAAAATTTAAAACCCCAAATTCTTTGCCCTAGGCATGGTGTGATGCTAGTTAGGCGATAGGTCTATGAAAGGCCCACCTGAGATGCCTAAATTGACCTGGAATGAAAGTAGTGTTCCTTTCTATATGTGTTACGGACACGAGCTTGGTATTTTGGTCATAACAAGAGCTGTGTTGGTCTGATCGGGCCATTTAAGAGCTCGTTGTAATGCTAACTTCAAGGCCTACGACTTTAACGAGGACGTCTCTTGAGAAATCCTCCTAGAAAATGTGCAAAACAATCATTTTTCCACCATCTTGGATCCTCGACTTTTTCCAAAGGGGGTAGTCCACAAAAAATCTCAAAATCTAAAAAAATTTAAAACCCCAAAAATATTTTGCCCAAGGCATGGTGTGATGCTACTTAGGCGATAGGTCCATGAAAGGCCCAACTGAGATGCCCAAATTGACCCGGAATGAAAGTAGTGTTCCTTTATATAGGTGTTACAAACACGAGCTTGATATTTTGGACATAACAAGAGCTGTGTTGGTCTGATCGGGCCATTTAAGAGCTAGTTGGAATGCTAATTGCGAGGCCTACGACTTTAAGGAGGACGTCTTCTGAGAAAACCTCCTAGAAAATGTGCAAAACAATCATTTTTCCACCAGCTTAGATCCTCGACGTTTACCGAAGGGGGTAGTCCACAAAAAATCTAAAAATCTAAAAAAATTTAAAACCCCAAATTTTTTGCCCTAGGCATGGTGTGATGCTAGCTAGGCGATAGGTCTATGAAAGGCCCACCTGAGATACCCAAATTGCCCCGGAATGAAGGTAGTGTTCCTTTCTATAGGTGTTACGGACACGAGTTTGGTATTTTGGTCATAACAAGAGTTGCGTTGGTCTGATCGGGCCATTTGAGAGCTCGTTGGAAAGCTAACTTCAAGGCGTACAACTTTAACGAGGGCATCTTTTGAGAAATCCTCCTCGAAGATGTGCAAAACAATCATTTTTCCACCATCTTGGATACTCGACTTTAACGAGGATGTCTTCTGAGAAATCCTCCTCGAAAATGTCCAAAACAATCATTTTTCCGCCATCTTGGATCCTCGACTTTTTCCTAAGGTGGTAGTCCACAAAAAATCTCAAAATCTCAGAAAATTTAAATCCCCAAATTCTTTGCTCTAGGCATGGTGTGATGCTAGTTAGGCAATAGGTCCGTGAAAGGCCCACCTGAGATGCCCAAATTGACCCGGAATGAAAGTAGTGTTCCTTTCTATATGTGTTACGGACACGAGCTTGGTATTTTGGTCATAAGAAGAGTTGCGTTGGTCTGATCGGGCATTTTGAGAGCTCGTTGGAAAGATAAATTCATGGCGTACAACTTTAACGAGGGCATCTTTTGAGAAATCCTCCTCGAAGATGTCAAAAAAAATCATTTTTCCTCCAGCTTGGATCCTCGACTTTTTCCAAAGGGGGTAGTCAACAAAAAATCTCAAAATCTTGGGAAATTTAAAACCCCAAATTCTTTGCCCTAGGCATGGTGTGATGCTAGTTAGGCGATAGGTCCATGAAAGGCCCACTTGAGATGCCCAAATTGCCCCGGAATGAAAGTAGTGTTCCTTTCTATAGGTGTTACGGAAACGAGCTTGGTATTTTTGTCATTATAATAGCTGCGTTGGTCTGATCGGGCCATTTGAGAGCTAGTTAGAAAGCTGACTTCGAGGCCTACGACTTTAACAGGGATGTCTTCTGACAAATCCTCCTCGAAAATGTCCAAAACAATCATTTTTCCGCCAGCTTGGATCCTCGACTTTTTCCAAAGGGGGTAGTCCAGAAAAAATCTCAAAATCTCGAAAAATTGAAAACCCCAAATTCTTTTCCCTAGGCATGGTGTGATGCTAGTTAGGCGATAGGTCCATGAAAGGCCCACCAGAGATGCCCAAATTGCCCCGGAATGAAAGTAGTGTTCCTTTCTATAGGTGTTACGGACACGAGCTTTGTATTTTGGTCATAACAACAGATGTGTTGGTCTGATCGGGCCATTTAAGAGCTCGTTGCAATGCTAACTTTGAGACCTACGACTTTAACGAGGACGTCTCCTGAGAAATCCTCCTAGAAAATGTCCAAAACAATCATTTTTCCACCAACTTGGATCCTCGCCTTTATCCAAAGGGGGTAGTCCACAAAAAATCTCAAAATCCCGGAAAATTTAAAACCCCAAATTCTTTGCCCTAGGCATGGTGTGATGCTAGTTAGGCAATAGGTCCATGAAAGGCCCACCTGAGATGCCCAAATTGCCCCGGAATGAAAGTAGTGTTCCTTTCTATAGGTGTTACGGACACGAGCTTGGTATTTCGGTCATAACAAGAGATGTGTTTGTCTGATCTGGTCATTTAAGAGCCCGTTGGAATGCTAACTTTGAGGCCTACGACTTTAACGAGGACGTCTCCTGAGAAATCCTCCTCAAAAATGTCCAAAACAATCATTTTTCCACCAGCTTGGATCCTCGCCTTTTTCCAAAGGGGGTAGTCCACAAAAACTCTCAAAATCTCAGAAAATTTAAAACCCCAAATTCTTTGCCCTAGGCATGGTGTGATGCTAGTTAGGCGAAAGGTCCATGAAAGGCCCACCTGAGATGCCCAAATTGCCCCGGAATGAAAGTAGTGTTCCTTTCTATAGGTGTTACGGACACGAGCTTGGTATTTTGGTCATAACAAGAGTTTTGTTGGTCTAATCGGGCCATTTGAGATCTCGTTAGAAAGCTAACTTCGAGGCCTACGACTTTAACGAGGATGTATTTCGAGAAATCCTCCTCTAAAATGTCCAAAACAATCATTTTTCCACCAGCTTGGATCCTCGACTTTTTCCAGAGGGGGTAGTCCACAAAAAATCTCAAAATCTCGGAAAATTTAAAACCCCAAATTCTTTGCCTAGGCATGGTGTGATGCTAGTTAGGCAATAGGTCCATGAAAGGCCCACCTGAGATGCCCAAATTGCCCCGGAATGAAAGTAGTGTTCCTTTCTATATGTGTTACGGACACGACCTTGGTATTTTGGTCATAAAAAGAGCTGTGTTGGTCTGATCGGGCCATTTAAGAGCTCGTTGTAATGCTAACTTTGAGGCCTATGACTTTAACGAGGACGTCTCTTGAGAAATCCTCCTAGAAAATGTGCAAAACTATCATTTTTCTACCATCTTGGATCCTCGACTTTTTCCAAAGTGGGTAGTCCACAAAAAATCTCAAAATCTTAGAAAATTTAAAACCCCAAATTCTTTGCCCAAGGCATGGTGTGATGCTAGTTAGGCGATAGGTCCATGAAAGGCCCAACTGAGATGCCCAAATTGACCCGGAATGAAAGTAGTGTTCCTTTCTGTAGGTGTTACGGACACGAGCTTGATATTTTGGTCATAACAAGAGCTGTGTTGGTCTGATCGGGCCATTTAAGAGCTCGTTGGAATGCTAACTGCAAGGCCTGCGAATTTAACGAAGGCGTTTCCTGAGAAATCCTCCTCGAAAATGTGCAAAACAATCATTTTTCAACCAGCTTCGATCCTCGACTTTTTCCAAAGGGGGTAGTCCAAAAAAAATCTCAAAATCTAAAAAAATTTAAAACCCCAAATTCTTTGCCCTAGGCATGGTGTGATGCTAGTTAGGCGATAGGTCTATGAAAGGCTCACCTGAGATGCCCAAATTGTCCCGGAATGAGGGTAGTGTTCCTTTTTATAGGTGTTACGGACACGAGCTTGGTATTTTGGTCATAACAAGAGCTGTGTTTGCTGATCAGGCCATGTAAGAGCTCGTTGGAATGCTAACTTTGAGGCCTACGATTTTAACGAGGACGTCTCTTGAGAAATCCTCCTCAAAAATGTCCAAAACAATCATTTTTCCACCAGCTTGGATCCTCGACTTTTTCCAAAGGGGGTTGTCCAAAAAAAATGTCAAAATCTCGGAAAATTTAAAACTCCGAATTCTTTGCCCTAGGCATGGTGTGATTCTAGTTAGGCGATAGGTCCATCAAAGGCCCACCTGAGATTCCTAAATTGCCCCGGAATGAAAGTAGTGTTCCTTTCTATAGGTGTTACGAACACGAGCTTGGTATTTTGGTCATAACAAGAGTTGCGTTGGTCTAATCGGGCCATTTGAGAGCTCGTTAGAAAGCTAACTTTGAGGCCTACGACTTTAGCGAGAATGTATTCTGAGAAATCCTCCTCTAAAATGTCCAAAACAATCATTTTTCCACCATCTTGGATCCTCGACTTTTTCCAAAGGGGGTAGTCCACAAAAAATCTCAAAATCTCGGAAAATTTAAAACCCCAAATTCTTTGCCCTAGGCATGGTGTGATGCTAGTTAGGCGATAGGTCCATCAAACGCCCACCTGAGATGCCCAAATTGCCCCGGAATGAAAGTAGTGTTCCTTTCTATATGTGTTACGGACACGAGCTTGGTATTTTGGTCATAACAAGAGCTGTGTTGGTTTGATCGGGCCATTTAAGAGCTCGTTGTAATGCTAACTTTGAGGCCTATGACTTTAACGAGGACGTCTCTTGAGAAATCCTCCTAGAAAATGTGCAAAACTATCATTTTTCTACCATCTTGGATCCTCGACTTTTTCCAAAGGGGGTAGTCAACAAAAAATCTCAAAATCTCGGAAAATTTAAAACCCCAAATTCTTTGCCCAAGGCATGGTGTGATGCTAGTTAGGCGATAGGTCCATGAAAGGCCAAACTGAGATGCCCAAATTGACCCGGAATGAAAGTAGTGTTCCTTTCTATAGGTGTTACGGACACGAGCTTGATATTTTGGTCATAACAAGAGCTGTGTTGGTCTGATCGGGCCATTTAAGAGCTCGTTGGACTGCAAGGCCTGCGACTTTAACGAAGACGTTTCCTGAGAAATCCTCCTCGAAAATGTGCAAAACAATCATTTTTCTACCAGCTTCGATCCTCGACTTTTTCCAAAGGGGGTAGTCCACAAAAAATCTCAAAATCTAAAAAAATTTAAAACCCCAAATTTTTTGCCCTAGGCATGGTGTGATGCTAGTTAGGCGATAGGTCTATGAAAGGCCCACCTGAGATGCCCAAATTGCCCCGGAATGAAGGTAGTGTTCCTTTCTATAGGTGTTAAAGACACGAGCTTGGTATTTTGGTCATAACAAGAGCTGCGTTGGTCTGATCGGGCCATTTGAGAGCTCGTTGTAAAGCTAACTTCAAGGCCTACGACTTTAACGAGGACATCTCCTGAGAAATCCTCCTCAAAAATGTCCAAAATATTCATTTTTCCACCAGCTGGATTCTCGACTTTTTCCAAAAGGGGTAGTCCACAAAAAATCTGAAAATCTCAGAAAATTTAAAACCCCAAATCTTTGCCCTAGGCATGGTGTGATGCTAGTTAGGCGATAGGTCCATGAAAGGCCCACCTGAGATGCCCAAATTGCCCCGAAATGAAGGTAGTGTTCCTTTCTATAGGTGTTACGGACACAAGCTTGGTATTTTGGTCATGACAAGAGCTGCATTGGTCTGATCGGGCCATTTGAGAGCTCGTTGAAAAGCTAACCTCAAGACCTACGAATTTAACGAGTACGTCTCCTAAGAAATCCTCCTCGAAAATGTCCAAAACAATCATTTTTCCACCAGCTTTGATCCTCGACTTTTTCTTAAAGGGGTAGATCACAAAAAATCTCAAAATCGGAGAAAATTTAAAACCCCAAATTCTTTGCCCTAAGCATGGTGTGATGCTACTTAGGCGATAGGTGCATGAAAGGCCCACCTGTGATGCCCAAATGGCCCAGGATTTAAGGTAGTGTGCCTTTCTATAGCTGTTACGGACACGATCTTGGTATTTTGGTCATAACAAGAGCTGCGTTGGTCTGATCGGGCCATTTGAGAGCTAGTTGGGAAGCTAACTTCAAGGCCTACGACTTTAATGAGGACGTCTTTTGTGAAATCTTCCTCGAAAATTTACAAAACAATCATTTTTCACCAGCTTGGATCCTCGACTTTTTCCAAAGGGGGTAGTCCACAAAAAATCTCAAAATCTCAAAAAATTTAAAACCCCAAATTATTTGCCCTAGGGATGGTATGATGCTAGTTAGGCGATAGGTCTCTGAAAGGCCCACTTGTGATGCCCAAATGGCCCAGGAATGAAGGTAGTGTGCCTTTCTATAGCTATTACGGACACGAGCTTGGTATTTTGGTCATAACAAGAGCTGCGTTAGTCTGATCGGGCCATTTGAGAGCTCATTGGAAAGATAACTTCAAGGCCTATGACTTTAACGAGGATGTCCCCTGAGAAATCTTCCTCGAAATTGTCCAAAACAATCAATTTTCCACCAGCTTGGATCCTCGACTTTTTCCAAAGGGGGTAGTCCACAAAAAATCTCAAATTCTAAGAAAATTTAAAACCCCAAATTCTTTGCCCTAGGAATGGTGTGATGGTAGTTAGGCAATAGGTCCATGAAATGCCCACCTGAGACGCCCAAATGGCCCCGGAATGAAGGTAGTGTGCCTTTCTTTAGGTGTTACGGACACGAGCTTGGTATTTTCATCATAACAAGAGATGTGTTTGTCTGATCGGGCCATTTGAGAGCTCGTTGGAAAGAAAACTTCAAGGCCTACGACTTTAATGAGGACATCTCTTGAGAAATCCTCCTCGAAAATGCCCAAAACAATCATTTTTCCACCAGCTTGGATCCTCGACTTTTTCCAAAGGGTGTAGTCCACAAAAAATCTCAAAATCTCAGAAAATTTAAAACCCCAAATTCTTTGCCCTAGGAATGGTGTGAGTGTAGTTAGGCGATAGGTCCATGAAAGGCCTACCTCAGACGCCCAAATGGCCCCGGAATGAAGGTAGTGTTCCTTTCTTTAGGTGTTACGGACACGAACTTGGTATTTTGATCATAACAAGAGCTGCGTTGGTCTGATCGAGCCATTGGAAAGATCGTTAGAAAGAAAACTTCAAGGCCTACGACTTTAACGAGGACGTCTCTTGAGAAATCCTCCTCGAAGATGTCCAAAAAAATCATTTTTCCACCAACTTGGATTCTCGACTTTTTCCAAATGGGGTAGTCCACAAAAAATCTCAAAATCTCAGAAAATTTAAAACCCCAAATTTTTTGCCCTAGGCATGGTGTGATGCTAGTAAGGTGATAGGTCCATTAAAGGCCCACCAGAGATGCCCAAATGGCCCAGGAATGAAGGTTGAGGTGTTACGGACACGAGCGTGGTATTTTGGTCATAACAAGAGCTGCGTTGGTCTGATCGGGCCATTTGAGAGCTCATTGGAAAGCTAAATTCAAGCCTACGACTTTAACGATGACGTCTCCTGAGAAATCCTCCTTGAAAATGTCCAAAACAATCATTTTTCTACCAGCTTGGATCCTCGACTTTTTCCAAAGTGGGTAGTCCACAAAAAATCTCAAAATCTCAACCCCAAATTCTTTGCCCTAGGCATGGTGTGATGCTAGTTAGGCGATAGGTCCATGAAAGGCCTACCTGAGATGCCCAAATGGCCACGGAATGAAGGTAGTGTTCCTTTCTATAGGTGTTACGGACACGAGCTTGGTATTTTAATCATCACAAGAGTTGCGTTGGTCTTATCGGGCCATTTGAGAGCTCGTTGGAAAGACAACTTCAAGGCCTACGATTTTAACGAGGACGTCTCCTGAGAAATCCTCCTTGAAGATGTCCAAAAAAAATCATTTTTCCACCAACTTGAATTCTCGACTTTTTCCAAAGGGGGTAGTCCACAAAAAATCTAAAAATCACAGAAAATTTAAAACCCCAAATTCTTTGCCCTAGGCATGGTGTGATGCTAGTAAGGTGATAGGTCCATGAAAGGCCCACCTGAGATGCCCAAATGGCCCAAGAATGAAGGTTGTGTGCCTTTCTATAGGTGTTACGGACACGAGCTTGGTATTTCGGTCATAACAAGAGCTGCGTTGGTCTGATCGGGCCATTTGAGAGCTCGATGGAAAGCTAACTTCAAGGCCTACGATTTTGACGAGGATGTCTTCTGAGATATCCTCCTCGAAAATGTTCAAAAAAATCATTTTCCACCAGTTTGGATGCTAGACTTTTTCCAAAGGGTACCAGTCCACAAAAAATCTCAAAATCTCAGAAAATTTAAAACTTCAAATTCCTTGCCCTAGGCATGGTGTGATGCTAGTGAGGGGATAGGCCCATAAAAGGCCCACCCGAGATGCCCAAATGGCCCCGAAATGAAGGTAGTGTGCCTTGCTTTCTATAGGTGTTACGGACATTAGCTTGGTATTTTGGTCATAAAAAGAGTTGCGTTGGTCTGATAGGGTCATTTGAGAGCTCATTGGAAAGATAACTTAAAGGCCTACGACTTTAACGAGGACGTCTCGTGAGAAATCCTACTCGAAGATGTCCAACAAAATCATTTTTCCACCAGCTTGGATCCTCGACTTTTCCCAAAGGTGCTAGTCCACAAAAAAATCTCAATATCTCAGAAAATTTAAAACCAAAATTTCTTTGCCCTAGGCATGGTGTGATGCTAGATTGGCGATTGGTCCATGAAAGGCCCACCTGAGATGCCCAAATGGTCCAGGAATGAAGGTAGTGTGCCTTTCTATAGGTGTTACGGACACGATCTTGGTATTTTGGTCATAACAAGAGCTGAGTTGGTCTAATCGGGCCATTTGAGAGTTCGTTGGAAAGCTAACTTCTAGGCCTACGACTTTAACGAAATGAAGGTAGTGTCCAAAAAAATCATTTTTCCACCTGCTTGGATCCTCGACTTTTTCCAAAGGGGGAACCCGTAAAATATAAAAAATTATAAATTTATATATGTTACGTCTTTAAAAATCGCAAAATATAAATGAAATTTTTTATTTTTTATAATCTTCTTTATTTAACGAACAAGGCCCGTCCCTCAAAACTGATCGTCCCGTGTCCCGTCTCACGCCCACCCCTATCTACACGGGCGTATTTAATGATACTCGGTAGTAATGGTAACTCACGGCAGTTGACAGAGGAAGTCAACGAGTTAACATGGAAAACTTGCATTGGGTTTCTGGCGGGTTCTTACCTGGACGTTGGACTATTCTATTCTCCAAAGGGCGGTGCGATTACTTCGATGCGAACGAACAAACAAAGCTTGCACGTTGCCCCCGCATCTGCGGCATCCATATATACCGCTGCTAATTCATTATTCATATACTCCCTCGATCGGATTTTTTTAGTTAAAAATTATGTAAAATATAAAAATATATATTTTTTTATAATTTAATATTTATTATTAATATGTATTAAATTGTAAAAAAAAAAATTCAATATGTTTGATACTCCGTATTAAACTTTGTCACTTGTTTTATATTTTTGATGGGAGAATTAATTATATTGTTTGAAGTAGTAGATGGCAACTGCGCATATCCAGCTAATTAATTGGATAATTAAAGACTAGTTACTTGATTTAAGGGAAATTGTATATAATAATAATAATAATAATTAATCTAACTTGCATTGCAACAGCAAAATTGGGAATCATTTATAAGTGGTTGGGCCGATCGATGTGGATCCATTATAATTAATATTGCCTGCTGAAAGTGATGGAGATAATACCACCTCTAAATTGTTTCTTCTCTTAATTTCCAAGTTAAGTCCATCAGGCGACGGAGAATCATCCTGTGCCTCAATCAGGTTACATATATATATATACTAGCTGTGCTACTCGCCTCTCGTCTGTATATATGAATTGTTACTAATCTTAAGTTGTTGTTGATTTGCAGATCTCGTAATTGCCGGTTGGCTAGGTTGCTCAATCCTGTCAGCAACTCGCCCAGACATGGCCGGCGGCCATACATGCCTGTATAAATGAATCATCTTTTGATCGATGACCAGACCAGCTACCTTCCCATCATCCCATGCCAAATGTTGGAACGGAACAGGTGATCGATTCGATCACTTTCATATATCGATCCGCTGTTGCACTAATTAAGTCACCCATCTTAATTTGCTTTTTTTTTAATTGAAATTCCATCACTCGGACACATTTTCTATCCCTATTGTAATTTAAATAATGGATCTCTTACTTTAATTTATTTAAGTCTCGTTTGATTTAAATTTTGTAAAGACAAATGAAAACGGTTTTTAGAAAAAAAAATAGTATTTTTAATTTAAATAATGGATCTCGTTTGATTTATAGTCCATTTATAATTTAATCTAGATACATCATTAAAAAAATTTAATCATTACCCTTTTTCTCAATTTTTCATAAAAAATTGGTTTTATTTTCTCTATTTCAATCACTCATTTGAATAAGGGGTAATTATCTCCTATACTCCTCTAATCATTACCCACCCTATCTTATTTTTTATAAAAAAAAATATCATATTTCTCTCATCTAAATTATTTCCCTACACAAAATTTATTTCCATTATGTTTATTTTATATGATTATACCATACAAGCTCTTAATATATACTTGATCTATTAGTTTGGTAGTGTGTGTTGTGTGTGTATAGTATGTGTGTGTATATATATATAGTGTGGTTCGGGTGTGCACACCCATTAGGGTGTACATTGTACACAGAATATTATTCGGGAAAATGTGAAACATTATTCGGTGAAATTTGAAGCATTATTCGGTGAAATGTGAAACAGTCTACATACTAATGGTATGTTTTTCTTTTCCGTTTAGTTCAAATGAAAACGTCTCAATTCCACTGAATAATTTATAACATTCTACCAAATAATGTTTAGTTTTTTTATTTATCTATTTCAAATAAAAGAGATCTCAATTCCCTAAAATACTTATAATTTCTACGAATAGCACTTCAAATTTCACCGAATAATGTTTCACGTTCCCCTTAACAATACTCACATTTCACCGAATAATGCTTCAAATTTCACCGAATAATGTTTCACATTTCATCGAATAATATTTTGTGTACAATGTACACCCTAAGGCTTCTGTACAAAAGATCCATTAGTAGGTTTTTAAATTAAGGTCATTGATTAAGCATCAAAGTTTGGAAGATTATTGAAGATTCATAGTTAAATTTCTGTTGAAAGATTGAATATCATAAACTTATAAATTAACCATCAATAATGTATATATAAGTCAAATTCTCAATATATAGCTAATTTTATTTTATATGTCTGATCTATTACAGGAATTGAGAAACTCTATTTTTTAATCTAAAGTGCGTACCTGGCCGGTTCTCTAAACTTGTTAGCTATCATCATATATATCTTAGTAGGCCAACTAAGATCAGGGTGGAAAAAAGAAAATGGCGGAATCTGCAGTGAAATCAACTGCTGATTTTTTGGGAAAGATCCTTATTGAAGAAGGGAAGTACCTGTGGGGTGCTCAAGGAAAAGTCGAGGAGCTCCGAGATGAGCTTCTTTGGATGCAAAGCTTCTTGAGGGAAGCTGATTCCCTTCAATATAGTGATGAAAGTGTCCGAATGTGGGTATCTCAGATTAAACAACATGTTTCTGAAGCTGAAGATATTATCGACGACTTTGTCATTAAGGTTGCATCTCGTAGGCGGATCACTGGTTTACTAAACAATGTGAAAAGATATTCCTTGATTTGGAGAGAGCTTTATCATCTTCACCAAGTTGCTTCGAGTATTGATTCTTTGAAGGTTAAGATCTCCACATTGTCGCCAAAACTGGAAAAGTACGGGTTGAAGAGATATCTCGGTATAAGCATGACCGACAAAGCCCAAGAAGCTCTAGTTGAACAAGTTCAACAAGGTCTTAAATATGCTCACTTGGAGGATAAAAAGATTGTTGGATTTGAGAGAAATGCAAAAGAGGTCATCAATGCTTTAAAAAGCACAACATTTAATAAAGGGTTTCATTCCATTTATGGAATGGGTGGATTAGGAAAGACGACTCTTGCTACCAAAATTTCTCGAGATGATGGGATCAAACAACACTTTAGTGGTGGGCAGGCCTTTGTCTACATTTCTAAGCAATTTCAACGTCAAAGTGTTCTTAAAGATGTGCTCGGCCAACTCAAAACTAGGTCCTCAAATAATGATTTAGATTCTAAACTTCACGAAGTCTTAAGAAAGAACAGATGTTTGGTGGTCCTAGATGATATATGGACGCAACAAGCTTGGGACATTCTGAAATCGGCATTTACAACATGTGGAGGAGATTCAGGAAGTAAAGTATTGATCACTACCCGTAAGGAAGAAGTTGCCAAATACGTGGATCCTATGGCACTTCATAAGCCTGATCCTCTTAACGAAGAGGAAAGTTGGGAGTTGCTTCAAAAGATGATGGGATATGATCTACAAGATAGCTCACCATATGAAACCAAGACGGTTGGAAGCAAAGAGGGTGAGTTCCAAATTTTTAATCTCATTTAATTAGCACATTTTTAGACTTGTTTTATAATTAGTTTAACTATGCAATCTATATCTTTTTTTGTTCAGCCCACATATATAGTAATTATGCAATCTATATCTATACAAGCAATGAGGTATCATTAATTACCTCCTTGAACTAAAGGTTTTAACAATTTTTTATAAATGACCAATGACCTTAATTTAAATATAACTATTATTTGTTACCTGCGTTTTTACACGTTTTGTTAATAAATTATATTTTATTATATTAATTATTTTTTACTAAATTTTATGTGAAGATTGACATAGAATTATAATCCTACCCATTACATTATTAGTAGTTGAAAACACTTTTACCCATCAAAATATACAAGCTCTTATGTAAAACATCTTTTTACTTCTTTTGTTATTTGAACCTAAATCAAATTTACTTTGAAATTGAACATGAAACCTATAGTCATCGACCGCTTTTGTTTGAAAAAAGTATTAAAAAAAATAAAGATTTGAAATGCTTTAAAAAGAAATATTGGTATGGTTCTTAAACTAAATATGAAGTATAAAAAACATCATGCAAAATAACTTAATTAACGTAAAATAATTTTAATTGTGCTAAAATTTTATAAAATAATTCATGGTAAAATGACAGATTTTGTAATCACTTAAGATATGAGATGAACACATAGTACATATGGATAAAATAGATGAGGTTATTGCTTAACATGACTTAAACATATTGAATTATCATTAATTAATGTGTTAAAAAATCCAAGTAAGATTACACCAGAAAACAACATATACATTGTTATGTCCCGAAAAATTTGAGGGATTTCGGATTGAATTTGAGAGGGAGATGATGAAGGAGGTGAGAGGTAGAGTTTAGACTAGCGGAAAGGGGTGAGTGATTAGACAAAAGGAAAGGAGATACAAAGGAGAGAGAGTTACGAGAGGGATGAAAGGTAAAGTGTTTCGTCCGGTTATTTCCTTCATGTCGATCAATTACAACTAGACAACATGACCCGATTTGAAAAACCCGACCCGTACGTCCGGCAATTTTACGGGTTAAAACCCGGTATTTTAGACCCGAGACCCGAAATCGACCCGAATCCGAATTACCCGAGACTTTTAGGGTCAAGACCCGGTGACCCGTTGGGTCATAATCGACCCGATGAGTCAGCACTACGTAGACGTCACACAGATACCAGATTGACCCCATACAGATTCGTCATTCAATTGTATTTATTAAGGTCAATCATAAGTTAAATAACTTATATATTTTATAATTATAGTATGTTTATAACAGTTATTTGTATAAATATTATTTTTTATGCTTAAAATATTATTATAATATTATTATTATTATTATAATATTTATAAATTTAATTATAATATTATTATCATAATAATATTTATAAATTTAATTATAATATTATTATTTTATTTAATTTGACATATTTATATTATAATTTAATTTGGATATTATTTTAATAATTTTAAAATTCTTCAAAAAGTTCGAGTTTTTTGACCCGGTGGGTCGACCCGAACCCGGAACAAACCCAGTTTGGCTCGATCCGGAATGACCGGTAACCCTATTGATTTGAAACCCAATTTACCCGGAACCCAAATAACCCGAACCTGACCCGAATGACCCAATTGACATGTCTAATTACAAACCTTAGGATATTTATACCCTTAATCCCTAATATTGAATATCTACTAAGGACATTACATAGATGAATTGCATCAAAGAATAATGCAACTCTCTGTTTGAGTATATTATATATAGAAATATATTATATACTATAGTATAATCCCCGCGCCATGGCGCGATATTTAATAAATAAAATTTTAATAACATAATAAATTAATATTATAAAATATTAATAAAAGTTAGGATAAAATAATGAAGGTAGACTTGAAATCTTTAAGAAATTGGTAAAAATATTTACCATAAAGTTAGGCTTCATCAAAAAGTTTTTTAAATTAAGAAATTATATTGATACAAATTATTATTATTATAATATATAAAGATATATAAATATTAATAATAGAAATTACATTTAATTCAATATTTTGAATTAAATCCAATGGTTAGTAAATGGGTAAAAAAAATAAAAGGGGAAAATGGGAAGAAAAAAAGGCAAAAGGAATAATTAGAAGAAAAAAATCTCATTGGATAAGGAGGAGTGGGTTAAGGAGGAGGTGACACATCAGCGAAAGTCTTTGGTTTTAAGTAGTTATATAGATATAGATTAATATTATAAAATATTAATAAAAGTTAGGATAAAATAATGAAGGTAGACTTGAAATCTTTAAGAAAATGGTAAAAATATTTACGATAAAGTTAGGCTTTATCAAAAAGGTTTTTAAATCAAGATATTATATTGATACAAATTATTATTATAATATATAAAGATATATATATATATATTAATAGTAGACATTAATTTAATTCAATGTTTTGAATTAAACCCAATGGTTAGTAATGGGTAAAAAATAAAAGGGGGAAAATGGGAAGAAAAAAAAAGGCAAAAGGAATAATTAGAAGAAAAAAATCTCATTGGATAAGGAGGAGTGGGTTAAAGAGGAGGCGACACATCAGCGAAAGTCTTTGGTTTTAAGTAATTATATATAGATATAGATATAGATAATTATATATATATATATAGATGGTTAGTAATGGGTAAAAAAATAAAAGGGGAAAAATGAGAAAAAAAAGGCAAAAGGAATAATTAGAATAAAAAAATCTCATTGGATAAGGAGGAGTGTGTTAAGGAGGAGGCGACACATCAGCAAAAGTCTTTGGTTTTAAGTAATTACTAGTATTCGTTACCCGCGCGGTTGCGCGTTTTGTTAATAAATTATATTTTATTATACTCCGTATTAATTATATTAAAATATTATATTAGATAATTAATTGACGTGGCTTAAAAAAATAAAATCAAATTGATGTGGCTCACAAAAATAAAACCATATATAAATATATTATATTCAATTTGATCTAAAAGGTAGAATAACGCACCAAATATTTCTTTTTCATCTTTTAAAATAATAAATATTATAGTTTATTAACAAAAGCATGAAAATAATAAATATGTATAACAATTAATTCAAGTTATATTGGATAGATTATTGATCTAAAAAGATAAGTTTTTAGCTAACTATATTCGTTTATTAATTGATGTGGGCCAGAAATATAATACCACTTTAATCCAGAAAATGCCACGTAAGCAAAAATAATCCCGCTTTAATCCAGAAAATTTCGTGGACGCGAGATCGTACCAGAGCCCGTTTCAGGCATTTGTTTTAGTATTTTATATAGATATAGATAATTATATAGATATAGATGGTTAGTAATGGGTAAAAAAATAAAAGGGGAAAAATGAGAAGAAAAAAAAAGACAAAAAGAATAATTAGAAGAAAAAAATCTCATTGGATAAGGAGGAGGCGACACATCAGCGAAATTCTTTAGTTTTAAACAATTATATAGAATATAGATAGAAATAGATAGTTGTGTTCACGTAATAAAAATAATCTCCGTGCCATTTTTTTGGTCAGGTCTGTACCATTAATTAATTACTATAACTCATTTCATTTCTCAAACAATATTGTTTCAACTAACAAAGAATAACATATCCCGTTTTTCAAATTAGGAAGGTATCAAATGGTTTTATATTAATTAATTATATCAATATTTTTCTAATATTTTATAATAGTATTAATGTGTTATATTATTTTTATTTTATTAATTTTAAAATTAATGTATTAATAGAGGAAATGTGCTAGTACTAGCACATTCTCTCCTTAATTAATTCAATTGCTTAAAAAAAAGTACTATATTAAATGAAAATCATATTTTGTCTCCTTAATTTAAGATGTTTTCAGCAATTATATTAATTTAAATCTACTCAATAAAGTTGTAATGATATTAATTTATTTTTTAAGCAATCATTTAAATCTATATTTACTAGTTTAGAACCCGTACTTTTGTATGGTTTTTTAAATATTATTCTGTTTGATATTATAAAAAAACATATAAAAGACTTGTAATTAAACCTTAACCCTAACTATCAATATACGGAGTACTATATATATATCTTTTTATTTTATGTTTAATTTATATAAATTTTGTATTAACACTTGTTTAACTAATTAATTTATTCAACAAAAATGGGTAAATCTTGTAAAAATATATGGATATCTAATGAAATTAGGTAAAATATTATCTTAAACATATATTGCTATATTGATCTTTTAAAAATATTTTGATATCTAACTAAATTGGGTAAAATCTTATCTTAAGCATATATTTCTACATTGATTAAGTGAAACTCGAGAAAAAATTAGTACAATCTTATCTTGATCATATATTGTTATATTATATTGATTAATGGGAAAAAATTCAATTGATTTAAAATCTATTATTATATATAATAAAGGAAAAGTCACATATATCAAATGACAAATTCTTCTTAATCGTGATATTTTTAACCAATTGATTTTTTTTTAATTTTATCCAGTTATTTCTTTTGGTTCTTTTTGTTTATTATTTGGATGGAAATTATTTGATATCCGTATATTTTGGTAATTATATATTTCAACAGATATATCTACCCAATAGAGAATATTCAAATACTTTTAACTTATGTTTGTTACAGAGTATTATTATGTGGATGGAATTTATTATTTTTCTTTATTGTTTGATATACATAACGTTTGGTAAGTATATATTTACATATACTAATAGAAAATGTTGAATTATTTTTAGCTTTTAATAATTTTTGCTATTTAGATGTAAATTATTTCATTATATTTATATAGATTTTAGTCAAGTGATAATAATGCATAGTTTGGTCTACTTTTTAGAGCAGGGTGAAATTTGTTTGTAGAGCAGGACAAAAATACCCTAAAGATAAAGTAAATTACACACTTAGGGGATGTTTGCGAGATGATTTTTTTAGGAGGTGGAGATACTTTTTAGAATGGAGGGGATGGAGATACTTTTTGGGTGGACAAGGTGGAGATTATTTGTACAAAATAATCTCTGCGTGTTTTGTTGAATAGGGATATCTTTTTTATAAAATAGAGTTAAAAGACACAAATACCCTCACCTACACCCTCCTCCTTCCTACCCCATTCATGTCAACCTAAAAGAAAGGCAAATCCTCTGGTAAAAAAAAAACGAACGCCAATTCCAAAATGGTGGAAGCCAAATCTCAATTGAATAGACCCGGGCAAACGCGGGTGTGGGATGGGCTTTACCCGAGATTTTGTCCCGTTGTTGCGGACGTGGGCCGGGCAAAGCCCGCTTAACGGGTTGAAAGTCGTGTCCAAACCCGTCCACAAATGCGGGTGCGGGTAGCCCGCGGGTACGTGCAAACCTAATCAATTTTTTTTATTAAATCTATACTTATTAGATTTTTATTATATATATATATACTGTTTTTGTATATGTAATATATATATATATATATATTACAAATGATATAGTTACTGTTTTTACACAATTCAAAATGGCTACTGTTTTTATATAAGTTGTATATATATATTAGTTACTGTTTTTATTTTATTTTAAAAATGAATAATTAATATTATTTATTACATATATATATTAATTTTAATTAAAAAAAGACAGGTATCCGTTACGGGCCGATCTGTCCAATTTCGTACCCGCTGTGGGTACGGGTTGGACCTAACAGCCCGTATGGGCTTTTCCCATGTCCAAGCCCGCCCACCAATGCGGACAAAAGTAAACTCGATAGACTGATTCACCTAGACGGGGCGGGCCGAATGGGCTACCCGCATTTGCCTAGCTCTACAGTTGAAATATCCAAAATGGTGGAAATCCAAAATGGTGGAAGCCAAGTCTCAATTGAAATATCCATCGATTCTCACCTAAAGAAAACAAATTCCCAAAATCCAAATCAACTACAAATCCAACTACATGGTATAATTCAATCAGCACAATTCCAATCACAAAAACTATTCGACCTTTTACACAAGTGATTAACGTATAATTAATCGAAACTAAATTGACACTCACGAATTCAATTGGCACCCAATTAACTGCCAGACAACACTTCTCCGGGAGGATGTTCGGTGGCTTTCGGGTGGCGCTGCGGTGGCCAGGAAGAGAGACTTCCCTTCTTCTCGCCTTCGTGCACTTCTCCGACCAAGACTCCCCGGAGGACGACGAATTCGACCTGCAACCCTACCCTTACCCACCCGAACCGGAACAAGCTCCTCACAATCTCCAATCGAACGCTTCTGCTCCATCCTCCTTAGACCTTGACGCCGCCTCCTGCAAGAAGAGGCCACTATCACCGCAGGAATTTTCGATTTCAAGCGACGATGAGCCGTCTAAGCCCAAACAGAGCAGAT
Source organism: Persicaria maculosa (assembly GCA_963922045.1). Taxonomy (NCBI): domain Eukaryota; kingdom Viridiplantae; phylum Streptophyta; class Magnoliopsida; order Caryophyllales; family Polygonaceae; genus Persicaria; species Persicaria maculosa. The sequence goes on from OY998270.1 coordinate 54,927,386, forward strand.
CGACTGTTGAGATGTGAATGTGACCAAAAAGTGTCCCACATCGGAAAGTTGAACATATCAAGTCCTGGTATATGAGTCGGTGGGCTACTCCTTCTATTGCCAATTGGTTTTAGAATGGAACCTCACTCGGTTTGTGTGCTAGGCTACTAACGCATGGCTTGGGAGAAGGGTAAGCTAATGTAAGTTCAAGGGCAATATTGGTATTTTACCTGAATTCCACCTCTATTAAACTCCAATCAACCAAACACCATACGAGATACTTTGTGAAATTAATTCCCATCATTTCCACCCCGTAAAATATATTTCCACCTCTTCCTCTCCTTAAAAAATTCTTGTGAGAGATGTTGGTCGGGATAATTGGGGAGAAGGGTAAGCTAATGTAAGTTCAAGGGCAATATTGGTATTTTACCTGAATTCCACCTCTATTAAACTCCAATCAATCAAACACCATACGAGATACTTTGTGAAATTAATTCCCATCATTTCCACCCCGTAAAATATATCTCCACCTCTTCCACTCCTTAAAAATAATCTCCACCCCTTAAAAAATTCTTGTGAGAAAACACGCTCTAAATCGTCGGCTTTTCGGTGACCAGATCTGGGAGGAGAGGGATATGGTTGAGGGCTATCCGAGATCGAAGGTTGAAGTCGAGGGGCATAAATCGTCAGAATGGGGTGGAAAAATTTTTCCACCTCCTCCCACTCCCAAATCCAAGATGGGAGAATCGTTGCTTTTCCCATCCCCGCCACCCCTTCTATCCCCACCTCCACCACCTCCTCCACCTCCTCCACCCCGTCCCAAACATCCCAACCCGCTTCCCCAAAAAAATCGCCCACCCTTCCCACCCCGTGCCAAACACACCCTTATCCTCCCCAACCCCCACCCGGCCACCCCCATCTCACGTCTTCTCTCTCTTCACACACAAACTCAAACTCAGAACCCCATTCTCCTCTTTAAACAGCTAAATGAGCCCCCAAATCCCACACAAATCATCACTTTCTTTAGATTAAATTATAAATCAGCCATACTGTAATGAGTCAAGGGGGCTTAGCCGCTTGGGTTCTCCTTCTTCCATGCTTGATTTTTGCTAGACAAATTGAAAGGAAAAGGTCACTGCCTCTTGACCCTTCCATCTTCATGATAGTTTTCTTCATTTTTTTTACTGGTTTCATACTTTCATTTTTTTGGTCAAAGATTTCATAACTTCATTTCACATATATACACACAGTACGTACAATCACAAGCACAAAAATAGAAAGATTGTTTAGCATGGAACCAATGATTTTAGGAGATATTAGAAACCACATCGGCATGAATTAAACGAATTAACGTTGAAGATTGACGGGCCAATGTTTGAAAAGGGGGCAAAATCATCGCTGGAAAATCAAAAACCTATAAGCAAGGCCACACTAGTGAAGAAAGAAAGTAGAGAGATGGGGGAAGATGAATATGAGAAAGGGCCAAAGGGGTATACTGGAGATATTACTCCAAACCTTGTTTTCAAAGCTCTAAAAGCTTGTGTATTGAGATTCAGATTTTGTTTGAATGAAAGCTCCTTAAAAGGTTAGTGTGAACTTGACCTCCTTCAAATCTCCTTGTGCCAAACACTCCTGCCAGTTTCCATTTTTTTTTCAAAGCTCCAAAAGCCCCTCTTTAACTCCCACCAAATAGACACTAAGGGGTCGGGGATCTATGGTCGCAACGACCATCGTAAGATTGGTTGCAACGACCAGTCCGGTAGTGGTCGTTGCGACCACTTTAAACTTAAAAAAAATAGTTGCAACATGGTCACAACGACCATTGTAAGATTTGTGGTTTTGAAAAAAAAAAGTGCTCGCAACGATCATTTGGCATATGATCGTTGTGACCATATGACCATTTACTAAACGACAAACTGCCCTTGCGCTAAATAGAAATCATGTTTTTCAATATTGTTTACCTATAATTTTCGTTTTGTCATTGCTTTTGCCCAATCAAACAATCACCGACAGTATTTGGTAGGGAAATATTAGATTGATCAATTTATGCAAAATCATTTATTACTTAACAAAAATAAAAATGGAACGGTTTTTAGGCGGTGGCTTTATCTTTTTATTTTCTCTATTTTTTCTTTATACATCATCATAACATTTATTCTTGCATTTGGTGATGACGGTTGTGAAAGTTGTTCAAATGAGGTCAATCATACCTTGGATGTGGCAGAGATGAATACAATGTTTTATGTTGTTTCAATTGGTATGATATGATAATATAGATATGGATTACTTACACATGCACTAATAACTAATTTCTTTCTTTATCATGGTTTTAGTTACTTATTTAATTCATATTATAAAAATGTAGTTTCTGAAAAGATAAAACTTGGAAAGGAGATGCTGAAAGTGTGCAATGGTCTGCCATTAGCAATAGTTGCTCTTGGTGGCATTTTGAGGAAGAAGCAATCTATGGGCGACTGGCATTCTGTTCATAAAAATATATCTTCATACCTGAGAATGGGATCCGATCATGGGAGATCCTGCATGGATATCCTTCTCCAGAGTTACTATGATTTGCCTTTTCACTTGAAGTCTTGCTTCCTTCATCTTGCTCACTTCCCTGAAGATTATGAAATCGAGACTCAAAAATTATACTGGACATGGGTTGCCGAAGGTCTTATTACAAGGTCGTCGTGTAATGACAGAACATCAGGCAGTAGGAAATTTTTTGAGGAGGTTGCAAATGATTACATGAATGAATTGGCACTTGTGGGTTTGGTTGAAATCGTGAAGAAAACTTCAGATGGGTGGATAGAATCTATTAGAATGCATGACCTTGTACGAGACGTGTGCTTGGAGAAAGCAACCACTGAAGATTTTCTGAAAACAGTGGATCTTCGTCCAGGCCAAGATAACCCGCAACTATCTACCTCTGACTACTATAGCTCGAAGAGATTGCTTCGACTGTCCATTCATTTGCTTGACCCTGAAGATAGTACAGTCGACAGCTCGGCTATTACAGATTCTCTATCTTCAAGAGGACACAAGTATATTAGATCTCTCTTGTTCACAACTCCTACAACATATGGTGATTATGAAGACCAATGTCAGCAGCTGATGGAAAGCATTTGCAATGAGGTTCAAATGTTGCGGGTGTTGGTCCTTGATAACATGAGACTCAAAGGTAGGTTAACTACCCAAGTTGGGAATTTATTGCACTTGAGGTATTTGAGTTTGGAATGGACTAGTGTTTTTGAGTTGCCATCATCCATTGGAAAGCTAAGGTTCCTTGAGATTCTTAATTTACAAGTTAAGGATGAGCTTATAATTCCCAACACTTTGTGGAAGTTGTTTCGGCTAAGGCATTTGCTTCTTCCTTACTGGGGATATGAGATTAAAAAGGATAAAAAAATGCGCATTGATACCTTAATCTGGTTGGAGACGATTGAAAATATGCAAATGGAAAAGCATCGAACTAAGGACCTGTTGCAGATGAAAAACCTAAGAAAGCTTTCAGTCGTGGATGGTAATTATGTGTTGACTAAGGAGGAAACTCTTGACATAATCGCTGCTCTTAAGTCATCATCAGTTGGGAGTTGTTCCAAAATTAGTATTGCAGGGGACCTCATAAGCAAGAACCCTACTATATTGTCAGGCTTTGTTTGCAATCATGAGTTGACAGTATCTGGGGTGATCTCAGTTTCTCTAACAAAAAATGTTGAATATTTTTCTCAGTACTTGGTAAGGCTGAAGTTAGAAGAGTGTGAGCTTGAGAATGACCCTATGATAATTTTAGGAAGCCTTCCCCATCTAACATCTCTCTGTTTAAATAACAATTCTTATGTTGGGAAGAAGGTGAGTTGCCAATCAAATAGTTTCCCCATACTCACAGAGTTATTGTTTTTCAACTTGGAGAAGTTGGAGGTTTGGGAACTAGAGGATGGATCCATGCCCAAGTTAGAGGAGTTAAAAATAGGTGCTTGTAAAAACATGATTAGGATTCCACATGTTTTACCCTTATCTTTGAAAGAATTGACTATTGATCGGGATGATTATGAAGATATTGACAGTGTTAATTTGGAGGATGGGCTACAAATTATTGTTCCCTGTGGTTTTGACAATTGGCTGGAGGATGGGCTACAAATTGTTGCTCCATGTGGTTTTGACAAATGGTTGAAGGATGCAGTGTTGAAGCATGGGGAATATGACAAGGTTGTTTTATTGGGGAACTGTCGTTATGACAAAGCGATTGCTGCTATGACACTCTATTGCAACAAAGGTGTGAATAAACATTTTGATGCAGTAGCAATAGCTTGGGTTCCCAAGAGGAAGGATACCTTAATTCCAAGGCTCGTCTTGAAACAAATCTTGAGGGATCTCAGCCCAGTACGACTAGACGAGGACCTGTCCAGATTGAGTTGTGAGAAATTGATAGAGGAGATTCGACAAGTCATGCAAGAGACCAAATGTTTGGTCATTTTAGAGGGGGTTCATCTTCATTGTCTGGAAGATTTGGAAAACATGTTTGGATTAACAGGGCGTCAAAGTGGCTTTCAAAGTAAACTATTCATCACTACCTCCACCTCTGATAATGATCAAGTGCCTACTACAGCTGCTGCAGATCAGTGCCGTCATCTAAGGGTATTCAAATTGCGCCCTCCAACATCTTTAGAAACCTGGGAATTATATTATGATACAAGTGAGATAAATGGTAAGCCTTTTTCTCTCCCAAACACTTGTCATTCATCATATGCATTTGTCACTTCATTTAATTAACTTCCAAATCTACTATATATATTTAGTTCATAAATGAAATATTTCACTACTAATATATTTAATATTTCTATCAATTCATGTATTTTCTCTACATATAATATAGATAATTAAACTAAACCAAATATTGAAAAGCATTAAATTTAATTAATAAATTAAATAGTTACGGTTACCTTTGAAAAGGTTACATAATTGAATATAATAAAAAGGCGTTTCTAACGCATGTCCTTATGGCATAGGTTACAAAACCGGGTTCGGAAAATTCTCTAGGTTTGAATGGATAAACCCTATAATTTTTTATATATAAATCTGGTTTCTTAATCTACTTCAAGAGCATATAATAGAAAAACTTATATAATAATTAACAAATATTGGAAGGAATTAGTTAATAGAATAGGTTTTAATTCCAAATTTATTCGAAAAATTGAAGGAATTCCTTCATCTAGCCTACATTCCCAATGCCAATGTCCTCGTGTGAAGTGGGTGTACAAAACCAAATGGTGATCGAATGGCTCGATTGAGCGTCAAAAGGCTCGATCAGTGGCCAAGGAATTCCATCAACTAGAAGGAGTAGACTATCATGAAACCTTCAGTCTCATTGTCAAACCGTCCACCATTCGTCTTCTCCTATCACTCATCACCATGTATCGATGGACAACAAGGCAACTTGACATTCAATATGCATTCCTCCACGACTCCCTTGATGAAGATGTGCACGTCTCCCAACCTCCTGGGTTTGTCAATTATTCCTTCCCTCATCATATTTGCAAACTAAATCATTCTCTTTACGGTCTAAAGCAAGCCCTCCGGCTTGGTTTGCTCGCTTGAGTGGTTTTTTACTCTTTGTTGGATTCACTTTTAGTCGAGCTGATGTCTCTCCATTCTCCTATTATCAGGGATCTAACATTGCCTTTGTACTAGTCTATGTCAAAGATCTCTTAGTAATTACATCTAATCCCTCTATCTCTGCCAAGTTTGTTCCATGTCTCTCAGGGCAATAACTTGAACTATAAATGAATTACATATATTCATTTTATTTCCCTTTGTCTTTCCAAAATTTAAATCAAACGAGCGTAAGTATGTACATACATAAATATTTTCACTAAGATACTAAATCTAGTGACGGAGGCATAAAAAATTATGGAAGGGGGTGAATTTTTTTTATATACATGAAAATATTCGAGAAGATTAGGCAATACATTATCTGATCCCTCGAGTGGCAGATGGACTAACCGTCCTGATCCATTACAAGGAAAACTAAAGTAGAAAAAAAGTACAACAGCAAGCTTAAACACGTCATACTAAAAGGTGGAGCCCAGACGAAACGAAGATCAACAAGTTGAAGAACCATGTCAAGCACCCCCATGATAGTACCGTTGGTCAATGGTACATCATGACTCTATCTCCTGTGGAGAGTGAAGACGAACTCCAAAGAAGTGCCTTCTAAAAACAGAGTTGTCTCGGAAACATTGTCACAACCCCGACAAGTCCTGACTCAGGATGCCACTTCTACAACAAACTCGAAGCATACCTAGAACCACTAAAAACACAAGCACAAAAAAAAACAAAAAAAGTCAACCAAACTACGCCAAAATGATAAAGGTCTTGCTTTTGCAAGGGGTCAAAAATATATATAAACATATAATTATATATAACTAATATATATATATATATATATATATATATATATATATATATATATATGTATGTATGTATATATGTGGGTTTGGTTCCGGTGTACTCAACCCTTAACGTGTATCATGTACTCAGAAATTATTAGTCTATTTGTTCATGATTATTCATCTGTTTTCACATAATTATTCATCTGTAAAAAGAGTGTAAAATATGTAAATTTTATTCTACCGAATAATCGTCCAATACCACCGAATAATTTCATTCCACCGAATAATCTCCCAATACCATCGAATAATCAGAAGTTACTTTTAATCTCATTCGTTGATCTTCTTAATTCAATGGCCCAGATTTGTTCACATGATACACGTTAAGGACTGAATACATATGATCTATCCATATATATATATATATAATTTTCCTTCTTCCTCTTTGCAAGTCAAGACCACAATGTTATAAATTTAAAAGGGTGTTTTTTTTACACCCACAAAATTTACTATTTACACCCAAAATTCAAATTTTTCTTTTTTTTTAAATAAACCCTACGCCTCCTGAGTCATAGACGTGTGACTCAAGAGGGGCAGGGTATGTATATAGAAAAAAATAGCTGCGCCTCTTGAGTTACACACCTAGGACTCAAGAGGCGTAGGGTTTATTTTAAAAAAAAAACAAAAACTTGGATTTTTGGTGTAAATAGTAAATTTTGTGGGTGTAAAAAACAATTTGCATTTAAAACGACTTGGCGTTTTAGTTTAATATATAATTTTTTTATTCTCTTAGACTGTCTACATCTCATGGAGTCTATACTTCTATTTATACACCCCATTTGTACACTTATTTGTTTAGTAAGATCTCAATTATTATTTTATTATAGGTGATTTTTTTCTCACATTTCGATGTAAGTAATAAATTGGAGTGGAGGAGTTGCCCAAGAGCTCGGAAAAGGCAGTACACTTTTTTTTTTTTTTGGAAGGAAAGACTTCAAGAGTCAAACAGACTTGACACCTCGAGAGGCCGATAAAATCGGTAGACGACGAACAGTCATGTAAAACCAAAGATCCTAAAACTAGAAATCGGTTTAAGCGGAAGCGAATTCGATCGTAAACGATAAAAGAAAGATCGAGAGATAAATCACAAGCAAGATCACGAATACAACGATTTTCCGTGGTTCGGCATAAATGCCTACATCCACGGGGCCTCAAGAGTTGGCCGAATCCACTATAGAGAGTTCTTATAAGGGATGATCAAACAATGAAAGTAAACAACCCTAGATCTAACATGCATATGAATCAGGAGTACAAAAGGAGAAGAAAAAATCCCCCCTGTATGGGATAACCGAAGATCAAAGTGGGCTTCGATCTTCAAAACCCTGAATCTCAAAATGCACAGGAGAGCAGCCACCCAGAAGGACGCCGGAGCTCTAACCACCTTCCCAGAGATACCAACAGCAACCTTCTTCTCCGAGCGCTCTCAAGCCGATGGCAAGAGCTGAGAAACCTCAAACCCTAGAAACCCTAGCAGAGCGTTTGTGAGGAGAGAGAGTGTGTGGAAGCTGAATGGTTGCTCAGACGGAGGATAGAAGCTTATATAGCTAGGTCAAGCCCGAGCCTCCAAAATGCAACACTTCAAACAAGGTAAGGCAAGTGGTGAGATCCGGCGTCCATGGGCTACCAAGCTCAAATCCAGGCCGAGACGTTGGGCCAGACATTGGGCCTAAAGCCCAAATCTGGTATCTTCCCCTTTATCATACTCTGTACATATACTATATATTATATGTTATATAATATGTGTTAATACCACTATTACTTAGCTAATCTCGTTAGAGGATCAAGCCTAAGAGGCTCAATTCAACTCAGTTGAGACTAGCTTTAATAGTGCATCACATATTCATGACATACACTATATAATGCCTATATAGTCATCATACACACATACATGTCCATACACACATAAAACAATATTACATGCCAAAGTAAAAGACTAGGAAAGTAACACATAACATTACAAGTCAAAACAAAAAACCTAAAAAAATGGTGCAATATAGTCGATGGCCAGCAGATAAAACTAGTCGAACAAGCGAATCTAATCCTTTCACATGGGGACAACGTAGACTAGGAACCAAAGCCACTCGCCACCAAACAGCGGCACCACTGGCCAGCGGTACATAAGGAGTCCCTGTGGGCAGTGAAGACGATCCTCCAAGAAAAATTTCGGATCACGAAGTCGCCTCGATACATACTCCGCCTCGACCCCAGCCAGACCCGACTCCGGATGCTAGAGCCCCAACTAAGAAGAAGGATCGCGAAGACAAACTATATAGAAATACATCCGAGAACCACCCTAGTAAAGCGCACCAGAAAACCCTTTTGGGATTTTAATTAGTCCTTTCACGTTTTATTTTCAACCCTTTTGGGTTAAAATAGTCATTTAATTGAATATATATATATAGTCAAACATATATAAGAATAATTATATATATCCACCCTTTTTTTTAACTGGACATCTTTGGGTCCAAGACAAAGCCTTGGGCCCAAAGAACATACGAGCCCAGTCTTCTGGCCTTCTTTGGACACAAGGAAAACCCAAGGGCCAAAGAAGCAGGAGATCACCGAATTCACTACCACAGGCCAAGGCAGCCGAAGAGAAGGTCGGCGACGGCCCAGGCATGAAGTAGGCCGGAGAGGCAGGACCATCTAGGAAAGGTGAACGAAAATGGAGAAGGAGGCTGGAGGTGCAGGCGGCGAGGAGGATCTACTAAGACTAGGGGTGTGCAGAAAAACCCGACACGACTGATACAACACGAAAACACGACAACACGGCACGAAAAAACACGAAACCAAAAAGACACGATACGAAAATGACACGAACCGAGAAAACACGACATTAAACGGTTCATGTTCGGATCGGGCATATCCCCTTGTCGGGTACCCGACACGAACCGTTTATTTTTTTTTTAATTTACAAGTATGGTAATATAGTATTAGTATAAATACCATCCATAAAATGACAACAAACTTTGATAGCCCAGTTGGTTTTAGGCCCATCCTTGTCCAGTGTCTCCCAGGTTCGATTCCTAGTTCGCACAATTTATTTTTGATGTCAAAATAGGATAGTATTAGTAAAAAAACAATCTAGAAAGTAACAACAAACCGTGATAGCCCAGTTGGTAATGGGCCAGTGCAGGTTCTGTGCAACCTAGGTTCGATTCTTGGTGGGGGCAAATTAATTTTTGTTGTGAACATGTTCTATTGTGTACCCTATTGGTTCGTGTCGGATAACCGCCGACCCGACACGGATCCGATTGCCTTTATCGTGTCGGATACCCGGATGTAAATGGTTCGTGTACGGTTCGGCAATTTAGACCTAAATGGTTTCGGGTATCCGACACGATTATCCGGTTCGTGTCGGATACCCGGATGTGCACACCCCTGACTAAGACAACAACCAAACGTCTAGGGGGACGATCCAAGAGAGGAGAGGGAGGACCAACACGAGTCGGTCGGACTTGGAGGCAGACCAGAAAAACCACCGCACCACAACCACAGCAGGGACAGAGGCAGGTATGTGGGTTGAGAAGATCAGAGCGAACACCACCCGAACAAACGACCCAAAGGGAAGAACGAGGGGTAGGTTTAGCGCAAAACAGACCAATCGATTCCAGATTTAGAGAAAGGAGAGTTAGATCTACAAAAGCCTCAAATCAATTTTCGGTTTGGATTGAAAACCAAAATGGATTACCAGAGCAAAGGTTATTTCGATTGCAATATTTAACTGGTATCAGGCCGGAGCTACGGAGTGGCGGCGCCACAATGTCACTAAAGCGAATGGTGCTGAGTTGATGGCGATCAAAGTCAGTGTAGAACGGCTAGGTCGAGGTTGATCTCCCTCTCTCTAGAATTTCTAGAGAGAGGAGTGAGCGCTTGCTCTCTCCGATAACGGAATGGGCAGTACACTGGTCGGTTACAAAAGGAAACCAACAGTTGTATTTTTTTTAAAAATTGACCGTTGCTTTTCTTTCCTTTTGACTGAAGTATTTGCACAGGAGAAAATCCAACCATCAGGGAATAACGCGCCTGTGCGTGAAGCCGTTTCGAGAACCCGTCTCCCGAGACTCCAAACCCTAGATTTCGATCTATCGTCCTCCATCTATACTTTCGAGCTCCGGTCGCCCTTGTTTTAGACTGATCTTGGGTTCCGTCCTCCGCTATCCCCGATTCGTCTATCAATTTGGAGTTTTCGGCGTCCCCGTGGTCTCATTGGTTGGGCGTCGCCTCCTCCTATCGTGCTCCGTTGGTCTGTTTCCATGGCGTTCCCTGTTTGGGCTCACGGGATTTGGGCTTGGTCCCCCACTTTTTCCGGTGACATGGTTTTGATTTCGTCTCATACCTAGGTTATTGGTGTCCTTTTCCCGTTCAATTACGTCGTGTCATGGTCTGGCGCCGCCTGCCTCTCCCTACCGGCATCCCCTCTGTCGCCTCCCGTTCTGTCCGTCGAGCCTCGGTCCTGGCTTGCCTTCGTCGGTGCCGTGGATGGGGTTCTTTGGGGCGGTGCCTGGGTCGTGGTCGGGGGGCCTGTCTTTTTTCCCCAAATCAGGAGAAGAAGAAAGAGGAAAAAAAATTAAAATAAATAAAAAAGGAAGTAAAGTGGTCTGTCTATTTTGTGTAAGGCCAATGTGCATAGATATACCAAAAAAAATTAGCTGTCAATGGGGGGTAGAATTTGAAAGGGGGTGTCAAAATGTTAGATTTGTAAATTTCTCTCACCTGGTAGCAGGTCACCTGGCCAAAAAAAAAAAGAAGATTAAAAGATTTGTTGGGAGAGAGGGCAAATGGGATGGTGACAAGTGGCTAAGTTTTAATTATTTTAAACTAATTTTCAGCCCTTTTTATTTGTTAAAATTAAAAAATAAATTTATTTTTGAACTTAATTTAATTTTATCTATCTATAGACACCCACTTTATATATGTTTATGAAAAAAAATATTTCGAAGTAAAGTTGGGTCTACATCGTATCTTGATCTCAATTTGGAGCATGGCATTGATAACCATTTGGATGGCAAAGACAATAATTCAACTGGTACAGAAATTCACACAACTGGCAAGATAAACCAGAAAACCTGGGCAGAACCGACAATCGTTGCTCCGGAAATGAAAGGTAAAGCTGCCGACGTGGACATAGAGGAGGGGGCTAATCTCAAAATGGTAACTGACACAAGTAAAGAATGAAACAAGACTTAAACCAAACACTACGAAGTACTAAAGTTCCTAACCAATACAGTCCATAACAAGTTAAGTACAAAACAACATAAGTAATGGATAAAGGCGCAGAAATACGGCACATTGCTTCCGATCATTACAATACCCCCCCCCCCCCCCGATCTCGAAATCCACCAAAAGTATCCGTCACGTGGAGAGTATGTTTGCCGAAAGCGTCGGAGGACATAAGTAAGTGTGGAATGGTAAGGTCATCATATGTCGCTCGTCGTACGGACGCCTTTTCTTTTCAATCGGCGAAGGATGGTTTTTGTTATTTTGCATGAACTCAAGGTAAAGTATGTGGTTGTCTATTTTGTTTGCCTAAGATGCGAAACCCGAATATTTGCGATGTAAATTACTAGCCAGTAAATACTATTATCTAGCCAGTGACAACGATGTCTTAGCCAATGTAGAAGTAACCCCTGCCGGATCTCGTCTTAGCCAATATAAGACTAATCCCTGTCGGATCTTGTCAATCTCAGAAACTTCCCAACAGCAGGATAGACAATATTAAGCACAAACTAAAGCAGTCAGAACAACATTCAGAACAACCAACCATAAAACCATCCATACATAAATCCAGAACATAAGGGATCAGTCATCAAAAAGGGAGGAAACGTTTTAGACCTAAAACAAACACAACGAAGTACTAAAGCTAAAGTCGGCTGCTTTCCTTCAACATATTCCAGTCTGCAGCAGCGAGGGCTTGGTTCATGCGATCCAGGAGGCCCATCTTCGAGAAGTGGTTAGACCTCCCTCTAAAGCTAATGTCGGCTGCACATATATCCCACTTCACGATTAATATCACCAACACAAATACAACAATATGAAGTTGCATACGAGTCCACATGCATGATTGTCTTGCCAATGTCAGATCACGTTGGATTCCTAACACAACAAAAAATCTTCCCTCCTTTAACTCTAGTCATGGCTGCTCGATGTGAACCTGTGACATCATTGAACAACCTGTTCAGAGGTTGGTAACACCAATGACAGTAAATAAAAAAAGCTAGCCAGTACTTAAATAATTCTTGCCATTAAAAAAAAAATGTCTGCCATGATAGAAATGCTCAGATGCTCATGTCACAACAATGCATAATGCAACAAAGGGAAACAATGTATGACTGCTTTTGCATCTACATTAACAAGATTATGAAATACAAACCATGAAATCTCTGTTTATCCAACTATAACCAATGCATTTGTAACAATAATGCCAGTAAAGAAAAAAACCTAGCCAGTAATGCAACAATAGTTGCCAATAAATATAAAATGTCTGCTAAGGCAGATATTTATAAAATTTCTCTTCAAAGAGATAGCCGCAAACCCAAGGTTCTCCCAGTCAACGTCGGGGCATTCTTCATCACTAACAACAATTCCAAGTAACAATGCCAGTTTACCTGTAAGCAGGCGATTTAGTTACTAGCTGGAGAGCGGAAGCAGTTTGGGTTGCGAGGCAATGGCGATTTACACCCTGCAGATTGATACACCACTTGTTAAAACAGGTGTTCAATCCTCCATAACTATACTAGAAATTAGGATTCCAGATTTTTATCCACATTACTTAATCTTAATCTTGCCAACAAAATCTAAGAAAGATATTTGACATCTTCTCCATTATTATCCCCAATTCAAGATTCAATTGATTGTTCTTGGCATAAATCAGTTGTGCAGTCCCCTTCAGAAGGGTCTTAAGAGTTTCAATTGGTTTAAAACTCAAACTAATAAAGATACATTCTTGAAGCTGCAAACCAATTTTTGGCCAAAATACTTAATGCATTCCACCAGGCACCACATTTACAACCACAACCCACCATTTCTGCAAGTTGAGTTCTAATTAGGCAAACAGAAAATTACTCTCTTTCTTTTTCTTTTTTATTTTTTAAGAATCGAAAAAAGAAAGCGAGTAATTTGGGTGAAATTAAAGTAAACCACTGCCAATATTTCTCAAAATGAATCAACAATTGAACCTCAAAGGGGCAAGATTCGATTTTTAACACTGGCGGAAAATTAATAGGCAGCAAGAAAATTAATATGCCGCTCGTCGTTCAAGGTCCGCCATAGATAGAGAGAGAAGGGGAGGGAGAGAAGCACTCACTGACTCCAATCCGCCATAGATGAGAGCGGGTTCGAACTACGTTCGGGCTTACCGAATTCGATCCATTCCTCAAGGAGGGCGATTTCATTGGAGGGCGAAGGAGGGCGAGAAAACGAACAGCGAGGGAGGGGAGATGAGGGCTCAGTGTGGGGTCAGGGGGGCATGAGCCGGATGGGTTCTGGGCTCGGGGGGTGCGGGTGAGGGTGGCGGTTCGAACGGTGGTGGTTGGGTGGCCGGAGGTGGCTCGTGGAGGGCAGGGGACGGCCGGAGAGAAGAAGGAGGCGGGGTGGTGAGGGCTTGGTTCAACAGGAATGGTGACCTGTGAAAGGGGGTTATGAGAACCAGTTATTTTTGCCAAATTTTGGGCTTATTTGCTTCTTTTGCAAATTTTGGAGGGGAGTGTCATTTTTGCAAAGGGCCAAACATTTGGTATATTGGATGCTATTTTCTCTTTGTATAAAATCCCCACCACCCGGCCCGCCAAATCCTCTGCAACACTCTCTACATCACTAAATTATACTCCATCCGTTCGGAAATAAATGATGTTTGACTATTTTGCACGTGGTTTTATGAGCTAAAAACTATATAAAATCTTATTTATTTTAATTAATTTTTTTCATAGTTTAATAGTTAGTTTATAGTTTTTAACTCCTAAAACTACGTGCAAAATAGTCAAACATCATTTATTTCCGAACGGATGGAGTATTTATATTTATATTTATTTAATCTTAAAAAATTATAAAAATTACATACATATTTTAAACCTCAATTTTAGTATGTTTATAAGTTTTATTTTGAAAAATCATGTTTTTAAAATTTTTAAAAATTGAAAAGGTATTATTTTATAAAATATAATTATAAAAAATTTTAAAACATGATTTATGATTGTAGGGAGTGATTGTAGGGAGTGATGTAGAGGATTTGGATTGTGTGGAGGAATGTAAAATAATAGGGAATAAATCTCAACTTGTGAACGTAATCCTCTCTCTCGCCATCGTCTATCTTCTGATCTCTTTTTTTCTTGCTCATTCATCTGATTCATCGTTGATTATTGTACTTTCTAGATTACAATCTCATGAATGAATCATCAATATTGCATGGGGAAGTAGCTTTTCATTTACTAAATTAATCATTAATTGAGCTATATATATATATGTATTTGTGTGCAGGGCATACAAATATCGGTATTAAGTGGAATATGATGAGACATTGTTCAGGCCATCCAGTGTCAACTCTGTTACTTTGGGGGCTCCTCGACACGAAGGAAAACCTAGCCGAATGGGCAACTACACATTTACTTGAGGAGCAGCTCAGAGGTTCAAACCCACGGAAAATATTTGCAATGTGCTATAATGATTTGACACGTCACCTTAGATCTTGTTTAATCTTTCTGGCAAACTTCCCAGAAAATGCCAAGATACCCACAAAAATATTGTTTCAGATGTGGATAGCTGCTGGATTTGTTAGATCAAAACATGATGAGGCAGTTCAAACAGAAGATCATTTGCAGAATCTTGCATTTACTTACCTAGATGAGCTAGTGAAAAGAAACATGGTCGTTATAGTAAAAAGGGGGGCAAATGGAAGGGCAAAGAAGAACATATCCTTGGCATAGTTGATATATCTGAGCATACTTTTTCAACATCGAACGCCAAGTTAAAAACCCAGCAATTGGCAGTGCACTTGGATAAAATCTCTTCTTCAACCCCTGCATCTTTAGATGAACAACTGATCAGCTCTCTTGGGTCTATAAGCTCTCCTACCTCTCTCCTCATTTTCCCTAATGTTAATGACCCACTATACAATGAAGAAAAATGGGAGTGGTTGCTTTACATTTGCAAGCACTTTCAATTGCTTCGGGTTTTGGATCTTGGAGGAATAT
Organism: Persicaria maculosa; assembly: GCA_963922045.1. Lineage (NCBI taxonomy): Eukaryota > Viridiplantae > Streptophyta > Magnoliopsida > Caryophyllales > Polygonaceae > Persicaria > Persicaria maculosa. The sequence goes on from OY998270.1 coordinate 54,943,002, forward strand.
GGATGACTAAAGGAAGCTTGCCCAAGGATGTTGGAGAATTGAGACAACTGAGGTACTTGAGTTTGAAAGGAACTTGGGTGAGTGAACTTCCCTCGTCCATCAAGAATCTACAAAACCTTCAAACGCTTGATCTGCGAGTGTTAGAATCTATTATCTTACCAGACGTGTTGTGGAAACTTAGTTCCTTAATGCATCTCTATCTACCTGAGAAGTTTACTACTCAAGAGACAGTTTCAAAGTTGCAATTGCGTGGGCTCAACTGCCTGCAAACACTGGTCAACTTGCACACTGATAAAGTTTGTTTGAATGACTTGCTCAAGCTAAAGCTACTTAAGAAGATCTCAATAAAAAGGATTGATGTAGTGGATGAGTTGGTTAATATATTCAAACAGCGAAGCGAGTCTTTAGAAATTATTATTAACGGTGAGATCATCAATGCTAACTCAACCATATTGTCAAACTTCCAGAGTTTGCATAAGTTGGAAATAAAGGGTATGATTTCAGTTGAGCTGTGTCCAGAAATGTTCCCTGAAAACTTGGAGGAGCTGACATTGAAGCACACAAAACTAGAGGGAGATCCACTTCCTGTTTTGGTGAATCTTCCTAAACTAAGAAGCCTCATTTTAGGCCATGAGTCCTTCTTAGGGAATACTATGAATTTTTCGGGAGATTTCCAGGATCGCATCGATCTAACATTATGTTCGTTGAACTACTTGGAAAAGTTGTATGTTTCAGAGGATTATTGGGGGCGAGATAAGCTCGTTCAGATTATAAACTGTTGGGGAGTATCCGAAGTGGAGCTCTCAACTAGCAATACAAGCGATGAAGAGGAGGAACAGGTTACACACCCCAACCCCAAGTGTTTCAACTTGTCTTCCTTTAAGAAGGTACTTGTATCATTTTGTCATCTTCTTCATTGTCATGTCATATACAATTTTATCTTTATTTGGTAATTTTATTTTTTCAGTACTGCTACTTATTGAGAGATAATGTATAGTACCTAATGGCTGGATTTTAAAAAGATTAGCTTTTGTGATTCTTCCCCAGGGATTCCCTTGTTGGTAGCCTTCAATTTGCACACCTTGGTGACAACTCTATGTTGAAGACAATATTATAAACAGGTAACCTACAATACAAGGTTGCATATTGCATATTTGCTTCAATTGATCATTGTAACATTACTAGCAGTTAATTATATCTCTGCTGCAAACTACAGAGTTACCCCACCTTGTTAATAAAAATCATCAATTGAATCCTAAAATTGATCAAACTCATTGAAAAACTCAAAGTAGAAAACTCATCTGGAAAACACAAATTTGTTGTGGTGTGGTATATATCCGAACCCACTGCCTTAGAAGCGATTTCGCCACGACCATGGTACAAGTCGGCTTCTGGCATCGCCCTCCAAGGTTACACAGCATCTTCGATTGCGTGCACGGAATTTTCTGGATTAAAACGGGATTATTTTCTGGTGCGATCTCGCATCCACGGAATTTTCTTAATTAAAACGGGATTATTTTTACTTACGTGTCATTTTCTAGATTAAAGTGGTATTATATTTCTGGGCCACATCAATTAATAAACGAATATAATTAGGTAAAAAACTTATCTTTTTAAATCAAATAATCTATCCAATATAAACTTATATTTTAATTTATTGACTTATTAATTGATGTGGCCAAAAAAATAATACCACTTTAATTCAGAATATGACACGTAAGCAAAAATAATCCCGCTTTAATCCAGAAAATTCCGTGGACGCGAGATCGCACCAAAGCCCGTTTCAGGCCTCTGTTTTAGTATTTTATATATAGATATAGATGATAAATTGCTTTTTAGAACAACAATAAAAAGACTCTAATATTGAGTTTATTTACAAACAATACCCCTCCCCTTCCTCACGCTATTCTTCCTCCTCTCTAATGGAAGTTTCATGCTTCCTTTCAATCAATTGGACCGTGAATTAGGACACTGGATTTTGGATCAATTTTGTAATATAGGTGGTTCATGAAAACGTTAAACCCCCTCAATGTCTGAAGAAATCGAAAATCAAAATCAACTCTCTATTTTTACAAAGCGGCCGTCAAATGTCCGAAGGGATCAAGTACGAATTTGGCAACCGAGAAAGTCCAAGCAAATACTGGATCAGAGAGAAGCAACAGCGAGGAAATCTAGAGGTTTGATTGAGGATAGAAAGAGGGGGAGAGCAATCAGGGAAGATGACTATATCTTGTTGCAGATTGTAGGCGCAAACCAAACCCTCCCAACTGAAAGTGGTCGTTGCGACCATACTACACATGGTCGTTGCGACCATGTTTCATCTGGTCGTTGCGACTATGTGTATTTTGTAAAAAAAACAATGGTCGCAACGACCAATTGATATTTGGTCGTTGCGACCACTTGGTCATGCGCTAAACGGAAATTTAACTCTGCGCTAAAGAGAAATCGTGTAAACGATTACATGAGAAGATTGAACTATATGATGATCCCTACCAAAAATACAAGTCCTTTGACTATTTAGCATATTTTTTAAAGAGCTAAAAACTATATATAAAATATTAACCTTTTTATAATTTTTACATAGTTTCATACATATTACTAATAAGTATAAAATCATGTAAAAAATAATAAAAAATTAATATTTTATATAGTTTTATCTCATTAAAAAAGATGTCAAAATGTAAAAGAAATTATATTTTGGAACAAAGACAGTACTATTTTAGTTATATTTTAGTTATGTGCATTTCCTCTACCGACCCTTAGTGATAGCTTTTAACAGGATACGACTGCCGTTGAAGAGGAGAGGACAAGGATGGGTAAGACGGTGCGTTTTGATCGTCTTAACTCTAGTTGAAGGCTCTTTTGATACGTTTGAGTTATATGTGTTCATCAATTTGTGTTGTACTACTGTAAGAGTTGTTGGCAATAAGTTGTTATGGGATTCTGTTGTTTATTATGTTTAATTTAATCGCATTTTGGTTGGATCTAGTTTCGGATTTATTCAATTTCAGTTGCATGTAATGAGTTGTAATTAAATCAAGTGTGGGTTGAAAGTTTCGATTGATTCAAGTGTGGGTTGAAAGTTTCGATTGATTCAAATTTGAAATTTGGGATTGTATTAATTAGTTATTTTGAGTTAGAATTGTGTAGTCTATACCATGCATAACTTGAAATATTTATCAATTTTTTTATTAAAAAAAACATTGCATCACTATATCATATTCTAAAATGCATAGGGACATTCGAATTTATCAAATTACAAATTTACAACTAATGTAATCATATTTAATTTGTTGTGGTCGAATTTATTATTTTAGTGAGTTTACGGTTTGGGGCGAGTATACGGTTTTAAATATATGCTCGGATCGGGTGATTATTTCAGAAGTGTTTGGATCGGATCGATCGGGTGATTGAGTGATCTCCCCTAGAACTTAAAGCTCTCTCCTTTGGAGAGCAGCCAGCCTATCCACGTGGCAGGATAATGGATTTTTTTCATTTTTTCCCTTTTGCCCTCTCCTTTATTATTATTATTATTATTATTATTATTATTATTATTATTATTATTATTTAGCCCTCTCCTTTATTATTATGAACGGTATATTTTTCCTCCACGTTTTACTCTCCTGTCTCTGACGGTTTCCATCTTAATGAACGTCTTCTTCTCTTCCGCTCCTCCCTCCCTCAATCTCTCGCTCACACGTTTGGCTTCTACTTCATTCGTTGCTCTGTGATCAGCGTCAATAGCGTTGCAAACGACGCCCAAGGTGCTTTGCTACGGCTCCGTTGACTTAATTGAACTCTCTAGACGCTTACGCGGCCATCTCTGGCCCCGCTTCTTCCGCTGTGAGTTAGTCAATTGTGAAATTAGTATCGATTTTTCCGACTTAGATTTTGTATGATATCCTCTTCTTTGACATCTAAATATATAGGGTTTCTTTTGTTTTCAATGTTTATAGCGATTATGTCAATTATCACCGGTACATCCATGGCTCTTTAGAGAATGATGATGAATCTTCGTCGGTCCATTCATCGCTATCCACTGTCGTATTTGATTTAGGGTTCCTAATTTGGGGCCAAATTCACTGTCATGGACTAGAGGCTCAGATGGAGGTGTTGGGTCTATCTAGGTTTCTTGGCCATGAATCTCAAATAGTAAGTCTTTCAATTCTTATCCTCCTACTATTATTTCCACTCGATATTCTTTGAATGGTTAATGGACATGTTTTTGAGAAATTCCCTCTACAGGGATTCAGGTGGAAAGCCCTGATCAAATAATGTGTAAATGTCTAATCTAACTTTGTGAAACCTCACCTAGATATAACCCCTTTAGGATTTACCCCTACCACTGATCATGTTTTAATCGCGGGTTTTGGCCTCCTACTAGTGAAGGTTGAACAAAGTTCAGCATATATAGGCGATTTTTTTTATTATTTGGAGTAGAGAAGCATAAGTAGTATCTTTCAAGAAGGAGCGGTTGGGGAGTTGATTTCCTTGATGTCTTTTTATACTTTTAGACATGAAATATGGATTTAAAGCTTCTGTAAGCATTAGTTATTTAGTAGAGCATCTGTAGACTTGGAATTAGTCATTGATTAGGAAGAGTTGTTTCTTGCTATCTTTAGAGATTACACTGACTTCTTTTTATATTTGTGTCTTCCCTTACCTAGATATAACCCCTTTAGGATAGGACTTACCCCCATCAACATATTTATAGATTATTGGTAAATTATTTGTGTTGTTTTATATGGTATCCATATTTATAAATCAATATTTTGACTTTAATTTTAGGGAAGTGAAAACTGTGTGCCCAAACCTGTTCAATTACTTGAAACACATCTAGATGGATTCTTTTATTCATCCAAAATTTTGGGTGTTTGTCAAAAAAAATAGATTTTTATTGATAATTTTTTGAGACTTTGTTAAATGAGTAGATGACCTTATTTTAGGTAAAGTGTTACATTAATTAACTTAAATCATTTGAATAAATCAAAGTTTAAATCCAGCAAAAGGTAAGATCCAAAGAATAAATGAAATACTCCAAATAGAGGAAATTAATCATAAGTATAAGTATTATCTTTCAAATCAGGTTTTGGCCTCCTACTAGTGATGGTTGAACAAAGTTCAACATATATAGGCGACTTCTTTGATTATTTGCAGCAGAGAAGCATAAGTATTATCTTTCAAGGACTTGTTGGGAAGTTGATTTCCTTGATGTCTTTTTATACATCTAGACATGAAATATGGATTTAAAGCTTCTGTAAGGCATTAGTTATTTTAGTAGAGCGTATGTTGACTTGGAAATTTGGAATTAGTCATTGATTAGGAAGAGTTGTTTCTTGCTACTCTTTAGCGATGACAATGACTTAATTTTATTTGTGTGTCATAAGATATATTAATAAACGAGAGGTTATATTACTCATTTTTAAATTAAGGCTTTTACGCAATTATAACTTTGTAGCGTATATAATTTGTGCTATCGTTTCGGGAGAAGTCACATTTGATTATAGTTTTCTCTCATTTGACAGGCCAATTAATGGAGTCCTGTTCTGACCATATCCAAGGTTCATCTTAAAAGCCCTATGTTTTTCTCCTTAATATAAACAAGTTGTAACATTGTACTTGGAACCTTATCTAATGGTTTTGTGATAAGCCAAATTGATTCACTAAATCTCTATATGCAAAGGAAGGAAAATGTTCTACATTTTTTCCAACCAATTTTTTTTTTACTTTAGAATACCATGATCTTTAGAAATCTCTATAGGCAAAGGAAGGAAGGAAAATGTTCTACATTTGATTAGTAGGAGTAAAACTTTTCAATAAAATTTCCTTGACTATATGCACTGCTTCCCCGAAACTTATGTTTTTTCACCGCTTTTTCACTAGTAGAAAAAGTCGGTTTTACCTCGGTTCCGTGTGCAAGCTTTACCACGGTTCTGACCCGAGGTAAAAGTGGCTATGGTAAATCTGTTTACCACGTGAACATAACCGTGGTAAAATAGCCACCCGTGGTAAATCTGGTCGTAGTGGTAGGCTTTTGGAACCGTGGTAAATAGGAGAACCGTGGTAAATAGGTCCCGTGGTAAATATTTTGAACCGTGGTAAAACAGCACACCCGTGATAAATGTGTTCGTAGTGCTAGGCTTTTGGAACCGTAGTAAATGTGGGAACCGTGGTAAATAGGTCGCGTGGTAAATATTTTGAACCGTGGTAATTGAGTTTTGAACCGAAGTAAATATGTATTGTGGTGATTGTTTTTTGAACCGTGGTAAATTGTAGAACCGAAGTAAAATCGAACCGTAGTATCATTAACACCCGTCGTAAATTTGTGAGCCGAGGTAGTCTTATATAAATAAATAATAAAAAGCTCCTGTATATAAATAATATATATATATATATATATATATATATATATATATATATATATATATACATATAACATGCAAATGCGATACTTAGTGTTTATGCAGCGGACTGCGGTGAGGGAGGTTTTTGCATGTTTGGTTCAGGATTTTAGGCAAATGCGGTACTTAAATTGTGTACTAATGTGGCTGTTACATATACATGCAAGAACGACTACGGGATCTTAGTGAGGATGAAAATAATTAGAGGTCAAAAAACTAACTAGGTGAAAGAACAACTTAAGCTATCTTCTTGTGAGGGACTACCAAGGCAATACTCATTATCTTCCTCTTCCCTACCCTACTTTCTTATTCCTTAATTCTTCCCCATCCTCTATCAATTACTATCAAGGACACCTGCTTGTCCAATTTAGACAGAAACTGAACTGATTTCTTTGAATTTAGACATATTAGGGACGGATTAACAAGACAACAAATGAATTGTATGAGATAGTACGGTCAGAGTCAGAGATTGAAAGCTTTTTGAACCATAACGAACTGGAATTTATCACCATACCAACACTGACAAAATGAACTTCAATCCAATGCAAACTGAACCACACGCTCTGCGATCACCGGCAACGAACTTCAATCGGGCGCTGGATTTTCCTGAATTTGCACAAATTTGGGCCGGATTAAGCAAACACCAGAGGTTTGTAGTATAAATTAGGCCGAGAGTGAAGAACGACAGTGCTCAACCTTACCTTGTGAGAGTGAAGAAGTTTGTGAACAATTGAATCCAACGCAAACTGAATCACACGCTCTGCGGTCACCGACAACGAACTTCAATCGGGCGCTGGATTTTCCTGAATTTGCACAAATTTGGGCCGGATTAAGAACACAACAGAGGTTTGTAGTATAAATTAGGCTGAGAGTGAAGAACAACAGCCTTACCTTGCGAGATTGAAGAAGTTTGTGAACCAGGCCGGATTTGCCGCTGCTAATCGAACAAGAGCGATGAAGAACAGGTTGCTGAACAACCACAGTCGGCCCTTCGGAACAATTGCTGCAGGTTGAATTCAAGGACTGCCGTCGACAATCCTCTCCGGCAGGCGATGAAGGAGAGTGAAAGCAGCGATGGTTCTGCTCTTCGAACGGGACGAGGGTTAGGGCTTCGAACGAGATTGATGAAGAACAAGCACAGTCGCCCCTCCGGACCACGTACAGTTGCTGGTTGAAAGGGATTTCGGCTGCAATCATCTCCGGCCGGCAACGGAGAGTGAATTCAAGGGATTCCGGCAGCGGAGAGCGATGGGTAATTCCGAGCAGCTCTTCAAACGTGATCGAAGAGGGTTAGGGCTGGCTTCTTTGATCGATTTTTTTTAATTATAAAATCCCAATTAAATATTTAAAAGCTATATATTTAATTGTAGACAGAACGAGCGGGAATTATTTTGGCGGAATTGTGAAATTTGGTAAATTTACCTCGCAATCCGAAGACGTGTGGTATTTGTGTCAACTATGTAGATTTACTACGGTACAAGGTAATTTTGTTTCGATCTAGCTACTTAAAAAAATTGTATCATAAATTACCACAGTTCAGAAGAGAACCGTGGTAATTAGGTCAAAATTACTTATTTACCACGGCGTGTGGTAAATTTTTATTGCTGAATTACCACGGTTCCCTTCAGACCCGAAGTAAATTGCCAAGTTTGCGAATTTACTTCGCAGAAACACAGAACCGTGGTAATTCACCCGTAGCCAAAGGCCCTTTTTCCACTAGTGTTTATTTGATTTAATAATTATTGTGTTCAAGTATATCTTTCAATTCTTTTAACTGTGTAAAGAAACGGGTGTTGATTTTCTGTTTTTTTAGGTGTTGCTCTCCATCTGCTCACTGTTGACTGATCCAAACCCAAATGACCCCTTGGTTTCGAAAATAGCCCACATGTACAAGACAGACTAAACCAAGTATGGGGCAACTGCCAAAACCTGGACACACAAATATGCCATGGGCTAAGCCATATGCTGCTTCTTAGTTGAGGTTAATTCACTTTCCATTGATTGGCAGTGTATAAATGCCACCAAATGTTACTTATTTTGACATTTGCAGAGCTAAAATTCGATAGAATTTGACAGTGATGTGTGTTTATTTTATCAAATCGATCTGGCTCTTGCTTTTATATGGAAGCTATATCTCTAGGTATTTCATATATTAGTTGACATGTTAATACTTTCTTTGAACAAGTATGGTTGCATGGATTATAGATTAGTTAGAAAGGGTTTTTAAGAAGAATAATTAACGGATAGAAAAAGGGATTATAATGGACATTACCAACCCCTTGACCAAGATCCCCAAATTGGAATCCAGGAACGCCGGCGTTGAAACCTCTGCCAGCAGCACCAGGTGCAGAAGGTGTGACTGTCACGAATGCACCACGACCGGCTCCAACTCCTGATCCTTGACTCTGAGGACTCCCAATTAGATTACCTCTCCCAGCCGTCGATCAATCGAAGAACTAATCCTCCAGAAAACAGAAAACTCAAACACCAAGCAGAAATAGAGAGAACAAAACGAAGCAAAACCAAATCAATCACTGGCGCTCTGATACCATTTGAACAATTGAACAATCGAAAACCAGATACTCAAATTGGAAACGAAAAACAAGTTTATCACACAATCTACCAACAGAAATGGAGGTTTTGATTCAAGAACCTCACACCATCATCACCTGAGTTTGTTACAACTAACCACCGCGCCTAAACCTTCACCAGCTTCTCTTATTTATATCTCACTGTAATTGACTAAAATGCCCTTACGTATTTTGTCAATTTACCCTAAAATGCCCTAGCCTACATATCCTACAAAGGAAAACGTACAATATTATCACACTAACATAGAAGGCATGCATGCCTTTCATACCATATGATTTCATTCTCATCATGTTGTGAGACACTAGGTGTAACATAAACATATTTAAGGTATTTTTTAATAGTAAAAAAATTATAAAAAATATATTTACATTGTACATGTCCAATAATATACACTTGTTTATTTTTTTTCTTTCAAAATGATATTTTAATACATATTATAATTAATATTCTAAAATAATGACTTTTAATTTTAATATTTTTAACTATCATTTTATATAAAATATATATATAAATATATGTTATTTGACATGTAAAATGTAAATATAATTTTTATAAATGTTTTTATCATTAGAAATTAAATACCCCAAATAGTGTCCATATATGGTGTGTTGTACTAAATCCATCTTTTCTTAGATTTGCTGACTTCATGTGGGGCCCACAATAGCTTCTGTAGTGTCTTGTAGGATCGGATTAACCCCAGCCCGTCACACTGAATGGTTCTACTACGAAGGCGAACCAGGTCTCGTAACTGGGTGGGTTGTCTTTCGATTTTTCATCTTCAGTAAGATAAATTTTGTTGCAATTGAGACCAAATATCACAATTTGGAAATCGAAAGAAGTAAACAGAACTATAACACAATTGGGAATCAATACAAAGAAATTAACTTTGAATTAATGTCACCGGAGATGGTGATGCCCTACATTACATTCATCTTCATCATATCCAGTAAACAACTGGAATTATAAATGCCATTAATTGAACTGTCATCATATCTATAACAGAAATTAATCCTAGATGGATAGATTAGATTAACAAATAACATCTCTAGCTAATACAAAAAGTTGCCCTGCTTGTAACCCATCTGATAATCAGGATCCTCAAACCTAACAATGTCGCCGTACACTGCCGGCTGCGACAACTCCGATCCACCGGCGCCTCCTCCATGTGAGCCCACTTGCCCGTAGTACAAGTTCGGATCATAATAATAACCTCCTGAAGCACCACCAACACCAGCATTAGAAGCTCCACCGTGATCACCTCCCATCGGAGCAAACCCTAACCCTAACCCTAATCCCCCAACACCAGCACTGGAAGCTCCACCGTCACCTCCCATGGCAGCAAACCCTAACCCTAACCCTGATCCACCAACGTCGCACATAGGCCACTGGATATCGTCGTTAGTAGCGACGATCGCATTATTACCATAATTAAAGCTGTAATTGCAATTTCCGAAACCAGCCCTGAAGCCCTGAATCCTCTCCTCCACCGCCTGCAACTTCCCGTCCAAAACCGACGCCAATTCAAGAAGCTCCTCCTTGCAGCAGCCATCAAGATGAGGCAGCCAGGTGGGGTAATTACACGACTCGCCGCCGCCATAGCCGCCGATCTTCCTCTTCTTGGATTCCAGGACGGAGTGCAAGTTGAGGGACCTCCTGGAGCTCTCCGCAGTCGGGACCGAGGCGTAGCGGTCAATGACGGCTCGAACGTGGTCGCGGTTCTCCGGGAAGGTGTCAGGGACGTCGGAGTCGGGGGATCGGTAGATGAGAACGCAGAGAGGGACGTCGCAGAGAGTTGCGAGCTCTTGGGCCTTCTTCTTCAGACCCTTCTTGCGTTTCTCGAAGGTCGTTTTTCTTGCTCTGTCGTTCTTGATGTACTCCATCGCTAGCTTCGCTCTCCCCATATCTTAATCGATCTGATTAATTTGTGATTCAATGCAATGTGAGACGATCGATTGATCGATCGAGGTTGAAGAAAAGATAGACGCAGAGAGGAGAGAGAGAGAAAGTAATGGAATGTAATTAGGAAGGATAAAGACAAGGTAGTGATACAGGGGAGTATAAATAGGAGAGTTGTAATTGATTGATTAATTATTAATTAATTGTTTAATATTAATAAAATGAAAATATTTCATTGATATATAGCGGTAATCATTGCGCGTTGTTACCATAAATATGGAGAGGATCTTCCGATTATATTGTTTCCGTATTTGTGAATTTTTTTTACCGTTGTATGTATCATGTATGTATGGCTAATTTTTTTAAATCAAAGTATGGGAGGGGAGACGTGCTTCTCTCCAAAAATAAGGAGAGGATCGACTTTGATTATACTCCGTAGTAATTAATATGCTCTCTTGTAAATAAATATATAAATAAAGAGATTGAAATATATGGATTAAATCTGAAGATTAAAATTAGATTTTCTTTTTAAATTATACTCTTTCTCCTTCTGTTAATTAAAATTTGTCGTTCACTAGTCATGTACACTTTTTTACATTTGTTTTTATAAATTCATACTTGAAATATATAGATGAAGGGTTGGATGTTTGTGTTGACTTGACAGGGTTATCCTTTTTGACGCAATCTGGGATGGTTGATTTTGTTCCAGGGCATGTGGTGACCGAGGCGGCTTGTCGTAAGCGGGTCAAGTATCTTGATAAGTGCAAAGCCATTGGTTATGGTTTCTTACCCTTCTCTTTTTCTGCATTGGGAGAACTTGAGTTAGACGTCATAGCCCTTCTAAAGAGGATCCAAAAATTCTCTCATGCTCAAGATATTGGGGCTCGGAATGCGGCACATATTTTCACTAGGGTGGGGTTTTCTATTGCTAAAGGTGCGCGCGGGGGCCCAGATTGTTTCCCGGCTTCCCACTAATTCTCTATAAACTCTTACTATTATTTATAATAATAATAATAATAATAATAAGCAAGAAATTATTTTTAAAAATTATTTAAAAAGTTAATATTCTGTATAGTTTTTAACACCTAAAAATATGTATATGAATAGTAAAACATCAAATTTTAATTAACATAAAGAGTAAAAATTAATGTGAGTATATTTTTCTTATAAGGCCCGAGCGTAAAGTAGCGGGAGATGAATTTAAATATCGTTCATCTTCCCCTGTAAACCCACATTGGCCATTGTAACTGATCTCTCAAACTTGCAAGCATTCTTCATTGTTTTCTCTAGTCTTGCTCATAGGATGGGATTGCCTCATAGATGTATTGTCGACTGCAATCTTTTCGTAAGACCTATCGATCTTTTCGTTAAGTCAATTGGTTCGTAATTGGTTTACTGTTGTCGTAAGACCAAGCGATTTGTCATCCTAAATGCATCCAAAACAAATACCAAAAGTGGGGTTTACTGCCTTCGATATCCACATTGCTTACAGCACATCAAATCTCTCAAAGTATAAATAGCTGACAAACTTTACTGCATGAATAAGAAACATTCTCAAATTTACATGGAAAGGGAATGTTTATTAATTTAAAATTCTCTATATGAAAGGCAAGGAGCTTATTTCCAAATGGTCCAGTCAGATGCTAAAATCTCCAAAGACCTAAATTCAAGCCGAGAATCGAAAATGGAAGCATGAGAGGACTTAAATACAAAATGTTCTAAAACAGAAAGAGCACTCTTATATCTGAAGAGCTGCGGCAATAGACCCTGCAAGGCTGAGAACCTCGAAAGGAGCTCTGCCCTTCACTTCCTTTACAGTTGATGGGCATGAGTCTGTTATCCAAAAATAGGACATACCTTCCCCCGGGTTACCTAGAGAACATACATTGCAAATTCGCAATACTCATAAAATTAATCGATCATGCACCAGTAATTAAGTGCCAACATTAATGCCTAGCAGTAATATGTAATGCGACACTGTGCAATAGGCTCATCATCATACACACAGTTTAGATAACCGCTTGTCAATATGAACAAGTCACCAGAGAGGAAGAAATAATAATATCATGACAGAAACAAATTATAGATGTTACCTCCATCATCATGCTTAAACCGCTCCCATGATTGATTTGGGAAGATCCCATGCGTTACATAAGCACTGATCTTCGTTGCTCCATGAGCAGCCAGGACTTTCTGCAAGAGGCAGAAGTTCAATTTCGTAGCACATATAAATCATGCATTAAGCCAGAACATTCTTTGTTACTCTACTTACTCTCAAATTTTACGGCCTATAAACCTGGACAATGAAAAAAAAAAACAAATATGATGCAATCATGCAAAGAATGAAATTTTCTATTATCTATCTAATACAATTTAGTTGAGCATATCTGAGCTATGAAAGGTAGACATGCAGTTGCAAAATACCAAGGGGAAAGGGCTATGAAGGAACTGGGTTCTAACTATGAGCCAACGACTTAGAGAGAAGAAAGAATAGTGTACCTGGCATTCAATAAGCGTGCCACCAGACTGCACAAGATCATCAACTATCACAACATGACGTCCTCTAGGATCACCCTCTTTTATACGAACTATACGCTGGTCATCCTCCCGAACTTTTGCACATACAATCTAGAAGAATTTAAATTTAAATATGCATTAAACACATGCTGTACTTGCAAAGTTTCATAAGGATGGGCCATATACACTGTTGCAAAAATTTTATAAGGTCCCTACCCAGTACTAGACTACTATATAAAGTCATATTTCCAAAAAAGAGCAAATTAAGAAATCATATTGTGTGAGAAATAAAAATTACCGAAGGAAAGTGCTGTAGCTGCTTGTGGAATCTTTTCCACGCCCCATCATCAGGAAAGGCAATGGATATCTGAGAGCAATAAGAGAAAGCACCATATAAAAATGCATCAGGTTAGCACATTTAGATATCACGACTTTAAATCAGGATTTAGGAAGTTCTCATCACAGCAACTTTGTCTTCTTTCTTCATGTAGTAGAAATACGAGTGGACTGCTCAGTAATCACCGATGAGTTCACATATAGAGTAGTTCAGGAGTGGACATTTCAGACAAGATTTTCTCTAAACATGAAACAAAAACTCTGTAGCAAAATTACTCTTTACATTATCAGAATCAGGGAGCTGTTGCAGCCTTTCCTTGAGCAACGGAATACCACTCTCAAAGCATGGCAATATGTTATCACCAAAGTAGAACCTTTCCTGATGAGAAAAAAAAATCAAGCAGAAATTCATAAGCATTGAATTAACAGTTGCACAAACCTGTAATGCATTTGATTAGATTTCTTCAAATATAAGAAGGAAAATTGCACAAACCTGTAATGCATGTATGTCAAAAATAACTAAACTAGTAGGTCCACCCCTGGAGATGGGTATGTTAGACAAAATCCTAGCCAGAGTGAATGCAGTTGCGATATCACCCTCTTCCTCCATCCGCTCAGAAGTGCCGGTTGGGAAAAATGGAAGGACTAGAGTGAAGGAGGCCACAAACAACTTGGGCAAGGCATAAATCACAGATAGCTGCTCAAATATGACTCCTGGTGAACTGAAGGAGGCCAGGAAAGCGACATGCTGCCCTCGTATTCCAGGAGCATTAGCTATGAACAGGTTCGGGAAACCATCTTCAAATGTCCTAATCCACCGAAATCGATACAATTAGGCTGAAGCAGTCACAATTCGAAGCTTTCAAATGCCATTGCAAATATTAAATCTAGAATCTATTGCTTCAACTATATATGAACTGACTCCAAAGATACAATTCGATTTCCAAAATCCCTAAAATCTCCCAATCAATTCGTCCTAAAGTAATCAAGATTTCGTACGGATTGATTTCATGAACTGGAAGTCAAAGATCATTTGCGGTCAACCAACCAGGAAATCAAAATCAAAATCAAACAGTAGAACTGAAAATTGAGAAACCCTAGAAGTACCTCCAAGTAATGCTACGGAGTTCAATGCTGTCGGACTGAGCGGCGATTCTAGCAGCGAGGGCCTCGGTCTCGGGGCAGTAGAAGAGGCACACCTTCTTGGGCTGTTTGACAGGGGATCTCAACGCGGTGGCGCGAGTCGCCATGGGAATCGACGAAGCGGTGGGGATAACGTCGATGGGATCGATCCGGGAGGCGTAATCAACGGTGGTCCAGCTCTGGGGGTAGGGTTTGTTGATTTCGCATTTGATTTGGGGGTTTTGGGGGCGAGAGAACTGATGAAGCCTGATTGGATTGGAATTGGACCAGGGTTTGGAATGGGGAGAAGAGGAAGTGGAGGCGTGAGCGGAGGACGGCGAAAATCGGGGCGGATGAGTAGCCGCCGACATCTGATTTGGCGGGTGGAGGAATTCCTTTTTGTGGATTTTGCCGTTGGAACCGAAGCTTCTTCCACTGATATACTCTGCTTCGGCTCGACTGTGTGTGTGACACGGAGGAAAGCGATACGGTGTGACCTGTGACTGTACGTGAGAGAGAAGCTATAGCATTACGACGTCGTATTGCGTCCGGTTTGACTTCTATTATTCCGGGTTACATTTCTATTGTCTATATACTCCCTCCATAGGAGGAATGGCAATGGGGCGGGGATTCCCCATTGCGGGGATGGGGATGGGGAAATTAAATGGGGACGGGGACGGGGATGGTGGCCAAAGTGATTCCCCGCGCGGGGACGGGGACGGGGCGGGGACTCCCCATTTTTATTTAGATCTTACATAAGTTTAAATAATTTTTCTTTCATTTTTAAACTTTTACCTTATAATTTACATTTATGAGATATTATATGTAATATTTATATCATATTTTTTTACATAACTTTAATAATATCTTATAGTTTGCTATTAGATGTGGGAAAACCATGAGTTTTAAATGGGGAACCCGACGGGGAAACCCGCGTGGAATGCAAACGGGGAAAATTAAGCGGGGACGGGGATTCCCCGATGGGGACGGGGGACATTTTTCATCCCCGAACGGGGACGGGGAGGGTACTCCCCACCCCGAACCCGCCCCGTTGCCATCCCTACTCCATAGTGCATTATTTGACCCTTCCTACTCAAAATCTTTTAATCTTCGTTTTATAATTTAAGTCATTTTAAATTTTAATATTTTATCTAATGAGATAAAAAATTATAAAATATTTATTTTAAAGAAATATATATAACATACTTATTAGTATAAAATTGTTTAAAAAATAAAAATAAAGTTAATATTTTATAGATATTTTAAATTGTTAATAAAATGTGTCAAAAAATTAAATGATCCAAATTTTAAGATGAATAGTGTATTATATTTTTCAGACATCATTAATGATCAAATTTTCTAATTTTGATTCTTTCATGTATTCATTGTATTTCATTCAAGATATTTTATTTATATTCTAACTCCTTATATTCTCCCCATTCGTTTAGTGATCTACTAGTTTGTTTATTGGCTCATTTGCTTTTAATTTATCTCATTTATTTGTTGTATTTTTTAACCGGAAAGAATTTGATTGTTGGTAACCAAAACTAGTCAAAAGCATTCAAATGGATGAGAGTAAGGAGCTCATGGTCATGAGGAGGGGTTGAGTTGGAGAACGAAAGCCCGATATGAGATAAACGATCAGCAACTCAGTTGGCCTCTTTAAAAGTGTGATTGATCACAACTAAATGAAAACGTTGCAAAAGAGCAAAAGAGGAGTATTGCAAGTCCATGAGTCACTAAAGATTAGACATCAATTTTTTTAGCAAAAATTAGACATTATATGGTTTCTCCTTATTTTTTTTTTGTTTTAGACCTACCCGCTATTGTGTAGAAACTCTCGGGTCCATATGGGACGGAGTTAAAAAAATTACTAAAATTTAAAAAAAGTTGAAATTAAAAAACTGTGTAAAATAAAGGTTGAAAGATTATGGAATAATATAAACATTGTATGGGACGAAAAAGAGTTTATTTGTAAAAAAGGTGGAGTTTATTTGGTTGTTATTAGGGGTATTATGGTAATTTCAAACCAAATAAACACCAAATAAGCTTGTTGGTTTAGCTTTTTTTTAACTCCTTTTTTACTATAAACTAGTTAAAATGTGAACTCACACGCAGTTTTAACTAATTCTACTACTTTTTCAGTAGTTAATAAAAAAAACATGTGCATCCATACATATTACTCTTAAAAGTTGTCTTTAGATGTTGGACCAATTTGTATAGCAAATATTGATCGTACGTGGTTGAGTTGTATCAATTGCTAGTAGAGTAATCCCAACTGATTAATAATAATAATGATGATAATGATGATGATGTAATAAAATAACTGCAATTATGTCAAAATATCATTCATAAACTACTGTATACTCTTATTTTTTTTAATAATTTAATACTTATGTTCTTTTTTTTTTTAATAATTTAATACTTATGTTGTTATTATCTATATACATAAAATATTAACTTTTTCTTATTTTTTTAATAATTTAATACTTATTAATAATAAGTGTGAAATTATTTTTAAAAATTAATAATTATATATAGTTTTCATTATTAAGGGTGTGTGATTACAAACATCTTTTGTCAAACCGACGTAGTATAGTTAATAGTTGAACTTTGGTTCGATACTTCGATGCTTAGCATGCTATCCTATATTAACAAATTAATTAAGTACATTTCGGTACCGTATTCCACGGTCAATCTACTCTATAAAAATATGAAAACCCACATCACCACATTTGTCAGCATCCCATTTACAAGCATATGAAAATCAAGTAAGACTTTAGGTGCTTCCTTTATAACAAGTCATTGACAATGACTACAATGTTTGTCCCCCGACCATCTTATACTTTCTACTCCTTTGAATGGATTGTCTTCATCTAAACTCATTTCTCTGCATCAGTCATGGCTTTGCATATTTCTCAATATGTCCTCATTTCACTCCTGGTGATGTTTTGCAACTTGATGCGTTTGCAGGTTGGCTATGCAAGGGAGATGATTCTACCTTCCCAAGGGATCTCAATCGGCGAAACCCTCACCTCACCGAGCCAAACATTTGAGCTTGGCTTCTTCAATCCTCCTAACTCTAGTAGAAGATATATCGGAATTTGGTACAAGAAAATTCCTCAAACAATTTTATGGGTTGCGAATCGAGAGAATCCACTCGCATCCCTAGATCAGTCTGCAAGGTTGGTCCTAGAAGGCGACGGAAACTTAAGGCTCATGGATGGGAAACAAACCATGGTATGGTCCACAAACTTGTCTGTCCATTCGAACAACTCGGTTGCTGTGCTTTCTGATACAGGAAACTTCATGCTCAAGGACAACACATCTGATAAGATATCTTGGGATAGTTTTCACCAATTCAGTGATGTTTTCCTAAGCGCTATGTCGCTCCAACTTAGCACAAAAGCGGGTAGAATACTACTCATGAACTCATGGAGAAGCGAAAATGATCCATCTCCAGGAGACTTCACAATAGGCCTTGTCCCCGAGACACCAGTCCAGAGCTATATATGGAAGGGATCAACCATACATTGGCGAAGTGGCCCATGGAACGGGGTAACATTTGTTGGCATCCCGGATTTGAGTACTACTTATATTGATACCCTTTCTATTCATGTGGATCATCAGGCAGGACTCTTATACTTTTCCTCCAATATGAATTATGAAAACTCATCTATTGTGATAATGAGGCTTTTTCCGGATGGCACCTTAAGAACATTAGTGTGGCAAGGAACTGATTGGGAACTTAGCTTTGAAAGTCTTGATACTACTTGTGATGTTTATGGCAGATGTGGACGGTTTGGAGTGTGTAACCCAAAGGAGTCTCCCGTCTGTAGTTGTCTAAGAGGATTCGTACCGAAATCTCCAAAAGAGTGGAGCCAGGGAAACTGGACAGACGGGTGCATTAGACGAACTGAGCTATTATGTTCCAAGAATGCCACTGGAAACTTGACCTCAGTGAAATCGGAAAATGATGGGTTTTGGAAACTCAAGAGGATGAAGCTACCAGATGGTTATCTTTACTTGCCTGATGAGTATGATCAACGATGTCGGGATTGGTGCCTTGAAAATTGTTCATGCTCCGCTTTTGCGTATGTAGGTGGAATTGGATGCTTGGTTTGGTCAGGAGATCTCATTGATCTGCAGGCATTTTCATCTTCAGGGGAGGATCTCTTTGTGCGTCTTGCCCATTCCGAACTAGGTGGCCATCGTTTTTCCTCCCTGGTTTCTTAGTGTAGTGTTGAATCTCTTCTGATCAAAATTTGTTTGCTTGATTTTGCAGTGGAAAGCAAAAGGAGAACACTCATGATTGCCTTGATAAGCACCTCGGCTTTTGTCATTGTTGCTTTCTCAACATACCTATTGTATCGACGCAAGACCAACAACAAAGGTATGGATCTGTTGAAGCTGTTACAACTCAAACAAACAGTCAGAGAATTTAATGGTGTTTGTTGCAGAAACTTCAGAAAATGTTTATGAAGAAACCGCGTTGAAGAACAGCTCAGATCAAGTAGATATCAATGAGCTTGCATCATTCGACTTTGAGAAGATAGCAGCAGCTACTAATGGCTTCTCTCTGATGAACAAGATTGGAGAAGGCGGATTCGGACAAGTTTTCAAGGTCCATTTCTTAATTGTTTTTTTATGTGCTAACCCATTCACACTGCCATACTGATGTTAAGTGAATGTGTTGTTTAACAATAAGCAGGGAAAGCTGGAAAATGGGCAAGAAATTGCAGTGAAGAGGCTTTCAAGTCACACAGGGCAAGGCATGAATGAATTCAAAAATGAGATATTGCTCATATCCAAGTTGCAACACAGGAACT
This sequence comes from Persicaria maculosa, assembly GCA_963922045.1. NCBI lineage: Eukaryota > Viridiplantae > Streptophyta > Magnoliopsida > Caryophyllales > Polygonaceae > Persicaria > Persicaria maculosa. The sequence goes on from OY998270.1 coordinate 54,962,695, forward strand.
TAGTCAAGATTTTCGGATGCAGCGTCAAAGGCGAAGAGAAGCTCATTGTTTATGAATACTTGGCTAACCGAAGCTTAGACACTTACTTGTTTGGTGAGTTTGATGTTATTGGTATTGTTTAGCTAGATTCACTGTTAACCAACAAACTTGATTAGCTAAAGATTCCTTCTTTAGATCCATTGAAGAAAAAGAAGCTTAGTTGGGATCTACGCTTTAACATCATACAGAGCGTTGCTAGGGGGTTGTCGTATCTGCACAAAGATTCTCGGTTGAGGATTATTCATAGAGATCTTAAGGCAGGCAACATTCTGTTAGACAATGATATGAACCCCAAGATTTCAGATTTCGGACTAGCACGAACTTTTCAGCCAACTCAAGAATCTGCTAATACTCTTCGTGTTGTCGGAACATTGTAAGTTTTGGTTGCATATTGTTACTCTTTGAGTTACTTCATTTCCCTACTAAATCGAATTTATGTTTCGCAACACATTATGCAGCGGTTATATGTCTCCAGAGTATGCAATGAGAGGGATATTCTCGGAGAAATCTGATGTATTTAGCTTCGGAGTGTTGGCATTGGAGATTGTCAGTGGAAGGAAAAATAGTAGATTCTCATACAGTGACCAAGACCTAAGCCTACTTACTTATGTATGTACTTGTTATGGTGTTTATTTTCAGCAAGGATTGATAAATCATAAATCAGCTAATGTCTTAAAAAAAACATTTTCTCAGGCATGGAACCTGTGGAGTGAAGGTAGAGGGCTGGAGTTTGTCGACGAATCAATGCTTGAGGTGTACTCAGATACTCAAGCTCTAAGATGTATCAATGTGGGACTATTGTGCGTCCAAGACCGCGTGGATGACAGGCCAACTATGTCGACTGTGGTTCTCATGTTGAGCAGTATGGAAACACCAGCTCCTCAGCCAAAGAAGCCTGCATTCGATCCCCAATTTCAGTCCCATTCGTCTGACCATGGGAGCATGAGCATCCATTCCGCTAATGAAGTTACAACCTCACAAGTCGAAGGGCGTTGACGAATTGTCTTGCAGTGCGTTTTACAGTAGTTTTATTCAATCATACACATTACATTATCTCCAACAGCCGCAAACGCATAAAATGTAGGAACTTATGCCAATAAGCAACTGTTTCTCCTTCCAACTTTTGTGACCAAAGCATTGAGTATAAGACACTTGCAATTGCAATCCAATGCACATGTTATCCTTGGTAATTAAGTGATTATAGCCTACTGATTAAGAGGATTGTAAAACAAAAATGCTAGGGCTTCAATAGATCGCTATGACTTTAATAGATAAACAGCCTAGGGCTTCAATAGATTTTTTAAACAAGTACCAATCTTTGTGCTGTACTGTTCACCAATTGAGTCGGACTCGGACCAAATCACACATTATCACGCACAACTACTTCAACCCAAGCCAAGATCATCCTCTACAGATATGTCAATATGTCAATTGCACCAAGTTCATTGATCTAACTGTATAAAAACTAAATTGTGACCAATGGTTATAGTATAGAACACACTCATGAAACAATTCCAAATCAGATAAAAGAGCATCAAAGAGAATTGGTTAGATCTGCACAACATGAATTGACTGAGATATAACAGCTACAAAATGACCTCGAAAAACAATTGCAGGGAGAAATGATTGGATCTGCACACCGTGAATTACTAAATCGGATGAATATGCAGATCGTTAAGACTTAAGAGCTTAAATAGTAAGTGATAGCAATATAAATTCATCCATATAATTGAATTCGTAAGCATTGAAGAGACACTACTGCAAGAACAAAAATTCATTTTTAATATAGCCAAATGCTGATAAATCTGAACAGGAGTCTCAACCGATCAACAGCTCGAAATTGAGCACCGAAATATCAAAATCCCTAATTGACAGATCTAGTTGAAAGCAAAACGAGACGGAAATGAAATCAAACAAACCGAGCCTAAGCGGTGAGAACAACAGCACCGCCGGCCTCCTTGATCTTCTTCTCAGCAATCTTGGAGATGAGCTTGGCCTTGACAACAAGAGGCTGATTCGGCGGAAGAACGCCTTTGCCGAGCACCTTGAAGTAACCAAACTGAGTGACATCGATCAAAGGAGCGCTGTCCTTGGAGGCCTTATCCTTGACCTCCTGGGGAACGAGAGACCAGAGGTTTTCGATGTTGACCTTGGGGCAGAAGAACTTGTTCCTGAGCTTGTGGAAGTACCTCATTCCGACCTTACCGAAGTAACCGGGATGGTACTTGTCGAAGAGGATACGGTGGTGGTGCATACCTCCGGCGTTACCGCGACCTCCGGGATGCTTTCTGTGCTTCCCGATACGTCCATGGCCGGCGCTCACATGGCCTCTCTTCTTCCTGGTCTTCTTCAAGCTAGTCGTCATCCTCTCTCTCTCTCTCTCTCTGAGCGGAAAGTGAAGGAGGCGAATGGAGCTCTAGGGTTATATGAATGTGCAAATGGGCACGTTAGGGTTTCTTCATTTTTGTTCATTTCTGACGATTTTGACCTTGGGTTTGGGATCGGGCCTGACCCTTTTCTGTTACTGGGCTTAGACTTGTTCATTGGGCTTATTTTTTCTGATTACATCTCTCATTGTATTCAGTTTCATATTGACCCGACCTTTCACTTTTTGATGTTTTCATTTTTATAGAAGGAAAAATGATTACAAAATTAATAATAACTATCAACTAATCAATATTAATATGAATTTAAAAATTTTAAAAGGTATAAAAATTATTATACATTAAGCCAATTTTCATATAGGATAAATTCCGGCTGATTTTCCGGCCAATTTTTTCAGGTGATAACCGAATGTTTGATATTTTAATAAAGTAGCACCACATCATTACATGTCCTGATATAATTTTTTTTAAATAATAATTTTGAGTACAAATTGGATGAGTAAATTAACATTATAATTCAATTTACACTTAAAATTATTTCTTTTTCATAAATTACATTTGGATATTTAATGATGTGAAGCTATGTCATTAAAAGTTCGAACCTCCAGTTGCCATTTAAAAAATTGGCCAAAAAATTGACAAGAGTTTGTTTCATCTCAAAATTGGATTGATGTGCATTAGTTTATTTACCTTTTAGTGATTTTTTAAAGTTTGTATTTGTTTACTAGTTTATATTATTTTGAGTCATTTATCCTTTATTTTAGGCCATTAAGGAAAATAGGAGCGCCATCCGAGTTGATGAGGGCTACACCTCTAAGTAATACAATGAGAGAAGTAGCTTGTTTGGTGAGTTGGATGTTATTGTTATTGTTTAGCAAGATTCACTGCTAACTAACATACTTGATTGGCTTAAGAGTCTTTTAGATCCATTGAAGAAAAAGAAGCTTAGCTGGGCTCTACGCTTTAACATCATATAGAGCGTTGCGAGGGGTTGTCGTATTTGCACAAAGATTCTCGGCTGAGGGTGATTCATAGAGATCTCAAGGCAGGCAACATTATGTTAGACCATGATATGAACCCCAAGTTTTCATATTTCGGACTAGCACGGACTTTTCAGGCAACTCAAGAATCTGTTAATAATCTTCGTGTTGTCGGAACATTGTAGGTTTTGTTGCACACCCTTAGTCATTGACTCTTTGAGCTATTTCATTTCCCCACTCTTACTTTTTGGGCTACTTCATTTCCCAACTGAATTGAATTTATGTTTCGCAACACATTATGCAGCGGTTAGATGTCTCTAGAGTGTGCAATGAGAGGGCTATTCTCGAAGAAATCCGATGTATTCAGCTTCAGAGTGTTGGCATTGGAGATTGTTAGCAGAAGGAAAATTAGTAGCTTCTCATACAGTGAACAAGACCTAAGCCTACTTACGTATATTGTATGTACTTGTCATGTTATTTATTTTAAGCAACGATTGACAAATCTTGTCAAAGAATCAATGCGTGAGGTATACTCGGATACTCAAGCTCTAAGGTGTATCAATGTCGGCCTATGCGTTCAAGACCGTGTGAATCACAGGCCAACTTTGTCGAATGTGGTTCTCATGGAGCAGTATGGAAACACCGGCTCCACAGCCAAAGAAGCCTGCATTCGATCCCTATTTCAGACCCATTCGTGTGACCATGGGAGCATCCATTCCGCTAATGAAGTTACAACCTCACAAGTCGAAGGGCGTTAACGAATTGTGTCTTGCAGTGCATTTTACAGTAGTTGTATTCATCATACACACCTTACAGTATCTCCAACAGCGTGCAATCACATAAAATTTAGGAACTTATGCCAATAAGCAACTGTTTCCCCTTCCAAGATCTGTGACCAAAGCATTGGCAATTTACTAAAATTTTCCAATATGATTCATACATTGAGTTTTTTTAAAACTCTATTGGAACTCATTCCGGACTTAGCAGGTGTAATTAGGAAAGTATCTAATATTCAGTCCACATGTTATCCTTGGTAATGAATAGCCCACTGATTAAGAAGATTGTGAAACAAAACTGCTGACGAATGCTCAACAGACAAAAAATTCTCTTGTGGACCAAGAGTTCAAAAACCTGCAACTAAGATCAACGTGCAGTTGATCCTTACTTCAACTTTGCTACGACTTCAATTGATAAACAAACTAGGGCTTCCTTATATTTTTTTTTATGAAGTAAGGATCTTTGTTTTGTAATGTTCACCTATTGAGTCAGACTCGGACCAAATCACACATTATCAAGCACAACTACTTCAATCCAAGCGAAGATCATCCTCTACTGGACTAACTGCACAGATATGCCAATTGCACCAAGTTCATTGATCTAATTGTATATAAACGAAATTGTGACCAATGGTTACAGCATAGAACACACGACTAATGAAACAATTCCAAATCACATAAAGGTGCAGCAAAGAGAATTGGTTAGATCTGCACAACATGACTTAACTGGGATAGAACAGCTACAAAATGGCCTACAAAAACAATTGCAGGGAGAAATGATTGGATCGGCACAGCATGAATTACTCAACCGGATGAATATGCACATCCTTAGCAGCTTAAATAGTAAACGATAGCAATATAAATACATCCATAAAATTGATTTCGTAAAGTATTGAAGAGACACTATTGCAAGAACAAAATTCATGTTTAATATAGCCAAATACTGATAAATTTGAACTGGAGTCTCAACCGATCAACAGCTCGAAATTGAGCACAGAAATATCAAAATCCCTAATTGGCAGATCTAATTGAAAGCAAAAAAAAAGACGGAAATGAAATCAAACTAACCGAGCCTAAGCGGTGAGAACAACAGCACCGCCGGCTTCCTTGATCTTCTTCTCAGCGATCTTGGAGATGAGCTTGGCCTTGACAACAATAGGCTGATTCGGCGGAAGAACACCCTTGCCGAGCACCTTGAAGTAACCAAACTGAGTGACATCGATCACAGGAGCGCTGTCCTTGGAGGCCTTATCCTTGACCTCCTGGGGAACAAGAGACCAGAGGTTTTCGATGTTGACCTTGGGGCAGAAGAACTTGTTCCTGAGCTTGTGGAAGTACCTCATTCCGACCTTACCGAAGTAACCGGGATGGTACTTGTCGAAGAGGATACGGTGGTGGTGCATACCTCCGGCGTTACCGCGACCTCCGGGATGCTTCCTGTGCTTCCCGATACGTCCATGGCCGGCGCTCACATGGCCTCTCTTCTTCCTGGTCTTCTTCAAGCTAGTCGTCATCTTCTCTCTCTGAGCGGAAAGTGGAGGAGTCGAATGGGGCTCTAGGGTTATATGAATGTGGGAATAGGCTCGTTAGGGTTTCTTCATTTTTGTTCATTTCTGACGGTTTTGACCTTGGGTTTGGGATCGGGCCTGACCCTGTTTGGTTATTGGGTTGGGCTTATTTTTTTGTGATCACTATGTCGTTGTATTCAGTTTCCTATTGACCCGAGTTTTCACTTTCACTTTTTGATGTTTTCATTTTTATAGAAGGAAAAATGATTTTAAAAAATAATAATAACTAGTATGATTCCCGCGCCATGGCGCGTTTTTTTAAACTAAAATATTATATATAAAAATATTAATAAATGTTAAGATAAAAATCATTAAAAAAAAACTTTACAACAAATGTATCTTACAATTATCTCAGAAAATTATTTTTAAAAATCTTATGTAAAGTATAATATCTAAATATAGATATTTTAAATTACTAAGGAATAATAATATCAATATTAGTATAACATTGTTTAAATGTGATGTGTCATAATCAATAGTTATATTTAATGTTTTGAATTAAGCTCAACAGTTAGTAAATAAATTTGAATTAAGCACAATGGTTATATTAGATTGAATTCAATGTTTTGAATTAAGCCCAATAGTTATTAAAATTAAAGAAAAAAAGAGAATTAAAGGAATACAGAAGAAAAAAAAGAGAATTAAAGAAAATCAAAGAAAAATGACAAAAAAATATGATTGGTTAAAACTCTTAAAATGCCTCTAAGATTGACACATTATCATAAACTCTTCTAAATTAAGAGTTTACATAGACTATCAACTACGAATCAATATTATTACGAATGCAAGGGTCTAACCAAAATCCATTTTCGGTTTGTCTGGTCAATGGGCACTCCGCATTCGGGGGGAACTCCACTTGCAAGGGCTTATATTAAATCCAGTAAGTGTATGGTGAAACTAATTTTAAATATAAAAATTATATATAAAAAAAATAGTTTTTTTTATATATGTATAAGGTTCAGATGTGCTCCTTTATACCTATAAAAAAACTCTCCAAATCCCGTAAGGGTTTAAATCCCGCTCGAAAGGGATTAAAATAATTATGAAATGACTTGATCAAATTTCGTGTCCGGTTGGTTGAATCTGATTGGCGTGTTTGTACAAGCGGTGTATGGCTCTGCCTCCGGCGTCTCTGGAAGTTCTTTTGCTTGGTTGGGGTTGTGGAGTCCGGAGTCGAGACTGGCTAGGTCGTGCCGTCGTGGTGGTGCTTTCAGAGCGACTCTGTATTCAAGAAGGAGCTTTCTTAGAGTTTCGGTTGCACTACCAACAGAAGATAGATTCTTGTTGTAACGCTGGCCCGCTATGCTACTGTTCGGTGCTGCTTGGCTTCGTTCTTCGCCGGCGTCCTCAACTTATTGGGAGTAGATCTGCATAGGTCGTCTTGTCATAGAGTTTTTTCTACTTGTTTCGATGTGCCTTTAATTTTATTTGTTTGTAATGTATGATTAGACGGTTTTCATCTATCAACTCGTCGGCCTCTCGAGAATCAGACTTGCCTGATCTCGAATCTTTACTTAATAAAAAAAATGTGAATTTAAAAAGTCTTAAAGGTATACAAATTATTACACATTAAACCAATTTTGATATAAAAAAAATTCTGGCTGATTTTTTGACCAATTTTTTGACTGTTTGACAATTTAATAAAGCAGCAGCTCATTACATGTCCTAATATAATTTTTTAATAATAATTTTTAGTACAAATTGGATTAGTAAATTAACATTATAATTTAATTTATATTTAAAATTAGTTTTTTTTCCATAAATTATATTTGGGCATCTAATGATGTGATTCGGACCTCCCGTTGTCATTTAAAAAATTGGCCGATAAATCGACCAGAGTTTGTTTCGTCTCAAAATTGGATTAATGTGTATTAGTTTATTTACCTTTCAGTGATTTTTAAAGTTCGTATTTATTGACTAGATTATATTATTTTAGACCAATTTCCCTTTTTATTTTAAGCCATTTTTAAAGTCCGTAAGTTACTATAGTTTTATTATGATAAACTTCGCATATATATTAAAATCTAGTTTGATTATTATGAAGTTGAGAATTTTTTTTTTGATTAGCTGAAGTTGAGATTAATTATTTATTTAGAATGTTTATTATTTTGGTCTCATAAGACAAAATAATTAAATTACTCTCGCCTTTAGATTTCAATTATAAGGAAAATGGGGGTGGTAGCAAAATTAGACTATCATGTAGGAGAATAACATATTTTCCATCTCACTTTATTTAAGTAATACAGGGAGTATATAAAATATAGAATATTTCCAGATATGTGGCATTTTTAAAAAATTTCGAGTTTTTTTTATGAATACTTTTTTAAATTTTCAAAATAGGAAAATTATTAAAGTTTGAACAAAAATAATGTGAAAACATGTTACTCTCCATTTTGAAATTTTTTTTTTTAGGATGGTTAGATGGATGTGCATGCACACTAGACTCGACAAGATCAAACACAAAACTATATGCGAAAAGGTAGGTGTAATCAGTAGTAGGGAGAAGACGCGAAAGTCGAGGCTTATATGGTTTGGTTATGTGTAGATCGAGGAGAGAGCTCAGTGTGTAGGAACAACAACTTGACTATTAAGAGTGTCCGAAGAGGAAGAGGGAGGTCGGAGGAGAACCGGAATGAGGTAATTAGACGGGATCTTTTTATTTTGGGGCTCATTAAGAAGATGACATGTGATAGGATGCAGTGAAGGAGCGACATCCGCGTCGAGGAGGGCTAGCTACGTGTGGCGTCGGAGTGCATAGAGGTGTAGCTTGTACCCATGCTTACTTCTTGCTTTTACCTTCTTTCTCACTTGAAGTGCAATGTCTAGTATTCTTTAGGTGTTCTTATTTATTATACGAGTCTGACTATTTATTCATATTTATTATCTGTTACTTATACCCATGTCTAGTTTTTGTTTTCCCTTGAGTCTCTTAAAAACACTCTCTTGATATAGTCAGGGTAATGATGCATATAACTGGACCCCTAAACCTTGCTCATAGTGGAATACATCGAGATTATTTGTTGTTATTTGTAACTATTAAAGAGAAAATAAGCAAATACTCTATCCCACAGATCACCTTCTTTTGCTCCCCGACCCAATTATATATTTTATAAATGGATATTAAAAAGGAAAAAGAGTTTTTTTTTTGTGTGTGTGAGAGAGATGACCTTTAATTTTTTTTAATTCTTTTAATCTATTTTTTAATTTAATTTAATTTTTATTTTTCTTTTTAGTTTGGGTTTGTGAAGAGAGGGGGTTGGACAATAGGAGATGGAGGACATTAAAGAAAAGAGGATTTAGAGCCATAAACATGAGTGGATCGTGTTTTTCCAAAAAAAAAAAAGAAATGAAGGAAGAGATTAATTAATTAGTAACAACTACAAATCCTTCATTCTAAAGCATCTTAATGTGTTGTCTTGGTTTTGAATCAAACTATATACAAGCTTTTTTTAGGATAATAATTTAGTTAAATTACATCTTAAATGTAATCCGAAAATGACATTTTTTATAACATAATTAAAGGAGGAAATATTAATGGTAGGACTGGAACGACTTAAATGGATCAATCCGATCGCTACATAATTAACTTATCTAACACGTGAAATTTGATGTTACCATTTTTATGAACATCCAATTAGGATTTCATATCCGAAACGTAATTATTAGAATTCATCTTGTTAACACAAAATTTAAAACTTATGAAGTAGCATAAATATTTGTGTTTGATTACATTTTTTTTATCTTGAAAAAAACCCATAACCTATCATGATAATTTCAATTTCTATAAAATGAGGAAATTTTACTTACCTAAGGAGTTTAGGTAAGTTGCGCTTCTACCAAATTTTTTAAAAAAATCTCTTCACCTCTTTAATTTTCTAACATTATATCTCAATTAAACATTTTTTTAATTCCTAATAAGTGCAATTTGTGATAATTGAATTAATAAAAAGATTATACTTAAAAAATTCATCCAAACAAGGCATAACTATAGTGACTCTTGACATTAATTGGACAAATATTGGGAAATACATTTTAATTTCCAGATGTCAATTTTAAAAAAATTGGAAAATAAGAAATATCCTTTTTTGGTCCGGATTCTAAAATCATGTGGATGAGCCCATAAATTGATAAAATGCCAAAAGATAACCACCTTCTCATTTAAAATAGAAAACATGAAATCCATTCCATGTCAGATTCCAAACAATTTATGAATGACTCACAATTACTCAGCATTTCTCAGACCAAAAATTACGAGTATTCATTTTAATGTATTCATTTTAATATAACTTCGTGGCTTCTTTGCTCAATATCTACGTTCGAGTCTTCTCGCTCGGTCGACCTTCTGCCTTGTTCTTAACTTTTGAGGTTGTTTTCTTTCATTTTGTTTTGATTGATTAATTGGTTCATTGTTTGGGATTTGTTGTATATTTGTATTATGACGGTCTGTCCATTTAACGCTCCTTATGTCTTTTCGATTTACTAAAATTATGTCTGTTATTTTGAATTCTTACTTAATGGTTAATAAAAAAACCTAATCTATAGTTCAATGTACGTACGAGTATGGACTCATTTGGGCAACCATGGTGTATACACAATTTGGTTTTCATTTTGTCTTTTGTCTTAATCCAGTTTGATCGGGCTTAACTGTTTTATATCTGAATAGAGTATTGTATGATCCATTAAAAGGGTTGACTCTCTTATTTACAAGTGACTTTATATTTTCAAAAAGATTCAATATTCGAATATCTTGACATGGAATATAACTCCATAATTACTATACCAACTTGTGATTGATAGAGATTTGATGCAGACGTGCGAAATTTGTGTTGTTGAAAGGTTTGAAAAATAAAAGTGGAGAGTGAAATGAGAGAAACAAGGAAATACATTAGTAGGAAGGCGTTAAAATGTTGAAAGTGAGAGAGCAACGTGGACGTGTTGTGTCCTCCCCCATTTTTGTGGAGATATCCATCCCCTATTTTAAATTGGATTTTTCTTAATGTGTTTTTGAATTTTGACACATATTAAGCAACATCAAACTAAAATAAAAATATTTTTTTCATAAATTCAATGCAATAGTCTTTAAAATCTATACTTTAAAACTAGAATATTTGTTTAGAGACACATTAGAAAAACCTTTTTATATACTCCTTCCGTTCTTTTTTATTTGTCTTTTTACTATTCATGCACGTTTTTTTAGGTGATAAAAACTATATAAAATATTTATTTTTTTAATAACCTTTTTTAATAATCTCATACTTAATAGTATTAAGTTTAATATTATTAAAAAAATTGAAAAAAAAAATAATATTTATATAGTTTTTACCATTCTAAAAAAACGTGCCCGCTTTAAAAGTGTCAAATATAAAGGAACGGAGGGAGTAGTAAAAATATAAATTTGCCTTGGATTTTCCTCGACTCCTCCGCTAATTGACGACATTTATGGGTTGTTTGAGTATTTTTTTCATATGTGTTGATTTGTGTTTTTAGTATGTGTTATATTGACGGTTTATCCATCTGTCGATTCGTCGGCTTATTGAATTACAAGGTTTCTCATATTCTTACCTAATAAAAAAAAAGAAGGTAAGGTTCATAATAATGACATATAATGACTAATAAATCACGAATTTAAATCCCTTTTTCTTTATTATAATGATCTAAGTATCTGCCTATGAAAAAAAACTTTTTAAAATTTCCATTTTTATTGTCATTCCCATTTTTTATAAAATTGGATTTAAGTTTATTCCCATAGAATATGTCACTTCTTTAAGGGGGCCAATTGAAATACAAGACTACTTACCATGGGTCCATGTCCATGTGAATTGCCACTTTTTTGTTAAAAAAATCCCTTCAACTTTATCATTATTATTTGGATATTTGTATTACTATTGATATATGATGCAAAACTTTGTTCGGGTGGGCATACGAGGTGTCGACCTGCGAAGAGGTTTTATTAGGAAAAAGCAACCTATAAAAAAATCTATATCTATATCTATAACTAGTGTAGGTCCCGTCCCGTGTACGGAGAATACATTAATACAATTAATATAGATATAAATAAAATTAATTTGACAGATTATAAAAAATATAATTATTTTTTTATTTAGATTCTCTCAAAATATATATAGAATTCACATTTATTAGGTAATTTTTTCTTCTTCTAATCTACAATTAATTGAATCTCATGTTATTTATTAGACAACTATTTTTTTAAAATATTTTAATATTATTTTTTGTTAAATATATAGTATATATCTACAACTAATATTGTTTTTCCTTATATAATATTTACTCTTTTATAAGATATTCCATCTTTTCAATTATATGAGTTAATGGTAAAATAAAATAATTATTTTTATTAGATTTCCTTTTTGAGGGGAGAAAGTTTTGCGAGATACACTCACGCGCCGCCACGTATGCAGATGCACTCACGTGCCGCCACGTAGGCAACTATGCATCGGTTTTAGTATATGTATATAGAAGATTATCTTATTTTTAAGATTTTAAATATAAAAAATCTATATCTATATTATGTATTTTTTCTAAAAATATATTTTAGTTAGGTAGCAATATAAATAAATTGTACTTGTTATAATTTTTCATAAATTATTTCACCATATTATTTTTTTAAAAAAAATTATGGGATTTTTTTTTCTCAAAATCAACTATAGGTCACCATCTAAAAAGAATATATTAATTAATTAAATAAGTATTTGGTCACAAAAATAAGAAAACTTTTGAGTGAAAAGAAAAATAAAGGGAACATTTCAGGAAAGATTGGAGGGGATATTGTAAAATGTTATCCAAAGATTAAGTTTTTGAATGGGTTCATACTATCAGAAGCATCAAGCAATAGGCACACCATGCTCGATTGATATCAAGATCTTGTATATTGGGATCGGGGTAATCTTTTGGTGGGTACCATATCTAAATATCTCATAGTGATTGACTGATGGTAGTGTGTTGGGTATTCCATTCATCGACACCTAGGCATGGTGTGTAAAAGGAGCTCGCCCATCCTTTACCTACTCGTTCAGTAAAACATACTCCAAAACATTACTTTACTATATTCACCCACGTTTTTTAGGGATAAAAACTATATAAAATATCTAGTTTTTTAATAATTTATTTTAATAATTTTGTAGTTATTATTAATAAATATAAACTTGTTAAAAAAATTTATAAAAAAAGAAATATTTATATAGTTTTTATCATTCTAAAAAAGTGTGCGTGAATAGTAAACGACATGTTTTACCAAATGGAGGGAGTATCATTTACTATTTATATACAGTTTTTTTAGAATGATAAAATAATATAAAATATTTATTTCTAAAAGTTGCTGCCTTATCAATAGTGACCGCGCGGTTATTACTAAACCTATTCGAAAATCAATCATGTGGAAACAACCCATTACAAATTCTTACAAACTTAACTTTGATGAATCCAAACTAGCAAACGACAATGCAACCTTTGGATTCGTCACTCGTGATGAGTTTGCTAACCTTATCAATATGGGGGGAGGCTTGTGCCATGCTGTGTCTATTGTTTACACAGAAGCCTTAGGCCTCCGAAATGGACTAATTAGAGCAAATCAGCTAGGTGTAGGTAACATCTTGATAGAAGGAGACAATCAGATTGTCGTTAAGGCCTTATTGGGTAACTGGTGTTGCCCTTGGGCCATCGATCTTCTGATCGTGGATATTATTGCTGTAGTTGGATCTTTTAATTAGATTTCTATTCGTCATATTTTTAGGGAAGCCAACACGGTTACTGATAGGATTACACATTTGATATATTGTGTCCTTGTCGATGAAGATTTGAAGCTCGAACAAGAACTTAGGGTTCTCGTCCGAAAAAACACCCTATTTTTTTTAAAAAAAAATAACATACCAAACAAAGCCTAAACCCTTTTCCCATTTCAAAGGGGAAAAGAAAAAGGGAATCTCACCCGCCTCACCTGGACCTGAGCAAAATTGTTGTCATTCCAATTTCCAAATGCTAAACCTTTCCTCCTCCCCCACTCCAAAACCAAAACCCCTATAAATAGGCCCTCAATGGTACCTTACATTGGCTTGAACAAGTCACCGCTCCACAGCCCAATCATTCCTACAAATTCTCTCCTTTCTTACCGGAATCCCCCTACAGAAAATCAATGGCCGGACCTCCCTTTGATCACACCGGTGCCAACACCACGACGACCACCACAACCACCATCAAGTTTCTCTGCAGCTATGGCGGCAAAATTCTTCCCCGCCATTCCGACTCCAAGCTCCGTTACGTCGGCGGTCATACCAGAGTTCTTGCCGTCGACCGCTCCGTTTCCTTCTCAGGTAACTGATTTCACCAATCAATTAAGCAGAGCATTTTCCTTTTTTTTTTCTGCTCGAATTTCGTCTCACAGTTTCAATTTTGTATCCGGTTCGTGCATATGTAGAACTACTGCTGAAGTTGGAAACTCTGTGCGGGACGGCTGTGAGTTTGAAGTGCCAGCTTCCGACCGAAGATCTCGATGCTCTCGTCTCCATCAAATCGGATCAGGACCTTGCTCATCTCATCGAAGAGTACAATCACGGTGGCTCTAATCGTCCATCTCTGAAGATAAGAGCATTCGTTTTGGTTCCTAGATCTGGCCACCAGCAGAGGAGGTCACCGCCGTCATCTGACACTTCATCGCCGAAATCGCTTTCGCCGAGCTCTTCCTCCTCATCCTCTAGTTTCTCCAGTACCTCGGCCGTCGGATCTACCTCCTCCTCGAGGTTCTCCACGGGCGACCGATGTGTCCACTATTCGTCAGCGACGGCTTGCCATGGCAGACCGGCAAGGAAATTCGCTCGGTATGCTTATGATCACCATGGAAACCCTAGCACTGTGTACGTTTATCCAAGCGGCAGTAACTGCCAATAGCAGTCACCTCTTGTGGTTTCATAAGAACGGAGAAGATAATTATCAAGAGAAATTGAAATCAAATTAGGGGAAAAAAGGAATGTGAGAAAAGTGTATATGATCATGTAATGATTAGCTGGAGAGCAATGAAGCAAATGTGTTAACGGATGAGATGGATAATGGATTTGGTTTTGGAATCCACCATCGCCATTAGATGGAACTTCAGTCCAAGACTCCCAAGTTTTTGGATTGAGCCAAATCTGATGGTAAGCTGATTTTTGTTTCAATCTCCCATCCTTTGTTTTTAGCTCCATTCTTTATTGGAGGAAATCAGGGAGGTAAACCTAGACTTGCCAGTTTATTATTTGTCCTGCTCCAACTCGCAATCGTCCTGCATAATGAATGTGAATGTTTGTCTTCTATCTGATATCCCATGCTTTCCAGTTGCCCCTAAGTAACCCGATCATTCCATTCTGTTTACAATGTACACTTGTCCATCCTTGTTCACATATCGGCGTGATTGCGGCGATCCTAATCCCTTCCGTTAGCCGTTTTTTTTTTCTTGTTTGGAAGCTACTTAGTTGCTGTGGATGATGATCTCCATCCATGGCCCCATCATGTGTATACTTCTGATTTATCTTTTTAATGTATTCTTGTCCTAATTTAATTGTTCTTATTGTTTTTTCATGATACTTATCTGTTGCTTATTTTGGTAATTTTGTGCAGAATTGAGTAATCCTGACAATGGGACGGATTTTGGGAGGATTATTTTCACTGGCACCGGCTGAACCAAGTTAGATCTATCTACAATGGATTTCTACTTATGATGTGTAAGTTCTCTTCCTTCTCTTTATGAAATCATGGGGTTATTTTTGCTTCAAGCCCAATTATTTTTGGTACATGGTTGTGATTGTTGTATCAGAAATTTAGGAGGTACAATAAGGTGCATAAATGTTATTCTTGGCGTTTTAAAATAGGTGCATTAGCTCTGTCCCAATAAGGTGCATGCATAGGCGGATTAGTCAAACAACAATCAACAGGACTATAAGAGTGATGATTAGGGAATTTAAAATCCACCTGTCATCAAGGAAATATCTTCATATTAACATACCTGTTATTGAAATATGAACCTGTTGTTACTGTGTCAATGTGTGAATTATGTTCGACAGTGTAATTTATCTTATGTATGGAAATAAATGTGCCTACCTTTGCCATTGTCGAAAAGATAGTCCTTATGAGTAGTGATTTGTTTCTCTACATTCAAGCCAAGCAGATGCCTGACTTATCCAGCGGACAACCACCTTCCCCTTTCGCAATCTCCCCCCAGTCTTTTCTTACATATTAGCAAGGATTAGAGATTGATATGGTTTCAATTTTATCATGATCATCATGGTAGGACCAAACAGACTTTATTGGTAAATGGAATTTATAACCACGCTTTCATTACTTGGCACATTGTAATCGCAGAAGCAACAGTTTAGGATGGAATAAATTTCGTGTCTATGCTTTCAAAATTAGGCCAGGTACATTTTAGTGACCCAATATTGTTTTTGGTTAATTATTTTCTTAGCATGTTCATATGTTCTCTTTGGTGCATTAATTGGCTATTCCTGGAGCTTAACCATTCTATTCTAGTTGCAGGTTTTTGGTTTATTCTGTTGAAATCTATGAAAATCTTAGGATGCAGGCTAGTTTAAATTCAGACATGGAATGGAGAAGTATCAGGATATTTTGGGGTGATTCTTTAGTTTAGTCCCAGGGTAGTTAATGTACACGATTATGATATTTCTATTTGTTTGCGAATGGATGCGTGGTTAAGTAGGCTTACACGCCAAGCTGTTATGGAAGGAAATTGTGCTTTGAATTGGTTGGGGGGACCTTTTTGCGCGAGCGACTGTGACGTTTTGTGGTGGAATGTTTATGGTTCAACGAAGAATTAGTGGAGGTTGGCTAGCACAGCTGGCCCAGAAAGCAACAAGGCATATTCCATGTAACTATATATCACATTTTGACTTTGAAATAGAGATGTCAGTGATGGTGAGACCCTGAAATCGTGTGAATTTTAGCCAAATGGAGAAGATTAGATATGCAAGTTGCGGCAGAAAAGGTTGTGGGAGAAGCTAGGGAGCACGAAAACTGATGGATCAGATGCAAAGAGATGCCTTTTTGATGTGTAGATAAGTTCCCTGGTAGAGGGGGTGTCCATGTGAACGTTATCCTTACTTGCCTTGTTCAGAGAAGAAGGCAAAATCCATGGATCCCACACGGGAGCAACACTCTTATATGGAAGATGATGTTTCAAAAGAAAAGCGAACTTTTTGCATCTTCCTTTCCCCCTTTTTGCCCTTTGGTGAATATGTTAATGACTTAACGGAACAATGTGTTGGATTGTTTGGGTAGTCAGGCACCTCTGGTATTTTCGTGAGCAATGAGTAATTGTTCATAAAATTGTTGTTGAAGGAGCTTAACAAGTACCAAGTGTTAGTTACAACTTACAACAACTGAGGAGTGAGGAAATATAACCCTGGATTCACAACAAATGTTAGGGATTTTCACACCTGTTCTTATATGAATTCTGACAAGATACTAATACACAGTGAAGACTGAAATAAGAATGTGTTTTGATGCTTGCCTCTCTTCATGAATGCTGTATAGTTTGTTTAATCTTTGCTTAACCCGCATTATTTACCCGATTGAGTGATTGTGTTTGAAATGCTCTGTCACTAATATTGTTTATCATCTTCCATCTGTTTGAATAATTTGGTTTCTTGTCTGTCATGCTTACTGAAATTGGCAATTAAACTCCTCAACGTGTGCGTGTGTTTTTCTTTCGGGTTAGGTGTGGTAAGACTTAACTATTCACAGTTGGAAACATCAGAATTGACGGGCTTGTTGACGTTTTTTGGCTGTTTGTTTGTATAGCTATAAAAAAAAAAAAACTGTGGGTAGAATTTTGGTGTGTCGTGATGGCATGCCTTTTGACCTTTTCATTGATCATCCACAAGTACACTCTCTCCACGTTTGGCTTGGTCAGATATGAAGGTGGTGGCTTTTGGGTATTTTGGTAATCACCCAACTTGTAGTTGGTCAAAGATCGGAATTGTTCATCCATCCCACCATAAAACTCTTCACTTTTGTTCAAAGGATTTATCATTCCGATTATTGTCTGATCCTTCACAATTGAATCGATGGATACAGCCCCAGAGAAATACCCACTACTCGGCTACATCCTCTCCCAACAAAACTCAAACACCGAATCAGAACCGGACCCAGATCTCCTCCTTCAAATGCCATACTTGGCACACCCTGATGTAGTCCAGTCCATGACCAATTCAGTCTCAGACATCATCCAGACCCAGTCATTCCTCAGCTCCCTCAGCGAACGGTCCAGCTCCGACACCGTAGACGCTGCCATCGCCAAGATTGCTGAGATTGAAAGTGAGTTGGAAAACTGGGCGGAGACTGGGGACAAGGACAAGAAGAGGACCAAGGAAGAGGTGGTGAGGGATTTGCAGGTCTACAAGGCGGTTGTCAGGTTGGATGAGATGCATCAGGAATATGATAAGAAGCTGCAGTCTGGGGAGAAGAGGCTGCTGCAAGTCTACCAGACAGTGGTGGATGAGCTCGGTCTAGCAGCCGACAGCGATCAGGAGGTTCATCGGCAAGTCGCTGAGATATTGGAAAAGGTGATGAAGGGGGAAAAGTTGGAGAGAATTGAGATCTCAGGGAAGCAGTTGAAGACCCTTCCACGAGGTTTTTGGAGGGTTCAAAGTCTTCTTGTTCTTGATCTCTCCAAAAATCTTTTACAGGTTCACTTTCTCAATCTTTATGTATTTAGTTGTCAATGTACACCGATTTTGTTATTGATCATTTTCTCGATGAACAGGTGCTCCCTGATTCAATAGCGGGGCTGCAGAAACTCGAAGTGCTTAATGTCTCATCCAATCTCTTGGAGTCTTTGCCTGAGTCAATTGGGATGCTGATGAAGTTAAAGAGCCTAAATGTCTCAGGGAACAAGTTAAAAACCCTAACCGAGAGCATTGCAGGTTGCAGGTTATCACCGTTGGCCCTATTTGAACCATCAAACTCGTTCTACTCTATCATTTTGATCATATTTTGAACTACTAGATTTTAATTGTTTGCACCAGCAACATGGAGGAGCTGAATGCAAGTTACAACAATCTCACTAGCATGCCTGTAAACATGGGCTACAGACTAACGAATCTCAAGAAGCTTTTCGTATACTACAACAAGATCAAGTTCCTCCCACCATCGCTGTGTGAGATTGAATCCCTGCAGGTCTTGGATGCCCACTTCAATGAGCTACATGACCTCCCAAAACAAATCGGGAGGCTAACGAATCTCGAGCTCCTGAATGTTAGCAGCAATTTCAGCAACTTAACGTCCGTCCCCAACTCAATTTGCGACCTTATCAAGCTCAGGGAGCTCGACCTCAGCAACAACCAAATCCGTTACCTTCCCGATGATTTCTTCAGGCTCGAAAGCCTGGAGAAGCTCAACGTGGACGAGAACCCGCTTGTGATTCCTCCGCTGGAGGCTGCCAGGAATGGTGCAATCGCTGCGAGAGCCTACATGTCGAAGAGGTGGCAAGATATCTTAGTCGAGGACCAGAAGAGGAGAATGCTCGAGGCGAGCAAGCAGTCTAGGGGCAGCATGTGGCCCGGTTGGAACCCGAAATGGTTAAGTGGTGCGGTTTATGGGATATCGGAGAGCTTCTCGTCGTATATTGGAGAAGAAAAGGGCTCAAAGGGCTTCAATGATTCCTTTTTGGATCAGAAGCTGTAATGTAAAACCAGATCCTCCCCTTGCTTGCCTGGGTAAACTCATCGTCTTGTTGACAAACGCCCCTTTCGAATGGCTAACATTGCAAAAAAGTAGATTTGCATTTTGATGATTCCTAATAATATGGTATAAGTTCTCATCCAATTTGCGCTAATGATGGAATTCTTTGGGCTTTTCTATTATATGGGATGAAGCCCATAATTCAACGATCCAGTGGGTTACTTGTCCAGCCCATGACCCATTATAAATGTTTCTTGAAAATAATACGAGTAATTATTTACATGCATCCATTTTCCGACTTAGAGTGTTTTACAATTAAATGTGATTATCATTATAATGTGCTTTAATTTTATAATGCACTTAAAAAATAATGGGAGTTTAGAATTTGGATGCATTCACTCTGATAATTCAAATCTTGCAGCAAAACCGTGACGTATATGTCAAGTTAGACCAGATTAATAGAACTTTATTTAGAAACTCAAGTTCATCCTACACGATTTTTCTGCCTTGTTAGCTCGATGGGTCAAGTTCATCCTACAAAAAATATCAAACAAACAAAATATTTAAAAAAAAATTGCTTGATGCGAGTAATAAAACGGTACAAATGGAGTATAATTTGAAAAAATTAATTACGAGTAGTAAGTAAAAAAGTTAATACAGCGGAGTAGTCCGTATTATTGAAGTTAGAGAAATCT
Organism: Persicaria maculosa; assembly: GCA_963922045.1. Taxonomy (NCBI): domain Eukaryota; kingdom Viridiplantae; phylum Streptophyta; class Magnoliopsida; order Caryophyllales; family Polygonaceae; genus Persicaria; species Persicaria maculosa. Next base: position 54,982,820 of record OY998270.1, read on the forward strand.
GAAATAAATACTGCAGGGGAAGTAAATGTAAATGAAAAGGAAAATGAAATGGGTAAAGAAGTCAACTGGGGAAGCCGCCACAAGAAGAGCACGAGCACTGAGTGCATCTATATAGGCCTATATACTCTCTCTCTCTCTCTCTCTCTATCTCTCAACTTTAGCCTCCTCAGCTTTTGTCTCCTCTCTCTAATTCCTTTTCCTTTTTTCTATTCTTCAACTTCATCCATCGTCAAATTTTGCGGTAATATTATTTTTTTCTTTCCCTTCAAAAGTATACGTAAATTACTTTTGTTGTGACGTACTCCAAATATTTTGTTTTTGGGTAAATCGCAGAAAACCACCCTTTAAATAGGGTGTTTTGCGTAAAACCACCCCTTAAAACAAAAATTGCAGAAAACCACCCTTTAAAACCGTTTTCTTTGCAAAGTCACACCCATCACCAAATTTCCGTTAATTGAATATTAAAGTGCGTGAAAAATAAATTATATCTATTGTTTTTATTATTATTTTACTTTATCCAATTAGTATTAATTAATTTTTACCTTTTTAACATGTTTTTCAAAAGTAATTGTTTTATATAAAATATCATATTTTATATATAATTTCACACTTATTAGTAAAAACACTATAAAAATAGATATAATTGATGTTTTATATATTTTAAAAAGTGTATATTAGTAAAGGGATACTTGAAGAAAATAAAATTTTAAAAATGATATTTCATATAGTTTTTATTATTCTAAAAATATGTTCACTATTCCACATACATTTTTAGAATAATAAAAACTATATGAAACATTATTTTTTTAAAATATTTATTTTCTTCAAGTAGCCCTAGTATTACATTTTTTATATGTATAAAAAATAAATTATACATCAATTTTTTATAGGGTTTTTTAGTAAGTATGAAATTTTTTTAAAAAAAAATATTTTTTTGATATTTTATAGTGTTTTTTGCTTTTGAAAAAACGTCAAAAAGTTAAATATCAACTAATACCAATTGAATTGAGTAAACTAATAATAAAAATAAGGGGTATAATTGAATTTCCACACACTTTAATATTTAATTAACGAAAATTGGGTGATGGGTGTGACTTTGTAAAGAAAATTATTTTAACGGGTGGTTTTCTGTAATTTTTATTTTAAGGGGTAATTTTTCGCAAAACACTCTATTTAAAGGGTGGTTTTATGCAATTTTGCCTTTGTTTTTTAAAACAAGGAAAAGATTTAAAATACCCAAATCTCCAGTATTGGGTAAATCTAGAGACCATAAACGCCAGATGAGCTAACCCTGTTAGACCAACAAATGTGATAAAGAATAGAAATTTAAACAAATAAGATTCATGCAAAGTTTTATTTAGTTTACCAATCAATAACATCATGATCGATACAAACACCAAACTCTTTGTCTTCGAGCCTTTATTTATTGATATATTTTTTTCAAGATTCACTGAGATTCTTTTTTATTCAACTGGATTGGGTTGAATTCGTAGAATATGTTTGTAAGAGATGACATAAGACTTAAAAAGTATATATAACATTATAACTAAATCTATTATATATAATAAAGAAGTCGTCATTTGACACATATCACATGCTCTAGATTGGTAAATTCAGATATAGATAAAATATAAATATAAAATATATTATAGTTTAAACCAACTATAATAAATTTCTTAAAGATAGAAAGCATAATAGGTTCAAAACATTTCAACAAATCTCTACCTTGACTTAAAGATATAAATATAAAATATGTACTAGATGCATTAAACAATGTCCAGATATAACTTAATCTCCACATTAACTTAAATCGATCCCAATAGATTTACCGGATTTGCCCCCAAGGGCAGTCATATTTGCCCATAAGGACAAAATCTATCATTTTACCACGAGTTATTTTTATAAATATTCTAGTCATTAAGATTGATTATTTTAGTTCATTATATCTAATAATAAGATTTTATTATTAATTAATTATCTATTGAAAAATAAAATCTAATCATCGATATTAATTCTCAACCTCAAATCTTAAGTCATGATAAAACCTATTATTTTTATGAATACTTGAAAATTTTTATTTAAAATTTTAAATAAACTATTTTAATCTTCACATAAAAATTAATAAAAAATAATTTTAATATAAAAAAATATAATTTATTAATAACACGCGTAAAAGCACAAGTAACAAATACTCCGTACTAGTTAGGAGTAGTTACTACGGAGTAATATTTTAACAACTTGTCAAAATAATACTCCGTACTAATATATAACAAAGTGATTGAGAGTTTTATGCACGATCTCTTTGAAATTCGTGGGAAGACTTGGCTCTGCTTATGGTTTTGATATTATATAGTTTTAAATGAAATAAATATTAAATTTTAGTTTAATTAGATTTTGAAATCTAAACATTTCAACAGCTGAGATATACCATAAGACCAACAAGGTTCGCTGAAGCTTTTAAGAACTTTTGGTTTTGATTCACAAGTTTTTATGAGCTACCCTAATAACTAAGTTTATCAAACACCATACTAGCTTACTTTCTCCGTATGCGTATAATTGACCATTTGACTAATTTCACACTTTTTGAGAAAGTTAAAAATGGAAAGAAAAATAGCTAAATTTTTTTAGCAAATAAATAATGTAAAAAAATTTGATCAATAGAAGAAAAAAAAAGAATAATATGAGAAGTTAGATTATTAATAGAGTATCTTAAAAATCAAATATAATTAGTGAGATAAATTAACAACATTAGAAATTTATATCATTAATGATCTTCAAAGGGATAAATATTTTGTTCAATGAAAAAATGTCTAAAAGATTAATTATACAAATATGAAAAAATATTACTTATATTTAATACAAATAATTCACCAAAAATTAGTTATCACCTGTATTTTGCCGAACATAGCAATGTAGAATGCACCATTAGACCATCCACAATGGTTGTGTGCAAATGTGTACTTTTTAGACATTTTTTTAACTCCATTGGTTGTTTTTAGTGTGTGCAAATGTACACATTTGAGCATGAAATGTGCAAATTTGAGCACATCACCTCCCCTATGTGCAAAAACTTTTACAAAAAACAAGACAATTTCATTGGTTGATTTTTTAATGATTTTATTTTCTTTTTCATTTTAAATGAATTGTATTTGAATGATGTGTAAAAAATGCACACTTTACCAATGGAGCAAATTGTTAAAAAGTGATGTGTATTTTTACACATTATGTGCAAATGTATATATATTTTACCCAAAAACATTGTAGATGGTCTTAAGATATGTATTAAAAATGACTAATTACATAAACCATCTGATTTAATTGAATTAGAACGTAGAACGAGAGGGATGAAATGAAATGATGAATTGAATTGAATTGGAGGGAGTAAAAAATGATTAAGAGAAGTGGTTGGTGGTACGTTGGGAAATGGAAGAGGAAGGAAGCAAAGGAGACGGTAAATATAGCCGGTGGGGCCCTTTAATGGAAGCGCGTATAGTCTGTAGTAATTATCTGTAGTAATTCTGTATGTAATTGTAGTAAGTGATGGATATTAAATCATGTCGGGTGTGGTTTTTACTTTTTCACATTAGTGTGTTGCTTTCACATAATTTCGCATTTAGAGCATGCCCAACAGCTTCTCTAAAACAATTTCCAAAATAGAGAATTGTAAATCAGATATTCTGAATATTTTTTGCCCCATTCCAACAGATTCCCCATTATAGAGTTCGCTCCAAAATATACAGAGTTTTCTCCAAATTTAGGGAATGATCTCCATATTTTCTCACCATTCTCTATTTCGGAGATTATAATGGGGAAGCTCTTGGACCAAAAATCACCTCAATGTTCTCCAAAAAACCAAGATGGGGAATCTCTTGGGCATACTCTTATTAACCCCATCTTGGCTGCCTGGCCCCACCACTTCCCTAGGTTTTCCACCTGTGACCTCCGATACTCCCCTGCGCATGCATCTTCTCCACTTGTAAACCGCCACGTGTACTTCCCCCCTACTCACCAAGTCTCCAAGGGAATTCCAAGAACAAGATTATTGGTGAGGAAAAAAAAATTAAAAGGAAAAGATGAGATGTTTCATGAGCTCGGAAATGGGTCTCTTGCAAATGAGCCCAGTTCACAAGAGGGTGGAGGAGGACTTCACTTCACTAATTTTTTTTTATCATGTAAGAATTTCGGAGAGGTAACCCTAACCGAAATCATTCTTGTGGATAAGGTCCCGAAAACCTGTGTCATTGTAAATATCTATGACAATTTAAAGTGTTATTATAAATATCATGACCCCTAACAGAGCGGTATAGGAAAAGATAACGTGGCAATACTATATTATTTTAAAAAAAAAATCAATTTTTGCTATTTTCGTTAATGTAAAAGATAAAATAAAAAATTTATAAATAGGAGAAATGTTCAATGTCATAGGCTGTGTATGTATGCAAAAAAAAATAGCTAAAAAAGAAGTAGAATTGGGTGTTTAAATTTTTAATCAGGTTTTACCTGTGTATGGACACCCAAATTAAACTGATTGTGGTTAAAAATTTGAGTTGAAAAATCAGTTAATGGAAACAACTTTTTTGGTGTTTAAATTTTTAACTACAAAAATCAAAACTCTCTTTTTACATTTTTTATTTATTTATCACAATTAAAACACATTTAGACCCTATAAGGAGATTATCTTATTATTTAAAATTTTAACTACTTTTACCAACTGTTTATAAATTTTACTCTGTTTATAATTTTAGTCAGTTTATAATTAAACCCGCCCCAATACGATGCATTGCACAAATCGGGGTTAATGATGAGACAACATACCTTACAATCATCAACTCATGATCTTTAAATAATTGGAAGAAACCTAAGAAATTTAGATGATCCTCAATTATATCGAAGACACACTTCGTTAGTTTAATATATATGATGACCATTTTTTCAATTGATAAAGGAGGGAACTCAAGGAGCTAACAACCTAACTAGTTATAAGGATTGCGACTCGAGTATGCTTATGTGTAACCCTAGCTATGAGATTTTTTTAAAAATATTATCCATCTAGATAATCAAGACTGATATTTCATTAGAAAAATGTCTAATTCTTACATGATATTTAAAAAATGCATAAAACCTAAAATAAGTGTACTTGTACGTATGGGGCTTATAAGCTGATTCAAAATTTGGATTTCAATGGCATGGATTTGTAATTTTCAACCTAGTATATATTAATATATGGGGCATAAATTTTGCATTAGGATAATTATTTTGGACTTTAATAATAAATATTTTTTTTTTCAAAGATTATTGGAGTTTATTATAGTTTATTTCGTATGAAAAGACAATACTATCTCTAATAGCAACTAAATAAACCCATACTTTTTACAAATAAATTCTTTTTTACCCTATAAGAAGTTTATTTTATTTCATAACCTTTCAATCATTACTTAACCCAATTTATCAATTTTAGTTAGTTTATCAACCTCATTCAATACGAAACCATAGAATTAGAATTTTGATAAATACATTAAGGGCTCGTTGGGTATAGAGATATATGATATATATGGATATATAATTCCTATACCTAGCTATATCTAGTGTTTGGTATATAAGTATATAGATATCAATTAGACTTTCTTTTTTACACTTTTTATATCTCTTGAATTTGGAGTATATCAATTTGGGGGTTGTTTTGTTGAATTTGGAGGGTTGTTGGGTGCAGTATTGATGGGTAGTTTTTTCGTCTTTAGGGTTTATTCTATTAGAATTTCATTTATTTTTTTAATTTGATATTCATATACTCTTTTCAAATAACAGATATAAAATATCAAGACAACTAATTAACCGAAGTTTCAACCCAAAAAAACCCTAGTCGCCGCCTCCATGTGACCAACTGCTTCCACCTCAGTCTGGCTTCCCGGCCAGCCTGAACCCACACACCCCAACTCCTCCACTACCACCTCCCAACACCAGAAAAATGTCCAACCCTTATTTATCAACTGTTCCTTCTTTTTTTTTTTTTGCAGATCGTCGTTGTCGCTACTGTCGAGCTTCCTTTGTCGACCTTCCACGGCGGGCTCCATGGCGACCTGGACCCTCACCCCCTATGGCGGTCCCCGGTCTAGCCATCCCTCTCCGGGTCTGGCTGTGCTGGGTTCGCTTGTCTTCGGGGTGGTCCTCCCTCGGCCTCATGGCGATCGGCTCCGCCAAACCACCACCACCTCCGACCCACTACTGCCGCCGGTCACCAACTCCCACCGCCGCCGGTCACCAACTCCCACTACCATCTACTTTCTTCCCCCACCCCCAACCCACATGCAGCACCCCCGGAGACTCCCGTCAATTCTCATGTGTCGGGTGGTAGTCGAGTCACCACTCACCTCACTCCCTATGGCGCGCTCCCTTCGACATCAGCCTCCCTGCCATCGGGTCTCATTGGTTTGGTGGCGCTGGCATCCCTCCTCCTTGCACCCATAAAAAAAAAACCCAATCTGAAACCCAAACATACCCTCCACTCAAATCTCAAATCGGTTAATTTCAAACACAATGTTCTTATTAAATCTCAACACCGGAGGGTCCTCCCTCCACCCACCCACAACAAATCCCTATTTTCCTACCCCTTAACCTTAACCTCCAAACGAAACCTATTTACAAACGATCCATGTCTTTTGTCGTTCAACCTCCAAATCGCAAGTTTTTGAGTCCGATGTACCACATGCAACATGATTGATGAGCAAAGTCACCATCTTCTAAGCCAACAATGCCATGTCTACTGCCCCCTCGGCTTGCATGCAAGCCGTCTAAGTCGTCTAAACCGCCAGTTTAGAAATGATTTTAATTTTCTAGACATTTTTAATTTTAATTTTATGTAATTGTAATCTTAGATAATTTTTTCTTTTTTGACTGGTGACCCTCTGCGTAGGGTCATCCAAGCCATCTGTTGATGGCTTCAAGATCGCTTTGTCGATCTACTTCTTGCCCACTGTCAGATATAATAAAATAAAATAAAATATCAGGATTCCAAAACATTGTACTGGGAAGAGATGGAATCAAACGAAATGGCCGGTGTCAACCATCACCAAGACGTAGGAGAAATCTTAGATGGACCAAACCAGCAGCTGGAGTTTTCCAGATCAATTTCGACGGCTCTAAGCTGCCATCGGGTGAAGAAACTGCTGGTTTTGTCATACACAATCACCTCGGCGTTGTTAAAGTGTCTGGTGCCTCCGCTTGTGGATCCGTTTTGGTCTTGATAGTAGAAGCCCTCGCTCTCCACTTTGGCCTCATTGCTGCTAGAGATTTGGGCTACCGACGGATTGCGATTGAAGGTGATAGTCTGCTGGTGATCAATTCGGTTTCTGGTGTGTGGCAGTGTCCTTGGGAGATTGAGATGATCGTCTCGGATGCTCAGCACCTTCTGCAATGCTTCGAGGAAGCCACCTGCCGGCATGTTTTCCGTGAAGTGAATTGAGTTGTAGATTTGGTGGCTAGGCTCAGGTATACGATAGACCTTGGAACTCTTTCTTCACATCGGAACTCTTTCTTCACATCGAAAGTTTCTTGTACTCGTCCGAAAGGACGCGATTTGGTGGTGGGTCAGCCCATGCTTGATGTACGCTACCCAAATTCTTATCTTATATGGAAAAAAAGATATAAAATATCAGATATCATATCAATCTTATAATCATATCTAATACCTTATCCATATCTTATATCTATATAAATATGACCTCTCTCGGCTAAATTATTTCGGGAAAACAAATTCGCATGTGAGTTTTTTTTTTTAATTTCGGGGAAAAAAATTAAAGGATCGAGTTGCTTCATATATCAACACATATATACCATTTAAAAAAATGTAAATTTATAAGACTTTGTTCATTCATTACAAACTAAACTTTAAATTATCATCGATCTATAAAAATATACTGTATTATTGTAGCCGGGAACCCTCTGGCCGGACAATTAACTCAACTCTTAAGCATATTTTATCGGTATAACTGAAGAAACTGGATAAGTCCACCTAGAGGGACTAATAGATGATGATTATATGTATAGTTATAAATCAATAAATAGGACGTAACCGGGGACCAAATTAAATAGAAGATTATGCAAGAGACTGAACCCCCTACCTATCTTATTTAGTGTTATTATGAACCTGATCGATAAAGGTGTATAGAGTTGATGGTGTCGTAATTTGAATGATCCACGTACAGTTTGTGAATCTCAAAGAGATCTACTTCATCCTAATTTCTCTCCATTCACATTGCTTATTATTAACATATTTTTATACACTTATTAAAAAATAATAAAAAATATTATAAATTATAAAGTTTTTTTAATTAATATTTTAAAATTTTAGTGCTTCTAATTAAAAATTACCGAAAATTAAAAAATAATATATTTTATATGAAAAATTATATAAAATGACCAAATTAACTGGTAAAAACCCATAAAGTTTAAAAACTCAGGAAGTAAGATATATTCCTGTGTTTGGTTGACATAAAGACACAAAAATTCAACTTTCCAGTAATTTCAATTCCTCTAAATTGTAGAACGTTCACTTACCTAAGAGGGATTATGTAAATTCAACTTTCACCCTTCCACCCTTTTTTAATGTAAATTTTTTTACTTTCCTATTTATATTTCTAAAAACCAAAATTCAACCAAATAACTTCTTTTAATTCATGGGAAGTACATTTCATGGGAATTCAATTCATGGGAAGTAAGTTCCCAGAAATTGTACTTCCCGCATTCAACCAAACGAGCCATAATTTTATGCTAATGTAAAATGACTTATATTTTTATAATGGATGGAGTATCAAAATTTTATTATTTTTAATAATTTTGTAATTATTAGTAATAAATATAAAATTATTTTTAAAAAATAATATTTTTTTAATATTATTTATAAAATTTTATCATTCTTAAAAATTATCAGTACCCTTTTTTTTATAAATTTGATTTTTTTAAAAAATAATAATTGCCCTTTTTATAAATAAAAACATTAATAAAATCATCAGCACCATATCTAATAAAGTGGATGTTTATATTTCAATTAATTAAAAAAGTATAAAAATTAAGATACTTATAATTTAACATTTCAATTCTTTTTTAAGCATAAAAAGAGTCGATCAGAAATTGCTTTTGAAATAAAATAAAATTTATGAATGATTAATTTTTGTGCAATTCAAGTTTATTAAAAATATTATTTTCTTTAATTTACCCAATTGATTTGTTTATGACTGGCTTGAGTACGTACTTATAACTTACAAATTAAAGCATTCAAATTATACGTAAATCAAGCGACAAACCACAAAACATATTCATGTCAAATTAATTACGAACAATCGGGTACTTAATACAAATATAAATAGTGATATTTAGATCCCTAACCAGTTAACTGTAATTATTGAGAGAATGAAGAATGTGAAGAGATGAAAAAAGTCTCACATTGATAATATGAACAAACAAGTTTTAGTATATAACCTAGTGGGCTACTCCTCCTAATGACAATTGGTTTTAGGATGGAACCCGCTCGGTTTATGTGCTAGGCTATTAGCGCATGGGTGCACGTGTGCACACGACTCCGATCCCGAGTCCCAACAGACTTTAGTATAGTATCAGAGCGGAAAAACCAAATGGTCCGACTCTCCATCCTGGGCTCTCTAAAAAGATAATGAGATGCTAGACCCGTTGCACTTGAGGGCGTGTTGAGAGAATGAAGAATGTGAAGAGACCAAAAGAGTCCCACATTAAGTCTTAGTATATAACCTAGTGGACTACTCCTTTTAATGCCAATTAGTTTTAGAATGGAACCACTCGATTTATATGTCAGGCTATTAGCAAATGGACGCACGTGTGCACACGACCCCGATCCCGAGTCCCAACGAACTTTATTACTCGATACTCCTTAGGGCACACACAATGGTGTACACCTTCCATGTTCTTAGACCAAAAATAAATAAATAAAAAAGAAAAATGTGAAGAACAGCTTGAAGCTGTACTTCTGCAACAACACCACCAAATGCTGCACTTCACCACAAATATCAAATAAAAGCCAATCACATGGGGACAAGTGTACAATATTGCCCCACTATTAGTCAACAAAGTAGGCACCCATTTTTTATTATTATTTTAATAATTTGAAGGAGTTTTTTTAAATCATTTACACAATATTTAAATTGATATATTATTTTAATAATTTCAAAATTTATTAACAAAATCGTTTACAAAATATGTGAATAATAATAATAATAATATCATACTCCAATATAATTAATAATATTAATTTAATAAATAAATCAATTTATAATGTCAAGTTAAAAGAAAATAAAAGATGATTAAAAATCGAGTGAAGATCCCGAAAGTGAAGTACACGGATGTGGGTGTAATTGATAAAAATATAAAAGGGTGTTTTTATGCTGACATGACAGAGAAAAAATGGGCGGAGTACATGGAGAAATGCACACGGATGTGCATGGCCTTAAGACGACCATATATATATATATATATATATATATATATATATATATATATATAGAAGCACAAATTTGTTTTGTTGTATATATACATATATACACTGTATTTGTTTTGATCAGATATGGAGTTTCAGTTCAGGCAGAAAAGATCGATCTGCATCTGTTTTGGATTTGTTACCTCTCCAACTCCCGATGAACATTCATTTCAACTGTACCAACTAGTCCTTTTGCTTGAATCGACCATTTTAACCCGTGGCTCAATCTCCAATCTCAAATTTGCTTACGAGCACATCATATATCTTCACCAAAAAGAAAAAATTAATGGGGCCAAGGTTTTTTCCTTTTCTTTTATCCATAGCATTTTGGATGAATTACAAGAAAAAGTTATATAGTGTGTGATATTAACGCGAGAATAGATCTCCTACAACCCACCATTAGACACTATATATGACACAAAAATAATCGAGGTGTTCTTTAATAATAAAAAAAATTATATTTATATTGTACATCTCAAATAACATATATTTATATACTTTTGTAATATAAAATGATATTTAAAAAAATATATTAAAATTAAAAGAGTCATTATTTTAGAATATTAATTATAACACTTATTAAAATATCATTTTGAAAGAAAAAAATATACAAATGTATATTATTTGGCATGTACAATGTAAATATAATTTTTATAATTTTTTTTATTTTAAAAAATACCTCAAATATTTTTGTGTCACACATAGTGTCTCATTGTAGGGTGTAGGAGATCCCATCTCTATTAACGCATGGTGAAATCAGTGTTGTGTAGTGTACGAATGGTTGCAACCATTCGATAGTTAATTAGGTATAATCATTTGGTTGCAACGATCATAATGATCGCAATTGGCAGAGTGTTGGGTGATTACTAATTAAGGTATAAGAACAAAGGCTTGTGGTAGCAGAGACGAGGATGATCAAATTAATGTGCGAGCATACTAGACTCGATGAGATTAAAAATGAGATCATCTGCGACGAGATAAAAGTGACTAGTATCAGAGATAAGATGCGTGAGTTTAGGCTTTGTTGGTTAATTTGAACATGTCAATAGAGGGATTCAAGTGAGCCATTAATATTTATTGTTTTGGGAAAAATACGTACACATTAATCTTGATGTCCATCGATCTTTCCTACATAAAAAGAGAGGAGAGAGGTGGGGCTTGCTCCTTGGGGAAGCCTCCGACACTCAAGTCAGCATCTATATATGGACGCTCAAAGTTCAATTCCCTATTTATTAACCAAAATTAGGATTTGATTAGGGTTCACCTTATAAATGACGATTATAACCCTGGATCTCTACGAAATTACTTTTCTCTATCTTACTTGTTTATTTTTCGGTCTTGAGTGTTTATATTCTTTTAAGTTTGTTATTGTCAATTTTATTCTTGTCAACATTAGATGTTTCGAAAATACTCTCTTAATATAGTGCAGGAAATGGTGCGTACATCTCGATACTGATCTAAACCCTACTCTTATCAGAAAAATATGAAATTATTATTGTTGTTTGTTGGTTGTTTGGCAGAGATGCAGGCAAAGAATAGAGGTGAGAAATGTGAGGGAGGGAGGGTTAGTAGTGGCCTTATGTGAAATATCCGACGGGTCGTTAACGGGAGGCAAACACGTGTCGGGTTACATTGATTTAGTATTATTACTTTTGCGATTATAAAGTCGGGATCCACCAACTTAACACAAAGCTTAAGCTATTGTGTAGAGTTTCACCCTTCCTTATAACCCATCATTTTTTATCTTTTTATAATCAATGTGGGAGGGACACTCCCATACCAAACCTCTCAACACGCCCCCCTCAAGTGCGAACTCGCACTTGACAACGAACCCATGCCGGATCTAACCGAACCCGGCTTTGATACCATGTGAAATATCCGACGGGCCGTTAACGGGAGGCAAACACGTGTCGGGTTACATTGATTTATTATTATTACTTTTGCGATTATAAGGTCGGGATCCACCAACTTAACACAAAAGCTTAAGCTATTGTGTAGAGTTTCACCCTTCCTTATAACCCATAATTTTTTATCTTTTTATAATCAATGTGTGAGGAACACTCCCATACCAAACATCTCAACACCTTACATTAGCCCTTGGAGCAAAACTGTCCTAGGATTTTCTTTCAAATTTTAGTTTAACTTCTTTTTTTTTTTGGTGCATGGGAAATCTTTGTTTAACTTCTTATTGTGTATGCTTTGAACAAGCCCAAAAAAATACAGTATGGTACGGTGATAAATAAAACACATGCACTTTATAGTTTATACAGAGTATTATTTTCACCTAACTTGAAAATTTTCTCAAGAAATAAAATTCTAAAATCAAAATAAAGTTTTTCTCTTGAGGATATTGGTCTATATATATACTAGTTTTATTATTCGCCCGTTGCGCGATTTGTTATTAAATTTTATTATATAAATCATCTTTGAATTAATATAAATTACTACTCCATATAAAGTAAATGTATAATTTTTTAATTTTAGAATGTAAACTCATGTTTGTATTTAGATTAATCGTGTTTGTTCTCTTATTAAAAAATGGTTAAGATATAGTTATAGATATATAGATTTGATCTAAAACATAGAATAATTATCATATATAAAATAATAAGTGCCGCAAGAAAAAATGGAATGAAAGTTTGACGATCGTTGAGTTTTAAAATTCAAATTCCATTATGAACTCGTAATGTTGCATTGAAAATACACATTGTGTGTCATCTATCATTTACGTAAACTGTGCTATCTAAATAAACCAATGCTTTTATTTTATTTTCTTTTTTTTAATGGGAAATAATTTTTATTTTATTTTCAAAGATATGGATAAAAACTACAGTATCATATTATTTATTTCAATTATTAAATTTAATTAATTTTATTGATAAATGAAGGTATAGAAGGATTTAGTCTAAAAAGACACTCCATAAATGTTTATCATTAGTTTAGTACAAATATGTTACGAAGGTAAATTTTGTAAAAAGATGAATCAAATATTGGATAGATTATTTGATCTATAAAGATAAATTTTTTACCTAATTAATATATAAGGTTCAATATTTATAAAAATTATATTGACTTATTAATTAACATGGCTCAAAAAGATAATACCATATTAACCCAGAATATGATACGTATGAAAAAATAATATCATTTTAATCCAGAATATGACACGTATGCGAATCGCACCAGAAATCGTTTTAGGCCTCTGGTTTTGTATTATATATAGAAGATATATAGATATATAGATAGATATAGATATATAGATCTTCAAACTGGATAATTTATGCCATTGAAGAGTTACAATTATTGATTTTGTACAATTTTGGTGGGTTTTTGAGTTTTCAATCGTAAAGAAGATTACAAATTTGTTTATGGATCGGATTTGTGATATATTTATTTATATACTATATAAAAATGGAGATGATTTAAATTTGAGCGAGATTTTATTTGGTAAAATCTTATCACTATGTTATATTAATTAATTGAAAAAAATTAATTGCTATAAAATACTATGATTAAATAATATTTTACAAAAATAATATTGGATAGATTATTTGAATTAAAAGATAAGTTTTTTACCTAATTATATTCGTTTATTAATTGATGTGGCCCAGAAATATAATACCACTTTAATCCAGAAAATGACACGTAAGCAAAAATAATCCCGCTTTAATCCAGAAAATTCCATGGACGCGAGATTGCACCAGACGCCGTTTCAGGCCTCTGTTTTAGTATTTTATACCTAACTATATTCGTTTATTAATTGATGTGGCCCAAAAAAATAATACCACTTTAATCCAGAAAATGCCACGTAAGCAAAAATAATCCCGCTTTAATCCAGAAAATTCCGTGGACGCGAGATCGCACCAGAGCCCGTTTCAGGCCTCTGTTTTAGTGGCTCTGGTGCGATCTCGCATCCACGGAATTTTCTGTATTAAAGCTGGATTATTTTTGCTTACGTGTCATATTCTGGATTAAAGTGGTATTATTTTTTGGGGCCACATCAATTAATAAATCAATATTGTTAGGTAAAAAACTTATCTTTTTAGATCAAATAATCTATCCAATATAACCTTATATTTAGATTAAAGTAGAATCTTATTTTAAATTATATTTATTTAGATTGAACAAAGGGTAGTGTTACCACCGTTTTGGCCAAAAGGCCCAACACTAACTAAATTTATGCATACATGGAAAATATTATTTTATTTTAACGAAATTTATTTGGTAAAATCTTATCACTATGTTATATTAATTAATTGAAAAAAATTAATTGCTATAAAATACTATGATTAAATAATATTTTACAAAAATAATATTGGATAGATTATTTGAATTAAAAGATAAGTTTTTTACCTAATTATATTCGTTTATTAATTGATGTGGCTTAGAAATATAATACCACTTTAATCCAGAAAATGACACGTAAGCAAAAATAATCCCGCTTTAATCCAGAAAATTTCATGGACGCGAGATTGCACCAGACGCCGTTTCAGGCCTCTGTTTTAGTATTTTATATAGATAGATAGATATGTGTGTGTTGTAGATTAGTGTGATTTGTAGATTCACACCAAGCATTCTTGTTTTCTACTTCCTTTGCCTTCATGCTTCCCTTGTTTGGTTCACTAGGGTCTGAAAAAAATTCATTGAGCCGAATTTCAGAAAGAACCATAAGTATAAAAAGACTACTGGTTCACTTTGATTGAATCTCTCTCTTTTTCTAAAAAAAAAATATTTCAAATCCGTGTAATATATGGAGTACTGCATCTAGATTTTTTTTTTATAAAGTAAATATATATATGGGTTAACTGCATTTGAGTCGACATGTGATCCATCCAAAAGGATCTTTGTAGTACAAAATTTGGAAGTCTATGATTATATAGACGTTGTACGTTGTCTAGAGGCACTACGTCAGATTGCATCTCGCTCGACGGAGGTAAGAAAGTTCGTCGCCTGAATCGCGTTCGGACGACGTACTTTATATGGCTCGTCGCATGCACGGTGGGAGGCCCAAAACACCTCCAACCCTTGTTCTGCCGACCGAAAAAATTCAAAGTTCGTCGATTTAAGGTGACTCAAGCGACGGATGAAATCCAGGCGACGAACATTGCACATGATCGGTCGCCCAAACAGGCATCCCAACTACAACTGTCAGAATGGGCCTTTGTAGCGACGGAAATTACAATAAGTCCGTCGCCTGAACATTTTACTTTTTCAAAAGTCAAGTAATAAAGTTTGGTTGGTAACGAATATTAAATACGGTTCATTCAAGAGACAGACATACGACAATTTTCGCCTCCTGAAAGGTGTGGTGGTTGACCCCAATTTATGACTATTTATTCAGTAGACGGACATGTTCTATCTCCGTCGCCTGAAAGGTGTGGTGGTTGACCCCTATTTATTGCTATTCTCTCAGGAGACGGAGATATATATCTATGTCCGTCGCCTGAATGTGTTTTCCGTAACAAACAATTAAAATGGGATGTACTTGCACAATGTCTTTCTTCTCTTCATCCTTTCTCCCAAAAAAACCGTAGAGGCTCGAAAACCCTTTCCCCAATTCACAATTTTTCACACATCAATTGAAGGTATGTATAAATTTTTTTTTTTGTTTTTTGTTGTTGAATATATGCATATATATTGTTTGTGTGTGGATTGATGATGAGCTTGTCTTTTTTAATGGAGTTTGGATGGTAAAAAAGTTGTTTAAATGGAGTTTATGAGGAGAAAGAGTTGTTTATGTATAAATTGTGTTGAAATTGAGGTTAAATGGAGGTTAAATTGAGTTTGTGAAATGATGTTTAAATTGAGTTTGTGTTATGAATGGATTGTGTATGTGACTGGATTGTTTATGTGCAATTTTTTTTTGAGAAAGTGATGTACAATGAGATAGATGATGAGAATGGAATTTGTATTTGTGTTTATGTGAATGGAATTTAGAATGTTAGGATTGAGTATTGATTTTAAATTGAGTTTGGGGTGTGAATGGATTGTGTATGTGAATAGATTGTTTATGTGCAATTTTATTTGAGAATGTGGTGTAGAATGAGGTAGATGATGAGAATTGATTGTGTATTTGATTTAAAATGTGATGAGATTGTGATATGAATGGATTGTGTATGTGATGAATTCATATCAATGGATTGATAATGACAGGACGATAATGGACGATAAAAGTTGGATGCAACTCCTTCACGCTCACGTGGAGTATCAAAAAGGAATATTTATGTTTATGCAGAATCTTAGAGATAATGCGAATGGGTTGACTCATTTCCTATGTCCGTGTCGGAGATACCGCAATAATGAATGGGTAACTGTAGATGAAATACACAGTCATTTGGCCCACTTGGGGATGTGGCCTAGTTATACTGTTTAGGACAAGCATGGCGAAGCCCCAGTTGATAGGACAATTGAGCAACGACGAACGGAGATCATGGAGGAAGGGGCATCTTCCTCCGTTGATGGTCCTACTATGAACATTTTGCACGATGCATTTCTATTTCATGCCGGATATGAGGCGCACTCGGTTGCCGACGATCCTCCGTTCCAATATGTTGTTGACGATGATTACGAGAAATATAATAGGCTTGTAGAGGCAGCAAACATGCCATTGTTTGAGGGCAGCGATATGACTGTTCTGGATGCTTGTTTGGATGCAATGCAGATGAAGTCAGAGTTCGGGTGGGCAGATAGGAGCGTGGACGCCATGTGCGTACACATTGCTCGCATGTTTCCGAAATGACATAAACATCCAACTGATGGAGAAACGATGAAGAGTGTGATTAGGACCTTGCATTTGGGTACGAGCTGATCGACGCTTGTGAGTATAACTGTGTGCTATTTCGCAAACAATACGCAGAGCTCGAAGCGTGCCCCAAGTGCAACACACCTAGGTGGTATACTAGGGAGGGTAGGAAAGGCAAGGCTCCCAGGAAGGTTCTCCGGTACTTTCCCTTAACCCCTACTGAAGAGATTTTTCATGGAGCCTTGCAAAGGCTATGCGATGGCATGGTGAGCGAGTGGGAGATGCAGAATGGTTGAAATACCCATCAGATGGTGAGGTATGGAAACAATTTAACAAAACCTACCCGCATTTTTCTGAAGATGTGAGGAATGTAGGACTTGCACTTGCAACCGATGGATTCAATCCATTTGGGAATCAGTCAACCCTCCATAACACATGGCATGTCATAGTCATGCCATACAACTTGCCTCCGTCGATGTGCATGGAGAAGGAATTTAACATGTTAGCGATGTTGATTCCGGGACCGAAGTCTCCAGGAAAGTGTCTTAGTGTGTTCATGCAGCCGTTGATCGATGAGCTTTGTGACTTATGGGGGACTGGAGTATATACTGTTGATCGATACTCAGGGTCCACTTTCACGATGAAAGCGGCAGTGTTATGGACTAGATAAAACCATGCAGATAGCAAATCAGAATAATATTGATTCTCATAAGTAACTGTTGCCCTTCCCAAGACGACAAACTCTCTCCCCTCTATAAATACAAATCCATCATTCCCTCTCTCCTCATCTATTTACCCAAACGGAAACTACAAAAAACACAGATCGAGGGAGATCAGTAAACATGGAGGAAGCCATGGCACGCCTCAACGGCGTCACCCACATGCCCACCGACTCACCCCAAGACATGCTCACCCACTCCTCAAGGAAGCCCACTTCCGCCTCCAAGCGGAGCCTCAAGGGCACCTCCAACCCCACCACGAACGCCACCATGAGGTACAGGGGCGTCCGGCGCCGCCCATGGGGCCGCTACGCCGCCGAGATACGCGACCCTCTCTCCAAGGAGCGCCGCTGGCTCGGCACCTTCGATACCGCCGAGGAGGCCGCCTGCGCCTACGACTGCGCCGCCCGCGCCATGCGAGGCCTCAAGGCCCGCACCAACTTCGTCTACCATCCCCCCACCTCCCCGGCCGCCGTCGACCCCTACTTCTCCGCCGGCCTCTACGGCCGCCCCAAGCCCCCCAAATTCGACTTCTCCGGCCGCCAGTTTCACAAGGCGCCGTCCCACACCTGGGATTGGGCCTCCAATTACTACCATCCAGGTTCCAATTTTAGGGATTTGGCTTCCATCAACAACCCCTCTCCCGCTCCCTCTCCCTCTCCTCCTTGCTCTTCCTCTTCCTCTTCCAGTTCGTCAAAAATGAATGTGCTTTTGCTGCGTGATTTCCTCACCTCTTCCTTGAATTCCTGCCCGCCACCACCGCCGCCTTCATCATCTTCCTCTCCATTTACAACTGATCTCAGTAGTGCTAAAACCAGGCGCAGTTGTTCGTCGGTGTTGAGCGAGGCAGATGATCAAACTGAGGATCAGGAGCAGGAGTTTTCGTTTGGATCCGAGCCGTCGGATTCCGGGCTGTTGGAGGAGGTTATTAGGAAGTTTTTCCCCAAGAACGGAGCTATAGAAGATGACAGCACAAGAAATCACACGAGAGGAGCTGATCAAGAGATGGTGTTCATCAACACAAACCACCACCAGGTGAACAGCTACCCGGTGATGGGAGTTAATGGCGGCGGCGGCGGCGGCGGCGGCGGTTATGGGTTCAGTGCAGGTTTGCAAGGTGGGTATTACACGCCATCTGCTGCGATGGACATGGATGGGGAAGGTGGTTACCGGAGCTGTGATCTGTACAATGTGTTGGGCTACGAGTTTGGGAATGCTTAATCTCGGATCTCGGTATAATTAGGGCATTATAAATCTAACCATCACCTACAGCTAGAGCTTAATTGCTGCCTTTTGCTAGTAAGTTTAAGAAGATGACCATGGAAAAAACAGTGTATAATTTGAATCCAAAGAGTAGTGGTACGACTGCTATAAAAGTTGGAATTAGGGTTTTGAATGGTGTTTCTTTGTACTTCAATCCCTAGCTCTGCCTGTTTTCAATATAATATAATATAATATATAATTTGCTCTTTTTCTAATTGATATGTAACTCTCCTTTTTATTCACACCATGCAAGTTGTTATCTTTCCCTTCTATCATAAATAATTTAGAAAATAAATATTTTGATCAATGTTTTAGATTTTTTAGGTATTTATACAAGTAAGGATTTGGTTTGGAGTTAGTCCTTATTAGACTACCATTTAAGAGGATTTTTTCGGATGAGAATGCAAGGATGTTTGTCAATCCGAGTATCCGGAAAGGCGTCCGAAGGAAAGAGGCGAGAGATATGATTGACACAACTGTAAATCTTCCGGAAGTAATATGAGATGCTAGAATGCTCAAAGGGCCGGAGCAACAGATGAATGCCAAACCAACCTCCCTTGATTGCGTTGATCAATTTCTAGGTATTGATTTCCCCTTGATTGCGTTGATCAATTTGTAGGTATTGATTTGTAATGATGTGTGTTGTTTATTTTTTAAACATTTTTTATTAGTTGTAGACTTAGTGGAGTGAAATTTTTAAAAATAGTAAAATTCATGAAAAAGTTAAGTGTAATTTTAATAATTTTAAAGGAGCAATGAATTTACTTAAAATATGTGTTATATATTAAAAGCCTTTATTTATATTGTTGATCGGAGTGAGAATATTATTGATCAGTACTGTGTTATGGGTTTAAATTAATGTATTTGATGTGTTTTGATGATATCTGCAAATTTATCACTGCGGTGAATACTTTTTGTTGAGTAGTAGATGTTTTTGTCTGAAAATAATCTGGTATCTAGTTTCAAATGTGTTAAATATTAGGTAAAACTAATTCAAATAACCCAAACTTTGGTTGGGTGTGCATGTAGCACCATGAACTTTATAAAGTAACAAAAATAACCCAAACTCTTACTACTATGTGCTTATATCACCACCAATGTCTTTTTTAAAATAAAAAATAACACCTAACTTTTATAATTTTCAAATAGAACCTCAAACAATATTAAACTAGGTTTTTTAATCAAAATTACACAAAAGGTAAATTTTTTTAAATGAAAAATAAATTTTTTGACTTAAGATAGTTGAAAAAAATATCGCTAATTTACGTCATATTTTTAAAACCCATAATTTGGTTTGAACAAATGATATAAGTTAGAATTATATTTGTAAAATATTTATCAAATGAATTATTTTTAATTTATTCTTTAATTGAAAATAATAATAAATTAACAAAAATACAACAAAATAAAAAATATACGGAGTATTTCAGTTGAGAATATTTCGAACTGATATAATTTGTTCTAACCAAATTATGGGTTTTTGAAATATGAAATAAATTATCGATTTTTTCCAATTATCTTAAGCAGAAAATTTTATTTTTTATTTTAAAAAATGTATATTTTGTGTAATTTTGATTAAAAACTTAGTTTAATATTTTTAGGTCCTATTTGAAAAATATAAAAAGTTATATCGTTTGAGAAATATTTAAAGGTAATATATATAAAAAGTTATATTTTGCGTAATTTTTATTAAAAAATTCATTTGAGAAATATTTTTAAAAAATATTTATAACGAATATCATTTGTTCAAACCAAATTTTGGGTTTTTAAAATATGATATAAATTAGCGATATTTTTTTCAATTATCTTAGGTCGAAAATTTATTTTTCGTTTAAAAAAAATTTACCTTTTGTGTAATTTCGATTAAAAAAACCTAGTTGAAGTATTGTTTTAGATTTGATTTCAAAACTATAAAAGTTAGGTGTTATTTTTTGTTTTAAAAAAAATATTGGTGCCTAGTGGTGATATAAGCACATAGTAGTAAAAGTTTGGGTTATTTTTGTCACTTTCTAAAGTTTGTGGTGCTAACTGCTCACCCCACCAAAGTTTAGGTTATTTGAATTAGTTTTACCTAAATATTATGTCCGTGTTGAGAAGTTGTTATCATGCAATACTTAAATCCATCTTTCTCGTCCGGTTTGTTTGTTCATGTCTATTCCCATATGCACATAAATTTTTTTTTTTATGATACAGATATCATTTTGATGATCTTAGGCCATGGTAGTCAACCGTTCAATTACATTCTTGCGAATGTAAATAAAAGATTCTCTATCCTTAAGGAGCGTCATTGCATGGGTTGTCTGAGCCAGAATTTATTTTCGGGGTGCTAAAAAAAATTTCGTGAAATATTTTTTTTGTGTATATATACTTATTACGAATATTTTTTCTAAGAAAATATTAAAAAACACTAAAATTGTGATTTTTTAAATTTAAATATAAATATAATATTTTTTTCAATGAAATAGTTGATAGAAACAAAAAAATACAGAGAGAAATCAAGAAGAATATTTAATGATATAGTAAAACATTAATATGACATTTTCTTAATGAAAAAACATTAAAATTGTGATTTTTTTAATTTAAATATAAATATGATATTTTTTTAATGAAATAGTCGATAGAACAAAAAAAAAATATAGAGAAAAATAAAAAGGAATTAATGATATAGTAAAACATAAATATGACATTTTTTGAATGAAATAGTTGATAGAAACAAAAAAAAATATAGATAGAAATAAAGAAAAATTAATGAAATATTAAAAGAAATAAAAAGTGAAGCATTTGAGATTTGAACTTAAGACTTTTTGGTTCTTCTTCCTTCCTTTACCACTTGAGCTAGACAACACTCTTGTTTCAAATATCCTTTAAAAATGTTATATTACCTTAAAAATACTAAATATATGTAAAAAAATTATTTTTTTTTAAATTTTTTTTCGGGGCGGGGGTGCTGGAGCACCCCCTAGCTCCGCCCCTATGTGTGATACGATCGGCACATCTGTTGATTTCCCTGAAGATGTGGGAGATATCTGCAATATATATCGAAATGCTGAAGAATGTAAAGGATTGTTAATAATGAGGATCTCGATCTCTTTCATGAGCTCGATCCACAATCTTTGAGTGCATGATGATGACAAAGTTATCTTCCTCAATCAGAATTCGAGAAAGATCAAGTTCTCGTGCCTTTAGAAACAAAGTAATAACTCCGTCTCAAAATATAGCTGGTTTGATTTTTTTTTAACACGTTTTTAAATGAGTTATAAACTATATGAAATAATAATTGTAATGTTATCTTAAAGTTAATATAATTAATATTTTGTACCGCGTATAGAGTATAGTTTTTAACTTTTAAAAAGTGTTGTAAAAAATCAATCAAATAACCTACTCCGTATTTCAAAAGGAATGGTGTATTAAGTTGAAAGAAAAGCAAAGAATTGGAAGAAAAATAACGGATCGAGTAATAATGAGAAAAGAGTGCAAAATCTGGGGAAAAGAGAAGAGGGTGAGGCGGGTGGGGATTGAATTGAGGAGGAGTGATGGAACTTATGAGTTGACCTCTCTGATAGAAAACAGAAGACCGGCTTTTTGGTTGAGAGAGATGAGATGGATCTTTTGGGGGTTTTCTTGTTTCTACTTTTATGGTGTTTTGTTTAGGGCTCAAGTAAACCCTAGCTGGCCAGGCCTGGTGTACTATATACTCCGTATATATATATAGCCTTTTCTTTAATGCTATCACACATTCACATCTCTGATCTTCTGATGAGTGATCTCTCCCATCTCTTTCTCTCTCTGGTAAAGGGAACCACCAACACAATCCGATCGGATTGATGTGCAAGCAATTTTCCATTGATCTCCACTCATTTGTGGCGGATTTGGTGAGTAGGCCAAGAGGGGTAAATGTGTAATTATAGCCATGTGTTCATGTTGATGTTGATGTACATGTGTGGGTTGGGTATATAAAATTAGTTTAATTTGTAAGGATGGAGAGTACAATCTCTGAGGGGAAATTGCAGAGACATATTTTGATGGGGTCAGAAAATGTTCCTTGCAGAGAGCAGAGGCAGTAGTAGAGAGGAGGAGCAGTAAGCAGGGCCGGCATAAATCCCAGGATCTGGATTGCATTTACTCCTCCCAGCATGTGCAACAGCAACAGCATCACTACATCACCCTTTCCTACTTTCTGCTACTTCTCCTTCTTAATTTTTTATTGGGTAAGAATTCGAGATCAGACATACCTGAATCTCGATGGTTGACAAATCGACAGATGGATAACCATCAAAACATACAATCATAAATATTAACGGTGCAAAATAAGTGAAAGTGCACCCTACAACATGCTACTTCTCCTTCTACTTGTGCTTTCTACACTACACTACTTTTCATTTACCCTTATTTTCCATTTTTCATTCCCAACCCCTACACAATTTCTTTCTTGTTTCACAATACTGTATTTTCCTTTGTACTTTTTCAAATATGTCTCACATTAATTTATATTTATTGTCCTTTTTTAAATAATAAATTTATGCATTTATTATATACTACTCCCTCCGTTTCCAAATAAGTGACTTTTTCAAGTCAAACACGTATTTTTAGGAGGATAAAAACTATATAAAATATTAAAATTTTAATTAATTTTTTTAATAATATTATACTTATTATTAATAAGTATGAGTTTATAAAAAAAATTATTTAAAAAATTAATATTTTATATTATTTTTATCACCTTAAAATACGTACATGAATAGTAAAAAGTCACTTATTTGGAAACGTAGGGAGTACTCCGTATCAATAAATACAAAATTTTCTATTTTACTTAATACATTTATTTAGGAATTTAATTTTACACCTATTACTTCATTAAAACTTATGGCTAACTTAATTCAACTTCATTTTACTTGTCTCACCATATATTTTTTTTTGATAAGGAAAAAATTCGAGGTCAGACATACCTGAACCTCGAGGGCCGACAAATCGGCAGACGGGAACCGTCTCACCATATATATATATGTGTGTGTGTCAAATTTTGTTTAAATGAATAATTGTTAAACCTTCTATAAACTTCATTCTAAACTATAATAAGTTATTCTAATATCAAATTTAATAACTTCGTTTAACTTTTAAAAACAAAGAAACACAGGGGTTGTAAATCGAAGTGCAACAAAACCCTTCTATTGAAACAGAAACAAAGACCTTCTATAGTCGATTGAAGTGCAACAAAACCCTACCAGCAGAGATCGACATATCAATTTCTTCAGTCGAACAGGAGTTGCAAATTGAAGGGTGAAACAATAAATTTCTCTGGGGAGGAGTAACATTTAAAGTTCACTCATCTTCCTCCAAATTTGCAGATTTTTTTTTTCTCATATTTAATATCTCTAGCTATTTTATGAAAGGATTTGCATGAGTTATTGGGATTGAAAAATACCTCTTTTCTCTAAAAACTTTCCAAAATCTCCATTTTATAACCACCATTGGGGTTGTTCTAAGAAGATAATTTTTTTAAGAGTGATTAACAAATGAGATAGAAATGGGAGATATGAATATTCTATAATTAAAATACTTGAAGCAGAAAATAGGCATCAAGAAAACATGCATAATGGTAATCGATCATTTTGGTATAATATTAGGTACTTTAGAAAGAAAATGGTTTTAAAAAACAAGGGCAACACATCAAACAATGTGATAAAATTTACTCACTCGGCAAAACATACTCCCTCTCTGTTAATTAAAATACACCGTTTACTATTTATGCATACTTTTTTAAAATGATAAAAATTATATAAAATATTTTTTTTGCAATGTTTTTGTATAAATTCATACTTAATATTAATAAGTACGAAATTATTTTAAAAAATTATTAAGAAAGTTTATATGTTATATAGTTTTTAACAAATAAAAAAGTGTTCATAAATAATAAAACATCATATTTTAATTAACAGAGGGATTATCATTTTAGAGTGTTAATTTTGTCAAGAAAAACATGAAATTATAGGTATTTTGAGCTTTACTTTACAAAAATGCTCTTATAATCATTAGTGGTTGTTAGTTGTAATTTTTGATAAAGTAAAAAAAAATAGTGTAATAGTACTCCGTATATTTTTTTATTTTCTTAAAAAATTATGCATGAAGTTAAAATGACATTTTTTTGACAAATAGGTGGAGTATCAAACAACAGATAATGCTTGTTACTCCATCCGTTTTTTTTTGACGCAAAGTAAAATTTAGGTCGGGTCGGGCGCAGCCGGAATCCTTCCTAGAGCATCCTTGCGGATGAGAACATGAAGTTCTGGGTCATCCTCATAGCTGACGTCGGCAGGGGAAGCATGGGCACTACGAGCAATAAAGTCTACCACAGCATTCGATTCCCTGAAAACATGACGAATAGCAACATAAGAGAAAGACTTAATATCTAACAGAATATCCGATTGTAGAAGCTCTATATTCCAGGGGCATTTCCAATCCCCGAGAAGAGCTTTAATAACTATTAAGTTATCTCCTTCGATCAGAAGGTTACATAAATGTAGTTCAATGGCCTTGGAGACGCCCAATTTTAATCCGAGATTTTCAGCATAGACCACCGAATTATTAGTACAAGTTCCTCGACCCATAGCGACAACTCCCCCTGTAGAGTCGCGAATAATGTATCCATAAGCAGAGGAACCTTCGAGCTTAACCGAGCCATCAAAATTAAGTTTGTAGCAGTCGTTGGGTGGTTTATCCCAAAACCCCGAATGCTGTTGATGAAACCTCCTCGAAGGACCTCCTTTCGCAGCAAGTCGATTCACCGCGTTCTGATTCGGTTGTATACTCGTCCCGTTGTCGCTATTGCCATCATTTTCTAAAATCTTTGTTTGATTCCAGCAATGTCTTAACGTGGTATAGAAAAGAATAATTTCGTTGTTGTTGGCCGTAGCCGTTTGGTTAAATATCCGTTGGTTTCTAAAGAACCATAGAGACCACCAGAGACTTGCAAGGTCCGCCATATGTTTAAGACCTAGTTTTAACTTAATACTATTAAGCTTTAATACATCGTTTACCGATATGATATCCGGATCCAACCTGAGTAAGGGAATCTTCAAAGTTTGAAGGAGATTGGTAATTAACGGACATTGAGAGAACAAGTGGGTAGCCGATTCAACTGTGTTTGAGCAGAAAGCGCAGCTGGACGGAACTGCCACATGAGATTTCTGTAATCTCTGAGAAGTAGGTAGTCCATCCCGCGATATTTTCCATAGAAAGTGTCTAACCTTGGGCGGAACATCTAGTTTCCAAATCCAACTACAGTCATAATTTGTCAAGCCCTGATTTTTAGAAAGCATGGAATTAGCAGAACTTGTAGAAAACCAACCATTGTTACTGGGACCCCAGTATAGACGGTCTTTCATGGGATTATTTGGCAGGATCGTCTGCCATAAGAGATGTATGTCCTTATTGGGAAGTAAGTTTGTGAGAGATTGAATCATAAGATCTCTATTCCAATTTCTTTCGTTGTTAAGGAAGTATGCTACTTTTATTCCAAGCAGATGATCTGGAATTGGCTGCAGCAACCTAGAGGACAGTGGTTCAGATCCAGCCCAGTTATGAGACCAGAAATCTATCGACAGACCGTCCCCAACCCGCCATTGGACAGCTGTACTAAAAAGAGTCCGGATCGACATAAGTCGATTCCACTGCCAGGAAGTGACCTTCTTTTTTTTGGTAACTGAGCAGATCCTGCCCTTTAAGGTACTTATGGGAAACCACCCGAACCCAAATATTATCTGGTTCAGCTAGAATCTTCCAAAGGAGCTTTATTTGTAATGCAATATTCATAGACTCTGCTTTATGAATACCAAGGCCTCCCTTCAAAGTGTCAGAACAGATTTTGTCCCAACTAATCAGCGGAGTAGTAGTCGGACATTTATTCCAAAAAAATTGTCTGTATATTTTATCTAATTCGTGTAGAATGTGGGAAGGCAAGAGAAAAGCCTGCATGAGAAATATGGGTTTAGCACTAAGATTTGCCTTAATCAGAACTTTGCGGCCTTCTGCCGACAGATTGGATGCTTTCCATTTTGTTAATTGTTTTTTAGTGGTCAATACAATTTCGGCGAAGGTATCTTTATTTGTCTTTCCATTAACCACATGACAACCCAAATATTTGTCAAAATTGTTCGCCTGGGGGATTCCCAAGACAGAGATAGTAGAAGAGATAGCTGCTGGAGGTGTGTTAGCCGACGCTTGGAAGCTTGATTTGTGTAGGTTGACTTGTTGGCCTGAGATGTGACAGTAACGTTGTAGAGTCGAGAGAACGTTAGAACATGCCGATTGTGAAGCCTTACAGAAAATGATAATATCATCTGCAAAAGCCAAGAATGGAATTTTAATCCCTGGTTTACCAAAAGTAATACCAATATCTTTGTTCAGTAAGCTTTGGTTTTGCAAATTTCGAGCTAGTACTTCTGAGGCTAAGATGAAGAGGAAGGGAGAAAGTGGATCTCCTTGTCTGAGCCCTCTGGAAGGCTGAAAAACTGTGGTCGTTTCATCATTAACAATAATCGAGTAAGAGACGGTAGATACGCACTCCTTAATCCAGCCGATAAAGTGGTTGTCAAACCCGAATTTGGCTAGGACATGGAAAAGGAAGGACCATTCAATTATGTCGTAAGCCTTTTCCATGTCTAGTTTTAAGGCGATCATTCCGGATTTTCCTTTTTTTTGTTTAAAAGAGTGAAAAGCTTCGTGAGCAATAAGGATATTATCTTGGATAGATCTCCCCTTCGTAAATGCCCCTTGTAGAGGGTGGATCAATTTGTCGAATATCTTAGTCAAACGTGTGTAAATAATCTTAGCTATGATCTTATAAATTGTTGAGCATAAGCTAATGGGTCTATATTGGTTGACCGAATTGGGGTTATCACACTTTGGTAGTAAAGTTATGAAAGTATGATTAATTTGACGCAGCATTGTACTGCTACTGAAAAAAGCTTTTACTGCTTTGATAACCGAGGGACCGACTATTGGCCAGAAACGTTGGTAGAAACCTGCCGGAAAACCGTCTGGGCCAGGAGCCTTAGCGGGACTCATAGAGAAAACAGCTGATTTGATCTCATTATTTGTGACAGGGGCCGTCAACATATTGTTATCTGTTTGGGTTATAGGAGCCGGTATGGATGCTAAATCCGTAGAAAAATTAGCTGTAGGATTCGCCGAAGACCGGAACCGAGTCTTAAATTCCTGCTCGAATTCTTGTTGTATAATGCTGAAATCCGTTGATGATTCTCCGTTTTGTAATAAAATTGACTTAATAATTTTCTTCCCGCGTTTTGTGGTAGCAATTTTGTGAAAATAACTAGAATTTGAGTCATTTAATTTAGCATGTTTTACCTTAGCCCTCTGGCTCCAGTAACGCCTGTGAAAATCTAACATTCGTTCCCTCTTATTTAGAAGTTGTTTAAGAAGTTGAATATCTTTTTTTATTGTAATCTTGGATAATATTGTGCTGTAGCTGTATCAGTTTTTGGTCTGTAATAAGAACCTGGTTGTTGATGTTACGAAAAGTCTTTTTGTGCCAGGATTTGGACAATTTTTTAAATAGTTTAGTTTTCCGAACAAGTTTAAACATATGGGATCCGGTTGTATCCAACCTCCATGCTTGTTTAAACAAAATTTTGTAGTCGGCTCTAGTAGACCAAGCTTGTTCGTACTTGAACGATCTAATCTTAGGTCGAATATTATGTCTGAAATCCACAGAGATAGGGGCATGGTCAGATCTAGTGAAAGGGTGAATTTGTGTTCTAATTGAGTCAAAGATGGGTAAAACGTCCGAGTGGATAAGAATACGATCGATTTTCTCCAAACAGACTACCGCATCATTTACTTTACGTTGCCATGTGAATTGACCCCCAAAAGATGGGACGTCGAGCAATGAAAGATTATTTTTCAGTTCGTTCAGGCGTATGAATCTGTTTGAAGACGGGTAGTTTCCGCCCAATTTGTTGTTAGGAGAGCTTAGCTCATTTAGATCTCCCATAATACAAAAGGGGATATGTAGGGTATGTACGTAGCACGATACAGAATCCCAGAAGGGCACCTTTCGGAGTGAATCCGGCGGAGCGTAAACAACTAAAATTGCAATCGTTCTTTTAGTCAGAGTATCTGAATAGTTAAAATGAATGAGTCGGTGTTGTACCGAGATAAGTTAAATTGTACCCTGAGAAACGGGAATGTCCTTCCAAAGTAAGCAGACCCCTCCCGAGAACCCCGATGCAGGATCGAAAGCTATGTTTGAAAATCCACACTTCCGCCAAACTTTTTCATGTGGTATTTTATCAGTTTTGGTTTCCAGCAGAGCTAAAACGTTGATATGATTGTTCATACAGAAAATATCGACATTAGTCCAGAAGTTTCGACTGCGGATACCGCACGAATTTCATGTGCATATATTCATGAAAACCTTATAGTTCGATCTGTTTGTACTAAGAGTGAAGAGTTTGTAACCAAGTATTGTTGTAAGATAATAGAGAACAAAAGACCCCTCACATAAATGTGTAAGATGTCGGTGAAGTAAGTACTTTGTGGATAGCTTGTAGGTCTGCTAACGTAATTTTCATATGTATGATAGGCTTGTCCATATAGTAATCTCAGTATAAGAACCAAGTTGGTATAATAGGAGTGAAGGGAGGTAATCCCTAAAGAACATCCTGTATGGTTGGAAACCTTGTAAGAGAATTGATTATGTAAGTTAGAATTACAATACAGAGTGTGAATAATAATACCATTACATTGCAACCGGTTGGAAATAATACAAGTTGAAAACCAAGACACAAATACAAGGTGAAGGTAATAAAGATATGAAACCAAGAAGAGATAAACACATGATCTCCAAAGAAGTGAATTCAGCCAGTCCAAGGTCATTCGGCAACGCTCGTCGCGGCAACGATCTTCAATGAGGTAACACTTGAGAGCTGGGTAAGTATGAAAGCACTTGGGTGCTCGCTGAGCAGGGAGCAATATCAGTAACTTTAATGACTGCGTACAGTACCTGCAAAACGAAGGTAGCAGCAGAAGTGTATTCGAAGCAAAGAGTATGAAAGAGATAACTGAAGTATGAAAGCATCTCAGAGAGGACTTCACATAATAAGATATGCAAAATATATTATCAAAACGAAGCCACAGACCTACAATTGAGAAGAACAAACAAGGAAGCTGAAATTGAAAACTTGCAAAGCTTGAAAAGCAAATAGAAAGGTGAACTTGAAGGTAAAACCAACACACACACATAAATAAATTAAAACACTTGCAGGTCTGCAGCCTAAGCCCAAGCCAAAAGCCAAAAGACCAGGGGGTAAGTCCCAAAACATAGACAGACCCAAAGAACCAGTCTCGGACAACAAAATAGGGCGTGATCGTCATAAAATCAGTTTTTGCGCTTCTTCAGATGGGATGATCCAGAGTCATCCAATTGCTTGTGACCATGGCGCCTTCCTAGATCAGAAGAGCCTCCCGAGGAACGGATTCCAAGTGCCTTGAAGCGCCTAATTTGCAATTGGGTCGGACTCATGTTCGACTTATCACCATAAGATTCATCATTAGAGGATGTAATCACTGTTCGTCCCGTCGCAGGATCCACAATGTGGACTGGCTTGTCAATATCCATGGCCGGTTCAGCGTTCCTAGGGAAAGCAGCAGCTGATGCAGGGGCAGCCAGATGGACAGCATGGTTGGCATCCTTGCACCATCCCAAATTCTCGTCATCAGAAGGCGGCAAACCCAAGTCAGCTGTAGGCGAAAATGCCTTAACACTAGCAGATGGAGCATCATGCGAGGGCATAAAAGTGGCTGTAGGAGAGCTTGCGTCGGGAACGAAATTAACCTTAACTGAGGCCATACCCATCATATAGGGCTTGTGACTAAGTTTCTTTGTCGAGGACTCAACAGTCCCCTTCCGAGCAATTCGAGTCCAACCCTCATCATCAGAAGGAACCTGGATAAAGGGGGAGTCCCAAATCACCACTTCGCTAACAGGCTTAGCAAGGACCACACGATCAGGGCAGTCATCATACACATGTAAGGAGTCCCCGCAAAAACCGCAACCAAGAGGGAAATCCTCATAATACATACGAAGGGGAACTGGAAGGCCATCCTCCCCAAGAACAGAATTGGAGCCACAAAGTTTATTAAAATCAACATTGGCACAAAACCGAGTGTAATCCAATCTAATCCTTTGGTGAGAAAGCTTATCAAGCCGAATAAGGGTACCTCCATTGAATTCGTTCAGAATTTCAATGAGAGCCTCCCTGCACATAAACTCGACAAGTAGTTTTGGAATCCTAACCCACAAGTCAAGATGAGTAACAAAGGCAGTAAGAGGATCAAAGGTAGGGAACCATTTCTGTAAAACCAGAATTTGACCAAAAATATGGTAAGGCTGCTCCTCCCAGACCTTTTTGAGGTCATTAGAAGAGCCAAAGCGGGCATCAAACCACCCATCTTTCCTCTCAATCAGCTCGAAATTTCCAACACCCCGACGCCACTCCCCGCGGACCTTGTTTTGAAGGGCATTAAAATTAGTGTAACCACCAAACAAAGTGCATAACAGGATATGCTGATTTGCAGCTAGATTTTTCTGACGGAGCTCAGCTAAACGTGAGTAATAGTTAGTACGATCAAGCATAGTATCTGTAGCAGGGACAGACTGATCACCCAAAGGAGACTCAACCCCCAATTTTGCCTTTCCCTTGTCCGACGCAGACAAAGGAGACACAGAACGGCTAGGTGCTGGCTGCAGAGGAACCTCAGGCTGAGGCTCATCCGAATCCGAAGGGGGCGGATCAGAGGTGGGGGTAGTGTTTGCTTGTGTATCAGATAAAGCATCGAGAAAAGACTTAGACGCCATAACCACAGAAGCGGACAAGGGAGAACTAGAAGGAAGAAGATGACACAGTAAAGTAGAGATGAAAGATGGTGAATCGAATGAGTTATAAACTCTAATACCCTGGTTAGGGTTTAAATAATCGTTGAGCTTGTAGGCTTGGTAGGTGCTTGAGTGAAAATTATAGATAGAGAGGATACTTA
Organism: Persicaria maculosa; assembly: GCA_963922045.1. Classification (NCBI taxonomy): domain Eukaryota; kingdom Viridiplantae; phylum Streptophyta; class Magnoliopsida; order Caryophyllales; family Polygonaceae; genus Persicaria; species Persicaria maculosa. The sequence continues at coordinate 55,015,098 of OY998270.1, forward strand.
CAGAGGTAATTAATGGCGGAATTGACAGGAAGAAGCCGAAGACGGAAAGCAGTGACAGACACCAACCACGCCCGTGCCCGGAGCGACAGCAACCGTCCGTCCAAGACCAAGCCATCCCATCCCACATCAAGAACTCATTAAGAGCTCTAATAAACCGCTAATTAGACGGATCTCGCCAATAATCGGACGAATCATAGGAAGCCACCTCCCCAAATCGCACCTTTCGCAGGTAAAGGGTAGCAGAGTCACAAAGGGGGCTTTTGGTGAAGTTCGGATTCGACAATCTGGGTTCGAGTGGCGATAAGACAGGACAAGTGGGGGTTGTAAAGGGATGTGCTTTCAGCGGTAGCAGATAGACGGAACAGATGGTGTCATGGAGGCAAGGGCGCTCGGATGCAAGAGGAAGAAGAAGAGGTAATCGCCTAACGACGCTCCCAGAAGAGAGCATTTAGGGTTTCTAAAGGGTCCATCGTACTCCATCCGTTTTGAAATATAAGTCCATTGACTTTTTCCACCCTTTTTAAGGAGTTAAAAACTATATAAAATAATATTTTTTATTAATTTTTTTACACAATTTTATATATATTACTAATAAGTATATAGTTATGTAAAAAATTTAATAAAAAAAATATTATTTTATATAGTTTTTAACTTATTAAAAAGCGTGATAAAAGTCAATGAACTTATATTTCAAAACGGACAGAGTATTAATTATCCTAACAAATCACCTAGTTGTGAAAAGGATCAAATGGGAAATTGGGCCTTAATGCATTTAAGAGTATCCCATCATATACTCGTTTATCTGAGTCGAAACGGCAACTTTGAGAGTTGGAATCTGAAAATCATTACTCCGTAGAACTTAACATCTAAAATATCAAAATAGAAAGAGATAATCTTTACATTATTAATGTATTTAAGAGTATATAGTATAATTTTTTTTAAACAAAATAGTTAGGAATGAGTTTATAATTAAAATTTTCAAACACGTTTTTTTGGCATATAGACCTTTATGGGTGATTCTTTAAAATAATTAAACATATTTATGATTTTGTGTATTTTTCTAATTATTTATGAGATTTGTAAAAAGCTCTTCTAATTTCATGAAATTTTTGTTTTTGTATCCATTCTCTGAAAAAGTAAAAATAGATAAATTAGAATGATTAATACTTCATAAACATTAAGAAGAGAAAAATCCGACATTCGACTTCTGCTCTTTCAATTCGAGGTCATCTCGATTTTCTATATCTTCAGGGAAATTAATCGGTGTGCAGACCACGTGCTCACATGTTCCAAACTTCGACCATAATAGATCCGTTTCAACATAGGTAACTTTGCATCTGCATCTGTAAGGATATATGCTATTGATTGGTAGACTAGTAGAAGCTAGCATCTTCTATAAATTTACACAATCATAATAAACTAAAAACATAGCGCTGAGAAAGAGAGAGGGGACCAACTAAAACTTTTAAAAATATGGAAGATCAGTTATATTAATCTATCTGAACATGCTTATATACCTATTTGCGCATTAGCCATGGTACAATAGAAAATTTTCTTATAATATATATTAATGTTATCTTATACTCGTAATGTTGTATATTCAAACTCGGAAGTGGGTTTGTGTGTGTACATGTTTTTGAGATCCTTCCAAGTAGAGCAAGAACTAGAAGGGTCATTATTCATTAAAATATATATGAGATGGAGTAGGATAAGTATAGAGTATTAGAGATGGTATAAATGGCACTAGGTAGACCGTACACGCTATTGAATACTGCCAATTTATGGCATTACATTGTTGGGTTTCAAATAATGTTGCCGATCGATCAATGCTTTGTAATTTGTATTTTTTTAAAAAAAAAAAATTTGGTTAGTTGGGGAAATTAGGGTTTAATTGATATAGTACATCTCAATAAGTGATGAGAGTGAGAGTGAGAGTGAGAGTGAGAGTAAGAGTGAGAGTGGGAGTGGGTAATCCAATCCCAAGGGCAAACACCATCATAATAGAGGAGGGGAGCATTCTTGAATCCTTGTTCTTCTGTCACACTCAATACTTATGGAAATGGATCCAATCCTTCTGAGATCGAGGTGTCCACCTATTTTTTTTAAAATTAATTATTTATTAATGATAAGGATAATGTACATATATGGACCAACCCCTCCCTATATTTATCTAATTGCTTGTATTTTTCATAATATGTTTATCCCATGCTTAATTGAATGTAATAAATAAACCAACCATGTTTTCTTTTCCTTGCCTATACCCAATCTTCATTAATTAAGTAATGAGCTCGTACATTTTTCTCAATCAACCAAACATTAGATGTAAGCAAGCATTGACATTACAAGTTTCAACACAATTAGTTAAGACCCAATTTCATTTTTTATATAGAGTTGAGATCATATATTGTAAATTCTTATGTTTAGTAGTTTTTGGTATTTTTGTACATTTAATTTGTAAAGCGCGAAAGCTAGCTTGAAGCTGGACTCGAATTGTGAAAAAAAAATTGTATTTTTATTGTAAATTCTTTTGTTTTAGTAGTTTTTGGTATTTTTGTACATTTAATGATGTTTGATTTTTGTACATTTAATTTTTTTTATTTTAATTAATTTTTTTCATATTTTAATACTACGTATCTATTAGTAATATGTATTAAATTGTGAAAAAAATTAATTAAAATAAATAAGATTTTATATAGTTTTTTACTTCTAAAACTATATACACAAAAGTCAAACATCATTTATTTTCGAACGAAGGGAGTAAATTGGTAAGGATTCTCTAGTCCACTTTGTATTCACTTGTTTACATTGAAAATATTTTAATGATTCTCCATGAATTAAATATTTTAATGGAATATGAAAGTAAAATAAGGGAAACCAAGCCTAATTCGAGACCAACATGATATAGGTCTATTCCGCAGTGGGCCCCGATTCTGGTATGGGCCAGTTCTAATAAGTGTCTAATGGTCTAATTGGAAGCCCATTAGCTTTAGTTAAACAACCACCCACCCATCCACCAATATCTTCCTTCTTGCAGGATTTTTCTTGTCATGGTTTATTCCTGGACATGAAATTTTGGTTAAAAACTTAGGGTTTTCTATGTCCTGTAAAAATAAAGAAATTCATTTCCGTAGTGTCATATTTTAGGGCTGGGATTTATAAATACACTGATAATCTTTTGATACATTGTTAATTTTCGCAACATGATGCGAAATACCATAACATACCTCGTTGCGAAACAACTTCGTTAGACGCACCCTAAAAGAAAAAGAAATCATGTGCCCCAATCGGAATGACCTAGTGGTGTGGAGCAAGGGGTGGTATAGAGGTCCCGGGTTTGATCTCTGCATCCGCCCCTTTCTTTGGATGAAAATTTAAGGTTTGCCTTGCTCCCTACTACTTGGTCGAGCCGGTCGATGCAAACCGATTTACCTGTGTACGTGACTCTTGCCGACTGGATCACGTACTCGGGGTTTACCACCTTTGGTGGATTTCTCGTCATTAAAAAAAAATCCTTATTTCGCCCCTTATGTGGACTCAAGAGAATGCACAAAAACCACAACGAGATAAAACAAATCCAACCGATTCCACCTTGGGCCGAGATTGGAATTGAATCTTAGAGAGAGCCCAATATTGGGGAGTAGTGGGCTGTTGTTAGTAAAGCCTATTGTGTGTGTGGAGTGGTCCTCAACTCAATTAGAGTTGGCTATGGTGTGATATGTAACTATGTTGAGTGATCCATCTAAATGAAAAATATTTGTTGTGTACATAATACAAGTTACCATTTATCAATTGTGCATCGAATCGATTGCTGAACTCCTTCACTTCATGGAACCGAGTTGCCTACTCACGGATTTGAAGCTACGTGTTTTAGATGGTGATTCAGCAGAGTCTTACCCCACCCAAAATATTTCCTTATCAAAAGATAAAAATAAAATTTGTGCATCGAATCTGGTCCATCTGAGTCACACATAACACGAAAGTGAGTTTGCGAAGCGTTCAAAGCAAGTCCACTATAGGGTTCATTTGCTGGAAATGCAACATAAACCAGTTGGTTTTTGATGGTATAATGGATGAGAAAAGAGCATGAAACTGGGCTCCCCTGAAATCAAGAAGTAAAGGAGGCCAACCTACAATGTAGATCTATCCATTATGTGGACATTAGTGGAGGAGAAAAGCTTATGTTGATTGATTTGAGGTAACTATATACAATTTGTGTTTTTTTTTTGTTGCACGAGAGTGTCTGCCATCATAACAAAGAGGTCACCCTTTTTAGTTTTTTATCTCCCAAAAAACCCAATTTTATAAAGATACAAGTCCTTTTTATCTCCCCCTTTACCCTTCAATCTTTGATGATTCATTACTAGCAAAAGCCAAAGAGCAACCCACCAAGCCCTACATAAAGAGCCTTGCAATTTGGTGTATGGCCTTTTTGATGATCTGCAGTATCATAACAGCTGATCATCCACTCATCTCATCCTAATATTAATACTCCGTTTTAAATTTTAACACGTTTTTTTAAACAATAAAAAACTATATAAAATATCAATTTGGTGTTTTATGACGGTCAGTCCGTCAGATGATCTTTCGCTCTCTTAATTTACCAAACAATGGTTTGTATGGTATTTCGAATCATTACATATTTCAAAAATAATAATTATACTTGTAGGTAATTAGTATGAAACTATGTAAAAAAAAATAACTATTTAAAAGACATACCGAAAAATCAAAGGATTTATAGTTTTGAACTAATGGAGTATATTGAAGACACTTTTATCCCTTTTCTTTTCTAGTTCATGGAATTATGATGGTAGACAATATAACGCACAAAATTTTAACTTGGTCCCATATATAAAGATATTGTTCATATACAACTTAACATACCCTACCTAAGTTTCCAGAAATTTATTTTTTTTCCCCGAAAAATATCTAGCTTCAATGACACATTTTTTGCACGTGGATGTGGGCTCGCACACGACTGTTCAGGTTATTGGTTCACCAGACTTTGACACAAGCACATCAACACTCTTTTTTCTTATTGCATACATTGAAACAATTTCATAGATTGTTTTCTTACCCTAACAATTTTACAAAATGTAAATTTTTGTGCATAATGATTAATGAATGCCATGGAGCTAGGTACATTGAAGAAAATAATCTTCCTTAAGCTGTCTTCAATGTTTTCCAGTCACAGTTCGGTTCATGGACATTAACTTACTGAACATCCTCTTAGGCCGAGTTGGGATCGAGCAGAAAGCCTTGAGCTTTGATGCCTTCGGTAGTCCATCCGAAGCATCCGCGTCCTCCTCAGCCAGCTTGGTCCTCAGAGTCGAAACCGTTGGTTTGGATGATGCTTTAAGGCCCGACACACTCCATTGGTCCTCGGCTGCAAGGCTAGCTGTTGTACTAAGGGAAGCATGATGTGGGTGCCTCGAAGATGCTTTATCGTTGCCCTGTGCAGCCAACAGCGCCTTGATGTTGGCTGGGAGATCAGCAACCTTGCTGCTAGCAATGGAAGCTCGAGTGTGCTCGTAGAAGAGGACTTGAACCACCACTCTCAGCGGCAGGTGCTCGTTCTGAGCAGCGTGCATACAGGCTTCCATGGAGAGCTTCTTGCAGTCTAGGATTTGGCAAAGCCGCTTCCTTTCGCTTTTGTTGAGGTTCGGATGTGCCTGTCGTAATTCAGCCATCAGCAATGATCAAACATCAGAGACTCAACCAATCAACCATGTCCTGTTTCATTTAGATAATGTAAAAGTTGATAAATGAGGCATAAAATGAAGAGGCCAATGAATTGACAGAGACCTTAAGATAAGTGTCAATGGCTTTGTAAAGATCATCATGATCAATCCTCGCGAAATTCGGTATGGATTCTGCAATGGAGATCATCTTCGAGAGGGGCAAGTTGGCGTCATGAGCAATCTCTTGCAAGTAGCCATCAATGAGCTTCGCTACTTTCAGCTTCGAACCATGAGAGGCAGAGGAAGACCTCCTGCTCTCTTCAAACTCCAAGTTAATATTCTCAGCAGACCTTGACCTCCTCCTCCTTTCAATCCTTGCCTTCGCCCTTGGAGGGCTCGTCGGAGGACTCTGCCCTTGAGATATAAACTGCTCCAAGATGCTCATCACGATATCCACGTCATACTTTGTTGCGTCATTTGCTCGAGTAGCGGAAGGTATCAACAGATCCTTTGCGGTTGCTTCCTCCAGCTGAATCCCGGCTCTCCTTGCCAATTCCATCTTGGAAGACGAAGAAGCACCGAGCTTGTTAGCTGCCTTGATCAGCTTAAGCAAGAAGCTGCAGGGAACAGAACCCTTCTCAGCTGGGAGCAAGCACACAATTGATTCCAGCAGCAGCTTATGGCTCGATTTCATCTCCAAAGCCGTCTCTGGATCGACATCACAAGCTGATTGCTTCGAGGGGAACCAACGAGAGGCGTAAATCTGCAATGCCTCTCCAATGAGAGCGGAAGGGACTCTTCCTCCAGACTTGATAGCAATCATTGTCCTCCAGTAGAGGTCAATTTGCAGCTCAGCTATGTCTTCACCCCACCAAGTCTTGATCTGCTTCTGCCCATCAGCTCCATTACAAGCAGACGAATCCTCTCGCCCTCGTCGCGAGTGGCTATGGGAAAGGCTGACCTTGGAAGGATATGCTAGGACCTTTGAAGCTATGGCTTCAATGCACCTGCTAGTTATCCGGAGATCTTCAGACCACGTCGAGAAGGCCTTTGTGCTTTGAAGAGTTGCAATTGAATCCTTCCATCCATGGAGGATACAAGAATTGAAGAACACTTCAATCTTGGAAATCAAGTTCCCTTTCTCCACATCCTCTGTCATTTGTAGATACTCAGCTGCACACCGAGTGGCGACGATGTTGTAGGCGCTCAGCGTGATGGTGATCCCGTAGCAGAACTTTGCACACAGCTCGAATGATTCAACACTGCCAGGGAAATCTGGGAGCTGGACTATCTGGTTGTGGCAGGACTCCGGGGACTCGGCACATAGCTTCTGAAGGCGCAGGCATTTCGACAGCAATGGGAACTGGGTTTCATGATTTCAGTAGGGAGTCAAATTCAATACAGACAAAAATAACAGGAAATCAAACAAGCCAATTCAGTATGGGTTGATAGATGATACCTTGTGTAGCAAATATCTGTTTTCTTTCACTTGGATTATAAAGTCACTGGAAACTTCAGATGAGACTGACCTGCAAACAAACACAGTTAAATTCAACAACATAAGGAATATTATTTTTTTTTCCAAAAAAATAAGACTATTAAGAAGGGTGAATTTGAAAAGGGTTAATCTTGTTGATTACCTCACAGCTTCAGCTGTGTAGAAAGTGTCTGGCTTAGATCCCAATTTCATGAACTTCATGGCTTTGGGTATAAACCTTGTTTGCTGTTGGGTTTTTTTTTATCAGAGGCAATTTATCAAACACTTGGCAGGCATCACCAGAGGAGATTCATGACATCTCCAATGGGTTCTTTAAAACACACAGGAAGGACAAGAAGAGATGTGTATGGCCCTCCATCACCTCAAAAGATGCTCTCTCCACACAAAACACTTATCAAGTTAAACACTTATCTAGGTTTAGCCTAAGACAAAGAGAGGATGATAAAAATCCCAAATCAGAGAGAGGGATTCAGATTAATCTCAACCCCATATATGTTCATACCAAAAATTCAACAGACAAACAGTACATTTATATGTGGATAGATCATATTCATGGATGAATGTGAGTGTGAGTGTGAGTGTGAGTGTGAGTGTGAGTGTGAGAGAGACAGATAATTCAAGAAAAGAATCCAAGAAAAAAGAGGCAGCAGTCCTAAAAGACAGAGATATTGGATTGGATGTGTGGGTGTTTTGTAATCTATCTGCCTTGAAGATAAATTGCATGAAAGAATATAATATGCTATTTTTATTGCATTATTTATGAAAATGTCAAAACCCAATTAACGAACCCTGAATTACCCACTCCAAAGTATTATTATTATTATTATGTGCTGTATTATCAATCAAAAAAAAAAATGGAATGCCCCATTTTGATTAGGACATGAAGAGATTGAGATTCATAGCCAGAAAATGAAAACCCCCCAACTAAAATCCCATCAGAAGAGGGAATTGATCAAACAAATACCTAACCCTTCTCAGTTCCCACCCACCCCTATCAATCAAGCATAGGCATTACACAGTATGAGTTTATTTATAATCCTGAGAAAAAACTCACTCAAGCTACTTTAATTTAGTTTTCAACCTCACTAGATTATAAATTTGTTTTTTTTTTTTGGCACCGAACTATATAAAATGAAAGGGGGAAAATGAAAAAGTACAAGTGCAACCTAACTAGAAAGATAGCAGGAAGAAAAATAGTTACAAACGGAAGAGAGGTTGGTTAGAACTATATAAATTCTTTCATTCTCGTTGGAGGTCTCCAACGAGAATGAAAGAGGGAGATGATTTTTTTTTATATATAACAGAAAGTCGACAAACGAAAAATCATCGAAATATATTAAAAAAAAAAACAGAAAAAAGTGTAATATAACAAACAACACGCACTCTACACAGTCGAATTTCTGAAAATCTAATATATAAATACAATAAAACGGTAGAGTGAGAAATGGATGGCAGCGTGCGAGAGCGAAGCCTCACTCCCACTTGCATATCTCTGCTCCCACTGGTTCCCCTCTCTTCTTTCCCCATCAGCTTTGTAACCTTTAAAGGGGAAGAAGATCAACTGCAACTCGAGGTGTGATCTTGTGTGATATAAAAATATTGATGCTATAAATTTTTGATAAAAAAATTCAATTATGTTCATGTATCAAAGAAATGCTAGTATATGTTTATAAAAAAATTGATGAAAATACATGTTTTATATATTTTATAAAATCATATTTTAAAATAATCAATTTTTCATTTTTATAAAAAATGTAAAACATGTATTTTCATTCAAATTTTTTTATTAACATGTACTAGCAATTATTTAAAACATAAATATAATTTTAAAAATAAATTTATAACATAAATATTTTTGTCACAAAAAGTTGAACTGAACCTCAAAATAATAAATATCCCTCATTTATAATTAAATTAAGTTATTTTTATGATTCATTAGTACTCTTCAGTCTTTTTATCTCTAAAATTATTAAAAATTATCAAAAAAATCCATTGATTTTTTTTTTATACTTTTCTTTCGGACTAAAAGGCTTCAACCACCCCTAATATTTGCCCCTCACTACACGTTCTGCAGTATTTTACATTAATCGGAAGAAATGAGCAGCTTAATAGCTTATGCACCTTATTTTACTTTTAATTTTTTTTTCTAATCTATGTTTTTAAATATGTTAATGTGAGAAAAAATTCATTAAATTCACCAATTTAATCAATTTTTAAATATATATATATATACATTTTTAAAAACCTACTTATTTTTATCGGTCTTTCTATCTTATGCCTTAAGACATAGGATAAGGTCCGAAATTATGATATTTTTGCATCGGTGGGCCAATTATTTTGAGGATTAATTTCTTCGTGGCGGGGCCAATTCTAACCAAATCGGTGCCCTTTCTCAACAAATTGGAGTCATTATTAGATCATCAGATTTGCTAATTATTGTTAAGTGAAGAAGCTTATTCCATTAATTAATCCTAGTTCGGATCACAATTTATATGATTAGGATTTAGGATTGTTCTTGATCCCGATTAGCTGAAATTCAAATAAATACGATTTAATTCGTTGTAAATCAATTTCCTTCTGATTTTTCATACGGAAAAGAAAATCTTGCAAGCATCAGAATTCAGATAAGTTATTATCACTTTATGGTACCCATTTCATGTTTGATTATTTCAAACTCAAGACCAACTAAAATAAATTATTAAATTATTATCTGAGGTTAATCAGTCGACATAAACTCTCATTCCTTACCAAGATATCTCACTTTGAATTCTAAAAACATAAAATTCTACTTGTCAGGTATATTCGAAGCAAAGTGAACTATATCAATTTTTTTTTTAAAAAAAATAAAATCTAAGGTAGATGCATGTATCTTTCTACATGTTTCATTAAATTCATCCGTTAAAATATTTTTTTATTAAATAAAAATTCGAGATCAGATTTGTCTGAATCTCAAGAGGTCGACAACTTGTGAACGACAGACAGTCAAACATACAATATAAGTACAGAAAAGGTGCAATAGACCATAAACAACAAACAATGAAACACAACAGACCTAAAACTCGTAGATTGGGGGCGTAGACTATGAACGAAGCAAAACACCATCTTGAAATAGCACCGTTGGTCCGCGATACTTCAAGCATTCATGTGGGTAGTGAAGACAAACCTCCAAGAAATCTATATGTACACGGAGTCGCCCAATACACACTATCTTCATAAGTTAAAGTGGGATTTCCGTGTAAGACATATGTTAAATATTTATATTTTGAAATAATTTTTAAAATTTCTATAGGCTATGTTTGACAAAATTAATTAGCTTTTTGGAACTTTTGATTTCGATATATATTGTTTTAAATGAAATAAATATAAGATTAAGTTTAATTAGTTTTTGAAAACAAAGTTTTTCAACAGTTGTGTACTTACTCAAGCTTTTCGAAGTCTTTAGTTTTATATTCACAAATTTTTATCAGTTATCCTAACAATTAGGTTTACCAAACACCATACTAATTTATTAACATACATCTATCCCAAATAAATAAATAATCTTTCAGCTTCAACAGTCTGATTAGCTATCCTTTTACTAAACATACTTAATAATCATACAAATTATTAGATGTTTTTTCCCAAATGATTCTATATGTTCTACAAATTGTGATTGTGGTATAAAAGGGAGAAATTTCAATAATTATTGCATAAAAATGAGGTAAGATGAAGAATTAATGATTAATGTAGAAAATAGGGAGGATATAGAGTGGTAGAAAATGTCAAATGAAAATAAAGAAGGGGTGGGGTATGGTGGTCGGGCAATGAAGAAGCAGAGAAGGTGACTACTCGTAGAATATAAGTGTCTTTGTCCCCTCTCCTCTCTTGTTTATTCCCTTTCCCAAATTACTATCCAAATTTTTAGTACGTGCAAATTATGCATTAATGCATTTTTTTCAATTTTTTTTGGCTCTCTCTCTCTCTAGCTTTTTTCCTCTTTCCGAAACCAATGGCTTTCCTTTTTCTTATATACTGATATTTATGTTTTTGCCCAATTAAAAAAGATTACTACTACTACGTACTGTATTATATTTATCTTGTTAGAAATGGAAGAAAAGAGAAGGCAAAAGAAACAATTGATTGCAGTCAAATATTTACTGCATCATCTTTTTACAAGAACTCTTTTCGTATACTTGAATCAATGTAAGTTACTTGCTTATAAATCTGAACTCAATTATGCTTTTAAGCAATCAAGCTGTGAGAAATCATATCTACTATTGTTTTTACAAGAATGATAAATTCTTGTAAGCAATCAAGTTGTGGATGGAGATGGACTATCATGAGTATTCTGAGGTTTTTTGGGTTAATGTATGATAACTAATTCTTCTATTTGATCGACAACCAGTTTATTGAGATTTTCTTGTAGGAGGTAGATAGGTCTGGATCACGGTTAATTAGAATTACCAGATGACAAACTGAATTACAGAAAATGTTGTTCTAATGAAGTCGTTTTTAAATGATAAGTTGTGTGAAGTGTTGTCTTTACTGGAAAAAAAAATGAAAGATGAATTTTTGAAGATCTATTGTGCAAGTCTCAAAGAAGGCAATGATTGTCTAATTAGATAAAAACATGGATCTTGTGTTTGGAGTGTGAGAAAATAGTGAAAATAATATAAAAAATTTAATATTATTTTTTGATAAAGAGAAGATCTTAAAATTATGGAAAGAAGACTTTTTGAAGATCAATTTTTTAGTTGTCAATTGGGAAGGTGTTAATTATACTTACTGAGATAGGAAGATATATACTTGAAGCATGAAGAGTAAGAAAGTTATCTCAATAATATATTGAGAAGATTATATAGTATTTCCTTCTTGGAAAAAATATTTTTGTTTCCTTTTGATAGATTTTTATATGAAAATTTTTATTGAATATATTGCCTATATATTTAATAAAATCATATTTGGAAGGCGACACTAATTTGGCCGTGCTTTGCTGAAGAAGAAGAAGAAGAGCTCATAGCTAGGTTATAGAGAAGATGAAGCATCGCAAAAAAGAAGATTGTTTCTACAAGTTGTTTGTGAAGGACAAATCAAGATAAAAAAGAAGTATTCGAGTTAAAGGAGAGGTTGTGTCTTGTGCTTTTATGGGGTTGTGTTCTAGGTCACTTTACTATTTAGGGTTTATCTAATAAGATTTTAGATAGTTTGAAATCTTATATTTCTAATCCTAAATACAATTAATAAAAGAAGTGGACATGTTTGAAATCCTCTCTACAAGAGTTAGAGGGGTGATAGTATTTTTTCTCTCTCTCAAACTAGTTAGCTTTGTGTTTTTTCATTTATAATTATTTGTCCCACTTTTTGTATATTTTTCAACTTAGAGAAAATTTTATTTAAAAGTTAGTTCAAGTAGGCTTTTCCACTTTGTCATATTAATACACCGTTCACGTTCCAACACAATCCACCACCCATAAACCAACAATATTGTGGCGCTGAATTCTAGTTGGACGTACTACCTTTATTCATAGGCAACTCTATCTTTATACGAGTAATAGATAACCCTTCCTTTTACATTTGTGCCCCTTACATTTTCAGCGCTTTGTCTAAACTCCCAATGTCAAATATGATACAATGTTAGATGTATTAGATGCAATCCATCATTAAAAGTATTCGATTATCTTTTTTCTCTCTCGGACTCATATTTGCCCACAAGACAACTATATTTGGCCCTTAGGGCAAACTAAAAATTACAAATGTTTGACAAGTCTAAACATTGTTCAAACTTACTTCGATGAACAAACTTGGTGAACAGATGAGAGTGATTATCAATACCACATACTTTCTTCACCTTGATCAATCATCTTTCCACTTCTCAAGATTGTATCACTTTGCAGAAGATATAAAGTTGTAACACCCCTATCCCATATTAGATATAATAATGATGTTGTTGAGTGGTTTATAAGTGATTCAAGCCCTATTCAGGTCACAAAATTTCTTTCTTTTCAGGCTCTAAGTGAGGACAGCATACTTAAAAAGGTTAGGATGGGCTGACGCCTCTTAAAACTCTAATTTTTACAGATGGTATTAGAGTGGATTTCGGACTCATAGGTACTTTGACAGTATCCTCGGAAACACTCCACCTAGACGATAGTCTTTTGGGCCTCATGGGGTTGTTAGTGCTTTAAGTGGGGAAATTGTAACCCCCTCGTCCCACATCAAGTATACACTAGTACAAATATGCCCGTTAATATCAATTTTTTTATTACCCATTATTTAAAACCGATTTTAACTAAGATCCGAAAATCGATTATTATAAAAAACTGGTTTTAGCTTTTTAAAAAGTTATTTGATACTGGTTTTCTTAAAAACTAAGTAACAAATAATCACATTTTTTCTTCATAAAAAACCATTAAAGTTAAAACCGGTTATTAGATAATAACTGTTTTTTTAACGCATCTATCATCTCCTAAACCTAACCTTGACCATCACAATTCATTTCCCCATTTCATCCCTCCCTCTTGCAAACCCACCTCCTCTGCTTTTCTATTCCCTCGTCAATGGAGATGTTGATGCTCACTGCTCCTCCTTCTCTCTCCTACTTCAGCGCTCCGTCTACTCCTCGGTCTAGGATCGAGCAGCCTCGGATGCTTGTTGGTTACCATCAACTTATTGCTTCAATAATCAATATTTAGCAAAATGATCCTATGTTCATGTGGTTCTTGGTATCATCAAATTCCTTTCCGTAAAAAAATTAGTTTTATTTACATAATACCACATCTTTTTGTAACAAAAGTTATTGCCCATTAATATAATAAAGATGTTGGAAAGTGACTTATAAGTGATTCAAGTGAGGACAACAGATCTAGCAGGACTAGGTGGTATGGGTTGATGCCTCTTAAGACATCGGGTCTACAAAAGTACGATGCTTGCATGACACCCTTCAAAATCACATTTGAATCTTTGAAGACATTTAAAAGTCAAAACTCCACTTTCACCTTTAAAGCCAAACCTTTTAGTGTCTAATAGACTCAGATATATCGACTTCTTCTTCATGAGTGGAACATGTCTAACTTCGTTCATCATGTAGAATTTGCCATCAGATGTTTGTATCTTGATTGAGGCTATGCTAATCGTCTTGTAGACGGAACTGTTTCCCATGAAAATATTTGCACCATCTACCTGCTTATAGATTATAAACCACTCTTTTCATGGACATACATGATATACTATGATAGGATGTCCTAGAATCCAAAACCCACACATTAAAATGATGAGAGTGTTTCTTAGTAATCAGAGTTATATCCTCATCAAAATCGATGCTACCTTTTGCTATAGTTGTTGACCTAGTTGTCTTCTCTCCATGTTGTTGCTTCTTTAGACATTCATTTTTCCAATGACATTCGTTCTTCTTTGGACATTCTTCTCTATCTTCCTTCTCTTTTTGTTACCTTCGATGTAAAAAATGTTGAAGCCTAACTGTTTGAACTAGTACTAGTAGTCTTATGACGCAAATTTCTGGTATGAGCAACTTCTTTCAGAGTAATAATATATTTCTCAACAACAAATGACTAAATATAATTCTCCTGCGATAAGGGAGAAGATACCAACATAATTAAGGCAACATCCTCATCATTAATCTTCGCATCATTATTACACAATTCTAACCGAATAGTATTCAATTGATCAAGATGTTCCCTAAGATACATGCCTTCTTGGATTTGCAGGTTGAACAAACATTGCTTCAAAAACAACTTGTTGGTGAGAGACTTTGTCGACATGTAAAGACTCTCCAACTTCAACCAAAGTTTGGTCACAATATCTTGATCTAAGACTTTATATTTAATTTAGTGATGACACCATCTACAACCCTGCATTTTCATTTGTCAAAGATTGAAACTCCAAAATCGAGGTCTGATACTAGTTTGTTGTAACGGTTGGTGAGAGAGAAACAAACCAACAAGAAAGATACATAGATTTATCGTGGTTCATTAAAGTAACTAGTCCATACCAAAATTTTTTTTGAAGAGAGGTTTTTAGAATTTTTCAAGATTGCACTTGATTTTATATGATTCACCTGAATTATGCCAAATACCTCTAAAGTATGTCGCGGGAGAATATATAGCCTTAAATAAATGTAATTATATATATTAAGATAGATCTATCAATAATGCATTCATAGATAAGTCCAAGTTTATCTAAATTACGTTTATCAATAAAATATAAACCTAAACTCCAATTTTATTCAATATATTTAAATCAATTCTAACAGGATCTCATTATTAGACTTTTAATCTTTATCTTTTTGGGTAATTAGGTGCACAACAATTCACTTGAAGATCGAGAAGATGCAAAAATGATATGGGCTCAAGATTGGGGGCATCATCTTTGATTTTTTGGTAAAGAAAACGAAAGTCAGGCTCTCAACAAACTAAAGGAACAAACAATGGACTACACAAGAATAAAGCGGGGAGTAGCCCATTCCCTAACGACATCGTTTAAAAATGAGCCAATCTCCACAGGCGGGTCAAGAAGCTCGTGAAAACCAAGAGAAAAAGAAAAAACAAGAGACGTGAGGGAGATAAATAAAATCAAAACTTATCAACCAAATTTTACGTTTGGAATCGCTTCCTAGAATCCTCTCTCTTTTCCATTATTCGTTTAGATTTTTTTTCCTTCCTAAAACACTTGTATGCTTCAGGTAATGCAACTTTTTTTTTTTGGTAGATTACTGAATTATGATGAATGATCTTTGTGGGGGTAGATATTAGAAAATGAGTAAAATGTAAAAGAAAGGCATATGAGTTGCAATCGATTTGACTTCTTAGCAGCATTAACTACCATCCAAACTACCACCAAAGCTACCTAGCTAGCTAGCACAATACTCCATTTTTAAAAAATAATGAATCTACCATCCAAACTGTGTACGTATAATCTAGTTGTTGCTTTCAATCTATAGTAATTTTGTTCTTTTTTTAACCAAACCTAAATTTCTCTTTATAAAATAGAGAAATTTGGAACATGTTTGTTAGGTTAATTATTAGGTTGCACTTGTACCTAAAGTCACACTCTCTCTCCGACCAAAAGGAGAAAGAAGGTAACTCTCTCTTGTGGCTAAAATCAAAATACAAAACCATTAGGATTCATATGTTAAGTAGATTAATTTTACATTCTCATAAAATCACTACATTAATCACAAAATTATTTACAATTCGATTTTTTAAAATTACCCATATCTAGGAAAAAAATTAAAAACTTTAAGAATAAAGTAAACAATTGTAAATTAAAAAAATATAAGCATTGGATAGCAGGTATAGGTATCGAGTCCAAATATAAGATTTCCACATTAGTTTCCTAGGGGTCCCTTGTGTTGTCTTTATTAACGATCAAAAGACTAATATCACACTAAGTTGTATTTCATCACTTTTAATTATGTCGCTAGTATTAATTACCTTTTCACATTCCTTAGCTTTTCTTGGTGTCCGTATTTTCTTCTTTTCCATTGTATTTTCACATTTTGCTTTATGGTTTGAGTCATAACGTTTTACTATCAATCATCGATCTTTTAGCCTTTCAATCCACCACGTGCGTGGTGCTTTAGATTTCTTTTCTTTTTAAATAGGTAGCTAGTGAACGATGTGGATTCAGGAATTGATATTAATATTAAAAGAATTTTTTTTAGATGTTATTATATGTACCCGTTATAGGTATAATATGCACTCAAATAGATAGATATTAAATTCATTTAATCTTTGTGGTAATACATTCCCAGTAATTATTATGAAATTTTTGAAAAATGAAACAAATAAATCATAATCTGTTCCATTTATCTAACAGACTCATCATCCATTCACATTAAAATTTAACAAACAAGACAATATTGCAATTTAAGGGAAAAAAGTACATTTTTTAAAAACAATCACAATAAGTATAGCACAATTGTTACCACAAGAAGTAAATAAATCGTAGATCTACATTCTTTAAGTACATATAACATCTACATTTTGGTTCATATAAGCTTGTCTTTTTTCGATTCCAAGAATAAAGATTGGTAAGAATGTGACTTACTCATAAAGTGAAAGTGAAACACTGTACACCTTTGGTCAGCACAGCAGTCAGTGCTCCCTGGAAATGCCAGTTATGTTTGCAACTTAATGTTGAGAGTAGGCTGGCAATGTGGGTGACATTTGTCTGCTCCTATTTGCAAATCACTTCATCTCCTTGAGGACTGAGAAGGAGGAGACAGAGCTTGACTTTATTCATGGAGATGGGCCCCTATTCGGGCCTTCCAATATACTAAATGTGGCCCATATGCGCATGTGGGCTTCATCAATTGTAGCTGACATCTCTCCTTTTTGGGCCTGTTTGTGGCCCGCGTCCCCCACTTTTTTTTTGGTTTAATGATGTGGAGGTTTGTGAAATTCCGGGAAATTCGGTCGGGTCATTAGAAAACGGGCGGGAGTCGTATCGGGTTTATTTTATTTTTGATTGTAAGGTTGAGATTTACCCTTCTAACACAAAAGTTTAACCCATTGTGTAAGAGCTTTCCTTCTCCTTATATTTTGTTGTTGTATTTGGTCTAACCACCGATATGGGACCTTTTTAATCCCAACAAGATTTTTGATGCTATTGACTAGTTTTTCCCATATCTGAATACTAGTCTGTAAAGCTAAGCGACAATATGTCAAACAGACACACAACTTATGAAGGCTTGAACGCTAACATTCTCACAAATGGTAAGAAATGAGATTTAAATCATTGACTTCTAACCAGGTACATATCTCTAATAACAATAGAGTAAGAGGTCATTTTGATTCAAGTCACACTAGTTAGTGTAACTTGTTATGATAAGGCTTAAGATTTAAAGACACAAATTATTAAAAGTGGGGACATTGATCACCCCAAATTCCAAGTATGTACAATAGATGCCAAATGGCCAGTTGGTCCCTCAACATGGATGGGCACAACTCCTTTTACCAAAATCTAAAGGAGTGGTTCTGTGGTTGTATTGCTTGGATGTGCACGTGCAAGGGGGTACCCACCTGTCTTCATCTCACGTGACATCTTTATTGTCCAGTTGTCTCACACTCCCCACGTGGGGCTTGGACCACTTAGATTCTGAACCTGGGTTTGTTTTCCTATTGCTTTTTTTTGGGTTGATCTTATGGGCCCGGATTGTATATTGGGCCTATTTAAAAGGGACATCTAATAAGGCCCAAATAAATATACTCAAAACATTTCATGTGGTGCTATTAAAGAGTTGAGGTCGTCACTTTGCATCTGTCCATCGTTCCATCCCTTGTTGTTTTGCGAAAACCCTTCGGATCCATTTGGTAAAAAGAAAAAGAAAAAGAAACGAAGATAATTTATTTATAAATCAAAGATTCATTGCTTAAAATTTTAATCACTCTCACATTTTTATTTAAAAGTTGATTTAATTCTCCTATTTCAATCATATATTTAAGTATGAGATAATCATATCCTATATATTTATCATAGAAAAATAAATATTCTATTTTTTTTCTATACTACTCCATCTGTTTGTGAAAACATGTCACTTTAGATTATTAATTTAGTTCATAAAAACATGTCATTATAGATATTTTTGCATTCACTTTACGAAAATACCCTCGTAATGATTAATTGATTGTTAGTTGTAGTTTTGATAAATTAAAAAAGTAGTATAATAAATTAGGATAAAATAGTATATTTGTTGATTTTCTTAAAAGTTGTGCACAAAGCTAAAATTACAAGTTTTGGCGAACGAATGGAGTATAAAACTTCAGACACTTACCAACAACCCTCGTTTGTCGATGTCGGACTCTTGGTCGGCAACCTACACATCTGGTCAGTACTGTGACCTCTCCAAGTCATCAAGGTTTTCTGTATGAGCTCTCCTCTCTCAGTCGCATCCACCTCTATCAGTCAGAGTTGTCATTCTATAAAGCATTCGCCACTCTTCGTTTCAATCGTTCTTTTTTTTTAATTAAAACAAATGAAGCATTTACAAGTTAGGTAAACATACCTTTAGAAGGGCGCAACACAAAATATACATAAACGCGAGGGGTACCAAGAGAAAAAAGGTAAAAATTTTGTACAAAAATCTAAATTAAACAAAGTTATCTGGAGAAAAAATGAGAGAAAATGAGAAAAGTTAAGAGAAGAAAATAAGAGAAGACTAAGGAAGCCCTGAGGTGCAGATAAAAAACACCGATGAAACTGTTGTAGGTATAAACTTGAAGTCGTGTTTGTTGCGTACATTGTGAGTCTTCAAGTTTACATATTGCTTTTTGTGTTTGCTATTCATAATGTTAGTTTGGGTATGCTTATTGGTTGTTTTATGGCATATTTGCAAAAATAAGGGCCCTTTACACAATTATTTATTTATAGACGTTATTCACAAAATGTCGAAAAAGCTATTGACAAGATGATTTTTATAAAGTTGAATACAAGTTGTTTTCATTTTAAAAACGAGAATAATAAAATCCAAAATTCTTTTATTCTCACACACAAACCATTTAGCTCTTGCATGCCCATCCCGTCGCATGGCTTTAAGGTGGTTCATTATGAGCCTTTGCTAGTGAAAGTTAGAGGGTTGTTGGCTGTCCATTTTGCCGGTGCCTTATTCTTTTATCAATATAGGATATGTAATCGGTAGGAGGTTGTTGGGGTATTGTTGTTGTGTACATTTCACTTTGCATATGTCGAGGGGCTTGCATGTCTCCATGAGTGTGCTTTTTGTTAGATTTTGGATTTTATATCATATGGCGGAGGCCTTGTTTGGCCTCTTGAATATGACTTCTATTTGTAGACTATGTTTTAATTAATTGGCTAATTGTCGTATTGGTTCTCATTTATAGAATTTTTACCGTTTAGCAAAAAAAAATAAATTCCTCACTCTTATTTATTTTTATTTAACACATATATAATTTTGGAAAAAATATAAAAGGTTTTTTCCTTATTCTTTTATCAATAAATACTTTTAAGTAATTTTTTTTTCCAAAATTGAAACACATGAAGCCATATAAGATTGATGGGTGAGTTAAAGAGCATGTGTTAAACACGGTTGCACTGAGTAAATTAAGGTGGGTTTCAACATTCCAGCATCTACCTTTACTTTATTCTACACTAGTAAATTATATTTTATTCTACACTAGTAAAATAAGGTGAGTTAAAGATTTTTTCCTTATTCTTTTATCAATCAATACTGCAACTTTACATGTTTTGTTGATAAATTATATTATATTAATTTTTTTATTAAATTTTATTAGAAGATTAATATAGTTTATTTGAAATTTTTTAATAAAAATTTTCAATTAATCATAAAAATAATAGGTTTTGTAACGATGTAATATTTGAGATTGAGAATTAATATAAATATTTTAAAATAAAATTTTATTGTTCAATAGATAATAAATTTTAATGAAATTTTATCATTATAATAAAATAATCAACTAAAGATAAAATAATTCAAGGTACAATATTTATAAAATAACTCACGGTAAAATGATAGATTTTGTAACCGATACTTAAGATATGAGATGAACATATAAGATGACATGCAGACAAAATAGACAAGGTCATTGTCTAATGTGACTTTAATATATTGGATTACCATTAATTGACGTGTCAAAAAAATTAGGTCAGATTGCACTAGAAAACGATACATAAACGAATTGCATCATAGAAGACTTCATATCTATATTTTAATATATTACTAGTACGGTTCCTACTTCATGGTGTATTTATTTTATTTAAAAAACAAAGATAATATAATTATATAACACATGGGTTGCTAAAAAAATAACTACTCCCTCCGTTTGGCAAAACATGTCGTTTACTATTCACACACGCTTTTTTAGAATGATAAAAACTATATAAAATATTCATTTTGTTATAAATTTTTTTAACAAGTTTGTACTTATTAATAATAACTATGAAATTGTTAAAAAAATTATTAAAAAACTAGATATTTTATATAGTTTTTATCCCCTAAAAAAGTGTGTGTAAATAGTAAAGTGATATGTTTTGCCGAACGGAGGGAGTATAATATAACCCTACACTTCTTGGGATGCTTTTCTTTATTAGTTGAAAAAGCATTATTTACTCTTACTCTATAACTTTTGTCACTTTATTTAAAAAATTATATTTTGAATTAATTAATCTCATGGGTTGCTAAAAATTATATTATTCTGAATTATTTTTTTTAAACTTGAATTAATCTCATTGGTTGAAAAAACTTAACATTCTTGTAACTTTATTTAAAAAATTATATTATTTTGAATTTGAATGAATTGATATCATTTCAGAGGATATGACTTTGGATAGAGACCACTGGAGAAGTTGCATTCGGGCTACAGATGTTTAGAGTTAGAGGGTGTGATGTTTTTTTCTTTTTTGATTTTGAAGGTAAATATATTGATTGAAATACATATTTACAAGCAAGAGGGGTCCAACCATAGACTGCACTAAGAGTTACCCAAAGTGGGCCTTGAAATGAGTAAGGCTCACATCCTAAAGCATCAATAGAGGGTGTGATGTTGTGTCCATTTGTCTTTGCTTCTATTCCGTTCTTGTGCATCTTTTCTGACTCCTTTTCATATTGTGTGACCTGTTTCTTTGGGGTTCTTGTCTCCTTTCGTTCTGGGTCTTTCGAAAACACTCTCTCGACTCATTCGGGGATAGAGTGCGTACATCCTGACCCCTCAGATCCTGCTTTATTGCGGGATATACTGAGTTGTTGTTGTTGTTGTTGGTTGCTAAAAATGAATTAATATGTCTATAATTGTTTTTATAAATTTAGGTTTTAAATTAATCCCATTGGTTGCCAGAAAAAAATATATTATGTTAACTTAGAATTAAAGAATAAAATAGAAAAATAAAGATGATTGGATGAAAGACCTTCTAAATTAGTATCAAAGATAGATACATAAATTAGTTGCTAGAAAAAAAAATTATTGTAACCTAGAAGTTAGAATTAAGGAATAAAATAAAAGGAATAAAGATGATTGGATGGAAGACCTAAAATAAAGTAAGTGGTGACACATAAACAAAAAAACTTCTAAATTATCATAACTATCATGTTAACTAGTACAATCCCCACACCATGACACGTATTTTTTATAAATAAAATTGTAATAATATAACAAATTACTATAAAATAAAATAAAATATGTTTGATTCAATTTCTTTATTTGAATCAATTTATTAGAAAATGTATAATATACAGTACTAAGGAATAAATTATATACTTATTTTTTTTTAAATTGAACCAATTGATTAGAAAATAAAAAAAAATCTATTTTAATTTGATTGGTTGAAAACCCTATAATTATGGTGGTGATGACATCTCATAAAAAATGCTTCTCTTTTAATAGTTAGATAGAAGATTATATATATAGACTTTATTATAAATTTATAAATAAATAAATAAATAATACTCCCTCCGATGAGAAATATTTGATGTTTAGAGATATCCACAGAGATTAAGAAATGTCACTTCCACCTTTAAATACCCCATAAAATAATTTTTAGTCCCTCATCACATTTATTATGCACAAATGTGATTGGTTAAACAAAAAAGTACAAATTATATTATTATTAGTGCAAAAGTAAAAAAATTAAAGTGTAATTATTACTTCTAAAACATCCAATGTTACCGTCTTCGATCCATAAGGAGTTGGATCAAATTAATAGAAAATTCTTCTGGAATAAAGATCTCCAATATAAACCTCTTATAAGCTGGGATAAAATCTGTAAGCCTAAAAGAAAAGGGGGTTTAGGTATTAGAAAATCTCATATTATGAACGAGGCCCTTCAAATGAAACTTCTATGGAAAACTCTCGCAGAACCTGATAACTTTTGGGTGAAAATAATTAAATATAAGTATTTAAAGGAAAACGATATCTTAAATTATATAAAGGTTAAAAACTCGTCATGGCAATGGAGAAAAGTTGTCCCACTAATTGAGAAGTTCAAAACCGGTCTAGTATGGTCTATTGGGGATGGTAGATCGGTCAGATTTTGGACTGATACTTGGATCACTCCTAAACCTTTGAAAGATATTTTAACTGACATTCCAGTCATCGATGATAATATTAGGGTTAGTGAATTTATTCTTGCAGGAAAATGGTGGACGGAAAAGCTATGCACTGTCCTTGACTCTCATTGGGTCAAACAAATTTTGAACCTACCTCTCCCTGTTCACCAGATGCCAGACAGATTATATTGGAGGAATGATAAAAATGGATGGTTCTCTACTTCTAGTGCAGTTAGGTTGATATCCAATATGGATGCATTTGGTGATGACCCCTCTTTTTGGGTTTGGAAGGTGAATGTTATGCCAAAAATCAAAAATTTCCTGTGGAAGATTGCCCAGAATGGATTACCAACTAAAGACAGATTAAGTAACAGGGGTACATCTCTCCCAAATATATGTGAATTCTGTGGTACCCACGGGGAAGACGAAGCTCATCTGTTTTCCTTCTGTGGGTTTAGTCAAAATCCGAGCCTTCGGATGAAAAAATGTTCAGATATAATCAATAGCATTCCTCCTCATAATAGGAACGGCCGCACTATTATGGAAAAATTGGGCCAGAGACTAAATTCACAGGAGAAAGAAGACATGGCAATAAAATGGTGGTCCATTTGGTTCTTCAGGAACCAAATGGTTTTCAACAGAGCAAAATTGCCGTCAACACATGAGATTCATCACTTTGTATACTCTTCTAAAGGAAATTGGACAAAGTCAGTAGACGATGAGGCTGAGGAGAAAATCTCAAAAAACGGGAAATGGCCAATGCCGGAACGCAAACTAAGTAGAAAGAATGTTAGATGGAGAAAACCTACTAATGGATCACTTAAATTAAACTTTGATGGTGCAGTAAATGGGGCAGGAGAGGCTTCTGCTGGATATATCATAAGAAACTGGGTGGGTAAGGCAATGAAAATTGGATATAAGGAACTAGGCTCCCTCCCACCAATAGTTGCGGAAATCTTGGCATTAAGAGAAGGAATTATTTATGCAAAGCATAATAATTTCCAAAAAAATTGAAATTGAAGGTGATTCTCTTGTAATCATTAATCACCTTAAAAATGGGGGTTCATGCCCTTGGGAAATTGAACTTCTGATGGGAGATGTCAAAGGACTTCTCCAGTCCTTTCGGGATATCTCCTTCTCCCATGTGCCCCGTGAGGGTAACAAAGTGGCTGACAAGGTTGCTCACCTTGGCCGTTTTGTTAACGGGCTGGCACTGGCTTCTCACCCAGATCTTCTGGATCTCATCCGTCGGGATGCTATCGGCTAGGATTCTCCAGCCGAATTCTTACCTAAACAAAAAAAAAAATATTGTGTCATCAAATATTGTGTCAAACATC
Source organism: Persicaria maculosa (assembly GCA_963922045.1). Lineage (NCBI taxonomy): Eukaryota > Viridiplantae > Streptophyta > Magnoliopsida > Caryophyllales > Polygonaceae > Persicaria > Persicaria maculosa. Next base: position 55,039,626 of record OY998270.1, read on the forward strand.
AAAAATTGTAATAACACATCAAATTATATTCTTTCATTCTGATGACATCAAATGAAAGAATCAAATGACAAATTACCTCGATCTTTTCTCCTTAATCCTTGCACTCTCTCTTTCTTTACCTTTTCATCTTCCCTTTCCCGTTCTATCACTTAAACTCATCTAAACCCAAACCTCCTTATCCCTAATTCATCATCCTCTTTCCTTAATCCTTCCCTAAATCTCTTCCTTTCCCTTTTTATTTCCCTAATCCCTACTTGGGACATAACATATTGTTGGATCAAATTTCATCTCCTAAAACATCAAATATTTCCGATCGGAAAGAGTACTGTAGTGACAAATATCCTGGCTTATCGGCCTAGTGTAGTGTGGTGGTACCCCGGAGGAGGTTCGGTCACTTTATAAACGTTTTATATGCAAAAAGCAGCAGCAACTTTAATTTGCTGTTTTCCTGGATTCGATGAAATGGAGTCGCTGCATTCGTCCAAATTACGACAATTCTACAAAAGCCTAAATGAATCCGATTCCCTTATCATTTACGCAGACCCATCGATTCGAAAGTCGATATGGCCACTTATCTCTTCCATGAAGAATCTAAATTTATGTACTTGATCGATCCATATCTCTATATATACCCCATTGCACAATCGATCTCTATGCACTTCATCGATCCATATATAACCAATCAATTGATCTCAAGTAGTAGCTATCTCTCTCACTTGTCGATCGATTTCTTCCATGAAGAATTACTCAGCTGGTGGCAACGCCGTGAGGCCCTTCGACGAGTACGAGGTCTACTTCTCCACCTACAAGTCGCATCCAACCCACCACAATCATCACTCGAAGCATGCTATGAAGGCGGAGGAGCCAATGGCGGTTCCTGATCATCGCCATCATCATCATCATCATCATCACTATGGTTATGGTGATGGTGTGGTTGCCAAGGGTATTGATCAAATGAATGTGGACTGTGAAGCCTCCGACTTCATTGCAATGAGGCACAGGAAGCTCGAACTCGCCAAGTTTATGTCCATGGCTGCTCTTGAATAAGTGCATATATATATATGCTCCGATCCACGTATAATTAAGCATACCTATATGGCCATATTTATGGGTTTGTTTTTCTTGTTTTCTATATATGCTTTTGATTTTGTGGCTTTTATGTGTACTCATGGTTTGTATTTTGAAGCATATGTTTGCTAGTATGTATGCTGTACGTGGAATTATCCTTAAGTTTGCTTTAAATTTGAGTAAAGAGAAAGAATTAAGCTGTTTTGGAAAATAGCGAAATCAGAGGGTTGGAGACAAGTATTTCAAAAAATGGGTTTCCCAAATAATATCATAAACAATATACATATTTATTGAAAAAATATTAAAATAATTAAGTTGTTGTTTTACTCGGTGGCTGAAGTGGATTATTCATTCTATCTACACTTGCTACTAAAAGTTTGGAATGAACCCTCTCCGGGAGCTTTCTTCATTAAAAAATGGATTCATTGGTAGGAAAATCTTGTATACAAGACTTAACAATGTTGAATATGTTTTGAAAAAAAATTACATTCCTCGAGATATGTTTTCCGATACCGTTATACAATTGTAACCAATCCTTGCTCAATGGATACAAAACACCCATGCTTCAGCGCCTTGTGCAACAACTCCTCGTCCAACAACAAGCGCCAATTTGACTTGGGGTGATGGTGATTTGGTAGCAGTGGGTGGCAAGGTAGCTCTGTTACCTTATTCCATTTGTTTGAAATAGAGCTAGACTTTGACTTTATTATAATAATGTAAATTTTTTAAAAACATTTCCAACAATGTTAAAACTGACGGAAATTTAAATAAAAACATATAAGACACATTTTCAAGGTGAAACTAATTAAAATAACCCAAAATTTGGAGATGTATTAAAAAAATATCTTAAAAAAAACTCAACCTTTAAGGAAGTGGTAACAAAGTATCTCGACTAATTTTTCCTACCATAAATCGAGCAAAAACTATTGACATCGAATTGGTCAAATTGTATCATTCACATTAGAACAACTCCATACCATCCAAAATACAACATGATCTTAATTTCGATGATTATGTTAGTGTTTTTGGTCGGATTTATGCTTAGAAAAAAAAATAGATGAGAGTGATGAGACATTTTATTATTACCTCTACTAAAGATTAGATTATTTTTCTTTTAAGAAGGGTAATCCACCTTTGGTGGTAAACCCTGAGCACATTACCCAGTTGGCAAGAGTCACGCACCAAGTAAGCCGACTTGTGCGGCTAGACTCAATAGTAACTCTGAGCACATTACCTAGTCGGCAAGAGTCACGCACCAAGTAAATCGACTTATGTGGCTAGACTCAATAGTAAGAAACAAGGTCAACCTTGATTTTTTCTCTCAAGAGAAAGAGCTGAGGCAGGGATCGAACCCGAGATCTCCCATTAACCCCCGCACTCCTTACCATTGAGCCACCCCATCAGGGGCATATTTCTTGCATTTGAAAGGTGCATATTTTTTTAACACCCCTTTAAAGGTTGCATTATTTATTATAATATTTTTTTTACAAATTTGTAGGAGACCCGATATTTGGATCAACGACTTACCTCCAGACCCACTATTTTAACTATTTCCCAAAACTTTCTTCCTTTGCTTTTTATACAAGTAAAAATTTGAGAGATCAAGCAATAAACTTTATCCTCGAGAGGCCAACGAATCGGCAAATGGACTAGCTGTCATGATACATTACAATGGAAAAACAAAACAGAAAAAAAAGGTGAAGCAATAGGTCGCACGCACTATACAAAAAGGCAGAAACTAGCTATGCAAAATAAAGACCGTTAAGTTGAGGACACGGACAAAGAACAAAGTCAAGCACTACCATGTAGTACCGCTAGCCAGCGCTACATAAGGACACTATCTTCCATGGGCAGTGAAGGCGAACTCCAAGGAAGCGGCTTTTGGAAACGGAGTCGTCTTAAGTACACCACCACGACCCGACAATCCCGTCTCTAGACATTGGTTCTTCAACCAAGCCGAAGTACATCTAGGATCACCAAAAAGCACAGCCACAAACAACCGAATAAGGTGCGCCAAAATGATCAAGGCCTTGCAACAAATGTTTCAAGTCTCGATGAATCGAGGGGTTCATTAAATATATAATTATATATAACTAATATATATAACTATATATATGTATAAATTGTTTTTATTCCTCCTTGGTGGCCAAGGATTATCCTTGCGAGGCAAGCATGGTGGTTAGGGTAGCGCCGACAGGGACGAGATGGTGACAATCGAGCAGGCTAATGGACGGTGACGTGAGTGTCTGACGATGGTACTTTCGGTGGAGGATGGTGGACGATGATCCCTATTCTTGATTGAATTTGTTGTTGTATTTGCTTAGATTCAATATCAAATAAGGGGTTGAGATTCAATTCCAAGCAAATGGATAAGATTCAATCTCATTTTTCCCCCGATTGGGTTGAATTTATTGTTGGTGTTGTTGTTGCTGGTTTTTGCAAGCAGTGTTGGTGGTGTGGTGATTGTGGAAGGTTGGTGGTTTGCAAGGGTGCTTCCATGTTAAGTCGGTGATTCGAAGTAGTTTTTTTGCCATTAAAGGGTGTTTGAGTTTCTAAAGAGAGGATAAGTAAGAATTCAATATCTGAATCTCGATGGCCAACAATTTGACAGTCGGAATACCATCAATACATACAATATAAAACAGAAAAGGTGCAATACAATAAACGAAAACGCAACCTACAAAAATGAATCTAGACAAAACTAAATCGGCTTATTCTTATTCTTATGTGTTCATTGGTACATTCGCACATTGACTGAAATCCGATCGAGGTCCAAGAATCAATATCAGGCAGGAATTGCCCCTATAATGATTCGCACGTGCACAAAAAGTGATAAAAACCAAAAGTAACAATTAGCATTGAAAAAGATGAGAAATGAATCTGAACCCACAACTTTATCAATCAATTCAAGGATGTGTGGATGCAAATTAAGGAGCTGGAATTTTACTGTTAGATCACCTTCCTCTTCCTTTTTTGTTTCTTCCTGTTTTTTTACAAAATCTTTCCTATACTAACACATTCCAAAATGCTATATTTTACCTTCTTCTATATGTATACTGCTATCCCTAACCTATTCGAAAACCTTTATTAAACAACTTGGCTTCAAACCACCGCGACCCTCAACGACCCTTACGGCTTCACAGGATCTACTCCGATGCCCTTGTAGTATTCCTTCTCGGCTTGCTCCAGTCGCTTCTGAAACATCTTCCACTCGCTTCTACATCTCTCCCTTACCTGCAAACACCATCAATTTGAATATCTTCCATGTTGAAAATCATATCCATTTCCTACTCTAACAAAGCTTACCCCTTTCCTTGGAGACTGTCCTTCTTTATGATCACCCTGAATGGATGAAGAAATTATCAGAAAAATGAGAACTGTCACTATTTGTTTTTCCTTGTTAATCTATCTATGTGTGCACTCTTTACCTGGTTTCCGAGTGAAGGAATGCGTTGATGAACGATCCACTGAGCGTCAACAACTCCTATTTTCTCGTGTGCAGGCTGTTGTTACGAATCATGTTAATTGCACTCAGAGAAATAAGTGGTAAAGATAGCAATGTATGTCACACAAGAACACAAACCTCAGCACACTTTCCAAGGGCAAAGTCAAGACCCCATCCATGGACCAGGTCGTTCTGCATAGCGATTGGATCAACGTCTATGAGTTTCAAATGGAAATAGGGTTGGAGACTGATCCTATTGTAGTGATTATAGTACCTGAATCATATGCCATACACAACGCCAAGCTTTTCGGGAAAATACTGGAGCCATGATCTCAACAAATCTGCATTCAAGGGACTATCTTGAGCATGTTTCCCGCAAAATAAGAGTGGCTTAATTCATATCTAAGCAATAGAAATATGCTGCTAAGTTGTGCATTACCCTGCACATGGTGGTTTAAATGGGTCTGAGCACCAGCCGCGCTTCTCCTCCGTTTGTCTGATAGAATGTTGGAGACATATTAGTATGAAATGAATTAGACATGCTCAGGAGAGATTGGATCATAGCAGATATTCAGGAACTCTTACTTGTGAACTTCTTGATCACCTCTCCTCTTTGTCATTTGCCATGTTAATCCATGGTTAGGCTCCAAGCCAGGTTGTGAAATCTCCAGACCATACTTTTTAACCAGTTTAATGTACCTAGATTCAAGACCGTAAAACTGAACTGAGTAGAGAGAAATGATATTGAAGCGCGATATATGAACAAATTTGAAGTAACTTACTCCTCAGCATTAAAATGCTCAACTCCCAAATCCTCGTCCCAAATGAAGATGTAATCATATGGTGCCACAATGTCTGGATGCAAGAATCTTTTAGCATACCACCTTGAATGGAGAAAATAGATGCAAATTAGTGCAATGTGAAGTTCGATGTAAAAAGCTAAAAAGAAACAGAAGAGGTTGTTTACCATTTTGTCTGCCTTTCAACACTTATATGGACAGCTCTCTTAGACCACTCAAATTCATCCCATTCAGTTGTTTTACCATCATAATGGAAGAGGACAAGAGTGAAGTCCTCTGAAAACTATACCATGAAATAAGTACATGATTTAAGGACACTGCTTTGAGCAAATGAAGTCCAAGCACGGAAATAAGGGGTAACGGAATGGAAAAGAAAACCTTTTTGACAGCTGCATCGATGTTTGCCTTCTGTGCATAACCGACTGTAAAACATACAAGGTACTTGGGCTTTCTCGCCAGGTCCTGCAATAGCAAGGTCAATAGCTAGGTGCTAAGCGACGAGAAAATAGTAATTGATGCATAGCATGCAAAATTCAGTGCCTGATCAAAATTCATCACTACAGCAGTGCACAGATGGTGTTAAGAATAAGTGAATACCTCATTAGGTTTACCCCAGAGTCTTCGGAGATAAAGGTCCGATTCAGGTGCAACAATGCCCGGTGGTAGTCTCTCTGCACCTTTAGGATTTGAAGGAACCCAAATCTTCATTGCAGATATACAGAAGGAAAGATAAATTGGATGGTGAGATAAGAAAACAGAAAATGAATAGCACTATCATCTATTTCGACACAATTATGGTGTTCAATTCGCCATGCAATCCATATTAGCGAACATGTCAAGTCATGCAGTACAAGAAGAGTTATGAAACATGTACTAGTCTAAAACAAGGGAAAAGCCCAACCAGGCATTCCATGGAAGTTTTTGGATTCCTGAATCATAAAATTGCAGCTAATGGACAAACTGAAACAAATGAATTTAACAAATTGATTTTCTTGCTCATACAACAAATGAAGCACAGTTCTGCACAAAAGAGTATTTATTGAAGCAGTGACAAAATTGAAATATGTTGTTGATAGATAGAGAATGAAGAGATGAAAAAGAGAAAGAAGCATACCTTCTGTGTGTTATTCAGTTTGTGATCCAGTGCTCTGCTTCCTCTATCGAACTCATCAGTATGCAACGCTTTGTGATCCGGAAAAGCGTCTGATAGTACATTTAGCTGCAATTTCAGCATAAGAATCATTGATCAGTCCACAAACAAGAAGTACTGACACCCATAAAACAGAATTACATACACATATACCATGATTGATTGCTTCCTTGGAAAAGCCACTCCGACAGAAAAACCGAAAACTATCCCAACTAATGCTACTACTACAAGCTTCAGAAGACCATGTTGCCTCTTTCTGGTTGCACTGCATTAAATCACCAATGGAAGGTGTATATATAGATAGATAAGCTCCTCAACTAATGCTTCCATAGAAACAAAAACAACAACAACAACAACAAACAAAAAAATAGTTAAATACTTGCAAACCTGTAACTATTATTATCCATGTTGCCTAAAATGTGATGATCGCACTTCTCCAAAAAGGGAACTGGCATCACCTGGTAAAATCCAGTCAATGGAAGACACCAGCACTAAACAGACAGATCAAAAAAAAAAAAAGTCAAAATCTAAAGGGAATGAAAACTCTGAACGAACCCAATCAATTGGATAGACAAAAGGAATCATGTGGCGAATATCATGTATTTGACCGCAACTCGATATATACTAATGATTCAGCGTAGAAACGGTGAGCATCAATCCAATAATTTAATCTTACTACCTCTTCCATCACGGAACGCAAAAATATCATTTTATATAGTTCAATCATCATTAAACAAATACAGAAAAAAACCTCCCTAATTTCTAGTTATTAGAGGTATATAATAATAGCCTAAATCGCGGTGATTAAGAAACAGCGAATCAGAAACCGCCAAAAATCGAGAAAGAGGATCAAGGATGTAGACAGTTGAAGTTCAAAACGCAATGAAGTAGTACTAGGGATTAAGAAGCACGAAGAAAAAGAGCACCTTTGAAGCACGGCTCTGGAACTGAAGAGGAAACTGAAATCGCACAACGAAGAAGCGATATATAGAGTTGGGAAGTGGATGGGGAATCGCGAGTCCCGCAACGCGCAGGCAGCGTGATTAATCTGATGGAGGCGGGGGAATTGTGGATTGGAGAGCGAGGAAACGCACAGGCGAGGTTTGATTACTGCAGAGATCTAGGGAGAAAGAGGAGGAGTTACAGTTGAGAGAGAGAGAGAGAGAGGGAGAGAGGGAGGCGGTTTGTTAGTTCAGCAATGGCGTTGGGAGAGTAGAAGACGAAGACGACGCGAGACTTGTCGCTGTCTTTTAGTGGTTAGTTTCCGTGATTCCATCTCATCAAACATGGCAAGATCGTTTACTTTACTTTTCTTTCTTTTTATTTTTTAATTTAAATAATTTTTCCGGGAAATTCTGTGCCTCGTTTTGCGTCGGCGTGGCCACTGGGTTTAGAATTGGATCGTGTCGATGGATCTCATCCTGCTGGATCGACTCGGATTATTATTTCGGTTTATTTTGACTATATTGTGATAAAGTTTGAGAAGTTAAAACATATTTATTAAAAATATATTAAATGGGTCCTTTTAATGTTTTATGTATAAACTAGTGTAGGTCACGTGGATGGAAAACATATTAATACAATATTTTGGTAAATTTATTGCCAACTTAAAGCAAAACTAATTAATCCTCTTTTTTCCAAAAAAAAAATAATATGAAGAAGAAGGAAAACCCCCCAAAAAGAATTACAATAAATCATTTGTATTAAATATTTTAAAATAATTGAAAGCCAAATATCTATCTATATTTATATAACATATAAAAGAGGTTTTTTCCCCATTTAATGCCAAATTGAAAGCCAAACCCAGAAGATAAACCACCTAATTTATAATAATAATAATAATAATAATAATAATAATAATAGATTTTATTGATTTTCAATATTTTTTGGTCATAATTAAGGATATTATTTAATTTTTACATAGTAATAACTTTAGAATCTATCCTAATAAGACTAGATGATAATATAAACAAAGAACAATTAGAAAATATTTAGATTTCTAAAAAAACATCCTCAGTAAAGTCATATATCTTGAAGTTAGCTTCTAAAGAGTGCTCAAATGCCCCGATCGGACCAACGCCAATCTCGTTATGCCAAAATACAGAGCGTGTGTCCGTAACACCTATTGTAAGGCACATTACTGTAATTTCGGGGCTATTTGGACATCCCGAGTGGGCGTTTTGTGCACGTATAGCCTGAATAGCATCACACCTTGCCTATTGCAAAAGGATCTTGGATTTTCATTTTTTATGATTTTGAGATTTTATCGTGGACTACCCCCTTTGGAAAAAGTCCAAAATTTGTCCAGATTTCAGACCTAGGAAAAATGATTTTTTTGGCCATATTCGAGGAGGATTTCTCAGAAAACATTCTCCGTAAAGTCGTAGCTCTTGAAGTTAGCTTTCTAAAGAGTGTTCAAATGCCCCGATCGGACCAACACAACTCTCTTAAAGCCAAAAATACCGAGCGTGTGTCCGTAACTCCTGTTGTAAGGCACATTACTGTAGTTCCCGGGCTATTTGGACATCCCGGGTGGGCGTTTTGTGCACGTATAGCCTGAATAGCATCATACCTTGCCTAATGCAAAGGATTTTGGATTTTTATTTTTTTTTATGATTTTGAGATTTTTTCGTGGACTACCCCCTTTGGAAAAAGTCCAAAATTTCTCCAGATTTCAGACCTAGGAAAAATGATTTTTTTGGCCATATTCAAGGAAGATTTGTCAGAAAACATCCGCAATAAAGTCGTAGCTCTTGAAGTTAGCTTTCTAAAGAGTTCTCAAATGCCCCAATCGGACCAACGCAACTCTCGTTATGCCAAAAATACCGAGCGTGTGTTAGTAAATCCTGTTGTAAGGCACTTTACTGTAATTCCGAGGCTATTTGGACATCCCGGGTGAGCGTTTTGTGCACGTATAGCCTGAATAGCATCAGACCTTGCCTAGTGCTAAAGGATTTTGGATTTTCATTTTTTTATAATTTTGAGATTTTATTGGGGAAAACCCCCTTTGGAAAAAGTCCAAAATTTGTCCAGATTTTAGACCTAGGAAAAATGATTTTTTTTGGCCATATTCAAGGAGGATTTGTCAGAAAACATCCTCAGTAAAATCGTAGCTCTAGAAGTTAGCTTTCTAAAGAGTTCTCAAATGCCCCGATCGGACCAACGTAACTCTCGTTATGCCAAAAATACCGAGCGTGTGTCCGTAACTCATGTTGTAAGGCACATTACTGTAATTCCGGGGCTATTTGGACATCCCGGGTGGGCGTTTTATGCACGTATAGCCTGAATAGCATCATACCTTGCCTAGTGCAAAGGATTTTGGATTTTCATTTTTTATGATTTTGAGAATTTTTCGCGGACTACCCCCTTTGGAAAAAGTCCAAAATTTCTCCAGATTTCAGACCTAGGAAAAATGATTTTTTTGGCCATTTTCGAAGAGGATTGCTCATAAAATATCCTCAGTAAAGTCGTATCTCTTGAAGTTAGCTTTCAAAATAGTGCTCAAATGTCTCGATCGGACTAACACAACTCTTGTTATGCCAAAAATACTGAGCATGTGTCCGTAACACCTGTTGTAAGGCACATTACTGTAATTCCGGGGCTATTTGGACATCCCGAGTGGGCGTTTTGTGCACGTATAGCCTGAATAACATCAGACCTTGCCTAGTGCAAAGGATTTTGGATTTTTATTTTTTATGATTTTGAGATTTTATCGTGGCCTACCCCATTTGGAAAAAGTCCAAAATTTGTCCAGATTTCTGACCTATAAAAATGATTTTTTTGGCCATATTCGAGGAGGATTTCTCAGAAAATATCCTTAGTAAAGTCGCAGCTCTTGAAGTTAGCTTTCTAAAGAGTGCTCGAATGCCACGATCGGACCAACACAACTCTCTTTAAGCCAAAAATACCGAGCGTGTGTTAGTAACTCTTGTTGTAAGGCGCATTACTGTAATTCCCAGACTATTTGGACATCCCGAGTGGGCGTTTTGTGCATGTATAGCCTGAATTGCATACGACCTTGCCTAATGCAAAGGATTTTGGATTTATATTTTTTATGATTTTGAGATTTTATCGTGGACTACCCCCTTTGGAAAAAGTCCAAAATTTGTCCACATTTCAGACGTAGGAAAATTGATTTTTTTTGGCCATATTCGAGGAGGATTTGTCAGAAAATATCATCAGTAAAGTCGTAGCTCTGGAAATTAGCTTTCTAAAGAGTGCTCCAATGCCCCGATCGGACCAACGCAACTCTTGTTATGCCAAAAATACCGAGTGTGTGTCCGTAACTCCTGTTGTAAGGCACATTACTGTAATTCTGGGGCTATTTGGACATCCCGGGTGGGAGTTTATTGCACGTATAACCTGAATAACATCATACCTTGCCTAGTGCAAAAGATTTTGGATTTTCATTTTTTATGATTTTGAGATTTTTTCGTGGACTACCCCCTTTGGAAAAAGTCCAAAATTTCTCCAGATTTCAGACCTAGGAAAAATGATTTTTTTGGCCATATTCAAGGAGGATTTGTCAGAAAACATCCTTAGTAAAGTCGTAACTCTTGAATTTATCTTTCTAAAGAGTTCTCAAATGCCCCGATCGGACCAACGCAACTCTCGTTATGCCAAAAATACCGAGCGTGTGTCCATAACTCCTGTTGTAAGGCACATTACTGTAATTCCGGGGCTATTTGGACATGATGTACATATTTGTACCTCTTTTTATTGCGTCTTTTGACTTTATATTTCATATGATTTCCAAAGAAAAGGGTTCAAAAGAATATAAAATTGTGTAAGAATGGGCTAAAGCACAAGAAATAGAGTGTGCACGAGTTTTGAGCTAACCATGCAGGAATTCGAGTGAAATCGGAGTCAAAACGGAGAAACCAAGGAGAGCTGAAGTGAGGTCGATATTGACTTTCAACATCGACATCGACTACAGTACATCGACACAGAACTGAGTGTCGAGACAGACCATCACACAGTAGAGAAAAGCACTCGATATCGACCTTACATCATCAATATCGACCATAACATAGACATCGAGTGGAGATATACAAGTCGAGCAGGAACAGAGACATCGATATCGACCTTATCTCGACATAAGATAGAGACGCGGATTGGAAACTTTATCTTCAAGGAGGCACGAATTTATCTTGTAACATATAGATAGATAGCAGCTGGGATATATCTACTTTTTACCTTTAAGTTTTATCAAAGATAGTAGGATTTTATCAAAATAAAAGACCTATCCTAATTGTTTGGATATAGTTCATAGTTTAGATAGAAGTTACAATCCTTGGATAGCAAGGATTAGTAGCCTATAAATAAAGCCCTAGGGACTGGTTTGTTAGAATCATCCAATCAAGAAAGACAATAGCAATAGACAATAGAAAGTTAGAGTTTTAGTTTTGAGCTTTAAAGTTTCAAGCGCTTACGATAGTTGGCGTTGAGATTGTAAAGATTCAAAGTTTTCCATTTATGCAAGTTATTTCAATTCAAAGCATGTCTACATTCAACATGTGCGAGTAGTCCCCCAAAGCTCTTAGGGTCGGGGTGAGCCCGACATTAGCCATGCGTGCCTGAGGTAAGTGTTAGATGTTGATATCGTTGTGTCTATATCATCTTCTACGATTCTATGTTTAGTCCTTATCGAAAGAAAAGGGATTCATGCTAACAACTTGAGTTATAAACATAAAATTGGTAGAGACAATTAGGTTTATTTGCAAGAGTAATCCTAAGAGTTGGTGTACAGTGAAAGCTTGTCCCTCGGGTGAAATAGCGCAATTGTCCGTCTTATTTATCTTATCGCATGCATTGGTTAACGTTGTGGTAAACCCTAATCCTAGGAGTTGCTCTATACATAGTTTATACACATAAAAACAACTGTCTTTATTTCTATTCATCGCATCTTCATCCATCCTAAAGTCTTCGGCCTTTATTTGCCGACAAAAGCTAACTACTTTGCAGGAGAAGACATCGATATCGACCACATACGTCGATATCGACCACTGAGTTCGTCGACAGTTTTCTAAGTCGATGATGATCATCCTGCTGAGTTACTAAACATCGATATCGACCATTCAACGTCGAAATCGACCCTTCTGAATCGACTGGCGGTCTTCAAAGCTAGTCAATTTCGTTGACTAACATCGATATCGACCTCTCCAGTCGATATCGACTGCCGTTTTTGTCTCTGCAGGTCTTCTGTTGCAGAAAGCATCGATAGCCAAGGTCGACATCGAGGTCTGAGCTCGAGATCGAGGCTTCTGGTCGAACATTCAGGACGTGTTTTTAACGCTACTAGGATCCCGTTGATACACCTCCTCGTGGATCGATCCTGACTACCCTTCTACTACAACGGGAGGAAGTCTTGTAATTAGTTGCATAGGCTAGGATTCGGATTCGCATTTACATATCTTTATATTTGTATTTGAGATACTCGATTTCCTCCTATTAACAGGACATCCCGGGGGGGCGTTTTGTGCACGTATACCCTGAATAACATCATACATTGCCTAGTGCAAAGGATTTTGGATTTTCATTTTTTATGATTTTGAGAATTTTTCGTGGATTACCCCCTTTGGAAAAATTCCAAAATTTCTCCAGATTTCAGACCTAGGAAAAATTATTTTTTTTGGCCATTTTCGAAGAGGATTTCCCAAAAAACATCCTCAATAAAGTCGTAGCTCTTGAAGTTAGCCTTTCTAAATAGTGTTCAAATGCCCCGATCAGACCAACGCAACTCTTGTTATATCAAAAATACCGAGCGTGTGTCCGTAACTCCTGTTGTAAGGCACATTACTGTAATTCCGGGGCTATTTGGACATCTCGTTTAGGCGTTTTGTGCACGTATAGCCTGAATAGCATCAGAACTTGCCTAGTGCAAAAGGATTTTGGATTTTCATTTTTTATGATTTTGAGATTTTATCGTGGACTATCCCCTTTGGAAAAAGTCCAAAATTTTGCTAGATTTCAGACCTAGGAAAAATGATTTTTTTGGCCAATTATGAAGAGGATTTCTCTGAAAACATCCTCAGTAAATTCGTAGCTCTTGAAGTTAGCTTTCTAAAGAGTGCTCAAATGCCCCGATCGGACCAACGCAACTCTCGTTATGCCAAAAATACCGAGCGCGTGTCCGTAACTCCTGTTGTAAGGCACATTACTGTAATTCCGGGGCTATTTGTACATCCCGGGTGGGCGTTTTGTGCACGTATAGCCTGAATAGCATCAGGCCTTGCCTAGTGCAAAGGATTTTGGATTTTCATTTTTTATGATTTTGAGATTTTATCGTGGACTACCCCTTTGGAAAAAGTCCAAAATTTGTCCAGATTTCAGACCTAGGAAAAATGATTTTTTTGGCCATATTTGAGGAGGATTTCTAAGAAAACATCCTCAGTAAAGTCGTAGCTCTTGAAGTTAACTTTCTAAAGAGTTCTCAAATGCCCAGATCGGACCAATCCAACTGTCGTTATGCCAAAAATACCGAGCGTGTGTCCGTAACTCCGGTTGTATGGCACATTACTGTAATTCCGGGGCTATTTGGACATCCCGGGTGGGCGTTTTGTGCACGTATAGCCGGAATAGCATCAGACCTTGCCTAGTGAATAAGGATTTTGGATTTTCATTTTTTATGATTTTGAGATTTTATCGTGTACTACCCCCTTTGGAAAAAGTCCAAAATTTGTCCAGATTTAAGACCTAGGAAAAATGATTTTTTGGCCATATTCGAGAAGGATTTGTCAGAAAACATCCTTAGTAAAGTCGTAGATCTTGAAGTTAGCTTTCTAAAGAGTGCAACAATGCCCCGATCGGACCAACGAAACTCTCGTTATGCCAAAAATACCGAGCGTGTGTCCGTAACTCCTATTGTAAGGCACATTACTGTAATTCCGGGGCTATTTTGACATCCCGGGTGGGCGTTTTGTGTACGTATAGCCTGAATAGCATCATACCTGGCCTAGTGCAAAGGATTTTGGATTTTCATTTTTTATGATTTTGAGAATTTTTCGTGGACTACCCCCTTTGGAAAAGGTCCAAAATTTCTCCAGATTTCACACCTAGGAAAAATGATTTTTTTGGCCATATTCAAGGAGGATTTGTCAGAAAACATCCTCAGTAAAGTCGTAGCTCTAGAAGTTAGCTTTTTAAAGAGTTCTCCAATGCCCCGATCGGATAAACGCAACTCTCGTTATACCAAAAATACCGAGCGTGTGTCCGTAACTCCTGTTGTAAGGCACATTACTGTAATTCCGGGGCTATTTGGACATCCTGGGTGGGCATTTTGTGCACGTATAGCCTGAATAGCATCATACCTTGCCTAGTGCAAGGGATTTTGGATTTTCATTTTTTATGATTTTGAGATTTTTTCTTGGACTACCCCCTTTGGAAAAAGTCCAAAATTTCTTCAGATTTCAGACCTAGGAAAAATGATTTTTTTGGCCATTTTCAAAGAGGATTTCTCATAAAGCATCCGCATTAGCTTTCTAAATAGTGCTTAAGTGCCTCGATCGGACCAACACAACTCTTGTTATGCCAAAAATACCGAGCGTGTGTCCTTAACTCCTGTTGTAAGGCACATTACTGTAATTCCGGGGCTATTTGGACATCCCGGGTGGGCGTTTTGTGCACATATAGCCTGAATAGCATCAGACCTTCCCTAGTGCATAAGGATTTTGGATTTTCATTTTTTATGATTTTGAGATTTTATCGTGGACTACCCCTTTGAAAAAAGTCCAAAATTTGTCTAGATTTCAGACCTAGGAAAAATTATTTTGTTGGCCATTTACAAAGAGGATTTCTCTGAAAACATCATCAGTAAAGTCGTGGCTCTTGAAGTCAGTTATCTAAAGAGTGCTCAAATGCCCCGATCGGACCAACGCAACTCTCGTTAAGCCAAAAATACCGAGCGTGTGTCCGTAACTCCTGTTGTAAGGCACATTACTGTAATTCCGGGGCTATTTGGACATCCCAGGTGGACGTTTTGTGCACGTATAGCCTGAATAGCATCAGACCTTGCCTATTGCAAAGTATTTTGGATTTTCATTTTTTATGATTTTGAGAATTTTTCGTGGACTACCCCCTTTGGAAAAGGTCCAAAATTTCTCCAGATTTCACACCCAGGAAAAATGATTTTTTTGGCCATATTCAAGGAGGATTTGTCAGAAAACATCCTCAATAAAGTCGTAGCTCTAGAAGTTAGCTTTTTAAAGAGTTCTTCAATGCCCTGATCAGATAAACGCAACTCTCGTTATACCAATAATACCGAGCGTGTGTCCGTAACTCCTGTTGTAAGACACATTACTGTAATTCCGGGGCTATTTGGACATCCTGGGTGGGCCTTTTGTGCACGTATAGCCTGAATATCATCATACCTTGCGTAGTGCAAGGGATTTTGGATTTTCATTTTTTATGATTTTGAGATTTTTTCTTGGACTACCCCCTTTGGAAAAAGTCCAAAATTTCTCCAGATTTAAGACCTAGGAAAAATGATTTTTTTGGCCATTTTCAAAGAGGATTTCTCATAAAACATCCGCAGTAAAGTCGTAGCTCTTGAAGTTAGCTTTCTAAATAGTGCTCAAATGCCTCGATCGGACCAACACAACTGTCGTTAATCCAAAAATACCGAGCGTGTGTCTGTAACTCCTGTTGTAAGGCACATTACTTTAATTCCGGGGCTATTTGGACATCCTGGGTGGACGTTTTGTGCACGTATATCCTGAATAGCATCAGACCTTGCCTAGTGCAAAGGAGTTTGGATTTTTATTTTTTATGATTTTGAGATTTTATCGTGGACTACCTCCTTTGGAAAAAGTCCAAAATTTGTCCAGATTTCAGACCCAGGAAAAATGATTTTTTTGGCCATAGTCGATGAAGATTTCGTAGAAAATATCATCAGTAAAGTCGTAGCTCTTGAAGTTAGCTTTCTAAAGAGTGCTCAAATGCCCCGATCGGACCAACACAACTCTCCTTAAGCCAAAAATACAGAGCGTGTGTCCGTCACTCCTGTTGTAAGGCACATAACTATAATTCCTGGGCTATTTGGACATCCGGGGTGGGCGTTTTGTGCACGTATAGCCTAAATAGCATCAGACCTTGCCTAGTGCAAAGGATTTTGGATTTTTATTTTTTTATGATTTTGAGATTTTTTCGTGGACTACCCCCTTTGGAAAAAGTCCAAAATTTGTCTAGATTTCAGACATAGGAAAAATGATTTTTTTGGCCATATACAAGGGGATTTGTCTGAAAACAACCTCACTAAAGTCGTAGCTCTTGAAGTTAGCTTTCTAAAGAGTGCTCAAATGCCCCGATCGGACCAACGCAATTCTCTTTAAGCCAAAAATACCGAGCGTGTGTCAGTAACTCCTTTTGTAATGCACATTACAGTAATTCCCGGGCTATTTGGACATCCCGGGTGGGCGTTTTGTGCATGTATAGCCTGAATAGCATACGAGCTTGCCTAGTGCCAAGTATTTTGGATTTTTATTTTTTATGATTTTGAGATTTTATCGTGGACTAGCCCCTTTGGAAAAAGTCCAAAATTTGTCCAGATTTCAGACATAGGAAAAATGATTTTTTTGGCCATATTCGAGGAGGATATGTCAGAAAACATCCTCAGTAAAGTCGTAGCTCTTGAAGTTAGCTTTCTAAAGAGTGCTCCAATGACCAGATCGGTCCAATGCAACTTTCGTTATCCCAAAAATACCGAGCGTGTGTCCGTAACTCCTGTTGTAAGGCACATTACTATAATTCCGGGGCTATTTGGAGATCCCGGGTGGGCGTTTTGTGCACGTATAGCCTGAATAGCATCAGACCTTGCCTAGTGCAAAGGATTTTGGATTTTCATTTTTTATGATTTTGAGATTTTATAGTGGACTACCCCCTTTCAGACCTAGAAAAAATGATTTTTTTGGCCATATTCGAGGAGGATTTCTCATAAAACACCCTGAGTAATGTCGTAGCTCTTGAAGTTAGCTTTCTAAAGAGTTCTCAAATGCCCCGATCGGACCAACGCAACTCTCGTTATGCCAAAAATACCGAGCGTGTGTCCGAAACTCCGATTGTAAGGTATATTACTGTAATTCCGGGGCTATTTGGACATCCCGGGTGGGCGTTTTGTGAACCTATAGCCTGAATAGAATCAGAACTTGCCTATTGCAAAGGATTTTGGATTTTCATTTTTTATGATTTTGAGATTTTATCGTGGACTACCCCCTTTGGAAAAAGTAAAAAATTTGTCCAGATTTCAGACCTAGGAAAAATGATTTTTTTGGCCATATTCGAGGAGGAGTTCTCACAAAACATCCTGAGTAAAGTCGTAGCTCTTGGAGTTAGCTTTCTAAAGAGTTCTCAAATGCCCCTATCGGACCAACGCAACTCTCGTTATGCCAAAAATACCGAGCGTGTGTCCTTAACTCCTGTTGTAAGAACATTACCGTAATTTCAGGGCTATTTTGACATCCCGGATGGGCGTTTTGTGCACGTATTGCCTGAATAGCATCATAACTTGCCTAGTGCAAATGATTTTGGATTTTCATTTTTTATGATTTTGAGATTTTATCGTGGACTAACCCCTTTGGAAACAGTCCAAAATATCTCCAGATTTCAGACCTAGGAAAAACTATTTTTTTTGGTCATATTCGAGGAGGATTTTCTCAGAAAACATCCGTAGTAAAGTCGTAGCTCTTTAAGTTAGCTTTCTAAAGAGTACTCCAATGACTAGATCGGTCCAACGCAACTCTCGTTATGCCAAAAATACCGAGCGTGTGTCTGCAACTCCTGTTGTAAGGCACATTACTGTAATTCCGGGACTATTTGGAGATCCCGGGTGGGCGTTTTGTGCACGTATAGCCTGAATAGCATCATAACTTGCCTAGTGCAAAGGATTTTGGATTTTCATTTTTTATGATTTTGAGATTTTTTCTTGGACTACCCCTTTGGAAAAAGTCCAAAATTTCTCCAGATTTCAAACCTAGGAAAAATGTTTTTTTTGGCCATATTCAAGGAGAATTTGTCAGAAAACATCTCCAGTAAAGTCATAGCTCTTGAAGTTAGCTTTCTAAAGAGTTCCCAAATGCCCCGAACGGACCAACGCGACTCTCGGTAGGCCAAAAATACCGAGCGTGTGTCCATAACTCCTGTTGTAAGAAACATTACTGTAGTTCCGGGGCTATTTGGACATTCCGGGTGGGCGTTTTGTGCAAGTATAACCTGAATAGCATCATACCTTGCCTAGTGCAAAGGAGTTTGGATTTTTATTTTTTATGATTTTGAGATTTTATCGTGGACTACCCCCTTTGGAAAAAGTCCAAAATTTTTCCAGATTTCAGACCTAGGAAAAATGATTTTTTTGGCCATATTCAAGGTGGATTTGTCAGAAAACATCCCAGTAAAGTCGTAGCTCTTGAAGATAGCTTTCGAAAGAGTTCTCAAATGCCCCGATCGGACCAACGCAACTATCGTTATGCCAAAAATACCGAGCGTGTGTCCGTATCTCCTGTTGTAAGGCACATTACTGTAATTCCAGGGCTATTTGGACATCTCGGGTGGGCGTTTTGTGCACGTATAGCCTGAATAGCATCATACCTTGCCTAGTGCAAAGGATTTTGGATTTTCATTTTTTATGATTTTGAGATTTTTTCTTGGACTAACCCTTTGGAAAAAGTCCAATATTTTCCAGATTTCAGACCTAGGAAAAATGATTTTTTTGGCCATATTCAAGGTGAATTTGTCAGAAAACATCCTCAGTAAAGTCGTAGCTCTTGAAATTAGCTTTCGAAAGAGTTCTCAAATGCCCCGATCGGACCAACGCAACTATCGTTATGCCAAAAATACCGAGCGTGTGTCCGTAACTCCTGTTGTAAGGCACATTACTGTAATTCCAGGGCTATTTGGACATCCCGGGTGGGCGTTTTGTGCACGTATAGCCTGAATAGCATCATACCTTGCCTAGTGCAAAGGATTTTGGATTTTCATTTTTTATGATTTTGAGATTTTTTCTTGGACTACCCCTTTGGAAAAAGTCCAAAATTTCTCCAGATTTCAGACCTAGGAAAAATGATTTTTTGGCCATATTCGAGGAGGATTTCTCGTAAAACATCCCAAGTAAAGTCGTAGCTCTAGAAGTTAGCTTTCTAGAGAGTTCTCAAATGCCCCGATCGGACCAACGCGACTCTCGTTATGCCAAAAATACCGAGCGTGTGTCCATAACTCCTGTTGTAAGGCACATTACTTTAATTCCGGGGCTATTTGTACATCCCGGGCAAGCGTTTTGTGCACGTATAGCCCGAATAGCATCAGACCTTGCCTAGTGCAAAGGATTTTTGATTTTCATTTTTTATGATTTTGAGATTTTATCGTGGACTACCCTCTTTGGAAAAAGTCCAAAATTTCTCCAGATATCAGACCTAGGAGAAATGGTTTTTTTGGCCATATTCGAGGAGGATTTCTCGTAAAACATCCCAAGTAAAGTCGTATCTCTATAAGTTAGCTTTCTAAAGAGTTCTCAAATACCCCGATCGGACCAACGCGACTCTCGTTATGCCAAAAATACCGAGCGTGTGTCCATAACTCCAGTTGTAAGGCACATTACTGTAATTCCGGGGCTATTTGGACATCCCAGGCGAGCGTTTTGTGCACGTATAGCCCGAATAGCATCAGACCTTGCCTGGTGCAAAGGATTTTGGATTTTCATTTTTTATGATTTTGAGATTTTATCGTGGACTACCCCCTTTGGAAAAAGTCCAAAATTTGTCCAGATTTCAGACCTAGGAAAAATGATTTTTTTGGCCATATTCAATGAGGATTTGTCAGAAAACATCCTCCGTAAAGTCGTTTCTCTTGAAGTTAGCTTTCGAAAGAGTTCTGAAATGCCCCGATCAGACCAACGCAACTATCGTTATGCCAAAAATACCGAGCGTGTGTCCGTAACTCCGGTTGTAAGGCACATTACTGTAATTCCGGGGCTATTTGGACATCCCGGGTGGGCGTTTTGTGCACGTATAGCCTGAATAGCATCATACCTTGCCTAGTGCAAAGGATTTTGGATTTTCATTTTTTATGATTTTGAGATTTTTTCTTGGACTACCCCTTTGGAAAAAGTCAAAAATTTCTCAACATTTCAGAATTAGGAAAAATGTTTTTTTTGGCCATATTCAAAGAGAATTTGTCAGAAAACATCCCCAGAAAGTCGTAGCTCTTGAAGTTAGCTTTCTAAAGAGTTCTCAAATGCCCCGATCGGACCAACGCAACTATCTTTATGCCAAAAATACCGAGCATGTGTCCGTAACTCCTGTTGTAAGGCTCATTACTGTAATTCCGGGGCTATTTTGACATCCTGGGTGGGCGTTTTGTGCACGTTTAGCCTGAATAGCATCAGACCTTGCCTAGTGCAAAGGATTTTGGATTTTCATTTTTTATGATTTTGAGATTTTTTCGTTGACTACCCCCTTTGGAAAAAGTCCAAAATTTGTCCAGATTTCAGACCTAGGAAAAATAAATTTTTTGGCAATATGCAAGGAGGATTTCTCATAAAAAATCCCGAGTAAATTCGTAGCTCTTGAAGTTAGCTTTCTAGAGAGTTCTCAAATGCCCCGATCGGACCAACGCGACTCTCGTTATGCCAAATATACCAAGCGTGTGTCCATAACTCCTGTTGTAAGGCACATTACTGTAATTCCGGGGCTATTTGGACATTTCGGGTGGGCGTTTTGTGCACGTATAGCCTGAATAGCATTAGACCTTGCCTAGTGCTAAGGAGTTTGGATTTTAATTTTTTATGATTTTGAGATTTTATCGTGGACTACCCCCTTTGGAAAAAGTCCAAAATTTGTCCAGATTTCAAACCTAGGAAAAATGATTTTTTGGCCATATTAAAGGTGGATTAGTCAGAAAGCATCCTCAGTAAAGTCGTAGCTCTTAAAGTTAGCTTTCGAAAGAGTTCTCAAATGCCCCGATCGGACCAACGCAACTATCGTTATGCCAAAAATACCGAGCGTGTGTCCGTAACTCCTGTTGTAAGGCACATTACTGTAATTCCGGGGCTATTTGGACATCCCGGGTGGGCGTTTTGTGCACGTATAGCCTGAATAGCATCATACCTTGCCTAGTGCAAAGGATTTTGGATTTTCATTTTTTATGATTTTGAGATTTTTTCTTGGACTAACCCTTTAGAAAAAGTCCAAAATTTCTCCAGATTTCAGACCTAGGAGAATGTTTTTTGGCCATATTCAAGGAGGATTTGTCAGAAAACATCCCCAGTAAAGCCGTAGCTCTTGAAGTTAGCTTTCTAAAGAGTTCTCAAATGCTCCGATCGGACCAACGCAACTATCTTTATGCCAAAAATACCGAGCGTGTGTCCGTAACTCCTGTTGTAAGGCTCATTAGTGTAATTCCGGGGCTATTTGGACATCCTGGGTGGGCGTTTTGTGCACGTATAGCCTGAAGAGCATCAGACCTTGCCTAGTGCAAAAGATTTTGGATTTTCATTTTTTATGATTTTGAGATTTTTTCGTGGACTACCCCCTTTGGAAAAAGTCCAAAATTTCTCCAGATTTCAGACCTAGGAAAAATAATTTTTTTGGCCATATTCGAAGTGGATTTCTCGTAAAACATCTCAAGTAAAGTCGTAGCTCTTGAAGTTAGCTTTCTAAAGAGTCTCAAATGCCCCGATCGGACCAACGCGACTCTCGTTATGCCAAAAATACCGAGCGTGTGTCCATAACTCCTGTTGTAAGGCACATTACTGTAATTCCGGGGGCTATTTGGACATCCCGGGTGGGCGTTTTGTGTACGTATAGCCTGAATAGCATTAGACCTTGCCTAGTGCAAAGGAGTTTGGATTTTAATTTTTATGATTTTGAGATTTTATCGTGGACTACCCCCTTTGGAAAAAGTCCAAAATTTCTCCAGATTTCAGACCTAGGAAAAATGATTTTTTTGGCCATATTCAAGGAGGATTTGTCAGAAAACATCCTCAGTAAAGTCGTAACTTTTGAAGTTAACTTTCTAAAGAGTTCTCAAATGCCCCGATCGGACCAACGCAACTATCGTTATGCCAAAAATACCGAGCGTGTGTCCATAACTCCTGTTGTAAGGCACATTACTGTAATTCCGGGGCTTATAGGACATCCTAGTTGGGCGTTTTGTGCACGTATAGCCTGAATAGCATCAGACCTTGCCTAGTGCAAAGGATTTTAGATTTTAATTTTTTATGATTTTGAGATTTTTTTGTGGACAACCCCGTTTGAAAAAAGTCCAAAATTTCTCCAGATTTCAGAAATAGGAAAAATGATTATTTTGTCCATTTTCGAAGAGGATTTCTCAGAAAACATCCTCAGTAAAGTCGTAGCTATAGAAGTTAGCTTTCTAAAGAGTTCTCAAATGCCCCGATCGGACCAACGAAACTCTCGTTATGCCAAAAATACCGAGCATGTATCCGTAACTCCTGTTGTTAGGCACATTACTGTAATTCCGGGGCTATTTGGACATCCCGGGCGGGCGTTTTGTGCACGTATATCCTGAATAACATCAGACCTTGCCTAGTGCAAAGGATTTTGGATTTTAATTTTTTATGATTTTGAGATTTTATCGTTGACTACCCCTTTTGGAAAAAGTCCAAAATTTGTCCAGATTTCAGACCTAGGAAAAATGATTTTTTTGGCAATATTCGAGGAGGATTTCTCGTAAAACATCCCAAGTAAAGTCGTAGCTCTTGAAGTTAGCTTTATATAGAGTTCTCAAATGCCCTGAACGGACCAACGCGACTCTCGTTATGCCAAAATTATCGAGCGTGTGTCCATAACTCCTGTTGTAAGGCACATTACTGTAGTTCCGGGGCTATTTGGACATCCCGAGTGGGCGTTTTGTGCACGTATAGCCTGAATAGCATCAGACCTTGCCTAGTGCAAAGGAGTTTGGATTTATATTTTTTATGATTTTGAGATTTTATCGTGGACTACCCCCTTTGGAAAAAGTCTAAAATTTGTCCAGATTTCAGACCTAGGAAAAATGATTTTTTTGGCCATATTCAAGGTGAATTTGTTAGAAAACATCCTCAGTAAAGTCGTAGCTCTTGAGTTAGCTTTCGAAAGAGTTCTCAAATGCCCCGATCGGACCAACGCAACTATCATTATGCCAAAAATACCGAGCGTGTGTCCGCAACTCCTGTTGTAAGACACATTACTTTAATTCGGGGGCTATTTTGACATCCCGGGTGGGCGTTTTGTGCACGTATAGCCTGAATAGCATCATACCTTGCCTAGTGTAAATGATTTTGGATTTTCATTTTTTTTATGATTTTTAGATTTTTTCGTGGACTACCCCTTTAGAAAAAGTCCAAAATTTCTCCAGATATCATACCTAGGAAAAATGATTTTTTTGGACATTTTCGAATAGTATTTCTCAGAAAACATCTTCAGTAAAGTCGTAGCTCTAAAAGTTAGCTTTCTAAAGAGTTCTCAAATGCCCCGATCGGACCAACGCAACTCTCGTTATGCCAAAAAGACCGAGCATGTGTCCGTAACTCCGTTTGTAAGGCACATTACTGTAATTCCGGGGCTATTTGGACATCCCGGGTGGGCGTTTTGTGCACGTATACCCTGAATAGTATCAGACCTTGCCTAATGCAAAAGGATTTTGGATTTTCATTTTTTATGATTTTTAGATTTTATCGTGGACTACCCCCTTTGGAAAAAGTCCAAAATTTGTCTAAATTTCAGACCTAGGAAAAATGATTTTTTTTGCAATTTTCGAAGAGGATTTCTCATAAAACATCCTCAATAAAGTCGTAGCTCTATAAGTTAGCTTTCTAAAGAGTTCTCAAATGCCCCGATCGGACTAATGCAACTCTCGTTATGCCCAAAATTCCGAGCGTGTGTCCGTAACTCTTATTGTAAGGCACATTACTGTAATTCCGGGGCTATTTTGATCTCCCGGGAGGGCGTTTTGTGCACATATATCCTGAATAATTCAGACCTTGCCTAGTGAAAAAGGATTTCGGATTTTCGTTTTTTATGATTTTGAGATTTTATCGTGTACTACCCCCTTTGGAAAAAGTCCAATATTTGTCCAGATTTCAGACCTAGGATAAATGCTTTTTTTAGCCATTTTCGAAGAGGATTTCTCAGAAAACATCCTCAGTATAGTCGTAGCTCTTGAAGTTAGCTTTCTAAAGAGTGCTTAAATGCCCCGATCGGACCAACGCAACTCTCGTTATGCCAAAAATACCGAGCGTATGTCCGTAAGTCCGGTTGTAAGGCACATTACTGTAATTCCGGGGCTATTTGGACATCCCGGGTGGGCATTTTGTGCACGTATAGCCTGAATAGCATCAGACCTTGCCTAGTGCAAAATGATTTTGAATTTTCATTTTTATGATTTTGAGATTTTATCGTGGACTACACCCTTTGGAAAAAGTCCAAAATTTGTCCAGATTTCAGACCTAGGAAAAATGAATTTTTTGGCCATATTCGGGAAGGATTTGTCAGAAAACATCTGCAATAAAGTCGTAGCTCTTGAAGTTAGCTTTCTAAAGAGTTCTCAAATGCCCCAATCGGACCAACGCAACTCTCGTTATGCCAATAATACCGAGCGTGTGTCCGTAACTCCGGTTGTAAGGCACATTACTGTAATCCCGGGGCTATTTGGACATACCGGGTGGGCATTTTGTGCACATATGGCCTGAATAGCATCAGACCTTGCCTAGTGCAAAAGGATTTCGGATTTTCATTTTTTATGATTTTGAGATTTTATCGTGAACTACCCCCTTTGGAAAAAGTCACAAATTTGTCCAGATTTCAGACCTAGGAAAATTTTTTGACCATATTCGAAAAGGATTTGTCAGAAAACATCCTCTGTAAAGTCGTAGCTCTTGAAGTTAGCTTTCGAAAGAGTGCTCCAATGCCACGATCGGACAAACGCAACTCTCGTTATGCGAAAAATACCGAGCGTGTGTCCGTAACTCCTATTGTAAGGCACATTACTGTAATTCCGGGGCTATTTGGACATCCCGGGTGGGCGTTTTATGCATGTATAGCCAGAATAGCATCATATCTTGCCTAGTGCAAAGAATTTTGGATTTTCATTTTTTATGATTTTGAGATTTTTTCGTGGACTACCCCCTTTGGAAAAAGTCCAATATTTGTCCAGATTTCAGACCTAGGATAAATGATTTTTTTGGCCATTATCGAAGAGGATTTCTCAGAAAACATCCTCTGTAAAGTCGTAGCTCTTGAAGTTAGCTTTCTAAAGAGTGCTCATATGCCCCGATCGGACCAACGCAACTCTCGTTATGCCAAAAATACCGAGCGTATGTCCCTAAGTCCTATTGTAAGGCACATTACTGTAATTCCGAGGCTATTTGGACATCCCGAGTGGGCGTTTTGTGCACATATAGCCGGAATATCATCAGACCTTGCCCAGTGCAAAAGGATTTCGGATTTTCATTTTTATGATTTTGAGATTTTATCGTGGACTACCCCCTTTTGAAAAAGTCCAAAATTTGTCCAGATTTCAGACCTAGGAAAAATGAATTTTTTGAACAAATTCGAGAAGGATTTGTCAGAAACATCCTCAGTTAAGTCGTAGCTCTTGAAGTTAGCTTTCTAAAGAGTGCTCCAATGCCACGATCAGACAAACGCAACTCTCGTTATGCAAAAAATACCGAGCGTGTGTCCGTAACTCCTATTGTAAAGCACATTACTGTAATTCCGGGGCTATTTGGACATCCCGGGTGGGCGTTTTGTGCACGTATAGCCTGAATAGCATCATACCTTGCCTCGTGCAAAGAGTTTTGGATTTTCATTTTTTATGATTTTGAGATTTTATCGTGGACTACTCCCTTTGGAAAAAGTCCAAAATTTGTCCAGATTTCAGACCTAGGAAAAATGTTTTTTTTGGCCATATTCGAGAAGGATTGGTCAGAAATCATCTGCAGTAAAGTCGTATCTCTTGAAGTTAGCTTTCTAAAGAGTGCTCCAATGCCACGATCGGATTAATGCAACTCTCGTTATGCCAAAAATACCGAGCGTGTGTCCGTAACTCCTGTTGTAAGGCACATTACAGTAATTCCGGGGCTATTTGGACATCCCGGGTGGGCATTTTGTGCACGTATAGCCTGAATAGCATCAGACCTTGCCTAGTGAAAAATTATTTTAGATTTTCATTTTTAATGATTTTGAGATTTTATCGTGGACTACCCCTTTGGAAAAAGTCCAAAATTTGTCCAGATTTTAGACCTAGGAAATATGATTTTTTTGGCCATATTCGAGAAGGATTTGTCAGAAAACATCCGCAGTAAAGTCGTAGCTCTTGAAGCTAGCTTTCTAAAGAGAGCTCCAATGCCACGATCGGATAAATGCAACTCTCGTTATGCCAAAAATACCGAGCGTGTGTCCGTAACTCTTGTTGTAAAGCACATTACTGTAATTCCGGGGATATTTGAACATCCCGGGTGGGCGTTTTGTGCAGGTATAGCCTGAACTGCATTAGACCTTGCCTAGTGCAAAATGATTTTGGATTTTCTTTTTTATGATTTTGAGATTTTATCGTGGACTACCCCCTTTGGAAAAAGTCCAAAATTTGTCCAGATTTCAGAACTAGAAAAAATGATTTTTTTGGCCATATTCGAGAAGGATTTGTCAGAAAACATCTGCAATAAAGTCGTAGCTATTGAAGTTAGCTTTCTAAAGAGTGCTCCAATGCCCCAATCGGACCAACGCAACTCTCGTAATGCCAAAAATACCGAGTGGGTGTCCGTAACTCCTGTTGTAAGGCACATTACTGTAATTCCGGGGCTATTTGGACACCCCGGGTGGGCGTTTTGTGCATGTATATCCTGAATAGCATCATACCTTGCCTAGTGCAAAGGATTTTGGATTTTCATTTTTTATGATTTTGAGATTTTTTCGTGGACTACCCCCTTTGGAAAAAGTCCAAAATTTCTCCAGATTTTAGACCTAGGAAAAATGATTTTTTTTGGCCATATTCAAGGAGGATTTTTTTGGTCAAATCCTCCGATCGGACCAACGCAACTCTCGTTATAGCAAAAATACCGAGCGTGTGTCCGTAACTCCTGCTGTAAGGCACATTACTGTAATTCCGGGGCTATTTGGACATCCCGGGTGGGCGTTTTGTCCACGTATAGCCTGAATAGCTTCAGAACTTGCCTAGTTCAAAAGGATTTTTGATTTTCATTTTTTATGATTTTGAGATTTTAACGTGGACTACCCCCTTTGGAAAAAGTTCAAAATTTGTCAAGATTTCAGACCTAGGTAAAATGATTTTTTTGGCCATATTCGAGAGGGATTTATCAGAAAACATCCTCAGTAAAGTCGTAGCTTTTGAAGTTAGCTTTCTAAAGAGTGCTCAAATGCCCCGATCGAACCAACGTAACTCTCGTTATGCCAAAAATACCGAGCGTATGTCCGTAACTCCTGTTGTAGGGCACATTACTGTAATTCCGGGGCTATTTGGACACCCCGGGTGGGCGTTTTGTGCACGTATAGCCTGAATAGCATCAGACCTTGCTTAGTGCAAAAGGATTTCAGATTTTCATTTTTTATGATTTTGAGATTTTATCGTGGACTACCCCCTTTGGAAAAAGTCCAGAATTTGTTTAGATTTCAGACCTAGGAAAAATGATTTTTTTGGCCATTTTCGAAGAGGATTTCTCAGAAAACATCCTCAGTAAAGTCGTAGCTTTTGAAGTTAGCTTTCTAAAGAGTGCTCAAATGCCCCGATCGGACAAACGCAACTCTTATTATGTCAAAAAGACCGAGCGTATGTCCGTAAGTCCTTTTGTAAGGCACATCACTGTAATTTCGGGGCTATTTGGACATCCCGGGTGGGCGTTTTGTGCACATATAGCCTGAATAGCATCAGACCTTGCCTAGTGCAAGAGGATTTCAGATTTTCATTTTTTGTGATTTTGAGATTTTATCGTAGACTACCCCCTTTGGAAAAAGTCCAAAATTTATCCAGATTTTTGACATAGGAAAAATGAATTTTTTTACCATATTCGAGAAGGATTTGTGAGAAAACATCCTCAGTAAAGTCGTAGCTCTTGAAGTTAGCTTTCTAAAGAGTGCTCAAATGCCCCGATCGGACCAACGCAACTCTCGTTATGTCAAAAATACCGAGCGTGTGTCCGTAACTCCTGTTGTAAGGCACATTACAGTAATTCCGGGGCTATTTGGACATCCCGGGTGGGCATTTTGTACACGTATAGCCTGAATAGCATCAGACCTTGCCTAGTGCAAAAGGATTTAGGATTTTCATTTTTTATGATTTTGAGATTTTATCGTGGACTACCCCCTTTGGAAAAAGTCCAAAATTTGTCCAGATTTCAGACCTAAGAAAAATGATTTTTTTGGCCATATTCGAGAAGGATTTGTCAGAAAACATCCACAGTAAAGTCGTAGCTCTTGAAGTTAGCTTTCTATAGAGTGCTCCAATGCCACGATCGGATAAATGCAACTCTCGTTATGCCAAAAATACCGAGCATGTGTCCGTAACTCCTGTTGTAAGGAACATTACAGTAATTCCGGGGCTATTTGGACATTCCGGGTGGGCATTTTGTGCACGTATAGCCTGAATAGCATCAGACCTTGCCTAGTGCAAAATTATTTTGGATTTTCATTTTTAATGATTTTGAGATTTTATCGTGGACTACCCCTTTGGAAAAAGTCCAAAATTTGTCCAAATTTCAGACCTAGGAAAAATGATTTTTTTGGCCATATTCGAGAAGGATTTTTCAGAAAACATCCGCAGTAAAGTCGTAGATCTTGAAGTTAGCTTTCTAAAGAGTGCTCCAATGCCACGATCGGATAAATGCAACTCTCGTTATGCCAAAAATACCGAGCGTGTGTCCGTAACTCCTGTTGTAAAGCACATTACTGTAATTCCGGGGCTATTTGAACATCCCGGGTGGGCGTTTTGTGCAGATATAGCCTGAATTGCATCAAACCTTGCCTAGTGCAAAATGATTTTGGATTTTCATTTTTTATGATTTTGAGATTTTATCGGAGACTACCCCCTTTAGATAAAGTCCAAAATTTGTCCAGATTTCAGAACTAGAAAAAATGATTTTTTTTGGCCATATTCGAGAAGGATTTGTCAGAAAACATCTGCAATAAAGTCGTAGCTCTTGAATATAGCTTTCTAAAGAGTCTCCAATGCCCCAATCGGACCAACGCAACTCTCGTTATGCCAAAAATACCGAGCGGGTGTCCGTAACTCCTGTTGTAAGGCACATTACTTTAATTCCGGGGCTATTTGGACATCCCGGGTGGGCGTTTTGTGCATGTATAGCCTGAATAGCATCATACCTTGCCTAGTGCAAAGGATTTTGGATTTTCATTTTTTATGATTTTGAGATTTTTTCGTGGACTACCCCCTTTGGAAAAAGTCCAAAATTTCTCCAGATTTTAAACCTAGGAAAAATGATTTTTTTTGCCATATTCAAGGAGGATTTTTTTGGTCAAATCCCTCGATCGGACCAACGCAACTCTCGTTATGGCAAAAATACCGAGCGTGTGTCCGTAACTCCTGCTTTAAGGCACATTACTGTAATTCCGGGGCTATTTGGACATCCCGGGTGGGCGTTTTGTCCACGTTTAGCCTGAATAGCTTCAGAACTTGCCTAGTTCAAAAGGATTTTGGATTTTCATTTTTTATGATTTTGAGATTTTATCGTGGACTACCCCCTTTGGAAAAAGTCCAAAATTTGTCATGATTTCAAACCTAGGTAAAATGATTTTTTTGGCCATATTCGAGAGGGATTTGTCAGAAAACATCCTCAGTAAAGTCGTAGCTTTTGAAGTTAGCTTTCTAAAGAGTGCTCAAATGCCCCGATCGAACCAACGCAACTCTAGTTATGCCAAAAATACCGAGCGTGTGTCCGTAACTCCTATTGTAGGGCACATTACTGTAATTCCGGGGCAATTTGGACACCCCGGGTGGGCATTTTGTGCACGTATAGCCTGAATAGCATCAGACCTTGCCTAGTGCAAAAGGATTTCGGATTTTCATTTTTTATGATATTGAGATTTTATCGTGGACTACCCCCTTTGGAAAAAGTCCAAAATTTGTTTAGATTTCAGACTTAGGAAAAATGATTTTTTTGGCCATTTTCGAAGAGGATTTCTCAGAAAACATCCTCAGTAAAGTCGTAGCTTTGAAGTTAGCTTTCTAAAGAGTGCTGAAATGCCCCGATCGGACCAACGCAACTCTCGTTATGCCAAAAAGACCGAGCGTATGTCCGTAAGTCCTATTGTAAGGCACATCACTGTAATTTCGGGGCTATTTGGTCATCCCGGGTGGGCGTTTTGTGCACATATAGCCTGAATAACATCAGACCTTGCCTAGTGCAAGAGGATTTGAGATTTTCATTTTTTTGTGATTTTGGGATTTTATCGTAGACTACCCCCTTTGGAAAAAGTCCAAAATTTGTCCAGATTTCTGACATAGGAAAAATGAATTTTTTGACCATATTCGAGAATGATTTGTCAGAAAACATCCTCAGTAAAGTCGTAGCTCTCTAAGTTAGCTTTCTAAAGAGTACTCCAATGCCACGATCGGACAAACGCAACACTCGTTAGGCCAAAAATACCGAGATTGTGTCCGTAACTCCTATTGTAAGGCACATTACTGTAATTCCGGGGCTATTTGGACATCCCGGGTGGGCGTTTTGTGCACGTATAGCCTGAATAGCATCTGACCTTTCCTAGTGCAAAAGGATGTTGGATTTTCATTTTTAATGATTTTGAGATTTTATCGTGGAGTACCCCCTTTGGAAAAAGTCCAAAATTTGTTTAGATTTTAGACCTAGGAAAAATGATTTTTTTGGCCATGTACAAAGAGGATTTCTCAGAAAACATACCGAGCGTGTGTCCGTAACTCCTGTTGTAAGGCATATTACTGTAACTCCGGGGCTATTTGGACACCCCGGGTGGGCGTTTTGTGCACATATAGCCTGAATAGCATCAGAACTTGCCTAGTGCAAAAGGATTTCGGATTTTCATTTTTTATGATTTTGAGATTTTATCGTGGACTACCCCCTTTGGAAAAAAGTCCAATATTTGTCCAGATTTCAGACCTAGGATAAATGATTTTTTTCGCCATTTTCGAAGAGTATTTCTCAAAAAACATCCTCAGTAAAGTCGTAGCTCTTGAAGTTAGCTTTCTAAAGAGTGCTCAAATGCCCCGATCGGACCAACGCAACTCTCGTTATGCCAAAAATACCGAGCGTGTGTCCGTAACTCCTGTTGTAAGGCACATTACTGCAATTCTGGGGCTATTTGGACATCCCGGGTGGTCGTTTTGTGCATGTATAGCCTGAATAGCATCATACCTTGCCTAGTGCAAAGGATTTTGGATTTTCATTCTTTATGATTTTGAGATTTTTTCGTGAACTACCCCCTTTGGAAAAAGTAAAAAATTTCTCCAGATTTCATACCTAGGAAAAATAATTTTTTTGGCCATATTCAAGGAGGATTTGTCAGAAAACATCCGCAGGAAAGTTGTAGCTCTTGAAGTTAGCTTTCTAAACAGTTCTCAAATGCCCCGATCGGACCAACGTAACTCTCGCAATGCCAAAAATACCGAGCGTGTGTCTGTAACTCTTTTTGTAAGGAATATTACTGTAAATCCGGGGATATTTGGACATCCCGGGTGGGCGTTTTGTGCACATATAGCCTGAATAGCATCAGACCTTTGAGATTTTATCGTGGACTACCCCCTTTGGAAAAAGTCCAATATTTGTCCAGATTTCAGACGTAGGATAAATGATTTTTTTGGCCATTTTTTAAGAGAATTTCTCAGATAACGTCCTCAGTAAAGTCGTAGCCCTTGAGGTTAGCTTTCTAAAGAGTGCTCAAATGCCCCGATCGGAGCAACGCAACTCTTGTTATGCCAAAAAGACCGAGCGTGTGTCCGTAACTCCTATTGTAAGGCACATTACTGTAATTCCGGGGCTATTTGGACATCTCGGGTGGGCGTTTTATGCACGTATAGCCTGAATAGCATCACACCTTGCCTAGTGCAAAGGATTTTGGATTTTCATTCTTTATGATTTTGAGAATTTTTCGTGGACTACCCCATTTGGAAAAAGTCCAAAATTTCTCCAGATTTCATACCTAGGAAAAATGATTTGTTTGGTCATATTCAAGGAGAATTTGTCAGAAAACATCCTCAAGAAAGTTGTAGCTCTAGAAGTTAGCTTTCTAAACAGTTCTCAAATGCCCCGATCGGACCAACGCAACTCTCGCTATGCCAAAAATACCGAGCATGTGTCTGTAACTCCTTTTGTAAGGAATATTACTATAACTCCGGGGATATTTGGACATCCCGGGTGTGCGTTTTGTGCACATATAGCCTGAATAGCATCTGAACTTGCCTAATGCAAAAGGATTTCGGATTTTTATTTTTTATGATTTTGAGATTTTATCGTGGCCTACCCCCTTTGGAAAAAGTCCAATATTTGTCCAGATTTCAGACGTAGGATAAATGATTTTTTTGGCCATTTTCGAAGAGGATTTCTCAAAAAATATCCTCAGTAAAGTCATAGCT
The DNA here is from genome assembly GCA_963922045.1 of Persicaria maculosa. Lineage (NCBI taxonomy): Eukaryota > Viridiplantae > Streptophyta > Magnoliopsida > Caryophyllales > Polygonaceae > Persicaria > Persicaria maculosa. Next base: position 55,072,648 of record OY998270.1, read on the forward strand.
CTTGAAGTGAGCTTTCTAAAGAGTGCTCAAATGCCCCGATCGGACCAACGCAACTCTCGTTATACCAAAAATACCGAGCGTGTCTCCGTAACTCCTGTTGTAAGGCACATTACTGTAATTCCGGGGCTATTTGGACACCTCGGGTGGGCGTTTTGTGCACGTATAGCCTGAATAGCATAAAACCTGCCAAGTGCAAAAGGATTTCGGATTTTGATTTTTTATGATTTTGAGATTTTATCGTGGACTACCCCCTTTGGAAAAAGTCCAATATTTGTCCAGATTTCAGACGTAGGATAAATGATTTTTTTGGCCATTTTCGAAGAGGATTTCTCAAAAAATATCCTCAGTAAAGTCGTAGCTCTTGAAGTTAGCTTTCTAAAGAGTGCTCAAATGCCCCGATCGGACCAACGCAACTCTCGTTCTACCAAAAATACCGAGCGTGTGTCCGTAACTCCTGTTGTAAGGCACATTACTGTAATTCCGGGGCTATTTGGACATCCAGGGTGGGCATTTTGTGCACGTATAGCTTGAATAGCATCAGACCTTGCCTCGTGAAAAAAGGATTTCTGATTTTCATTTTTTATTATTTTGAGATTTTATCGAGGACTACCCCCTTTGGAAAAAGTCCAAAATTTATCCAGATTATAGACGTAGGAAAAATGATTTTTTTGGCCATATTCGAGAAGGATTTGTCAGAAAACATCCTCAATAAAGTCGTAGCTCTTGAAGTTAGCTTTCTAAAGAGTGCTCAAATGCCCCGATCGGACCAACGCAACTCTCGTTATGCCAACAATACCGAGCGTGTGTCCGTAACTCCTGTTGTAAGGCACATTACTGTAATTCCGGGGCTATTTTGACATCCCGGGTGGGCGTTTTATGCACGTATAGACTGAATAGCATCAGACCTTGCCTAGTCCAAAAGGATTTTGGATTTTCATATTTTATGATTTTGAGATTTTATCGTGGACTACCCCTTTTGGAAAAAGTCCAAAATTTGTCTAGATTTCTGACCTAGGAAAAATGATTATTTTGACCATATTCGAGAAGGATTTGTCAGAAAACATCCTCAGTAAAGTCGTAGTTCTTGAAGTTAGCTTTCTAAAGAGTACTCCAATGCCACGATTGGACAAAAGAAACTCTCTTTATGCCAAAAATACCGAGCGTGTGTCCGTAACTCCTGTTGTAAGGCACATTACTGTAATTCCGGGGCTATATGGACACCCCGGGTGGGCGTTTTGTGCACGTATAGCCTGAATAGCTTCAGACCTTGCCTAGTGCAAAAGGATTTCGGATTATCATTTTTTATGATTTTGGGATTTTATCGTGGATTACCCCCTTTGGAAAAAGTCCAATATTTGTCCAGATTTCAGACCTAGGATAAATGATTTTTTTGTCCATTTTCGAAGAGGATTTCTCAGAAAACATCCTCAGTAAAGTCGTAGCTCTTGAAGTTATCTTTCTAAAGAGTGCTCAAATGCCCCGATCAGACCAACGCAACTCTCGTTATGCCAAAAATACCGAGCGAGTGTCCGTAACTCTTATTGTAAGGCACATTACTGTAATTCCGGGGCTATTTGGACATCCCGGGTGGCCATTTTGTGCACGTATAGCCTGAATAGCATCAAACCTTGCCCAGTGCAAAAGGATTTTGGATTTTCATTTTTTATCATTTTGAGATTTTTTCTTGGACTACCCCCTTTGGAAAAAGTCCAAAATTTGTCCAGATTTCAAACCTAGGAAAAATGATTTTTTTGGCCATATTCGAGAAGGATTTTTCAGAAAACATCCTCAGTAAAGTCATAGCTCTTAAATTTAGCTTTCTAAAGAGTGCTCCAATGCCACGATCGGACAAACGAAACTCTCGTTATTCCAAAAATACCTAGTGTATGTCTGTAACTCCTTTAGTAAGGCACATTACTGTAATTCTGGGGCTAGTTGGTCATCCCGGGTGGGCGTTTTGTGCATGTATAGCCTGGATAGCATCATACCTTGCCTAGTAAAAAGGATTCTGGATGTTCATTTTTTATGATTTTGAGATTTTTTCGTTGACTACCCCCTTTGGAAAAAGTCCAAAATTTCTCCAGATTTCAGACCTAAGAAAAATAATTTTTTTTCCATATTCAAGGAGGATTTATCAGAAAACATCCTCGGTAAAGTCGTAGCTCTTGAAGTTAGCTTTCTAAAGAGTTCTCAAATGCCCCAATCGGACATACGCAACTCTCGTTATGCCAAAAATATCGAGCGTGTGTCTGTAACTCCTTTTGTAAGGAATATTACTGTAACTCCGGGGATATTTGGACATCCCGGGTGGGCATTTTGTGCACGTATAGCTTGAATAGCATCAGACCTTGCCTACTGCTAAAGGATTTTGGATTTTCATTTTTTATGATTTTGAGATTTTATCGTGGACTACCCCATTTGCAAAAAGTCCAAAATTTGTCCAGATTTCAGACCTAGGAAAAATGATTTTTTTGGCCATATTCGAGAAGGATTTGTCAGAAAACATCCTCAGTAAAGTCATAGCTCTTGAAGTTAGCTTTCTAAAGAGTGCTCCAATGCCACGATCGGACAAACGAAACTCTCGTTATGCCAAAAATACCGAGCATATGTCCGTAACTCCTGTTGTAAGGCACATTACTGTAATTCCGGGGCTATTTGGACATCCCGCGTGGGCGTTTTGTGCACGTATAGCCTGAATAGCATCAGACCTTGCCTAGTGCAAAAGGATTTCGGATTTTCATTTTTTATGATTTTGAGATTTTATCGTGGACTACCCCCTTTGGAAAAAGTCCAATATTTGTCAAGATTTCAGACGTAGGATAAATGATTTTTTGGCCATTTTAGAAGAGTATTTCTCAGATAACATCCTCAGTAAAGTCGTAGCCCTTGAAGTTAGCTTTCTAAAGAGTGCTCAAATTCCCCGATCGGACCAACGCAACTCTCGTTATGCTAAAAAGACCGAGCGTGTGTCCTTAACTCCTATTCTAAGGCACATTACTGTAATTCCGGGGCTATTTGGACATCCCGGGTGGGCGTTTTATGCATGTATAGCCTGAATAGCAACATACCTTGCCTAGTGCAAAGGATTTTGGATTTTCATTTTTTATGATTTTGAGATTTTTTCGTAGACTACCCCCTTTGGAAAAAGTCCAAAATTTGTCCAGATTTCAGACCTAGGAAAAATAATTTTTTTAACATATTCAAGTAGGATTTGTCAAAAAAATCCTCGGTAAAGTCGTTGCTCTTGAAGTTAGCTTTCTAAAGAGTTCTCAAATGCCCCGATCGGACCAACGCAACTCTCGTTATGCCAAAAATATCGAGCGTGTATCTGTAACTCCTTTTGTAAGGAATATTACTGTAACTCCGTGGATATTTGGACATCCGGGGTGTGCGTTTTGTGCACATATAGCCTGAATAGTATCAGACCTTGCCTAGTGCAAAAGGATTTCAGATTTTCATTTTTTATGATTTTGAGATTTTATCGTGGACTACCCCCTTTGGAAAAAGTCCAATATTTGTCCAGATTTCAGACGTAGGATAAATGATTTTTTTGGCCATTTTCGAAGAGGATTTCTTAGAAAACATCCTCTGTAAAGTCGTAGCTCTTGAAGTTAGCTTTCTAAAGAGTTTATCAAATGCCCCGATCGGACCAACGCAACTCTCGTTGTGCCAAAAATACCGAGCGTGTGTCCGTAACTCCTGTTGTAAGGCACATTAATGTAATTCCGGGGCTATTTGGACATCCCGGGTGGGCATTTTTTGCACGTATAGCCTGAATAGAATCAGACCTTACCTAGTGCAAAAGGATTTAGGATTTTCATTTTTTATGATTTTGAGATTTTATCGTGGACTACCCCCTTTGGAAAAAGTCCAAAATTTGTCCAGATTTCAGACCTAAGAAAAATGATTTTTTTGGCCATATTCGAGAAGGATTTGTCAGAAAACATCCTCAGTAAAGTCATAGGTCTTGAAGTTATCTTTCTAAAGAGTGCTCTAATGCCATGATCGGACAAACGCAACTCTCGTTATGCCAAAAATACCGAGCGTGTGTCCGTAACTCCTGTTGTAAGGCACATTACTGTAATTCTGGGGCTATTTGGAAATCCCGGGATGGCGTTTTGTGCATGTATAGCCTGAATAGCATCATACCTTGCCAAATGCAAAGGATTTTGGATTTTCATTTTTTATGATTTTGAGATATTTTCGTTGACTACCCCCTTTGGAAAAAGTCAAAAATTTCTCCAAATTTCAGACCTAGGATAAATGATTTTTTTGGCCATATTCAAGGAGGATTTGTCAGAAAACATCCCCAATAAAGTCGTAGCTCTTGATGTTAGCTTACTAAAGAGTGCTCAAATGCCCCGATCGGACCAACGCTACTCTCGTTATGCCAAAAATACCGAGCGTGTGTTCGTAACTCCTGTTGTAAGGCACATTAATGTAATTCCGGGGCTATTTGGACATCCCGGGTGGGCATTGTTTGCACGTATAGCCTGAATAGAATCAGACCTCGCCTAGTGCAAAAGGATTTAGGATTTTCATTTTTTATGATTTTGAGATTTTATCGTGGACTACCCCCTTTGGAAAAAGTCCAATATTTGTCCAGATTTCAGACGTAGGATAAATGATTTTTTTGGCCATTTTCGAAGAGGATTTCTTAGAAAACATCCTCTGTAAAGTCGTAGCTCTTGAAGTTAGCTTTCTAAAGAGTTCTCAAATGCCCCGATCGGACCAACGCAACTCTCGTTGTGCCAAAAATACCGAGCGTGTGTCCGTAACTCCTGTTGTAAGGCACATTAATGTAATTCCGGGGCTATTTGGACATCCCGGGTGGGCATTTTTTGCACGTATAGCCTGAATAGAATCAGACCTTACCTAGTGCAAAAGGATTTAGGATTTTCATTTTTTATGATTTTGAGATTTTATCGTGGACTACCCCCTTTGGAAAAAGTCCAAAATTTGTCCAGATTTCAGACCTAAGAAAAATGATTTTTTTGGCCATATTCGAGAAGGATTTGTCAGAAAACATCCTCAGTAAAGTCATAGCTCTTGAAGTTAGCTTTCTAAAGAGTGCTCCAATGCCATGATCGGACAAACGCAACTCTCGTTAAGCCAAAAATACCGAGCGTGTGTCCGTAACTCCTGTTGTAAGGCACATTACTGTAATTCTGGGGCTATTTGGAAATCCCGGGATGGCGTTTTGTGCATGTATAGCCTGAATAGCATCATACCTTGCCTAGTGCAAAGGATTTTGGATTTTCATTTTTTATGATTTTGAGATATTTTCGTTGACTACCCCCTTTGGAAAAAGTCCAAAATTTCTCCAGATTTCAGACCTAGGATAAATGATTTTTTTGGCCATATTCAAGGAGGATTTGTCAGAAAACATCCCCAGTAAAGTCGTAGCTCTTGATGTTAGCTTACTAAATAGTGCTCAAATGCCCCGATCGGACCAACGCTACTCTCGTTATGCCAAAAATATCGAGCGTGTGTCCGTAACTCCTGTTGTAAGGCACATTAATGTAATTCCGGGGCTATTTGGACATCCCGGGTGGGCATTGTTTGCACGTATAGCCTGAATAGAATCAGACCTCGCCTAGTGCAAAAGGATTTAGGATTTTCATTTTTTATGATTTTGAGATTTTATCGTGGACTACCCCCTTTGGAAAAAGTCCAAAATTTGTCCAGATTTCAGACCTAGGAAAAATGATTTTTTTGGCCATATTTGAGAACGATTTGTCAGAAAACATCCTCCGTAAAGTCTTAGCTCTTGAAGTTATATTTCTACAGAGTGCTCAAATGCCCCGATCGAACCAACGCAACTCTCGTTATGCCAAAAATACCGAGCGTGTGTCCGTAACTCCTGTTGTAAGGCACATTACTGTAATTCCGGGGCTATTTGGACATCCCGGGTGGGCGTTATATGCACGTATAGACTGAATAGAATCAGACCTCGCCTAGTGCAAAAGGATTTAGGATTTTCATTTTTTATGATTTTGAGATTTTATCGTGGACTACCCCCTTTGGAAAAAGTCCAAAATTTGTCCAGATTTCAGACCTAGGAAAAATGATTTTTTTGGCCATATTTGAGAAGGATTTGTAAGAAAACATCCTCAGTAAAGTCTTAGCTCTTGAAGTTATATTTCTACAGAGTGCTCAAATGCCCCGATCGGACCAACGCAACTCTCGTTATGCCAAAAATACCGAGCGTGTGTCCGTAACTCCTGTTGTAAGGCACATTACTGTAATTCCGGGGCTATTTGGACACCCCGGGTGGGCGTTTTGTGCACGTATAGCCTGAATAGCATCAGACCTTGCCTAGTGCAAAAGGATTTCGGATTTTCATTTTTTATGATTTTGAGATTTTATCGTGGACTAACCTCTTTGGAAAAAGTCCAATATTTTTCCGGATTTCAGACCTAGGAAAAATGATTTTTTTGACCATATTCGAGAAGGATTTGTCAGAAAACATCCTCAATAAAGTCGTAGCTCTTGAAGTTAGCTTTCTAAAGAGTGCTCCAATACCACGATCGGACAAACGCAACTCTCATTATGCCAAAAATACCGAGCGTGTGTCCGTAACTCCTATTGTAAGGCACATTACTGTAATTCCGGGGCTATTTGGACATCCCGAGTGGGCGTTTTGTGCACGTATAGCCTGAATAGCATCATACCTTGTCTAGTGAAAAGGATTTTGGATTTTCATTTTTTATGATTTTGAGATTTTTTTTCATGGACTACCCCCTTTGGAAAAAGTCCAAAATTTCTCCAGATTTCAGACCTAGGAAAAATGATTTTTTTGGCCTTATTCAAGGAGGATTTGTCAGAAAACATCCATGGTAAAGTCGTAGCTCTTGAAGTTAGCTTTCTAAAGAGTTCTCAAATGCCCCGATCGGACCAACGCAACTCTCGTTGTGCCAAAAATACCGAGCGTGTGTCCGTAACTCCTGTTGTAAGGCACATTAATGTAATTCCGGGGCTATTTGGACATCCCGGGTGGGCATTTTTTGCACGTATAGCCTGAATAGAATCAGACCTTGCCTAGTGCAAAAGGATTTAGGATTTTCATTTTTTATGATTTTGAGATTTTATCGTGGACTACCCCCTTTGGAAAAAGTCTAAAATTTCTCCAGATTTCAGACCTAGGAAAAATGATTTTTTTGGCCATATTCGAGAAGGATTTGTCAGAAAACATCCTCAGTAAAGTCTTAGCTCTTGAAGTTATATTTCTACAGAGTGCTCAAATGCCCCGATCGGACCAACGCAACTCTCGTTATGCCAAAAATACCGAGCGTGTGTCCGTAACTCCTGTTGTAAGGCACATTACTGTAATTCCGGGGCTATTTGGACATCCCGGGTGGGCGTTATATGCACGTATAGACTGAATAGCATCAGACCTTGCCTAGTGCAAAAGGATTTTGGATTTTAAATTTTTAAGATTTTGAGATTTTATCATGGACTACCCCCTTTGGAAAAAGTCCAAAATTTCTCCAGATTTTAGACTTAGGAAAAATGATTATTTTGACCATATTCGAGAAGGATTTGTCAGAAAATATCCTCAGTAAAGTCGTAGCTCTTGAAATTAGCTTTCTAAAAAGTGCTCCAATACCACGATCGGACAAACGCAACTCTCGTTATGCCAAAAATACCGAGCGTGTGTCCGTAACTCCTAATTTAACGCACATTACTGTAATTCCGGGGCTATTTGGACATCCCGGGTGGGCGTTTTGTGCACGTATAGCCTGAATAGCATCATACCTTGTCTAGTGAAAAGGATTTTGTATTTTCATTTTTTATGATTTTGAGATTTTTTTCATGGACTACCCCCTTTGGAAAAAGTCCAAAATTTCTCCAGATTTCAGACCTAGGAAAAATGATTTTTTTGGCCTTATTCAAGGAGGATTTGTCAGAAAACATCCATGGTAAAGTCGTAGCTCTTGAAGTTAGCTTTCTAAAGAGTTCTCAAATGCCCCGATCGGACCAACGCAACTCTCGTTGTGCCAAAAATACCGAGCGTGTGTCCGTAACTCCTGTTGTAAGGCACATTAATGTAATTCCGGGGCTATTTGGACATCCCGGGTGGGCAGTTTTTGCACGTATAGCCTGAATAGAATCAGACCTTGCCTAGTGCAAAAGGATTTAGGATTTTCATTTTTTATGATTTTGAGATTTTATCGTGGACTACCCCCTTTGGAAAAAGTCCAAAATTTGTCCACATTTCAGACCTAAGAAAAATGATTTTTTTGGCCATATTCGAGAAGGATTTGTCAGAAAACGTCCTCAGTAAAGTCTTAGCTCTTGAAGTTAGCTTTCTAAAGAGTGCTCCAATGCCACGATCGGACAAACGCAACTCTCGTTATGCCAAAAATACCGAGCGTGTGTCCGTAACTCCTGTTGTAAGGCACATTACTGTAATTCTGGGGCTATTTGAAAATCCCGGGTGGGCGTTTTGTGCATGTATAGCCTGAATAGCATCATACCTTGCCTAGTGCAAAGGATTTTGGATTTTCATTTTTTATGATTTTGAGATATTTTCGTTGACTACCCCCTTTGGAAAAAGTCCAAAATTTCTCCAGATTTCAGAACTAGGATAAATGATTTTTTTGGCCATATTCAAGGAGGATTTGTCAGAAAACATCCCCAGTAAAGTCGTAGCTCTTGAAGTTAGCTTTCTAAAGAGTTCTCAAATGCCCCGATCGGACCAACGCTACTCTCGTTATGCCAAAAATACCGAGCTTGTGTCCGTAACTCCTGTTGTAAGGCATATTACTGTAATTCCGGGGCTATTTGGACACCCCGGGTGGGCGTTTTGTGCACGTATAGCCTGAATAGAATCAGACCTTGCCTAGTGCAAAAGGATTTAGGATTTTCATTTTTTATGATTTTGAGATTTTATCGTGGACTACCCCCTTTGGAAAAAGTCTAAAATTTCTCCAGATTTCAGACCTAGGATAAATGATTTTTTTGGCCATATTCGAGAAGGATTTGTCAGAAAACATCCTCAGTAAAGTCTTAGCTCTTGAAGTTATATTTCTACAGAGTGCTCAAATGCCCCGATCGGACCAACGCAACTCTCGTTATGCCAAAAATACCGAGCGTGTGTCCGTAACTCCTGTTGTAAGGCACATTACTGTAATTCCGGGGCTATTTGGACATCCCGGGTGGGCGTTATATGCACGTATAGACTGAATAGCATCAGACCTTGCCTAGTGCAAAAGGATTTTGGATTTTAAATTTTTATGATTTTGAGATTTTATCATGGACTACCCCCTTTGGAAAAAGTCCAAAATTTCTCCAGATTTTAGACCTAGGAAAAATGATTATTTTTACCATATTCGAGAAGGATTTGTCAGAAAATATCCTCAGTAAAGTCGTAGCTCTTGAAATTAGCTTTCTAAAAAGTGCTCCAATACCACGATCGGACAAACGCAACTCTCGTTATGCCAAAAATACCGAGCGTGTGTCCGTAACACCTAATTTAACGCACATTACTGTAATTCCGGGGCTATTTGGACATCCCGGGTGGGCGTTTTGTGCACGTATAGCCTGAATAGCATCATACCTTGTCTAGTGAAAAGGATTTTGTATTTTCATTTTTTATGATTTTGAGATTTTTTTTCATGGACTACCCCCTTTGGAAAAAGTCCAAAATTTCTCCAGATTTCAGACCTAGGAAAAATGATTTTTTTGGCCTTATTCAAGGAGGATTTGTCAGAAAACATCCATGGTAAAGTCGTAGCTCTTGAAGTTAGCTTTCTAAAGAGTTCTCAAATGCCCCGATCGGACCAACGCAACTCTCGTTGTGCCAAAAATACCGAGCGTGTGTCCGTAACTCCTGTTGTAAGGCACATTACTGTAATTCCGGGGCTATTTGGACATCCCGGGTGGGCGTTATATGCACGTATAGACTGAATAGCATCAGACCTTGCCTAGTGCAAAAGGATTTTGGATTTTAAATTTTTATGATTTTGAGATTTTATCATGGACTACCCCCTTTGGAAAAAGTCCAAAATTTCTCCAGATTTTAGACCTAGGAAAAATGATTATTTTGACCATATTCGAGAAGGATTTGTCAGAAAATATCCTCAGTAAAGTCGTAGCTCTTGAAATTAGCTTTCTAAAAAGTGCTCCAATACCACGATCGGACAAACGCAACTCTCGTTATGCCAAAAATACCGAGCGTGTGTCCGTAACTCCTAATTTAACGCACATTACTGTAATTCCGGGGCTATTTGGACATCCCGGGTGGGCGTTTTGTGCACGTATAGCCTGAATAGCATCATACCTTGTCTAGTGAAAAGGATTTTGTATTTTCATTTTTTATGATTTTGAGATTTTTTTTCATGGACTACCCCCTTTGGAAAAAGTCCAAAATTTCTCCAGATTTCAGACCTAGGAAAAATGATTTTTTTGGCCTTATTCAAGGAGGATTTGTCAGAAAACATCCATGGTAAAGTCGTAGCTCTTGAAGTTAGCTTTCTAAAGAGTTCTCAAATGCCCCGATCGGACCAACGCAACTCTCGTTGTGCCAAAAATACCGAGCGTGTGTCCGTAACTCCTGTTGTAAGGCACATTAATGTAATTCCGGGGCTATTTGGACATCCCGGGTGGGCATTTTTTGCACGTATAGCCTGAATAGAATCAGACCTTGCCTAGTGCAAAAGGATTTAGGATTTTCATTTTTTATGATTTTGAGATTTTATCGTGGACTACCCCCTTTGGAAAAAGTCCAAAATTTGTCCAGATTTCAGACCTAAGAAAAATGATTTTTTTGGCCATATTCGAGAAGGATTTGTCAGAAAACATCCTCAGTAAAGTCTTAGCTCTTGAAGTTAGCTTTCTAAAGAGAGCTCCAATGCCACGATCGGACAAACGCAACTCTCGTTATGCCAAAAATACCGAGCGTGTGTCCGTAACTCCTGTTGTAAGGCACATTACTGTAATTCTGGGGCTATTTGGAAATCCCGGGTGGGCGTTTTGTGCATGTATAGCCTGAATAGCATCATACCTTGCCTAGTGCAAAGGATTTTGGATTTTCATTTTTTATGATTTTGAGATATTTTCGTTGACTACCCCCTTTGGAAAAAGTCCAAAATTTCTCCAGATTTCAGACCTAGGATAAATGATTTTTTTGTCCATATTCAAGGAGGATTTGTCAGAAAACATCCCCAGTAAAGTCGTAGCTCTTGAAGTTAGCTTTCTAAAGAGTTCTCAAATGCCCCGATCGGACCAACGCTACTCTCGTTATGCCAAAAATACCGAGCTTGTGCCCGTAACTCCTGTTGTAAGGCATATTACTGTAATTCCGGGGCTATTTGGACACCCCGGGTTGGCGTTTTGTGCACGTATAGCCTGAATAGCATCAGACCTTGCCTAGTGCAAAAGGATTTCGGATTTTCATTTTTTATGATTTTGAGATTTTATCGTGGACTTTCCTCTTTGGAAAAAGTCCAATATTTGTCCGGATTTCAGACCTAGGATAAATGATTTTTTTGACCATATTCGAGAAGGATTTGTCAGAAAACATCCTCAGTAAAATCGTAGCTCTTGAAGTTAGCTTTCTAAAGAGTGCTCCAATACCACGATCGGACAAACGCAACTCTCGTTATGCCAAAAATACCGAGCGTGTGTCCGTAACTCATATTGTAAGGCACATTACTGTAATTCCGGGGCTATTTGGACATCCCGAGTGGGCGTTTTGTGCACGTATAGCCTGAATAGCATCATACCTTGTCTAGTGAAAAGGATTTTGGATTTTCATTTTTTATGATTTTGAGATTTTTTTTCATGGACTACCCCCTTTGGAAAAAGTCCAAAATTTCTCCAGATTTCATACCTAGGAAAAATGATTTTTTTGGCCTTATTCAAGGAGGATTTGTCAGAAAACATCCCCGGTAAAGTCGTAGCTCTTGAAGTTAGCTTTCTAAAGAGTTCTCAAATGCCCCGATCGGACCAACGCAACTCTCGTTGTGCCAAAAATACCGAGAGTGTTTCCGTAACTCCTGTTGTAAGGCACATTAATGTAATTCCGGGGCTATTTGGACATCCCGGGTGGGCATTGTTTGCACGTATAGCCTGAATAGAATCAGACCTCGCCTAGTGCAAAAGGATTTAGGATTTTCATTTTTTAGGATTTTGAGATTTTATCGTGGACTACCCCCTTTGGAAAAAGTCCAAAATTTGTCCAGATTTCAGACCTAGGAAAAATGATTTTTTTGGCCATATTCGAGAAGGATTTGTCAGAAAACATCCTCAGTAAAGTCTTAGCTCTTGAAGTTATATTTCTACAGAGTGCTCAAATGCCCCGATCGGACCAACGCAACTCTCGTTATGCCAAAAATACCGAGCATGTGTCCGTAACTCCTGTTGTAAGGCACATTACTGTAATTCCGGGGCTATTTGGACATCCCGGGTGGGCGTTATATGCACGTATAGACTGAATAGCATCAGACCTTGCCTAGTGCAAAAGGATTTTGGATTTTAAATTTTTATGATTTTGAGATTTTATCGTGGACTACCCCCTTTGGAAAAAGTTCAAAATTTGTCCAGATTTCAGACCTAAGAAAAATGATTTTTTTGGCCATATTCGAGAAGGATTTGTCAGAAAACATCCTCAGTAAAGTATTAGCTCTTGAAGTTAGCTTTCTAAAGAGTGCTCCAATGCCACGATCGAACAAACGCAACTCTCGTTATGCCAAAAATACCGAGCGTGTGTCCGTAACTCCTGTTGTAAGGCACTTTACTGTAATTCTGGGGCTATTTGGAAATCCCGGGTGGGCGTTTTGTGCATGTATAGCCTGAATAGCATCATACCTTGCCTAGTGCAAAGGATTTTGGATTTTCATTTTTTATGATTTTGAGATATTTTCGTTGACTACCCCCTTTGGAAAAAGTCCAAAATTTCTCCAGATTTCAGACCTAGGATAAATGATTTTTTTGGCCATATTCAAGGAGGATTTGTCAGAAAACATCCCCAGTAAAGTCGTAGCTCTTGAAGTTAGCTTTCTAAAGAGTGCTCAAATGCCCCGATCGGACAAACGCAACTCTCGTTATGCCAAAAATATCGAGCGTGTGTCCGTAACTCCTATTGTAAGGCACATTACTGTAATTCCGGGGCTATTTGGACATCCCGAGTGGGCGTTTTGTGCACGTATAGCCTGAATAGAATCAGACCTTGCCTAGTGCAAAAGGATTTTGGATTTTCATTTTTTATGATTTTGAGATTTTTTTTCATGGACTACCCCCTTTGGAAAAAGTCCAAAATTTGTCCAGATATCAGACCTATGAAAAATGATTTTTTTGGCCATATTCGAGAAGGATTTGTCAGAAAACATCCTCAGTAAAGTCTTAGCTCTTGAAGTTAGCTTTCTAAAGAGTGCTCCAATGCCACGATCGGACAAACGCAACTCTCGTTATGCCAAAAATACCGAGCGTGTGTCCGTAACTCCTGTAAGAAGGCACATTACTGTAATTCTGGGGCTATTTGGAAATCCCGGGTGGGCGTTTTGTGCATGTATAGCCTGAATAGCATCATACCTTGCCTAGTGCAAAGGATTTTGGATTTTCATTTTTTATGATTTTGAGATATTTTCGTTGACTACCCCCTTTGGAAAAAGTCTAAAATTTCTCCAGATTTCAGACCTAGGATAAATGATTTTTTTGACCATATTAGAGAAGGATTTGTCAGAAAACATCCTCAGTAAAGTCGTAGCTCTTGAAGTTAGCTTTCTAAAGAGTGCTTCAATACCACGATCGGACAAACGCAACTCTCGTTATGCCAAAAATACCGAGCCTGTGTCCGTAACTCCTATTGTAAGGCACATTACTGTAATTCCGGGGCTATTTGGACATCCCGAGTGGGCGTTTTGTGCACGTATAGCCTGAATACATCATACCTTGTCTAGTGAAAAGGATTTTGGATTTTCATTTTTTATGATTTTGAGATTTTTTTTCATGGACTACCCCCTTTGGAAAAAGTCCAAAATTTCTCCAGATTTCAGACCTAGGAAAAATGATTTTTTTAGCCTTATTCAAGGAGGATTTGTGAGAAAACATCCCCAGTAAAGTCGTAGCTCTTGAAGTTAGCTTTCTAAAGAGTTCTCAAATGCCCCGATCGGACCAAGGCAACTCTCGTTATGCCAAAAATACCGAGCGTGTGTCTGTAACTCCTTTTCTAAGGAATATTACTGTAATCCGGGGATATTTGGAAATCCCGGGTGTGCGTTTTGTACATGTATAGCCTGAATAGAATCAGACCTTGCCTAATGCAAAAGGATTTTGGATTTTCATTTCTTATGATTTTGAGATTTTATCGTGGACTACCCCCTTTGGAAAAAGTCCAATATTTGTCCAGATTTCAGACCTAGGATAAATGATTTTTTTGGCCAATATCGAAGAGGATTTCTCAGAAAACATCCTTAGTAAATTCGTAGCTCTTGAAGTTATATTTCTACAGAGTGCTCAAATGCCCCTATCGGACCAACGCAACTCTCGTTATGCCAAAAATACCGAGCGTGTGTCCGTAACTCCTGTTGTAAGGCACATTACTGTAATTCCGGGGCTATTTGGACATCCCGGGTGGGCGTTATATGCACGTATAGACTGAATAGCATCAGACCTTGCCTAGTGCAAAAGGATTTTGGATTTTAAAATTTTTATGATTTTTAGATTTTATCATGGACTACCCCCTTTGGAAAAAGTCCAAAATTTGTCCAGATTTTAGACCTAGGAAAAAAGATTATTTTGACCATATTCGAGAAGGGTTTGTCAGAAAATATCCTCAGTAAAGTGGTAGCTCTTGAAATTAGCTTTCTAAAAAGTGCTCCAATACCACGATCGGACAAACGCAACTCTCGTTATGCCAAAAATACCGAGCGTGTGTCCGTAACTCCTAATTTAACGCACATTACTGTAATTCCGGGGCTATTTGGACATCCCGGGTGGGCGTTTTGTGCACGTATAGCCTGAATAGCATCATACCTTGTCTAGTGAAAAGGATTTTGTATTTTCATTTTTTATGATTTTGAGATTTTTTTTCATGGACTACCCCCTTTGGAAAAAGTCCAAAATTTCTCCAGATTTCAGACCTAGGAAAAATGATTTTTTTGGCCTTATTCAAGGAGGATTTGTCAGAAAACATCCCAGTAAAGTCGTAGCTCTTGAAGTTAGCTTTCTAAAGAGTGCTCAAATGCCCCGATCGGACCAACGCAACTCTCGTTGTGCCAAAAATACCGAGCGTGTGTCCGTAACTCCAATTGTAAGGCACATTAATGTAATTCCGGGGCTATTTGGACATCCCGGGTGGGCATTTTTTGCACGTATAGCTTGAATAGAATCAGACCTTGCCTAGTGCAAAAGGATTTAGGATTTTCATTTTTTATGATTTTGAGATTTTATCGTGGACTACCCCCTTTGGAAAAAGTCCAAAATTTGTCCAGATTTCAGACCTAAGAAAAATAATTATTTTGGCCATATTCGAGAAGGATTTGTCAGAAAACATCCTCAGTAAAGTCTTAGCTCTTGAAGTTAGCTTTCTAAAGAGTGCTCCAATGCCACGATCGGACAAACGCAACTCTCGTTATGCCAAAAATACCGAGCGTGTGTCCGTAACTCCTATTGTAAGGCACATTACTGTAATTCCGGGGCTATTTGGAAATCCCGGGTGGGCGTTTTGTGCACGTATAGCCTGAATAGCATCAGACCTTGCCTAGTGCAAAAGGATTTCAGATTTTCATTTTTTATGATTTTGAGATTTTATCGTGGACTACCCCCTTTGGAAAAAGTCCAATATTTGTCCAGATTTCAGATGTAGGATAAATGATTTTTTTGGCCATTTTAGAAGAGTATTTCTCAGATAACATCCTCAGAGCATGTTTATTGGTGAGCCTAAGGGCTCACCAATAATCCACATATGCAAAAAAAATAAAAGAAAAATGAAATAATAAGTGAGGTGGCCATGAGCCCGGGGAAAAACAACCTTGAAGATGAGCCCGGGCTCATTGTAGGGAGGGCCACTACAGCGCTGCCATGTGGCAGCGCTTGATTAATTTTTCTTTTAAATCAATTTTTCTCTATTTTTGTTAATGTAAAAAATTTAAAAAAAAAATTACTTTTGAATGTAATTTCTTTTTATCTACCCATAGACACCCATATTGCATATGTTTTTTTTGAAAAAAGTGAAGTTAAAAGTCCGGGAGTGGGCTCACTGATAATTTGCTGAAAAGGTAAAAAATTAGGTTGGGCTCTTTAACTGACGTGACAGTTGAAAAGTAAGTAAAGAGCCCAAAACGAGGCTCACTAATAAACATGCTCTCAGTAAAGTCGTAGCCCTTGAAGTTAGCTTTCTAAAGAGTGCTCAAATGCCCCGATCGGACCAACGCAACTCTCGTTATGCTAAAAAGACCAAGCGTGTGTCCTTAACTCCTATTCTAAGGCACATTACTGTAATTCCGGGGATATTTGGACATCCCGGGTGGGCGTTTTATGCACGTATAGCCTGAATAGCATCATACCTTGCCTAGTGCAAAGGATTTTGGATTTTCATTTTTTATGATTTTGAGATTTTTTCGTAGACTACCCCCTTTGGAAAAAGTCCAAAATTTGTCCAGATTTCAGACCTAGGAAAAATGATTTTTTTTAACATATTCAAGGAGGATTTGTCAAAAAAATCCTCAGTAAAGTCGTTCATCTTGAAGTTAGCTTTCTAAAGAGTTCTCAAATGCCCCGATCGGACCAACGCAACTCTCGTTATGCCAAAAATATCGAGCGTGTGTCTGTAACTCCTTTTGTAAGGAATATTACTGTAACTCCGTGGATATTTGGACATCCGGGGTGGGCGTTTTGTGCACATATAGCCTGAATAGCATCAGACCTTGCCTAGTGCAAAAGGATTTCAGATTTTCATTTTTTATGATTTTGAGATTTTATCGTGGACTACCCCCTTTGGAAAAAGTCCAATATTTGTCCAGATTTCAGACGTAGGATAAATGATTTTTTTGGCCATTTTCGAAGAGGATTTTTCAGAAAACATCCACAGTAAAGTCGTATCTCTTGAAGTTAGCTTTCTAAAGAGTGCTCCAATGCCACGATCGGACGAACGCAACTCTGGTTATGCCAAAAATACCGAGCGTGTGTCCGTAACTCCTGTTGTAAGGCACATTACTGTAATTCCGGGGCTATTTGGACATCCCGGGTGGGCGTTTTATGCACGTATAGCCTGAATAGCATCAGACCTTGCCTAGTTCAAAAAGATTTTGGATTTTCATTTTTTATGATTTTGATATTTTATGATTTTGATATTTTATCGTTGACTACCCCTTTTGAAAAAATTCCAAAATTTGTCTAGATTTCAGACCTAGGAAAAATGATTATTTTGACTATATTCGAGAAGGATTTGTCAGAAAACATCCTCAGTAAAGTCGTTTCTCTTGAAGTTAGCTTTCTTAAAAGTTCTCAAATGCCACGAACGGACCAACGCAACTCTCGTTATGCCAAAAATATCGAGCGTGTGTCTGTAACTCCTTTTATAAGGAATATTACTGTAATCCGGGGATATTTGGACATCCCGGATGTGCGTTTTGTGCACGTATAGCCTGAATAGCATCAGACCTTGCCTAGTGCAAAAGGATTTCGGATTTTCATTTTTTATGATTTTGAGATTTTATCGTGGACTACCCCCTTTGGAAAAAGTCCAATATTTGTCTAGATTTAAGACGTAGGATAAATGATTTTTTTGGCCATTTTCGAAGAGGATTTCTTAGAAAACATCCTCTGTAAAGTCGTAGCTCTTGAAGTTAGCTTTCTAAAGAGTGCTCCAATGCCACGATCGGACGAACGCAACTCTGGTTATGCCAAAAATACCGAGCGTGTGTCCGTAACTCCTGTTGTAAGGCACATTACCATAATTCCGGGGCTATTTGGACATCCCGGGTGGGCGTTTTGTGCACGTATAGCCTGAATAGCTTCATACCTTGCCTAGTGCAAAGGATTTTGGATTTTCATTTTTTATGATTTTGAGATATTTTCGTGGACTACCCCCTTTGGAAAAAGTCCAAAATATCTCCAGATTTCAGACCTAGGAAAAATGATTTTTTTAGCCAAATTCAAGGAGGATTTGTCAGAAAACATCCCTAGTAAAGTCGTATCTCTTGAAGTTAGCTTTCTAAACAGTTCTCAAATGCCCCGATCGGACCAACGCAACTCTCGTTATGCCAAAAATACATAGCGTGTGTCTGTAACTCCTTTTGTAAGGAATATTACTGTAATCCGGGGATATTTGGACATCCCGGGTGTGCATTTTGTGCACGTAGAGCCTTAATAGCATCAGACCTTGCCTAGGGCTAAAGTATTTCGGATTTTCATTTTTTATGATATTGAGATTTTATCGTGGACTACCCCTCTTTGGAAAAAGTCCAATATTTGTCAAGATTTCATACGTAGGATAAATGATTTTTTTGGCCATTTTCGAAGAGGATTTCTCAAAAAATATCCTCAGTAAAGTCGTAGCTCTTGAAGTGAGCTTTCTAAAGAGTGCTCAAATGCCCCGATCGGACCAACGCTACTCTCGTTATGCCAAAAATACCGAGCGTGTGTCCGTAACTCCTGGTGTAAGGCATATTACTGTAATTCCGGGGCTATTTGGACACCCCGGGTGGGCGTTTTATGCACGTATACCCTGAATAGCATCAGACCTTGCCTAGTGCAAAAGGATTTCGGATTTTCATTTTTTATGATTTTGAGATTTTATCGTGGACTACCCTCTTTGGAAAAAGTCCAATATTTGTCTGGATTTCAGACCTAGGATAAATGATTTTTTTGACCATATTCGAGAAGGATTTGTCAGAAAACATCCTCAGTAATGTCGTAGCTCTTGAAGTTAGCTTTCTAAAGAGTGCTCCAATACCACGATCGGACAAACGCAACTCTCGTTATGCCAAAAATACCGAGCGTGTGTCCGTAACTCCTATTGTAAGGCACATTACTGTAATTCCGGGGCTATTTGGACATCCCGAGTGGGCGTTTTGTGCACGTATAGCCTGAATAGCATCATACCTTGTCTAGTGAAAAGGATTTTGGATTTTCATTTTTTATGATTTTGAGATTTTTTTTCATGGACTACCCCCTTTGGAAAAAGTCCAAAATTTCTCCAGATTTCAGACCTAGGAAAAATGATTTTTTTGGCCTTATTCAAGGAGGATTTGTCAGAAAACATCCCCGGTAAAGTCGTAGCTCTTGAAGTTAGCTTTCTAAAGAGTTCTCAAATGCCCCGATCGGACCAACGCAACTCTCGTTGTGCCAAAAATACCGAGAGTGTGTCCGTAACTCCTGTTGTAAGGCACATTAATGTAATTCCGGGGCTATTTGGACATCCCGGGTGGGCATTGTTTGCACGTATAGCCTGAATAGAATCAGACCTCGCCTAGTGCAAAAGGATTTAGGATTTTCATTTTTTATGATTTTGAGATTTTATCATGGACTACCCCCTTTTGAAAAAGTCCAAAATTTGTCCAGATTTCAGACCTAGGAAAAATGATTTTTTTGTCCATATTCGAGAAGGATTTGTCAGAAAACATCCTCAGTAAAGTCTTAGCTCTTGAAGTTATATTTCTACAGAGTGCTCAAATGCCCCGATCGGACCAACGCAACTCTCGTTATGCCAAAAATACCGAGCGTGTGTCCGTAACTCCTGTTGTAAGACACATTACTGTAATTCCGGGGCTAATTGGACATCCCGGGTGGGCGTTATATGCACGTATAGACTGAATAGCATCAGACCTTGCCTAGTGCAAAAGGATTTTGGATTTTAAATTTTTATGATTTTGAGATTTTATCATGGACTACCCCCTTTGGAAAAAGTCCAAAATTTGTCCAGATTTTAGACCTAGGAAAAATGATTATTTTGACCATATTCGAGAAGGATTTGTCAGAAAATATCCTCAGTAAAGTCGCAGCGCTTGAAATTAGCTTTCTTAAAAGTGCTCCAATACCACGATCGGACAAACGCAACTCTCGTTATGCCAAAAATACCGAGCGTGTGTCCGTAACTCCTAATTTAACGCACATTACTGTAATTCCGGGGCTATTTGGACATCACGGGTGGGCGTTTTGTGCACGTATAGCCTGAATAGCATCATACCTTGTCTAGGGAAAAGGATTTTGTATTTTCATTTTTTATGATTTTGAGATTTTTTATCATGGACTACCCCCTTTGGAAAAAGTCCGAAATTTCTCCAGATTTCAGACCTAGGAAAAATGATTTTTTTGGCCTTATTCAAGGAGGATTTGTCAGAAAACATCCATGGTAAAGTCGTAGCTCTTGAAGTTAGCTTTCTAAAGAGTTCTCAAATGCCCCGATCGGACCAACGCAACTCTCGTTGTGCCAAAAATACCGAGCGTGTGTCCGTAACTCCTGTTGTAAGGCACATTAATGTAATTCCGGGGCTATTTGGACATCTCGGGTGGGCATTTTTTGCACGTATAGCCTGAATAGAATCAGACCTTACCTAGTGCAAAAGGATTTTGTATTTTCATTTTTTATGATTTTGAGATTTTTTCATGGACTACCCCCTTTGGAAAAAGTCCAAAATTTCTCCAGATTTCAGACCTAGGAAAAATGATTTTTTTGGCCTTATTCGAGAAGGATTTGTCAGAAAACATCCTCAGTAAAGTCTTAGCTCTTGAAGTTAGCTTTCTAAAGAGTGCTCCAATGCCCCGATCGGACAAACGCAACTCTCGTTATGCCAAAAATACCGAGCGTGTGTCCGTTACTCCTAATTTAACGCACATTACTGTAATTCTGGGGCTATTTGGACATCCCGGGTGGGCGTTTTGTGCACGTATAGCCTGAATAGCATCATACCTTGTCTAGTGAAAAGGATTTTGTATTTTCATTTTATATGATTTTGAGATTTTTTTTCATGGACTACCCCCTTTGGAAAAAGTCCAAAATTTCTCCAGATTTCAGACCTAGGAAAAATGAATTTTTTGGCCTTCTTCAAGGAGGATTTGTCAGAAAACATCCCCGGTAAAGTCGTAGCTCTTGAAGTTAGCTTTCTAAAGAGTGCTCCAATGCCACGATCGAACAAACGCAACTCTCGTTATGCCAAAAATACCGAGCGTGTGTCCGTAACTCCTGTTGTAAGGCACATTACTGTAATTCTGGGGCTATTTGGACATCCCGGGTGGGCGTTTTATGCACGTATAGACTGAATAGCATCAGACCTTGCCTAGTGCAAAAGGATTTTGGATTTTCATTTTTTATGATTTTGAGATTTTATCGTGGATTACCCCTTTGGAAAAAGTCCAAAATTTGTCCAGATTTTAGACCTAGGAAAAATGATTTTTTTGACCATATATGAGAAGGATTTGTCAGAAAATATCCTCAGTAAAGTCGTAGCTCTTGAAGTTAGCTTTCTAAAGAGTGCTCCAATACCACGATCGGACAAACGCAACTCTCGTTATGCAAAAAATACCGAGCGTGTGTCTGTAACTCCTAATTTAAGGCACATTACTGTAATTCCGGGGCTATTTGGACATCCCGGGTGGGCGTTTTGTGCACGTATAGCCTGAATAGCATCATACCTTGTCTAGTGAAAAGGATTTTGGATTTTCATTTTTTATGATTTTGAGATTTTTTTTCATGGACTACCCCCTTTGGAAAAAGTCCAAAATTTCTCCAGATTTCAGACCTAGGAAAAATGAATTTTTTGGCCTTCTTCAAGGAGGATTTGTCAGAAAACATCCCCGGTAAAGTCGTAGCTCTTGAAGTTAGCTTTCTATAGAGTTCTCAAATGCCCCGATCGGACCAACGCAACTCTCGTTATGCCAAAAATACCGAGCGTGTGTCTGTAACTCCTTTTGTAAGGAATATTACTGTAATCCGGGGATATTTGGACATCCCGGGTGTGCGTTTTGTACATGTATAGCCTGAATAGAATCAGATCTTGCCTAATGCAAAAGGATTTTGGATTTTCATTTCTTATGATTTTGAGATTTTATCGTGGACTACCCCCTTTGGAAAAAGTCCAATATTTGTCCAGATTTCAGACCTAGGATAAATGATTTTATTGGCCATTATCGAAGAGGATTTCTCAGAAAAAATCCTTAGTAAAGTCGTAGCTCTTGAAGTTATATTTCTACAGAGTGCTCAAATGCCCCGATCGGACCAACGCAACTCTCGTTATGCCAAAAATACCGAGCGTGTGTCCGTAACTCCTGTTGTAAGGCACATTACTGTAATTCCGGGGCTATTTGGACATTCCGGGTGGCCGTTTTATGCACGTATAGACTGAATAGCATCAGACCTTGCCTAGTGCAAAAGGATTTTGGATTTTCAATTTTTATGATTTTGAGATTTTATCATGGACTACCCCCTTTGGAAAAAGTCCAAAATTTGTCCAGATTTTATACCTAGGAAAAATGATTTTTTTGACCATATTCGAGAAGGATTTGTCAAAAAATATCCTCAGTAAAGTCGTAGCTCTTTAAGTTAGCTTTCTAAAGAGTGCTCCAATACCACGATCGGACAAACGCAACTCTCGTTATGCCAAAAATACCGAGCGTGTGTCCGTTACTCCTAATTTAACGCACATTACTGTAATTCTGGGGCTATTTGGACATCCCGGGTGGGCGTTTTGTGCACGTATAGCCTGAATAGCATCATACCTTGTCTAGTGAAAAGGATTTTGTATTTTCATTTTATATGATTTTGAGATTTTTTTTCATGGACTACCCCCTTTGGAAAAAGTCCAAAATTTCTCCAGATTTCAGACCTAGGAAAAATGATTTTTTTGGCCTTATTCAAGGAGGATTTGTCAGAAAACATCCCCGGTAAAGTCGTAGCTCTTGAAGTTAGCTTTCTAAAGAGTTCTCAAATGCCCCGATCGGACCAACGCAACTCTCGTTGTGCCAAAAATACCGAGCGTGTGTCCGTAACTCCTGTTGTAAGGCACATTAATGTAATTCCGGGGCTATTTGGACATCCCGGGTGGGCGTTTTTTGCACGTATAGCCTGAATAGAATCAAACCTTGCCTAGTGCAAAAGGATTTAGGATTTTCATTTTTTATGATTTTGAGATTTTATCGTGGACTACCCCCTTTGGAAAAAATCCAAAATTTGTCCAGATTTCAGACCTAGGAAAAATGATTTTTTTGGCCATATTCGAGAAGGATTTGTCAGAAAACATCCGCAGTAAAGTCTTAGCTCTTGAAGTTAGCTTTCTAAAGAGTGCTCCAATGCCACGATCGGACAAACGCAACTCTCGTTATGCCAAAAATACCGAGCGTGTGTCCGTAACTCCTGTTGTAAGGCACATTACTGTAATTCTGGGGCTA
Source organism: Persicaria maculosa (assembly GCA_963922045.1). Classification (NCBI taxonomy): domain Eukaryota; kingdom Viridiplantae; phylum Streptophyta; class Magnoliopsida; order Caryophyllales; family Polygonaceae; genus Persicaria; species Persicaria maculosa. Next base: position 55,095,979 of record OY998270.1, read on the forward strand.
TTTGGACATCCCGGGTGGGCGTTTTATGCATGTATAGCCTGAATAGCATCATACCTTGCCTAGTGCAAAGGATTTTGGATTTTCATTTTTTATGATTTTGAGATATTTTCGTTGACTACCCCCTTTGGAAAAAGTCCAAAATTTCTCCAGATTTCAGACCTAGGAAAAATGATTTTTTTGGCCATATTCAAGGAGGATTTGTCAGAAAACATCCCAGTAAAGTCGTAGCTCTTGAAGTTAGCTTTCTAAAGAGTGCTCAAATGCCCCGATCGGACCAACGCTACTCTCGTTATACCAAAAATACCGAGCGTGTGTCCGTAACTCCTGTTGTAAGGCATATTACTGTAATTCCGGGGCTATTTGGACACCCCGGGTGGGCGTTTTGTGCACGTATAGCCTGAATAGCATCAGACCTTGCCTAGTGCAAAAGTATTTCGGATTTTCATTTTTTATGATTTTGAGATTTTATCGTGGACTACCCTCTTTGGAAAAAGTCCAATATTTGTCCGGATTTCCGACCTAGGATAAATGATTTTTTTGACCATATTCGAGAAGGATTTGTCAGAAAACATCCTCAGTAAAGTCGTAGCTCTTGAAGTTAGCTTTCTAAAGAGTGCTCCAATACCACGATTGGACAAACGCAACTCTCGTTATGCAAAAAATACCGAGCGTGTGTCTGTAACTCCTAATTTAAGGCACATTACTGTAATTCCGGGGCTATTTGGACATCCCGGGTGGGCGTTTTGTGCACGTATAACCTGAATAGCATAATACCTTTTTTAGTGAAAAGGATTTTGGATTTTCATTTTTTATGATTTTGAGATTTTTTTTCATGGACTACCCCCTTTGGAAAAAGTCCAAAATTTCTCCAGATTTCAGACCTAGGAAAAATGAATTTTTTGGCCTTCTTCAAGGAGGATTTGTCAGAAAACATCCCGGTAAAGTCGTAGCTCTTGAAGTTAGCTTTCTAAAGAGTTCTCAAATGCCCCGATCGGACCAACGCAACTCTCGTTATGCCAAAAATACCGAGCGTGTGTCTGTAACTCCTTTTGTAAGGAATATTACTATAATCCGGGGATATTTGGACATCCTGGGTGGGCGTTTTGTACATGTATAGCCTGAATAGCATCAGACCTTGCCTAATGCAAAAGGATTTTGGATTTTCATTTCTTATGATTTTGAGATTTTATCGTGGACTACCCCCTTTGGAAAAAGTCCAATATTTGTCCAGATTTCAGACGTAGGAAAAATGATTTTTTTGGCCATATTTGAGAAGGATTTGTCAGAAAACATCCTCAGTAAAGTCTTAGCTCTTGAAGTTAGCTTTCTAAAGAGTGCTCCAATGCCACGATCGGACAAACGCAACTCTCGTTATGCCAAAAATATCGAGCGTGTGTCCGTAACTCCTGTTGTAAGGCACATTACTGTAATTCTGGGGCTATTTGGACATCCCGGGTGGGCGTTTTATGCACGTATAGACTGAATAGCATCAGACCTTGCCTAGTGCAAAAGGATTTTGGATTTTCATTTTTTATGATTTTGAGATTTTATCATGGATTACCCCTTTGGAAAAAGTCCAAAATTTGTCGTGATTTTAGACCTAGGAAAAATGATTTTTTTGACCATATATGAGAAGGATTTGTCAGAAAATATCCTCAGTAAAGTCGTAGCTCTTGAAGTTAGCTTTCTAAAGAGTGCTCCAATACCACGATCGGACAAACGCAACTCTCGTTATGCCAAAAATACCGAGCGTGTATCCGTAACTCCTATTGTAAGGCACATTACTGTAATTCCGGGGCTATTTGGACATCCCGGGTGGGCGTTTTGTGCACGTATAACCTGAATAGCATCATACCTTGTCTAGTGAAAAGGATTTTGGATTTTTATTTTTTATGATTTTGAGATTTTTTTTCATAGACTACCCCCTTTGGAAAAAGTCCAAAATTTCTCCAGATTTCAGACCTAGGAAAAATGAATTTTTTGGCCTTCTTCAAGGAGGATTTGTCAGAAAACATCCCCGGTAAAGTCGTAGCTCTTGAAGTTAGCTTTCTAAAGAGTTCTCAAATGCCCCGATCGGACCAACGCAACTCTCGTTATGCCAAAAATACCGAGCGTGTGTCTGTAACTCCTTTTGTAAGGAATATTACTATAATCCGGGGATATTTGGACATCCCGGGTGTGCGTTTTGTACATGTATAGCCTGAATAGCATCAGACCTTGCCTAATGCAAAAGGATTTTGGATTTTCATTTCTTATGATTTTGAGATTTTATCGTGGACTACCCCCTTTGGAAAAAGTCCAATATTTGTCCAGATTTCAGACGTAGGATAAATGATTTTTTTGGCCATTATCGAAGAGGATTTCTCAGAAAACATCCTTAGTATCGTAGCTCTTGAAGTTATATTTCCACAGAGTGCTCAAATGCCCCGATCGGACCAACGCAACTCTCGTTATGCCAAAAATACCGAGCGTGTGTCCGTAACTCCTGTTGTAAGGCACATTACTGTAATTCCGGGGCTATTTGGACATCCCGGGTGGGCGTTTTATGCACGTATAGACTGAATAGCATCAGACCTTGCCTAGTGCAAATGGATTTTGGATTTTCATTTTTTATGATTTTGAGATTTTATCGTGGACTACCCCCTTTGGAAAAAGTCCAAAATTTGTCCAGATTTTAGACCTAGGAAAAATGATTTTTTTGACCATATTCGAGAAGGATTTGTCAGAAAATATCCTCAGTAAAGTCGTAGCTCTTGAAGTTAGCTTTCTAAAGAGTGCTCCAATGCCACGATCGGACAAACGCAACTCTCGTTATGCCAAAAATACCGAGCGTGTGTCAGTAACTCCTATTGTAAGGCACATTACTGTAATTCCGGGGCTATTTGGACATCCCGGGTGGGCGTTTTGTGCACGTATAGCCTGAATAGCATCATACCTTGTCTAGTGAAAAGGATTTTGGATTTTCATTTTTTATGATTTTGAGATTTTTTTTCATGGACTACCCCCTTTGGAAAAAGTCCAAAATTTCTCCAGATTTCAGACCTAGGAAAAATGAATTTTTTGGCCTTCTTCAAGGAGGATTTGTCAGAAAACATCCCCGGTAAAGTCGTAGCTCTTGAAGTTAGCTTTCTAAAGAGTTCTCAAATGCCCCGATCGGACCAACGCAACTCTCGTTATGCCAAAACTACCGAGCGTGTGTCTGTAACTCCTTTTGTAAGGAATATTACTGTAATCCGGGGATATTTGGACATCCCGGGTGTGCGTTTTGTACATGTATAGCCTGAATAGCATCAGACCTTGCCTAATGCAAAAGGATTTTGGATTTTCATTTCTTATGATTTTGAGATATTTTCGTTGACTACCCCTTTTGGAAAAAGTCCAATATTTGTCCAGATTTCAGACCTAGGATAAATGATTTTTTTGGCCATATTCAAGGAGGATTTGTCAGAAAACATCCCCGGTAAAGTCGTAGCTCTTGAAGTTAGCTTTCCACAGAGTGCTCAAATGCCCCGATCGGACCAACGCAACTCTCGTTATGCCAAAAATACCGAGCGTGTGTCTGTAACTCCTTTTGTAAGGAATATTACTGTAATCCGGGGATATTTGGACATCCCGGGTGGGCGTTTTATGCACGTATAGACTGAATAGCATCAGACCTTGCCTAGTGCAAATGGATTTTGGATTTTCATTTTTTATGATTTTGAGATATTTTCGTTGACTACCCCCTTTGGAAAAAGTCCAAAATTTCTCCAGATTTCAGACCTAGAATAAATGATTTTTTTGGCCATATTCAAGGAGGATTTGTCAGAAAACATCCCCAGTAAAGTCGTAGCTCTTGAAGTATTATTTCTACAGAGTGCTCAAACTCCCCGATCGGACCAACGCAACTCTCGTTATGCCAAAAATACCGAGCGTGTGTCCGTACTCCTTTTTTATGGCACATTACTGTAATTCCGGGGCTATTTGGACATCCCGGGTGGGCGTTTTATGCACGTATAGACTGAATAGCATCAGACCTTGCCTAGTGCAAAAGGATTTTGGATTTTCAATTTTTATGATTTTTAGATTTTATCATGGACTACCCCCTTTGGAAAAAGTCCAAAATTTATCCAGATTTTAGACCTAGGAAAAATGATTTTTTTGACCATATTCGAGAAGGATTTGTCAGAAAATATCCTCAGTAAAGTCGTAGCTCTTGAAGTTAGTTTTCTAAAGAGTGCTCCAATAACACGATCGGACAAACGCAACTATCGTTATGCAAAAAATACAGAGCGTGTGTCTGTAACTCCTAATTTAAGGCACATTACTGTAATTCCGGGGCTATTTGGACATCCCGGGTGGGCGTTTTGTGCACGTATAGCCTGAATAGCATCATACCTTGTCTAGTGAAAAGGACTTTTTATTTTCATTTTTTATGATTTTGAGATTTTTTTTCATGGACTACCCCCTTTGGAAAAAGTCCAAAATTTCTCCAGATTTCAGACCTAGGAAAAATGATTTTTTTGGCCTTAATCAAGGAGGATTTGTCAGAAAACATCCCCGGTAAAGTCGTAGCTCTTGAAGTTAGCTTTCTAAAGAGTTCTCAAATGCCCCGATCGGACCAACGCAACTCTCGTTATGCCAAAAATACCGAGCGTGTGTCTGTAACTCCTTTTGTAAGGAATATTACTGTAATCCGGGGATATTTGGACATCCCGGGTGTGCGTTTTGTGCATGTATAGCCTGAATAGCATCAGACCTTGCCTAATGCAAAAGGATTTTGGATTTTCATTTTTTATGATTTTGAGATATTTTCGTTGACTACCCCCTTTGGAAAAAGTCCAAAATTTCTCCAGATTTCAGACCTAGGATAAATGATTTTTTTGGCCATATTCAAGGAGGATTTGTTAGAAAACATCCCCAGTAAAGTCGTAGCTCTTGAAATATTATTTCTTCAGAGTGCTCAAACTCCCCGATCGGACCAACGCAACTCTCGTTATGCCAAAAATACCGAGCGTGTGTCCGTAACTCCTTTTGTATGGCACATTACTGTAATTCCGGGGCTATTTGGACATCCCGGGTGGGCGTTTTATGCACGTATAGACTGAATAGCATCAGACCTTGCCTAGTGCAAAAGGATTTTGGATTTTCAATTTTTATGATTTTGAGATTTTATCATGGACTACCCCCTTTGGAAAAAGTCCAAAATTTATCCAGATTTTAGACCTAGGAAAAATGATTTTTTTGACCATATTTGAGAAGGATTTGTCAGAAAATATCCTCAGTAAAGTCGTAGCTCTTGAAGTTAGCTTTCTAAAGAGTGCTCCAAAACCATGATCGGACAAACGCAACTCTCGTTATGCAAAAAATACCGAGCGTGTGTCTGTAACTCCTAATTTAAGGCACATTACTGTAATTCCGGGGCTATTTGGACATCCCGGGTGGGCGTTTTGTGCACGTATAGCCTGAATAGCATCATACCTTGTCTAGTGAAAAGGATTTTTTATTTTCATTTTTTATGATTTTGAGATTTTTTTTCATGGACTACCCCCTTTGGAAAAAGTCCAAAATTTCTCCAGATTTCAAACCTAGGAAAAATGATTTTTTTGGCCTTATTCAAGGAGGATTTGTCAGAAAACATCCCCGGTAAAGTCGTAGCTCTTGAAGTTAGCTTTCTAAAGAGTTCTCAAATGCCCCGATCGGACCAACGCAACTCTCGTTATGCCAAAAATACCGAGCGTGTGTCTGTAACTCCTATTGTAAGGAATATTACTGTAATCCGGGGCTATTTGGACATCCCGGGTGGGCGTTTTGTGTACGTATGGCCTGAATAGCATCAAACCTTACCTAGTACAAAAGGATTTTGGATTTTCATTTTTTATTATTTTGAGATTTTATCGTGGACTACCCCCTTTGGAAAAGTCCAAAATTTGTCCAGATTTCAGAACTAGGAAAATGGATTTTTATGGCCATATTCGAGGAGGATTTCTCAAAAAACATTCTTAGTAAAGTCGTAGCTCTTCAAGTTAGCTTTCTAAAGAGTCCTCAAATGCCCCGATCGGATCAACGCAACTCTGTTTAAGCAAAAAATACCTAGTGTGTGTCCCTAATTCCTGTTGTAAGACACATTACTTTAATTCCCGGGCTATTTGGACATCCCAGGTGGGCGTTTTGTGCATGTATAGCCTGAATAGCATCATACCTTGCCTATAGCAAAGGATTTTGGATTTTCATTTTTTACGATTTTGAGATTTTATCGTGGACTACCTCTTTTGAAAATGATCAAAATTTTTCCAGATTTCAGAACTAGGAAAATGGATTTTTATGGCCATATTTGAGGAGTATTTCTCAGAAAACATTCTTAGTAAAGTCGTAGCTCTTGAAGTTAGCTTTCTAATGAGTGCTCAAATGCCCCGATCGGATCAACACAACAATGTTTAAGCCAAAAATACCGAGTGTGTGTCCCTAACTCCTGTTGTAAGGCACATTACTTTAATTCCAGGGCTATTTGGACATCCCGGGTGGGCGTTTTGTGCATGTATAGCCTGAATAGCATCGGACCTTGCCTAGTGCAAAAGGATTTCGGATTTTCATTTTTTATGATTTTTAGGTTTTATCGTGGACTACCCCCTTTGGAAAAAGTCCAGCATTTGTCCAGATTTCAGACCTAGGATAAATGATTTTTTTCGCCATTTTCGAAGAGGATTTCTCAGAAAACATCCTCAGTAAAGTCGTAGTTCTTGAAGTTAGCTTTCTAAAGAGTACTCCAATGGCCCGATCGGACCAACGCAACTCTCGTTATGCCAAAAATACCGAGCGTGTGTCCGTAACTTCTGTTGTAAGGCACATTACTGTAATTCCGGGGCTATTTCGACATCCCGGATGGGCGATTTATGCACGTATAGCCTGAATAGCATCATACCTTGCCGGCTGCAAAGGATTTCAGATTTTCATTTTTTATGGTTTTAAGATTTTTTCGTGGACTATCCCCTTTGGAAAAAGTCAAAAATTTCTCTAGATTTCAGACCTAGGGAAAATGATTTTTTTGGCCATATTCAAGGACGATTTGTCAGAAAACATCCTCAGTATAGTCGTAGCTCTTGAAGATAGCTTTCTAAAGAGTTCTCAAATGCCTCGATCGGACCAACGCAACTCTCGTTATGCCAAAAATACAGAGTGTGTGTCCGTAACTCCTAGTGTAACGCAATTAATTGTAATTCCGGGGCTATTTGGACATCCCGGGTGGGCGTTTAGTGCACGTATAGCCTGAATAGCATCATACCTTACCTAGTGCAAAGGATTTTGGATTTTAATTTTTTATGATTTTGAGATTTTTTCGTGGACTACCCCCTTTCGAAAAAGTCCAATATTTGTCCAGATTTCAGACCTAGGATAAATGATTTTTTTGGCCATTTTCGAAGAGGATTTCTCATAAAATATCCTCAGTAAAGTCGTAGCTCTTGAAGTTAGCTTTCTAAAGAGTGCTCAAATGCCCCGATCGGACCAACGCAACTCTCGTTATGCCAAAAATACCGAGCGTGTGTCCGTAACTCCTGTTGTAAGGCACATTACTGTAATTCCGGGGCTATTTGGAAATGTCGGGTGGGCGTTTTGTGCACGTATAGCCTGAATAGCATCATACCTTGCCTAGGGCAAAAGGATTTTGGATTTTCATTTTTTATGATTTTGAGATTTTATCGTGGACTACCCTCTTTGGAAAAAGTCCAATATTTGTCCAGATTTCAGACCTAGGATAAATGATTTTTTGGCCATTTTTGAAGAGGATTTCTCATAAAACATCCTCAGTAAAGTCGTATCCCTTGAAGTTAGCTTTCTAAAGAGTGCTCAAATGCCCCGATCGGAGAAACGTAACTCTCGTTATGCCAAAAATACCGAGCGTGTGTCCGTAACTCCTGTTGTAAGGCACATTACTTTAATTCCCGGGCTATTTGGACATCCCGGGTGGGCGTTTTGTGCATGTATAGCCCGAATAGCATCAGACCTTGTCTAATGCAAAGGATTTTGGATTTTCATTTTTTATGATTTTGAGATTTTATCGTGGACTACCCCCTTTTGAAAAAGTCCAAAATTTGTCTAGATTTCAGAACTAGAAAAATGGATTTTTATTGCCATATTCGTGGAGGATTTCTCAGAAAACATTCGTAGTAAAGTCGTAGCTCTTGAAGTTAGCTTTCTAAAGAGTGGTCAAATGCCCCGATCAGATCAACGCAACTCTGTTTAAGCCAAAAATACCGAGTGTGTGACCCTAACTCCTGTTGTAAGACACATTACTTTTATTCTCGGGCTATTTGGACATCCCGGGTGGGCGTTTTGTGCATGTATAGCCTGAATAGCATCAGACCTTTCCTAGTGCAAAAGGATTTCGGATTTTCATTTTTTATGATTTTGAGATTTGATCGTGGACTACCCCGTTTGGAAAAAGTCCAATATTTGTCCAGATTTCAGACCTAGGATAAATGATTTTTTTGGCCATTTTCGAAGAGGATTTCTCAGAAAACATCCTCAGTAAAGTCGTGTCTCTTGAAGTTAGCTTTCTAAAGAGTGCTCCAATGCCCCGATCGGACCAACGAGTGCTCGAATTTCGGTCATTTTGGAGAAGGATTTCTCATAAACCTATGAAAAAAATTTCGGTCATTTTGGAGAAGGATTTCTCAGAAAACACTCTTGAAGTTAGCTTTCCAACGTGTGCTCGAATGCCCTAATCGGATAACCGTAGCTCCTGTTTTGCCAAAAATACCGAGCACGTATCCGTAACGTCTTTTTTAAGGCACATTACTGTAATTTCAGGGTTATAAGGATTTTAGTTTTTCAATATTTGAGATTTTGAGATTTTTTCGTGGACTACCCCCTTTGGAAAAAGTCTAAAATTTGTCCATATTTGAAACCTAGGAAAAATTATTTTTTGGGCCATTTTATAGGAGGATTTCTCAGAAAACACCTCAGTAAAGTCGTAGCTCTTGAAGTTAGTTTTCCAGCGAGTGCTCGAATGCACCGATCGGACAATCGTAGCTCCTATTTTGCCAAAAATATCGAGCACGTATCCATAACTCTTGTTGTAAGGCACATTACTGTAATTCCGAGGCTATCTGGGAATCTCGGGTGGGCGTTTTGTAGACGTATGGCTTGAATAGCATCACACCTTTCCTAGTGTAAAGGATTTTGGATTTTTCATTTTTTAAGATTTTGAGATTTTTTCGTCGACTACCCTTTGGGAAAAAGTCTAAAATTTGTCCACAAAATATCATATTTTTAATTAGTTTGTTTAAATAATATCATACTTTTACTAAGATATATATGATATATGATATTATTTTAATATTTTTAAAAATTAAATGATAATTGTTAGAAATACCGAACTTTTTATTTATATAATAAGAAAATTCATGTCATTGCCATTGTTGTTTACCCTAGACCTTAAGACTTTTACATAAATGCATCATGACGCGAAAATTTTACTCGTTATAAATGAAAAGAGAACCACTCTATACGTGGAACCGAGTTCTAAGGTATGCCCTCGAGAGAGGCACTCGCACCAGCATCAGATTGGGTTTGGCGCGAATGAGTCTCAGAGCGTGCTTTCTTGATCAGTGATCAAAGTGAACAAGCAATCGCTCATTGTTCTAAAACATTTCACATCTATCTATCAGTGTAAATAAAACCAGAAACTGATTAATCAAACAAGAAACCGATTTGTGTCGTAAAAAAATGGGTCAAGCCATATCGATCAGCAGGCATTAGAGGCAGCGCAAGAGGCACTCATATCAACAGCACAAGAGGCACCCGTATCAGAAGCAGCGCCCATGTCAACAGCAGCGTAAGAGGCAGCCATATCAGCAGCCGCGTAAGAGGCAGCCAAGCCAGCCATATTAGCAGCGCTAGGGCCAGCCATGAAAGCGGTCATATCAGCAGCAGCAGCAGTGGTAGCGGCAGCCTTGGTGTCGTGGTGGGAGGCAGCCCCGGAAGGAGGATAGCCACAAATTAGCCGTCTCATGATACCTACAATGACCAACACAAACACACTGACAAAGATTGTAACGAATATGATGACGACTATCATGAAGAAGAGTGGTACTTCTACAGCCATCTTTTTCGCCCTCTCAACCTCCTCGGTATCGTATTAAAGCTCTCAAGAAGGGGATGCATCAAATGAGGCAAACGTGGAATATATAAAGTGGGGAAGAGATACAAAAGCAGGACTTGGTCTCTAGTCTCTACTAGATGGATGTTTGAGCCGTTCTTGACACTTTCTCTGAAACAATTCACATTTGACACTTCCACAGGTAGCGTTTAAACAGTCAAACCGTCAAACCCCGCGGTTTAAAGCTCATCAAAGGTCAAAACTCAAAAGCTGGTGAGCCCTAAAACACAAGTAACACAAGACCACACTCTTTTGCTGCAACCATTAACTCGGCAAGCAAAGTAGATGCACTGAAATCTCAAGCATGTATAAGAACGGATCAGTCTCAGAAAACGACTATATAAGTATATATAGCAACAGTTCCAGATAGCAATACTACAAATATTTTTTAACTTTGAAATAGAACCTTAAAACAACACAGCTCCTTCCAATTCCAATACCAATGACACTGAGTACTGACCCCCTACAAAATTGCAATTTTACAGGGTTTCAAAGTTAACACAAGCATTAACTACATTGCTAAATTAGACAAAGAGTATACGAGACCTCTAGGAATAACATGCTAACCAAACAGAGCCACAAAAATTATATTCTACGATTCTGGGACCTGAATGTCAAAACAAGGATATATAAGAGACCACTGCACTGAGGAATCCACAACTTCGCCAAAATTAATTTGCTCCTCTTTTTACCATCTTTCTCTCGAAACAGGCCTGCAAAAATGTTTTCAAAACATTAGATAGAGGTGCCACACTAGCAAGGAATGATAATGCAGTCACCAGATAATATTTGCAGGCGAGGTAGATAGGAATGACAGAGATGGCTTAGCTAGACTTTATTTCACTTTCTGAAGAGCAATGATTTCAAGTGTGTTACATTGTATCAAGAACTTTGATCTCCCAAACTCATCTGGCAGTTTGGGATCATATTATAAGATCATAGAATGAGTTGTTGAAACCTGAAAGTATCATCTTTAAAAGCTCAAAATTGTCCATTGTTTGTATATTGAACCTAGGTGTATCTGTGCATTAAAAACATACAAACTATTTCCACAATGTATCATAAGCAAAAATGAGTGTGAGGCTTAAAAACAAAAATATATACACTACATGAACATTTCTCACGCATGATGCCAAGGAAAAAGATAATTCTCATGCTATCTGTATGCTGTAATGTAAAAATTTGCATGTAAATTGACCCCCCAAAAAAATTATGTACTTGTTAAAAACTCTTATGCATACTACTATAGTCTATATGGCTCTACAGTTTGATGTTAGTGTCGAACATCTTCATCGCCCTCCGTCCTTCAAATTTAACTCATAAAAGCAGCATACCTGTCAAAGTCCCTGCCACCTCGAAATCCTCTGTCCCTACCACCATGGAAACTGCCTCTTCTGTCATCCCCAGGTCTTGTCCATATATCTGCAGTTCCACGTGAACGGGGCCTGTCTGCAAAGTCTGTGCTCCGTGCTTCATCAACAGATCCAGATTGAGAAGGAGGTCTGTCTAAGAAGCTACCAAACCTCCCAGCTCCAGAACCAGGTCTTTCAGCAGGTTTCTGAGTAAATCGGACTTTATCATCCAATTCTCTAACCAGAACTTCCAGTTCCCTTTCTTTAAGTTGTATAAGATCACGTACACTAGTTTCATCAGCTCCAGACACCTGTGAAGGGTCACTTGGTAGTTCTTTGTCAATTTCTTTCTTTAGACTATCTATCTCTTCCTTCAATGCCTTTTCCTCTTCAGTCTCAGGCCTGTCACAATTATAGAGATGGAAACTTAGCAAAGACAAAACTCATAACACAAGCACAAATCTTCATGGTCAGGTTCATAAGACAATGGACATAAATACACAGAACGAAACACTAAAAAAACTGGAGATAAAACATACACCAATTCAATTTCTCAACAGTTTATTGGAAGTAAATTGATAGGTTGTTAAACCAGTTGCATATCCTCAAAACCATAAACCAAAGCTTTTGAAATCTCATTCAGTAAACCTACTACAAATCATTATGCCGATTGCTAAAGTCTACTAAAGAGAGTACTCAGAAACATTAGATGTCTGGAAACCTCAAAACTATGACTTCATCGTTTGAACATACACATTAAGAACAGAAAACAACAGACAGAGTCAGAAACTCTCAAAATATCTGAGACAAAAACATGCTGTAGAAAAATCCAACTACACAACAGTTTCTTGGAGGCAGATTCGTCAGATGAATAAACTTGTTGCATGTCTACAAAACCATAACCTCAATCTTTGAAACCCCCTTCAGCAAAGCTACTACTTAAGCATGACACCAATTGCTAGAGGCCACTGAGAAACATTAGACATCTGAAAACCTCAAATGCTTCTTCAAGTACAAAAACCCTTGGAATCGTATGAAATGTATACCCATAAGCCATTAGAATACAAAAGAGAAACATCCATACTGCAAAAGGTACATTTGAAGTCCAGATGCAGTGATCAATATTTAATACAATTCCCAGCTAAAACAAGCAACTTGAGTGGCCAGAACCCCATTCTGGATATTCCACACATGCCAGGTGCTTGTAGCAGAAATATCTTAATATTCAACCAACATCACCAGGATTCAGGACGGCTTCAAGGCATCACATTATCTAACTTCTTACAGCATTGAATATCAATAGAATAGTTCAAATGTAATGGAAAAATACCAAGCATAAGTTCTCCTATCCTCACTGATCACTCACATTCTTGACATGAACAAATTTCCCAAGTACAAAACAGATTTATTTCATAACCCTAGCAATGTAACAGCCCTAACTCTTGCTTTAACACAACAAAAATACAGCAATGCTGCCTCAGAAAAACTAACCGTAGGTCAATGTGCTCAGCTGATATAATAAACAAAACTATGTTAATACAGATGGACCCTACTTTAAGTGGGACAAGCTGTGATTGTTGTTGTTGTTGTGTGATCATAAGTAGATATAGAAATCACCACCTAAATATTCCATTTATCTTATGCAGTTATGCTGCTATAGATTATAGAAAATGGACAAGCCTTCCATTATGCATTAGTCAGCATTCAAGCCAATGTGTTCACCTCAACATTAATACCAAAACTCAGCTCAGGCAAAAAAAAACTACATTTTTATTACGCAGTAGCAAGTATTCAGGCATAACTCAAGTACCCACCAGCATATAAGATAGAAAATGGTAACACCAGGGAATGTGTTCAGCCTATATAGTGAACATGAACAAATACTATGATCAAGATAATGCACACAATGGATTAATCTCATGTAATGAAGAATGCACACTACTAATTAATAGTAGTACCATCACGCACAGACGAAAAAAGACTACATTTTGACTATGCATTAGCAAAGTATTCAATAGCAATGCTAATACCAGCACATAGGAAAACTAAAGTGTGGTGAAGATGGATAAGTTTACAGACCTATCAATGGCTCGGCGTTCCAATTCAAGATCGATCTTCCTCCAATCTTTACCTTTCTCCTGCAACACTACCTCTCTAGGCTTAGCATCCCCAAAAGGATTCACTCTCGGCCTCGGCTTCACTACAACATCCGCACTCATGGAAGGTCCTGGTAACCCCAAGCTCTCCGACCTGCTTGATTGTGCACTCGACGGCCTGCTACCTTGCGAGCTCGTTGGCCTACTGCTCACGCTCTTCTTTGCATCCATCTCAAGATCGGCCTTCTTCCAATTCATGGCTTTCTCAGCTAAAATTTCCTCCCTCGGCCTCGCTGCACCAAATGGATTCGGCTTATTCGCTTTCGCAGGCACTTGAGGCGATTCAGTCCCGGCAGCGTGGCCTCTCGGAGGATCCAAAACCAACTTAGGGCGATCCGATGGGCCAACCCTTTCTCTCTCCTCCCCGCCTCTCTTCCATCTATCCGAATCGAACCCTGAATCGCGGTATCCGGAGCCAAATGTGCTGGATCTAGCCGGCGGAGGTGCTGCCGTCATCGGCTTCTTGCCGAAGTTCCAGCTGTCTGCGTCGTCCGCCCTGGAACCGCCCCCCAGGGTCCCGTATCGATTAGTACGGCCGGAATCCATGGACGGAGGGGGCATAGCCTTCTTTCCAGCGGCCCAATTGTCCGCTTCATCGGCTCTCGACGGCTGCACATCGTAATCCGAACCCCTCCGGCGATCCTCGTCGAATCCACCGTAGGATCGGCGACCAGCACCCCAGGAAGAATCGGAGTCTCCCTCCCTCCGGCCGGAAGAGGCGCCGGAGGAGCGGCCGTAGTTGGAGAATCCGCCGCCAAGACGGCTTCCGGGGTAGTCGTCGGAAGAGCGCTGCTGGGGGCCGGTGGGCAACTGGAGCATCTCGGCGGGGGTTAGGCCGGTGGTCTGGCTAGACACGCCGCTTCTGCCGCCGGACATGAACTCGGAAAGAGGTATCGTCTTCTTCTTCTTGGGCTTGCTGCTGACGGCGTCTTTAAGGCTCGGAAAACTCTGAAGATCTGCGCTGGTCTTGGTGGTGGTGGGGGCAGCGGCGGCGGCGGCTGCCAGTTCACGCTCCTCGGCCTCAGCCTCGGCAGCCCAAGAGCCGATTCCGCCCCAGGGCTTTGACATCGTTTGGGTGGCGGTGTTGGTGGTGGTTGTGGCTGTTGTGCGAGTGGGAAGGCTTTCTTTTTTGGTGGTGGTGAAGAAATGGGAGATTGGGATGTTCGTGTGAGAGAGAAGAAAATCAGGGTTTGGACATTCTATGTGTATTTGTTGTTGCCTTTTTCTTTTTCTTTTTTTTTAATTTTATTTTATACGGAGTATTTTTTATACAGTAATATGAAAGGGAGAAAGTTACAGAAAAACAACCTTCAAAAAAATTATTTTTTTTTGAGATTGCTATTTTCTCTATTTTTTTTATTAGGTAATAATTCGGAAGAAGAAAAATCTATCCGATAGCATCCTTTCGCATAAGTTTTGTAAAAATCTGAAGTAATGATACTAGTGAAGTTGCTGACAGAGTGACCAAGGTGTGCAACCTTGTCAACCACCCTATTACCAGAACGAAGAACGTGAGAGAATGATGTATTACTCACGTTTAATAGTAGCATTTGAATGTCGGTCATAAGAAGCTCAATTTCTCATGGACGGAAAATTTTCTTATTATCAATGAGTCCCCTTCAATTTGAAGGTTTGTAATATTTAAATCAATGGCCCTTAACAGACCACATCGCAATGTCAATGCCTCAGCCCGCAGAGGGGTTTGGCAGCCAACTGGTTGGTAGCCAATTGTAACTGGGTGTCCTTCCCAATCACGAATGATGAAGTCAATAGAACTTTTGTTATTTGTAAGAGATGATCCATCAAAATTAAATTTAAAAGTCCCAATAGGTGGTTTTTTCCATTTTACAACCTTTGCTGCTTTGGCATTTGCTTTCCTCACTGTTAATGAAGTAGAGTGTGACTCATCGTCAAAACTATATGGATTGAACTTTGAGGCTCTATTCCAATTATCAATATTTGCTCGTATTCCTTTATGAGCCTCCATATGCGTAGGTGGTTTTGCATGCTGGAAAATGGTTTGGTTTCTAATATTCCAAATTGTCAACCATACGAATGCTACATGAGCTTTTTCTTGACCTGTTAATGCGTTTCCTAATAGACGCAAAATGGGTTGAATATCTCGAGATGATGATATGAGGTTCCTAATTTGACTTTGCAGATCACACTTTAAATTGTAGAGATTAATATGATGCGAACATTCTAAGAAGAGATGAACCTCATCTTCCATTGGAGAGGAGCATAAAGTACACTGTATAGGGACGTGAACTCCCCTCTGTGCTAGTCTTGACGTCGTCGGTAATCCATGTTGGCTTAATTTCCATATGAAATTTTGGATTTTTGGTGGGATATGGGTTTTCCAAATCCAGCCATGATCATACAGTGTAGTGTTGACATGTGATGTAAGGAGCTTGACTGCATTAGGAAGTATTAAATCATCATTTTTTATCTGGCCACCAGTACAATCTATCCATGAAAGTATTCATTGGAAGGAGTATGTTCATTATGTCTTGTACAATTATTGTTTGAGGGAGGATCGCGGCTAGTTTGTCTTGTTGTCATTTGCCATTGCAAATGTATTCACACACTTTCTCCTCTAAGTTGATGTTTTCTCTATAAATTAATTATGTGTAATGCATGATATTTACAAATTATTTTATTGAAGCTCCCTATATACTCCTTCCATTTCACTATACGCGTCCCTTTATTTTTCAGCAGTAATAAGTATTAAATTATAAAAAATTAATTAAAAATAATATTTTATAAAGTTTTTCGCTCTTTAAAAAACGTGCTGAAAAATTAAAGGGACCTATATTTTAAAACGGATGGAGTATATACATAAAAAAAAATTCATGGTTAGTGTTAATGTTTATAACACTCACTAGTTTATTGGCATTACTACAATTCCAATCCATTGAGGCTCGTTTATTATATTAATACAATAAATGAAACTATTAATTACAATGTTATGTGATTGAACGAAATTGAATAAAATGCAGTGAAACACATTAGTTTGCAGATAAAAAGTTATATATATGTGATATATCATTGAGAATTTGAGATAATGGCGAATTGACGATATGATGAAATATGAAGGATTTGGAGAGTCTTTGCAAACTAAAAAGAGATCGAAGGTCAATATTGTATTGTAAGTGTAAATCGGGAAAACAAAGAATGAAATGTGACTTCTTTTATATCTTCTTAAAAATTATGTGAGTAAATAAACATTATACTCACATAGGTAATATAGCTTGAGATTGATTTTGATTATACACCCCCGTCTCATAATATAGGTTATTTTTAGCACGTTTTTTAATGAGCTAAAATTTTTATAAAATATTGGTTTTTTTATTAATTTTGAAAATAATATTATACTTATTGATAATAATAATAATAATATTTTTAGAAATTAATTTTAAAAAAAACTAATATTTTATAGAGTTTTTAGCTTTTTAAAAAAAACGTGCCAAAAAATAAAACAACAGATATTTTAAGACAAATGTAGTAATAGTTTGAACCTATAAATATTATATTGAATAAGTCACCTAATGGGATGATGACACCTATTCAAAGGTTCTCAGGTGATGGGTTTCTTGGTGCATGACTCTTTCCGACTAAGTCACGTATCTAGAGTTTGCCACCAAATGATGGGTTTCCTCGTCATTAAAAAAAACTCTGGGTTGCTACAAACAAATTACCTGATTTGGCTATTTTATAAAGATTGCTGCCTTTAAGAAATGTCTAGTTGGCTTTTAATAACTTAGAAAATAATCCATGTCTATAGTCTATAGTCTATACCCATACTTTTCATATATATAATTTTAAAATAATAAATTTATTAAAATGACCATAAATCATATAGTTAAGGAAGAAAATATATTTTTTTGTGTAATCGCATTATATTAAAACTTTCTTGATTTGGGAAAATTTGAAATCAATTACTCATATCTATAATTATTTAAAAATTAATTAAGTTCTAAATTTAGATTATATTATTTTTTACATTTGACAGTATAAATTCAATATATTATGAACAATTAAACAAAATATAAATGTTTTGATGGGTATGTAACCAATTTTGATGTTTTAATTATTATATATCCAATTAATCAAGTTTTTATGGGTATATACCCAATTTTGCCCATCATCTATATTAGAGTAAACTAGTAATTAACTAAAATAAACAAATATACAACTTTCTATCAAATACATCAAGAAAGGTGAATTTTAGTTATCCATAGGAACCAAGTAATATAATATAGAAGTCAAGTAGTTTGAGAGTATACTTTCAAACTTTTTGACTTACGAGGGGCGCGCTCTTGGTTTATGGAAGATCTTCAACATTTTTTTTTAACAGGTTTCGCATTGCTTCGGATAACATTTGACATTTGCGAGTCCTATATATATATATATTTTTTTTTCATAACCTGCGAGTCCTATATTTGGATTTATATATGTATATGGATTTAGAATATTACTTTGTTTTCTATTTGTTTCGATTGCTATTTAGCGGATGAGTATATAATGTGTTTTGAAATTATATTATAGCTTAAAAAACAGTTTAAAACTAGTTATTTTTGTATATAATCGGTTTCAAACTAATTCTTTTTTTAAAAAAAAAAGTTTAAAAATTGACATCGGTGATTTTGAATAACCAATTTTAAATTAAAATCAATTTCAAAATTAAAAACGGTTAATACTGCCGTTGCTAATACCGGTCCAATAATTGCTATTCGGTTTGGTAAATAACCGATATTGATAGGCAATTCTATACTAGTGAGTGATCAATGTCTACCTTTATTCAACTACATCAGTGTTGTCTTATCGCCCATAGTTTTACTCAGTGTTTCATTCCTTGTGTGTTTGGTTTCCTTATGCGTTTTATGTTTGTTTTTAGGATGGTGTTTTGATCGCTAATCCTATCAACCTCTCGACTCACCGGACATATCTGATGCGTCGAAATCCTTTTTGTTTCACTATATATGTACATACACACAATAGATCATTTGTAAACACCATTTGCGATGTAATTTGTGAACAAATCTGGATCGTACGTTGGATTAGGAAAATCAACGATCGAGATTTAAAGGAAAATTTGAAGAGCAAAAATTCATCTGAAATAACATGATTATTCGTACATGTAATTCATATGAATAATCATGTTGCAACAGACAAATAATTTTTATATGAAAAAATGTTAATACATACGAATAGTGATGACGATGACTCCTGTTGCTACATACAAATAATCAATCTGTTCACAGTTTACACCGTAAGTAAACTAGATCCTTTAGGACTAGTAGCAACGTACATTAGCAGAAAATAGACATCAAATCATGTTAGCAGCTAGCGGCGGCGTGAGAGGCAGCCATAGCATGGTCATGTCCGTGGTGGTGGTGGTGGTGGTGATGGTGGTGAGCGTGGGCTGCGTGGCCTCCGGCGTCATGGAACATGGTGTTGTGGCCATAGGAGGTCCCATCTCCGAATTGAGGATAGCCACACATCAGCCGAATCACTACGATCCCAACCATCAACACAAAAATCACTACGAAGATCACAATTGGAATGACGAATAATGCAGCCATAGCTTTCGCCTTCTCAACCGATCTCACTCTCTCTTTGTTTCCAAATTGTGGTGGAAATGAAAACGGGCAGGGTTTATGAGACTCGCACAACTGCGTATATGAGGCTAAATGGCGCGCGTCTATTTATTTATAAGGAGATCAAAGGAAGTTAGACTTGTTCATATTAATATATGGTGCTCATTTAATTAAGTTGACGTTTCTATTTGAATCTCCTGTGCTTCGTCGGTTGATTTTTCTTTGTTGACACTTTCTCTTAAAGAAAACAAGCATTCAACACAATACATCGTATGTTGCAAACGTGTATTAATGATTTTCTACTCATGATCCTTTTTTACCATCTTACTCTTGAAGCAGACATGTAGTAGGGCGGATCTAGAATTTTTTTCAGGGTGTGTATAATTTTTTTACATCTTATATAATAGATGTTTTTTTTAACAAAACACTTTATAATTTTTTTAAAAATAATCTTATATAATACGTAGTATAATTCATTTAAGGTAAAACTAATTCAAATAACCCAAACTTTGGTTGGGTGTGCATGTAGCACCATGAACTTTATAAAGTAACAAAAATAACCCAAACTCTTACTACTATGTGCTTATATCACCACCAATGTCTTTTTTAAAATATAAAATAACACCTAACTTTTATAATTTTCAAATAGAACCTCAAACAATATTAAACTAGGTTTTTTAATCAAAATTACACAAAAGGTAAATTTTTTTAAATGAAAAATAAATTTTTTGACTTAAGATAGTTGAAAAAAATATCGCTAATTTACGTCATATTTTTAAAACCCATAATTTGGTTTGAACAAATGATATAAGTTAGAATTATATTTGTAAAATATTTATCAAATGAATTATTTTTAATTTATTCTTTAATTGAAAATAATAATAAATTAACAAAAATACAACAAAATAAAAAATATACGGAGTATTTCAGTTGAGAATATTTCGAACTGATATAATTTGTTCTAACCAAATTATGGGTTTTTGAAATATGAAATAAATTATCGATTTTTTCCAATTATCTTAAGCAGAAAATTTTATTTTTTATTTTAAAAAATGTATATTTTGTGTAATTTTGATTAAAAACTTAGTTTAATATTTTTAGGTCCTATTTGAAAAATATAAAAAGTTATATCGTTTGAGAAATATTTAAAGGTAATATATATAAAAAGTTATATTTTGCGTAATTTTTATTAAAAAATTCATTTGAGAAATATTTTTAAAAAATATTTATAACGAATATCATTTGTTCAAACCAAATTTTGGGTTTTTAAAATATGATATAAATTAGCGATATTTTTTTCAATTATCTTAGGTCGAAAATTTATTTTTCGTTTAAAAAAAATTTACCTTTTGTGTAATTTCGATTAAAAAAACCTAGTTGAAGTATTGTTTTAGATTTGATTTCAAAACTATAAAAGTTAGGTGTTATTTTTTGTTTTAAAAAAAATATTGGTGCCTAGTGGTGATATAAGCACATAGTAGTAAAAGTTTGGGTTATTTTTGTCACTTTCTAAAGTTTGTGGTGCTAACTGCTCACCCCACCAAAGTTTAGGTTATTTGAATTAGTTTTACCTTCATTTAATTAAAGCACCAACATTTTAATTTTTTTTCGGTGACATATCTATAACTAAAATGCTCTTGTTTAACTAACATTTTTTAAGGAATTGTATATAATAGATTTTATTAACAAAACACTTTCTATTTTTTTCTAAAGGCATTGCATATAATATTTATTCTATAATCATTTTATTTTTAGTTGGAAAATTAAAATACGTTAAAATAATGAAATGACATTGTATATAATATTTTTTCAGTCATTACAATAAAATATCATAAGAAAACTAACATTTGGTCAAAAAATAGAAAGGGGTAGTGTGGATTAACCGTCATGATACAACCAGAAAGTCGAGCAAATATAGAAAACAAAATAATCAACCCGATTACAAGTGATCACATCAAACAAGACCAACAAAGTTGAAGTCGATGAAGACGAAGGGAAGAGTGTGAATGCCGAGAACATGGGAAAGTCAAGAGACCAATGCGATGTCTTGACACCAGGGAGACAAAAGCAAAAACCCATCAGCGGAATTAGACGTCTCCTAGGTAGTGTAGATCAATGATATTCCCCTCACTTAGATGAAAAATCTTTGAAAATCATGAACACTATCACGACCTTCGAAATCGTTAGACTAGGTTGCCCTTATAGCCTAACGGCTTCAATCCTCACTCTTTTTTATTTCAGGCTTTTGCCACCTCAAAACGCCTCTTGTCAACCCAATTTTGACTTCGACCAACACAAAATTGCCTTCAGATAACTCACACTTGGCTTCAACCATCACAAAACTGCCTTTGGGCAACTCTATTGGCAATTCAAACTTGGCTTCAACCATCACAAAACCGCCTTTGAACAACTCTATTTTTGGCTTCGGCCACAACAAGCTTGCTTGGCTTTGATCCTCCACAAAAATTGACTTCGGCCACCATAAAATTGCCTTTGAGCAACCTATCTTTGGCTTCAGTCACCACAAAAAGCCACCGGGCAGCCCAAACATGGCTTATCCACCACAAAACTGCCTACGGACAAAGCTTCTTTGGCTTCGACCATACAAAAATTTAACTTTTGCCAAACAAAATTCCGGCTCTAGCCAAACCATCGACGTAGTTTGAGGCTTCACAACTTAGATGAAAAACACTTCTATTCACCGACTAAATGCAAAGACACTCATTCGTCAGAATGTTATCGAATAGACTCCGCTCACCCGAATACTTACGTACGTAATAAAAAAATAATAATAACAAAGCACCAAAAGGTCCAGTAGTATAAAAGTTATAAGCACCTATACGAGGGTGTAAGTTACAAGTACCAAAAGTTACAAACACCGAAAGAGATTGCTTAACAAGGTCTTCATCTTCAAGTTCCAAGTACAAAAAAAAGATGGCTTAAAGATGGTGTCCATTGTTCATTCACTATATATGAATAAACTATAGTATATTCAATTCAGTATTGTGATTAATTACATCTTATCTACCGTCACAAACACACAAAATGAGCAATTATAAATAGGGTATTTTTTTAGTCATGTACACTCGATCGATCAACATATTTTTTTTCACCTAAACTGACAGTTTCTGATTGGATGCACTTGCTGGAGATACAATATTGGATTTAGAATTCAACAATACTACTTGGAAATTCGACTGGTTTTTTAGTACACAGAATTTTGCAAAAAAGGTCCAAAAATCAGACATCATCCAGTTATTTTTTTCAGTAAATAAATTGTGTTAAACTGTGGGTTATTCCCATTTTAGACAATGACATACTCTGATCATCGTTAGCCTCAACCAATGAGAAAACATTTACGTAGTAATTAACCTGTTTATTTGTAGCGCCTGTTTTTGCAACTTCAATTAATTGACCTATGCATATAACAAATTATTCCATCCGTTTCGTAGTACACGACTTTTTAGAAAATAGTTTTTGTTTATACTAATTTATATTTTAAGTTATGTTAAACTTAAAAATTAAACTTTATATTTCAATTAAACTTATTTATGTTTATTAAAATTATAACTTAAAATTCATGTTTATCTAGCTGTATGAAATTATTTACTAACAATTTGTATAAAGTTTAAGGGTAACTAAAATTGAAATTGTTTGAAATAGAAAGTATACGTAGAATATAATAAATGTAAAAATTTTTAAAATAGAGAAACTGTCGTAGTTAAAATTTAAATATTTTTTTTAGAAATTTTGATATTTTTTCTTCCATTTTAAAGAATTTTTAGAGGATCGAAAGCGACGGAGTAGTAATTAAATTGCTTAATGAAGCTCTGAAAACGGACATTGTGGAAGTCCCAACTCCCAAGCCCGGAGATCTCGACTCGACTCGACTCAGCTCAGTTCCTCCTTCTTCAAGCAAAGTCTGTCTGACTCTTTTTTCTTCTTCGAACTAAATAACAGCGAGAGAGAGAAGCGCAGGAGCACCCGCAAGCCAGAAGAGAGAAACCATGGAAGGTGAAGGAATTCAGAATGCTCATCTCGTTCTCGCTCACAAGCTCTTCCTTCTCAATCACCCCGATGTCCAGGATATTGAGAAGGTCCGCCTCAAGGAGGAGGTTCTGATCGCCATTAAGTCTGACGGTGCCAAAACTTAACCCCTAATTCCTTTTTCATGCCTGCAATTCCTTCGATTTCTAGCCCTTTTATAATATTTGATTTCCTTTTGATGTAGATATGGCTCCTTTGTACGAAACCCTAGCAGCCGACGGGCTGGTGGAGTTGGATCAATTGCTGTTGAGTTCCATGCGTACGAAGATCGACGAGGAGCTGAAAAAGATTGATGAAAAGTGAGTTGTTTTCTTCTAATCTAAACTGTAATTGCATTATGTATGTAGTGGTGATTTGGTAATTGCTTCACTTGAATTCTATTGTATGTACTGGCATTGTTAAATTTACTTTATGAATGAAAATTTGTAGTGACACTTGTGGAAAGGAGTAGTTTTGAACTAGTGTTTGGGAGAGATCTATTCAACAAACTTATAAGATCTAGATTGCTACAATTTGACCGTTGATGAATTGGTTACTGCTTTGCTAGATGGTTTTATTTTACTTATCCGGCTACAAGCCTACAAAGAGCTGCAGTGGTTTTGTTTAGTTTTTCATATGGAGCGGCAGTTTGATTCTCTTGTACCCTGCTTGATCTTTAGATTATAGGGATTGTAGATTCTCTTATAACAGCCTGACCAAGTTCACCACTCATTTTTTAACGAACTCTTTTGTTGTTCTTTTCCTTTTTGCATGCACACTTGACTTCCTTACATTTTTTGCATGATCATGTGGCTTACAGCATTTTCTCCATAATAAGAGGGACATATGTTTCAACTTACATTGGATGGCTAATTTGTTATGTCTGGCCATAACATGATGGCAATTGATTGTCTCATTCCTACATCAGTTGTAATTTAACTGTACTTTTCAGACATTCAGCATCCATTCTTTCCTTTGCTCCTGTGCTGCACATCTTTTTCGGCTCTCATCTCTCTTCGATATTTTCCATTCTGTATCAAATTTCTTCAAGCCATGTGTAATTCCAAATCATCACCTTCAGTAATGGCATGACAAGTATACTCATAGGTAATGTCAAGTAAAGGATTTGGCTAGCAATTTGTACATCTACATCCAATGTTAGAATAGGTTACGAAGATGGTTGTCTAGATTCTAGATAGGGCTCTTTGTTACACTATATATCAGTGCATAGATAAAGAGCATAGGGGATTCTATGGTATAACAGTATGTGTTAATGTTTCTAGGAAATTGTGCATCTTTTGCTGTGTGCTTAATGGAAAAAAGTGCTGTATAAGTTTATACCTTGAAGAGAGTTGGTTTTAATTTCCCATTTGCAGTTAACTTTGTTGCATACAACTTTAATTTGGAGTGGGTTTAATTAAGTAAGACTTTTCCTATCACTGTTCAAGGGAAATGGATTTCTCTCTCATATGGAAAAACATCATTGGCTGTTCGTACTGGGAGAATTTTTCTGGTGATATAAAGAAAGGAGGAGATTTTTTGTTGAGCGCTTAAATTCTAATTTATTTCTTTTTCACTTAATATTTTATCTGTTTTTTTTGGTGTATTATCTACCTTGACTATTTTATTGGTGCTTACACTAGAAATTTTTTGACAAGAGAAATTTATTAGAAAAATGTTTTAAAGGAAAATTTAAAGGGCCTATATGAAATAAATGAGATTGAGAGGACATATTTTGGTCTGTTGGTGACATCTTTTAGAATAAGAGTTGCTGAAGTTCCTTTGTAGTTACTATCTGTAGCTTTTACTACAGAAAGCATGGTGGTAGTAGTTTTATAATGTAAGAAGCTGCAAACAGTTTATAGCAAAGACCTGCATACTAGCACAAGGTGGGGATTGCATTACCATAGATTTGCTTTTATTGTGATGTTGTATGCTCTTTATAGTTAATACTTAATACCAATTGTACTTTATGAGCTGCATGCTTTCTTCATGTGTGATAGTATAGAATGCTAACCTCCCAAACCCTTTAAAGGATTGCTGATGCTGAAGAAAATCTGGGGGAAAGTGAAGTTCGAGAAGCTCATTTGGAGAAGTCTTTGTTCTATATTCGTATTGGTGCTAAGGTAATTTGGAGATTTATGAGCTTGCATACATCTCTCAGGCTAATGCTTTCTGTCATCTTATTCATTTATGGCTGATACCTTTTCATATTAAATTATGAATTCAGGAGAAAGCATTGGAACAACTCAAAGTGACAGAAAACAAGACTGTTGCTGTTGGGCAGAAAATGGATTTGGTGTTCTATGCTCTACAAATTGGATTTTTCCATATGGATTTTGATCTCATCTCCAAAAGCATAGATAAAGCAAAAAAGTAAGTAGTAACATGGAACTATGGAAGTGCTTCCTTTTTTAGGGATCATTTTTCTTTTTGTATTCGGATCTTATTGACCTTTGATGTGAATGTTTGCTCCTGTATTATAGCCTGTTTGAAAAGGGAGGTGATTGGGAGAGAAAGAACCGTTTGAAGGTGTACGAGGGTTTGTACTGTATGTCCACAAGAAATTTCAAGAAAGCGGCTACTTTGTTCCTGGACTCCATTTCGACTTTTACAACTTATGAGCTATTCCCATATCATACTTTCATTTTCTACACTGCCCTAACCAGCATCATAACTTTGGATAGAGTGTCGTTAAAACAAAAGGTAAAAATTGAACATTTCGGAATTGACACTATTTTTTACTCTATGTTTGTGTTTCCTAACTTACAATTGAACAACGTTGCAGGTTGTTGATGCTCCTGAAATCTTGACTGTTATTGGGAAGGTTCCATACCTCTCCGAGTTCCTGAACTCTCTTTACGAATGTCAATACAAGTCATTTTTCTCTGCCTTCGGTAATTCCTTTTTGGTGTTAACTTGTTGAGTTAAATTGTTAGCTTGTTTGAGTCTCTTTTTATCTATGTTTCTAAATTATATTATCGACTAAACTTTCCTTTATTTATCAGCTGGCTTGACAGAGCAAGTGAAGTTCGATCATTATTTGCATCCCCACTTCCGTTACTATATGAGGGAGGTGAGGATAGTAGTATATTCTCAGTTTTTGGAGTCATACAAGAGCGTTACGATAGAAGCAATGGCAAAGGCCTTTGGTGTCTCCATTGACTTCATTGATCTGTAAGTAGTTATTGGCACAAAAATTTCCTACTTTTTTCTCCTCCATTTCGATCTAATACAATTCTTGACATGGGGAGTGATAATACATGCACAATCCAATCAGGATATCCCTTTGCTACACAAGTTGACCATACATAGTACATAGTGGTTACCACTCATGTTTGAAGTTGTATCCCTTGCTTTCCCTTAGCAGCACTAGGAAGTTACCACACCATCCATCTTTTTTGCTTGCACTTTGGTGTTATTTATCAGTTGTGTTTTATAGTGGTGATGTTTTCCTAACTTGTATCAATGTTTTTAGGGAGCTTTCACATTTCATAGCGGCTGGAAAGCTTCACTGCAAAATTGACAAGGTGGCCGGTGTCTTAGAAACCAACCGCCCGGATGCCAAGAATGCCCTCTATCAAGCAACTATCAAACAAGGAGATTTCTTACTCAATCGTATCCAAAAGCTCTCACGTGTGATTGATCTTTGAAGCTATGGTAGAGCTAGCAACCCTTGAATGAATTGTCTACTTGGGTGGTTGCAATATTTTCCATTGATTTACATGTGCTCAATTGATATGGATGCTTGCTCTGACTGTATCTCAGAGGGAGAAAAAAAACATGCTTTTATTATTACAGAATCAGCACAGATGTTGAATAGTTTGAAGCTGGTGCATATCGACAAACTATCCTTTCTTTCATGTCATCGCTTCATTTCAAGTTCTTGTGAGAGCGAGGATGTGGGAAGTATTGCAAATGTGACCACCTTGTTGTTTATTGCCATTCTTAAACCAATGTATAAACTACATATAAATAGATGGTGCATAAGCAACTGTTGCTATGATTGCTTGAGATATACTTACCATTGTAAGTAACGAAGAATGAATTTGATAAATATTCACCCGAAGAATGTGAACCAGATGATGGTTTTAATGTTTAGCGATCAGGGAAAGATAATCCAAACAAATACCAAGTTATTGCTATGATTGCTCGAGATATACTTACCAAAACGATTTCAACTGTTGCTTACAAGTAGACTCTTAATACCAAAGGTCGCAAAGAGACTGAAAATCCCGTAGATGGAAAACCCATCATGAAAAACAACACCGAAAGAAAAGCTATAAACGAAACAAAATAAACATACAAATAGATGGTGCATAAGCAACTGTAGTTGCTGTGATGGGGTAAGTGTACACAAAAGGGATCCGAGATCATGCATCGCAAAAACCCTATAATATAATTGGGGCCCTAAAGATAGTCACAGACTCCCAGCAACATCGCCTATAGAATGTAAGAGAAGCTTATCGAGGAGCAGGGATAACACCGGTAAGGAAAAGCTAATTTTTCCTGCCCCTGTTCTTTTTCGAGGAAACCACCTCCCATCCATCGTCAGCTGCTGCTGCGTGTGGGGGATTGGGTTCGTTATTTGCTGCCTGTGTTGCTGTTTGGTTTGTGTTCGTTTTTGTTTCAGGCACATCCACCATCGCCTCATCATCAACGCCATCACTATCATCGTCATTTTCCGCCTGGCATCACACACAACGAACACTAACTGTGTCATTTTACAGTAAAGAAGCCCTCTGTGTCATTCAAATACAAACACGTCTATCTTTCAGTTGACACGAAAATGCCATCAAGGGGTCTAAAACTTAATACCTCTCTAATGTGCTGAACGGGTCTAGCTTGAGAATTGGCCGCTCTCAATCTTTGAATAGATTCATAATTACCGCCCAAGCACTCATCATGCATGCACACCAAGTCATATGCTACCTGTTTTAGATCATCCGAGGTTCAACCAGCAAGACTCATGTAAGGAACAAACCCTTCATATTAATAAGGTAAGTACAGCATCTCAGATTGAAGATGATGCAAAATGAATAATGAAGGCATTCATTAACCTCTTCAATGCTGCCATCAGCAACTTCAGTGTTAAGAGAGAGCATGGCCTCATCAAGCAAGTTTTCGAGATCATCAATGTATAGTTCCCCTAGAAAGACATTTGATAGACAGTTTAGAAGCATAATCAGGAAACTCGATGACAAGCTCAAAGCTTTTGATAATGCCAAAGGAGAACGAAAGTGTAGTGAATTAATAATTGCCAGAAACTATTCACAATATAGTTTTTCATGTGAAGAAATTATAGACAAACCTTTGGTCTGGGTAAACCAAATGAAAATATCAGATCCAAGTTTAATAGCCTTGTCGCGAGATCTTCTACCTCCCCATTCATTTTCTACAGCCAATTGCAAAGAAGACCATCTTGACAGAACCAAGGATATGCCTTCTTCAAATAATGATCTAGCCTCCACTGAAAGTTGCAATCCATCCATCCTACACAGATGCCCAATATTCAAGAACGAAATCGTAACCAACAAAAAAAACACACAAATTTTTTTTTTTGATGTAAAAAAAAAACACACACACACAAATTGAGTCAAAGAGTATAACCTAATTTTAATCTTTTATGAAAATTGGCAAGCATATATGCAAATTGCTAAACAAAACAAAACCTAATTTCAATTGGGATTCATATAAAGAATTTGTTCAGAGAACCAACATTCTAGAGTGAGAGAGAGGGCGTCCGAATACCTCTTCTATATCGATTTCGAAGACGGAAAGCGGAGCAGACAGTAGAGATAGGGGGGGTGGGGAGGGGGTAGGTAAACAGGAGATTGAGAGTGCGAGAGAGAGAGAGAGAGAAAGGACGCGGGCTCGAGGAGATACCTGAGCCTGAGTTGATCTGGCGCGAGGAGGTGGTGACCGGCGTCGGCGTTGGTCTGGAGTGAGGAGGGGACGGGCTGGTTTGTCTGGAGTTTGACGGCTTGCTCCTCGACTAAGGAGATGAAGTGCATAAGGGAAATTTATAACCCTAAGCAAAAAAAAGGTTGAGATCAGCTATTATTTTGACAGTTTTATAATTATTTTTAATCAATAAAAAACACAGACTATCCGGTTCGAGAAAAATTGATTCAATTGTTTCAACACTTAATAAATGAAAAAAATATTTAGTTCTAAGATTGACCTGACTCGAAAGTAAAATATGAATCCAACAAGTGTTGGACTCTTGATAAGAACGAAAAAGTAACAATGACAATAAAATGATAAGCAATATGGTGCTATCGTAATAAGATTACGTTTTGCGAGGGACAGGTTCCACCGGAACACGTTATCTTAAATTTCATCTATTTAACACAAGAAAATTGGAGGAAAGCATGTGTGGAGGAAGAAGACGAGGAAAAGAAAGTCGCGTTCAAGGGTCCTTGTAAAAAGATTACTAGGAAAACTATCAAATGGAAAAAACATCAATCCGGATACATGAAAATTAATTTTGACGATACATCAATGTCTACAGAAGACAACCATATAGGATATATTATCCGAAACTGGAAAGGAAACCCGATAAATATCGGATATAAAAACATTGGTAGGTAGAATCCCATCATAAATATATATCTCCGGAAGAGAGACAATCAGGTTCCAGATGGACTGACCGAGGAACCTGCAGCAAGGTGATACCATTGCATATCGTCTGCGAGAGATATCCTCCTCATTCTACGCTGAATTGATTGCATACTGAGTATGATTATCATTGCTCTTGATTACAAATAAAGCTATAAACAATACATGTTCATCAGTTTTAAATCAAATATATAATGTATTAATGTAGGTTGGGAAAGTATCATGGTTTGACCAAGAATCAAACAGGGTGATTTTGATTCCTGTCCCAGAATATCCATTTAAGTTCAAGAAGGCAGTTGATGACACATCTGAGGAGCTACCTAATGCCTCCCATTACAACGAAGATGGATCATTAGAGGTATTTGATCTATCTGAGTAGCCATGCTTTCTCCTGCATCTATGGATGCCTTTTTATCCTGACAAGAACAATCCTAACCATGATGGGTCTACCTTCATCAACCCACCCTCAGTTTTGAAACCTACTTCAGGATCGATCTGGAGGACTGAAACTCCTGTGAAAAGCATGGATCCTCCATCTCATGCTCGAAGCACAGGCAATGATTGGACTGGATCAAATGCCTCTCCTGCTGCTGGTAAGTCTCCATTACTTGGTTATTCTCTTTCCGTGGATTCAGTAGTGTCACATCATGTTTTTAAGCTATCCTTTTTTGGTTAGATAATGGTAACAAAGATGTGTGGGAAGAGATGAGCCCAGCCTTGAGAGCGAAGAATGCAGAGCTCCTGAAAGAGGATAACTGGAACAAGCAGCAGATATCTGTGAGCGGGTTATGGTTACACAGAGCACTGAGAAGCAGTGCACATAGCCCAACCATGGCTTTGTTAAGAGCACAGCATCGTCGACGAACAAACTAAGAATCATGGTGACGCAATTGTTTTGCCTTTTGGTAGACGACGTAAAAAGGGCAATCCCTTTTGGTAGTTCTTTGATCCATATTAGGTAGAATAGACATCCTGCTGTTTAGAATTGCTTTTGCTACATTCAGCTGCCATTGCACAGACTGGATAATTTGTTATTTCACTGGTACATGCCTTTATGTTTGGTTCTTGCGAACGCAAGTAGTTGAAATACAGGAAGCTAATATTGCCTACATTATCTATAGTAGCCTTTCTTGTATACATAATTCTATGACTGAGCCATGGAACAAGATCTCTTTGCATCAGACAAGCATTGTAGAAAGTGGGCAAGTACGACATTAAAACACCATCACAGGGCAGGGTCGGTGAGGCCCCCCGGATGGAGCGTTGGAAGAGAAGTTATTATGCACTTGTTGTGCACTTAAGCTTGAGCCAGAACTTCACTTCCGCAACGGCTTCTGCCTTTCATTCCCTGCTCCGGTCAGCTATACACAGAGAATGCAAGGTTTGCTTCAGACTGTCCACAAAATCATCTGTTTCTTCACCTTGTCTGATGATCTGTTTTTATTACAAACCAAAATTTATCAAACAAATTGCACACATGGGATTTGGAAGGATCAACATGATATTCAAGGTCTAAAGACAATACAACATATATAGATGCAGGCTTAGCCGATGGTTAAGATAAGTCACATGGGTGCAGATGCCATTTTGATTGTGCAACTACAGATTCTAAAGGGACCATAGATTTTCAAGTTCCTATGATCATTTCTCTAGTTTGCGTACTGATGCAGATGTTTGAAAGATCATGAAATTAATGACACAGCAGGTAGAGTTAAACATGGATTTGATGTTTGAAAGAGAGATATTTACCTGTACAGGAGTACTTGATGACAAAGACATCTCCATCAGGAATTTGCGTCCGATCATCTCCCACTGAGCAGAACTGCCTTCATTATCATCCATGCCACCAATAGCTTGGCAAAGCTGCTCGTCCTGTGGAGTTTTACGCCCCAACCATATGTATAAAACATCAGGGGAAGATCTCTCCGAGCACACAGCAGGAGCAAACATGATATAGATCAACTGGGCATCAAGGGTAGCCTGGCAACTGCTCTCCAATTTCTCCATTGAAGGCCAAAGGTACAGAAGTGGTTTGTTCCGTTCTGCAACCCTCTGTTGTTTATCTTCTACTCCACTTTCTACTTGATTATCAAGATTAGAGATATTTACATCCAACATGATTTCATCCGTATCTATAACTGTATCGTCAGCCAAATCAGGTAGTGAAAAGGAGCATGATCTTAGCAAGGTCTTTGGCAAACGAGGAGGCCCACTGATCGATGTTAGCATCAGTGATGGTGGATTACTGCCCCTGCGTTCAGCAATACAAGGCGAGGGTTTCGTGAGCTTGAAAGGGTTGTTGGAGGAAAACATAGCTTCTGAAGAATCCAGCTCTGTTTTCCATGAAAGTGGGCTATCATTCCCGACAAAAGATAGCTTCTTGCCATACAACTGATCAGAAAGGCCTGAAGGTGAAGGCTGCCGAGACTGGTTTGATGATTCGGACCAGTTTGAAGATGAGGGTGAAAAGGTAAAGGAGCTGTAGTCTGAAGTGGAAGGAGAGAGTGATGGGGATTTGGAGCTGAACTTTGGGCTGCTGTCTGGATAACAGGAAAAAGAGTCAGGTGAACCACAAGGAGTTGATGGCGAGGATGATGAGTCAGCAAGATGGTTACGTTGCTCAGCTTCTTTGTGAAAGCCTATTCCGGAATCAGGAAAGATGCTTGGAGAAGGTTCAGGAGATCCCCCCGACGAGAGAGGGTGATCAGTAGGACTTATGTGCTGTTGGGAGATATTTGCAGTTGTTGAGGATAGTGCTTCAGAAATCAGTTTTGTTGATAACAGAAACTCTCTCATAATACCACTCGCAAACTTCCTTCTCAACCTGCCCCATCCATTTTCTCGGGCTGGTAAACAAGTTTCAGCTTCCGATCCCGCGCCAGATCCGGATACTGGAAAAGGAGGAACTACGCCACCAGTGAGGGCCCTATGAAAGATCTCAAAATCCTGGTCATACTCATCAACTTTCCTGTTGGTTTCTACTCCCACTTCAATACCCGGATGATCTTTATGACTCCCAGGAACTGGACCTCCACCCACTTTGGTTTTCAGCAACTGATCAATCTCTCTTAAGTGTTCACCGCCACAGAAAGCAGCCCAAAATCCGGTGGGCTCTTCACCCTCCCGTACAGTTAGCAAAGGACCCTGTGCCCTCTCGTATTTGATGACCTGAAGGGCAGCTGCTTGTGCACTGTCAGCCATCACCGAGTTGCAGTGCTTCCCTATCCACACATATATGGCCAACGGAACGTGAACAATGAATGCCCCGCGGGAATCTAGGCCCTTAACATCAGGATCAGGAAGCATTTTAGGGACCAAGTGAAGGGAATCATACGAAGAGTGTGGGGCCATCCGGTACATCCTAAGCACGGAATTTGGACTGGCTGGAACAGCATGGACCCTTTTCTGGCACTGGAGAAGCTGACAAGCAAAACCCATGTTCGGGTTAGCCACCCCTCGTGCTGCTTTTACGTGTTGGAAAGCATCCTCAAAGCTCCGACCTTCTCTCCACATCAGGTATGCAATGACCAGGGCTGTTGACCGCGACACTCCCTGGCAGCAGTGAACAAGAACCCTGCCACCCTGGACCCTAACATCTTCCACATAATCAAACACATCATAGAGAATGCTGGTGATATCCTCTGTCGGCCTATCGTGCAACCAAAGCGTCTTGTAGGCAATATCGCCTTTGAAGTACTCAGGACAGACAAAACCAACACAGTTGAGAACATGTGTTATCCCATTTTTCCTGAGAACCTCGCGGTTCTTAGCTACTGCATCGCTTCCCAAGTACACATGATCAGTAATCCTGGAGCACTCCTTCTCGAAGAAGGCGAGCTTATCCTTGGGGAATTCAAACTCCATGGGAGTGGAATCTGAGTCTCCTCCTCCACCCAGTTTATTAGCAGGTCTAGACCCCCCACCAGGAGTACTGGGAGGATGAGGCCATACACCGAGATCATCTGAGCCGGCTTTAGGCCACTCCTCTACATTTCTTCGGGTGACAGAAAGGGGTTGAAGCGGAGGCAACAGAGACCTTGCCTTGTTATTGAATTGAGGTCTTGTTGTGGGATTAGGCTTTCTGGGTGACCGGTCAGTCCATGAAACTGAACGGAAAAAGCTTTTCCGGGCAACCCCGGTTGGTGGTTGTTCGGTATCCTGATTTCCCAACATCTCAGCCCACTAATCCAATGAAATTAGGGACAAAGTGAACAAACCCATCAAGGGGTTGATCGAGGAAGGGTCGTAGAAGGAGAGGACCTATCTAAGTATTGGGATAAATTGCCAAAATTGCAACTTTTTGGCATGGTTAATTGGTAACAAAGGCAAACCCTAACCAATTTCCCCCCTTAATCAATAAACCCACCGGGCAAGCACCAGCTCTCACAAGTCTCTCTTTTTGCCTTGCTTTATGGGGATGAAGAAAGAGAAAGAAAAATCAAATATGGAAACGACGACCCAGTAAAACCCAGATGCAGAAATCGTGGGGCATTCAACTGAAAAAACAAGTAGACGAACAATTGAATAATAGGCAATAAACAACAAGTAGTAATTGAGAGAAATAAAAAAAAACAATTAGTTGATTAGACCAGCACAGACGACAATTTTGAATAAGACTAACCTCTTGATGGAGGAGGGAGGGAGGGAGGAGGAGAAGAAAAGTCGCAGCCAACGGGTAGTTAAAGATCAAGTATTAGGAATAGCAACTAGGAAGAGTGCAGTATCCATAAAGAAATGAAGAAAAGATGGAAAGAGAAGAAAACAATTCAAAGGTGAGACCGTGAGAAGGGAGAAAGTGACGTTGTGAGGGGGAAATAGCTGACTCAGTCTTCTGAATCTGATCAACCAACAACTCTCACCTATTGGGCTTATTCAACATGCCACATTTGTCATCCATTGTAAAATATATATATATATATATATATATATATATATATATATGTTATTTTTAAAATATTATTTTTTGGACAAATGAATTAAAATAATATGAATTATCGGTCATTTTGAAAACTATTAAAACTTATATAAATTATTCTATATTAAACCAATTTTGATAAATAAAAAAATTACGACCAAATTTTTTTTTACGTGGCAACTGATGATTTGAAACTTTACCGACGTTGAGCCATATCATTAAGGGTTCAATGCATTTTTTTGTACAAAAAAACTATTTTTAGTGTAAATTAGATGTGTAATTGAACAATAACTATAATCCAATTTGTACGGAAAATTAGTCTTTATTTCCATGATTATTTTTCAAAATATTCACTAAAAATAATTAATTACTAAAATATTAAAAAATTTCAAATATTTACAAAAATATTCATTTTTTGCGGATGTGACAGAAAAACGCAGCACGAGATCACGTTTTATTGACAGGGTGAAAAACCTGAAATTGGAGGAAATTTTGACAAAAAATATAAAAGAAACGCAGTTTCAAACCATGTTTCTATTGTTAATTTTATTTCAAGATGAATTATGTAATTGTGTATTTTTTTATACTAGAGACGTGGTTTCAAACCACATCTTTTTTTTTATGGAAAAGTGAATTAGGAAAAAAAAGCTTGTGGGAGCGGCAATTGGAAATGATCGAAGCTCGAAGTTGGCCTTGCCTTCCTCTTTGATCTTAGACGAGCCTTCCTCTTGGATCTGAGACATGCTTCAAACGAAGATGAGCGACATCAAGCCTCGCCACGTTTGGAACTTTGGAAGCGACCTTTGATCGGAGACACGCGGGAAGATTTGAGGGTTGTCGGCCTCGAGACTTTTGCCGCCGAAGAGGACTTCGACGACTTGATTCTAGTCCACGTTTCATTTGTTATTTTTTGTCGCCTTTAACTCTAATTTCAAGTTTTCCACCTTTTGAAAAAATGTGGTCTCATACCGCGTTTTTCTGTCAGACCTGAAAAAAATGAATATTTTTGAAAATAAAATTTTTCACGTGTCAAATTTAGTTCATGTGAAATAGTTTATATATTTTTAAATAATTTTAAAAATTTATATTAATATTGGTTAAGTATATCATTTATTAACATTTTTCCTAAAATAATTATAATTTTGAGAAAATTGATGTCGGTACCACATATGGATATTGGATAGTGTCAATATTGGCCAATTTTGAGAAATTTTTTTTAACATTTTTAAACATTTTCCCTAAAATAATTATAATTTTCAACCGTGACATGACATCATTACGTTATATATGTCGGTACCACATGATATTGGATAGTGTCAATATTGGCCAATTTGCATAGATAAAAGTGCAATTCAATTAAAAACCGGGTATTATTACAAATGGAATACCAAAGTAAGTATTTGTTACTAATTCCTCGTCATCAATATTTATGACATTATCGTCAACCTTAATTGTAGGAAATATGGTTCATATCGAAACTTAAACTAGTTTTTCAAACACATTGATCAAGCTCCTTCGAGGCACCCAAAATTGGACTTATATTACTTATTTAATATCTATTTTCATATTCAATAAAATCTCTTAAGGTAATACTTCCATGTGATTTGTTGATCTATTTATATTTAAATAAAGACTGTTTTAAATTTATTAAAAATTGATGTTTAATGTATACTCTAAAAGAATAAGTTAAAAAGATCGATCATAAAATCGTATTTCAAATCCACGAAAGTTAACAACTTTATTACCAATAATAAAAAAAATGAGGCATTGAAAAGATAATTAGGGTATCAAGAAACCACTTAAATCAAGACATACTTGATACAATAATAAATATTCCAATCCCAATCAATAATATCTTAGATAGACTCGGTTGGAAACCGAGGTTCAATGCGTGATTTTCTACAAAATTATATGTCAACTATCTTACAAAAAGTCACTCTAAATCCGATCTTAACTAGAACCGACATTTAGATTGCACTCGAAAAATTAAGCACTGTCTATGGAGAGTCTCCCAAGGAGGAACACCAACAAAAAAAAATGAAGAAATTATAGTTCTTATGCAATTATATTTGTGTAACCACCATAGCAAAAATTTCTTCTATATATTTATGGATTACACTTTTATCAAAAACATTATCCAAAGAGTTGATGATAAAATATTCGAAGTTATAAACAAATGGGAGATAAATGTGATAGAAGAATATTCCATCATTAAAACAGTTAAGCAAAGCATTAAGAAAACATGTACATTGGCAACCACTTGATGAAGTATTTGGTACTTTAGAAATCAAATGATTTTAAAAAATGAGGCTAGCATAACTAACAATGTTATAAAATTTATCAACCAACGGATTTCTCAATTGGAACATGGTTAAAAATGACGAGGAAGATGTATTCATAACATCAACTTTCAATTATTCTACAATTGTCTTTGTAATCCGGGATCATAAAGAAAATTGCACCTCAATGAAAGGAGCTAGAATCTTAGCATGCTCGGTGATCAAAGTTGAGGGTACAACATTGAGAGATGAAATCCATAAAATACTAAAACTTAATATAAAAAGCATCGAAAAAGAATGGAAAAAATCTTTCCATTATTAATACACAGAAGGGAATTTGGAAATGCCCATAGAAAGTTGAAATGACCATATATGACTTTCCGATGGAGCTTTGTTGGTTAGAAATAGTTCATTTTTGTCATGTGTTTAAAGAAACTAATAGTGTGACAACCTAATGTTAAAAAATTAAATGGCGTGGCACGCCATTATTAAATCTTCAAATATAATGTTTGAAATTTGAAAATAAAATTTAATTTTATGTACAAACTGGATTACAGGGTTAATTTAATCAACTAATTTGTTTTTTTTATAAAAAAAAAATACATTGAACACTTAATGATGTTGCATAACTTTGGTAAAATTTCAAACCTTCGGACTTCGGTTGTCACGTCAAAATTTTGGTTGGAATTGTTCTTGTATTAAAATTGGGTTAATGTAGAATAATTTGTATACCTTTTACTGATTTTTAATTCTAATATTAATGTTTGTCCATAGACGATAATTCGTCTCTTTTTAAGTCACTCTTCCATTATTTTTAAAGTTATATTGTATTTTTAAAAAATAATAACTCTGAAAATTATTTTAATTGCTATATTACCAACAACTATTCCTTCTTAAAATAACAAATCTAAAAATATTTTGGGTATGATCAAAAGTAGAATCATAAATAAAGCTATAATTGAGTCGGATTTGGGCTGGTTCATTCGAGGTGAATACCATTCATGTTTTGAATAAATTTGGACATTCGGGTTGGGTCAAGTTGAATCTATTTAATTGCTATATTACCAATAAATTTGCACCTCTGTAATTTGGTTTTATCTGGTTTTGATGTTGTTTTGTAATTTGCTTGTACTGACGGTTTGTCCGTCGCCGATTTCTTCGACTTTTCGATCCACCGGGTTTGCCCGGTGTGTCGAATTTTTACTTAATCAAAAAAAAATTATGCTCATTTCGAATTTCATTTGTTCAAGTATTGATGCTTTTGATTGATTTGCATTCAATTAATTTGGTTTTAGTTTAGTTTAGATTATTGAGTTTGCAAATGTCAAATTAAAGTGGGTTGGATTCTGTTGATTTTCAGGTAATATGTATACTTAAAATTGTAACAACTACACCAATTAACGAAGAAAAATAGATTTTAAAAATGTAGAAATCATACATCTTATAATAGCATGAACATTCAAATGAATAGTAACTTCCACTTTGTAATTTTTAACTATTTTTTGGGGTGGAAATACCTATTTTGTCCTCATAAATTATATTCTCATCTTATGTTAAGCATGTCCTTTTAAGTAATTTCTATCTTTTTTTATAAAATGTCTTTTTTACCCTTAAAAGTTTGAATTTAAAAATATTAATTTTTTTTATTGCAAGGTCCTTTTATGTCTTTTCAAAATTATAAATTGTCATATTTCATCAATTTCACCTAACTTTATTTTTTTTTTCTTAAAATACCCAAATTACAATTTGAAGGTTTTCTCAAATCAACTCTATTTTATGTT
The DNA here is from genome assembly GCA_963922045.1 of Persicaria maculosa. NCBI lineage: Eukaryota > Viridiplantae > Streptophyta > Magnoliopsida > Caryophyllales > Polygonaceae > Persicaria > Persicaria maculosa. The sequence continues at coordinate 55,134,847 of OY998270.1, forward strand.
TTTAATTAAACTATCCAAGTTACAATTATAAGATTTTCTCATTTCAACCATAGTTTGTATTTTTAATTTAACTACCCAAGTTGTAACTTTAAGATTTTCTCAAACCAAATCGACTTTATTTTTTTAATCAGATAATAATAATAATAATAATAATAATAATAATAATAATAATAATAATAATAATAATAATAATAATAATAATAATAATAATAATAATAATAATAATAATAATAACAACAACAACAAAAATAACAACAACAACAACAATAATAATATCATTTTTTATGTGTAATAATAAGGATTTTCAAACTTTATAGTTTTGGATTTCTTTTTCGCTTTGATTAATAAATTTTTTAAAACACTACCTTTCTTTATTTTTCTTAATTGAAAACATCATTCTTATTGCCTTAATGAAAATTTAAAAATACCAGCCTTAAAGTTTCTTATAATGATATAATTATTATTGTTTTCATTAATTTCTCAAATTAAACTGACTTTATAATAATAATAATAATAATAATAATAATAATATTTTTTGATCTGTATTGATAAGGATTTTCATAATCTATAGTTTTGGATTTCTTTTTCATTTTGATTAATAAACTTTTTAAAAGACTACCCTTCTTTATTTTTTTAATGAAAATTTAAAAAAAGACTATCCTTACAATTTCCTATAATGATACAATTATTATTTTTATTACCATAGAAATTTATATGGAAAACAACTCAATTATAATTATTTACACATATGAATATTTACACAAATATAAACGGTAACATGTACAATCCAAATGCGAATACGCGGCGCCTAACCTAGTTAAGAAAAAAGCAACGAAAATCATCAACAACAGTACAGCTAATACTATAGTAACAAATAACAGGGATCAGAATAGATAGGTTTTGTTAAAGAAGATCTATTATATGAATATTGTGACCACACCCATTCAAATTAAACCAAAGAGACAATACAAGCATCGCTTTCTTGGTTGGAAAAACTTGTATTTGAAGTCAAGGAAAGTAGGCAGGGAAGTTGATACTAATAGCCAAATTAAGAGCTAGTGTGAAGAATATATTATCATGTATCATCATCATGTATCATCTTCATTAGTATAAGGCAGTAGTTGTTGCTTGACCAGAATATATTATGTGTCATGTGTGTGACATTTTTTGTATACACAACACAACGAGCGTGATTAGTTGGTTGAGAACTCTCCGGTTTGCACCAAGCCTCTCCCTCTCTAACTCGAACTCTTAGGAAGACATGAGCTGAGCTGCTCTAATAAACTTGATCCAGCAACCTACTGCATTGAGCCTAACTCGGGGGAAGTCACTTGCAGCTTCAATGCACGTAGACGTCGTGGATAGAAGACTATCTTTGTAGAACTTTTTTTTATATGATCTATTTAGGCATATTCAGTTGTTAAAAAAGCTACTGCAATGAAGTACAGAGAAAGAAGGTGTAGTAGCACTATGCAGCATGAGACATGATCATAAACTGTCAGCAGTCAGCAAATTACCACTTGTTTTAATCACTCTTTAGATTCAGAAATCTGTCAATATAACTTAGCATATCCTCTAAGCTCAGCCATCAATCTGTCATGTAAGAAATTAACAATGCAGTTGCATTCCTATTTTATTCTAATTAATTAATTAATACTAACAACAACCAAATCCATTCTTCATCCATATCTGAAAGACTGAAACCATCAAACATGAAGAAAGAACAATTGATTCCATCCAACATCAGCCGTCAATTTGATAATTTTGAATTCTAAAAATAAAAAGAAGAAAAACTTTAATCTTTCCAATTACGAAGAACAAGATTCAAAATAAATATCTTTCTTGGCTTCCGAAAGATGAATTCCAGATTGTGTAGGATTCACGAGTATTAAGGAATGTTCCAGTTGACAGGTAACACGGAGGAGCAAAGATAAACAACCCGCCGTGCTGTTTAAAACTGGAATCTTTTTCAGTTTTATTTATGCTTCAGAAACAAAGAACTTTTCCACGGTAACTGGAGAGTTCACAAGAAGAAGCAACTACAATGACAATTGACTAGGAGTTGAATGTACAAATCGATACCTGAAACCAATTCCAGTAAATAAATATGCGCGATTTGGATCAATACGATTCAGAAAGCAGACAGAGAAGTAAAACAGGTAGGGTTGTTTAGATTGCAAAACAAAATCGAATTATATAGACACAGAGATTCAGAGAAAGAGGGGAGATCCGATGTTTAGGGTTTCTCATCCCCCGTCTGTGGACGGCGGCCATTAAATGAACCACACTAGATTGCGTCGAACCGGATCCGTAATATATATAAAAAAACCCGGGTTAGGAAAACCTTAACGGCTTAATCTTATTGCGCTGGACCGGACCGTAATTTATAGCGCGGGCCGGACTAGTTGACCCGTAAATGATCAAAATTTGGGCGACGGGTTGGACACTTACATCCCGGTCTCGGGCTTGTTTGTATGGCCCGTTGTATAAAAAGATAAAATTATGTTCTTTAAATACTATTTATGATGCTTATAATGTAAAATGTGACAAATATAATGAGACCGAGCTAATAGATGCGGAGTATATAAATGTGTCCCATTTAGAACTTCAACTCTTCAAGTGTTGCTTTTGAAAACAAACTAGATAAAAATAAAAAGAAGGAAAAATTATAGAAAACCATCCGTTAAATATAAACTTTTATACTTAACCATCCGTTAAATACAAAATTATAGAAAACCTCTCATTAAATGGTTTTTGTTAACAAAACACCACGTCACCACCCACCACATATTTCCATTAAAATTTAATTGAGTATAGTATATTTTAATATTTTATACTTAAAACTTAAAGTTTAAACTTGAATATATTATATTTATGGTAGACATAAAAAATATATATTAATATATTGGGGGCAAAAAATGTGTGAAAATTTTAAATTCTATATTTATTTGGAGGACAAAGGTTCTAAATGTGGAATATTATTGAATTTTGTTTAAAGATTGAAGAAACTTTAAAAAGATACTTTTAATAAAAAAAATACTTTTCAGCCTAGAAAATATATATTTTAAAAATATTTAGATAATTTTGTTTTTCATTTTTAGTATATGGTGTAGATGTTTACAAATAAAATAAAATGAGTCATTAATTATTAGTATAAAAAATATTATTAATTTTTTTTTATTAGGTAATAATTCGGAAGAGAAAACTCTAACCGAAAGTATCCTGTCGGATGAAGTCAAGAAGACCTGTGTCATTGTATAAATTCGGACCCCTGGTGGAGTAGCAAAGGTGTGCAACCCTATCCGCTACTCGGTTACCAGCACGGGGAATGTGGGAGACTCTAATATTTCTAACACCTAGGAGAATGGCTTGGACGTCCGACATAACTAGTTCTATTTTCCAGGGGCAGTTAGTATGGGTACGTAAAAAGTCTGTAATAATCTTTGAATCTCCTTCTATGATTAGGTAGTCGATCTGTAGTTCTCTCGCCCTTTCCGCCCCAAATCTCAAGGCAAGTGCTTCCGCCATAATAGGAGACTTGCCATATTATTAAATTTAAATAATGCTAATGATTTATAAACTTATTTTAATTCCGATTAAAAAGTAGTTTATAAAATATTTGTAAAATTTATAACCATTTTTAGGAATAAAATAGGAGAATTTGTTCATACACATCAAGTTTTTTTTAAAATATTTTTTTTTTAAATTTAGTAAAATATATTTTTAAAGCTCTTTGAGATTCTTATTTAAATATAAAGCTTAAAATACTATAATATCATATACATTTTACAAAATACTAATAGAAATAGACAATGAGTGGTGAGTTGTTGATAAAAAACCATTTAGTGAGTGGTTTTCTGTAATTTTAAATTTAACAGGTGACTAAGGGCCTGTTTGGTAATGATATCTAGATATCAGATATCAACCCTGGTATCTGATATCTAGTGTTTGGTTGGGCCAAGGTATAGATATCAAGTGATATCCTGATATCACTTGATATACTAATCCAGCCCAAAAGTGATATCCCCCAATTTTGGGAGGTATAGAGCCCGATATCAGATATCACGTCTTCTACGCTCTCTACCGCTTACGCTCTCTGTTGTCGCTCTCGCAGGCGCTCTCTGCTGTCGGTTCTGCGCTCTCTCGCCCTCTGCAGGTACATCTCTTCTCCTCTCCTCTCCTCTTCCTCTCCTCTCCTTATGGTTGATGTAGGGCTACTGTCGCCCTCTACGCTCTCTGCGCTCTCTGCTGTCGGTTATGCTACCTTAATTAGGGTTGATGTAGGGCTAAATTCTCTCTACGCTGAATTATCTTACCTTGTTAATTTTTCGATCTGTTCTTTTTATTTTAATTGAGATGCATGATCTGATGTTTTTTGGAGGCTCATTGTGGATTTGTCAAAAAAAAATTAAAGTGTGAGTGTGATAGATAGGTGGTATCGTTGTTGATGAATTGATTGGAAAGCACTTTGAAGGATCAGATTGAATTGATTTAAAGGAGCCAAGTTTTTTTAGGTGACTAGTAGTAATTGGGAAGGATGGGAGAATGCCGCTGCAAGGGATTACTGATTAGTAGTGTTTGATAGAGGCTTATGTGAGTAGTGTTAACTGTAACTTTTAATTGCAAGGACAAAGAGAAACCTTTGGGCAAGGAGATTGATTAAAAATTTAATTTTCATTGGAAATTTGATTTGTTGCTATATTCAGTCGTTGTTGCTATTTTGTTGCTTTAATTGTGGTAGTTCTTGCTGAGTTTTTATTCAATCCATATATATAGTGATGCATTCTTGGTTCATGTTGATTTCGGTTAGGATTAAAAATGGAGACTTATGAGCAACAATTGATAAAGAGAGACAAGGAAAGGCAAAAGCTAATACACATTGTCATCATGCTTACCGTAGAATGGTTTATGCTCATGATGAAAAGGTATCGTGAACAATCTCTACAAATCAAGGAGGTTAAACTGAATCGAAAGGAAAGAGAAATCCAAAGATTGGCAAATTTACGTAGATTGATTGTCGAAAGTGATAGATGGAAGAAGTTGTACGTGGAAAGACTTCTTGCACGACAAGTTGGTAATTCAAGTACAAGTGGAGTTTTTGGTTCTTCGGGTGTGACTCGCGATTAGAAGTGAAGGTTCGAGATGGGATTGCAAGACCATTTTGTTGCTGATAGGTCTTCAACAAGTGTGTGCATCTTACCTACTAAACATTTATGGCATTTATCCTTCCACTTTTTGCAAACTTTCGAAGTTAAATGTCGGTAGGTTGACATAAACACTTGTAATGGTATTTGGGAATTTGCCTCTACAATATGGTATGTTTATTTTTGTTTACAAAATGTCTGATATCTGATATCTAACAACTCATTACCAAACAGCATATTAGATATCAGAACTGATATCTGATATCTTACAACATACCAAACAGGGATATCAAGATATCAGCTGATATCGATATACTTGATATCGATATCGATATCGATATCTGATATCTGATATCTAAATATCATTACCAAACAGGCCCTAAGTATATTAAGAACATATATTTAAGGCAAAATTACAGAAAATCACCCGTTAAATATATGAGTTTGCAATTAACCACCCGTTAAAATCGAATTTACAGAAAACCACCCATTAAAAGGATCTCGTCAACAAGTCACCACCCATATCCAACCTGGCGTTAAGTTCCCGTTTAATAAAGGTAAAAAGACAGAAATGCCCATAGAAATTAAAGAAAACTTAAGGAGATATAGACGCAAAAGGATTCAGAGACAAGAGGAGACAACATGAGACGACGATCGATCATGTACAATCTCTCCTCTAAATCCCTCTGAATCGTGCGATCGAGTGAAGAATTCGGAGACAAGAGGAGACGACTGGCGATTTGAGTCACAGAATCAAAGTCCTGCTTGTGTATTGCACATGAGAAGGTTGGTATTTAATTTAGGGTTTCACTTCTACAAATTTGGGGGTTTTTTCGATTGTACATAACAATGTTTCAGAAAGATGCTTTCTTTTGGTGTTTTAATATGTTGGTGCTTGTTTTAATAACCTAAAACCTGAATTCATATACCTTAAATGAAGTAAAATACACCAATGCATATTTGACTTAGTGATTGTACATAACAATTGTTGCTTGGTCTATGATAATCCGGTAGAAAAGAATACACCAGTGCATATTTGAGTTAGAGAATTGAAATCTTGCTTGGTATATGATAATCCAGTAGAAGGTTAGTATTTATTTTGGGTTTTTATTTTGGGTTTTGCTTGGTCTATGTTTGCAAGTTAGGAAATGCAACAGACAACTTCATCTCACGGTGGGAGTGCAAGTGGCAAACGAGGCTTTCAATCGTGCACTTTCACTAAAAGATGGAACACTGCAGCAAAAGATAAGAAGCTGGTAAGATGTCAGTGTGGAGTTACATGTCGTTACTACACATCTATGACTGATGACAATCCTAGTAGAAGATTCATACGATGTGGTAATCATAGGGTGAGTATGACAATAATTTTCACAATATATTTTTCTTGTTGATATAGTTTTTTGAACTAATTGGTCTAATATGATTTCAGGTTGGAGGATGTGGTTATTGGGAATGGTTTGATCCTCCCTTGTGTAATACGGCAAAAGAATTTATTCCATTGATAAGAGACGAGATGTTGCGATTGATGGACATATTACAAGTTAAAGAGACAATGGTTTCAACTTATGAGAATGAAATTCGAAGGCTTCGAGAGGAGTTGAGACAACTTAGAAATGATGTTGATGTTGGGGATGAGACTTCAGTTGACACATGTAATGCCAATAGCTCCTTTTGTCCACCAAGATCTTGCAAAGCTCTTGTGCGAATCATTTGTGCTATTGGACTTGTTTTTGTCATTGCAAAGCTCTTGTACTAGGTGCTCAACCATGTGTAAAGTGCTAATGTTAAATGTTAAAAGCACTTAGAGTGTCTTTCTATTTTTTTGCTGTCATAGTAGCTACAATATATGACGTTGTTGTTGTTGCCATCCATGGGTGGTTTAATGTTAAAAACACTTAGAATCATTTGTGATATTGGACTTGTTTTTGTCGTTGCTATCATAGAAGCACCCAGATTAATATCTATGTTGTTGCTGGCATAATGCACTCAGATTTGCAAAGCTCATAATGCACTCTCGTTGTTGCTGTCTATGTTGTTGCTGTCATCCATGGGTGGCCTGCAGTAAATGAATGAAGTGGCCTGCAGTGTAAATGAATGAAGTGGCCTGCACTCAGATTTCACACAAAATGAATGAAGTGGCCTACAATACAGTTTTTCGTTAATCAGGCACAGTAAAACTCAGACAGATTAATATTTTCCTCAAAAGCTTGCATTAGAATGGTCCTGCAGTTTAAACCAAAAAAAAAGAATGGTCCTGCAGTACAATTATCCGTTAATTTGTCCACCTTACTCTTGAGATCAAAATCCAACAACATGGATGAAATTGAGGAGAGGAAAAAAACATATATATAGAAAAAGGGAGAGCAAATTAACAAAGAAAAAGCACAAGGAATCCGACAATATAATGACCCAGATCAAGAAAAGAAGCTTTGAGTAATTTAGATGGTGCATACTACATAGAGTAAGTGCAAAATATACCCATCTGTTTATAGGGATTACACATCATGGTTATCAAAGTACTAACAAAATATATACTTGGGGCTTAGAGTAAGTGCATACTATGATCAAAATACAAATTATAGAAGCTTTGAGTCGCTGCCACTGCCACTAGTTCTACCAAGCTACACAACTGTCCAATATACAAATTATAGAAGCTTAGAGTCGCTGCCACTTCCAATGGTTTATCTCAGGGATGCTACAGATTTGTTTGCGCTTTCAATGACGCCTTCCAACTGCGTTATAGATGAGATAACTTGTTTCCTAGGTGGATCAGTTGGAAAATACTTTTGTGCGGAGCTTGTTCCTGCAGATTCAATCATTTGAGAAGTGCTCGATGATGTTCCCTGCATGTAATTGCACAAATAAATATTCAATCACTTGCTGAAATAAATAAATAAATGATGGTAATATGGTTTTGGTACTAACCTGGCTACATGGTTGAGGAGTGCTAGAAACTTGTGATGTCAAACAGGTGTCATGGTTTGTAGTACCCTATTGAGACCAAAATAGTTATAACCTTATAAAACCACTGCCAAGGAACCATTATAAAGTAGATGACACTAAAAACAATGGAATATACCTTATTATTTGGTCTTCCTTTTGAGCTGCCTCCAAACTGTACAGTTTTAGGATATCCTTATCAAATTCTATGGGCTTTAAACCTTTGTCAATAGTTTCTCCAGCAACTAAGTACCACAATTCAGCAACCTTTTCCAGCCCAACATCACTCTTCAAAATTTCTATCAACTCTATCTTTGATAAAAGGTCAGAATCCACATCATTTTTCATGAACACTTTCCCTTTCTTGTATAACACCTTTCCATCTTGCAAGTAAAAACACCCTTCAAACATAAATCTTATTGCAATATTCATTTCCGAGGGAAACAAAAAAAGAAAAATAATTGTATCAATTTTACAAGAAGACAAGATGCCTATGATACCACAATTATGCCATTGAAATAGTGTAAATAAATATCAATACAAATATCCAGGAGCATGTATAACAGTATAAGCAAACAAAAAAGAAAAAAATATTATAAAAAGCAAAAAGCCATAAATGTACCATCACCTACCTTCTGCACATGCAAGTGGAACTTTCAAAGAAGAAATGGGTTTTCATTTATGAACTTTCAAAGAAGCAACGCCATTGTTTGTTTACTGCTAACCTTCATCCCAACTAGTTTCTTCATCGAAAAAAACCCCAAATTGTAGAAGTGAAACCCTAAACAGTTTTTTGATCGAAAAAAACCCCAAATTGTAGAAGTGAAATCCTAAATTAGATACTAACCTTCTCTCACGGGAATACACAAGCAGGACTTCGATTTGGTGACTCAGATCGTCCGCCGTCTTCGATTCGGTCACTCAATTGCAGGATTCATTGGGTTTTAGAGACTAATCTTCATCTTCTTCTCTCATGGGAATACACCAACGGGATCGATCTGGCTAATCTTCATCTTCTTCTCCTTTAGTTTTCTTTAATTTCTATGGGCATTTCTGTCTTTTTACCTTTATTAAACGGGAAATAGACACCAGGTTGGATATGGGTGGTGACTTGTTGACGGGATCCTTTTAATGGGTGGTTTTCTGTAAATTCGATTTTAACGGGTGGTTAATTGCAAACTCATATATTTAACGGGTGGTTTTCTGTAATTTTGCCTATATTTAATAGGTGATTTTCTATAAATTTCCCAAAGAAGAAATAGCGGTATTGATGAGAACGAATATGCTTATCGTCACCGGCTCACCGCCTACCGTCACCGGTGTCACCCTTTCTTTGATAGTTCTTTTTGGATCCCTGCCTACAATTCATCATTTTTCTTCAAATGATACAAATATCCGATGAAAAATGGTGAGTTGGGTTTAAAATTTATGAAACCCAACTGTGGATTCGGGACCATATGATTCAAGTAGTAGTCTTGGTCGAATAAAAAGGAGTACTTGAGTTTCAATCTTAACCATCGGAGAAAAAATCGACCCTTCAAATCCATATTGAGGTGAACGAATAAGAAACTTCCGATCCTTGTAAATTAATGGAATTTGAGGTGAACGAGTAGATTTTTACTTGAATATTGCGCAAATGGAGATTTGCAGCAGATTGTTCCATCATCAAGCGGCAAATCAGTGGCAAGCGCTCTTACCTTGTGGTGCCATTTCTCCCATTCATCTCGTCAACACAAACCCTAAAAATACGCCATTGAGGATTGAGGAGCCTGCCGAAAAGACGGGAGCAACATAGAGTCTCAGCCTCAGGTATGATCCTTTTCCAATTAACTCATCAATAATTCGAATCCCCAAGTCAATTTTGCGGCTCTGTCATCTTTATCCAACCTAATCTGATTTTGTTCCGTCTTCTGCAGAGGCCAATTAATGACTTGAGTTACTATCTCATCTGTTCATCTTTGATGAATCAGAACTTACAGGGAATACGTTTTCAGGTTGTGTTTCGCATTGTGATTTCTATCTCCACAGATTTCACCTTAGCTAGTTCTTCAGTATGCAAATTAATTCGACTGACAATTTTTCCATTCCTGCAGCAATTTACCAGAAATTGATCAAGCAAGGGTCCAATCTGCATCTGAGGTAAATGCCATTCTCTTATACACTACTACTCAATTTTGAATCGACTCCGTACGATTAGCTTGAGAGCATTATTAGACTGCACAGCGATCAGAACAGAGAGGTCGATAAGGATTGGCAATAAATATGTAACCCTAGGAGTATCCTAGTAGTAGGTAGTGTCGAACCCATTTGTGGATTTGCATATCTCTGTCTATGATTTTGTGTTGCAATGTAAGCTACCATGAATCATAGAACACCTTCTTTAAGGCTACCCTACTCCCTAGTGAAGTTATTTACATGACCCCTCCCAGCATTCAATTGCGCTGTGTCGGCATCGAGAAATCACTTTCGTTAACTAACTAGACTGCATCTGCATGTTTGTTCCTTTCAAGTCTTTTATTTTGGTTTGAGTTTATGCTTAAGAAGTTGAGTAGCATCATGGAGAAGTTGTGTGATCAAATGCTACACGAAATAGTGTTCCCTCGAACCAAAGTACCAAACAAGTAATCGAACCAAACGACCTTAAGACACCTAGAATATTCAAAGCAGCATAATGGAAAAACACAAGTAGCAAGTACATAACATAGAGTTCATTTTGACCTCCCCAGTAAGAACTTGAGATTCATTTTCTGATCAGTTCCCAGTCAACCTGGGATGAAATTCGACTTGGAGACCATGCTTCATGTAAAGTGTGGTGGTAATCTTCTTCGCCACCACATGACCTTCCTTCACCTTAACTTTGTATCTCGACAACACAGAAGCGGCCACCATTTTCATCTGCATGTAAGCAAACTTCTTCCCCACACAAAGCCTTGGCCCTGCATTGAACACTAGATACTTGAACTGATTCTCACCTGCAAACTTCCCGTCCCTGATCCACCTCTCCGGCCTAAACTCTTCGCAATCTGGACCCCATATCGACTTCATTCTCCCCATTGCATATATGTGGTAAAACACCCTCTCTTCCTTTCCGATCTCCATCCCATCTGGGTACTTGTCATCCTCCACAACCTCCTTGAAGTTGACTGGAACCGGAGGGTACATCCTCATTGTCTCTGACAGTGCTGCCTGCAAATAAACCATCCTATCGACCTCGTCTGTCTCAAACACCACATCATAGGAGCCTCGCCCATCCTTTTGAGACTTTATGATGCCCTCAATCTCGTCCAGAATCTTCCTCTCCACAGCAGGGTGCTCATGGATGAGCCAGAAGAACCATGTCAGAGCAACGGAGCTTGTGTCTCGTCCAGCTAGGATGAAGCTTAGGCACAAGTCCCTAAGAAACTTGTCAGATAGAGTTAAGCCATTGTGACCATTTTGCTGTAGCTCTATCATCCGTGATAGGAGATCGTTGCAATGGCTACTGATGATGTCATCCTTTCTGCTCCTCACTGCTTGATCCACAAACTCATGGACGACCTTGATCGCCTCCTTCAGCTTCCTCTCCTTTCCCACATATAACCACCTCATCAGCTTCCAAAAGAAAGGTGGGACAAGGAACCTGAAGAGGGAATACTCGGTTGCCTCCTCTAATGCCCTTGCAAAGGGAATCTCTGGCAAACTAAGCTTTAAGCACCCAGGATCAACCCCGAAGGCGACAATGCAGACATTGTCAAAGGTGAATCGCAAAAGCCACTCCTGAAGATCAACAGTCAACCCTTCTTGCGATGGCAACGTTGCATGTTTTTGCATGAGTGGTAATAGCTTTTCATGCACCATACTCTGTATGGTTTTCAGAGAGTATTCCATGAACCTGCACATGATGAAAATTCACCTTTATCATAGTAATGTACATTGAAATGGTGATGAGTAGCAATCACATGATGGATTACGGTTATGTTACCTCCTGCTGTGCATCTCAGAGGTGGCAAGACGTCGTTGCTCCTTCCATGTGCCACCATCAGCGTTGAAAATGCCCTCTCCAAGTAGGTCTAGAAATCGTTCACGGTAGTACTTGCCCTTGGGGAAGTTGGGGAAGTTGGTCTTTAGCATGTACTCGATCTTGGAGGGGTCAGATGTGACGATCCCATGGGCTTTGCTCGTCCAAAGCCCTCTGAAATGAAAGGTGCCACCACATTTGACGAGCTCACGAGTGTTCCACTCATGGAGCTCATGATAGTGGTAGATGATGGAAGGGATGATTCCCACGAGGGGCCAGAGCATGGGGCCCTTTGTGGTGAGCCTTTGGTGTATGGAGACGAGTAAGAAGAAGCCTAGAAAGGACAGGAATATGTCAATTGGGTGTATTTGGGAGAAAACCCATCTGATTGTTGTGATAAACACAAGGTTTTCCATGGCAGAAACGATTGAGCTATGTGTATTGAGCTGTTCTCTTGCCTGAGCATTTATATATAGCTAAATTGACATGAAGGGATTTCTAGTGTACGATGTGATCAATTCAAAGAAAATTAAAGCTCGACAAAAATTGTCAAGTGTAGCCCCTACGTGGTTGTGTGATATCATAGAACTTACCCAGATATATAATTGGCTATTAAAAATTTCCTTGACTTTAAATTACTGAACCTATCAAATAGCTTTCTCAGTCTCACTAATGAATCTGAATAACATTTTTTCTAGTGGTCAAAAGAATGTTATATACGCTCATTAGTTTAAAAGCTAATAACAAATATAGCATCATATCAAGATAGTTACATTATACTAAAAACCTGCAACAATGTTATAGGGGTCAAATAGTTATAAACTATAACATAAACAAGCATTTCTGTTATTTCCCAAATGATCTATTGGCTAATAGATCGATAAGGCAAATAGGTGTAACTTCCGTCAAAAGATTGGTTAGTTGGTTGTAAATGTGTAAAGCGGTAAAAGAACAGCAAAACATCAGTATAGTTTTACGATCCTATTAAATTCTATTATGAGTCTGTACAATTTTGATTTGGTTCTTATGTGAATCAATAAAAATACACAGATTCGGATCGCTGCCCCTATGATGGGTTGTAAGTACGTAGAATCCTATGAGTTGAATTGCGATTTTAATAATATTGCTCAAGTTTATTAGCAGATGATCAACAGTGTACTTTCATTTGGAATAAAAACAACTAGAAATTAAAGCAGAATCATGGCATAAATATGTTCTTGAAAAAACTCCTCTACCTATCTTCCCTCCCTTTAAAAACTGTAAATATACATCACCAAATTTATATTTCTTGTTCATGTTATACTGCCCTGAAATCCAACGCTTGACACCTGAGATGAGCATCAGTCTTCCATGGAATTCCTCTTAAAACAAAAACTAGTGAGTTTCCATAATGTAAATTGATCAATTACCCATTCAAAGCTGCCATATTGTACATTAAAGCTTGACAATTTGTGTCAATATGAGCTACTTTGCTTTTTTAACAAGAAGCTGCCATATTGTAAATTGATCAATTACCCATTTACAGTTTCAACCCACCCGACAATATGTGATTTTGAGCTGCCAACTTGGTACACAAAAAATAAAAGCTTCTGAGTTCAATTAAATGCTTTGCATTGTACGACAATGACAATCGTATGAGAAGGAAAGGGCAACCCCTCAAGGGTTGGACTCGGCCACCTAGTTTTGTCTACTTCAGTTCTTAAAGCACTTGATTGATCATCTCCATATTTTAAATTTTCACAAACTAGCTTGTCTAATAATGCCTTGATTCGTCACATTGCAAGTCCTTGTAGAACATTTTTCAAGAGACATAACCTGCAAATCAGAGTGTGACGCACAGCCAACGGCCCATGTGCAAGTTTGCATGATGCAGAGGTGATTATTGCCTTGTTGCAAGTACAAATTAAATCTGAAATACAAATGGGTATGAATACAAGTTGGATGATAAGGATATATGTCGAATAATTATTCATCCTCGTAACTGCATAAGTTAGAACATTGAGATCTCTCAGAAGCAAGTTGTTTGCAGCAATGCGCTGTCTATTTATTTATGTCGGATACATTTCTCAGGTTTACTATGATTTCGTTAACATTGTGGTGTATAATTAATGCTCCATTATTAATTAGTTCCTATGATTTATGAACTTTAGGTATGGTATTTGTCTGTCAAAATGGTGAAGTGGCATTTGTCACAGGTCTCCCTGAACTCTCACAGTACCATTTGATCTTATGTTTTTGTTCCTGACTTCAATCTTGGCAAGGAATCTGAAATCAACTCCAGGTTACTCCTGAATATCTATTCAACATCTATTATGAATCAATATATTCCTATCTATTATGAACTGTAAGCAATTGTTCATGATATCTGAATTTCTGATTTCTGTAATGTAGTTAGGTACAGAAACTCTGCAGTACCCTAGCTGCCAATTTCAGTCCAGTCATTGACCAGGCAAATATTAGAATTTGAAAGAACACAATTAGGAAAGAACAATTAGATGATGTTAATTTGTTGACTTTTAAGGACTCCTTTTACACTACTGGACAAGATGAACACTGGAACTAGCCATGTTATGTCGACTCAAGACAGGCATGTAAAAGTCATCATCTAGTAAGAGCGAGAATTTCTGGGGTGTCAATGACTCAAAGTTGGATTTATTGGCAATTTGATGTTACACTCGCACAAGTCAAGAAGAGTGTCGATATTTTTTACTTGAAGTTGCTGAATAAGCTTTGGATGTTCAAATACAAGCTCTCTCTCTGATTGTTGGTGTAGCTAGTATTCAGTTTTAAAATTGGGGCTAGGTTTGGAACCTTGTCTGGATTTTTATAAAAAATCTTGATAGATTTTTAAGTGATGGTGTATATGTTTCCATCTTTTAGATTGATTGTCATTTCATCCGTCACTCGTTTTCTGCCAGTACGATTGTGGCTTTCACATGTTAGGACTTCCGAGCAAACCACAAATATCTCAACCAAGGAATTGAGTCGTCACCGGTTTTCCTACCTTCTTCGCAAGTTGGGTATTTATGATTTGCATGCTTCAACTTGAGGTGAGGTATTAGAGTTACGTGTTATCTATCTTATGTAATTAGTATGTATATTGTATGACTTCCGTAATGAGCCTTGGGGGTCTTTTTCTCATTATTTTAATCCCTAGGATTTTCTTCATCTTTCCTTAACCATTGATATCAAAGATTTTCATCAAATCCCATTTTATAGAAGCAATATAGACCATTGAATTGCTTATAAGCAAGATTTCATCCACATAAAGTAAGACATAGATAGGAGACTGAGTTGAAACACCTTTGAAATAATGACAAGTAAGGTGTAATTCTTGTTAAATAAAAAAATGTTAATTTTTTATATATTAGTGTTTACTCATGAGTAAAGTGAAAAAGCAGAGTAATAAATGAGAATATATAGTATATTAGTTAGTCTGATTAAAAATTGTGAAAATGTTTAAATGACATATTTTTGCTTAACCATAGGGAGTACTTAGCCATGTCCTATGGAGTTTTCATCTTCTCGCAAACCATATGGACCAAGTTCATCTCTGGATTGCCCTCCACTAGGACGAAAACTCTCTCCCAAATCCTACCCTAACAATGGTAAAATGAACCGTCCTGCTTGAAAATTAAATGAACTTGTGGCAATGGGGAGTTATACTGTACAGTATTGACTTATCCAATTTTTTGTGTTAGTGCTGTCTTAACTGGTACTGCACTGTGTGAACTTAATGAAGAGTAACCGTACTAACCTACTACCTCCATCTCCAATGCCCTTGGTTCATAATCTTGCAGGATGTGTGCAACAGAACTGATCCACCCTGCAATGCCTTGTCATTTTAGTCGTAATGTGTTAGTTTTGTTCTCAACTTGGGATTTTTTTTTATGATATTGGGGTGTTGAACATTAGTTTGTTCTACTTTGTTATAGTTGTATAAAGATACATATTTCCTGTATTGTTCTTTTTCAGAGAGAACCTGAAGAAAAGGAAATGCACACAAGGAAAACGAGATAGCAAATTCTAATTTAGTGTTCTTATGCAGATTTTTGTTGTTGTTGTTGTTGTTGTTGTTGTTGTTGTTGTTGTTGTTGTTGTTGTTGTTGTTGTTGTTCACAAGTCACATTTCCAGCGAACAACTCAGGCAAGATTCTCACTGGAAACTGAATAAAGCGTTTGATAGAACGCAAAGATATCTTGCTTACATGTTAGACACACACCTCTTTTTGGTAACCGAAGCTTCCGATTTCTCCTTGCGACCTGGGCCTTGACGCATATGTGGTCATCTTGGATCGAGTTCATGAATCATGAACTCGCGAATTCTTGGATTAGGTCATATTTCGCGAATAGCTAGTTTCAATGAACGAATATCCAAAGAAGCGATAAGATAGCAAATGACATGACAGAGATGACATGAAAACAAGGCCAATTTGTTAGCAGTATTAAGTTTAACAACTTGCAGGACGTACTGCAGATGATAACAATTTGCAGATCATCATGGAACATGATGATAACAATCTGCAGTACGTCCTGCAAGTTGTTAAACTTAATACTGCTAACAAATTGGCCTTGTTTTCATGTCATCTCTGTCATGTCATTTGCTATCTTATCGCTTCTTTGGATATTCGTTCATTGAAACTAGCTATTCGCGAAATATGACCTAATCCAAGAATTCGGCATGGCCTGATCAAAAACTTCAAAAAATTGGCCTTGTTTTCATGTAATCTCTGTCATTTGGTATCTTTTTCCGCCATCATCTTTCCGTTGCTTCTCGTCTCGATATGTACACAGACGAATAACCTCAACGAAATCTGCAGAAACATTGATCATCACAGGTGGTTTCTCGAGCCGCCATTGTTTCTACACTTGAATACGTCTATCTCTCTGTGACAAGTGCATCAGTTCAACCGTCACATTTAAATCTCAAGCTCCAAATAACGGCTGTAACAAAATTCTATGGTATCCATATATCCAAACCCCCCCTATAAATACATGCCGAAATGTAAGATTTCATCAAGCAACTTCGGTATCCAACAAGCCTCCGGATTCCTACTCAGATTCAAGCCTCCGGATTCCTGAACCCAAATGGCTACCCCGTCGAATTCCCTGCTGCTAGTAGTCCTTTCCTTGGCCTTGTTCCTCGGCTTTTGTCAGAGCTTCGAATTCCACGACAAGGACTTGGCCACCGAGGAGACCTTGTGGGACTTGTACGAGAGGTGGCAAAGCTACCACTCGGTCTCACGAGAGCACGAGGAGAAGCACAGGCGGTTCAGTTTCTTCAAGGACAACACCCGACACGTTGACAAGGTCAACAAGATGGGCAGGCCCTACAAGTTGAAGCTCAATGAGTACGCTGACATGGCCAACCCCGAGTTCAAAGAGTTGTATGGCTTTAAATACAAGCAGCACAGGATGTCCGAACCCC
This sequence comes from Persicaria maculosa, assembly GCA_963922045.1. NCBI lineage: Eukaryota > Viridiplantae > Streptophyta > Magnoliopsida > Caryophyllales > Polygonaceae > Persicaria > Persicaria maculosa. The sequence continues at coordinate 55,152,356 of OY998270.1, forward strand.
GCCCAGCTACTGAGTTCATGCACCGCAAGACCTCCAACTTGCCTGCTTCCGTGGATTGGAGGAGTCTTGGAGCTGTCACCGCGGTCAAAAACCAAGGGAGTTGTGGTAAGCTCTCATGTTCGTTATATATGTATATTCCTCAATTGGCATATGAATTAGATGCAAATCTAAGGACTTAAATCATGTGAGTGTGCAGGTAGTTGCTGGGCATTTGCAACAGTGGCAACAATCGAGGGGATCAACCAGATCAAAACAAAGCAACTGGTGTCGTTATCAGAGCAAGAGCTCGTTGATTGTGATTCGAGCAATGAAGGTTGCAATGGAGGGTTATTCGAACACGCTTATGATTTCGTGAAGAAAAACGGAGGAATTGCTGCTGAGAATTTCTACCCTTACCTGGCCAAGAAACAAACCTGTAATGTCACCAAGGTTAGTGATGATCAGTTGAGGCTTTAGAACACGTTAGATGGATAGTACTAACACTTAAAGATTGGCTTTTCTGTTTTTGATAGGAAAACTCTCATACAGTGATCATAGATGGATACGAATCGGTTCCTCAGAACGACGAGGAAGCATTGAGCAAAGCGGTTGCAAACCAGCCTGTGGCTGTTGCAATTGATGCTTCAGGCTCCGATCTTCAGTTTTATTCCGAGGTATGAAGTGAACCTCATAGACTCGACGATTTTTTGTTTTCATAGAATTGATCGAAACTCATGTCTAGATTTGATCGATCATCTCCGCAGGGAGTGTTCACTGGAGAATGTGGAAAGGAGCTGAACCACGCGGTGACAGTGGTGGGATACGGAGACAACTCCAATGGAACAAAGTACTGGATCGTTAAGAACTCGTGGGGAACAAGGTGGGGAGAAGGCGGCTATATTAAGATGGAGCGAGGCATCGACGATACAGTGGGAAAGTGTGGGATCGCCATGGATGCATCCTACCCAATCAAGCAGTCTGATGGCAACTCCAGGAGGCTCCCAAGGAGGATGATCTTCTAGACAGATGTGACTCAAGTTTAGTTGATTTTATGGATTAATGGCTTTTTGTTTAAGCTGAATTGGAGATGGATCAAGAAAATAAACAACAAATTAAGTGTACTTTTAGAAGTTCCTTGATGGCATTTGATTTCAGATTTGTAGGTTGATCATATGAGATATTATTAGGCATTTGGGTCAATGCTTAGTAGTATATGTACGTATGATCGGTTTAATGATTTGGTTAACAAAAACGTGATCTACCGTTATTTAGTCTGTCAAATCCTTATTTTGGCTTTATTGTGTTTTGACATTTAGATTTGTAGATTTTTTTTTTATTTTAGTCTAGTTTAATCGACTCTATATCTAGATTAGATACGTACTGTTTTAACTTATTTAAGACTAAAAAATGAGTCTTGAATTTCGAACCTCTTAAGATAGGATATAACTTGACAATCAATACACTAAATTGTGATCGATTCATGTTTGTAGATTAATCACATGAAAACGAGGGCAACTTTTAAATTGAAGACAAGAAATAGCTTGGATTTTCGATTGCCAAAATCAACAAATCTTCCAAAATATTTCATGTCAACTATTGCCCAAAGGAGGGGAATTTTCAAATATGTGTTATCCTTCAAGTAATTATGTTAAATATAGTATTAAGTAATAACCATGAAATTATATAAATTATACTACTTGTTAATCATTAGCACCACATTTTTTAGCTCAAGTCCAAATTTAGACCCGACTCGAACTCAACTAGTTTTTAACGAGCTGAATATAAACAAGTAATAGACTTGAATAATAACCCTACCAATCAGTACATTGGTCATGGCCTGTAACTTCACGGCATTGTATAAATTATAATTATACTCTTATAGTCTTATGAAAATAAAATTCTATGGAAGTGACCTATGCCATTCAGAGTTTTAAATTGCAAATCCCTCTACTAGGGAATAGTGTCATATTCCTTTTCGTTAATTTAATATAGGGGTGTTTACTAGGACGTCCATATTTTCCGCCTTTATTAGCATTTTATCCACCAACCTATCCATATTAGCTAAATGTTCATCGCTTTGCTGAAACCATAGTTGCTAAAACCGGGGTTGCTAAAACCGGAGTTGCTGAAACCGACGTTGCTGAAACCGAGGTTGTTGAAACCAATGATGCGGACAACAATAGAACATCTCAAAAATGATGCGGACAACAATTATGCGGACCCACAAATTCACCAAGTAGAACAACCCAAAAATACACTAAATAGATGCGGACAATAATATAAAATTTCAGCATTTCAGCATTTACATTTAAGCATTTCAACATTATACATACAAGTCGATTCCTCGATCAAGCTATTCTACATCAAGGAACATGGCAAATTCAGAGGAAAGAAACATGAAGAAGATATCATTCCAATAGCACAGTGGCGGTCAAGGCCTTCAATGTCTCAATAATCGATTCACCTTCCTCCTTGGAAACCCCTTTCTTCACAACAATCGGTGCCTTCTCCTCACCCCATCTCCATCTTCGTCCCTCCTCACTCCATCTCCTCCGCTCTGCTGGCAGCACAATCGCCGCCGGCACCACCTTCTGTAATTCCACCACCTAGCCCAAACTCCCCAGCCTCCAGTGCTACACCATATTCTGAAAAATCACCATCTTCTTTGTCCGCACTCGATCGAGCACCTATAGGCGAGAACAACAAATATATAGAGAGGGGAGGAAATAGTACCTTGACAACTCTTCATCAGCATCGCGAGAGGAATTCGAATATGAGAGAGGACACAATCAACAAGAAAACGAGCAAATCGATCATCAAAGCAAGCAAACAAAATCGAATCGCAGCAAAGGAAACGAAGTGGTACTCTTGATAGCTCTTTTTCGTCATTCGCTCCGTTGCGAGAGGAAAGCTTGCAGAGGTGGGACGCGGACGTAGCGAGGGAGGAGGGGAGAGATCTAAGGGAGGAGGGGAGAGATCTGAGCCGGAGATCTGAAGCCGACGCCGAAGATCCGAGGGAGGAGGAGAGAGATAGATCGAGAGAAAGGAGGAGAGTGAGATAGATCTGAGGGAGGGGTTTTAGGGTTTACTGAGATAGACTTTTTACCAATAAAACAAATATGTGAACAGGTTTTCAATTTGGTCCGAAAAAATGGCATGTGGCGCAAATTTATTCTTTAATATATAACTTAAGAAACTATGATAATTGCTAGAATGACTTCTTATCTGACTCAACCTCAACCAAGGAACTTTATTTTATTTTTTGAATTTTCATTTATTTTTTTAGATCGAATAATTTGTTTAAAAGATTGGGTACGAGTGAAATTCTCTTCCCTACCTACAAAGACAGTCGAAACACGAAACAATGAGATAAAGAAGGAGAAAATTTTGGCGGGAAGTGTATATTTCAGCCATCATCTCTCGATGTGTACAATCATTACCCGTTAGCCGCAATTACACAAACAAACTTAACGGAAATAGGTAGAAACGTGAGTCACACACTGTTGGTTTCTTCAGCCGCTCTTATTTTTCCGGTTTACGTACGTACAGTCGTGTACGTGTGTAGCTCTGCCGTAGTGCAGCTATGGAGCCTTTGCATTTATATCTCAAGCTCCAAAAAAACGGCTGCAACAAAATCCTTGAAATAATAAACTTTATTTATTCGGTTATACTCCCTCCGTTCGAAAATATAAGTCCATTGACTTTTTTGATACGGTTTTTAAGGAGTTAAAAACTATACAAAATAATATTTTTTATTAATTTTTTTTAAATAACTATATACTTATTAGTAATATATATAAGAATATGTAAAAAAATTAATAAAAAATATTATTTTATATAGTTTTTAACACTTTAAAAAGCGTGTCAAAAAGTCAATGAACTTATATTTTCGAATGGAGGGAGTATTAGATTTCATTTATATGTAATTTATTTTATTAGTGAGTTTAAAATGAGAAAATTAAAGTAATTATAAGGATGAGTCGAATCTTATTTAAGTCGGGATAGGATGGGTTAGATTAGATTTGTCTATGTTTGTATCCATTCAGACATCGGGTCAAAACGGGTCAGGTTTGGATTCAAGTTGTGCATGACGCTAAATTTTCGAATTCGGTCGAGTTTGGATTCGGTTAGGTAGATGACATACTTCCGTCACTTGACCCACCATTCGAAAATCCCCACCCGATTCGACCCATCATCCGCTTTTAGTTTCACCCACTCCGTCCACCCATCATCCAATGGTTAATCGAGTGAATCGGATGAAAATTCGAGTAAACCACATCCCATCAAATTCAAACAAAAAACTTTAAAAAAAATTAATGCAATGATAAATGCTTCAACGAGTAAACAACTAACAACGTAAAATTAACATAATCATATCAAACAAATGAGATGCATCATAAACGAAGTCAAATTAAACAAACGAGATCATTTTATAAATTTAAATGTAAAACAATATTATTTAATATATTAAACGAGATGTATATATATGACTATATAATATAAGTCAGGTGACGGGTAGGAAATACTTTCACCTGTATTCCTCCCAACTCCCAACCCATCACCCGCTCACCCATCACTCATCTAATATCCGAATTATATCGGATTCTCACCCACTTTGTCGGGTTAGGTTAAACGGATATCCATCTGCTGCAGGTGAGATTACCGTCTCTAGGATTCGGGTGAATCGGGTTGAGTTCTTGGAATGAGTACCAGCTTTACATTAGCCCATATTTTCAGGGTGTATAGACAAGCAGCCCCCAATCTCAGTACATGAAGACCATCCCCTAAAACCTTATAAATACTCATTCCCAAATGCAAGATTTCATCAACCAACTTTGAGTAACCAACAAACACTAGTCCTATTCGATCGAGCTATACTTCAATCCCCACGCCAACTAAGGCAAACACCTGAACCCAAAATGGCTACACCATGGAAATCCCTCTTGCTAGTAGGCCTTTCCTTGGCCTTGTTCGTCGGCCTCTGCCAGAGCTTCGATTTCAACGACCAGGACATGGCCACGGACGAGAGCATGTGGGACTTGTACGGGAGGTGGCAAACCTATCACTCGGTCTCACGGGAACACGAGGAGAAGAAAAGACGATTCGGTTTCTTCAAGGACAATGTCCGACACGTTGACAAGGTGAACAAGATGGGCAAGCCATACAAGTTGAAGCTCAACGAGTATGCTGACATGAGCAACTCCGAGTTCAAACAATTGTATGGCTCTCGATATAACGACCGCCGGATGTCCACACCCCGTCCAGCTACCGGGTTCATGCACGGGAAGTCCTCCAACTTGCCTGCTTCCGTCGATTGGAGGAGTCTTGGAGCTGTCACCGCCGTCAAAAACCAAGGGAGTTGCGGTAAGCAAGCTCTATACTAGTGTTCGCTGCGTCTTCCTCGGTTACCTAAGTACTTAAATGATGTGAATTTTCAGGTAGTTGCTGGGCATTTGCAACTGTAGCGACTATCGAGGGGATCAACCAGATCAAAACAAAGCAACTGGTGTCGTTATCAGAGCAAGAGCTCGTTGATTGTGATTCGAGCAATGAAGGTTGCAATGGAGGGTTATTCGAACACGCTTATGATTTCGTCAAGAAGAACGGAGGAATTGCTGCTGAGAATTTCTACCCTTACCTGGCCAAGAAACAAACCTGTAATGTCACCAAGGTTAGTGATGATCAGTTGAGGCTTTAGAACACGTTAGATGGGTAGTACTAACACTTAAAGATTGGCTTTTCTGTTTTCGATAGGAAAATTCTCATACAGTGATCATAGATGGATACGAATCAGTTCCTCAGAACGACGAGGAAGCTTTAAGCAAAGCGGTTGCAAACCAGCCTGTGGCTGTTGCAATTGATGCTTCAGGCTCCGATCTTCAGTTTTATTCTGAGGTATGAAGTGAACCTCATAGACTAAACGATTTTTGGTTTCCCGGAATTGAAACTCATGTGTAGATTTGATCGATCACCTCTGCAGGGAGTGTTCACTGGAGAATGTGGAAAGGAGCTGAACCACGCGGTGACAGTGGTGGGATACGGAGACAACTCCAATGGAACAAAGTACTGGATCGTTAAGAACTCGTGGGGAACAAGGTGGGGAGAAGGCGGCTACATTAAGATGGAGCGAGGCATCGACGATACAGTGGGAAAGTGTGGGATAGCCATGGATGCATCCTACCCAATCAAGCAGTCTACTGGCAACAGCAACGCCAAGATGATCCCTAGAAGGATGATGTCTTACAAAGCTGAATCCGACGATTGATTTTATATATGCATTTGTGGCCTTTTCTTTAAGCTGAATTAGGAGGAGATGGACCAATAAAATAAACAAGAAAATGTACTTTTAGCAGTTCCTAGTTTCACATTTGATTTCAAATATAAAAGCTGGTCATGTGGGATATTGTTAGATATTTGGCTTAGTTCTTGATAACATATGTATGATCAAAGATAAAATCAATGAATTGGTACTAAAAAAAAAGTTAATCTCTTTATTATGAGGTCCGTTTGGTATCCATATATATCAAGATATTAGTGTAACAACATTTGTGTAGTATATGATTTGTTAGTGTTTATGGAAAATCGAGTTGATTAATGATAGGCCAAAGCTTATACCCACAAGTATACGAGGTTAAGAAATGTGTTTGCATTATACCATATGTTATGACTTATAATGCACAAAATTGAATTATATTATACCATGTATTATAATGTAACTAATATCAAAATATGGGGTTTGGATCCCATGAATTTGATAAATTCATGGATGAAGTTGGATTTTGCACTCACAAAAAAAGAAAGATCAAGATATTATCGTCGTCCAAGAGTAGCGGGATTTCGCCCCTTGAATTTGGATTCGCCCCTTGAATTTGGATGGTTTTGTTTAATTTTGGTAGTGGCTTGTTTGAATGTTTGGTTGTCTATAGGCAATGCACATCTCTGATCCTCCTCAAAAAATGCAGATATTCTCTTTCAATCTTTACCTAAATTTAAGGCAGATTCATAGATTTACTTGATCCATCTTCATTCTATACATATATAAATTAAATCTGGCAGCCCTAATTATGTTGACAACCCCCAATAGGCCATAGTGCAAACAAGAACAAATCAAATCCACATTTGTACACCTGTTTGCACTCCCAACAACAACCTCTCCTCTCCTCCATATATATAAAATAAAATAGAAGAACATGCCTAAAAAGCTTGTCTTGGTTGGTCTAGCATTATTATTGGCCTTGTATGGGTTGGCTCAGATCGACGCCGCTCCTGCAGCCACCACCTCTAAAGAAGACACCTCAGACAGCACCATTGGCAATGAGGGAGGCGGAGGTGCAGCCACCTCCCCTGATGGGGCCGCTGCAGAGGCGGCTCCAGTGGGCGGGCCTGTCCCCGCCGGCGCATTTTCCAGCACCGAGGGTGGTGCAGGAGGCTTGGATGGATATGGAGATGAAACGGGTAGTGCGGTCATCTTATACCATTCTGTCAGCGCGTTACTTGCTGCTTTAGGCCTCGGAACCATCCTTGTCTCCTCCTTTTGAACATTTGTTCCTCTCTTTTTGTTAGGATTGTAATTTGGGTTTAGAGATCAGTAGTTAAATCTTTTCTTGTTATCCAAACTAATGTTTGTAATGCTCCAACTCTTCAATCCCTCCTTTCTTGTTGTGTGCTGACAAAGATGGAATCTTCATCATGATTTTGTTCTTGCTGACAAAGATGCAATCTTCATCCTTGTCGTTTTGATACAGACGAAATGGACGGAGCTACAAATGAATGGACAAAGCAAATGAACCGATTCAAGTGAACCACACCTCGGCTGAACCAATGTCAGCGCCTTCTATGCATAGTTACATACCAATCTAATCTGTGTCTAGAGGCTCCTTCAATTTGGCCATAGATTATATGGTGGTTTATCTTATGAACTCACAAAGATGAACCAAACATTTTAAAAAGATTATTTTTAAACTTGTTTATGCCAAGGCATCTGATTGTCAGCTTGCTCCCCACCCTTTCCGTTTTCATGTACAAGACAGGCAAATAAACAATCCTAAGAAATAGAGTGAATGCAAAATGCAAAATATGCAGCAAATGCAGATGATTTTTATGCAGCTAAATATGATAAAGATGATGAAAGTAAGGAGATTGATAACCTAAGCGTGCACATGTTCCGGTTATTCAGCTAACTAAGGTCGATGTCAACAAGCTCAGGGGTCCATGTTTTGGTCTGCTTCTCCTGGAGCTTCACACCAAGCTGCCCGATGTCCCCTGCACCTAACGCGTAGAGCTTCCCTGAGTCTGTCAGGGCAAATGTGTGCGCCCGGCTTGCTGATTTGGTTGAGCTCATCTGCACCACCGGGTCTTTTATTAGCGATAGCGACCTCACCAGCTCCGGCTTCCGAACACTCACATCTCCCTGTTCTCACACAACAAAACATTTTTTAAAAAAATTGATATCTTGAATATATAGATGACAAGTGTTAAACAATGTACAATCAAGGGCATGAATGATTTTAGGGATTGAAGATTTAAGAAGATTGGAGGAAAGGCAGACCTGTTCATCAGGAGCATTGTTGCTTCTGTTGTTCCCCAAACTGGAAGAATCTCCAAGCCCAAATGAGTAGACGTTCCCATCGTCGGAGACCACAAAAGTTTTGTATTCACTGGTGGCAACATGGACTGCTTTCACCTCACCTAGCGCTTCGATAACTTTAGGGACAGATTGGTACTCTACATTCCCATGTCCCAAACATCCATAATGTCCCCAACCCCAAGTGCAAACCCTCCCATCCTTGCAAACTACGGCCGAGTGCCAATTACCAGCTGAAATAATCCAAGGCTGCAGATTCAAAGTCCGGAACTCTTCTATCAACCGCGGATTCTTTTCTTGATTCGATGAACCATGCCCCAGTTTCCCTCCCTGTCCACACCCAACCGAGTATACTGACCTGTAAATGATTGGGGAATGTATAAAAAAAAGTACTATAATCATTGATGTCAATGCTGCAAGTACTTCCAACAAGGATGAAAAAATGACATTTGAAATTTGAGAGTAAAAATAGAGAAGGAACTCACATGCCACTCGGCTCGTAAGCTAGAGCAAGAAGGTAGCAGTGGCCTGCAGCAATCTGCACCACGAGTCTATTCTCTAATTCGCCGAGTAGAGGATGGGGCTGCAAATCACCACCGTCCGTATAGTGACCAAGTCTTTCATTGCTTCCCCAAGAGAATGTGTAAACCCTGCCTTCTCTAGATAGCACAGCTGTAAATAAGTTTCCAATTGCCACTTGAACTATAAATGTATCCTTCAACGACTCTAGCATTCTCGGGGTTGTCACTATAGATGATGGAGCCCCGTATTCAGATTCCCCGAACTCCTCCTTCCCGATGCAATATACTCTGCCAGCATCACTAATAAGCATTGTCCTACCAGCCCCTACTGCTGCCTGGATGATCCTAATTCCTTGCAATGATCTGCACCAGAAACAGTTTACCAATTCAAAGAAGATATCTCAAGACTCCCATGGCATTGAAAGTGAAAAAATGAGACAAAAAAAATTACAAACAACCTTATCAATCGAGGATGGAATTCGCTCTCAAGTGCATCACCGTCTTCTTCTAGGGGAGGTCCATGTCCAAGTTGTCCGAAGGTATTGGACCCAAATGAGTAGACTTCTCCTTTGGATGTCACAACAATGCTATGTCCAGGGCCTGCTATAGCCTGAGATTTCTCCCTCCGACAACACACTTCACCGGCCATCAAATACCTCAGCACAAGTTTCCATGAACCGCCGCATTTCTTCTTCAAATCATCGCGTTGATCAGGTGTCATGGGTCTAAATATGGCTCTCTTACAGCACAAATCCAATGCAGCCAACTCCGAAATCGACAAGCTATGATCGGGGGCGAAGTTAGCAGGGTGTCTAAAGAAGGAGCATGTTGCCTAGAGATGAAATTGTAATTGATTTATCAGCATCATAATCATTTCTATGTTTCAACAATACCACTAAGCTTGAATAAGAGTGTGCAAGGGATTAACTTGCCTCTAGCTTTGCAAGATCTTGGGGATCCAAATCACATACAGTGAGAACATGAAGAACAATAGAAGGACTGGCTGCTAGAGGAAAGTCACCAGGGGTTGAATCCGCAACGCAATGTCGAACTTGTCGTTGAAATGTTTCGAGAGATGAGGGCTCATGTGCAGTATCAAGTGGCTGTTCTGCAATGTTGCAGCATTGGATCATTGGGGTTCCGCTCGTTGTACCGTCCATGGACACTGCTAAGACTTTGCAGTGCTTGAAGCTAGGTCAAGAGTTCCTGAAGAGTCCAAATGTAAGAGAATTTTTTGAAAATTGGATTCTAACAAGATCAATTTACAGTTTTAAGACCAGTTCAACTGAGATTAGACTAAACTAGCACCAATTACAACTCATCACTAAATTAATGTCACTTAGATTCCTACTGCAGATTGATAAGGGGGAACTCGGTCCACTGATTTTTCTTGAAGAGTGGCATCAGATTGCATCTTCCAAATCTATATTGAGGAACAATCTAACTTCATAAAGGAACAAGTGTTAAAACTTGGCAATGTCTTGAGGATATTACAAATTTACAAGTTTGTAGTGTCCAATGCATCAAACAGAAGACATCATTTAACTCCGATCAATTATGCAATTTCAACATAGACGAACATCAAAGGCAAGTTCTGATCAAACACATTTCGACCAAATAAACATTTCATTGTCGTTTGTTAATTAAACCCAAAATAAACAAAGAGAACAGCCCCAATTCACCACCAGAACAGTGTCAATCCTAAATTAGGGGAAACAAAGAGAACCCAGAAGTGAGAATATCTGTCAATTCCAGATGCAAATTTGCCTGATCAATCTGCCATAACTATCAAATAAAACAGAAAAAGCGAGTTGAATGTTCAATTGAACATCAACTTAGGTGCCTAAATTCCTCAAACAAGGGTTGGCGAACTTTTGAGAAAAAATCTGAATTCTTATTTTGTTAAAGTTGCGATCTTTCAGTCTGACAATCAACAAGACACGCAGAAGATGTGAATGTACATACAAACTCTGAAAGCAGTAGGAAATCGGAAACTGGACGAAAGTATCCAAAAATAACAACATCAACAAAAAATCAGATGACATGCTAACTTCCTAAATCATGATCGTTGGAGGCAGGGAGAACCAGGAGACTGAAAAAGAGAAAGAGTTAGGATTTGAAAGCAAGAAGAATACAGCGAATCAAAACCCAGAACTGATGTGACTGATGTGCATCCGTCAACTAGAATTCTGTGAAAATTCAACGAAACCCGGATGAAAAGGTTAATTATCGGAGAAAGTGGATGCAGAGAGTGATCGAAAGGGCCAAAAGATGATCAATTTTTTGGACGGCGGTTGGATGATCAGAGAGATTCAAGCGGTGGATACAACGGTGGGACGGACTATTTCGGAGGATTCGGAGAATGAGGGACTTTTATAGGATGTGTTCAATGGGGGAGAGAGAGTATCTCAGACTCTGAAGCCCATCAGTGTGTGTAGATTTAGTTGCGAAATTGCATTCTTGGCCTCCTATTTTCTTCATTTTGCACAATACTCACTAAGCTTTTTAGAAATCCATTTCATATCCTCATATTTTTAGCCCTTGTTGCATATTAACCTAAACCCTAAGCTTCCTCCATCACCATTTTTTTAATAATTCAAAGGGCAGGGTCTCGAAATTATTTGATAATATGGAAGATATGGGCGTGTGGAGATATTTGGAGATTGGAGATATTTAAGTTTATCTTAGACGAAATACTGTAATATCTATATATCTATCTATATCTATCTATCTATATCTATATAAAATACTAAAACAGAGGCCTAAAACGGGCTTTGGTGCGATCTCGCGTCCACGGAATTTTCTGGATTAAAGCGGGATTATTTTTGCTTACCTGGCATTTTCTGGATTAAAGCGGTATTATATTTCTGGCTCACATCAATTAATAAACGAATATAGTTAGCTAAAATCTTATCTTTTTAGATCAATAATCTATCCAATATAACTTGAATTAGTTGTTATACATATTTATTATTTTCATGCTTTTGTTAATAAACTATATTATTTATTATTTTAAAAGATGAAGAAGGAATATCTGGTGCTTTATTCTACCTTTTAGATCAAATTGAATATAATATATTTATATATGGTTTTATTTTTGTGAGCCACATCAATTTGATTTTATTTTTTTAAGCCACGTCAATTAATTATCTAATATAATATTTTAATATAATTAATATAATAAAATATAATTTATTAACAAAACGCGCAACCGCGCGGATAACAAATACTAGTATAAAATACTAAAACAGAGGTCTGAAACGGGCTCTGGTGTGATCTCGCATCCACGAAATTTTCTGCATTAAAGCGGGATTATTTTTCCTTATGTGACATTTTCTGAATTAAAGTGGTATTATCTTTCTGACCCACATCAATTAATAAATGAATATAGTTAGCTAAAAACTTATCTTTTTAGATCAATAATTCATCCAATATAACTTGAATATTTGGTGCGTTATTCTACCTTTTAGATCAAATTGAATATAATATATTTATATATAGTTTTATTTTTGTGAGTCAGGTCAATTTGATTTTATTTTTTTAAGTCACGTCAATTAATTATCTAATATAATATTTTAATATAATTAATATAATAAAATATAATTTATTAACAAAACGCGCAACCGCGCGGGTAACGAATACTAGTAAAATACTAAAACAGAGGCCTGAAACGGGCTCTGGTGCGATTTCGCATCCACGGAATTTTTTGGATTAAACCGGAATTATTTTTGCTTACGTGTCATTTTCTGGATTAAATTGGTATTATATTTTTGGGTCATCAATTAATAAGTCAATATAATTTTGTCATCTCAATTAATGATCCCACTTTTTAAAAAAAAAAATTCAATCTTATATCTTAATTAATTAGAAAACTTATCTTTTTAGATTAAATAATCTATCTAATATTTGGTCAATTAAGACTTTTAGATCAAATAATCTTATAGGTTTTACTTGAATTAATTAGAAAACTTATATTGGAACTTCCGATCTCTTTTGCAAGCTTATGGATTTAGGTGGTTTGCTGAAACTCCGAATGGAAGATCATCAAGAATGTGAACATTCACATCTTCGTATAAATATAAAATCTCATATCTTAAATTGTTACAAAACCTATTATTGATAGAATAATTTATCTTAAGTTATTTTATATAATATTTTTATAATAGAGTGTATTAAAATATCCAAAGATTTTTTTTGAGCTCCTCCAAACATTTCAACCAAACTATTATAACCTTCAAATTTCAGAAAGAAAATATAAATTAAACATCATTTTTTTTATTAAGAAACCGCACAACAGGCGGGTAAAGTAAAACTAGTAAAATACTAAAACAGAGGCCTGAAACGGGCTCTGGTGCGATCTCGCGTCCACGGAATTTTCTGGATTAAAGCGGGATTATTTTTGCTTACGTGACATTTTCTGGATTAAAGTGGGTATTATATTTCTGGCCCACATCCATTAATAAACGAATATAGTTAGCTAAAAACTTATCTTTTTAGATCAATAATCTATCCAATATAACTTGAATTAGTTGTTATACATATTTATTATTTTCATACTTTTGTTAATAAACTATATTATTTATTATTTTAAAAGATGAAGAAGGAATATTTGGTGCGTTATTCTACCTTTTAGATCAAATTGAATATAATATATTTATATATGTTTTTTTTGTGAGCCACGTCAATTTGATTTTATTTTTTTAAGTCACGTCAATTAATTATCTAATATAATATTTTAATATAATTAATATAATAAAATATAATTTATTAACAAAACGTGCAACCGCGCGGGTAATGAATACTAGTAAAATACTAAAACATAGGCCTGAAACGGCCTCTGGTGCGATTCGCTTACGTGGAATTTTCTGAATTAAACTGGAGTTATTTTTGCATACGTGTCATATTCTGGATTAAAATTGTATTATCTTTTTTTATTTATATCAATTAATATCACATATGTGTTGTATTCTAAATTAATAAGATATTATAATATATTCCGTTAGAATAGATATTTGATTTTAAAAATATATGTTTATGTCAATCTTTAAATAAAGAGTTCTTTCTTCACAAATTTACTATGCATCTTATCTCTAACTAATTCAACTTTTTTTTTGCTAAAGATAAAATATGTTAAGATTTTACCGAAATATTTCATTTTATGTAGATTAAATTTTATTGATCTTCCGTGCGAAAAGTAATGCATCTAAATATGTCAAGAGCTTTATTTATATTAATAAATGCCGTAAGTTTGGTGTTATCAATTCGGGTTAAACTTAACTCTAAGAAATTATTTACGGGCACCGTCAAGTTTTGGTCGGTTTAGATCAAATTAAATCTTTGTCTAACATTCTATCTTTTTAGATAAAGTTGAATAAAATAATCTATCCAATTTTTGGTTCATTATTAATAAGCCAATATAATTTTGTCATATCAATTAATGGTCCCACTTATTTTATTAATATCCGACCTTATATCTGAATGCTCCCATGTTAGAATAATTTTAATAAAAAAACTTAATATACGGAGTATAAAATAATTTTTTTAAATTCTTTCACGCTTCGCATTGAATACTCTAATTAACAAATATATATTTCTACAAAAATATATGTTAATATTAAATGGCATTATAGATTTTGGTGGAGTTTGTAAAAAAATCAATAGATCCCCTTGAATAAAATTTTTAATAAAAAAATATATAATCAATATATTTCTAGAAAAATATAGGTTAATATTAAAGAACCAATGATTGATTGTCGTCTAAATATTATTAATAAAAATTATATAATAATTTGACAGATATGCTGACATTATTCTATGATTTTGTGTACTTTTTATTTTTATATTAAAAAATTTCCAAGGTTTTGATTATTTATTTAAGAAAATTTTAAGTATATTAATTTCAATCAAACATAATTTATTTATTTATTATATATATGTTGATATGTTGATTGTTCAATATATATATATATATAATATGTCGTGTATTCATCTGAATTAAACATACTCTTAATTTAGTTTAGTGTTATTAAAAGATCCAAAAATTTTAACCAAAATTTATAGCCTTCAAATTTCAGAAAAAAATAAATAAATTAAACGTCATTTTGTTTATTAAGAAACCGCACAACGGGCGGGTAGTAAGACTAGTTTATCTATATAATATCTTAATTTATAATATTTTTTGATGAGGTGTCAACACTTCCTTAATTTAAGGTTTTTTAACTAATCACAATTTTCTCTTATTATTTTTTCCTTTTTATCTTCATCTCTTTCATACATTTACGTTTTTTTCTTTTTATTTTTTTACCCATATACTAACCATTGGGTTTAATTCAAAGCATTGAATTAAATCTAATGTCTACTATTAATCTATATTTAAATCTCTAATGTCTGCTCTTAATTTAAATTTTTTTTTTTGATGAAGCCTAACTTTAAAGTAAATATTTTTACCATTTTTAAAGATTTCAAGTTTACCTTCATTCTTTTGTCCTAACTTTTATTAATATTTTATAATATTAATTTGTTGTGTTAATAAAAACTTATTTATTAAAAATCGCATCATGGCGCGGGAATTGTACTAGTTGTATTTAATAAATATTATTTAGAGCTTTTAAATTTATTTATTTACGATGAAATTATATTTTTTGCATAGATGAAGATAACCATTGTGGATAAGACGAACCGAGGAACAAGAAAATGACATGGATACTATGAGGCAAAATATCCACCAAAAAAGGACGAGAAGGCAAAAAGTTATAAAATGGAAAAAACCTAATGAGGGATTTGTGAAACTCAATTTTGACGGTGCAAAAATTGGCTCGGGTCTCGCCGCATTTGGTTTTGTCATCCGTGATAGCCTATGGGCAGTTCTCTCATGTGGTACCCGTGACCATGGGAAGGTTTCCGTTGTTCAAACGGAGTGTCTTGGTCTTCAGTTTGGACTCCTAGAAGCTAAGAAGAGGGGCTTCTCTCGTTTTGAGATAGAGGGCGACTGCTTGACTGTCATCAATGTTATAAAGGGGATCTGATAGTGCCCGTGGGAGATTGAGATGACGGTTTCGGATGCTCTTGGTCTTTCGTACTTTCGAGAGTGTCATATTCTCGCACACTTTCAGGGAGGGTAATCAGGTAGCTGACAAGTTAGAACATCTTGGACTTTCCTCGTCGTTTGTTGAATAATGCGCTTCTGCTGAGATTGATGACGTCGTTTGTCGTGACACGTTTGGATGGTGGATCAACTGCGGTTGACCATCCCCAAATATTTGCTTTGTATAAAAAAAATTGTGGATAAGACGAGAATTAGTACATTATGTTATAGTATCATTCCCTTTATGTCATGCTAACACATCTTTCACCAAAAATAGATAGAATTTAAGACCGATATGTGATAATTCCATTGGAATTTTATGATTGAACTTTGTTGAATCATAACAATCGTTACAATAAAACTGGATATAGAGAAAGCGTATGATATAGTAGAATGGAAATTTATTATTGCAATTTTTCACATGTTTGGTTTTGATCCACGTTTTATCAGTTGGATAAAAGAATACATGAAAACGGTCTCCTTTTCGATCTTGGTCAATAACAGTCCATCTGAGTTATTATGCCCAAAGAGAGGGTTGTGACAAAGGACCCATGTCTCCGTTTCTATTCGTTTTGGAGTAGAAATTTTAGAGAGAATTTCAAGTAAAATCCCTCGGGAACAAAAATGTGATCAGATTCAGTTACTCCATTCAAAGCCTTGTGGTGCCTTTTCTTTCCGACATGATGATCTTCGCTAAAGGTAGCATCTCAGAATAAGGTCACCTTACATATATCTGTGCTCTGGATCCCAAATACGTGCACGATTGAGAAATATTTTAGTTGTCCAATTATTAATGAGAGCTAACATCAACATTTGAAGAAGTAGTATACAAATCTAAAGAACAACTTTCAAAGTAGATGGCTAATGCTCCCTCCTAATAAAGTCGTGCGATATTGATCAAATCAAACCTCTTCGCCAAGTCAAATTATCTAATGTAGGCTTTATACTTCTTAAAAAGATCCATAATGAACTGGATCAAATTAATTTTTATTTCTTCTAAACAAAGACCTACTACAACATTAAGACAAGAACTCACATTAAATACAAGACTTGCCATGAAAAACCTTTTTTTTTTTTGTTTTTGGTTCTAGCGTGCCATGAAAATCTTAAATCCAAAGTATTAGCACAATTATTTCTTTTTTTTTTTGTCATAAGCACAATTATTTCTAATTTTATCCAAAGAACACATTCTAATTTTGGGAAATAAAAACCCTACAACCGAAACTGTCACTACAAGAAAAACAATCTTTAGTGACAAATTAATTCGTCACAAGAGTGTATTTCGTCGCCCAAAGTGAATTGTGATGAATAGTTTCATCTCCCGTTTGTCGCATAGAAAAGTACAAGACTTGTTGACAAACTAAATATTCCGTCACCCCAGACTTTTTGTGACAAAACCTTCTTTTGTCGCCCACCCTTTTTGTGACAAAATTTTCATGTTTGTTGCCCTACATCTTTTGTGACAAAAATTTGTCTTGTCACCCAAAATTATGTTGGCAATTGAATTTCAAATAAATCATTATAAATTTTTTCAGAGAGGCTAGCCAGATATTATCATCGGAAAATTTTTAGATGAAACCATTTTTTAAAATATTTTTTTTAAGATATATACTCTCATAAATTATAAATGTGTAACTATAATACAAGTAGAATCATGGGTCATGCCTAATTTATTATACGATTGTAAAATATTTTAATATAATTAACCTATGATTCGAAGATTACCAAAAAAACTTATGATTTGAAAATTTTTATTTAATTATGTTAATGTGCCTTGAATTATTGTTGACCGACGACGCATCGAGGGGTCCGAGGGCATAGCCTCCCGACGGTGGTCTCGCTGGGGGGCTAGGGGGCAGAGCCACCCCGCCTTTACGGTATGCAATGTCTTGAATCTAATTGGTTTAGATTTGAGCTTTATTGATATACCTAATTTAGATAGAATTAGGTTTATCTATTTGTGACTTATTGATAGATTTATCCTAGTAGGATAAGATTTATTTTAGGCTATATAATCTCCTATAGGCAAAACCCTAGAAGCATTCAACTCAATTAGACACAAATAAGTTGAGTCCTGACTGAGTGACCAATAACCGCAGGGGTTTGGGGGTAGGGCCCCCGACCAACAGAGGGTTCCAAAGGGCTAGCGGTTGTTTAGTAATGATATTCTATGTTTTTGGGTTCATAGGTTTATCGTTTATCAGTTAGTGTGGGTGACACATCTTTTAATCCTCGTCTGGTTTCAGAAAACTCCTTAATGAAATCTCTTAGTGTGGATGTAGCCAATTTGGTGAACCACGATAAATTGTGTATCAATCTTGTTTGGTTGAATATCTGTTCTTTTTTCACAACAAACTAGTATCAAAGCGAGGTTCGGGGTGGGTCGGTTGCACCAAAGTTTGAGATGGACTCCACATTTGTATACAGTGACGGGTTAGTTGAACCCGTTGCGTGGGGGTCTCAATTTCAACCAGGCTAAACTTGTGATGGATTCACAAGTGAGAGGGGGATTTGTGGGGACACTTGTGAATCTCACATTGGAAGTGGGAGGATTGTGAACTTAACATATAAGTGGATGAACTATTCCACCTAATGTCATGGTGTCCCAGTCTGACTTATTTATAATGTGAAGATATGAAGTTTAGTAAAAAAATAGAAACATCCAGTGAAACCGTTTGCATCATCATATCAAATGGAAGATCTTAACGACAAAAGAAATAACCTGAAGCGAGGACACATTGTGATCGATTGATGACCGTCCTCAATCACAGGAGATCTTCATAGAAGAAGCTTTTGAACTTGTCAGCATGCTCCGCTTCAATGCAAATATCAACAAAGAGAGAGCCATCCCCTGCTTTCGCAGGCAAGATGCAAGTCACCCCATCCGCCATGGATGGCCCTGAGCTCATATGGAAGTGGTCTCCCCACCCGAAGTCCAGCCCGTGGACTGGAAGCGTGAGCCAACTTATGACCCCGAGCTCCGGTATGGTAAACGACAAATCCACCGGGCTCCTTACACCCCGCCAAAGCCCCAAGTTTTGAAGGCTCTTGAGGTCATCGATGTCTGCCTGAATGTACTCGTTTGTAACCTTCACGATGGTTTCCCTTATCACGCTGCAGACGTAGTCTAAGGGCCTTGTTGTAAGGTCTCCCGCCTTGATCGTTGCAGCCACCATCATGACGGCGCTGCCAAAGTAATTGCTCGGGAGTGGTGGATTCACGCGTCTTCGTGCGTCCAACGTGATTGCCAATGCTTTTGCCTCATCGCTGGACTGACTACCTTTCGCCTTGCATACACACCTGCAGTTTCATCAAATATAAGTGTATCAAATTGGGTCAATTTGAATCCCTTTTATCACTTAAATATTCAAGTGACAGATCAATCGGACCGACTGAAAGTCGTCGTTTCAATTCTCAAGTGACGAACATTGAGGAGATTGTGCACAATAGCATTCAGGTGACGAAATTTGAAAAAGTGGTCACTTGAGTGTCCAAGGGATGAGGCAACCATATTCAAGCGACCACAAGTTCATCTCCTGAGTTTTCAAGTGACCATTATACCCTTCAGGCGACGATAATGGTCCATCACTTGAATGTCTTTTTGGTGTAGTTAGATGAATGAATATAGATTAAATTTGATGGATGGATGGATCACCTCCAAATATGGGCAGTCAAGACTTCATAACGACTGAAGGGGCGGCAACATGTGCTATTCATGGTGGCTTCATTAGCGACAATTGAGTTGGCGGAATGCATGAGCTTGTCAATCTGGGCCCTTGACAAAGGGAGCATGATCATTGTCGTCTCCTTCACGGTTGGCTTGTTGAGGGTTTCGTCCATTGCCATTGGTGAGTCGAGTGGAATAGGAGGAGCCATGGCAATTGATGGGCCAAAGCCAGGTCCTCTAAATGGCTCACCGGCTCTCAATAGTCTCCGATCATGGAAGGGTGGAGTTTGCAATGACTCCCCACGAGTGAGCCTATATTCATCAAAATATTAACAAGTAGCTCTTGGTTAGGACGATGTCCAATGATCCTCGTTATATAATAATAATAAACCTATATAAGTATGTGTGTTAAGGAAATAAACATATATCACACTATGTGTTAAGGAAATAAAAAATAAACCTATTATAATTTGATTGGTTAAAAAAAATATGACTACTCTTAATAAATAGTTATCGATGCAGCAATATATAATTTTTTGTGCTATCTACCATTCTTTAGTTGACATTATCACGATGATCTTATTGATATTTAAAAGCAGTTTTGAGTGGATAATATATATCGCACTAACCACTATCACTTTAAGTTAGCAAACCCCAATGTCTCCTTACAAAACTAACCATTTTAATTGCCTCTTTCTCGTTAAAAAAAGAGGTAATTCTACATTTATGAACAAAGAGTAATCACCCCCAAACAACTATCTTAGGACACCCACAACCTAATACTTCCAAAAGTTTCTTTAATTAAAAAAATTAAAAAAATCAGATTATATCAGCAAATGAGTGTCTAATTTAACACAAAAGTTTTTACTGCTTATCTCGCCTTTAAAGAAACCCACTCCTACAATTGTCTGATATTTTTTGCTTTTAATTTTCTTTCTTTTTAAAAAAAGACAATCTCAAGAGTGTTTAAGTTATGCATGCTCTTAGGCTTGTTTGAATTGTCTGTCATGATAACTTATAATACATAATATTATATTATAATATAATTTTTTTAATATTATAATACAATATTATGTATTATAAATCATAATAATTATTTTGATTGCCAAACCCTTAATTGGCAAGTTTACAAGTTTTAGGGTTTGAAGTCAACATTCTATCCTTGCAAGCTTTGGAAATTATACTTTCGTTTTTTTACTCCCTCCGATTGAAAATATAAGATATTTGACTTTTTAACACTTATTTTAAAGAACTTAAAACTATATAAAATATTATGGAGTAATTTTTTGATTAATTTTTTTTAAAAAAACTACATACTTATTAATAAAAAATATTAAATTTATTTTAAAAAATTAATAAAAAGTTAGCATTTTATGTAGTACGTTTTTAACTCCTTAAAATACGTGCTAAATAGTAAAAAAAATGACATTAAAAAAAAACAATCCTTGAAATTGAAGTTTTATATATAGTACTTAATAATTACACCAAAAGTTTCATTCGTCTTTTAATTATTTAGCACATGATCTAACTGGCTAGAGTCATGTATCAAATAAATTGACTTACGTTAATCGACTTAACACACTAATAAAGAATATGACAAATCTTAAGTTTTCAGGGACGAACCTATTGAAGTCCGTTGGGATTCGGGATCGGGGTCGTGTGCACACGTGTGCCCTTGCGCTAATAGTCGTTGAGAGAATGAAGAATGTGTACACACAACCCCGATCTCAAGTCCCAACCGACTTCATTAGAACCCTCTTACATCACACCAATCAGGCAAGTTTCACTCATCTATTTTATCATTGTGATGCAAGGGTATTATTATCTTTACAAAGTGGATTTCAGTCTTATTTCTTGGGATGTGGTAGGTTAATCATGGTTGTTACATTTTTAATCGACCGCACTTGTTAATTTGTTGTCGTACGTGCAAAATGTGAGGAATGTGACTAAAAAAATAACGGTTTGGTGATGGATTTTGACATTACTTTTTTATAGATTTCGATCAATGTACGTGTTGACTTAATTACCCACTATCAAAAGATAAGTCGCACTCAATCCCTTCTACCAATCATACATCTTCACTATCACCTTACTGCCTCTCTAGTGATACTTTGATTTATTTAATTTCTTCTTTGTACATATGTTTTACTAAGGGTTTTAGCCTGTGCTACATAAGGGACTAAATTTTTTTATATAAATTATATATAATAATATTTTATATTATATAATTGATTTATATAATATATTACAATGAATTTTTTTTATAAAAATATATTAACATTTTTTATAGTTAATATTAATCGTTAAATTATTATCAAATGTATAGTTTTTGTACTTTTATACTCATATTTATATTTAATATCACAAATATTATACAATTTAACATTTTACTTGTTTTTATTCATTCTTAAAATTTAAGATATTAATTTTTTAAATAAAGAAAAGACAATGTTTATGCAAAATTGTAATTCTATGATATATTATGTTGTGTGTTATATATTAATTTTAAAATGGTTAATCTAAACAGATCGACCTGTAGTTGTCATTGTTGTTGATCTACAAGTTTTTTTAATTGTTGAGGAGACATTTAGTTAATAAATTTATTGGGCAAAAAACCTCTTTTATAAGTTAATTCTTACAATTTAAGATATTTTTAATAAAATAAATTTTCGATATTTATTCAAATTTATATGAAATATTATGATTTATAATATTAATTTTAATTAAATGGTTATTCTAAATAAATATATTTTGCAAGACTAAAAAAATATTTTAATTATTTTAATCTCAAATATTTTATAATTATTTTTTGTTTATATTATCATCTAGTCTAATTGTTTATGTTATATAGATGATTTTGTTGTTTTGATTGATCAAACAATTGAAAGTCTTTTTTTATACATTAGGTGGTTTGACTTTCAATTGAGTATTAAATGGGCAAACAAACCTCTTTTATATGTTATACAAATATATAGATATTATTGTTTTCACCAGAATTTACTCACAATCATTATCTATCCTTTTCAATAATCTACAAATCTATCATGTGAGTCGAATTTATTTTTTTAAAAAAATAAATTAAAATCAAAACTAAAAAAAGCAAAAGAATAACAAGCATTCATCTTCACCAATTTTTTTTTAACTTGTGAATATTTGTGTAAATATTTTTAACTTGTGAATATTTTCGTAAATAAATAATTTTTTTTGAATATTTTTTAAAAAAAATTCAGCATTAAATGGGCAAAAAAGCCTTTTATATGTTATATAGATATAGATTGGGTGATTTATCTTTTTTTTTTTAAGAAAAATGGTTTGACTTTCAATTGAGTATAAATGGGCAAAAAAACCTCATTTTGTTGTTTTGATTGATCAAACAATTGAAAGTCTTTTTTTATACCTTAGATGGTTTGATTTCAGTTGAGTAGTAAACGGGCAAAAAAACTCTTTTACATGTTATACGAATATATAGATTATTGTTTTCACCAGAATTCACTCACCATCATTATCTATCCTTTTCAATAATCTACAAATCTATCATGTGAGTCGAATTTATTTTTTAAAAAATAAATTAAAATCAAAACGAAAAAAAGCAAAAGAATAAACAAGCATTCATCTTCACCAATTTTTTTTTCTTCTAGGAAATCTCTGTGCCATTTTTTTATTTCGTTTTATTATGATTCTTGCATTTTTGTGCCTTCAAATTGCTAATTTTGATTCATTTATTGTGAAATTACCCATATACTGTAAATAATAACAATATTGGAAACTTAAATTACCTAGCCCATTCGTGAAGGAAGTGAAAGGCAGCGAGTCCGTCAGCGGCACCATGGTTAATGGTGAAGCCGAGGCTGATGCCGCCGCAGCGGAAGCGCGTGATCTGCACGGACAACAATGGCAGCGCGTCGATGGGCTTCCTTAGGGCGTCCACAACGGGGATGAGGGGCTCAAACTTCCGAGAGCACGAGAAATCACCGAAATCCGCCAGCTCGGCGTCGGACTCGGCCTCGACCACCGCCGCTCCTTGGCACTCGCAGTGGAGCTCAGCCCTCCCGTTAGGAGCCCGATGGACCCGACCCGCCAACGGATAGAAGTGGAAGAGCGCCTTGGCGAGAGACGCCTTGAGGGTGTCCGGGAGCGACGACTGGCCCGACGGGCCGGCGGCCCATTCTTGGTTGGGCCTGTAGAAGCAGATGATGGAAAAGTAGGCAGCGGACACCATCTGGTCCCAGTCGCCGAGCTTCATCGTGCCAGTCCAGGGCTCGCCGGACGGTTTGATCGTGTGAGTGGCGTTGATTTTCACGTTCGCCATCCAAAATTAAGCTCGCTCTAACCCCTCTGTAGGACTGAAATTGAAGTTGTGGTTTCCTTGAAAATATAGACTACTCTAAATTATATAAGCTCCTGTGATACCCGTGGTGAAGATTTGTCTAATATACTACTTTATATTTATCACATTTTTATTTATTTTTTTAAACTAAGAAAAGGTTATAGTTGTTGTTAGCAAAGTTGTCAATTATTTTGATAACACAAAGTTAGTGAACCGACCGGCGTTATATTTATACTTTATAAATTTATTTTAACATGTTTAATAATTTTTATTATAAAAAATTACGCTTTAAAAATTATTGATAATTAAAGGGCTGAATATTTAAGAAAATAATTTATCAATTTTTCTAAAACTAATTTTTTATTTTAAAATTATTTTATTGTTTATTTTTTGTTCAATTATCCTTTTTCCCCTTGTACATTACATTTAAATTTTGAACTTGCTTCTATTAATCATGCCTATTGTGGTCCTTTACTTATTTATTTTTATCTATTAATTATGTCATCAAAGTTTTAATCTAAAAATATTATAAACTCGACTTGTTGTCAGTTTCATTTGTAACAATGAATCTTGATTGATTAAATGCTTCAAGTGGAGGGCATATTTGGGGCCTGCAATTAAGGGAGAGGGGTCTTGGAAAGGAACTTTTTAGACTGAAGTTGTTGAGATTGAAGGCGGAGTTAAGGTGAAGGAGTGGGATCAGATGTCCCAAAGGGAGAACTCTTTTTTTTTTAATACAAGGAAAGAAATTAGAGACGGAATGGGCAAGCGCCGGTCATCCCAGTCCTAGAGCGTCCTTTCGGACGAGAGCTTGAAACTATGGATCTTCCAATAAGTCTCCGTCGGCAGGAATACAGTAGACCAGATGAGCGATCCTATCAACAACTGTATTGGATTCCCTTAAAATATGACGAATAGAAATAGAATTAAACGAACTAACAAGATTCAAAATATCAATCACCAGCAAATCGATGACCCACGGGCATTTCCAAACACCCAAACTGGCATTAATGACCGTCAGATTGTCACCTTCTATGAGGAGATTTTCTACCCCAAGCTGTTTAGCTCTCATTATTTAAGTAATGCCAAAGCTTCCGCGAAGACAATCGAAACGCCCGTGGATAAACCATTCCCATAGCTAATAGGATTGGCTAGGTCGTTACGGATGATGAATCTGTAGGAAGCATTCCCACAGTTATCAAAAGAGCCGACGAAATTAAGTTTGCAAGAATTTTTAGGTGGGGGTTCCCATAGGATGGATTTGCATGCGTAGGCGTTTTTGGATTGCCTTTCGTCCATAGCTTGGTTTCAGATTTGCAGGAGGGGTGGTAATTTCTTCCTCCGAGTTAGTGTTAAAGAGTCGGGCTTGGGACCATGTTTGTTTAGTTGTAAGGAGAAAAACCTTTATTTGATGTAGGTCGACGTTGATAGTACTTCCAAACACAACATTGTTTCTGTGGAACCACATAGCCTACCAAGCGAAAGCCACATCTATCATGACCTTTGAAAGGGACAACTCCTTGAATTTGGCTCCTCCATGCATTCCCTAGATTTTTTAAAAATAAATATAATTAAAATTTAAAAATAAATATAATGTTATTTTAATAGAATAACATAACTTTTTCTCTCATTAATATGGATGGATAAATATATTTTATTAATTTATTTCAACTCATACATTTTTCTCTCATTAAAATAACATGAAAAGGGAGGGGTAAAAATGACTTTTCACTTTTTTTAATGGTAAGCTAACGGAAAAAAAGGTTGTGGGTGGCGATTTACAGACATAATGGATTTAAGAGGTGGTTTTCTGCAATTTCAATTTTAAGTGGTGATTTTCTGCAAAGAGACATATTTAAGGGGTGGTTTTCTGACATTTTCCCAAATTAAAAACATATTCATTTTTTATAATTTTTTTAAAAGTTTCATAATTATTAATATTAACTACAAAATTGTTAAAAATATTTTTAAAAAATAAATATTTTATATAATTTTTATTATTATATAGTTTTTATTATTATATATATATATTTTATCATTATCATAGATTGTACATTTGTACTAATGGTTTGTTTGGTATCCTAAAATTTTGGGCCCAAGAAAGGTAACAAACAAACATAATCCCTTCGTTGATTGTTTGGGCCGCGTCTATGTTAACAAACTTGGATTCGGTGGATTTGGACCCTTTTATTTGTCCATAACAAACTTTAACAAACTTGCTGTGTTAGTTGACGTCCAATTTCATCATTCGAAATTGATTTATATAAAGGGATATTGGGTTAAATTATTTTTTTAATAAATATAATATTATTTTAAAAATTTAATAAAAAAAATTAATATTTTATACTACCTCCGATCCAAAAAGGATGTCGTTTGACTTTTTAACACGTATTTTAAGGAGCTAAAAACTATATAATATATTAACTTTTTTATTTTAATTTTTTTATAATCTAATACTTATTACCAACAAATATTAAGTTGTAAAAAAATAATTTTAAAAAAGTTGATATATTATATAGTTTTTAGCTCCTTAAAATACGTGTTAAAAAGTCAAACGACATCCTTTTTGGATCGGAGGGAGTATAGTTTTTAGTTTTTTAAAAAACGTACCAAAAATTCAAACTTATATTTTAAAATTCAAACGACTTATATGATTCAAATTCTATCCCATACTAATTAGACGTTATTATTCTTTTAAAACTCTTTTAACCTTAAAACTACTAAAAATTATATTAAAAACACACATATTTTATTTTTTTTAAAAAAATTCTCTAACGAGTTGAGGGCTCGAGCCACCCTATACCCCTAATCCACCCCTAATTACATGCTATTGCAAATTTATATATAGAGAAGAAACGGTTAATACATAGACGAGTAACAAATTAACGACTAAACTTTCAACTTTCAATAATCAAATTCTTAAAAAATTTACGAGTACGTAGTGGCCGGTGGACAAAAACTCAAAAACCATAAATAGTTAATAGTCGATCAGTAGTGAGTACGTACTCAAAGCGTATGTCGATATATGATTGCGGCATTGTAGGCGGGCTTTGTATTTAGTCGATATATGTCATTTCATCGGGGTATATATATAGAGACATATACATATATGCATCTGTTTAACGTGTGTACAGTAATCTCATCCAGCCGTGATTTTACAAAGTTAAGAGAACTATATTATATATAACTTGATTGGTAATAGAGAGTTTTACAAGTTTAAATCATTCTATCTAAGATTTAATAAGATAATAGTTGACCTCCAATTCCATCATCCCATGGAAAATGGAATTTCAACGGCGTAGTACGTGCATGTATCTCTAGCTAGTTGCAAACTTAAATTTGAACCGCAATTATCATGATTTATTGGATTTAATTTATTATTTGAAACTATAATTATTGGTTATATATTTAGTGTTTGGTAAATAGAAGATTTTAAATGGACGCGCGTATGTATATATATACTGTATTTTATATGAGGTGGATAAGAGTTGAGATATATAGATGTAGGTGAGTGTTGATATTTCTAAAAATATATAACATATAAGAAAACGTTATTGATTGATGTTAATTTGATATTTATGAAATTGTAGATATAGGTTTTGGGTACCTAAAATTATCATCGTGTTTATGACTTATGACACTACCGGGATCAATGTAGTGTTTGTCTAGAGAATTCTTCGACGAAATGGGAACTTGGTTCAACTTTTTCTTGAATTTTTTTTGGTAATGATTAAGATTAAAGAGGATATATCAATTTTCCTTCAAATTTGTTGGTAATGCGTGTATACAGGTGCATGTGTGTGTACATGCACACAAAGGTGCTTGTGTGCATGTATACAGGGGAGGGGCCTAGGGTTATGTGTCTCTCCTCTCATTTGACGAATTATCCAGGTATTCTCCTCGTTAATAGTTTTGTTTTGATATATAATACGTCTTAATTCGATATCTGAGTAAAAAGTTATGAATGTTTAAAAATTGAAGGCACATTAATCACTTCAATTTTATTTCAATATACTATAATGCTTTTATATTTTATTTAAATTAAAATTCACATACTATGATCTCGACCGAAAGCTTCGAAATGAGAGATTATACTAATCATTTTGACAATTAGATAATAAATTATGCAAGTTTAAAATTTTTAATCCGACATCTGGGGCATTGTTCAGTTCCTTCAATTGAATTATGGGGTATGCATGCTTGATGGCTTATCCCTTGCGTGTGATAAAGGTATTCGAAAGCTCATTGTGGAGTCAGATTTTTTTACTGGTAGTTTCTCTTGTCATAGGCTCGATTTGTGCGAGCCATCTCCTCTATAGCTTGGTTCAGTAATGCCAAAACTTTTTCTAGCATGACTGGGACATCCAGCTCCGCCATACATGTCTTCAGGAAAGCGAACTCGGTCGTCGACTCTCTTGCATCATTTGTTTTTCTTTTCTCGTTGGTTTTCATTTAATTTTAGACCCGCCTAAGAGTGTGTTACCCTTACTTTACAAGGACATTAGAAGTGTTTCTACACCTTGGGTTATTTTTTTGTAATTTTTGGAAGATGTTATGAATTTTTGAGAGCTTGTGCTCTTAAAAGGAGGAAATTTTCAAAGCATATTACTTTTTAATCACACCAATTCAGGCATGCATATAGTATTTCAAACTTTTTGAAAATTTGGGTTATTTTAGTCTAATTGATTTCCTTAAAAAAGTAACATCAAACCATCCATTACAATGTATCATCAACTAACAAATGTGGCATTCAATTTATTCACATTGCTTACATTAATACCACATTTGTTAGGACCAACTAACAAATGTGACATTAATGTAAGCAAATGTGGAATAAATTCAAGCAATACAAGATGCCATTAATATATGTTAGAGAAAAAAAGTGCCATAAAAAATGACATTAATGCTATTTTAAAAAATTCATAAAAATTGATCACCATTAACCTATCGGTACCATCAATTAATACTCCGTATTGAAATTGTGGGAAGGGGTCTTTAGCTAAATAAATTTTGTTGGGGGGTTAATCACCCAATTGACATTTTCAAAAGATCATTTGAGCAACTTAATTATCTCTTTTTGTTTACTTAATCTATATCTATATATAATCTTAATTTAGAATACTTAATGCTTATGTTTCATCTTCTCTTTAATTCTCTCATTTTCACCAATCAACTTTTCCCCCCTTTTTAATTATTTATTTCCTTTAATTATTATTATTTTATTATTCTCTTTATCTCTTTAAATCAATCACATTTTTTAATTTATTCTTAACATATTTACTAACTATGTACTGGGCTTAATTCAAAATATTGAATTCAATCTAATATAACTATTGGACTTAAATCAAATTTAAACCATTGGGCTTAATTCAAAACATGGAATATAATTATTGGTTATGACACATCACATTTAAACAAAGTTATAATGATATTGATATTATTATTACTAGGTGATTTAAAATATCTATATTTATGTATTATACTTTAAATGAGATTTTAAAAAAATAATTTTCTAAGAGAATTATATGATACATTTTTGGTAAAGTTTTTTATGATTTTTATCTTAACTTTTTATTAATATTTTATAATATTATATATATATTATTAACATTTTAGCTTTAAAAAACAACGTCATGACACGGGAATTATACTAGTTAATAATTAACTACGAAGTATAATAATATTTTGATTTTTTTAAAAACAAGTGGTTTAGTCTTCACAAAATTCGAATTAAGTCTTCACAAAATTTGAATTAGAATGAAGAGTAGTCTCGAAAAGGTAAAAATGATACATCCTACATCGATAATATAAGAAATTTAAGTTTTGCATATAAGTCGGTAGATAATTTTTACTAATACCAATTAATTTTAGTATAGAACTCCAGTGGTCTTGTGTAATTGGCTTGACCCCACATCACGACACTTTTGCTTTAAAATAAAGAGTCCATCAATTCCTACCCAATTAACTCACTGGGCATCGTACATTTTCTATGCAATAATGATTAGGTTTCTGAGCCTATATAGTATGAAAACGGATGGAATATGGAGATTATTCTTACTTAAATCCTTCCCCCTTCTCTTTCTCTTTGAAGCATATATATATATATATATATATATATATATATATATATATATATATATATATATATATATATATATATATATATAGACTATATATATATATAGACTATATAGTTGGAAGGAGAATTGCATTAATTAAGGAGCAACAAATGGAAGACGACGGGTGGATCAGAACGCCATTGATCGAGAGATATTCAGGGTCCAGTTTCACCAAGGCTTGTTTAAATGCCACAAACGTTTTCCTTGGTATCTATCTCTACTCTAAAACTATATTTATTTTTATGAAATCAAAACATTTATTATTCAAATTATTTTAGTTGTAATAACTTTTCCATTTTGAAGATTTATTGCTTCTCAATCCATTTAAAATGAGATAGATATATAATCTGTTAGAAAAAAAAAATTCAAATTCTAAGATATTCAATCAAGATTCTTGATATATTTTAAGATATTAAAAAAAACCTCTACTTTCTTTGTTTCCACCATCAGGGATTGGCCTTCTAACCGTTCCATACGCAGTCTCAAGTGGTGGATGGCTAAGCTTGGCATTGTTCTTTCTAGTGGCTACCATCAGCTTCTATGCAGGAGTCTTTCTCACTAGGTGCATGGACACCGACCCGTCTATCGAAAACTACCTTGACATAGCAGAGCGAGCGTTCGGTAAGGCAGGGAGGATCACCGTCTTGATTATCACCAACATGGAACTCTACCTCGTCTGCATTGGTCTTTTGATAATGGAAGGCGACAACTTGCACAAGTTGTTCCCTGAATTCTCTATTTGTGTCGACGGGAAGAGGTCCTTCGTGATCATCACCGGACTTGTCATCTTGCCTACAATGTTGCTAACCGACTTAGGGTGTCTCTCTTATGTCTCGGCTACTGGGGTCGTCTCATGCTTCGTCATTCTTGGGTCCGTTATCTACGTTGGATTGTTCGATGGTGTCGGATTCACCAGGAGAGGATCGCTGTTGAACTTGAGTGGGATCCCAACTGCAGTTAGCCTTTACATTGTTTTCTTTGGTGGCGTTGCGGTCATACCCTCAATTTACACTTCCATGAAATCTCCCAGAAAATTCAGTAAGGTAAATTAATGAATTATCTATGATCAAGACGTCTAACCAACTGACAATAGAAGAAGTAGTTCATCAACTTATATATATTAAGACTTGTTATGCTCAACTTTTGAAGTAGAACTCTTTTGGTTTTGTTATGCTGAACTTTCGACGTGGTACTCTTTTTGGTCTCTTTCATATCTCTCAACAACGCACATATATCAAATTGGTTTGCTTCTTTTGCAGGTGCTCTTGTTTAGCTTATTGATAACATCGGTCACCTATATATCGATGGCGATTTTGGGATACCTCATGTATGGAGAAAATGTCGAATCACAAATAACTCTAAACCTATCCACAAGCTCAGTTGCCGGGGAAATTGCTATATACACCACTTTACTCATCCCCATAACTAAGTACGCGTTGTTGATGACACCCGTTGCAAAGGCCATTGAAGTCGGATTAGTTGATAATAAGAAGAACAATATCGTCGTCAAGAGGGTCATAAGACTAGGACTACTTTTCAGTACTATGATCTTCGCCTTCGTGTTCCCGTACTATGAATCCTTGACCTCCTTGACGGGGTCCCTATTTGTGGTTGTGGTTTCATTTCTACTACCTTGCTTTTGCTACTTGAAGATCTCGGGATGTTACCGCGTCTGGAGCTTCAAATTACTCGGCATTGTGTCTATTGTAGTATTTGGTGTCGTAGCAGGGGTGCTAGGGACTTATACTTCCATTGTCGAACTTGCTCAAGAGACGTGAATAGAGGTGGCAATCGGTTAAGTCAAGTCATCCTCACTTGGCTCATGTATGGCTTGCGTCATATTGTGGAGTAAGATCACTGACTTTCAGGTTTGATATCAGTATTGCCGTATAGAGTCGATCGGGCCGGTTATTTCATATTAAGGTCATTATAAAGTCATTTTCAAGATGGCCTCCTATATTCTGAATCGAGTTCATTTGGGCCGAATTATAATTTATAATAAAAATCTTTTTTTGTTTTGACTAATGTGTTTGCGAAATGGTTATTTGGTAGCCCTATGAAACCAAGGAACTAGTCATAGGGTTAACTCAGATAAGGTAGCCCTGACTAGTTCCTTGGTTTGATTCTCTTTAAAAATATATTGTTTCTCTCTAGAGATTATGGATTTTGACATCGCCGAAATGCAAGACACTGAATTTGAGAGTTAATTCCATTCTAAAACAAGTTAGCATATCTATGTCCGATGGTCGTAGTGACATATATGTGCATTAAAAGCACAACTTGTACGTAGGCTCGGCGTGGTTTATAAATAAACCACATGTTAATAGAAAGATTAGCCTATCAAATGCACGTCCTTGGCTTGAGTTTCTATATATTCTCATATAGAGCACTTATCTTTTCATATTGTTGTTATCCCCGAATCATGTCATGCATGAACAGGCTCCGTAAGATCCAGTCGAATCAATTTCCGAATACAATAAATGAGTTTCAGAATTTCAAAAATGACAACAAAATGCAAGACAGTGGATTATTTGACGTTTTCTATATATATGACAAGAGAGTGATCGAGGAAGCAAGTTCAATAAATTGATTCAACAAGAAATTTGGAAAGTAAACAATAAAATACAACAATCATATAACATCAACAATCACATAACAAACTTAATTAAAATCTTGAAGAGATTATAAATTGAAGGTGCGAATTTGATCAGCACACATTTGTTATATGACTCTTTCTAGATGAGATCTTCATAGAAATAGCCCTTGAATTTGTCAACATGCTCCACTTGGAGGCAAATAACAACCAAAGCCGAGCCATCCCCTGCAATTCCGGGCAAGATGTTAGTCATGCCCTCCATAACATTCGGACCCGGTCCCATAAAAATGTGGTCTCCCCATCCGAAGTTTAGCCCATTGACAGGAAGCGTGAGCCAGCTTATGACCCCAAGCTCCGGTGTGGCAAACGATAAGTCCAACGGGTTCCTTATCCCCCGCCACATCCCTAATTGTTCGAGGCTCTTGAGGTCGTCAATGTCAGTTTGTATGTACTCATCGGTAACCTTCGCAATGGTTTCCCTTATCGTGCCACAAGTGTGCCCTAGTGGCTTTGTCAAGAGATCCCCGGCTTTACTCCCAGCCACCACCATCAGGACGGCATTGCCGAAGTAATGGGTTGGAAGTGGTGGCTTAACGCGCGCCCTTGCGTCCAATGTGATGCCTAGTGCTTTTGGCTCCTCACTCTTGCTCCCCTTCGCCTTGTTCATACACCTGCAGTTTTTAAATCGATTAACTTATCATCCTATTAATTAATGTTGATTCACAAGTGATTTAGGGCATTGTTTGACACAAGTTTATTGAAGCTTTTCAAAGAGTTATGACAAAGTTTTTCACGATTTAAAAAAAATAGACTTATAAAACTCTATATAATTTATCATTCCTAACAAAAATTTACTCTTTTAATCTATCTACAAAGATTAAAATTTCATCAAAAATCTCATCTAGATTTTAATCATAAGCTAGATTATAATCTTAAAGTAGATTAATCTCTAGCATGTCAAATAGACCCTTACACCTCTCTAGCTAATTCCAGCCAATTATGTCATTCTCCTGAACAAAACATGGGCTTCGTTTAGCAAAAAAAAATTCCATCAGCTAGCTTATGAGACCTTTTAATTTGGACATTATATAATTCTAAATGAAATAAATATAAGAGTTTAGTTTAATTAGCTTTTGAAAGGGAAGTTTTGAATAGCTACTCCCTGAAGCTTTTCGGAGCTTATGATTTTCTATTCACAAGTTTCCATCAGCTATTCCAACCGATAGGTTTACCAAACATCATACTAGCTTATTAACATATATTTAACACAAATATCCATCAACTTCAACTACTCCATCAGCTTCAGCTAGTCCATCAACTAGTATTATGCCAAACAGATGATCTAATTAGAATTTCGCCGACCTCTAATTAGAGACTACAATTTAACTAGGCCGCACCCGATTCATAGTCGAGTTGGATGTAGGTAATGATTTTTTCCACTAGCACTCGACTCGTCACCGATCCATTGTCATCTTATCCTTACCTCTAGAATGTTGACATGCACTTACTTAATTATAATATTTTTATATATTAACTATACTCATATTTATACCGTCTTTCCAAACTATGTCTTAATATGTTAAAAAGCTCGATCTGGAAAGATTCTCTATAAAAAAAGAAACGATCTTGGAAAAACAATATTAAAAAACTAAAATAATTTAAATTTAGAAAACCTTCGGACCTCCAAATATGGGCAGTCAAGACAACGTAACGACTGAAAGGACGGCAACTGGTGTTATCGTCAACTTTAGTTGGTTGGTCGCCTATGGAGGCATTAGCGACACTCCTGAGCTTCTCAATCTGAGCCTTGGATAAGGGAAGGATTATCATTGACGTCTCCTTCATCGGAGGCATCATCGGTGGACCAGAAGGCGGGGGAGGAGTCGACACTTGAAGTCCATTGGTAGCACCGAAGCCAGGTCCTCTCGGTGGCTCACCAGCTCTCAACAGTGTTCGGTCATGAACAGGCGGGTTCTGCAACGCCTCTCCACGAGCAAGCCTACACACATCCACGCGGTGCATGTTAATAAATAAAACAATAACAAACCCAATATATTCCGCTTAGAGTGGGGTTTGGGGTGTCGTTGTAAATCCCTTTTCCCGATTAGGTCAGTAGAGAGTTTTCGTAAATAGGGTTTGACAAGTCACATTTGAACAATCGACACTTATAAGTGGAAGCTACGGACGGACCTAGACCACTCGTTAAGGAAGTGATAGGCAGCCATGCCATCAGCGATGCTGTGGTTCATAGCAAGGCCGAGGGAGAGACCGCCGCAGCGGAAGAGCGTGATCTGCACGGACATAAGAGGCAGGTCGTGAATAGGGTTCCTCATGGCGTCCATAAGAGGGATGAGGTGCTGGAACTTCTGAAAGCAAGAGAAGTCGCCGAAGTCAGCCAGCTCGCTGCTCGAATGGGCCTCAATCAACTCCGCTCCCTGGCTCTCGCAGCGGAGCTCAGCCTTCCCACCGGGTCCCCAGTGCACCCGGCCCGCCATCGGGTAGAAATGGAACAGCGTTTGGGCCAGGGACTCCTTTAGGGTATCCACAATGGATCTGCCTGAGCCGGCCCATTCCTCCGAGGGGCGGTAGAAGTAGATGGTCCGCACGTACACGGCGGACACCATCTGGTCCCAGTCGGCGAGCTTCACATTGTGGGCGCAAGTACTGTCAAATCTTTTATATATATTGTCAACTCTTTTATACGTTTTCTACAAGTTCGAGGGAATTTTCTATAGATCACATTGTGGGCGCATAAGTTGATTAACGATATGTTTGACATTGAGTTTACAAAAGACCCCAATTTTGTGAGATTTTGTAATATTAATTTATTTAATATTAAAATTTTTTTTTTTTTTTCTGAATCTTGTTCGGGTTTTTCATAATATTTTCGGTCGCATTTGACGTATCAAACAAAATATTCGACAAGTCAATTTTCTACTAACATATTGCCCATGTTTCTTGTCATGATGTTCTTCGAACTTTTTTTTTCTTAAGATGATCGATACTTCAAATTTGACAAAGAATGGTAAATCAACCGCTTTCACGCTTCTCCTAACCAATACAAATCCTCTACAACACTCCCTACATCACTTAATTATTTTCACATTTATTTAATCTTTAAAAAAATTATAAAAATTACATACATATTATAAACCCCCATTTTAATATGTTTATAATTTTTCATTTTGAAAAATCATGTTTTCAAAATTTTTAAAAATTCAAAAGGTATTATTTTATGAAATATAATTATAAAAAATTTCAAAACATGATTTTTCAAAAATAAAATTTATAAACATATACAAATAGGTGTTTAGAATATGTATATAATTTTTATAATTTTTTTTAAGATTAAATAAATATAAATATAATTTTGTGATGTAGGGAGTGTTATAGGGAGTGTTGTAGAGGATTTGGATTGTCTCCTAACATCCGTCCTAATTGAAGGCAAAAAAAAAAACCTTATAGTTTTTGGTTTAAGAAAATTAAGATTGGATCCTCTTAAGATACTTTATCTATTACACACATCCACTATTCTAAAAAAACCCTTCAAGACCCGCCTACACCCCCGCCTAAACCCTTGAACTCGCCCCGCCGCCAAGGCCGTCAAGTTCGTCAAATCCCCCTAGACTATATACAAAGACCCGTCATGAAATCCGCCTAACCCTGCGCCTAGACCAGTGACCCTAATCTACCGCGCCAAGCACCCGCAAAGCATTTTTTATAACATTGCACACACCATGTCACACCTTTTAAATTGGTCAAAATTATAAACCGATTTGATAAAGGTACCTAAAGTTGAAATGTATAAACCCTATATAGCTAAAGAATAAAAGAAAATGATATTTAGTGTGCGTTTTTTTATAATGTCTTAGACCTTTAATTAGAAAGAGATACTCTATGTTTAAGTATGAACCCTAAGAGGCCAAAATATTTTTTAAAAAAAACATTATACCTCTCAAATTAGTATAAATTATAAATCAATTTCAATACGACCCACTTTAAAAATTAATTTTAAATTCATTTCCATATTTGAAATATTAAATACTTTACATTTCATCGAACCCCTTATGGACGATGATTAAACCCATCAAGTCACAATTTATAACCTTCTATTTCACTTGAATAACACCAATATCTTATGATAAATTTGATCAATAATTTATAATATTCAATTTTACAAATTTCATCAATGGAGTAAACAATTTATGCATTGCTATCTAAATATTTTGCCCAAAAAATATTCCAACGAAAATATCTTGGACCCAAGCTCCAGGCTTAAATATATGATAGGTTGAGCATCAAATACTTTTGGGTTTTTTTCTCATTGTATTTAATATTGAAAATCAATTTTCATAACCATAATAAATTTCACACTATGCTTGTGAAATGGGTTGCAGAAAATGAACGATTTATGTTTTTACCCGTTTTAAGGTGGTGTGTATTTTAATCGGAGTCCGATTACTCTATTATACCCTCTAATAGACTATTATTTTTATATTTTTTGGTATTTGTTATTCCTACTGTATTTAATATTGATGAACTATATTTCTTTTTAGCAACTTGATCGGTCAAGAACAAATTGACAATATTCCACTAGTAAACACCTGCTAGTGATGAATTATAAAAATGGTGTGTGCATATATAATAAAAAATTTGTTGTGACCTATACCTGCAAGCCACGAACTATTTTTTTTCTTTTTCTTTTTCAGTCTTTTTCTAGCTTTATCCACATGAATATATAAGAACTTACAAATAGCTGTTCCACTGATAAATAGTAAATTAATTAATTATAGAAAAAAAAGGCTATGAAACTTTCAATATCCCAAGTATCCAAATTTTTATGTTGAGAATGGATTAATTAAAGTAATGCCAAATCTTTTATATATATTGTCAACTCTTTTAGTATATGTTTTCTACAAGTTCGAGGGAATTTTCTATAGATCATATTGTGGGCGAATAAGTTGATTAACGATTTGTTTGACATTGAGTTTACAAATACTACTCCCTCCGTCTCGAAATTTAGGTCGTTTTAACTCTTAATTCTTGTATCAAAATTTAGGTCGTTCTAGGTTTGCTTGATGCGTCCTGTTGTAGATAGGGTTGTTTGGATTTGAACTTAAAAATATGTTCATACTCGACTCGTTTAGAAAATGAACGAGCTCGAGCCGAGCATCTCTATTTGCTCAAAACATAGTAACTTAAAGGAAATTTTAGAAATTTCACAAAATTTAAACTATTTGAGCTTAAACCGAGCGAGTCGGGCTTTAAACCAAGCTTAAAAATGTGCTCATACTCGGTTTGTTTAAAAAATGAACGAGCTCGAGCCGAGATTTTATTGAGTCAAGGCTGAATCGAACTCGAACTACTCTGCTCTATAACAACCCTAGCTAGTTGTATAGTGTGAGTTGCTTGTTCATTGCATCATTTTCTGGTTTCTGTTTGATGTTTCGACGGTTTT
The DNA here is from genome assembly GCA_963922045.1 of Persicaria maculosa. NCBI lineage: Eukaryota > Viridiplantae > Streptophyta > Magnoliopsida > Caryophyllales > Polygonaceae > Persicaria > Persicaria maculosa. Next base: position 55,190,691 of record OY998270.1, read on the forward strand.
CCGTCTTCCGACTTGTACATCGACCTATCACGAATCAGGCCCGTCTTCCAACTTGCCAAGATTGTATTTCATTCCTTGCTGCTTTGAAGAGGCCGTGGATGTGTGGTTCCTAAAGGCTCCTCTTTGAGTCCAAATCTTTCCACGTACCATTGTTCCTTAGGAGTTCCCCTTGTGTTACTTCAACTTGTTGCTTGGAATTTCCTACAATCGTGCCTTTTGTTCATCAATGCCGATTTAACCTTATTGTACGCTTCCTTTCGATGACCCTGAGGTGCTACTCGATGGTCGTGGTGTTCTGGGTTGTTGGACTAAGTTGTGTGTCAAGCATTGATCATATATGGTTGAGCTGGTCACGTTTATACTTCTTCCCAAGTGAGTGTTTCCTGTGTTAGGATTTTGGCGGTGCTGTTTTTCGTCAGTGTCTACTCACTCCTTTACTTGGGTTAGTGCCTTCGTCGTGTGCTTGTATTTCATCTTGATTATTGTTGTGATTTTGTGATTATGTTGCTATATGATGCTTGATCCATCTACCATTTTTTTACGACCTCTCGATTTACCACACTGGTGTGTTTGATATCACAAATTCTTACCTTTATAAAAAAAAAGTATTATTAATTCTATATCATTGAATATATCTATATATTATTGATTGTTATTGGAGTTGTTCAGTTGATCCAAGTATAGTTTAATAAATTGGAATGATCACAAATGCACCGGGGTTGAATTTATGGCTTTTAAAATTAATAATCAATCAGAAATGACTTATGGGTAGTACCCAAATGTCCTCAGCTCGAACCCCAAATGACCGCTCTTTATTTACCAAATTCAAGACTCGTAAAATTACTGCTTTGGTGATTGAAAATAAAGACAACATCAATGATAGAGACATCTAGATCAACGTTCAGTAATCCATTTGTTTGATAGAGACAATACCGGTTTCTACAGTTTCTTCTTAGTCGGCTTTTAGCACGGGAGGGCGTGTGCTTGATTCTTTCCGCACATCTTTGACACCTCGTATGGTGGAAGCTTTAGTTTGTTGCCAAGATTGGAAGCGCACATCTATGGCTCTTATTGCAGTTGAAGAGAATATACTTGAGTTAGAGGAGATTGAAAAAGGTTAGTTTGTTATTTTGTACAATTCTAATTAATGAATTTGAAAAATTGAAATGTTATCTCTAATTTATTTATTTATATGGTAGGTATGAATGACTTGATTTTGGAGCAACCTTTGATTGAGATTGATGAGTGATTTTTGCTCAAAATATGTAAGTTTAATATTCGTTGTTAATTTTGCTTCTAGCTGTTCACATCACTGAATTTCTGTGTTCTGCATTTTCCTTACAAAATGTTTTCTTCCTTTGATTGAGATTGATGAGTGATATGTTCTTCATTTTGCTTCTAGTTGTTCACATCACTGAGTTTTGCTCAATATATGGAAGATCTTTCATTTCTGTGTTCTGCTAAGTTATCCGTGTTCTGCCTTTTGCTTACAATCTGCAGTTTGGTTATCATGTGTTGCTGCTGTCTGCTGGAGGCTTGCTTCTGATGACAAGTCTACTATCAAATTCGCTGAATTGTTCTGATGCAGATTAATGAAGACCCCGAATTGAAGAATTTGTTTCTGTTTATTTTCTTTCAGATTCTCATATCCTCACTGTCTCTTGAACTGGTTTCGTAAGTAATGATGGACCTTAGACTAATTGGGGATGACTTAAGTTGTTATGTAATGTATGTTTATGAGTTCAGATCAGTCAGCGCTATGACCTCGTTTAACTCTCACGATTTCGGAAAAAAAAAAATTATCATATTTTAAATCTGTATTTCAAATTAATTCAGGTGCACAAAGAAAGAAAAGAAGAAAAAAAGAAAAATCTGTATTTGAAATTAATATATCAAAAAACTTGAAGTGGAAGAAGAAAAAAAAACGATATATAAAGTCATTGTTGATTATTGATTAACTGATTATGACTATATGATGAATTGATGATCTCCGTGAATAAAACTTTTTACAATGATCTCCAATTACATACACTAATTGTCTAATTTAACATAAATCCAATTATCAATTAACTTGGGTAATTGTATTGAAATTATAGTTAATTAGTAACCAATTAATTGGTTATTTCAATTCAAATAGAATTATTGCATTTTGCTAATTAATATGACAATTAATTGATTACCAATTAATTGAAATGGCAATTAACTACATATGCCCACCCCTAAATATTACCCCTAATATTTCTACTTTATTATGATCGAGTATAAGTGTATAACCGTGTGGACATGTGTACAAAAGAACATACAAACTCCATAGGTATATACTCCATATTAGTGAACGTCTTTATAATCTTTTTAGTTCTAGTTTGCTTTACGCGTCATGAGTGTGAGCTGCCTATTAATTACACAATTAATTTTTTTTTATTTTTATTGTATGCTTTGACGGTTTTCCATTTGTTGACTTGTCGGCATATCGAGAACCAGACTTGTCTAATCTCGAATTCTTACTTTATAAAAAAAATTAACAACTTAAAAAAATTATATATATAGTAAACATTATCGTTATTATTCTAATTCTGAAATTGTAATTTAGTTTTTGTAGATCCAAATATAGTTCAATAAATCGGTTAACGATCACAAACGTGCGGGGGTTTGAATTGGTGGCCTGTAAAACTACTGCTTTGGTGAAAATAAAGACAACATCAATGATAGAGACATCTAGATCATCGTTCAGATAATCCATTTGTTTGAAATGACATGATTAATTACTTATAAAAAAAGAAACTTGAACGGATTATAAATCGATCGGCACACATTGATATATAAGTACCCTCTCTAGAGGAGATCTTGGTAGAAGTAGCTCTTGAATTTGTCAACATGCTCCACTTGGACGCAAATTATAACTGAAGCAGATCCATCTCTTGCTTTCCCGGGTAAGAGGTTACTCACCCCGTCCATAACGGACGGCCCCGGGCTCACATGAACGTGGTCTCCCCACCCGAAGTTGATCCCATGGACCGGAAGCGTGAGCCAGCTAATGACCCCAAGCTCCGGCATGACATTCGACAAGTCGACCGGGTTCCTTATCCCCTGCCACACCACAATGTTCTTGAGGCTCTTGATGTGGTCGATGTCCGCCTGTATGTAGTCGTGTGTAACCTTGGCAATGGTTTCCCTTATCCTGCCACAGGCATACCCTAGGGGCTTCGTTACAAGGTCTCTTGCAGGGCTCGTGGCTGCTACCATCAGCACGGCGTTGCCAAAGTAGCTCGTGGGGAGTGGCGGACTCACTCGTGTTCGTGCGTCCAGCGTGATGGCTAGTGCTTTTGGCTCCTCACCCTCGCTCCCTTTTGCCTTGCACATGGACCTGCACTTTTGAAATTGCACCTCATGATTCACCGTAGCTAAACTCAGAACAAAGGAGGATTTTAGGTATTTAGAAATTTTTTAGGGGTTTAAAACAAATTAGAATTTTACACTTAACCACCCGTCAAATATAGCATTTTACACTTATATAACTACCAGTTAAAACAAAACTCGTGGTTTTCCATAATTTTATATTTAATCGGTGGTTAAGTGTAAATGTTATATTTAATGGGTGGTTTTCTTTAAATTTCCCAAAATATTTTTTTACACTATATTTAAAACAAACCTCAAATTTATGATTTAAATAGTCAATATTAGTAGAAAAACAATAATTATTTAGAAATAAAAAAATATATATATATATATGAAAAAGAATATCTTTATTTAAATATATTAAAAAAACTTTAAATTTATTACTCTGTATTTAATTAGTCATTTTTAGTAGAAAGAAAAATTATAAAAAAAGAGTGATATTAAAGAGATTTGAACCAAGAGTTTAAGGTAACAAATATTTCTCCTTACCAACTAAGTCAACCTATCTTTATTCTTAGCTTCTCTTAACTTTTTTATCCCTAAAATTTAAAAATTATAAAAAAAAATACATATATAAAAAATTTCTCTTTTTTTCTTCTTTACCCATCCCAAACCCCCTAAATAAGCTACTTGTAGTACGTTAGTATTTCAAAATGGAAAACTAATTCAAACATAGATAGATGATCGACCTCCAAAGATGGGCAGTCAAGACTTCGTAACGGCTGAAGGGGCGGCAACTGGTGCTATCCTTGGTGGGTTCATCGGCGGCAGTAGCGTTAGCGGCACTCCTGAGCTTGTCAATCTGTGCTTTCGACAATGGAAGCATTAACATTGACGTGTCCTTCATGGGAGGCATCATGGGCGGCCCTGGTGGCGGAGGAGCCGGCGCCTCAACTCCTTTGGCAGCGCCGAAGCCGGCTCCTCTTGGTGGCTCACCGGCTCTCAACAGTGAACGATCGTGCACCGGAGCAGTGTGCAACGCCTCTCCACGAGCAAGCCTACAAACACGTCCACGCGGGAATTAAACAAGAGGACTATATACCCAAAAAAAAAAGTGAAATTTAAGAGTTTAATTAAGGAATAAACGATAAAATGGAGCTTTCCTTGGGAAAAAATATTATTTTGTCAAAACTAACAAATATTATTGGATCCAAAAGGAGTCAATTTTTAACAAATATTATTGGATCTATAAGGAGTCAATTTTTTAAAATTTTCTAATTTTTTTAGGATTTTATCCTAAAGTAAATAAATTAAAAAATGTTTGAAAGGGAACCGACGGTTCCGGAACCTTTGTCACCCCTAGGGTCAAACTTGCTTTGGTTGGTGGTTATAGGAGGGTGATTTAAATGGATTCACTCCTAGCGACCATATTGAATAAACAGCTAACCTCACTAATAACTCACTAATAAGTGATTATGCTTTTTCAAAATAGATTGAGTCACATCCAGTTTCGATATGTGTATTATCACAAGGTACCTTACTAGTTTAGTTTTTTTTATAACATTATTTTGACTGTATTATTTCACCTGTCTGATAACTAGTGATTTATATATGTTTGTTGCATGAAGATGTTAGGGATGGACTATCGCTCGTATACTGACTACTTATTATAACTTGTTTATACAATATTTATAAAATACATTAGAAGTGCGAATAGTCCCGTCTTTTATTTTAACCTAAAAAAAAAGTTTTGAAGTGTAATATACAGACCTAGCCCATTCGTTGATGAAGTGATAGGCAGCCAAGCCGTCAGCGATGCCATGGTTAGTGACCAAGCCGAGGCTGAGGCCGCCGCAGTGGAAGTGCGTGAGCTGCGCGGACACCAGAGGGAGCTCCTCGATGGGCATCCTCATGGCGTCCACGAGAGGGATGAGGTGCTGGAACTTGGGGAAGCACGAGAAGTCGCCGAAATCGGCCAGTTCGCTGCTCGACTCGGCCTCTGTCACCTCCGCCCCCTGGCCCTCACAATGGAGCTCTTGACTCCCATCGGGCCCCCGGTGGACCCGACCCGCCATCGGGTAGAAATGGAACAGGGCTTGGGCCAGGGAGTCCTTGAGGGTGTCCACAAAGGATCTGGTGCCCGACCCGGCCCATTCCTCGGTGGGGCGGTAGAAGTAGATGGTGGGCACGTAGACGGCGGTGACCATCTGGTCCCAGTCGCCGAGCTTCATCGTGCCGGTCCATGGCTCGCCGGCTGGTTTGACGGTGTACTTGCCTATGATTTTCACGTCCGCCATGGGATTAAAGTAGGTAAGATACTCTTTCGATTTATGGTGAATTTGAGGTCAGCGAGAGTTTGAGATATATTTATAAGCTCCTTTTAGAAGAACTTAGATTGCTTGAAATGCAACTTTTTCTACAGTTTAATCATTATTTGCATTAATATATGTAGTGTATACTTTTTCCTTGTTATTGCTTAGCTTTGAATTTTTTCAACGGAAGTCTCACTCAGCTTACAATATACTGTACAATTTAACCCAAAATATATATATATATATATATATATATATATATATATATATATATATATATATATATATATATATTACCTCCGTTTAGAAATAAATGTCGTTTGACTTTTTGACATATTTTTTAATGAGCTAAAAACTATATAAAATATGAACTTTTTAAATAATTTTTTTAATAATATAACACTTATTATTAATAAGTATTTATATTATATTAAAAAATTACTAAAAAATTTATATTTTATATAGTTTTTAACTCCTTACAAAATATGCTAAAAAGTCAAACGTCATCTATTTCTGAATGGAAGTAGTACAATTTAATTTTTATGTTTAGTGTCACTGGTTACAGCTTAAAGGACTCGCTCTCGTCTTTTTAATCTCATCCAAAAGGATACACTTAAAATAACAGGCTTAGTATTTATTATGTCTAATGTACGTTTATATCAGAATTCTTTCCTTATATAAACTTTTGATGGTAATATTACTTTAAGTTAAAAGAAGATTTTTAAACTGATGGAAGTTTTTTTTCTAACATACGATTTGAAAAGAAAAATTCTAGCAAAAACAAATTCAAAAAAGAAAATGCAATTTTTTTTTTTTACAGTAGGCAAATATTAGGGGGGATTTACAAAAATGTAAATCACCCCAACATCATCCTGCAATTTCTTAAATTCCTGTAAACAAAAGTGATTTCTTGTAAATATTCACGTTTTACTGTACAATCTTGCTTTATACTACGTATGTAATTAATTTCCTGTAACTGAAAATCTTAAACCGTGCTATAATTATTATAACTGAAAGTGCAAAATATAAATACTTACAAGAAGGTTTGACCATCTATAGAATCCTTAATTATGGTAATGCAGTAATTGTAATTGGATATATTTTTGGCGAATTCACCATAGGATTTACCCCAACTAGAAGATAGATCATATATATATAAAGGTTATCTATAGCAAATAAAATGGATCACACTCTCATTTTAAATTAAAAAAATATTAAGAGAATTGTATCCTATGTCCTAAATAGAAAAACTATATATTTAATGCTATATTAACAAAAAAAAAAAAAATAGGTGAAGAGTGGTGATTTGTTAATGGAGTCTATTTAAGGGGTGATTTTATGTAATTTTAAATTTAAGGGAAGGTTAAGTGAAAATCCCTATATTTAAGGAGTTGGTAAATTTCCCAAATAATCTTGTATAGCACGACTCCTAGTCTCCTACGTACACAGTGTAATAGGTGGTTCAATTCACTCCTTTTTATAGTGGAATCTATTATATAGCTAGTGATATTATAATTTAATCATGTTTCACCTACTTCAATTCCCATATATACGATGTTAGGTTTGTTTCCTTTTCAGATGGAACGGAAGAAAGTAATGCGTTGGCATCAATATAGTAAATTAATCTCAAACAAGTTTGAAGTTTTATGCACGTATTTATATATATCTATATTTAGTCTCTTTAATAGCTAGCTAGTCTTTACGAAGATCATAAAACACGTTATGAACTTGCAGAATTAAAGGCCATTCAAGATCGAGGAACTAATGGAATTATACATCTTTTGATAGGAACTGCTGAAATGTGATCAACACTCAGATCCTATCCCTGGGATGCTTGTAGTAAAAATAAAAAATAAAAAAAATGTTAATGATCAGTGAGCTAAGTGTGTGTGTGTGTGTATATATAAGAATAAATTATGCAGTTGGAGGTGATATGTTTCAGGTTGGGAATGTTGAAGTTGATAAGATGGAACCGAGCAAGAACAATGGAAGAAGAGTTAATAATTAGCTGAAACATCAAAGAAACTAAAGTGATAATGTCAACAAAGCTAATTAATTAAGGTACACGTCCCAGGTGTAGTCGATCAGATCGATCGAATATACCTGTTACAAAAAATATTATTATTGGGTCTATTAACTACAAAAAATATTACAATACTTGAGACATATTAAAAATAGGGTTTTTCTATCCTATATATGCACGTACTTGAGTTACAGGATAAGATTTCCGTTTTAAAAAAATATATATATCCTCCAATTGTCTTTTTTCCTTCTTTCCAACATAGAACATACTTTCCTTAGAAACAATATTACAATACTTGAGACCTATTAAAAAATATGGTTTTTCTATCCTATGCTCTTGGGTTATAGGATAAGATTTCCGTTTTACAAAAAATATATTCTTAATTAAAATGCAAGCCAAATTTTAAATTAGATTCATAGGGTCGTTTTTTTATAAGGTATCTTTGTCAATTAGGATCTTATCCTAATAGAAAGACCTTTAAAAATAAACTTGATATATTTAATTCGATCTTTCTATCTTATGTCCTAAAGGTATATGATAAAATCCTAAATAGGTAAACATACCATACCAAAAATAAACGACCTTATGAGGTTGTGTTAATGTTATAAATAAATTTAGGCAAAAAAAGATATTAAAGACAAAGCAATACAAATGATTTATAGGTGAAAATCCTTTAACTACCAACTAGTAGTGTGCAATGAAAACCCTCACACTCTTTCTCTTGGGAAGGAATTTTTAAACTTATCTATTTCTTTTACTAAATTGATTTTGGTCATCGCAAGGTAAACCCTAATAATGTGCACTATCTAGACTATTTCCATCTAGATAAACCACCTTAAACATATACCTTTAACCCTACGACGACTTACAACTTGAATAAAACTTTTGTAAACAAGCTTAAACCTTACCAAAACCACAAACAACTTGAATTGAACACAAAAGCTCCAAACCAAGCATGCAACAAGTCGTCACTTTGTTCCTCTCACGGACACGATTTGGGCAACACGACAACACCTTTCGATCTTCCTTCTTCAAGCCTCCAGCTCCACCAAGCTCTTCAGTGTATTTCCTTTATTTTTTGCATGAGGAAGACAAGTTTTTCATTGATTTCAACCACCATATATACATATAAATATGATCACCTCAACCCTCCAAGTAGATATATTTTTCAAATCCTCCATCACCTATGGTAGACATGATAAAACTCACAAGATGGTTAGATCAAACAGTGAGCCAAGCTCTGATACCAATTGAAGAGTCGTAATAGGTGATGTAAATAGAATAGAAAGACTTAGACAATTTTCGTAAACTTTCTGCAGAGTCGATATCAAGGCCTTGAAATGAATCCCAAAGTTTTGAACCAGAACTCAAGGTCTTGAAATCATTCCAGAAACTTATCCAGCAGAACCTGTACGAAAATAAAACTTATCAAAGTATAATGCGGAAATTAAATATGAAAGTAAAACTCAAAGAACACAAGAATTGTTAACGAGGTTCAGCACAACTTGGCCTACGTCCCCGCCTAGGGTTCTCCAACCCGTAGGATTCAAAAGCACTATTATTTCACTTCCTATGGATCCTAGATACAACCGAGAAGATCTTTTCTTCTTCTAAACCCTTGAAGCCTCACCCGCTTCTATCTAGTCAACTCAGATTCCTTAGAGTCCTAGATACAATTTAGAAGAACAACCCTTCTCTCAACTCGTAGCCTCACCCGCTACTATCTAGTCAACCCAAAACACTCGTGAAATAATAGCCTAGTGAATACGTTTGAGTAGATGTGTACTCTTAGTATAACACTTTAGACTTGTACAATGAAGCTCTAGAAACTCTCAAAAGATAAAGCAAGAACAACAATGGAGAAAGAGAGAATCAATGGATGATCGAATGCAATGGAGAACGCTTTGCTTGTAGATTGAATGCTCGAGTAGTGTTTTTCTTTTCCGCTTGCACCGTCACTTTTATAGGCTGCAGGGGCTGGGCTGATTTTTGAACGTTTGAATTTGAATTGTCAAATCTTTTATTTCCACAAAATCATCCCACAATCTTCAACATATCTTCTCCTTATCTTCATATCATCTCTTGCCTTGAATAGAAAATTTCAGCCCTTTCTAAAAGATTTTCCAGCCACTAAATCTTCTAGAATCTGCATAAAAAATCTGAGAAACCTTTTCAAATATTTAATATAAAATATGCACAAAAAATCTTTAACAAATAAATATATAAAATATTTGACGTATCCAATTCGTCCAATTCGCCCTTGCTGTCAAGATCTTGAAACCAAAGTCTTATTTTGTCTTTCATCAACCTTTCTCAAAGACCTGTAGGTTAGCTCTCAAGATCTAACAATCAAGGTGGAGTCTTCAATCTCCTCCTTGATGGAAGACAAAACAAATATCAAAAATATCAATCATGCAAAATAAATAAAGCATTGCAACATATGTATAAGCATCATATAACAAGCATGCAAATAAATAAAGCATTGCAACATATGTATAAGCATCATATAACAAGCAGAGCATATGCATAAGCACATCACCATATAGCATAAGCATAAGCATAAGCACAGCACCACATATAGCATTTCTCCCCCTTTTTGTCTTCCAACAAGTAAGGGAAGAAATCAAGTTTAAACAATACAGCAGACAGTCAAGACCTTGAAATGATAGCAGACAGCATTATAAAAACTGAAATTCAGCAGTCATTGCTCCCCCTACGAAAATACTTCCCTGTTCAACATTCCAAGCTCCAAAATAATAAATTCTGGAGGAGGCTCAGTAAGAAATATCAGCAAGAGAATCACATAACAAAAACATCAATATATATTAAAAAAATCTCTTTATCACCAAGAACGATTGGTCCAGTCCATTTATGCTCTTTGATCTTGGTGATCTCCTGTAAAACAACCAAACTTCAACCTTTTCGGCTAGACCAAGTTATAAACTCAGATCCATAATTAGGATAGACCATGTTTGGTAGTCTAGTCCCTTTAGGAACCCAAATCTGCTTCACCTGTTCTTTCAAACGTAAAGGAAAAGTATTTCGAATAATATAAGGGTCCTTTCTTCTATATGGACAAGTCTCTTTGACATAACCCTTCTTACAACAAAAGAAACAAGTAGGTGAACGCCAATATCCTTTAGCTTTCACAAAAGTGGTCATAGATTTCTTTGGAAAATTCTTGTTATAGCCAAGACCACTTTTGTTTAGAGATAATTGTTGTTCACCTAACATCTTGTCGAGATTAGCCTTGGATCTAGTGAATTGAATAAGTGTTGTCTGCTGGTCTTTACACTTTTCAGTTAGCTTAACCTTTTCTTTCTCCAAATCGTCATTGCAACGTTTCAGAGAAGAAAGGTTTTGCTTGAGATCAGAGTTTTCTGATATCAAGGCCTTGACTTTAATGTCAAGGGCCGACTGAGAAGTCTTAAGATTTCTCATTTCTAGCGACATTTCACCTATGCTTTTCTCCTGATCCTTTAGCTTCTCTTTCAAGGTGTTAGTTTCCATGATGTAATTCTCTTCATTGATAATCATATTTTGCAAAAACTCAGAGAGAACATCAGTAGGACTAGATATAAGTTTTCTTACAATAACATCAAGGTGTCTTCTAGGGTTTTCTTCTTGGTCCGCCATCAAGCAAAGATTTGATGGATCACTTTCTGAATCCGATTCACTTGAAGGATCCGAATCGCCTTTCTTTCGATCATTCTTCTTATGCTTGTTCTTCTTCTTTTGAGGACACTCCTTCATCAAGTGATCTGTTTCACCACATTCATAGCATGTTAGAATTTTTGTCCTTTTATTATGGTTAGAAGACTTACCTTCATGCTTTGATGATCTCGGATATTCTCGGTTTGAGAATTGTTCCTTCATCTTTAGAATCCGAGCAAGTCCCCTTGTGATCAAGTCAAAGGGATCTTCCTCATCATCATCACTTTCGTCGTCCTCTGATGGCACATCCTCCTTGATTTTGAGCGCCAGATTCTTTACACTAGAGGATGGTTCGCCGTCCTCTTCGTTGAGGACCATCTCATGCGTGATAAGCTTTCCAAGAAGGTCATCCAACGCTAGTGTTGTAAGGTCTTGAGCTTCCTCAATTGCAGTGACCTTTGGACCCCACCTAGCCTTGGGTAGACTTCTCAGTACTTTCCTGACCTTTTCTTCATTCGTGAAGACCTTTCCAAGAGAGTTAAGATTGTTCACGATTTGGGTAAATCTAGTGAACATCTCTTTGACAGTCTCATTGGAGGTCATCTTGAATAATTCATACTGTCGAAGAAAGATACTGATTTTAGTCTCCTTGACTTGGCTTGTCCCCTCATAGGTTACTACAAATTTGTCCCATATCTCCTTGGCACTCCTGCAAGAAGAGATACGATTAAACTCATCAGCATCTAGTCCACAATAAAGTAAATTCATGGCCTTGTAGTTCTTGGCCACATTCTCCAAATCGGCTTGATTAAATTCGCTTTCTTCTTTAGGAACAACGGCTCCGGCTGAATTCGTCTTAGTTGGCACCTTTGGTCCTTGCCTAACAATGTTCCAAAGCTCCAAATCCTGATCAATAATAAACATTTTCATCAGTGATCTCCAATGCACAAAATTGTTACCACAAAAGAGTGGTGGTCGAAAGGTCGATCTTCCTTGTGCAAATCCTCCATCACCTATGGTAGACATGATAAAACTCACAAGATGGTTAGATCAAACAGTGAGTCAAGCTCTGATACCAATTGAAGAGTCGTAATAGGTGATGTAAATAGAATAGAAAGACTTAGACAATTTTCGTAAACTTTCTGCAGAGTCGATATCAAGGCCTTGAAATGAATCCCAAAGTTTTGAACCAGAACTCAAGGTCTTGAAATCATTCCAGAAACTTATCCAGCAGAACCTGTACGAAAATAAAACTTATCAAAGTATAATGCGGAAATTAAAGATGAAAGTAAAACTCAAAGAACACAAGAATTGTTAACGAGGTTCAGCACAACTTGGCCTACGTCCCCGCCTAGGGTTCTCTAACCCGTAGGATTCAAAAGCACTATTATTTCACTTCTTATGGATCCTAGATACAACCGAGAAGATCTTTTCTTCTTCTAAACCCTCGAAGCCTCACCTGCTTCTATCTAGTCAACTCAGATTCCTTAGAGTCCTAGATACAATTTAGAAGAACAACCCTTCTCTCAACTCGTAGCCTCACCCGCTACTATCTAGTCAACCCAAAACACTCGTGAAATAATAGCCTAGTGAATACGTTTGAGTAGATGTGTACTCTTATTATAACACTTTAGACTTGTACAATGAAGCTCTAGAAACTCTCAAAAGATAAAGCAAGAACAACAATGGAGAAAGAGAGAATCAATGGATGATCGAATGCAATGGAGAACGCTTTGCTTGTAGATTGAATGCTCGAGTAGTGTTTTTCTTTTCCGCTTGCACCGTCTCTTTTATAGGCTGCAGGGGCTGGGCTGATTTTTGAACGTTTGAATTTGAATTGTCAAATCTTTTCTTTCCACAAAATCATCCCACAATCTTCAACATATCTTCTCCTTATCTTCATATCGTCTCTTGCCTTGAATAGAAAATTTCAGCCCTTTCTAAAAGATTTTCCAGCCACTAAATCTTCTAGAATCTGCATAAAAAATCTGAGCAACCTTTTCAAATATTTAATATAAAATATGAACAAAAAATCTTTAACAAATAAATATATAAAATATTTGACGTATCCAATTCGTCCAATTTGCCCTTGCTGTCAAGATCTTGAAACCAAAGTCTTGTTTTGTCTTCATCAAACTTTCTCAAAGACCTGTAGGTTAGCTCTCAAGATCTAACAATCAAGGTGGAGTCTTCAATCTCCTCCTTGATGGAAGACAAAACAAATATCAAAAATATCAATCATGCAAAATAAATAAAGCATTGCAACATATGTATAAGCATCATATAACAAGCATGCAAATAAATAAAGCATTGCAACATATGTATAAGCATCATATAACAAGCAGAGCATATGCATAAGCACATCACCATATAGCATAAGCATAAGCATAAGCATAAGCACAGCACCACATATAGCATTTCTCCCCCTTTTTGTCTTCCAACAAGTAAGGGAAGAAATCAAGTTTTTTTTATCATTTATTGTCCATTCATTTAACCATAATCATGTTTCTAAAAAAATTTCATAAAATAGGAAGAAAATTTAAAAAAATAATATATATCAGATTTTAGTAAAAAATTAATTTGAATAAATGGTATATAACTACATAGCAAATGGACAAAGATAGATTAATTTAATTTAATTGAGAAAATAAGATAACAATGATAAAAATATAATATCATATTTATATATATGTAGCAAACAATTAAAATTATAAAATCATTATGTTTTTAAAATTTACTTTCTCAAAAATAAAACATTAAAAATTACATAATTTTAATGTAAGCCCGTGCGTAGCACGGTATCGTCTAGAACCTAATCAAATGAAATTAATAATTAAATGACAACCTACTTAATTTGATGAAAATAGACAAGCCATTCCTTTTTGATGGAGGTATTGGTTCAAATGATTTGAAACCAGCTAGGAAACAAAATACTATAGTATAACAGTAATAAAAATATGTTGTAAAAAAATACGGAGTACGTACTGTTTTAATTTTATTTTTATCTTGTAATAACCAAATTATTAGTTGCAGTTTTTATCACATTTTTAATGTGTTAAAAACTTTATAAAATGTAAACTTTTTTAAAAAATTTTAAAATAATTTCAAACTTATTAGTAATAGGTATGAAATTATTTTTTTTAAAATAATAATAATAAATTATGAGACTGAGATAAATATAAATGAGATTAAAATAAAATATTTATTATTTTTCTTAAAAATTATGTAGGAATTGTAAATTAATAATATATTTATAAAAACTAGGTTCCATATAGTATATTTTGGCGAAGGGTGAAATAGCACTTAATTATAAAAACTGGTTTTGATTCGAGGACCCTTAATTAAATTAGTGATGGATAAATGATGAAGGCGAAACACTACCAATAAAGACGTGGCCAACAAATAATATATATTATATTAATTTGGGTAGGTGGTGGGCAACAACAACGTCCGTAGTTGCCATATATAAAAATATAAATCTTCATACCGCGGGAAGCCCATTAAATTTTAAATAGGTATATACGTTATTACACATATATGATATATGTTTGTGGGATTGTTGAGGGAAGTCATTATCATCGATTCATCTCCTCACACACACACACACATGTCTCTTGCTTCATCATGAAATCATCCAAAAGTCCATCGTGGCCTTGCTGTATACTTCAGTTTTCATCCGTTGTGAAATATACACGTACGTACGATGTTAATAGACTTGTCAAAATATGATCCGACTTAACTCAACTCGAACGTCCGGTATTTTTTTGGGTTTGAAACGATGTTTTAGATCTAAGACCAGAAAACGATCCAAACCCCAATGACCTGAGAATTTTAGGATCGAAACCCGAAGACATATTTTTATGCTAAAAATGCTTATTTAATATTATTATAACAATAATATTTATAAATTTTTATTATAATATTATTATTTAGTTTATTTTGATATATTTATATTATAATTCAATTTTGATAATATTTTAATATTATTAAAAAAATCTTTAAATAATTAAGTTTTCTAACCCATTAGTTCGACCCAAAACCGGGATAAATCTGGTTTGCTTTATCCGGAATGACTCGTGACCCAATTGTTTGAAAACTCGATCTACTTGGAATTTGAATAATCCAAATGTTGGAATAACTTGAATCTATCTAATAGAGTTTATCTTTAGGGATATATTTATTATAGGTAGATTTATCTATAATAAGATATAGATAAAGATATATTTATGTAGATTTAGATTTATCCCTTTAGGCCTTATTGATATACTTATCCTAATAGGATTAGAATTAGGTAAGGCTATATAATCTCCTACAGGCCTACCCTAGAGGCATCCAACCTTGTAACCCTAATCTGTTTTGCTTCCTCTAATAAGAAAACTGGTTCTCTGCCCGTGGATGTAGGCAACACACCGTTGCTGAACCACGTAAATCTCTGTGTCTTTCTTCGCTGTTATCATTCTCGTTATAACAAACTGGTATCAGAGCTTGGTTGTGATTTCTGTTGAGAATGATGTCTGGATCTGTAGTGAAGATTGACAAGTTTACTGGAAGAAACTCTTTCAGTCTGTGGCAGATCAAGATGCGGGCTTTGCTAAAACAGCAAGGTTTATGGACACCGTTGGCCGCCGACAAGAAGGGGGCAGATACAACCACCGCTGAGTACGGCCTTCTGGAGGAGAAGGCTCATTCGACGATTATGTTGTGTCTCACAGACGATGTCATAATAGAAGTTGCTGATCAGGAAACCGCAGGCGGCTTGTGGCTAAAGTTGGAGTCTTTGTACATGACAAAGTCTCTGACGAACAAGTTGCTTCTGAAACAACGGTTGTTCGGGCTGCATATGCAGGAAGGTACACAACTCAAAGATCATCTTGATCAACTTAACACTCTATTACTTGAATTGCGTAATATTGATGTTAAGGTGGAGGACGAAGATACTGCCCTAATTCTGCTGGTATACCTACCCCCCACATACGAGAACTTCGTTCAGTCGTTCGTCGTTGGGAAGGACACCATCACGTTGGAAGAGGTTAGATCGTCGCTTCACAGCAGAGAGTTGCGTCTGAAGGCAACCGCGTCAGTTACAGACAATCAGGCTTCCGGGCTTGTGGCCAACGGAGGCAATTCTGATGGTAGAAGGGGCAAGAAGCAAGGTCGCAAATCAGGCCCTAAACTAGACGACGTTTGTAACTACTGTAAGGAGAAAGGTCATTGGAAGAATGACTGTCCTAAGAAGAGGGAACAAGAGCAGAAATCTGGATCTGCAGCAGTAGTTCATGGTAGAAATACTTCTGAGGAAGATATTGTTCTACTAGCAGGTAATCACATAGATCATGATGTGTGGTTTCTTGACTCAGGTGCGTCCTGTCACGTATGTCCTAGAAGAGAGTTGTTTACAACATATAGATGTGTAGACAAGGGCAATGTTTCTATGGGAAATGATGTCATCTGCAAGGTTGTTGGGATCGGCTCAGTCAGGCTTTGGACAGATGATGGGAAATTTCGCACATTGGAGGATGTCAAGCACGTGCCATCCATGACGAAGAATCTGATATCCCTAACGGTGTTAGACGACAAGGGGTTCGGTTACACGGGTCATGGTGGAAAGCTGCGTGTGTTCAGAGGCTCTGATGTGGTTTTGCAGGGAGTCAAGCAGGGAAAGGGAACTTTGTATGCCTTACAAGGTTCAGCAGTCACAGGTGTTGCAGATGCTGCTTCAGTCAAGGTTAGGGAGACTGTTGCTGAGGAGGTGGAGTTGAACTTCACTCCAACAGAGACTCGGACACCTGAGTTGGTCACTGACCAATCATCACAGACAGGTACTACTGAGTCAGATACTGGTGTGACAAAGAATATACTACTAGACACAGGAACATGTGGAGCTGTACATCAGAGTATTGCTCTAGATCGACCACAAAGGGTTGACATCAGGGGGCCTGCGAGATCCAGGTCTGGCGATCTGGTGGGATATGCTTTGCATGTGGCCGAGGAGGGGAAGGATGGTGTTCCATCCAACTACAAGGCTGTTGTTTCTGGAGGTGAGTCAGTACACTGGCAGGCTGAGAAGAGAATCAGGGTGAAGAAGGTGGGGACAGCTGATAATCCCGCTGGTATGTTCACCAAGCCAGTTCCGAAGAGCAAGTTCCAACATTGTTTGGACTTGCATAACATCACCAGCTGTTGAGTTGCTCTGCGGAGCAATCTGGGTCCTCCTACGAGGACAAATCTGAGGCAGAAGAACGTCTGGCACTTGTCATGGTGCATCTGTTTCTGAGAGGAGATTCTGGTACATCCGGCATTGAAGCGCATCTGGTACATCTGACATGGCATTGCATCTAATACGTCTGGCGCTACAATGCGGTTGGTACATCTGAGAGGATTCAAGTCAAGGTGGAGATTTGTTGGAATAACTTGAATCTATCTAATAGAGTTTATCTTTAGGGATATATTTATTATAGGTAGATTTATCTATAATAAGATATAGATAAAGATATATTTATGTAGATTTAGATTTATCCCTTTAGGCCTTATTGATATACTTATCCTAATAGGATTAGAATTAGGTAAGGCTATATAATCTCCTACAAGCCTACCCTAGAGGCATCCAACCTTGTAACCCTAATCTGTTTTGCTTCCTCTAATAAGAAAACTGGTTCTCTGCCCGTGGATGTAGGCAACACACCGTTGCTGAACCACGTAAATCTCTGTGTCTTTCTTCGCTGTTATCATTCTCGTTATAACACCAAACCTGAATTCAAACTGAATGACCCGATTGACAAATCTATCTATTTGTCTATGTGTAAGGCTTTGGTCATTTGGTAGGGAAACCTTGGCCTAGCTTATGCATTACATGTTTTTCTGATCATTAATTGACACCTTATCAATATAATTAAATAACTAAACAAGTATGTACATTTTCAACCCAATTACATAATATATCTTATTATATATCGTTCTATAAAAGAACGGAAATTTCGCGAGGTAATCCTGAGGTTTCGCGTAATTCGCGTGATAAATAAGTGTTTCAAATATTTCGCCTGGTAACCTTTGGGTTTCGAAATTTTTTGTCTCGAGCTCAAAAGTTTTATTTTGTCCAATAACCGTGATTTCAAAGTTATGGATAGATAAATTATGTAATATTAATAAAAGTTGTGGGAGCCTTTCACAAATACTAACTTTTCTCCCTTCTATCTAAGCGAGAGGAGAGCAAATGGAGAAGAAGAGTATCATAGACAAAGGAGACGAAGTGCAGAGGCAGGCCGGCGGCAACTGGTGACTCTAGAGGGGGGGTGGGAGGCGGGTTAGAGAGTGGTGGCGGCGGCGCGGGCGATGGCTGGCATCGGTGGCGAAGTCGGTTTCGGGCGGCGGTTGCGATTAAAGGTTAGTTTTCAGATTTCGAAAATTTTGAATAGCAAAACCGAAATTTTCATGTACTATCATCATGTAGTCGTTATTGAGTCGGATTAGTGATCTATGGTGTGATATCGAGCTCAAATCATGGTTTAAAGCTTCAAATTTCGAATTATGAATTTTAGGGTTAGGGTCCGAAAAATTTGAGGGTTTTGTTGTTGTTTGTTGAAGCTTCGAATTATGAATTTTGAGCTTGGAATTTTGAATTATCTATCAATGTATAGTAATGAGTGTGTGAAATGTTTGTTTAAGGTTTTTTGGTTTTGGTTTATTCGAAATGTATGAAATTTTTTGGTTTTGGTTTATCTGAAATGTTTGATTGATCCATCAATGTATGATACCGGGTGTCATTGTTATGTGAAATCTTTGTTTTCGAATTATGAACAATAATAAAACAAAGTTTGGCCTAAATGGGAAATTAGGTTTGCCATGTACTCCCTCTGTTAATTAAAACTTGTCGTTTACTATTCATGCACGCTTTTTTAGAATGATAAAAACTATATAAAATATTAACATTTTTTTAAATTTGTTTTTATAAATTCATAATTAATAGTAACAAGTATGAAATTATATAAAAAAATATGTTAACAAAGTTAATATTTTATATAGTTTTGAACACCTCAAAAAGCGTGCATGAATAGTAAAACGTCAAGTTTTAATTAACGGAGGGAGTAATGTTCTCTTCTTTGAAAGTTTGTTTGTTACATCCTACTTCTCTCTGGAAATATCAAAATCCATCAGCAAATTATGCTTAGATTATTTGTCCTTTCTACGTTAAAAAAACAATGTCTCATGTTGAACTTTTATTATCGACTATGAAAAAAGTTTCCTTCTTTCATGTTCCCTGATTAGTCAATAGAGTGGTTGATAAGGTTGCACACCTTTGCCACTCTGTCTGGGGTGTCGATATTCACAACGACTCCGGTCTTTTAGACCTCATCCGTAAGGATGCCATCGGGTAGAGCTTGCTCACCCGAATTACTTCCTAATCAAAAAAAAAAAACAATGTCTCATGTTGACTTTCCCTATTTAGCAAGTGAACGTGTGGCATTGTCAGAATGTCATCTGCACCACCTTAAAGGATATTATAGTGTCACTACTATCAGGCTTTTTTAGTTTTCCCTACTATCACACTTTTTAGATATCACATGAAATAGCTAGAGCAATGAGTTTTGGGCTACCTTGTGCTCCTATGATATATATATATATATATATATATGTGTGTTCACGTTGATGTGAATAGATTTAATTTGCATTTTTTTCTAATAAATATTTACTGTTTTTGTTCTACATCTCTTGCTACTCATAAAATATCTTACTACAGTCTGTTAATCAACATATATGCTGAAACAAATATATAGGTGGACTGAGGTTGTTAGGCATGGAGGAGTGTCTGGATTTAGTTGGATTGAATTGGAACGTGAAGTTCATTTGTTTGTGGCTTTTTTGATAGATTATCCAACCCTGCTTTTAACGAGATTTGCTACTTGTTGGATGAATTAACTAGATGTAGCCTAGAGATGTGGGTTCATGATTTTGTACTAGTGATAGTTTTCAATTATTTAAACTACGTGTACAAAAATTAAATGTCTTATATTAAAAATCGGAGGGAGTTGAGTAATTTGGTACTGGACTAGCTTATGATTAGAGGTGTAGAATTCTACACGTAGATTTGTCCCGTCCAACTTCCACAATCAATTGTATTTAAGTGGTGATGAATCAAGTACGTGGGTCTCTTGAGGGTTGAGAGAGAGAGAGGGGGAAAAACGTACGTGGGGCTTTTAATTGGACAGCTAATGCATGTCAGATCTATTAAAGGGTTTGGATTGTGAGAAATTGGAGGTTCGACGTACGGGTTGTTTGTTCATCGAATAGCTGCTAAAAACCGTTCAACGATCCTTCAAAATTAATTCAAAAGTTCATGGATGAAAGGCAAATATCGAATCGAGGGCTATCATTAACCCTCTTACTCCTTATTATTTAAGTCACTCCATCATGGTTGATAGGTTTTAATAGTTTTTCTGATCAACTAGCTTTGGAGGTTAGAGTTTAATTTGAAAAATATTTTTAAAATTTTAATTATTTTAGAAATTTTAAAATTTTATTTTCAAGAATTTTCCTTTTTTTAGGTAAAAAATCTTTTCCAATTAAGATTTTTAACCTATATTTTTAAAACATAAATTAAAAGCACTTTTTTTTTAACGTGGAAATGGTTTCCACCCCAAAGATGATCATCCAAATTATAAAGAAATTCCATTTCTTGGTAGGTTTTGAAGATCAATTATTCTGCAAATAAAAAAATATATATGTGAAAAAGATAGAATGATATGTTTATTGACATTCAAACTCTCGATCGGGAGTTGGTAAGAGTTTACATTTAGGTGATGATGGTGACCTCGGTTGGTAAATACACTAAAACATGATCTCACATATCTCCTCTAGACTAACCATTTCGTGTATATTCATTGACACGTTATCGGGGAATCAGCACTCGAGAGTTGAATCATTTACATTTTATATATATATATATATATAAGGTTTCCGTCATGGAGTCAGAAACTTATCGAAAAAGGCATAATTTTGTACAAACTTCAATTCTTTTTCGATAGATTTTTTTCTTTAGTTTAGCATATCAAAAGTATGATATTTTAGTTTAAACAATGATGTTTTAGGTAAAAACAAAAAAAATACTTCAAAACAATGACATTTTTGCTCAAAACGACAACATTTTAATTCAAAATTGTGTCATTAATTATTGTATATTTTTTCTCTTCAAAAGAATAAAAAACGACGTCGTTTGAGTCTATAACGACATTATTTATCTCTATAACACACCATTTAAAACATAACGTCTAAATATGAAATATGTTGTTCTCTTAGCATACAATAGTGTGTAACAAGATATAAAAAATTTAAACTTGCATAATTTCTTGTCTAATGATTAATCTCTTGTTTCAAAGCTCTTTGGCTGAATTATATTATTAAAATACCAAGTTAAATAAAATTTAAAGGCATTGTAGTGTAGTTTATTAAAAGACAATATTTCAAATAATTAATTTGTGTTTTAATTTTCAAACGTCAACTTTTTTCTCAAACGGTTGAATTCATTTTGTCTGTTGTTTTATAACAATATAAGCTTATAAGTAGTTATTATATATTTTTACTGGTTATCAAAAAAATTAAAATTATATATTTTTACTGATTTTATTTATGTTGTTTTATTACAATATATAAGTTTATAAGGTATAAGTTCACATCATCAGATGAGAACATTAATAGTCGCGATCGATCAGGTCAAAACATGAATAATATTGTAGCCTTTGTAGGTACACACATAAGTCATTAATTAAAGACACGCCGATTTAATTTCTAAAATCAAATTCTGTTACTTTTATTTTTAAGCTTAGTTCATACATGCCTAACACACAAGTCGAGTGAGATTACATTCTAAAACCAATTGATAATAGAAAGAGTAGCTCACCAATTCATATACTATGGTTTATTATGTTCAACTTTTCGATGTGGAACACTTTTGGTCACGTTTGCATATATGGCAGAAATTAATACTTCCATCACCCCCTCCAATTCATTCTAGATCGATATATAGCTACCAATCAAACTTAACATTGGAAGTTAATTCAACTATCCCCTAAAGCCAAGCAATTCAACAAGCCGGTAGCTTGCTAATATAAGGTAAGCAAAACATTTAATTAATTAATTAATTATATTATTTCATTAATATAATTATTTCTCCCTCCCTCTATATATATATCGATTAATTTCCTCTCTTCCAAATTAACAATTTATTGATCGATCAGATGGCGGAGGTGAAGATCAAGTGCGTGCACACGGTGAAGCCGAGCGAGGCGACATGGACGGGGACGCTGGCGTTGTCGGAGTGGGACCAGGCGGCCGGGGCCGCCTACGTGCCCTACATCTACTTCTACAAGGGCGGGGAGGCCAAGGAGGGCGTGGTGAGCGTGCTCAAGGAGGCGCTGAGCCGGTGCCTGGTCCACTTCTACCCGATGGCGGGACGGATCCACCGGATGGCGGGCGGGCGGCTGGAGCTGCAGTGCAACGCCGAGGGGGCGGTGCTGATCGAGGCGGAGACGACCAGCGAGGTGGCAGAGATGGGGGACTTCATGGACTCGAAGAGGTTCAAGGAGTTGATCTACGCCGTTGACTACGCCAAGCCGCCGCACGAGCTGGCGCTGCTGTACGCGCAGGTCACGGTGTTCAGCTGCGGCGGCTTCAGCCTCGGCATCACCATGTCGCACGCCGTTACCGACGGCATGGGTGGCTTGCACGTCACTTCCGAGTGGGCGAGGTAACTCAAATTGGGATCGATAATGCTAATTACTCGATCTCCTCCTTTTCTCTTTCAAATTGGGTGCGATTTTTTTTTTTTGTTAATTAGTTAATTAAGTCAAACTTGTATGTTTGGTAGTTGGTAACACCAATTTTTTTTACATTATAAGTGAAAGAATTAATGAATTAAACAATTAAGGATTTTGAAAATCATTTTAAAATATCCAAATTAAAGAATATGTTGGAGTTCTAGAAGAAAAATTAGTAGTATATTAGATTTTACACTTTTTTTTGCTATAAAAAAGGTATTTCTATCATAGTATGACTTAATAACTAATTTGGGAAACATTCTCTACCAAAAACAAGTGAAACTTAAAAATCTAATTTAAATTTTGGCTAAAAAATTTTAATTAAGGAGATATAGTAATTTTATCTTATCCCCCAATAAAAAGAAATTATGAATAAAATATTGGAGATGATTTAAGAGAAATGACTTTCAATTAATCTGCGGATAAATTTGGAAAATCACCACCATTTATCGTCTCTGAAAACTTAGCTACCACAAACAATAATCTAAACAATATATTATCAAAATAAAATTATAGAGTTGACTGCAAACTATATATTTTTATATCCACATGTAACTCTGAAGTTAATTATTATCAACTTGAATCTCTAGACATACAATATAAATAAAGTCAACATCCGAATTATGTGAGATATATACAACAGAGGTTCTTTTTTCGTCTGATCCATACCTAATAATAATAGATAATAAGAGTACAGCAATTTATTCGATCATAAGTTTATAAAGTTGTTTAATGTATATTGACATATTGTATAGGGTTTAATTATGAGACGTACGTTTGGTTAGAGATGTTTTATTCAGAAAACTTAAGTTTACCGGCAAGCTTTGTATGAAAAAGACATCTCCAAAAACCAAGAGAGTCGGGCAAGATTACAACGATCGGACCAACGGTTTTCTTTCTTTCTTTAATTAAATTAAATTAAATATAAATAAATTTTGCATCATCTAAATACATGATTATACTTCCAAATTTCAGCAATCACATTTTATAATAATTTATACTCCTTCGTCTCAAAATACAGATCATTTGACTTTTTTAACACATTTTTTTAAAAGATAATTTTTTTTTTTATAAATTATTAAATTTTTTATTAATTTTTTAAAATAATTTCACCCAGAAATTTATATTTTATAAAGTTTTTCAATTTTTGATTTAATTTTGAATTGGGTTTATGAACCACTAGTGTAGGTCCCGTTCCATGCACGGATAATACGTTAATGTAATATCATAAGTAATTCAGACATATTTTAATAAATAAAAAATATAAATAATTTTTTCACCAAAAAATAATATAAATATAAATAAAATATCACGTATCAAATACTACATATCTATCTATTAATATTTTTTTATAACTATGAATATGAAATAGTTTTGATTTATATTTTTATCAATTAACTAAAATATATATAGATAGATTGTGGCTTATGATAACTTTCTATAAACCACGATATGATATTATTTTAATATTTTTCCTAGAATCAACCATAAGATGCTCCTATGGTAAAGTGTTTTGTTATTTTTATCTTAACTTTTATTTATAAATACTACATATTTATCTATTAATATTTTTGGTAAGTATGACTATAAAATATTTTTTATTTATATTTTTTCAATGAACTAAAATATATATAGGATTAACCACAATGCGCCACATAGGATTTTTCTCTCTAGAATCAACCACAACGCGCCACATAGAATGTTATGCATCGATTTTAATATATGTATATAGATAGATAGATGGATGAATGATCGAATTATACAGTTTATATTGGTAGTTGACTTTGGTGTTGGTCAACAAACAAAACAGGCTTGCACGCGGTGAGCCCTTGGAGAGGATTCCATACCTCACCCGCGATGTGCTGAGGGCCGGCGAGCCGCCCCGAGAGCCGCGCAATCCTAAGCCCAAGGAGGAGAAACCCGCCATGGAAGCCACACCTCAACCGCCGCTGCCACCACCCCCGCCAAAAGAGACGACGATGGTAAATCTTGTCCTCACTAAAAAGCAAGTTGAGAAGCTCAGGATGGCTGCAAACGCCGCCAATGACGGTTCTCACCGCCCTTATAGCCGTTACGAAATCTTAACCGCTCACATATGGAGGTCAGTACGTACTACCATATGTCATATAAGTTCGGTGAGGTTCCATTGTTTTAACGTGAAATGATGATTTGATGTGATGATAGGTGTGCCTGCAAGGCAAGAGGGCATTGCGGCGAGGAGCCGAATGCACTAGCATTTGGGATAGACTCGCGGATTCGCATCCGCCCACCGCTGCCTCCGAACTACTGGGGTAACGCGGTCCTAATGGTCGCAACTCAGAGCAAGGGAGAGGACATCGTCTCGAAGCCCTTAGGGTTCGGGTGCAGCAGGGTACGAACAACTATCGAGAAGGTCACGAACGAGTACATTTGGTCCGATATCGAGACCCTGAAGAGCCTCGATGACCTTTCGGTTTGGAGGGGCCTACCTTCCCCAGAGGCTGGCTGTTGCGTCTTCCCCGACGTGATGGTGATAAGTTGGCTGACGCTTCCCATCTACGGCATGGATTTCGGGTGGGGCAAGGAGATCCACATGGGGCCTGCGACGCATACCCATGAGGGGACTGCGATGATCATGCCTGGTCGCGCAGAAGAGGGATCGGTTGTGGTTGCCATCTGCTTGCAGGTGGCTGATGTTGACAAGTTCAAGGGCCATTTCTATGAAGCTGTTGCTGTGGATAACTGACATTCTTCATCTCCATGGATCATAGAAACAATTTGTTTGCTTTCAAATTTCGTCGGTTTGATCCAAGACGTTAGAGAGTAATGTTACCATGTTCTTTGTGTAATTTGCAATTTCATCAAAATGTTTTGTTTCATCAACTGCATATGTACTGAAATTTGAGAAGAGAAATTATAACAATTTGAAAAACCGGGTATGTAACGAGTAACACACATCTAATACAAATTGGATGTCCATGAATATAAGATTAAGCATCCTGAACTTATCAGACATAAACATGATAAGATCAGTGCAGTGGAAAGAGCAAAAGAGGCTACTGACAATTCTATTCCTTCTTCCTTGAGTCCTTGAGCTGCCCCCTCTTTCGGATGCGCATGCAAAATCCAAGACGCCAGGCGTCAATAGCACTCTCCGGGATGCAACGAGCTAGTCCCCAAATCAGCGAGTGTGGCCAGTAAGGGGTGCAGCAAGGCTCGTATCCAATGTACTGAATACCTACCTTAGCATACTCATCACTTGACGGAACCAAGAAGGAGGATCTTTTGATTGAGGCCATTTTGGTCGCCACATATAAAGGAACCTGCAACGTTGCAAGAAAAAAGACAACAAATCCAAAGTAGATGAGAAGCTGAACGTGAGATAGATCAATCTTCTTCCCAAGATATGACTTCAGCTACAAACATCTTCCTTTGTTACCAGTAGATCAAACACATCAGATGGTGTGCACAACAAAAGGTAAACAAGATTTACAACAGACCAATCAAGCATCAACATTACTACTCTCTTATGAGCATCATAAAGTGTCAGTGTGCGTACAAATACAAGAGCAAGAAACTAGGGATCGGAGGAGACGCTAATCTGTCAATTCCTAGAAGAAAATGAGGAGATAGAAAGTGTGTTGCAAACTAGGGGCTGGTGCCAGTAGGATGAGCTATTTCAAAATGTGAAGAAATGAGAATATGACACGTTTAGAAATACCATGATATTTGCAATTTCGGATGTTATAGTATAACACGCATTGGAAACAGCGTGGGTTAAAAAAAATATGCGATGGCAATCCTAACAAATGTTATTTTCATGAGATGTCCAGCAATTTTCACCAACTAACACACAGTATTGAAGTAATGAACTGACAGAGACGTTTCTTCAGCATGAACAAGTTGAGTGTGCAACTACACTACTGTACTCAATTAGGTTTGGCGACAACAAATCCGCCAGAATAGCTCTAATTATAGAGAGGAGTTATTATCCAGTTAGTTACCCAGGTCTCCATGGCAATTTCAAAGAGTTAAGCCACATAACAGTCCCCTCAGGTAGTACCCTAGACAAATTCTCAACCTATGTATAGCCGAAAGTCCGAAACCAGTAAAAAAGGAAAACTTGATTGGTAGACAAATAAAACTGTGTCTGAATTCTGAACAACTTCAAAAAGAAGATGCACATGAAACAGGTATTACACCTCTATTCAAAACAGACAATTAACAGTTTATATCACATTATCACACTATTTAATCCAGATTATACATCAATTTGACTTTATCTCTAACCTCCCATATACCAACTGACACCAATTTGGGGAATACTGATTTGAGTTTGATAGAATGAAAAGAAATCAAATCCTAACCGGATAATGAGAAAAAGGGAATTTATTTGAGTTTGCTATACATGTTGAATCAGATCAATTTTTTCACTTAAAGAGATGTCTGACTGACCAAACACGTTTTTAAAACCGGGTCTCAAAGACAAGAGCAGTTTCAATGCTCCGGCTTCCTAATAATCACCCTGAGGAAAGTTTGGGTAATCAATTTATGCTAGCAGTGCTAGGAGGGAGAAATGAAGATTATTGCTTTTTCCACGCACACGGAACACATTATTCACCAACGATAGTTATGAAGAATTGCATTTCCAGATCAAGAAAACTCTGGAAGTCCTTTTTGGGAAACAATAGTAATTCACAACAAATAAAACAAGCATAAACTATTTCGGTTAATAATAATGTGTTCCTTGTGCAGGGAAAATAAAAGTCTTCGTTTGTCCCTCCTAGGACTGGTATCCGGGACAAGTGAAGACATTCTTCCAGGCACACAGAACACATTATTCAACAACCATAGTTATGAAGAATTGCATTTTCCGATCAAGGAAATTAGGAAAGTCCTTTTTGGCAAACAATTGTGATTCACAACAAGTAAAACAAGCAGAAATTTCCTCAACTGAATGTAAGATATCATGCATACTGAATGGCCAAAATAATCACATCCATGTAACCTTATCAATGAAATTAGATACTCAAACCAAATTACCCTAAACAAGCAATTAAATCTACAGAGAAAACCACTATTGTAGGCTATTTAATTACATTTGTCTACCTCAGCTAATGACCAACTAAAAAAGTTGCAAAAAAGTAATCCCACTAACTAAGAGGCCACTTTTGGAAATCAAATGTTAAAACTTCAGTCAATGATCAAATGGATCGAGGAATTAGTTACCTGGCACTGAACATCAATCCCCATCTTCTTGTACTCAACATAGAGACTCCTAGAAAACTGTTCAATATACCTAAAAACAACAATCCAAACAATTCCAATTTCAGCAAACATCAACAATATGAGTTGAACTGAGTTCAGTTCAGGATACTAATGAGCAACACCAACAGAAGAGGGAGAGTAAAACTAACGCTTTAGAGGCGGCGTAGACAGCATAGAGAGGGTCAGAGGGGATGACAGTGGCAGACCCAGAGCCAATGTTAACAATGGCACCTTTCTTCCTCTTAAGCATGGCAGGCAACACGGCGTGGGTGACCTTGGTAGTCCCCTCGACATTGACCTTGATCAAGCTCCTGAGCAGGTCCTCGTCGACCTCGTGGAAGAATCTGGCATAAGGGTAAGAAACCCCAACGTTATTGATCAAAATCCCAACCTCCAAGCCCTCAATCGTCTCCCTAATCCTCCTAACGCCGTCATCCAGATCGCCGGCGAAATCAACAACGACCGTCTTGATCTGGATGGAGGCGTACTTGGCGCGGATAGAATCGGAGACTTGGCGGAGCTTCTCGGGGTTGCGGGCAACGAGGACGAGATGGAGGCCCTTGCGGGCGAGCTGGAAAGCGAAGCCCTTGCCGATGCCGTCAGTGGGTCCAGTGACGACGGCCCATGAGCCGTACTTGTGGAGATTCTTGGCGGGTCGGAGGAAGCAGACGTAGACCCAGGTGAGGAGGGAGAAGAGGGCGCGGAGGGAGGTGAGGAGGCCGAGGGAGAAGACGAAGGTGAGCCAGATGGGTTGGGCGTAGAGGCGGTGGAAGATGCAGGAAGGGGATTCAGACGACGACATGATTGGTCAGAGATTGGATGGGAGTTGGGAATGTAATTGGGTTGGGAGGAATGGGGGGTTTAAATACAATTGCTGGAGGAGGAGGAGGAGGGTTTGGAATCCAGAATGTAGATCATCTAGATATCTATCTAGTGGTGTGCTTAAAATTTAATGGGATGTGTGTGATGGTGAGATTTAGGGGGGGTTGGAATGGAGACAGATAAGCAATTAAGGCGAGAGAGATGGGGGTGTTGGGGTCAGTTGGGTGGGTGAAGTTAGATGAGCAGAAAACCAGGTCATTCAACCTCTCCCAACGGAATTGAATATGGAGTATTGTTGGCCTATTGGGTATTGAATTGATAGAGAGAGTACAAAGCAGATTACGCAGAGAGAGGGTGAGGGTGAGGGTGAGGGTGTTCCTTAGAACTCAAGGATACAGAGGATCCTGTTCAAGTAAGATGGTAGGGTGAGGCCTGAGGGTGTTCCATTTCCAGACTTCCGGGGTGCTGTTCATTCACTCCTTCCTTTTTTGGAGTATCATTACTCTTTTAGAGTTGAGAATTAGTTGGCCTTTTAAATCTTTAGACTATCTTCAATTACTTTTCTAAAATTTTGGAAAACAAAATACATATTTTTTAAATTATTTTTGTTTTAAATCCAACAACTTCCATTTTGAATGTTTGAAGAATCATTTAGTTTGAAAAATGCTGCAAATTTATAAAATCCTCTCTATTTTTTTGCTGCTTCTTTATTTTGGTGAATGTGATGGGAAATCTGTTGTACCAAAAAATGTCTTAAAATTCTCGAGAAATTCCCAAAATGGGAAAACTGTTGAGATGCTCTTATAACATTTTTCAACTACTTTTTCAAAATTTATTCAAAAAAACAAAATACATATTTTTAAAATTATTTTTCTCAAATTATAATAGTTTTCTCATTACAAAATTTTGGAGAATAATTTAGTTTTAAGAAATGTTGTAAATATAGAAAAGTTGCTCTATTTTGTCTGATGGTTTCTTATTTTAGAGAATGAGGTTGAGATTATGTTACATCAAAAAAATGTCTACAAACCTCCAAAATCTTCAAAAATGGGGAAGCTGCTGAGATTAGGGTTGTGCAGAAAAATACAACACGGTTGACACGACACGAAAATCTCAACAGAACGACACAAAAAAAAACACGAAACGATATAGATGCGACACGATTATGACACAAAACGGTAAAACACAATAATAAACGGGTCGTGTTCAGATGGACATATTTCCAATGTCGAGTACCCGACACAACACAACACGTTAAATTTTTTATTTTAATATTAGTATTATGTGATAGTAAAAATAAAATAAATGTCTTCAAATATCATAAAAATCAGTTGGCCTAGTTGGTTGAGCAGTGGCGCTCACGTGTGGGTGTGTGCAAGAGGTCATCAATTTAAATCCGAATTCTCCTACTCTTTTTTTTCTACTGTCTATCGTCTTTCTAGGGTTGCCTTCTTCATTTTCAGTACTCGACCCTCTCGAGTCACCCTCTCGCCTCTCCTCAATCTCGAGTCCTCTCGCCTCTTTTGTCTCGCTCGCCCTCTCCTCAATCGAAAAAGCACTCGCCTCCTGGCTCTTGAGTCGCCCTCTCCTCAATCCTCCCTCTTTTCTCACACTCACTCGAGTACTCGGCCCTCTCCTCTCGCTCGACGCTCGCCCTCGGCCTCGCTCACCCTCTCACCTTGTTCAGCCTTCAGATTCGACGTGTTCGACTCGCTTCGGATCCTGTAACTCGGTAAGTTTCTTCTAGCTGCTCATTTTTTTTGCATTCAATATGGTTCGACGGGTTGCAATGTTGAATGGTTCGAATTGGTGATTTATTTAGTGATTGAATGGTTCGAATCGAGCGCTCGTTTTAGTGATTTCAGTGTTACTGTTGGTTTGAATGGGTTGTGAAGACTCCACCTTGATCTTATGTCTAACTTGCAGGGATGATGAAAGACAAAACGCAAGTGCTGGTTTCAAGACCTTGAAACCAGACCTATATTATCTATTTGATCTAACACTTGCAGGAACTATTTTAGAATGTTTGGGCCACTCATCTACTGGTTTTTGGGCCAAGATATTGGGCCTGTCCGGATATCATGTCTAACATCTTCTCTCAAAATATTTGTTGAATATTCTTAACAGATCTTTAGGAGATTCATGTCTTCCAAAAGATGTGTATCAACTTGAGAAGATTATGGCCTCAAAAATAAGGAAGGAAGAGATTTGATTTTTTCAAATCTTAAACGGCTTCTTGTGAAGGATGAAGAACGGCTATATATGCTTGAAGAACTTGAAGAACAGATGCGACACTGAGTACTATCAAGCATCATCATCCATTGGTTTCACTCACTTGTGGTCACATAAAAACTCTTGTTTTACTTTGTACGGTTGAGGGAAACACTTGAGCATATTTTACAATTCATCTGTCTTACACAAAAAGAGTATTTGTTACTCAAAACAAAGCACACTTTGGTGTGTGGTGAGGGCATTTATTTCACTTGTTAAGCTTGAGTTTCTAGGATAGAAGCGGTGAGGCTTTGTATAGAAGAAGGGTAGTTCTTCTAGGATATTCTAGAGCTCTAAGGGAAGTGAAATAAAGTGCATTTAAATCCTACGGGTTGTGGAACCCTAGGCGGGGACGTAGGCCAAGTTCGTGCCGAACCTCGTTAACAATTCGTGTGTTATCTTTTATCTTTCCGCTGCTCATTCTTGTTCAACGTTTTCTAAGACCTGGTCTTGATACCTATTTCAAGACCTTGACATTCTGCTTAAATCTCTTGATTAAAGCTTGTTTTACGAAAATCGTGCATACTCTATTCATCCCCCCCCTTCTAGAGTATTATTCAACCCCTATTAGACTCTTCAGGTTGCAATGTTTCTTCAATGATTGCTCGTTGTTATTGTTGGTTGCTTGTTGTTGTAGATTGAGAAATTCAAAATACTAGTTTTTATAAACGGTTCGTGTCGTGTTATATGGGTCTCCGACATGGAACCGTTTCGTGTTTTCGTGCTGGATATCCGGTAGTTATCGTGTCGTGTTCGGATCGGTCTTTTCATTGTTATCGGTTTTGTGTATCCAACATACCGTGACGTGTCGTGTCAGATACCCGTTATGCACAACCCTAGTTGGGATGCTCTACAACATCGTCAACAACTTTTTTTTATAAAATAAAATGGAGAAATAAATGTTAAAATTTCTAAAAATAATTAATGTTTAGGATTTTTTGGCTTGCTACGAGGGGAAAAAAAAACTATTCTCTGTTAAAAAATCTATAGTTTACCTTTCTCTAGATTCTCTACTTTTCTCTAACATAGAGTTTTAGTATTTAGTTTTGTAAAATAAAAATTTATATTGATATGAACTCACTCATACAATTAAGCAAACTATATATTTTCAAATTATAATTAGTTTAGCTTTTCTTTTAATTAGATTCCTTGGGTCGATTATTTTTTTGGCAGGAATCTTTCTCAATTTAGGATCTTATCCTATGCTCTTAGAACATAGAATAGAAAGATCGTTTTTAAATTATTTTTGCTCAAATTATAATAGTTTTCTCATTTCAAAGATTTGGAGAATGATTTAGTTTTAAAAAATGTTGTAGATTTGGATCAAGAAAAAAAATGTTGTAGATTTAGAAAAGTTTTTCTTTTTTTTTTTTTGTTGATTTCTCATTTTAGAAAATGAGATTGAGATCCTATTAGATCAAAAAATTGTCTAAAAACTCCAAAATCTTCAAAATGGAAAAGCCGTTGGGATGCTCTTACAACATCTTCAACAACTTTTTTTTATAAAGTTCAAAATGGTGAAATAAATATTAAAATTTCTACAAATAATTAATGTTTAGAATTTTTTCGCTACGAGAAAAAAAAAACTATTCTCTCTTAAAAAATCTATAGTTTACCTTTCTCTAGATTCTCTACTTTTCTCTAAAATAGTGTTTTAGTATTTAGTTTTGTAAAATAAAAACTTATATTGATATGGACTCACTCACTCACTCATACAATTAAGCAAACTATACGGATGTCACATTAGAGAACTTAATAACCCAAAAAAATTCAGGAATTTGTTTATAACTTTTGTCAAAGTTTATAGATATCATGAGTGAATTTTACTCTTTTTTATTACACCAACGAGGTGTGAAAATTTATAGCCTTTTGGCTTTTGCCTTTACTGTTTTTTTTTTTCATGTTCCTTTTCAATTACCTCGGTGGTACACCAAGGTAATGTGGCTCAGCTGTGCCACGCGATGGACCAATTGCAGTCACCTCACCCCCTTGTATTTCATCCCATCGTTTAAAAGAATCATGTTGAGCAACTGCTATAACGCTTCGTGGAGATTTCGGATGACCGTTGTCGTTGCCATGACCTTCGCCCTTGGAGCCGTTGATAGTCGCCCACTCACCCTCTTAGAATTAGTGTTCGTCCTTGGCTCTTTGCTCCTCTGTTGACAGGAATCTCATGGAATTATACCATCATGGTGCAAATGAAGAGTCATTGCAGTGCACCTAACCTCGTCCTTATTAAGACAACATCTAATCACGCCATGCTTATTATCAATAAAAATTGAAAACTGAAAAAAGGAAGAAAAAAAACCAGTCTACCCTCGATCTCCAATTCATATGCATATTTCCGAAGTCCAGTATAATTAGATGCTGTCCAGCATATTTTACAATGCAAAAGATGAGTTTCCAAGATCTACAAGAGCAACTGAATCCAGTGATATATTAAAAATCAGGCCAAAAAGAAGTAAAGAGGGTAAGAAGGCACAATGATACCTGCCACAGATGACCCATTTAACAAAGACACATCTTGGCTCTTCACATGCCTTTGAAAATTGAATGCACTATTAGCACAAGTATTAAGGCGTGACTATTTCTTCGCCAACAGCAGAGTTTCAACAAGAACAAAGGATTCTGGTTCCAACTTTGCCAAATTAAGGATCGCCAATCGCCATCCATCAAGTCTATAGGAGTCTATGACAGATCCAGCAATGTAAGATCGAGCATGTCACTTCCTTGCTGTTTTTTCCGTGAATTTAATCTGCCAATCTGCTTGTAATGGGAAAAGGAGGTTAGTCCTTTCATAGTAAATAAGTTGTTAGAAATCATGCAGACAACACAAGTGAATACGAAATGCCGGTATAGGGATATTTCAGTTTACACAATCATAAGAACAGTTTGAAATTGGGGCATTCGATTTTGATATCAACCTTGTACTATTCTAACTGTGATGACTTTGACATGTTGCGCCACAGAATAGCTCCGACGAGATTGTTTAATGTATGCGATGCAATTGCGACGACCATGCTTGAAGAGATAATTGTTGAATAGCCATATGCCAACCCAACAAATGTGGCCCTGTTAGCAGACAGAATATCAAGTTTTAAGGCTTGGATGGTTTAGTGCTACAGACAGATGGAGCCTGATATCAAGGCAAATACCAAGCAGCAAATGAGTAGTTACGGCCGTTGCCCAAATGCAGAATGCCAAAGATAGCAGCTGTAACAAAGGCACTCTTCCAATCAAGACCAAAGAGAGGCAGCAGTGCTCCCCGAAAAAGAAGCTCCTGTAGAAACAAAAGCACCCCAAACATCCAAATGGGTCATGCTGATATCTGAAGGTGCAGAATAATTTTAACCAAAAAGACCTTGTATTCATTTTATTTTATTTTTTTCCCCTTTTTCATTTCGTTTCCAGTTCTAACCTCACTGATCCCAGGCAAGAATGCAACTATCACATAATCAAATGTATCCAGTGATGTGAGGACCTGAAAAAATAAAAATAAAAATAAAAAAAGAGGCAAAGATTCCAATGCTGTAAAATTAGTGATGAAGATAGGATCCATTTTCACAAGAAAATTTTTATTTGCTCAGCCAAGATGGAGATAACTTTTATCATGTGGGGAAAGAATAAATGAAGCACCTGTTTGTTGGCTATTTCACTAGATTCGGCAAAATCTGGCCATGTTTTCAGCAACAGATATCGGGAGGAGGATATTAATATAACCAATCCAGCAATCAACTCAAGATGCCAGATTTCAAAATCAACTGCATTCAGAGATACACATTTAACCCTCATAAATTAGATACTGAAAATTTTAGCTGGGAACAATGGCACAAAAAGCAAAAATGTGGAGTCATACATGATACTTGAGCACTGCAATCAAGGATTGGCAAACCTGCTGATGATGCAACATGAGATACCTGCATTTTATGTCATAGTTAAAAACAAAAAGATTCATCGGATGCATCACATAACAAGATCCTGCTTCCTTATTACATGGAACAGTGTGTTTCCTTAACAACTCATTGACTCTAGGTGGAATAATGCTACCGGGTCCAGACCGCCATGAATGAGGAATCGGCAAGGAAACAAACCTGTCGAATAAGTAAACCAAGAGCAGCAATCAAGCCAGAAGTGAGAGTGCAAGCCTGAAGAACTGAGCTTCTTGAAGGGATATTGACTGAATTCACCCCGTCCTTCTGGTTGGCCAAGGATTCATCTTCTTCATCATAGATTTCAATCTTTGGAGGAAGCCTTCCACCATCACCAGTGGTGTTATCATCTAATGGGCTATCATTGGTGGTTTGTATAACCACATCCCCTTTTGGTTTTCTCAATTTCTTAGCGGATTTGCGAGTAGCAAAGGCCTTTACATCGGCTCGAAACCGCTGTTGAAAAGCGCAAATTAGAAGACAACTCCCACCAAAATGGAGAGATTTGGTAGGAATTGAAAGTGGGTGGTATCATAATCTCACAGTGTGTTGTTGGATGCATTCTATGGAGGAAACACTTGCTTTCTCTTTTTGCCCGAAACAATTAACACCTGTTTAAAAGCAGCTGCTTTCGAACAATAAGTAAAGCAATAATCCAAAACCCTAGCCCATATGCAAGAACAACAACAAGGGGTGGGTAATGACTATAATTAGTTTGAATTGGGGGGAATTAGGAAATTGGGAATCAGCTTCTAGCTTAAGCTAGAAAAGAAGAAACAACAGCAAATTTGACAATGGAATGGATTCGAGTAGATAACTTTGCAAGAGGGTGAAGAGAGAAGCAACATACCGTTGATCCATGGCCAGTGGTGGGCGGTGAGCAGAACCATTTGAGTGATCAATCAGCCAGCATCTGGAAAACAATGAACTACCTGAATTATCACGTTCCAAGGGTTGAATCCATATGTGGATGTCAAACGAAGACTAGAGAAGAGTAGAAGCGGCAATCGGTCGGGTCGGATTGGCCTCAGGTTTCGGGTACTGGTTTCGGGTAATCTCTAATAATGGACTACCTTTGAAATATTGGTCTTTTCAGTTGCACGTAACATTATAAACCTAGTTACTTGCAAATAGCAAATGCATACCAACTGAAATGTTGATCTTCGTTTTTCTTTCTCTTGAACCCAACGTTTAGGATTTTTTATTGTTTTTTGTTGAATGGATTTAGGTTTAGATTTTACAACTATTACATTTATAAACATTTCATTTGTTCCTGTAACATAAGCGAATTTGTCAACAATTGCATATTGATTTGTGTCGAATCCTTGATCCTGTAAAACCCAGCTCAGCTTCCACACAAGGCAGCCTCGATAGCCGATGCCATAGCTTCTGCTTCCATTTGCTCCGCTGAGCCTTTTCACGCCACCCGTTGAGCACCGTTCAGCAACTCTCTTTGCTTCCACAGCCCTCCACTCCTAGTAATAACAGCCCACAACTCACTTTGCTTCCAATCAAGGAGATCACATATCTGGATTCACCATTCAGCACCATTAGGAGCTTTAAGATTATACACCAGTGACTGTCCAAGTGTCCAGACTCTAGAGGGTTGTCCTTCCAAGCGAATTTCGGTCTTGGTCAGTCCTTGAGCACAAGAATTAAAGATTCTTGGTTGAACCTTCAATCCCAAAATTGTCCCAACATAGATTTATTCTCAAAAGCCAAATGGTCAGCAGCCCTCACATAAAAAGGGCAAGCAATTAGAAATTGAGTAAACTGCATATCAGCACAACAGAGTTCCGAAGAAGAGAGCGAGAAAAGTAGTGTGAAAAACGAAAATTTATATATTTCATTATTCAGTTAACCAAGCTGCTACAACCAGGTAAACAAACTGCACTACATAGCTAAAAGAATTTAAGGTTTCGATTCCATGGAACTCTAAAAGCTAATTGCAAAGAATCGAAAGAATTCCCTATCAACAACATTTCTATAGTAGTTTAATTTTCGTCATGGTGGCTCTGTCGTCTATCTTTGAAAATTATACAAACTTAAGGTAATCGATCTTCCTTTTTCTCCTTTTTTTTCTTATAAAGGGAGAAGGGTGTTTGAAGGGGTGGTACAGATACTGAATCAAACGTATGTTTACAGGATGGTACCCAGTAACCATATATGCAATAAGAGCCAATATGCAATCAGGCCAAGTCTCGCTCTTGGGCGACTCATCAGTACCCTGCCAGCTGATACCCTGCATGAATTTGACATAAAGTTGCTTAGCTTATTCATACCATTGACAGATCGGAAAGATATTCCTATTCATAGCTGAAAGCTTTGGGCTATACATTATAGTAGCAGCTATTATGATTACAGCTGTATATGGCTTGGTTGTCTAGATCTGACTGATGAAGCAAGACTCGATTCTTTATGATCCATTGGATTAAATGATCTCAAAGTTTCACAAGGAAGGTTTTTGTAGGGATGGAAATTGTATATTAGTAGGCAAACATACCAAACTCCGTCGACTCTGTCTGCAACCATCTTTCCTTGTTTCGGGATGAGCCCAGATGCATTTAGGGACTTAAATACATGACCTGATAGCAAAAGCACTAAATAAGCAAAGAAGTTTGTGGCTATGAGCACTTCAAGGGCACTGACGAAAATTGAAAATGCCAACCTTTGTCATCGTCAGTGATTAAACGCTCTGATTCAATGTCTAGAGCAATGTGTTCATTGCTTAACCCCTTCCTCATGGTTCGCGCATGAGCAGCAGATGGAACAGGAGATATTGACGGCTTTGCAACAGTTGCCTGCAAGGATAAAGCACCAGTGTAAGTATGCCCAGAGGGATTAGCTAAAGGATGAAATGGCAGTGCAGAGGGGCTGCCACTAAATAGTCTAAATGTGATAAGCCCAACAGCATTCACCACTAAATGCTTCACAGGTGAATCTACAAAAGTGAAACTCTACTATGTTTTAAATAAATTACACAGATAAGACATAAGACAAAAGGCATTCATTGATATAAACTGGGTAATTTACATGAATAACCTTAAACATATCCATCTTATGATATCAAACGTTGATCATTATACCCCATTGAACGTGCATCTAAGTGAATCACCAATGAAATTGTTTATGAAAGGTAATCCTAGGAACTAGTAAGCAAGCTAGAGGGAAAATATTGTTTCCTTTAAATTTGAGAAATATAAAGCAACACTTACCACTTCTTCTATCTCTGATATCTCTGATGCAGGTGGTGGTGAAGGTGCTTCAAAGATGCTCCTTTCTTGAATAATCTCAGGTGGACCTACCCTCCTATCTTGAAGTGAATGTTCGAGTACCTTCACCTTTGATAACAATTCATCCACATCCTCTTGGTTAGCAAGCAGCTCAGCATTCAGTTCCTGTACTCTGGTTTTTGAGTTGTCAGACTCCGTAACTAGCCCCATTGCCAGCTTTTCCAATGTTTCCATAAGTTCACTTGTTGCAACTAATTTAGAGTCCTCGGTAAATCCTTTGCCACCCAACTTCTGAATAACTCTCCCAACAGCAGCAACCAGATCACCAAATTCATTCTTAACCCTTTCCATTTCGTACTCATTGTTAACATCTTTTTCACATTGTTTCTTCAGATTCTCAATCTCATGAAGTTGAGAATCTGCAACAAATTGCAGTTCCTGTTTCTCATGGGATAATACCTTATTCTGATGCTGCAGATAAGCAAAGTTATCCATTATATAGTGCAGACTCTTTATATAATCAGAATCTTGGACCTCCAAACTGCCACCCTCTTTCTCAGTGGTAGAAATTTCGCTCTCCATTGCCTTGTTCAAGATAGCTTTTACTTGAGATGCCCAAAGGGTAGCGGCTGCAACCTCTGCCACATGTGACATGTCAACATCATATGCAAAAGGTTAACAATAAAGCTAAACAAGAAAACCATAATTTCATTATAAAACCACAGGATGTACCTTGTTCCTTCATCAATAAAGCGCTGTGCAACGATGAAATTTCTGCTTCTCTATCACCCAAGTTGACTTTGGAGGCTTGAGACTCCTCCAGCTTAAGTGTTAAATCACTGTACGAGTCCTGCAACACCTTCAAATCAGTCTCTAACTTGGAATTCTTACTTTTGTTCAAATTCAGTTCCATGATAGCCTTCTCTTCTGCTACTCTTTTCTCACTAAGCTCATCCTGCATTTGCTGAATTATTGTTGCAAATTCACCCTCTGATTTCTGAAACTGCACAAGTAAATTACGCACTTCTCTGGTAGTAGAACGCAACTTCTCAGCAGCCAGAGCATGCTTATTTTTCTCGAAGTCCTGCTCAATCTCTACAAGATTCTTTGATGATGTAGAGGAATCAAGAATCTGTTTAACAAAATCGAACTCCAACTCTTTTGTAGCATCAGTACAAGCAGATTCTAAAATGCCAATTTCATTTTCCAACATGGCTATCTCATTCTCAAGGGCAGATTTATCTTTTTCAAGATTTCTAATTTCCTGGTACAAGGAATCTGTCATCTTAACCATTGGTGTTATCCTGCCCATAGTTTCGCGTATTTCTTCCAAAACAGCAGCATTAAACCCATCATCAAGGTTCGAAAATACATCGAATTTCTGCAGAATGCTCCTATGTTTTGCACGGTATCTTTCTACCATGCTTTGAACATAAGAAATAGCTCCAATTTCTACTGCTTCCCCTTTGTCACTATCAAATTGAATATTGGCAAGGTTGTCAAGATCCCCTGGTAGGACCTTTGAAATGTAAGAAACTTCCTGAAAACAGAATCAAAATTGTTGGAGAAAAAAGATTGAAAACAAAAAATAAAAAGAAGGAAAAAAATCCATAAGAAATAGCGTTAAGTGACTGGTCAACAAATAAATATACGGAGTACTAAATAGACAGGTTAGCCAAAGTAAAACTGAACACTTGTAGGTATAATGATTGGTAAGGATATGCAGCCTTGTTCAGATAAATGTTTATTTAATTGATAAGCACATTAATTGTTCAATAATCATTTCTCAAAAAAAAAAGGTCAATAATCAAAAATTAAAATACCTCTGTAACAGGTAGATTTTCCAGACATACTGCTGCAAATTGATTCCTGATGTTTCTAAACATGAGGTCCATCTCTTTCATTGCCTCCATTTTTTTCCTAGAACATTGTTCCAAGAAAGAAAATATTGGTTCTTCAGTGATAAGTAACTCAAGATCCTTCAGGTGACCGAACAGCTCCACAGACTGGCTTTCTAAGCCTCCATTCATCCTAGCCAACTCCTCCATACAAGCATTTAACTTTGCAGTCAAAGTAAACATCTCATTCTCAGCAACATTCTTTTCATTGGAAAGCACAGATAAATTAATGTCAGCTTGCTCTAATGCAGATTCAAGTGATTTTATCTTCACAGCTTCTTCTTGCCATTTGTGATCCCGTGAACTAACTTCTTCCTTCAGCTTCTGCAGCTCATTTAAAGCATTAGTCTCACCGGTTTCTGCAGAAACTTTCTCTTCTGTAAGCAAAGCAACTGTAGTCTCCAGCTCAGATACAGCATCTTCAAGTGACTTGATTGAACTGGAACTCTCTGCCAACCTGGTTCTGAGAACAGATACTTCCTCTTTCAAGTTGGCTAATTCTGCCTCAGCATCTGCTCTAAATGAATCAGATTCTTTTTTCTCCTTTCTAAGTACAGAGATAGTGACTTCTGCTTCAGATAATGCAGATTCTAGCGAAGATTTGGCAGCAGTAGCCTCTGTGAACATCTCATTTTCAGCAGCACTCTTTTCATTGGTAAGTGCAGATAAACTACTCTCAGCTTGTTCTAATGCAACCTGAAGTGACTCTATCTTTGAATGTGCATCTTGCAGTTTCTGATCCCATGAATCAACTTCTTCCTTCAAATTCTGCAACTCATTCTCTGCGTTAGTTTTACCGGTCTCAGCATCATTCCTCTCTTCTGTAAGCAAAGCAACTGTAGTCTCCAGATGAGTTGCAGCATCTTCAAGTGATTTGATTGAACTGAAACTCTCTTCCAATCTGGTTCTCAGAATAGAAACTTCATCTTTCAGATTGGCAAGCTCTGCCTCAGTAGCTGCTCTACTGAATTCAGATTCATCTTTCTCTTTTTTAAGCACAGATATAGTATTTTCTGCTTGAGAGAATGCAGATTCAAGTGAAGCTTTAGCAGCGGTAACCTCTGCAAACAAGCTAGCTTTCATAAGTGATTCTTCAACAGCTCCCCGAAACTGGTCTTCTAAAGATGTTTTACCAACTTCCAGGTCCCTCTTCTCTTCAACAAGTTGAGACATATTGTTTTCTGCAACTGATAAAGCTTCTTCAAGTGATTTGATAGTTGAATTTAGTTGAAATAACTCACTGGCAGAAGTTTCAGCATCCAGCTTTACTGTTTTTAGCTCCTGCTCCACAATTTCCTTTTCAGCTCGACAATTGTTCAAGTATTCCCCAAGCCATTTCACCTTCTCAATTGGGTCCTCAAATTCTGAACCCAGTGGGTTAACAATTCCATCAATGAACTCCGTCAGGCTCTGCAATAAATTATTACTTTCCATCAGATCCTTCTCAATATGAGTTGTTTGATCTTTCAGTGCTGCAAGATCCCCCTCCAACTGTGGGAGGCGTCCTAGCTCAGCTGAAAGCCGAGTGATTTGATCTCTGCAGTCATCAATTATTGATTCTTTCTGCTGCATCTCACTCCTCAATCCTTCAATTTCAGCACTTTTTTCATCAATGAGCCGCTTCAGATTCTCTTTTTCTTGAACAAGTCCTTTCCCCTTCTTAACTGCCATTGACAACTTCTCTCTTATTAGAGCAGATTTGTCCTCTGACCGTTCAAGATCCTTTCTCAGGCTGTCTCTTTCGTTTTTTAGTACACCCACTTCCTCAGAAGCCTTTCTCAAGTCATATAGCATCCTATTTAACTCCGAATTCTCCTGCATCTCTTCTTCCAACAATTGTTCACAAAGTACTAACTCCTGATCCCTAACATATATGAGAGCCTGCATGCATGCAAAAGTTTCCATACTCATTTGAGTTGACTCCAAAGAAGAACCTTTTTCTTCTTTCATCTTTGCAAGGCATTGTTGCACAAGAAGGGTTGTGTCTTCCTCATAATCCATTGCTAATCCAGACACCTCTAGCAGCATTCCCAGAACCTTTTTCTTTTCTGATGAAGCTTTCAGCTCCTTGTCAACAGCCTCATCATATTTAAGGGTAATGTCATCCAAATCAACTTTAAGACAATCTTTCTCAACCAGAGTTGTTGAAAGGGAATAAGTTAACTTCTCAATTTCATCTTGAGCAGCTTCCTTCATTCTACAAATTTCATCTTGCAATGTACTTATTTCTGCTTTGGCATTATCAAATGATTCCCTGATCCAACCTAACTGAGATTCCAAGTTAGAAGAAGGAATATTTTCTGGAAGATATATAGAAAATACGGAATCAACCAAGGTATGATATGTATGAGAAACATCCTTCAAAGCATTATGGTCATCCACAAGCCATCTGATTCGCCCGGTAATGTCCACTGACCGTAGTCCTTCAGGTGCACCACTTTCAAATAAAACTTCTTCCAGTTTTTCAAGAAGCAGGTCCTTTTGTGCGAGCACATCATGCAAGGATGCATTCAAATTTTGGCATTTCGTCAACTCCTCCTTAATTAACTCTGAAGACTCTAGGGCTGTTGACTTCTCTTCCAATTCAGCAAGATATTTCTCAAGTTCAGCGGACTTATCTGCTAAATTCTGCTTCAGTGAGTCTCTCTGCTGAACTAGTGCCTTGCCCTTTGTTACCGCCAAGGAAA
This sequence comes from Persicaria maculosa, assembly GCA_963922045.1. Taxonomy (NCBI): domain Eukaryota; kingdom Viridiplantae; phylum Streptophyta; class Magnoliopsida; order Caryophyllales; family Polygonaceae; genus Persicaria; species Persicaria maculosa. The sequence continues at coordinate 55,233,910 of OY998270.1, forward strand.
GCTTCTCCTTGGTATTAAGATATCTATTCTTCTCCTGTTCAAGCTCTGCTCTTGTTTTCTGCAGTTCAGCATTGGCAGACTCTGCGTCTGTCTTGCACTTGTCAAGTTGCTCCTTTAGATTACCATGCTCATTCTCTAGATGGCTTAGTTTCTCAACAAACTCAACTTCTTTCCTTTTCAAATCAAGTAACTCATCACGTGAAGTGGCAAACACCAGTGCATAATCAATCTGCTCTGCAAGATCAGGCCTGACCTCTACCAAACGCAGCCTGAGCTGATCAGTTTCATAAAGGAACCAGTTATAGTTTTCAAGCAAAGCAAACATAGCCTTCTCAAGATGGGCAACCTTGCTAGTAATAGAGTTGTCCATAAGTTGCTCAACATAAACAACAGAAGCAAGGGAGCCCAACATTCGGTTTGCAGCATCATCGATGTATTGATCCTTTTGGAGCTGACTCTCCATAGACATATTATTAACTGAACTCACATAAGAATCAACCACATCGCGTGATATGGTGAGCTCCGACATATCATCCTGGAGCTGTCTAACCACTCCCTTATCTTGCTTCCGAGATTCCAAGACAGTCCCTATAAGCATCTGGCACTCATGTATCATCTCATGCAAATGTGTTTCACTCTGTGCAGTATCTCCCATTTCTGGCTCAACAAAACCATCATCGAATCGAGCCATATCATCAGGAAGCGGCCCAGTGCTGTCATTCACCAAACCTCTCATCTGATTTCGAAGATTGGCAATGGCCTTTGCAGCCATCTCAATCTCATCCTGCAATCAACCAAAAAATCCACAGACACTCAGCACTGCAATTCAACAAGACAGGACATTTATCAATGAGAATAACAATTCAATGAAGCTAAGCTACCTTGCATTCCCTTGCAATGCTATCCTTCTCATTAAGGGTCTTGTCAAGAACAGCCCTTAGCCTCTCCATCTCATCCACCATGTAATCATTCTGCATCCCCGTATCAAATCCACGGAATTGAACCTGTTGCTCGTTATCAGAGTTGTCCCGAGGCTCAGTGTACGCGGAGGACGATTCCCTGCCGTCGGCGCCCAGGTCCTCGGACGCATCGAGGAACATATCCTCTCTCCCAGCGTCCTCCGACACCACCACCTCATCAGAGCTCCCTCCTCCAACACTATCCTTACTCACCATAACTCCGTCGTCGCCATTATCATCGTTAGCTCGGACGGAGCCCTGCTCCTTAGCACGATTACCCGATTAACTAAGGCTAATTAGCATAAAAACAATTTTCCGATCTGAAACAAGTACGGACAAGCAACAGAAAACGGAGGCAGTAATACCTGATTGTTATCGCTGGAAGAAACGGAATCACGGCTACTGGAGCTGCTGCTGCTACTGCTACTACGAGCGTCGTCTGGATCTCGACCGACAATGGCGACGGAGCTCTCCGGAGAAGGAGAAGTAGGAGAAGATGGCCCAGAAGCCATATCCAGATCGGAGCAATGAGTCCCCGATCGAGATCCGGATTGGAAGCCGAGGGGAGTGCAAAAATCGGATGAATCGAAGTGAAATCCCTAGAAATGGAGCAAGAAATCGAGATCAGCGGCAAGAAGAAAAAGCGTAGGGAGGATTCGATTTCAAGGGACTTTGGAAATTCGGTGTTTGTTTGTCGTTGTTGCGAATGCCACAAGGAATTGGGGATTTGTTTTGACTTGCGAATTTAATTTAAACCAAAATCGTATCTCGAAGGGAGAGAGATCCATTTGCATTGCTATATAACTATAAGATGCCAAAATGTTTATTTCGTTTGGTTTGCTTGCTCTCTCGGTGGGTTGCGGTCTCGACTCGTCTCGGGTAAACAAAACGCCGTCGTTTCGGGTATAATGATGGGCAGGGATTATTATTACGGAACACCAGAAGGGTAGGAAAGCGAGCTGGGTGTTCGGACCAATCAAAGTTGACCGCATTCTATGCGCTTTCTATCCACGTGTGGATTTGCAGCTTCATTTTTCAGTTTGGAGGTGATCAAATCCTTTTTCGACTTTAACTTTACAAGTATGTATATGACTATGTGATCGCTTTATTATTTAACTACAATTTAAAAATATTTTTTATTTTTAAATTATAAAAGTTATTTTAGGTGTGTTTTTTTCATAAATATCTATATATTAATTAAAACCAAAGCACCTATGTCACGTGTCCTCCCCTCACGCAAAGTTATTTTTGTAAGGTATTATTTACACAATATTATTTAATTATGGTAATTAAACTATCTAATATTATTTACAAATTATTAACATAATATCATCTCATAATATATTTTTAACCATCTATCTATTTATTAATTAAAACCAAAGCACCTATGCCACGTGTCGTCCCCTCACGCAAAGTTATTTTTGTAAGGTATTATTTACACAATATCATTTAATTATGGTAATTAAACTATCTAATATTATTTACACATTATTAACATAATATCATCTCATAATATATTTTTAACCAATGGGATTAATTCAAAACTTTTTTTTAGTAAAGGTAATATTAACTATATGAACTATATAGTATTATTTCATTATATATTAATTACATGATATATATTATAGTAATTAAAATATCTAATATTTTTTTTGAATGCAATCTAATGCCTACTATTAATCTATATGTAAATCTTTATATCTATACCTATATCTATATATTTATTCTTAAAACATAATAGTTTTAGCCTATGTTATCCTTGCCTTTTTTTAATTAGCTATTTAAACCAATCAAATATTTTTTCCTTTAATTATTTCTTCTTCTTTCATTTATCTCTTTAAATTAATTTTTTTCTTTTATTTTTAACATATTTACTAACTATCCATATATATTCTTAATACCAAATTTACAATGATATTATTTTTTTAAAAAAGTTACAATGTTTTTATTATTTTTCTAACCAATAAGAGTGATTTAAAATTTCTATAAATTTTTATATATGCTAATTTAAATGAGTTTTTTTTTTAAATATATAAAATTATTTACGTGATACTTTTATGGTAATTATTTTTATGATTTTTATCCTAACTTTTATTAATATTTTATAATATTAATTTTTTATATATTTTTTACAAAATCGCGCCATGGCGCGGGTACTTTATTATTTAACTACAATTTAAAAATATTTTTTATTTTTAAATTATAAAAGTTATTTTAGGTGTGTTTTTTTTCATAAATATAAATAATATTAAACCAAGTAAAAATGGTTGGTTCAGTACGATAAGTTCCCTAGCACAGATCATAAGGCAAAACACAGAATAAACCAGTGACACGACATGGATATGGACCTTAGACAAATTTCCGAAAGTCAAAAACTTCATCTGAAAACTTGCACTAGATGAAATTCTGACGAAGATCAAGGCTAGCAAACAAAGGCATTCATGTTCCACTAACTTGCGATTTGTGTGATCGGACGGATGAAAGTCAAATCCATCTCTTTACCGAATGCAACCACACCCTACAACTGATTCACAAAATTGACACAAACATTGAAAAAGTGATTCGAGACATCGACACTAGCTTTTACAATGATATAACCATTGGTTATATTTGAAATTATACAAAATCACCCACTAAAACTAATCTATTAACAATGCATCACATGAGATATTTAGTCAAGATTCTATAAAAAAAAATGCAAATTATCACACGGTATCTACTACTATCTATTAGTGGATTTGGGTTTATTTTTGTTTTGCTTAGCCATTTCTGTTGTGGTTAATTGGGCCGGCCTACTTGTTTGGTTTAGTATAAATACCAACTTATGTACACATCACAGATCTAATTAAAATGTCATCTTTCCCTCCAACTTCTTCTTCCCCGTTTTCTTTCTCGCCGAGCTTGCTCACCAAGGAATCACGATCCACGACTTCCTGATGGAATCAGAGCAGGACTAGGTGATTCAAGCTCGGTTTCACACAAAATCCTGACTTAAGCCTTCAGATCTACATTTTTTAAATACGAGTAGATTGAATTTGTTCCTGACATTAATGTACAAGGAAGAAGAACAAAGATGGTTTGTGAAGAACAATATGCCTTAGCCAATGTTGCAGTGCTTTTACAGTGGATGAATCACTCAAATGGGAAAAGACGGACCTATATTCGATGAATTTGAGATCCGTTACCCACATGTGAGTTGATTGAAAACTTTTCTTCATAAAAGATTTAAAGTTGGAATCAATTTCAGAGTTTGACAGTTACCGAGTTATACAAACATTTCATTACAAGAAAAAAGGTCTTAATTCATTCAAATGTTGCACGGACAAATACTATAAACAAGACAAATAATATTGTAGGATGAACAAGTAGTTCATAGGACAAATATGTTATAATAATATTTGAAAATTGTATTTATCATATCCTTTAGGGTTTAAGGGCTCATATATGTAAGCCATGTTTAAACACATTTCTTACAATTTTGACACTTAAGATGCAGAAACTTGAGTTTCGACAAGGACATATATATGTATGTATCATGTATGTATGTATATAGTGATTGTTCTTGTACCGGAAATCGAATCTTTAGGCAATGCCATCTGAAGAGAGCAGACATTCTTGCAGGGAACCAATCCAGTTCTGAACATCTTCTTCTTGAATGGGTGCATCCATCAGCTGTTGACAGCTTGTTGTGTTACTCGAACATGTTATCAGCTCCTCTTCGAAGCTCTGCCAAAAGGTATGATCAGTTTCAGTTGAATAACCTATTGATTGGTTTGAACAACCTTCACTCATCTCCTCCTGTTCTTTGCTCTCTATGTTCTTTAGTTGCTGATCCTCTATCGGGTTTTCCGTATGAGGATCCATACCCATCCGTTTGAGCTTCTTCTTGATTCGGGTATTCCAGTGGTTCTTGATTTCATTGTCTGTGCGGCCTGGGAAATGCGCCGCAATCTTGGACCACCTGTTTAATGAGGATGCCAACATATAGATATATCAAACCTTGTGAATTCCTAAGAAAAGAAAATTACATAATCTGGTTAATTGATACATTACATACCTGTTGCCAAAGCAAGAATGCAGTTGGATGATCTGATCTTCTTCGGCCTCAGAAATCGCTCCTCGCTTGAGGTCAGGCCTCAGGTAATTGACCCATCTCAACCGGCAGCTCTTGCCACATCTTCGCAGACCTTCACCGCAAGGTATACAATTGAATTTGGTTTGATTTCTTTGTAAGGAATTCCGAAGAGCTATCTGAAGTGGTGTAATGTAATTACCTGAAAGCTTTGGCACAAGTCTCCAGCACTGGATTCCGTGGGTGAGGATGAAGTTCGTGAGCTTTAGATCTTCTTCGACAGTCCATGGACCTCTATTGAGCCCGATTTTATCACAGCAAGGCCTTCTCCCCATCTACGCGCCAATGCTCAGACGAAACTTCATAACAAGCCTGGCAAGATCTCTGTCAAGTGAGGCTGCTTCTGCTTCGTTCTCAAGACCGCACTAAGGGAGCATGATCATTGATCACTCTATTATAAACTCGTAACAGAAAGATGCCCCGAAGTCATACTTAAAAGTCTATAATAATCAATCAAAACCCCACATATATGTCAACACACCAACTTGTCTTGATGATCTCATCAAGAAAAAAAATCTATATGACATCTGACTGAATCAAAGAAACCGACGTGATTCTTTGTTGTGGGCAAGTTCGTTTTCTTCGTATTTTTTATCTACCAGGGTGTTGCAAATAGCAGAGGGAGATCTGCAGGCTTCGTTTGTCCATGCTAGGCTGTCACCTTGACGCCGCGTGATGGAGATTCCTCACCAGCTCTATAACTAAAGATTCCGTTAAAAAGTCCTCCCTTCGAGGTATCTTCAGATGAAAACTTAAAACTATATAAAGACAGTTGAAAGATTCTGTCTCAGACTCTCAGTTCACTTCCACTGTTGAAGCTTATTGGATAGTTGTCCATTGTTAATCCTTCAATGTTGCCTGATGGGTACTAAAACGTGCAATAAAAAAAAATAGATGAAAAAATAATCTATCTGGTGTTTTCTATTTTTCAGTTCTGCACTTGGTAGTTTAGGAGTTTTCTATTTTTAATTTTAACTATTCACTGGATTTAACTCTTCCTAAATGTGAAAGGCTTGCTTTTCTGTCATGGCATCCATGTTGTTGCCTTCCACTAAAGGTTTTACTTGTGATTAGGGGCTAAACTCTTAGGGACCACTGGATTGAGCTACATTATTGAAATGGAGATTACATTTTTTTTTACAATATGAAATCGAAATATAAATTAGGTGGAATTGTTTTCCTAAATTGTAAAAATATCATAGAACCAGACAGATTCATTTGAAGAGTTGTTCTTTCGAATTCCTGCAAGTAGCTACTTGTTGGCCTTGCATCCTTGTTTGAAACTTTGACACAACAAACACATAAATCGCGAAATCAGTGTTCATGTAACACCAATAAGCTCATCTAATGTGTATTTTCCCCTTCTACACATGGGTGTAACAAGTGTGATGGTCCTGATGGAGGAGTTAGACCAATAGCATCGACGATTTTGTGGCAAAACTTTATAGGATCGACAATCGTTTTCATCATTCGATAAATTAATAAGAAACTACCATGTTCACCTTTTATTTTTTGCGAATGTGTTAGTTGCATATGCAACATCACAGATTTAAAAATGACACAAAATTAGTAGAAAAGTTCTTACCGATAGTTTGCTAATTTTAATTCTCTAAATGATCTTTTTTTTTAAATCGTGTTTGAAATTTTTTATAAGGGTAGTGATCTGTGTTTTAGGAGAGCCATGTGATGCAGTTGAATATCCCTGAAAATGAAAGATTTCCCAATAAAATACTCTGCTGACCGACCAAATGAGTGCTTGGAAAATAAATTTAAAAAGTATATATATAAGTTAAAACAAATAAAATAATAACATATAACTAAAATTGAATTTAGGCCGAAGAGAAGTTGGAGTTCCCCTTTCATTTGTGTTAGGTGATGGTTTGACAATTCAATAAACAGCACAGTGCAAAGTTTCTGATATGTGTAAATTGCAAAAGAGAGAAGTTGTATTGCTTACAGATGATACAAAGTACAAACAAAGTTGAGTCTTGTTAACAACCCATCAATAGACAAAACTTTAGTAGGATTTGTGTGTGGGGAGATCTTAAAGCTCTATTGCTTCTTGTGGCTCCTTCGGTTTCGCCAAAATCAGGGTGTGTCTGCATTCTTGATCTTCAGAAATGCCTCAAGTGGAAACATTTCTATGTGACCCCATTAAGTTTTGACCCTGATCAAACCAAATCCACAAGTCAAGCGAAATAGCTAAATCATGGGACAGCGCCGTATGAATAAGAAAATGCTCACTTTGGTGTTCTAAGAAGTTGTTTCCTCTCCCTCTTCAGAGGCGGTGTTTAAGGCCGTCAGCTTCCCAAACGACTCTTTGGCATCACCAAAGAAGTCTTTCACTTTGTCAACAACGGTCTTAAGCTGATCTGGAGTTGGAAGCTGAAGAAGAGCATTGAAGGGTTCAACTTAGTAGAATGGATTCATTTGAAGACTAGGTTAGATTGAATACGATAACAGAAGCCTTATGGTTTCTTTATTATTACCTCAATCACATCTGATGGTGCTAAAGCAGCTCTAACATTCCCGTTCTCCTACACATTTCGCAGATAGGAATCAAACAAAGTGCATTTCGTGATCAATTGGCGTAGATAAGATAGGAGTAAAGAGGCATACAACGAGCTTGTATCCATATCTGAACTCAGTGGAATTCCTCAATATTCGGAACTGCTTCACTGCCAACTTCTGAATCTCCATTTCATCCTGTTTCAAAAACCAAAAAACAATGCCAAAACATAAGTGCTATATAAGAAAATGCGCACTGAACCTCAAGAAATCAGATAATTGAAGGTCATGACAGTTTATCTTATTTAAAAACAGTCCATGAGAAGATATAGAAAGAAGTATACTTTGTAAATTACTGCAGCAAGATTCCTCGCGAGAGTGTCTTTGTAAATGTACTTCCCCAGAAAATTATCTTTTGCAGCGACCATGATTTTCGCTGTGGTTCCGCCTGTTACCAGATTAAGTGGATACCAGAGATAGACCTGTTGAGTGTTGCAACATATTGAGGATTAACCATCACAAGCATCCAACTTGATCAAACAACAAGCTACTGCATTACTGCTTTTGTAATACAAGTATAAAGATTCATCCTTGACATCACACCGAAAGGAATCCTAATTTCAAAATAGATCTAGGGTATCTGTTCAAGATCATTTTATATCCTTCAATTTCCCTTGGCTGCTAGTGAGCAATTCAATGAGCAACACCATTCAATTCAAGAAGCTAATAACAATCATCTTCATCTTGACAAAGATTTTGTCTTCACTAGATTAAGCTCAAAATTAGCAGCTAAAAATTCCTGCAAGGAAGTTTGAAGCTAATCATCATGGCATTAAGGGGGAAGTTAAATTACAGCAAGACGGCATTATAAGCAAAAGAGAAAGATGGGGGAAGGGGGGGGGAGATTACGAACATTGGCCATGCGGATGAAAATGACGAATTTGGGGTTGCCATCGTCTTCAATCTTGGGCAAAGAAGGAGGGGTTGGCCTCTGGAACTGTCGAGCTACCATCCCCTTCTTCCCCTTTGCTTCCACCACGAATCTGAGTGGGGTTCTCCTCTTCTGAATTTCAGGCGTCGAAAACCTCCTTGCTGAAGAGGGGTTTTGGGGGATTTGGATTTCGTCGATTAAGCTCGAAGTTGATTTCATGGGGAGTCGAATTATGGGGTTTAGAGACATACCCACCTCCATTTTTTTTTTTGTTTTGGATGAATGAACTCAACAAGCAAAGCAAAGCAGCAATCGAAGCTGAGTGTATGTGTGCTGTGTAGCCTCGTAGCGAGGAGGATTGGACAAATCGCCCGCCAACGGGCTTATCCACATCCACATATCCATTTACTCCGGACTACTGTTTATTTCCATGATGTGAAAATGGTTTCCCTCAGAATGAATATCCACCATACACGTGGCATAACTAGAGGCTTGTAGTTGTAGGATTCCAAAGCTTTTTTTTAATATGGTAAGACTATATACACCGAGAACAGGGGTTATATGCAATCAACACGAATGCATATTAGATCCGTTTGAACCTCAGTTTGACACATGTCAAATATTAAATACGTCTGATATTATAAAAGTAACGAGCGGATCCGTTCATGTGTTTTGTGTATATATATATATATATATATATATATATATATATATATATATATATATATATATATTCGTTTGATATTATAAAACTTTCCTATGAGGACACCCCTTATCATGTAACGGAGGGACAATTATGGACCGTTGGATCAAAAGAAATGAAGGGAGGAGATTGATTTACGAAAAAACAAAATTAACCGTATAACCAACTAGTATTCATATTTAACATTAAATATGAATACTAGTTGGTGTAACCGTATCTTTAAATATGAATAGTAATATGCAATAGTAAATTTGTATTAGTTTGTAAAATATGAATATTTAATAACTTAGATTTGAATAATTATGTTACTAAATATGAATATTAACATATTTGGTGAATAATAGTTGGTGGTTACAAGTTTTAAGCGTTTAAACAACTAGTATTCATATTTAATACTAAATGTGAATACTAGGTAGTTACACGCTTCTTTCAAAACAAATGCTGACCCTTGATTCTTTTAAATCTAATGGCTCAAATTTGTCCCTCCGTTACATGGTAAGAGTTGTTTCACCGGAAAGAGCCTTTACAATGCATTCGTGAGACCCTTTCACACACACACACACACACACACACACACACACACACACACACACACACACATATATATATATATATATATATATATATATATATATATATATGGGGACTTTTACATGCACACACCTCTTACAATGCATTCGTGAGACCATTTGTAAACCGTTAGATAATAAAAATTGGATGGTTAGATTTAAACGTAAATCAAATCCACCATATCTTTGAATATGAATATGCACCCTATAAAAATGGAAGAAAAAATATAAAAAATAAAAAAAGAAGTAAATAATAACTTTTTTTTTCTCTCTCAAATCACTAATTGTTCTCCTAGTTTATCACAATTCACGTTCTCTCACAACTAAAAAGCAACAAAACTCCCATATTCATTTCGAATAATGTTATTTGGAGATCAAGGTTCGACCGATTCAAATTAAATTGCAATCTTTCCATATTCATAAAGACTATTTGAATATAATATTTTCTTTCCATATTCTTTATGAATATTTGAATATACTATTTTCTTTTCATATTCATAACGAATATTAATCCATAGAAGCGTTATTGAATAATATTCATTCATATCGTGTTGTTTACATATTCAGATATTCATTCACAGCGAATATTCTTTAACGAGCAATTATAATTTGATAAATATTTGAATATACTGTTTTCTTTTCATATTCATAGCGAATATTAATTCATAGAAGCGTTATTGAATAATATTCATTCATATTCATGTTGTTTCCATATTCATATATTCATTCATAACGAATATTCTTTCCATATTCCTTGTGAAAATAACGTCATAATTAACGGGCAACTATATTCATATTCATAGCGAATATTAATTCATAGAAGCGTTTAGATTTATATATATATTAATATATTAATTAACGTATTTCCCGTACACGGGACGGGACCTACACTAGTTATTCCTAAAAGATGATGGTGATATTTAGATAGATCCATTGTAGATTGATATCGAAAAGACAAAGTGACAATTGACAAATGAGGTGTGAAGAATTAATGAAAATATGCATTTTTATAGATAGTTATAAGAATTTTTACATGCCAAAATTGGTTTACAAAGGAAACTAAACTAGGAATCGACAAAGTGACAAAATTAGTTTCTATTTCAATAGGCTGTTTTTCTTGACCAATTTAGCAAGCGAGGAAAGATGCTCTAATAACTCATCATTTACCAAATTATTAGTATACATATCAATCATCCAAATTATTATCCAGGTTACAAATAGATGCACAGATATTATATCTCCCCATGTAAGAGGAAGAACAAGTGTGATGGGTAAAAGTAATAATAATAACACTACTACAACAAAAACACCGAGACTCGAAAAGAACGATGGACTTTGGTGAACGACATACAGAGCACCTGCCTCCCCACGAGCCACAAGTCATGCAAAGCAAGCAGATCCATGAATTGCACTTGTAGTGAACTGAACTGATCCACAAGGCTGCATCTGATGACAGTCGGGTTGATGCCAATCCGTCCTGCCCACTAAACCAATATACTGAAGTTGTGGAAACAGAGAATTATACCAAATCACAGGCCTGCAAGATTCATGCCCTCAGCAGATCATCAAGCGTGTTCATAACTCAGCATCTCTCAGTTCCCAACTAACTAGCTCATTCACCCACCAAATAAAAGGCAAAGATCATTGGCTAATTCATTCAGACAAACACCATGAAAAGGTTATGTATTTAGTTGTCCAGCTGGAGATGAGTATCTGTCCAATTGCACACCTCTCGCCATCCTGGATGCCTTGTTGCGTGACTTGTGGATCTGCTTGTTTTGCAAATCTGTTTGGAGGAGTTCCATACACGCTCACCGGTTCTAGCAACAAATAAACTAATCTTTTACTAGATATCAAAAAAGAATAATGATTAATTCCATCTTATATAAGCGAGCAGGTCTCTCATCTCAACACGGATCTCTCAAGCTTCAACGACACGAGGGCTTCTCTTCTTCTACTTGTCCAACACAGTACTCATCCACAGTGCACAAATAACATAGAATCCACACACCTCTAGCCTTGAAAAGGAAAGGATGTCTCCTGATATTTAGAATAAGTCGGAGCACTAGCCTTTATCTCCCTTTTAACATCACAGTCCATTAGCTCTTCTCCACAAACAGAACAAAGCAGTTCGAGGCAAAATGTTTCCTCAAATTCACCATCATTTATGCAACGCCCACAATCAACACACCTAGGTATGCATATTATGCATGCCCTGCAAATCTGAGCAGTATGTTCCCCAGCAGGGCAATCATACAATAGCCTGAAGTTTTGGCACATTGGACATACTTCTATGTCAATAGCACGGTCGTCTTCTGCAGAGAGAAAAAAATTCCCTCTTCTGTAGTAATGTGGCTTACGCACATTTACTGGCATTTGATTTATAGCCAATAAAACCTTAAAATCTTCGAAGTGCCTTTCTGTCATACCATAAAGACCGCCTATTCGTAACTGCTTTATCCCTGGAACTGCGACAGAGTTAAAAACCTTCAAGCAACTCAAAACACCATCAATGCTCAGTCTTGTACACCCTGGCACACTCAACTGCAACAGCAACATAGGAGGGTGTAAAAAGTAAATTACCAGATTTAAAAATCCAAAAGTAAATAAGTGCACAAAAGAATCTACAATATGTCAAGTACCCCGGACACAATCACATCATAATAAATGTATTTAGATGGGCATAAACATTGACTCAAATACATTTTCTTTAAAGAGTCCCTAACCCAACTAACATATAAAAATTATAGCATGTAAAGAAATTAAATGAGTCAATAGCAATAGCAACATTTTGTGTTCCTTCAATTCAGTTTAATGACCGAGTAAAGCTCATAAAACAGGAAAAACAAATCTACGATAAGTTTTGATGCATAAATTTTTTATTAAAAATAAACATTATGGATAGAAAAACAAATCAAAATTTATCCATGGGGAGCAAAGAACCTAGGGCCATTCAAAAGTGATAAACAAGTGATGGTTGCAATAAATTGGTCTTATGCGTGAATAACTGGAGAGTACTAATAGAGAAATGAACACAAAAGTGACATGAACATTTCTAAGCACGGATATAGTATGTGTATCAATCTAAAAAATAGGGTAAGTAATTATTCAGAAGGACAATGTTAACAAAACAAAAGAGGAAAGAACATGCGTGCACCCAAAAAAAAAAGTCAGGCCAAAAAAGAAGGAAGTAATTACGGGGTATTCAGAATCTTACTAACCTTAGTCAAACTCAAGTTACGTTCGAGGACACGCTTCAGACCATCATCTGTGATTTTAGTGCACTCCATGAGGCTCAAAGACTGCAATTTTCCTTGAGCCCTATCAGTCAGTTGCAAAAGAATATCATCTGTGATCCGCTCGTTGATACTTTGATCAATATGAATGGTCCTCCACAAAAGAGGATCATTTTGTACTGCACAGCGCAATGATTTACAAACTCTTTCAACATTAAGTAAGTCACACACATCAAGATGCCCAAGAGCAAAAATAAAGGCATTATGAGGACTTCCATTATAAACATCAGCACATATTCCTGCATCTATATGTGAATATGTTTCATTTCCATTGCTAGAACTTGCAACGTCCATGTTGCAAACTATGTCTAAAGCACCATGACACTGTACATTCCTTGGCACCTGCATACTGTCTGCCGACTTTAAATTCCCAGAGCAATAAGCATAATCTCTTTTATCAACCAGCTTCGAATTCCCTGAGTAAGAACCAAAACCGAATGCATTATTCCAGATGAGATTCAATCCAACAAAGAGGGGACAATCACCCCTGCTGGTCCCAACCTTAGCACTTCCAAACCCAAAACCTGCTTCAAAATCCTCCAGGGCAGCTGTAAAAGTGGAACTCATATCCATTCCAAATGGATCAGCCGGCAACAGGTCTAGAATGTCGTTGGAAACCAACTCTTGTGAGTTGAAAGCACCACTGTTGTTGTCTCCGCAGCCAAAGAAGTCCTGCATTTCCCTGGGCCGAACAAACCCATCACCTTTCCTCTCAGGAACTCCCTCCACAAGACAGCCATTTCCAATCATGAAAGGGGACATCATGTTGTCATCCGGAAGATGAGCAGGGAAGATGGTAGGATGCGAAAAATTCAGAGCCATCCTACTACTGCACAGGAACGAATTGATAGTCTCTCTACAATAAGTCAAACACCCAAAACCCTAGATTTCTCTCCTACTGTCTTTTTGGCATTTTGCAATAAATCGGAAAGGCGGAACCGATGAAGAAACGGAAGAATAAAAAGGTGGCGGTTAATGAACAGATGACAAAATCGAAGATTTACATTACAGAACAACCCTCAAATTCTTCATCCTTTATAAGAAGCGGCTCTTCATCCTTTATAAGAAGCGGCACCAGAGAATCAAAAAGCTTTGCCCGATCTCAAGTTATCAACAAAAAAAAAAAAAACCTAATTCTCAGCGAGCAAGCTTACCCAATAAAGCCGAAAATCGCTTCAATCACAGAAATTGGTTACGGACTGGATATCTCAACTAATCAAAAAGGCGATGCGACAGTAGCTGCAACCAAAACGCTCAGATCTGGTTTAGATTGAATGGAGACGGTGTGGCTCGGAATCCTCGGATCGAATTGTAGATCCGATTCACCTAAGTTACCCACCGGCGAAAGAGAGAGAAATTGAGAGATGGAGACGAACAACGAAGACGACGGTATCAAGAAACAACGACAAAGGGGCTCGTTCTCTATCTCTGTGAGTTTCTCCCCCTCTCCCCTCGGATTTGCACACGCCTCCGTCTCTCTCCGGCGTTTCTTCGGATATTTCCCCCTTTTCTCGATTTCTATTTTCTATTTTTAAAATTGAATAGATGGGAGAAAGTGGAACTACGCGCCGGCGCCGATGGTTTTCACAACCACTTCAAGAGATTTGGTCTAGTCGCCTTATCGCGTTTTGAAGTACATAGATTATATAGATTATAAAAGTATAATTTAACTTATAGATATAATTTTCCTTACAAAATTTATAGATATAATTTTATATAAAATGATATATTTTTGTAGAATTGAATTTTAATCCATGTACTTTTACAATTAGTAATTAAACATAATATATTTCCAAAAATAAAATAAATTAGTAAATGATATGATAAATATTTATGATAGATAAAGATATATACAAAATTATATCCGTAGTTAATTATATTGAAATAAAATATATTTTTAAGAAATAGTAAAAGATATGTTTTATATAAATATGATAAAGAAAGAAATAATGGAAATATACTAAAAATAATATTTTAATTTATTATATTGAAATTAATGCAAGACATCTTATAATATTGTAAAATTATATTTATTATTATCTACTACATATTAAAAATATGAATAAACTAGCATAAGTATTGTCTCGTTATTTAAAAACCTATTAAAACTATGAATGAATATAACTAATTTGTCTTACATCATGAAAATTAAACTAATAACGATTGATAGATATATTCAATAACATAAATTTAATTATCATGTTTTATAAGTTACATAAATATTTATTTATCATATTGATAGTATATGTGAAATAGTTTTTTTTAAGTTGCTATAATTATTTTGTTGCTATAAAAAAAGTCCAAAATTATTCTTTTTATAGCTTAAAAAATCTTGTTTCAAAAATTTTGAATTTTTTTAACAAATTGAAACACAATTTTTTCTTGTTAAGGAATACCCTTAATATTTAAAAGCTTTTAATTAGGTTTTTAATGCAATCAAATTTTTTACATAAATGAATCGAAAATTATTCAAATAGACTTGTAGTGAAAAAATCTAACATTAATATATCTAATATTATCTTAATGATTGATTTTTTTTACGGTTTATTGTTTTATAAATTTATTTTAATCTTATTTATCTTTTTTCAAAAAATTTATTTTATTTAACAAATTAACCCATAAATTCTGATTTTTTAACAAAATCACAAATTAACCTATAAAAGATGCCTGTATTTTGAGTCATTTGAGTATTTGACTTTAAATTTTTTTCAAAGGGCAAAATAGTAGATAGTTGGTTCTTTAGAGGATAAAAGAGGAAAATAGCAAAAAAAGAAGCCCGGGGTTTTGATAAGCACGAACGCGCCGTATTAGATAGTTTCCCGCCAAAAAGTGTCCCGCCTCCTCCCCTCTCCCTCTTTCCCTCTGGGCCTCTGCGGTGAACTCATAGGAGCAACTCGCATCAGATTCGGGAGAAGGAAACTCCAGATTACCATCATGGAGGACGAAATCAAAGCCGAATTCAAGAGAAGCGGCTTCGCAATTGAAAACGAGACAGAAGTTCTCAACAAATGTGAACCTCTATTTTCCGATTCCTGCTTCGTTTTTCTCCTCAAATCTGCTGTATGTGACGATTTGAATTTGACATTTTTATGTTTCTTTTAGGTTTGACGTTTTGTATCAATTACAAGCTGTCCCCTTTGGATCTGGTCTCCAACTGGGAAGTTTACTACCTCAACAGGTCAGTCTAGGTTTTCTCTTGCTCTCTTTTACCTGTTTTCTTGCTTAACTTGGATTTTTGTCATCCATGTTTGGGTTTTTACATTCTTTGAATCAGAAAAAAAAAAAAACAGGTCGGTGATTGTAATTTTGTCTTTTCAACTAGGCCATGAACTGCTGCTCAACTTGGGTGCAATTAAAGGCCTAAAATGGATAGATAGGAAATCGAAGGAAAATTTAGCCATAATTAGAGCATTAGCTTTTAAAACAAGGGTTTGTTGCTGTTGTACTGTACAGTACTTTGAGAGAATCTTTATGGAAGTAAATTGGAGAATACAAGTTTTTTTTTTGGGGGGGGGGGGGGGGGGGGATTTGTAAATTGTATTGGCAAGGGGTTCAGAATTCAGAAAACACGACTTAACAAAGGTTCAAGTGTAAAATTACAAAATGATTCAACTATAATGTATAAACCACTCCTAAGGCCTTCAATGCATCACCTGGTAATTTAGAAGAAAATGTATGAATCACTCCGAACACTGAGGAGCTGCGAAAACCGGAAAGGTTTGTTGTTTGTTTCTTGTTTTGCTTGAGACCTGGATCTTGCTAAATATATCCGCGTTTTGGGGGTTGCCTGATATCAAAAGCTAATATGCAGGCAATTGGATGGTTCAGCTGTTCGAAATGCTGAAATGGATGGGTTTCTACTGCACCTACAAAATGAACAGAGGGATGCAGTTATCAAAGAGGAACCTTATTTACATGTATATTCCAGCCGCGATGTTGACATGTGAGTACTGAATCTGGGTTCATTCACCACTTCACCAGCTTGTTATAATGTGCTGTCAGTTCTGTCTTTCAGCTTCACCATATAAATTTTTACAATAAGGTTCAAAAAGCTAATTGTGTTACAGGATTTTAAGTGGAGAACAAGAAGACTTAATACAAGAAGGTATACTTGACACACCAACAACCAAACCATCCACTCTTTCCCTAGAATTATATGAATCAGGGCGAAAAACAAAAGATAGTGTCTTTTCCTCTGGAAAACCATTGGACCTTGTGACGCCATTTGGACAGCGAACCAACAAATTTGTTGTTCAGTTCACAACCAACAACGAGCATACTGCAAATTCAACAACATTGAACAATGCCAGTGATCAAGGGGAAGATGACATTATAAGGAAGGTCCAGCCGATTAAAAGATGCTCATTGCACATTCATGGATCTAATCCTAAACCTGGCTGCAAATTCATGTATGACAGAATTGAAGACAAGGTACATAGGATTATTACTATAATGATGGTAATATTGTCAAAGCTATATCTCTGAGGTTCTAACTCGTCTTTTGATAATATAGTTCAATTATCTTGAAACCCGCATCAATAAACATGCGTCGGCATTCATTGCTTCCAGTCCTCATGAAAAGGCAGTGGACCCTACTGTTGCTTCTCAGGTGATTCAGCTGCTTGATTTCAGCCATAATATTGAGGAATGAATAGGCAGTGGGCAGTGGGCTGTACTTTTGCTTGCATATACTCATAAATCAACTGCCTGTCCAGATTTTCTTATTATGCAGCATTTTTAATGCTAATTATTATGATGAATTAAATGTTTCAGAACAGTATATTTGCCGTTGGCATGGTATTTTGTGATGGAGAAGGCCGTCTAAATGAGAAGTCTGTTTTATTACAGAGCAGGTTTCAAGCCTTCTCTTCTCTATGTATTACTGATCTAAATTTAACCTTGCATACTTGATGAGAAGTATCACAGGATCTGCTTCTGGCTTATAGAACTGAAATGAAAAATAATATATGAATTTCTATGCATTCTGCACACTTGTAATTGTCGCCTAAATAGGTTTATAATTGTGTGGCTAGTGTTGAGCATTCCGGAGGACAACGTGTTCGTCTTGACTTGGATAAGTTGAGCCCCTATTCCATTTTTCCTGGACAGGTAATGTAGATGAAGAACCATGGATGCATATCTTCGAATTGTTACTTCAAATAACATCTGAAGATAATAAGGCTGTTATGCAGGTGGTGGGCATTGTAGGAAACAATCCCAGTGGGCATTGTTTAGTTGCTTCAGAAGTCGTAGAATGTATTCCCTTCTCAAGCAGGGTTGTTGAGAATGCACATCCAGCAAAGAAGATAGCTCTTGCTGAAAAATCTTTATCCAATGGAGAACCACATATTCCATCTGAAGTGTCTTTGGTAAGGATCCTTCATTTGTTGATTGAGTTTTGCGTATTATGCTAAGCATGTGAAGCTATCACTGTCTGAAATTGACATAAATACTTGGTATAAAAAATAACTATGGTCAGTTAGAACTGAAAAGAATTTGAATGGATTTGAGATTCTTGTGGTTGCAATCTTTGTTTATTGATGTCTGGTTGGTGAGTTTTATTTAATGTAGGAAGCATGTTGTTTGCTTTAAGGTTCATAGAACTGATCTCCAAGAAATGTATCTATTTGCTGAGTTTTCTTGTAGAAGTCAAGGTTCTTAATTCATTTCTAATCTAAACTTGTCATTCTGCAGATTATAGCTTCAGGTCCTTTCACTACAACAGATAACTTATTTTTTGAGCCATTAACAGAATTGCTTGCTTATGCAACTAGAAAGCAACCACAATTGCTTATACTGGTAAACAACATTTTTTTTCCTCTTCCAGTAGTTTGCAGCATTCTTTTGATATATGACTGACAAGTATTCGATATATTTTGGCAAATCAGTTGGGGCCTTTTGTTGATTCAGAACATCCAGAGATTAAGAAAGGAACCCTTGACAGAACCTTTGATGAAATATTTCACCAGGAAGTTATTAGGAGGGTAATTTGCTGAACATTATTTCCACAAGTCAAAACTGAACAGAAGTTTCTCTACCCTTGAATTATATTATATGCTAAATTGGAACTGTGACTTCTTCAGCTACAAGACCATGTTGAATATATGGGTTCTGAAACTCGTGTGCTTCTAGTGCCATCTGTACGAGATGCTAACCATGATTTTGTGTTTCCTCAGGTAATTACTTTCTGATATATATAATTTAAAGTGGTTAATAGAATGGAAGATTGAAGATTTTAACATTGACAATAACTCTGTTTTCCTCACTGCAGGCTCCTTTTGACACAATCCCTTCTAATCTTAGAGATCAGGTAAATTTTCACTCGTTAGAATCTTATTGATCCCAATATAATAGACTCATAATTAATTTTGACAAACCATTTGCAGATCATTAGTGTCTCAAATCCAGGAATTTTCAATGCCAATGAGGTACTGGTTGTAATTTCCCATTGTATATGTTCTATATCTAAATCATAGGCTTAGATGTCAATAATATATCAGTGTTGCGGGAATATTGTAACTAACTAATCATGTTGCTCCCTAGAAAGAAAAAAAAAGGTACAAGTTTTTATTTGATGCAATTGACTCAATGGTAATGTATCCTCAGCTTTTCAGATGTAGTAGTATGACTAGATTATTTCTTAAGAATGAGCTTTCTCAGAATTTACATCCTCCCTTTGTATTGCAACTTATGTCGTTTTAGATCTTTGCCCTTGTGAGACCAAAAAAAAAAAGCTCTTTGCTCTTGTGTCTAAATGTGTCATTTTAGCTCCTTAATTAAACAATTTGTTTGGATAAAATAAAAACTCATCAACTTCATCTCCCAATAGGAAATGAGCCACTCGGTACTTTTTAAAACAAAGATCCCTCTATTCACTGCAAGTGGTAATAAAAAAGAACAAAATGATATGCTTAAAGTTTCTTAATCATTGTGCACATATCTAAAATGACATAAATTGCGATACAGCTATTCGAAAGGGGGAGTACAATTTTGATGGCTTCCATATTTAGTGATTAATCATCAATCTCTATGCAATAATTGTCTAAATCCTTGTTTGATGCAAAACAAATTTTGTCAGCTGATACTGTATCATAAGATTGTACAGGGTAAATGATAGGACAAAATATCATATACTATAGTATGTATTTGTTGTCTTTAAGTTGCATTCTCATTTTTACATTGCAGGTAAATGTTGGCTGCTGCACAGTTGACATTCTCAAAGAGCTTAGTGGAGAAGAGATCTCACGGCTTCCAAAAGATGGATCATCGGGAGATCGTTTAAGTAGACTGACAACCCATCTTCTCAATCAGCACAGGTATGTGATGGTGATTCTTTCTTGTTAAAAGGCTTATCTGCCATATTGTACATTGAAGAATTGCTGACGGTTGTTTCTTTTCTCCACTTGAACAAAATAGCTTCTACCCATTGTATCCACCTGCAGAAAGTGTTCCATTGGACTTATCAATTGCACCAGAAGCACTAGATATCCCAATGGTGCCACAAATCCTGATACTACCATCAGACTTGGCTCCTTTCATAAAGGTAATCTGTTAGTGTCATGTTCACTCTTATTCCATAAACTCTACTCTGAATGGGGATTTGAATGGCTCCTTGACCTGCAACCTCCACCAATTCACATACCATGGTTGAGTTGGGAGTGAAAAGTGGGGATGGGGCTTAGTTACAAGGAAATACATGTCTTTTCTTTTATTCCATGAAGACGAGTGCTGGTTTAAACTGTAAAAGGAAATGCATTGACTGGACATTCTTTTTTATGTGGGGCACAGTTTGTTTCAATTAAAGAAAAAGGCGATGAAGAAGTGCAAAAGAGCTGCATATGTGTGAACCCTGGGAGGCTCGCGAAAGGCATTGGAAGTGGTACCTTTGTGGAGCTTCAATACTGTGAGAACCGAGAGAACACACACGCATCTATCATCCGAGTATAAATGGTTCTGTTATAATTGGCATTTATTGTTAGTTATGAACCTGTGCCTGTGGAGCATATTCACAATATAGTTCTGAATGAAGAGCATGTAACCTATTTAGATAATTGGCCAATGTGACCAGCAGGTTGCTATCTACATACATGACTACATGAGCGAGAGGGGTGGAGATATTAGATGTTACATTTGTAGTGGTTACTGGTTAGAATATCCCTTTTTAGCAGTTTTTTTTTGTATTTGTAATATTGAATTGCTTTTACCAGTTCATATTGCTAGTGTTTTCTGTAGTTCTGTCAAAAACTATTTGAGGTTTGAAGTCCACTTCCTATTTATGCCATGTAAAATGGAGAACTACAGCTGGTACTCTTAAAATTTATTAGCAAATAGCAATTTCAATGAACCAATGTCGGTGTACATGATCATTTTATTAGCAAATAATTTGAGGTTTTGCTACATTGTTGATCTCAACGGGGTCGAATGCCCTCATGTGCAAGAATGAAACTAATGAATGCTATTCACAATTGGTAATTCTTAATTCAGTAGATGAAGTGTCTTACCGCCTTCTGTTGTGTGAACTAAAATCCCACATCCAAACAATTAGTCCAATCACACACTGGGTTTTGTTGGGGTGAGAACAGCTTTAGGTATGGAATTGAAAATTTGACATTAAACAGCTTTGAAGCTTCATATATCTTTTAGAGATTCTTAGCAGTGCAAGCAGGCAAAGAGGTAGATTTGTATAAACAAAATAAGTGGTAATGTAGTGCAAGTGTAGTGTTGATGAGAATTCAGAGAGGAAAGTTTGTGATTCCATGGAAGTACTTCTGACAGCAAAGCTTGTAAACCTCGAGTGAGGGTGATGAAGAATCGGTGTTAAATATTGCTTGTGGAAGGTTTGTGAATATATTAATACTACAACATACAGTACTATCTGTGATAATGAATAAATAACATAGTTGTAGATTGATCAAATACTTAAAGGGCAACTATCACATAAACACCTCATACATCCTAAAACTGCTGGCTTTTAAAGTAGAAGAGATTTGACGATGACAATGTCCAGCAATTAACAGCCAACTGCATACGCAGAGCTCCATCTAATAATACCCTTGTAAGATCTAGAGTCCCGTGGCTGATAAGATAAGCAGCAGCAGCAGCTTTGGATGGTACGTTTTGCATCCATTTAAGTAGTGATCTGTACTTTCCTCTTGGAGTTATTCGTGCGTCGAACCTTCTTCATAACCCTTGCCAGGTCCTACATTAAGAAAGTACATGAAGTTATGGATTCAGAATATCTACAGGATTGAAGTTCCAGAACCTACAAACAGCAAACACAGGGGGTAATCTTTACCTGACTGGATTCTGAAAATGGCTTTGCTGATGTCCAATGACCCTCCAGGTCATAATAAGCTCTCGCCTTTTCATCAAACGCATGAATCATAATCGTCCCTGAAACCCAGAGAGGGAAACATGAAAGGAAGGGCAAAAATCAGCTCAAGTGCATGACTTTAAACTATGAAACACTCTGCAATGTGAAATTGTCACAATTACAAATAACTTCCACATGAACTCCCTTTCAGAGAAAACAAAAGACACAAATGAGAAACGGGAGCGCAACCAGAGTCTATGACAATCCACTTGCCACTCTCTTGCCCTTCCACACTGGGTAACACCATTCGCTTTGCTCCTCTTTGCTTCTCCTTGGCCTATACAAACAAATGGTTCACGAAATAAGCATACCTCCTTAGTCCTTATACAAGGAGCTTAAAGAGAAACGTCAGTTGATAACATACACCGCAGTGTGCAGCTGATAATAATTAGGCAGAGACTCATGGTGAATAGAAAGGGTATTCCAACAATAAAACTATAGAAACTTGATTGCAAAAATTCTCCCAAGAAGAAATCATGATTAAGTCACAAGTTGCAAATACTGACTTGCCTTTGCTTGAAACCACTTGGGTTCCGTTTGGCATTGATATCTTGATATCAAATAGGCCTAAAAAGGGGGAAATCTCGTATCAAGAGATATTGACATCAGGTTATGTTAAACACTAATATCAGATATCGGAGTTGATAATGTGATATCTAATATCTAGATATAAGGCCTGAATAGTGAATACTCATTAATTTCGGCCCTTTTTTTTACATTGAATGACTACTTCTCGGCACCATTCATTCGTACAAGAGACAAATGGTATTATGCACTGATGTTAGTCAGAAACTCCAAAGGGGCAATGTTTCGCTTCTATTTCCCGAAGAAATTCAGAATAAGGACATACTTATTATTTTGAAAATCTATAGTAACTATAATTGGAATTGATGTTTCAGTTTCCGTGTAACATAGGTATGTACACATGCAATTGCAAGATTCTAAGCTAATCAGCTTAGGGTTTACTCTTTCAGAAGAAGAGAACAAATAATCTAATACAGCAAATTTTGGCACCTCAAAACTACAAATACAGCAAAATTCTATCAAGGATTTCATAGAACCCTACAAAACCTTCTAATCTATGATAGGGTCACAGATCTTTCAGTTTGCCAATCACACTGCACTAGATTTCGCCGCCAATCAAACTAACTGATGGAATTTAAATTTAGCATCACACTATCAATCTAACAAGTCATCAGAATTACAAATTAAGCATCTCAAATTTTCAAATTTCGAAGTTCAATTCCATAAATTAGCCAGCAAGATCAGAAGATAGAGAGAATAGCAAAAACACCTGCCTCGTACAAAAGGGCCTGGGCGATGTTCTTGACATGCCAGGTTGAACGGCCGGTAGCCAAAACCATGTAATCAGCCCAACTGCATACATCCCCGACGGGGATAACCCTAATGTCGTCGGCCTTGACCTTCTTGAGGACGTTCTCCACCTCCTCCAGCTTCAGAATCTCAGTCTTCCCATCGCTGTCGGGCGTCAGAGAAGAGCAGCTCCGGCGGAAATGATTGGCGAAGCTCGTCGGAATCCATGGAGTCGATGCCGACCGCGGTGGAGAGAGAAGGAGAGCTCGGCGCCTCAAAGCTGCCCACATTTGTGTAAATTGACTTGAGAGAGAGAAACCGTTACCGACACCGTCGACGGCATTGATCATCTGAACCCTATGAGATTTCGCCATTTTTGAGGCTGTCATGGTTTTTGGAAATGGGCCTCCGTACTATTTGTTTGGGCCGAATCCAGCCTCATGGCCCATCCAAACTCGATTGGCTTTAGCTGATTGAATGAGATTCAACCGTTACAGATTACGGATTAATTTAAACCTACCAATTCCATTATGAAAAAATTGAATGATTTTGATGTTAGTGGGTAGGTTATGTTAAATTGGAAATGGATTTTTTTTTTCAAATCAGTTAAAATTTTTGTGAATATGTTTTCTTTACGAACACAAATCAAATAAAAAAAAATTAAAATTGAAAGTTTATTTATTGATAATGGGGATGTTGGATTTGAACCGGATTTGTTATGAGGGGTTGAATACATATATTTTTATACTGTATGATTTAAGTTATTTCAAAATTTCACCAATACTTTTTGTGTTTGGAAATCCTCTTTAAGTTCAATTTGTGCTTTTAGGACGTTAATGTTATGATTGGATTCATTTAAAAAAGAGACTGAAATGTTAGGGGTGCTTCAATTTCAGTTATTCAAACTTCAAACACTGTTCTTTTTTCCTTTTTAAAGGGTTCAGTTCAAACATAAAGTTTGCTGCTAGTAGATTATACGGAGTATATAGTACTTTAGTTGAGGTAATCATCAAGTTAATTTGAGTTTTGTCGTTGTTGCCGTCACAACATGCATACATATAATTTAAATCAAGTGTGTTTTCTTATGAAATTTGTAAATCACAAAAATTGATTCCCAAACCAACAATGTTTAATTTGTTTTAGTTGAAAAAAGTACATATGGGTTAATTACTAAATCTATCATTAATCCATTCATAAGGTTGTAATTAGTCCAATACTGATACCTCGCTTCAAATCATATGAAACAAGTGTAATTATGATCACCTCACTTCAAAAGGTAGTTTTTTTTTTTTAAAAAAAAAAGAATAAGAAGAAAAAAGAAAAACAGAGAGTTTGTTCTAGTTTTAATTTTATTACTTATTTATTGAGGTTTGAAGGCCGCAAAATGAGGTTGGAGCCAATGGTGAATGGGTGATTAATTGGTGAGAGGAAATTTATAAAGAGGAAAGGGTAGCAACTAGACCAAAAAATGGGTCTATTTGTACAACTAGACCACAAGCCCAAAAATTGGCCCAAAATAACCTCTCTACCCCCAAGCAAATATAACAACAGGTTTTTTGGTACTGTTCATTACCCATTGTAGGAGGTGACCTGGGAAGAGAAAAGATGAGAGAGGCTAGAACTCAGATCCGTCGCTGCCTCCTCCGAGCCAAATCCTGGGTGAGCACCATTGGAGAACACGATTAGGGCCTCGCGGATGAACGACGAATCGATCTCGTTCCAGATCGACTCCCGATTGCGCAAAAATTCGTCGATCCCTCTGCAGCAGTCCACGCAAAATTCCAGGGTTGAGAACGGCTTCGATGAGAGAGGCCCTCTCCTCGAGCTCAACAGGGATCCCGAGGAGAAAGACGACGCCGATGATGAAGATGGGGAGGGCGTGGAGGGGTTCCGGATTCTAGGCCACGCTAAGTGCCTCAACAAGCAGCGTCGCGACAGGGAGGACTCTACCCTTGGTTGTTTTTCTGAAAAATGTGGAGAAAACAACGATATCGGTAGGATCAGAATGGTAGGATTGATGGAAACTAATGGTAGGAGAAAACAACAATATTGGTAGGATCATAATTGAAACCCAGTAATTCCTGTATAACTTGACACTAATGGTAGGATAGATGCACACTGATGGTACGATATATTTATACTATTGGAAATATGTAAATGCATAATTAACTTTACCACAACACAATATATCGGAGACTTATGAACACACACTCCGTATTAGCCTATGTGAGAGTCGAACTCACATCTCTGTGTGCAAACACAACGCTCTACCAATTGAGCTAATAGGCTATTTATCATCGTAATAGTAAAGACCAAGTATTTGATGAGTTTCGAAGTGCCCATTGAACCCCAGGATGCGTCATTTGACGAAAAAAAACCCCAGGATGCGTCATTCTCCCCGTTGACAATGGCAATATTCTATGCCACCACCATAGCTGTCGTACGTGCCTCTCCCTTGAACACCAAGCTCCCACTCCCGGGAGCCCACCAACCGCCGCACACGACATTTATACATACTCTATCACCTGGGGTACGCCACGGGAATAGAGGATCAGCCTGGGGGTAGTTCTGATATAGGAAAGAGGAACAACTACAAAGGAAATGTACAAGATGACTTACCCATCGCTACCACTGCCACCAACAAGCTTGTTGCACTTTTCCTGAAATGGAAAGACAGTTGAACACTATTGGCAGGCCAGAACTGTACTATTGGTAGGATGACAACTGTATCGTTTCCTCGGATGCACGTGTGCCTTTTCCCCCGACCTTTCCGCCTCTCTCATGCTCTGCCTCACTTTTTGCAGGGCATGTTGGGGTGTTCCAGATCCTCCTCTCAACCTTATATATGTGCTTGGGGAACACCCATCAATGCAATGATTGCATTTTCCCCTCATAAATGCTCCCCCCTTCCCCCCAATGAAGAACCCCGTTTTGGCGCCAAAATTACACGGACATCCCGCCAAAACCGCTACGGACAATCCCCTCCATATTATCTCCAAAATTTCCATGTATGGTAGGACAGTTTTGGCCTATTGGTAAGACGAATGTCTTCTATTGGTAATCCAAACGTGTCCAGTTCCCATAATTGAAGGTGATGCTTTGCCCTCACTTTTCCACTCGTCTCCTATGTTGGCTCTCTTTTTTGCAGAGCATTTAATAAGGAATGACACCCATCAATCAAGATTTTATAAGGGTTGATTGACACCTTTAATTCCAATTATTTAAATTTCCCCTCATAAATGCTCCCCCTTATTTCCCTACTTTATTTGAGCCACACCCAAATTCCTCTGACATGTGCAGTACCTCCCCCTCCTGATTTCTCTAGGCCAACTGATGCAGCTACAGTGCTGGCCTCCCCTTCACCTGCTACTTCCTCTCCCGGTGGTATTTTTGCATTTGCAAAAATATACCACTTTCTACCCCTAGCCAAAAAAGAGGGTATATGTCTACTTATACAAATGAGCCCTTTTTTTGGTCTACTTATGCAAAGAGGCCATTTATAAATACGTTGTTCCCTAAAATTAAAAATTAAAAAGAGGTGGAAATTAATGAAGCATCTATTCTAGTTTGTACAATTGTATTGTACCCATATACAGTACACTGCGTGGCATAGCATAGCATTAGAATTGAGAAGGTGGGGAGGGAGCACCAATTAATTGATGAATTAATTAATATTAAGACAAAGGTGGATTAATTACGCATCACTATTTAACACACCACCCACATCACATGGCTTTGTTTGGTGGATAATTAAGCCCCTCTTATTATTAAGTTTCAACTAACGCATTTACTTCCTTTTATTTTTATTTTTATTTTTGGGTAGAATCTAAATATCTAATGTAATGGTGATAAGAGTATTTGGTAGTCAACCACCGATGAAATGATCTGAGCTGACCTGGAATTACTCCCCACCCCCCACTTATTATAAAATGAATTATATGATCCATAATCATACGTTAATTATCATCCTCTAATTTTAAAAGAAAGGCACCGAATTATTCAATTTTTTTTAGAAAGCAAATGAAAGAGAGAGTCTGTCCAGCCGTCAGTCACCCCGGCAATGGAAACTGCTTCTCGCTGTTTTCCATCTCCTCCTCCTCCTCTCCTACTTTATTTATTCCTCTCCCTCTTTTACTCTTTTGCCCCCTCCTTTTTCTTTTTCTTTTTTTTTATGAGTGTTTTTTATACAAGGTGAAAATTTGGGGTGGTTAACCTCGATTGAATCACTACTCAATAATGTCTTTACGGACGAGATCGTCATTCTCAACTGGCCGGGCACCGCTCAACAGTGAAAGAGGAGATCAAATCAAGGTGCGTCAATCTGTCAGTGATCTGCAAAGTGCGGGAGAAATCGATAATCTCGAATGATTTGCAGAGGCCGAGAATATCATTGATCACCATCGTCCACGGGCAAGTACTGATCCCTCAGAGGGCACTGATGACAGTCGGACAGTCTCCTTTCACCACGAGGCGAGAGATGCCCATCTTCACAGCAAACAGAAGGCCGGTGTGAAGACCGAGAAGCCCATATTTTTCTTATGAGTTAAAAGATTTGAAATATTCCGATTTGAGAGACTCGACAAAGGAACTATTGGTGTTTTACTTGTTTGCGCGTCTTTTATTTCTTGTGACGAGTTTTTTTCCTATTTTTGTGTAAATTGAAAAACTAAATAAATCATTGTTTGATAAATTGAGAGATTGATGGTCGACAGACAAATAAACTATACTATTGATATGGAAAAAAATGCAAACCAATCAAAGAAAAATGACCGATGAAAGTAGACTTGAAATCTTGAAGAAAATGGTAAAAAGTTTATCATAAAGAAGATTCATCAAAAAAGTTTTTAAATTAAGATATTATTGATATATATAATAGACATTAGATTTAATTCAATATTTTGAATTAAAATCAATGGTTAATGGGTAAAAAAAATAAAAGGGAAAAGTACTTTGACGTGTGCGCTTTCGTTTTGTAAATGTATGAAAGAGACGAGGGGATTAACACATTACTCCCTCCGTTCGGAAATATAAGATCTTTTACTTTTCGGCACGTAGGTTAAGGAGCTAAATACTATATAAAATATTAAATTTTTTTAAATTAATTTTTTACAATATAACACTTTTTATTAATAAGTATTAAAATGTAAAAAAATAATTTTAAAAAAATTAATATTTTATATAGTATTTAGCTCCTTAAACTACGTGCCGAAAAGTAAATGATCTTACATATTTGAACGGAGGGAGTATCAATTAAGATATTATATAAATATATATCTGCTCTAAACGCCCAGCTAATGGATAGCTTAACTGGCCTGTCTGTAGCTAATCGATCTCTACTATTAGTGTAGGAAAATGAATGAAATTTGAACTTGAAAGATAAGGATACCTTGCTTTGAAAGCAAGACAAACGTGTATATATAATATCTCTTTTTAATTATCAACAATTAATGATAACTTGGTCATTCACATAATTTTTTATATGGTGAATAAAATAATATTTTCAACCCAAAAATGAAATAAAAATAAAATGATATTTTTTTTAAACCATTCTCAAACACTAAATATATCATGAATATATAAAATGAACTATGACTATTTATTTTACTTGCATGAATCAAACTAAGATCCCTAAGATCAAGAAATAACAAGTCTCAATTCAATGAATTGAATAAGAGACTTAAATTCTTAATGAAATCTAACTGGGATTCACAATCGATTGTAGTGTACTTGTGTTTAATTACGGTACATGCATTATGCACATCAATTGATTGTAAAAAAAGTGGTTCATCGACTTACATCACATGCATGTATGATATATGATGTATGTACATTGTGCAATTTATTATTCGATGTAACACGTAAATGGCATATATTATAGCTTATACAAGACTTAATTTATTCAATATTTCTCATGTGTACCATTGTGAAGCTTATATAAGGTTTCATTTTGAAGCTCCGATTCCAAGTTTTAGGCTAAATACATCTAATACTTATTTTGGGATTTGATCTTATATACAATATAACCCATTTATTATTATTATTATTATTATTATTATTATTATTATTATTATTATTATTAGTAAATAATAAAATAGTGGTAAAAATAATAATATTAATAAAAATATGTTTTAAATAATAAAATAGTTAGCCAAAAAAGACTATCTACCAAAAGAATGATTAGCGAATACAAGGATCCTATTACCTACGAGTTGTATTTTTTTGTGATAGTCGTGTTGAGGACGAAGCCCACATGTTCTTTGAATATAGATTCATAGGGAGTTCCTGCCTACATAATGAAAAATCAAATGCAACACTACGACCCATCTTAAACACAATAAGAGGTACTCCGTATTAGACTAATCATGAGCCAACTGGGAGAAATATTAAATAGGGACGAAAAAAGAAGCATTGTCAATTAAACGGTGGACTATATGGTTTTATAAAACCAAATTAAATTATGTGAGAGTCGGATTCCATCTGCTCATGAGATATCAAAGTTCATTTATGTGACACAAGAAAACTGGAGAAAAAGCAAGTAAGGATGAATACAGTGCTGAAAATCACTCCCCGATGATGAGTTCTCATGGAAAAATTAGCAGAAAAAACATTAAATGGAGAAGACTAGAATTTAGGTTCATGAAAATAAATTTTGATGGCGCATCATCACTAGAAGAAGACAGTAATATAGAATACATTATCAAAGACTGAAATGGAAATCCAATAAAGATAGGATATAAAAATACTGGTAGACAAAATCCCCTTATGATAGAGGCCTTAGCCCTCCGGGAGGGTATAAAAAAAGCATGAGAATTACAAATTAGGAAATTAGAAATTGGAGGAGATACACAAATCATCATATGACATTTATGAATTATAACTAAAAGAAAATGCCCTCAAAAAATAGATTTGTTAATGAGAGATATTAAACTAATAACTAAATCTTTTGAGGAAACTAAATTCTCATAATTGTCCGACGAAGTAGAGAGAGTACCGAAAAAACTAATTAAAATACCCCACCTTTGGGGTATGGTAAAAATATATCATCAACTTTTAAATGTAATAAAAATTTCCTGACCTTTGGGGGTAATGGTAATATATTACCACGGGTTTTCTCATTGATCAAAAATGTTGACGAGGTAACCTACATGAATTGTTTTTGACAAGGCAGCCTGCGTGGAAGCCTTTTTACACATTAACACTAAAATTGAGTTTTTTTAAACGATTTCCTTAGGATAAAAATAAACCGACAACAAAATTAAACCCCAAAAACGAAATTGATTCAACCAAGCAACTAATCCGGTCTAAATTGCCTCAAATTAACACAACATGACTATTCCTAACACCAAACTGACAACAATGCTAAACCAACAATAATAATAAGAACAAAGAGAGGAAAAAACAAAATCTACTCAGCCAAGTTTGTGAACGAATCAAAGAGGAAGATGTGAGAGAGACAACTCAAGATAGACCACCACGAGGGAGGAAGACGACCATTGAAAATGAACAATGAGCTGCTTGGAAGGCCCAGAAGACATTTCAAGAGATAATCATGGAAGAAGATAGGAGAGAGAAAAAAGCGTTGGGTATGAACCTGATCCAACTCTTTATTTTTTTCCCTAAGGAAACCGTTCAAGAAAACCTTGTAAAAAAATCCACATATGCGGCCTTGTCAACATTTTTAACCCGTGGAAAACCCGTGGTAATATATTACCACTAGTGTCCACTACCCTCAAAGGTCGGGACATTTTTATTACATTTGAAAGTTGATGATATATTTTTACAATACCCCCAAAGGTGGATATTTTAATTAGTTTTCCCAAAATATAAACGGTTTTTCTATCCTATGCCCAAGGGCATAGAATAAGATTCTCGTTTTAGAAATAATATTTAATTGCTTTAGCCAAATTTTAAATTAGATTATTATGATACACTTATTTTTGGTAGGAAATTTTTTCCGAATTGATTCTTATCATTTTTGATAGAGAATCTTTTGTGAATTGGTTTTTCTATCCTATATCCAATGACATAGGATAAGATTTTCGTTTTAAAAATAATATTTAATTGTTTTAGCCAAATTTTTTTCAAATTGGTTCTTATCCTATGCATTTTGGTCGTAGCGTAGAAATACCGAAATATAAAAGGGCGAGAGAAGAATCGGAAGTGAGGAAAAACTAAAAAAGACAATGAGGCTGTCGCAAATCGCAAGTGTGAAATAATTAAATCAGTGGCACAACTGTAATTATTCTCAGCTACTACGGAGTACTTTCTTGCAACTGCACGGATAACCATTTTTTTTCTTCACAAATACTGTAATTAAAATTAGGGAAAAAAAAAGGAAAATATCCCAAAAAACCAACACCGGAGAGAGAAGAGAGAGAAACGGAGGTGTGCTTGGAAGGAAAGCGATGCAAATCTGAGGGAGACGGAGAGAACATCAAATCAAGCCCCAACAAGATTTCCGTTGTCGTAGTTGATTATCTGTTCTTCTCAATCTCTCCGTGAATTCTCTGTGTTTCCGGTCTGAAGTTGGGCTCCGAGCATAGTCGGATCTACAGTTCGATCCCAGCAACCGTCACACCGCCGCCATTGCAGCCACGCCAGATCCAAGCGTTTGGCTTCTGCGTCTTTCATGCTATAGTTGGGATCTCAAGTGAGCAGCCAATTTCTGCGATTGCTTTTTGACGTTTTTGGCTCTTTACTGGGGTAAGCTGGCTCCCTCCCAATCAGTTCTAGTTTTTTGTTTTTGTCGGTAACTTGAAAAGGTAGTTTCTAGTCGTTCTGGGGGTACGTTTTGATGATTTAAGCTGGATTTCAGTTGAATTCACAGCTTAATTTGGGTGTCATTTTACCTTCAGCTGCTGCTTCACTTAATTGGATGAAGAACTCTAGGGTTTCTGTTGCAATGGAATTGTGAATTATCTTGTTATATGGAATTTGGTCTTATGATGTTTCATTGAAGAGATTACATTATTTATATTGTGAAGAAAAAAAAGCCGATTGGCCTCAATATTTTGACTCATCTTGGTAGGGGACAGTGCGCCGTTCTTGGGGTTAAATTTCGATAAATTTGATTGAGGACTCTTAAATTGTGACCAGCTCGAAGCATTTTGTTATCCGCCACTCCTAGTATTGGGTTTGGAAAGTTCATTGAAGGTGATAATACCTGACTTCAGTTCTTCCCAGGTACAAGCCCGACTTTGTCAGTGTTGCTGAATTGTTTGCTAAGGTTGGTTGATGCAACTGATGATAGCTGGCAGGCCAGGCATTGCGGCGTTATGCTGTAAGTGATTTATTGGTCGTGTCAGGGTTTTGTGGACTCTCTTGTTTGGTACTGGGGTTAAGTGGAGTTTGGATTCTAGAGAATGCCACCTTCACCGTCTCTAAGGTACTCACCTGGAAAGGGGATTCGTGGAGACAGTCACAAGAGGGGCCGGAGTCTTGAGAGTGGCCTTTCCTTTAAAGAGAAAGATGACGATCTCGCTCTATTCAATGAGATGCAGAATAAAGAGCAGGAGGATTTTCTGCTGCAGCCAGCCGATGATTTCGGAGATATACTTTGTAACTTCTCACACTTAATATTTCCACTTTTGTTTGTCGTTTTGTATGATTACTCATGAGTCTGGATCTTTACTGTTTGATTGGATAACATTTCATTCCTTGTGTTTCAGCTTCAAAATTGAAGACTTTTCCCGATTTAAAACTCGGCATTGCGATCCCTGCTCGAGGAGAAAGCAGTGATTTGCTTAACATAGATGGGGACAAGAATGATTATGACTGGTTAGTGATGCTTAACTTACTCATGTAGTTCCTGTATGTGTTACATGAGTTTTCTAAGTTATATATGAAGCCAATATAATTAAGTAGAAATAATATTTGTACTTGTAGCCTATGCTTGTATAGAGAAAATAAAGTATCAATAATATTATATAAATGAATATTAAAAGAAAAGTTAAAATTATCTTCATGGATTAGCAAGTTTAATTTTTAAGTGCAAATCAACCAAAATAAGATACTTTTTAACCTATATTTGACATATTTTTCAACTTCTTTTTTTTTACTAGAATAAATCATACTATATGTTACTTTTTTGATAAGTTATACTACGTATATTACTTTTTTTTTTCTACAAGATAATACTTGGATTCGGGCAGGAAATTTTTTCTGCAGGAGTTGTTACCAGATGCCACATAGTACTCTATTCTTCAGGTTTAGTATCACATATATGATTTAGAAAGAAAATGGTGCTTTTAACTAATGACTCTTATCATTAGATGATCCATTCTATCCTTCAAACTTTTAAATAAATTTTAAGAAGCAGAAAGGGCAAATGAGCTTTGTGGGCATACCTTATCTAGTCTGTTATTACCTCTTTTTGCAACAGTCTTATGTATGTTAATGGTTCCAATTTGAAGGTTGTTGACGCCACCTGACACTCCTCTTTTCCCCTCTTTGGATGACGAGGCACCACCTGCCAACCTTGTGTATAGTGGCAGGCCAAGAAGCAGACCTGTCTCTATCTCAAGATCTTCCACAGTGAGTTATTTCTTCTCTTTTACCATTTTATGAAATAATTTAGTTCTCTCATTTGCCTTTCTATTTTTCCTGCTTTGGTGCCTATATAATATGTGTTTACATGATTGTGGTCACAGATGGAGAAGAGTTACAGAACTGGTAGAGGCAGTGCCAGCCCGCAACGCTTGAGTCAATCCCCTTGCTCTTCTACGAGTACTACACTCCAGTCCCGAGGAAGGCCTTCTTCAGCCCCACGTTCCAGTCCAAGTCCAAGTCTACGGCATAGCACTCCTACTCGAAGACCATCCCCTCCCCCTGTTAAACCTTCCACTCCAACACTCAGGTCATCCACTCCAACTCCCCGGCGATCAAGCACAGGGTCTGTTGCTGCACTCTCATCTGGGGTGAGGGGGCCCTCCCCTGTAAGATCAAGTCGTGGGACTTCTTCTTCACCAAAAATAAGAGCATGGCAATCAAACATTCCTGGTTTCTCACTAGAAGCACCACCCAATCTTCGCACTTCCTTGGCTGATCGACCTGCATCTTATGTGAGGGGATCCTCGCCTGCCTCAAGAAACAGTAGAGATTCCTCTTCGAAGTTCAGAAGGCAGTCTATGTCTCCAACTGCTACAAGAAGCATCAGCTCATCTCACAGCCATGAACGTGACCAATTTAGCTCACATAGTAAAGGCTCAGTAGCATCATCTGGTGATGATGAAGCAGACTCATTGTTGTCTGCCCCTTTGAGGGGATCAGATCATAGTGCATCACAAAGAGGAGTTGGTGGATATCCAAGCAACAGACCTATCGCGTTCTCGAAGAAACCTACAAAATCATTTTACCCAAGTTCTGCTCCAAAGAGATCATTTGATTCAGCAATCCGACAAATGGTATTAATTCACTCATTCTTTTCTTTCTGAAATCAAGATAATTTGAATTGAAAGCAATTTGAGTGCATTTTTTATATCACCCAAAAGCCATTACTTGGCAATTGGCATATGATTTTCTGAAAATTGCAACTGCCTTGCCAACATCGACAAGAATCACAAGAATTTAAATCTCAATGTGTTGGATTGGCAATTTAAATATGTTGTAACCCACTTCTGAATTCAAGTACCGGGGTGCTTACCTTAACTGCTTGATATCTTCAACCTTGTATTTATAGTTTTGATTCTCATTTTGACCCTTGACCTTCTGGCTTTAGTTCTTATTTCACAGCCTTCACTCGGAATTGGTGTTTGGTCTTAATTAATGTCCAAAGTAAATGGAATTATTGTTTTGTTTCCTTCCCTATTAGATGTTTAGATGTGCACGTCATTTACATTTTCTTATTTGTCAATTGCAAAGGATCTTGATGTGAAACATCTTCTTAATGAAAATGGAGTGGGAACATGAGGTGTATACTTGAAGTAAATTAAAATAAAAGCATTTAGTTATGGATGACTGATATTTAAGTTTAATTGTTTATATGAAACACTTAAATGAAAAGCTACATGTTCTAGGCACATTGCCCGAGTGCTTCTTCAGTATTTTGTTGCTGCTTAAATGATTTCACACTCACTGTGGAACTGACCAAGCACGGTCACAATGTCACATAGTGTGGAGATATACTGATGAACTTTACTGTGTTACCATTGACCTTTTTGTTTAACTAATGCACTAGGTGAACGGCCTTTCAATCTTTACTTTGTTCAATTTATTCATGTTGATGTTGCTTTTTCTTCTATTGTTATGTGATATTCTTCAACTCTGTATGAACAAGTAATCCATTTATATAATTTTGTTGATTTAGACACCCTAAATTGAATAAATAGCATAGATGTGTCATAGGAATTCTATTATTTCAAAAGTGATTAGAGAAACATCCAGTTGTGGGATAGGAATTCTCTATTATTTTCAAACTGGGTATAGAAACACTGTTTGAATATGACGGTTGATGGTTCAATATGTGATACCAGTAATCTTTTTTCCCATTAACAATGTATCAATGTATGGTTCTGCAGCCATCTTATGATAAAGTTTACTTATGGATGCAGGATAAGAAAACTCCACAGAACATGTTCAGGCCACTTTTGTCTAGCGTGCCTAGTACCACCTTTTATAGTGGAAAAGCGAGTTCTTCTCATCGTGTTATGATGTCAATAAACTCTTCATTAACAACCAGCAGTAATGCTAGTTCTGATCAAGTGACAAGTGGTGCGCCAGATACTGAAGGAAGTGAACATAATCAGGATGATGTGGATAGTGAGTGTGGAAGGACCCCTTACACCGATGGTCATGATGAAATATTTGCCTTTGATAAGATGGATGCTGTCAGTGAAGACACACAGTTGGATAGTCATGATCATTTGTCAGATGCTCAACCTGATGAGTATCACAAAGTTTCTGCATTTGGATCTAAACCTGGTGAAACTAGTGAATTTCATCGCCATGGTGCTACTTGCCTTAGTGGTGCAAATTCCGAAGGACATCAGGAGGTGTATGTGGATGGTGATACCTTATTCTGTTCTAGATGTGGTCGCAGTTACAAAGCCAGTGGGCTGATGGAGGATGATGTGAACTTATGTCCAGAATGCAAGCAGAAGGAAGAGGTAGCGGTGAATCCAATATCTTCTAGTATTGTTGATGTTCCCCCCAGCTCATCTGTTCCCTCAGCTAACATTTCTGAGGAAGTTGGATCATATGCATCTGAGCCCTATTTGGCTGCCGCTTTTTCGGTTATGGAGGCGGGTGAATCAGTAACAGAGTTGCAAATTGTTCCAGATGAAGAAAATGCAAGAGAAACCAGGACTTCCTATGAGGTGCTGAGCAAAAGTTCCTTAGACAACTCTTATGCTGAGCCAGAGGGTGACACAAGTGCACCTATGATATCCGATGTGCAAATATCTGAACCACCAATAGTTACTCCTGATCAGTGTACTGACGGGATTCATGAGTTACACAGCTCTATTGATAGTCCCCTCACCAAAATTGATGCTACAGAAGGCGCAGGCATTTCTGTACTTCTGTCAAATAGGCCCAGAAGTAGCAAAGGACCTGTTATTCAAGGCAGGAACTTCACTGCCACTGCCGTATCGTATGATGTTCGATCCTATACAAGAGAGTCAACCAGTATGAGGAGTTCCATTGGTTATGGCAGTGTCTCCACATCATCCTCTGTTGATATGAGTTCTAGGCACACTGAGATGCCTATGCAGCGACAGTTCAGTGGCAAAAAATCAGACATCAGCTCCAAGCCAGAAAGCATTGGATCTTCTTTCTCACGAACTTCAAGTTACATTTCTCAAGGTTTGGCTCTTGCAGTAAGTACACACGAAGAAAATTTTGATTCATATGATGGCAATGGAGGGAAAACTGTTACAGAGGGACCCGAGACACCTCCTGGCCCAGTTGTAGCTTTAGAAAATGTTGAAATACTTGACACAAAGGCTTCTTTTGCTCATTTGACATTATTTGAGGGAGATGATCTACATGGGAATTCTAGGGCAAATGATTCTCCTAGCATTGAATTGCCAACTGATGTCATTCAGTTGGAGGTTAGTTCATCTGTACAGCTGCCTGATGATGAAGAGCATAATCTGCATGTCATAGATAATCAACTTCCAGTGGAAGTGCAAATTAATGATGATATCAATGACTCAGCTGCCATTCCCGAGTCTTCTGTAAATGAAGATAGTGTCAGCCATTATGACGGAGTCAACCAATTGGAAGTTTCAGAGGCTCCCCATGGTGATCTGGCAACAATGCCTGAAACAGAAATTCATGATTGTCATCTTGGTTCACAGAAGAGTGGTGCCAGCGGAGATGTTTCTAAAGAACCCTTAGCAACTTCAGTTGAGGCTAAGGATTCTTCTGTTTCAGATTCATTGACAAATGATCCAGAAGTCAACATCGTGCATGGAAAACTCGGTAAGTTGCTCTCCATGCTAGCTTATTTGCTACCAATTCCCTTACCTCCATGTTGCATCTTCTCTATTGATGTAGGACTCATACTGTGTCTGCACATATTAAAGGTTCACTTTATAGTTGCCGGTCTTTCTTTACACAAGTCCTTTCTAAATCTGGTCTTTCTTTTCGGTTGCTTTCCAATTCCAGGCACAAATAGACTAAACTTAAGCATGCTCAATATAATGCTTTTCCCCTTTATACATGGTCTTGAAATTTGAATGTCTGAACTTAATGGGGATTTTATCATTAGGCAATGTTCGTCCACTGTACTAGAACAGGGAAAATGAGATACAAGTTGCATACTGAAATACAATGATGAATGATCTATATTTAAGATTTGACGCCCCTTAAATCCATATTTAGCTTATGCACTGTGGAAGCAAGGAGATTCCTGCACGATTCTCCGCTCTCCTGGGCCTTGGAACGATTGTGATCTAAATTTCCCTAGGAACAAACTAATTAATTATCTCTACTCTATGCAGATGAACCAACTGTGATCATGGATTATCAAGAAGGCACGCACGTAAGAAGCCTAACCCTAGAAGAAGCAACAGACACAATCCTATTCTGTAGCTCGATCATCCATGATCTGGCGTACAAAGCTGCTAGTATAGGAATTGAGAAGGAAAAAGAAAACCTGGCACCGCTGGAATGCTTGATGCCAACGATTACATCTGCAGACAAACCCAGCTCTGACAGGGACATGCATAGCCGATCCACCACCAAGCAAACATCAAAGGTTCACAAGATCAAACGCATGCGCAAAGAAATGGAGACAAACCTCCCTTCTACAAAGACCGAAACAATTGATGACGAGTCGGTTGAATCTACGTTTCGAAATGTTGGCCTTCCTCACAAGGTCGATAGCATGAAGCCTCCGAAGCTAGAGTCCAAGTGCAACTGCACAATAATGTGATAATTTCTTGATATAGAATTGAGATTTCTGCTCAACAGCCTTCTAGTTGTTCGTGATTTCGGTACAGTTTTTGAAGAGGAGGGGTTGAGGTTGTTTAAATCCAATGCATATTGGTTTAGTTTGCTTCCGATTGATTTCTGATCATATTTCACCTGAGTTGTTGCATAGTTTTGTAAAGTTTCTTATTGTGATCATGTTAGGCTGATTGATTGTATGGTATCCGTGAGATGCATTTTGAAGGTTTGTGCCTTCTCCAACATGACCTTATACACTTGTTCCTATCTATTCATATTCATTAATATTTTTTTAAATCAAAATGTTTGTTTTTCGTTTTGAAGACCATCTTTCCATTTTTGCTAGGTCACTCTCAGTATAACTTGGCAAAATTGCACTAATTTGCAACTCAAACTTCGAAAATACCCTTTTGACGGTATCGGAGAAATGGTGCTTACATTTTAACCTCACATATTTATGGGTACCACCTCGACGAAAAAAAGTTTGGGCACCACTTATAATTGGCATAATTTGAGGGTACCAAATTGAACACTCAATAATATAATTACTTCCATTCTTATTATTGATGAAATTCTCTTTACTTTTTTCACATAATAGAAGATTTTCCTTTTTTTTTTACAAGTCAATAGTTCAAGTAATGTCAGGCTTTGCTAGATCATCACCCGAGAAATAGAAGACTTTTCGAAATTGGTAGTAGACGAACATAAAACGAAAACATTATTATTTATTAGCTATCAAAGATGTTAACCTTTCATCTACTTGCACCTCGTGTGACCATGCAAGTTGCAGATAAAGATGTTGAACATCTATTTTTCAGTTACCCACTATCACCCAAAGTCATTGACAATTTCAACTATCAAATTGAAAAAGTACTAAAAGATATGAACACGGTGATGGATAACCAAAACTTCGAGCAATTACTCTAAAAAAATTTCACAAAACTAACAATATGAGAATGGTGCTTATGACCCTTTCAAAGGAAAAGGGAAGGAATATAGCAAAGGAAAGAAAAAAATTAAATAAAGCAAATTGTTCTCGCCATTCACATTCTTTTTTCGTGTATTCCACTTCGAGTTTGTTGCTACATGTTCAAAGGTTACAAGATATTCTCGATTTTACACACTTTGAAAGAGAATCATTTCATACTCATATATTATATTCATGTTCCGTACCAAACGACCACTTAACTGTTTTAAAAATATTTTTACACACTTAGGGTTCGTATGAGACGGTGTTAATAAACTGACTAAAATTATAAACAGTGTAAAATTTATAAACTGTTGGTAAAAATATTTAAAAATTTAAACAACAATATAATCTTCGTATGGGGCAAAAAACAGTTTATTTGTAAAAAATGAAGTTTATTTGATTGTTATTAGGAGTATTGTGGTACTTTCAAACCAAATAAACACCAAATAAGCTTGTTGATGTAGCTTTTTTTTTAACTATAAACTAGTTAAAATGTGAACCCATACACCAAATAAGATAATTTTACTACTTTTTTTAGTAGTTAATAAAAAAACACGTGCAATCCATACATACACTTAGAGAACTATTCCAAATCGGGGTTCTCGATTATTTCAAATGGCATTTCGCTCGCCAATTGCTTTTTTTTGGCGGGAAGATTTAGGTCAAGCTCTTTGGTTTCTTCCCTAATCATTCTCCCGCCTCGATCCAGTCTCTCTCTCCTCCCCCCTGAGATGGATTCAGATTCCGACTCCGATGGTTCTCACATATCCGCCACCCCTCCCTCCTCTCCCGTTCCTCCGCCTCCGAAGGCGGCGTTACCTTCATCCCGACCTCCGTTGCCTCCTCCTGTGCTTCCATCCGGTACAAATTCTAAAGCAAGAATTGCTCCTTCTCGCCGGAGCCCTACGCCGAAACAAAGCCGTGAGCTACCTCCTCAGACATCGAAGCAGAATTTTTCAGATCTTCGAAAGCAAGAGGAGCAAGTCAGTAGTACTCCGACTAACGATTCCGACGTTTTCTCCTCTTTTTCTCTCCCAATTCGTCGCCATACCGCACTCTATCCCCCGGCTGTTGTCGATCCCGGCTCCATTCTAACCCTAGCTGCTGGTTCTCGCTCCTTTTCGAGGTCGGGGTCATTCTCGAAGATCGCCAAGCGAGGCAGTATCGATCTCGAATCCGTTGGAAACGATTCCGTTACCGATGTGAATGGGAGGAAATGTGAGTCGACAGGGGTCAAATTGGAAGGCCTAGATTCCTTAGAGTCGGAGAACCATAGCGTTACGGGAGTAAGATCAAAGAAGCGTGTGAAGAAACCGTCCAAT
The DNA here is from genome assembly GCA_963922045.1 of Persicaria maculosa. NCBI lineage: Eukaryota > Viridiplantae > Streptophyta > Magnoliopsida > Caryophyllales > Polygonaceae > Persicaria > Persicaria maculosa. The sequence continues at coordinate 55,275,377 of OY998270.1, forward strand.
TTGATAGGCACTGCTGGTAGTAGTAGTCTTTTCATGCCAGTGAAACGTCCTAAATCTGGTTCGGAGGGTAACTTTGTGAAGCTTAACCTCACTGGGCGTGGTCGGTGGTCGAAGAACAAGGGGAAGAAAAGAAACTATAATGCATACAAAAGTAAGTGGAGAGGTGCCAAAAGATCAAAGCCCGAGGGTGATGGTGCTTGCAATGAGCATGTGCTTGAGAGCACTGGGTTGCAGGAAATGAGGGAGGGTAAAGTGTCAGATTCTCACAGTGAATTGATCGGAGAAGCTGTTAAAGAAGTGAGGACCATGGCCTCTGATGATAATTTGCTGAAGCTGTTAAAGCTAACGCATGGGTATGATTCGTTTCGTGATGGGCAGTTGGAAGCTATCAGAATGGTTCTTGATATGAAATCGACTATGTTGGTCTTGCCAACTGGTGCTGGCAAATCTCTGTGTTATCAGCTGCCTGCAATCGTCTTCCCAGGTGTTACTCTTGTGGTGAGCCCACTGGTGGCTTTGATGATAGATCAGCTGAAACAGCTACCACCTATGATTCCTGGTGCTGTTTTGTGTAGTAGTCAGGTGAATGTTGAATCAATCTTGTTGCTTTTACTTAATCTCTTTCTCTGCTTATCAGTTTCTGATTTATGTTGTTTTGGCTTTTCATATTCAATAGTCGTCAGCGGAGGTTTCAGAGACACTGAAATTGCTTCAAGATGGAGCAATTAAGGTTACATATTATTCTTTCTTTTTCAATTTCATGTTTCATTTTAGAAGCATAGCATATACTTTCATTTACAAGTGATTATGTTTTCATAATGTTTTACAGTCGTGTGCTTTTCTTTGGAATTCCTTATGCACCATCATTTATAAAATTTGAAAATAATGTCGTATTATCTGTATTATCATTTCGAAGATGGGCTTAACATGAAGTTATCTGTTCCTTAGGTGCTTTTTGTTTCACCAGAGCGGTTTCTTAACGAAGAGTTCATGTCAATAGTTTCATCAACCTCCTTAGTGTCACTTGTGGTTGTTGATGAAGCCCATTGTATCTCTGAATGGTTAGTCAATATTTTCTTTATCAAATTTTTATGAATACAAAACTTGCAATTTCATATGAATCTGGATTCAGGTCACATAATTTCCGACCTTCGTACATGAGGCTGAGGCAATCCATACTTCGGAATGAACTGAAGGTTGGGTGCATTCTTGCAATGACTGCAACTGCAACCACAAAGACCTTGCAAGTCATCATGTCTGCACTTGATATTCCCATAAGTAATCTCATAAAGACTGGCCATGTAAGGACTAATCTCCAGCTGTCCGTGTCTCTAAGTGGGAGTAATAAGTAAGTCCATTCCTCTGCTATGCCTGCTGCTTCAATCAAGTGACCGGAAACTTATTTTGACTGTTTCAAACTTGTCAGGATGAAAGAATTGATTCATTTGATCAAGTCATCTCCATTTTCTGATATTCAAAGCACTATTATTTACTGCAAATTTCAGGTAATGACTAGTTATCGTGCATTGTGCATGTTGTGTGGTCTGTCCACAACAGTAAGACTCCAATACATTAGCAGATTAGCTGCACTATTGTTACTTATGTAAGCAAATATCTTAGTTTTCTTGATATTTTATATTATGTATGCTATTCCTAACAGATGACTTGGGTTTTGCAGCATGATACTGATACCATTAGCAAATTATTGTGCGATAACAATATTCCAGCAAAGGTGGGTACTTTATATAAGCTGTTCTTATTAAAGATTATATCTCACATTTGACATTTCTCTTGTTTCTTCGAAAATTTCTGATGAAGATCATTATGATTTTTAATTTTTTTCAGAGCTATCACAGTGGCATCCAAGCAAAAGACAGAAGCCGTACACAGGCATTATTTTGTTCCAATAAGATCCGAGTGGTAAGGACTTGGGGTTTCTAATTTACATTAGGGTGTCACTGTGAAGAACTCAAGATAAACTAGAAAGTGTTTCTTATGCTCTTTTCATTATTTTTTATTCAAGGTTGTTGCAACAGTGGCATTTGGAATGGGGCTTGATAAGAGTGATGTTGGAGCTGTAAGTGAAATTAACCTAGATTGTATCATACTTGTCTCTGGTGTTCAAATACATGTAAAAGTTATTTCATCAGCTCCTGATTTTAATTGAACTGCTGAATATCACCACAAGAACATTGACAACGTTTTAGGGTAGCTTCTATAACATTTTTTATCTCAGAATCTCACATGTTCTTGCCTTACTACTCATGTTGATGTGATATGAAACTATTTAATGGGATTGGTAATCATTTTGAGCACATAGTATACTGCATTGATGTTGGAAGTTCTTAATTGAATTTTTCCCAGGTTATCCATTACAGTTTGCCAGGAAGCATAGAAGAGTATGTTCAGGTTGATGGATGGCCTCTTAGATATCAGCTTCTCAATATGTGTGTTATTTTAGCATCACACCCATATCTTTTCTTATGTTATCCTTTATTTTTCAGGAGATTGGGCGTGCTGGACGGGATGGGAGATTGTCATATTGCCATCTCTTTTTTGATGAAACGATTTATTTCAGACTTCGTAGTTTTGCTTTCAGGTGTGTAACGTCGCTTGTCTGCATTTTTCCTGATAAGGGGGAAAACATTTAAGATGAATTACCTTATAATATTCATTTTGATTTTCAGTGATGGAGTTGATGAATATGCAGTAAATAAGTTTCTCTCTCAAGTTTTCGTTGGTGGGGCAGAAGCGATAGGGAAAGTTCAGTCCTTGATCATTGAATGTACATCTCGCAAGTTTGATATCAAGGAAGAGGTCATTTCCTAAGTTTTTTTTTCTATTCATTTCAGAAATATGCTTTTGTTTATCTACTAAAAAACCATTATCGCTTGTTTTTGGCATGGATATGTTTGTCATACTTGCATTTTTCACTTGTGTAAGTCAAGGAAGTAAGGAACACCTTTGTTCTTCATTTGGCCTTGCTACTGGAGTACCTTTTCTTCATTAGAGTTTGAAGCAGGGGCTAATAAACTTTCTTGATCAAAATAAACTTTGAAATTGTTTTTGCTGTCTCTTTCCTTCCTTCCCAAGATTGATGCAGAGCAAGAGTTGTGTTTGTGTAGTCTTTTAAACATGGATATAGACAATACGATTTTCCTTTGTTTTTGCCTACTAGTGCCTGTGAATTCTTTTGTGCATCAGATGTCTAGACAATACTATTTTCCTTTGATGAATTCCATCACCATAATCGCTGACCATCAAGCTTCTTGTTTTAATTTTGATATTATCAGGTATTGCTGACGATATTAACTCAACTGGAATTGGGTGAAGGGCACTATTTGTCTCTTCTACCACAGATAAACGTCACTTGCAGCTTAAATTTTCATAAGGTGAATACTGAATAGAAAATGCTTATGTAGCTCAATCTAACACTATTGCATATTGGCTACTTCTATTCTCATCTTTCACCTTTTCGCTCTTCCTTGTTATGATTGGTAAATATCCTGCATTTTCATTTTTCACCCCTTCCCATTATATCTTATAAAAGATCATAGACCTTTGAAATCATGCATTTCTCACCTAGGGAGGAACAATAGTCCTTGCTCCAGATGGTTTTTATTGAAATGATTATTACATGTTTCTGGACATTCTATTTCCTTCAACCTCACAACATTGTAACATAGTACTAGGATATTTTGCATCACATGACTAGTTGAAGGGAATTTTCAGAGAAGGAAAATAGATCAAGGATTGTATGATTTGAACTATTTATTAGCCCATGCAGATTGTTACAGGGGGGTTCTTTTTCCCTTAAAACTTGTTTGATTATCGCAAGGGCCACATTGGTTGAAAGAATTATCATATTCATATCATGACAGCTACTATTGCAGCTCATGTTTCATTCTATTCATTACTTCTCCTGTCACGCTCTTTGTTTCAGACTCCCGCCTTGGAGCTAGCACGCAAGGAGATTCTCATTGCAGCAATTTTAAAAAGGTATGATTTCTGTTTACATCTTTATCAGCCAACTCCCCATTTTCCATCTTTCCTTTCAAAGTTTACCACGTTGAATACTTCTTTTTTTAGGTCAAGAAAACTGTGTGTCTCAAACTGTTATGGATGGTTTAGAGATTTTAGTGTTGGTTTGTATTTTTTTGTGTTGGTACTTTCAGATCTGAAACCAAACAAGGAACATTTGTCTTCGACATTCCAACCATTGCAAATATCTCTGGTCTTTCAGCAAGGGATATACTTAATGAGTTACTGGACCTCAAGGTATGGATCAGTCTGGACCAAGTTATTTATTTCCCATTTGATTTGATTCACACAATAATCATATTTGACATTCACAAGGTTACGTGAAAGGCTGAAAGCAAATATGGAATGAAATGGTAAAGAAAATCTCTGTTAGATTATTGTAAAATTTAGATCTAGCCATCAGACTTTACCTGATAATCTACAAGGATGTGACGTTAAACCCCATAAACCAAGAAGACAACTTCCAGACAATGGATCTGAGAGACTGAGAAACATGTAATAGTATGGAATTCAACAAAATGAAATGTAAGCATAAACATGAAATGTACTTGCCAATCCTAACAATACAAGTAACCAATGTAGAGTTGTGTTCTAATAATTTTTCAAAGCTATTAAGAAGTTGTTCCTTGTGCATTTTGCCACAGTTTGCTGGAGAGATAACATATGAGTTGAAAGATCCAGCACATTGTTACACTATTCTCAATATCCCTGGAGATATTTGCACCCTAGCAGCCCAAGTCACAAAGTGGTTATCGGAGGTTGAACGCTGCAAGGTAATGATGGTGCCCATTATGAATGATCTGATAGGGAGTTCCTTGTCATTTTGTTCATTTTAGTTTGTTTTGATCAATGAAAATGCATCCCCTTACCGTATATATGAAGATGTGAATTATTTCCTCTATTTCTTAAACAGGTTAAAAAACTAGATACTATGTTAGATGCTGTTACCCATGCTGTGAAGAGGTGTGAAAAGAATGACGGCTGCAACAACAAGCAGCATACAGCATGCTTACAGAGGAGAATCTTGGATTACTTTAGCAATGAAAACGAACATGATATTGATGACAACAACACAAGTCAAAGCAGGTTTGTACAACTCCATGTCTGTAATCTGTAACGTATATGGACAAGTTGTTGGGAATTAGGAAGGTTCTAGATCCATGTTACCAGGTAGAAGAGTGTAGAATTGGCTGTTAGGATCTGTAAGGGAGTTACGATTATGAGACAGTATTCACTAAGTTGGAATGTTGTTGTGTGTGCTGTATGTGATTCCCGATTTTACCTCTTTCAACAATCAACATTTAGCTGAATGATAAATGCCTCCAAGACTAGATACTTTTCCATGGTGCACTTTACCAGAAATGTCAACGAAAAATGTCTAGTTTAATTCAAGTACTAATATTAGAGTGCTGCTTTCCGGCATTTATAAGCTCAAACCTTTTGGGTCATAGATAGCAATCAAATCCATTCCCTCCATTTCTTGATTTAGATAATGACCTAACAACACTCATGGTACTCCCAAAGCCCACCTTAGTTTCACCTTTTATCCTTAGTTTTGTTTAAGTAGAATCTTGAGTTTATCTTGTGTCTGAACAGATGGGTAGAGGCTTCTCTTGGAGATAATGTGATATGATTGATATTCGAATTTTTTTCCCAAATAATGGCAAACTGTGAAACTGGAAAGTGTCATTTTTACACGTCTTCACATTATGCAGTTCTTCATGATTTATGATAAACTTGATGGTGTTTTTTTCTGCCACTGATATAAGATCCTTGTGTTTATGCAGCCGGTTTTTGAGATCAGACATAAAGGTAATATAAAAGAAAAGGAAGGGAGAGTCTCTTTTGAAAGTATCATTTCATTTAATTGAATGTTATGCAATTTGTGCTCTCATATATGTTCTGCTGCTTGGCATGGTAGGTCTTTCTGCAGAGTAACTCGCATGCAAAATTTACCCCTCGAGCAGTTGCAAGAATAATGCATGGGATAGGCAGTCCAGCTTATCCTTCAGCAACTTGGTCCAAGGCTCATTTCTGGTCAGTGGTTAATCATTCTAAAACGTTTCTCTGCCTTTTGGATTCATCTCCTTGATTCTTTTTCATTCATGTCATCCGGAACCAAGAGCTTAGGACTGCAATTCATTTGATTTTGTTCAGTTGAAAGCTTTTTCTTAGCAGCAATAAGTAATGTTATGCACAAGAAAGTCCTTTTCTGCCCTATTTGTGAAATGGTTTTATGTACTCAAATTGAAATGGAAATCCACACAGGGGAAGGTATCCACATATTGACTTCAAAGCAGTGATGGAAGCAGCAAAAGCAGAACTCATGAATATCGCTGGACAGCCCTTAACATAATGCGGTCTATGAAGATGCATGGTTGGACAGACAGAATTTCTTATTTCAAAAAGATGAGTTTGCAAATACAATAACTCCATCATCACAAGATCAATTTCTGCTTGAAGCAGGGCAAGGTTCGCACTGAGGCTCTGGCCTTAGCGTCAAAAGATGAAACCGAATAATTGTTGTTGCTGGCATGTTGTGTATAGCAGCAGCCTGCATGGCACATCATCATCATCATTCTATTGAGCATCTCATACCATGATAGGCACAAGTAGTATAGTTATTGTTCATGTTTTGCAGCAAAATGATCGTATGTTCGATTTTTGTGCTGAGGATGTAGTCTAAGGAAAGGTCCATTAGGGCTGTAAATCTGGAAGGAATGTGGAGAAGCACATCATTTTAAGGCAATGTAAATAGAAGATCAGTTAGATTATTTGCTTGGCAATTGGGTGACAAAAAGACCATCATACAAAAGATGTAAAATTTAACATTTGCAGCATTTTTGCTTATAATACAGTACCAATTATGTATTTTCAAACCGGGTTATGACTTGATTACTTGATGCATTTCTGGTGGTAAGTGGACTGTATTACTAGTTTGGAAAAAAAAATCCAGTGGTGATATTTATGTCCAACTTACAACACCCACCATCTTTACAAATGCCAAGTTGATTTTGTTGGATCCATATTTGGTCATGTTTAGAATAATACCAAAACAGACAAACATGGAAGAATGATGTAAGAAGATGACCCCAACAATTATGATGAAGAATATTCTAAAGTTTATGATTTGATTAATTTCTGAATGTTTCATTCATTCTTCGAATTGGGTCTTCATTGAATTTTTGGCAGATTTAAATCAAATCAAAACTGTGTTAAAATCGGATTTAAATCACGCTGAATCTACCCGAAACCCATTTTACATCACATTATCTAAATGTGTAAGGGCTATTGGCTAGGCTTAGGTCTTATTATTGGGGCGATGAACTGGGTGTAAAATGGAGTTAATGAGGTTGGGTAGGAGTCCCGTAAGTTCCATCAAATGAATGGAATCAGAGGTTGAGTTGAGTAAATCTGAAAATCTCCTGCAGACAAAACAATCTAGACACTACTAGTAGTAGTAGCATTCTATTCTTAGCAGATAGCAGAGGTCATTCGACGTAGCTTCTACAACCCCTTTGGTCCAATCAAAGAGCGACAAAACCAGATTCTGAATTTTCACTCTTCCATGTGAATAGCTCCAAATTACAGTAAAATCTTTTTGAATAGATTTTGTGTTGGATTTGTACGGATAAGGCATATGGCCCTTTAAAGTTTAAAGTAACACACCTCCAAATCATCCAAGAGTGTGTTACTGTCTTCTATATAAAGAGTGTCTCTCTAGACTACTCTTGTCCCAAGTTACTGTAATGTAATCAATCAATATTACCCAAATTCCCTAGTTGAATCAAGTCAAGCCATGAGGCCTTCCTTCATTCCCATCGAGCAAGAAACTCACCACTTGGAAGATCACTGCCTGGTAGGGAAGATGGTGAATCACCCCATCCCCATCGACCCCAATCTCATCCGGGAAGCAATACTGAGCGAGTGCTTACCTCCGCCGGAAGGGGAGATGGAGGTCCAGCCGCTCCCCAACGGCTGGCACCTCCTCAAGTTCTCCAACCGCTCCGACAGGGAGCGCGTCGTCTTCTGCCCCTACGAGACCGAGCCCACCAAGGTGGACCTGTGGGCCAGGATCCTCCGCCTCCCCCTCCAGCTCTTCGACTCCGAAGCCCTCGGGAGCCTCCTCATGGAGGCCGGCGTCGGGTTCCTCGTCCGGATCGACGAGGCGGCCAACGCGCAGAACCACATGAAGTTCGCGCGGGCGTGCATCACTGTAGACCTCACGAGGCCCTTTGCGTCGCAGGGTTCCGTACCTCGACGGGGAGTTCACGGTTTGGTATGAGGATTATTCGCCGGGATGCGGCTGCTGCGGCCGAGAGGGACATGTTTTCGATGACTGCCCTCTCAATACGAATCCTCCTACCAGGGTTCATGTGGTGCTGGAGCCTGATCATGTTGATGCTGATGATGGTCATGCTGATGAGATCGCCGTCGACGGTGGTGATGATGGTGATGCGGTCTCTGTGGTGCACTCTTTTTAGCTACTTGAGTCTATCATATTTTGTGTATCCTGATTTGAATGATCATCTTCATGGATACTTTTGTTGTTTGAATTGGTAGCCCTGGAGGCTTCTACTTAAGTTGATTAACTAGATCAGATGTGTTTCCTTGTAGTGGTTATGTCTGGGGATGGGAACTACCTACCTAGCTTATGTAATCCTATCAGTATCTCCTCTTTTAAGCTCTGCTGCTAGTTAGGGTTCTGTTCCAGATTTGATTTTCAGAAACAACAAATATTGAGCATGACCACGGCTAGCTATGGCCACAATTAACCAACAATCAAACCCAAAGTCTCTTAATATTAGTTCACCCAATCGAGCAAAACATGAACAATAAATTTCAATAAGATTTCACAATGTTTCACTAATTCTTCCAATTGGGTCTTCATTGAATTTTTGGAGGGAAGAGATCGTTTGCTCTGAAGAATAGATGGAAAAAAAAGGAAATCTACTCCCCTAATTTCTCAATGTTTCATTCATTCTTCCAATTGGGTCTTCATTGAATTTTTTGGTATCAGATCTCCAGGTTAGAAGATGATATCTGGTGCGAAATTCGAGGTTTCTCGTTTTGATGGCACTGGAAATTTCGGTCTTTTTGCTGACTCGACAGGGAATGTTAAAGGTGTTGAAGAAGACAAAGCCCGAGGCAGTGAAAGATGAAGACCGGGAAGAGATGCAGGAAAAGGTGATGGCACTGGAAATTTCGGTCTTTTTACTGACTCGACAGGGAATGTTAAAGGTGTTGAAGGAGACAAAGCCCGAGGCAGTGAAAGATGAAGACCGGGAAGAGATGCAAGAAAAGGCGGCGTCTATCATTCGACTCTGTCTCGCGGACGAGTTAATATACCATGCAATTGATCTCAAATCCTCACAGGAGATTTGGGTGAAATTAGAAAACAAGTATATGTCAAAATCTTTGTCCAACAAGTTGTATCTAAAACAAAGATTGAACAGGTTGTAGATGACGGAAGACTCTGTCTTGGTAAAACACATCAACACTTTTAACCAAGTTATCAGGGATTTGGCACAACTGGATGTAAAACTTGAGGATGAAGACAAAATCATGATCTTGTTGTGTTCTCTACTCTCTTCATTTGAGAATTTGTTGACAGCGGGCAAGGAGACGATAACCCCGGATACGGTGAATACAATGTTGCTTGGTCATCATGAGTGACTTCAAAATTCCAACAACGAAGGTTCCCAAAGCGAAGGGTTGTATGTCAAAGGCAACCAGGGAACATGGAGGAAGAAAGAGAAGCAAGATGAGGGTGACAAACAGTCCAGATCGAAGTCCAGAGGGAAAAAGGCAGTTACTTGTTACTTCTGCAAGGAGGAAGGACACTTTAGGTGTGTGATTGTCCAACGAGGAAAAAGACGTATGAGGGGGAAGATGGATGATTCGTCTTCAAAAACAGCAAATGTAGTGTAGAAAGAAGATTTAGATAGTGCAGACTCAAATATGCTCTCAATGACACCGTAAAGATATTCAAATTTATGGATCTTGGTTACTTATTGTTGTTTTCATATGACTTCGAACAAAGACTGGTTGGAGATGTACAAGTAACTGAGTAGGGAACTTTTGGTTCTGTTCGATTGTGAGATGACAAGCGGTGTAATGTTGTAAGAATCGGGCAGATCAAACGCATGACGCATGATGGTGTAGTCCGAACCTTAGGGCCGTCATCCTCCGGGATGTCATCGAGTAGGGTCTCCCACCCAAAATATTTCCTAATAATAAAAAATATATACTTACCGTTCTGTCTCAAATTAAATTTCGTTTGACTTTTGTGCATGATTTTTAAAGAGGTTATCAAATATTTTTTTAATCAATTTTTAAAAATAATTTTATACTTGTTAATAATAAGTACTCCCTCCGATCATAAATACTATAAGACTTTTGACTTCTGAGCACGTAGTTTGAGGAGCTAAAAACTATATAAAATATTAATTTTTTTAATTAATTTTTTTTTACATTATAATACTTATTAATAATAATTATTATAATGTAAAAAAATTTAATTAAAAAAATTAATATTTTATATAGTTTTTAACTCCTTAAACTACGTGTCCAAAAGTCAAAAGCCTTATATTTATGATCGGAGGGAGTATGAATTTATAAAAAAAATTCATTGAAAAAATAATATTTTATAAAAAATTTACATCCTTAAAATATGTGTCGAAAAGTAAATAGACATTTAATACGGAGTATGAAACAGAGGGGATATGTTTTTTTTATAAGGTAATAATTCGGAGGTCAGACAGATCTGACTCATCGAGAGGCCGACAAAGTCGGCAGACGGTGAACTGCCAAACATACGACCTAAAAAGACAGAAATAGAGACAAAAAGCGAAATGAAACAAGTAGAAATAAACTCTACAACAAGACGATCCAAGAAGACCAACTCCCAAGAAAGTTGAGAAAGTCGGCGAAGAACGAAGTCAAGCACCACCGAACAGTGACACTGCAGGCCTGCGGTACAGCAGGCCCCTAACTCATGTGGGTAGTGTAAACGAACTCCAAGGAAACTCAATCCCGTATACGGAGTTGCCCTGAGCGCACCACCACGACCCCAGCCAGTCCCGACTCCAGACTCCACACCCCCAACCAAGTAGAAGACCTCTTAGAGGGAATATGTTTTATAATTACAAACACTTGATCTTTACTTTTCAAATCAACTTTTATATTTATTTGTATTGTATAATACTCACTTCGATCGATAGCATTTGATTTTTCCTAATAAAAAAAGATAGCATTTCTTTTTTTTATTTTTCAACATATTTTTAAAAAACTAAAAACTCTAAAAAATCAAAAATAAAAATAATGCTCCATCCGTTCGGCAAAACTTGTCATTTTAGCTTATTTCAAAAGTTTTAAGGCAATTAACAAATGTACTAATTTACCCTCAATTATTACCCTCCTTTTTTACTTTATCGAAAACTACAACTAACAAACCATCAATCATATCAAGGGCATTGTTGTAAAGTGAAGGGCAAAATACCTACAATGACAAGTTTTTTTGAACAAAAATAACACCCTAAAATGACAAGTTTTACCGAACGGAGGGAGTATTATGCTTATTACTAATTGTTTTTTTTAAAACTAATTGGCATTTTAGATTGGGGGTAGTACAATACGGAGTATATAATTTCAACTTATTTTAGATTGGGGATAGTACAATATATAAGTTCTCCTTTCAATGAGTATAGCATCTAAAAAGGAACGGGTTATAATTTTAACATTTTGAAATTATTTAAAAATTATCAAATCATGATTTTTTATCTAAAAAAATAAAAAATTGATAAATTCGAACTTGACTCAATTTAATTCAAACTTTGTCAAAATCGGTCATGGCTCACATTGTCTCGGTTCCAACACCGTTTGCCCTCGCTAGCTTCGATCTTCGTTCTCTAGTTTTGTTCGTGGTGAACTTGTCTTTGTTGTTTTGGTTGTTTTTCAATTCTTTCCTAACGGTTTGTCCGTTGCCGTTCTTTCGGCCTCTCGTTTCACCGGGCATGTCCGGTGAGTCGAATTATTTCCGGTTCAAAAAAAAAACTTTGTCAAAATCGGATTTCAATCAACCCAAATCTACCCAAAACCCGTTTTACATGATCAGATTGAAAGTTCTAAGGGGTCGTTTGGTATTGATATCTAGATATCAAATATCGCATATCAGTCCCCGATATCTGATATCCGTGTTTGGTATGACCAGATATCGATGTCACTTAAAGTGATATCGATATCTAGTGTTTGATATCCCTATATATCACTTGATATCTGATATCTGCGTTTGATATCGCCAGATATCGATGTCAAGTGACATCTAGATATCAAATTTAGTCTTATTTGATATTCTGATTTTTTGGAGGTATCACTTGACATCGATATCACTCGATATCGATATCTTGATACCAAAACCGATATCTTAATACTGATACCAATATATTGATATCAAGATATCAACTGACCTATCTTAATACTCCCTCCGTCTTAAAATACATGTCTTTTTAGGACGGAGCACGAGAACTAAGAAGTATGTTACATGTAATGATTAAATGTAAAAAGTAGGTTAAGTGTAATGATTAGACTTGTATTTGTTTAATTTTTTTAATTTGTGAGGAGGAGAGTAGGGGTGATGTAAAAATTAGAGTAATGATTAGATGTAAAAGTAGGTTAAGTGTAATGATTAAATATAAAAAGAAATATATTTTTGACAAAATTTTATGGGATAAAAAGACATGTATTTTAAGACGGAGGGAGTATCTAGATATTGATACCAAGTGCAAATGAATGGAATCAGATGTTGAATTGAGCGAGGAGTTTGGGTAAATATGAAAATTTTCCGCAGAAAAAGTCAATGTTATTTACACCACAAAATTTACTATTTACACCGCATATCTCACTTTTTATATTTTTTTTAAAATACACCATGCTCCTCTTGAGTCACACACCTGACCCTCAAGAGGCGCAGAGTATTTTACATTAAAATACGTTGCGCCTCTTGAGGGGCAGGTGTGTGACTCAAGAGGAGGAGGGGTGTGATTCAAGAGGCGTAGATGTGATAAATATAGTAAAATTTATGGGGATAAATATTATCACCCGCACAAAATCAATCTAGACACTGGCATTCTTAGTAGAGGTCATTCGACCTACCCCCTTTGGTCCAATCAAAGAGCCACAAAATCCAGATTCTGAGTTTCCACTCTTCCATGTGAATAGCTCCAAATTAAAATCTTTTGAATAGATTTGTCTTCTTGGATTTGTACGGATAAGTCATGTTAAATAAGTTATGGCCCTAAACACCCCCAACTCAAGAGTCAAGGCAAGTGTTACTGTCTATATAAAGTGTGTCTCTCTTCTCTTGTCCCAAATTAAATCATCCAAATTCTGTAGTTGAATCGAATCTATAAAGTCTTAAAGCCATGAGACCTGCCTTCATTCCCATCGAGCAAGAAACAAACCACTTGGAAGCTCACTGCCTGGTAGGCAAGATGGTGGATCACCCCGTTCCCATGGACCCCGATCTCATCCGGGAAGCAATACTGAGCTGCTGCTTACCTCCGCCGGAAGTCGACATGGAGGTCCAGCCGCTCCCCAACGGCTGGCACCTCCTCAAGTTCTCCAACCGCTCCGACGCGGAGCGCGTCAACTACTCCCAGCCGCACCACGTGCAAGGCCACCTCATCGCCCTCTACGGGTGGTCGGAGAGCTTCTGCCCCTACGACAGCGATCCCGCCAAGGTCGACCTGTGGGTCAGGATCCCACGCCTCCCACTCCAGCTCTTCGCCTCCGAAGCCCTCGAGGGTGTCCTCAGGGAGGCCGGCGTCGGGGACCTCATGCGGATCGACGAGGCGGCCAACGCGCAGAACCACATGAAGTTCGCGCGGGCGTGATTGAGTCTCATTTCCTATGTACAAGAATTACGCCAAGATTAATAGAAGCAAATAGAAGCAGTAAAGAAAAACTATATACCCCAAGACAGGTGGATTTGTTATCATGGCTTGAAGCGGGTTAAACGGATCGATTCTTTGGAGTTCATGCTATCATCTATTACTATACATGACACGAATTGTCGAAGAGATTGAGCAAAACGGAGTGGATGGTTAGGAACACCAAGGTACACAAAGGATTAGTAATAGAGATTTTCTAAGTTCTCGGAAAAATTCCGCAAAAACGAAATACTAATTGGGGCTTTAAATTAGTAGAAATGATCAAGTAGTACTCCCCAAAATTCCGATCTAGAGTATGCTGCTATCCACCGCTAAAGTGAATGACTATCAGGAACGAAGTAATCCTTTACTTTTTTTAGCAAAAAAAGAAATAAAAATAGAAAAAATAGAATTGCAAAATTTTTGATTATTCTTGCTGTCCAACTGTATTAAGAGAGCTACACTGCATGGTAATTTATTTTCGTAATCAAAAAGGATAGGACGAGATATCTATTACTATTTCTAAAAAGAGTGCTTTATGAAGTTTTAAAATGACGTCTCAATAAAAAAACCGAATAACAAAAAGTAAAGGATGAGATAAATTCAGAAGCCCTTTAGTATAGCAGACAGAATTCCGTTGGTCTAATTCAGGACCTTTCGATTTCTTTTGACGCTATTTATCCTACAAAAATAGAAATAGAAAGATTAAATAATATCGAAGCAGTCCTTAGATTTATGTGGGACCCTCGAGGAGCCGTATGAGGTGAAAATCTCATGTACGGTTCTGTAATAGCGCTGATAACAGTGATCTTATCAGCGACTAGAATTATCTAACAGTTTAAGTACAGTTGATATAGTTGAGACACAGTCCAAATACGGTTTTTGGGGGTGGAATTTGTGGCGTCAACCTATAGGATTTCTCGTTTTTCTAATTTCTTCTCTAGCTGAATGTGAAAGATTGCCTTTTGATTTACCAGAAGCAGAGGAAGAATTAGTAGCAGGTTATCAAACAGAATATTCGGGTATTAAATTTGGTTTATTTTATGTTGCTTCCTATCTAAATCTACTAGTTTCTTCATTATTTGTAACAGTTCTTTACTTGGGAGGCTGGAATTTTTCTATTCCGTACATATTTGTTCCTGACCTTTTTGAAATAAATGCAAGGGATGGAGTCTTTGTAGCAACAATTGGTATTTTCATTACACTGGCGAAAACCTTTTTGGTCTTGTTCATTTCCATCACAACAAGATGGACGTTACCTAGACTGAGAATGGACCAATTATTAAATCTTGGATGGAAATTTCTTTTACCCATTTCGTTAGGTAATTTATTATTAACAACTTCTTCCCAACTCCTTTCACTATAATATAAGCAAAATAGAATATTTTCTATTCACTAGTAACTAAATTGATAACTTGTCTCCAACAAGAGAAAGAAACAAACAAAATTTTTTTTATCGATATTTAGGATATGTTCCCTATGGTAACTGGGTTCCTGAATTATGGTCAACAAACAGTACGGGCGGCTAGGTACATTGGTCAAGGTTTTTTGATTACCTTATCCCACGC
Source organism: Persicaria maculosa (assembly GCA_963922045.1). NCBI lineage: Eukaryota > Viridiplantae > Streptophyta > Magnoliopsida > Caryophyllales > Polygonaceae > Persicaria > Persicaria maculosa. The sequence continues at coordinate 55,290,915 of OY998270.1, forward strand.
CAATCGTTTACCTGTAACTATTCAATACCCTTATGAAAAATTGATCACATCAGAACGTTTTCGTGGTCGAATCCACTTTGAATTCGATAAATGCATTGCTTGTGAAGTATGTGTTCGTGTATGTCCTATAGATCTACCTGTTGTAGATTGGAAATTGGAAACAGATATTCGAAAGAAACGGTTACTTAATTACAGTATTGATTTCGGAATCTGTATATTTTGCGGTAATTGCGTTGAGTATTGCCCAACAAATTGTTTATCAATGACTGAAGAATATGAGCTTTCTACGTATGATCGTCATGAATTAAATTATAATCAAATTGCTTTAGGCCGTTTACCAATTTCAATAATTGACGATTACACAATTCGAACGATCTTGAATTGGCCTCAATTAAATAAAAAAGAAATACCTTGATTCATTTTTGATTACTAAGGTTTTTCTTTTTAGTTATTTACAAAGAAAAATAACTAAACATAAAAACTATTGATCTGAGTGGTTCATGAAAATGGAGGATTTACTTGGAAATTTTTTTTAATGTAATGGTTTCAACTATATTCGAACTAGCCTTTCAGATAAAGAACGTGATTAGTCTACTAACCGCACCGACATCAATTCGCATGCTGCATTCAACTAGGTAAATAGATCAACTTAACTTATTTTCTCCTGGTCAGTTCAATAAGATCATGAAAGAGTCCGATTTTTATATCTTTTTTCATCGAATGGATTTACCTGGACCAATACATGATTTTCTTTTAGTCTTTCTGGGATCAGGTCTTATAGTAGGAGGCCTAGGGGTGATATTATTTACCAATCCAATTTTTTCTGCTTTTTCGTTGGGATTGGTTCTTGTTTGTATATCTTTATTCTATATTCTAGCAAACTCTCAGTTTGTAGCTTCTGCACAACTCCTTATTTACGTAGGAGCTATAAATGTTTTAATAATATTTGCTGTAATGTTCGTCAACGGGTTAGAATATGACAAAAATTTCCGTCTTTGGACTCTTGGGGACGGAATTACTTTGTTAGTTTGTACCAGTATTTTTGTTTTATTAATTAGTACTATTCTAAATACGTCCTGGTACGGAATTATTTGGACTACAAAATTCAACCAGATTATAGAACAAGATTTGATAAATAATAGTCAACAAATTGGAATTCATTTATCAACAGATTTTTTTCTCCCGTTTGAACTCATTTCTATAATTCTTTTAGTTGCTTTGATAGGTGCAATTGCCGTGGCCCGTCAATAAAATGAAAAATCTTGAAAAGCATCCTTCCAAAGCAAACGTTATTCCGTTTTCTCGTATTCCTTCAATTCTATTTTCATTTATGTATACTATAATAGAAAATAGAAAAGTCAATCTATTACTACCATCTTTCTTTGCTCCGTATTTTTTTTGTTATATTCGAGTGAATTAAATTCTTGTTCATATTGAAATGAAATAAATCAAGATTGATAAGGAGTTGCTCAATGATGCTCGAACATGTACTTGTTTTGAGTGCCTATTTATTTTCGATCGGTATCTATGGATTAATCACAAGCCATCGCTTTTTTTGAAATAAATCATTCATTCTATTTCGAATTTCTATTTAGAACCCTATACGCCTATTATTCTAAAAAAAAAAATAGATATCGAAAAATCTATTAATTCAATTCTATCCGTATATTATTTAATGTATTAATGTAAAAAATAGAATCGATTTTTTTTTATTTTAATATAGAAAAAAGTATAGATTTCTATGTACCGACTAAACCAATGACTATTCATGATTCTATAATTGAATCACTTTTATACCGGTTCAAAATTTGAGGAATGTTATGGTAAAACTTCGTTTGAAACGATGTGGTAGAAAGCAACGTGCGACTTGAAGGACATGATCTAGTGTGGATTTTTCTATCCACCATTTTCTATAGAAAAAGGTGCTCTTGGCTCGACACCTCCTGTTCCGTTAGACTAGAACTCACGCTTTTGGGGGGGTTATAGTTAATTCATGGTGGAGCTCGAGTAGAAAGTCTTGATTCATTTCTTAAGAGCAAGAATCCAGGGTTAGTGTGAATCAATAAATTAGAACAACTTCGTAAGTATATTATATTTTTGACAGATAAATCGAAAGGATCCAATCCTAGTTTCCAACCAAAAAGTCAATTTTGTTGGAATCGATAAAACCTTTTCGATAAAAAGTATATCGTGAGAGAATCAAGCGTTTGTATGATTCTTTTTTTTGATAAACAATCACAAAAAGGGTATGTTGCTGCCATTTTGAAAGGATTAAAGATCAACGAAGTAATGTATAAACCTAACGATTCAAAGCAAAGAGATTCCGAAACAAGGAAATGCCCTTTTCATTCTCAATTGTATCAACAACTCGATTAGAATGAAGAATTCCAATAGAGGTTAAATAAGCCAGACAAAGGGGGGGGGGCTAGAGACCACTCAATAAATGAAATGTTTCTTTTGAGCTATTTTAGAGTTATTCAACTTGAGTTATGAGTGCAAATGGTTTTTTCCGGAAAGAAGAATGAGAGCAAACGGGGACTTAATTCTTAGTCTAATTCATTTTATGATGGATCTATTTGCCATTCTAATTTTCTATCTACACAACTTGAAAAAAAAGAAGAATCACAAATCATTTTTCTTGAGCCGTACGAGGAGAAAACGTCTTATACGTTTCTAGGGGGGTATTATTCATATAATCTATCCCAATAAGCCGTCTATCGAATTGTTGCAATTGATGCTCGGTCCCGAAGGGAAGGAAGAGATCTTCGAAAAGTTGGTTTTTATGATCCGATAAAGAATCAAACTTTTTTAAACGTTCCCGCTATTCTCTATTTTCTGGAAAGGGGCGCTCAACCTACCGGAACTGTTTATGATATTTTAAAGAAGGCAGCGGTTTTTAAAGAGCTTCGCCCTAATGAAATGAAATTCACTTAATGAAATACAACAAGAAAGAGACTTGAACGAGTCGTATATGGTTTAATAGAACCTTTTCTTTATTATTCACATCTTTTTTTGTTCTATATTGATATGTCTAGAAAAAAGATCAAGTGAACAAATGAAGAAAGTTATATTGACCAAGTCACTCACGGTAGGCATTGGATCTAGCAATAGACAATTCCAACATTCCTTTAAACTAGAAGGTTTTCCTTGGAACTATACTAAAAAAAGAATGAATTATTTGACGTATAGTTATTGATCTTTTTTCGACTTATTTTTTATTTTTATCGCCATTCCTTTCTAATCATGTACCTTATTTAGATAGTGCCAATCCAACACAAGTTCTTTTTTTATTTGTTCAATTGATTCTTTTATTATCTTTAATTTTCAATTAAATTTCTATTATTTCTTTTTTTTTTTTTAACAGACATATTGACAAGAGTGTAATGAACAAATATAATTCAAGTGTAAATGGGTCCAGTTTTTTTCTATTTTTTTGTCCTACATACAAAACACAGTTTTTGTTTCTTACTTTATTCAAAGATTCGTTATAAAAAAAATGAAAAGGAAAATCTATATATATATAGAATGGAATGAATGAGAATATCTAAGGAGTGGTCTATCATTTTTTTATTTTGAAATTTCTTGTATTGTCAGTTGATCTGCTTTTTATTAGATTATCAAACTTACTTTTTTTAGATTTTTTGCTAATTCAATGCTTTGGTTGTCTTGTCTAATTTCTTTTTTTTTTTTGATCTCGATTGTATCTACATAGTATACTCTCTTTGGGTTGCTAACTCAACGGTAGAGTACTCGGCTTTTAAGTGCGGCTAGGGTCTTTTACACATTTGGATGAAGTAAGGGATTCGTCCACACCATCGGTAGAATTTGTAAGACCACGACTGATCCTGAAAGGAATGAATGGAAAAAAGAGCATGTCGTATCAATGGAGAATTTTGCAAAAATTTCGTTCTTATTAGATCGGTACAAAAACTTTGGTTGAATTTTTAGAACGAAATGAATTCAAAATTGGGTCGATTGGATACAGGGATCGAGCCTTATGGCTCTAATTAGAGGGAAAAAAGCAACGAGCTTATGTTCTTAATTGGAACGATTAACCGCCCTAATTAAATGTTAAAAATAGATTAGTGACTGATGCGGGAAAGGCTGTTCCAGGAATGGATTACAGATCCTTAGTGAATCCTAACTATTAACTAACCATTTTCCATTTGATTACAAAAGAAAATGGAGATGAATGTGTAGAAGAAACAGTATATTGATAAGGATACTTTTTTTCCAAAATCAAAAGAGCGATTGGGTTGAAAAAATAAAGGATTTCTAACCATCTTCTTATCCTATAACTATAAAGAAAGAAACCAATTAGATGGAAAAAAGATAGAGAGTCCGTTGATGAGTTTACCTATTTCCGAGGTATCTATCTATTATTTTTTACTATAATACCTTGTTTTGACTATATCGCACTATGTATCATTTTATAACTTCCGAAACCCTCTACCTTTCTTTTTGTTTCCGATCTCATTTTAAATGGAGGAATTCCGAGGATATTTAGAACTAGATAGATCTTGGCAATACTTTTTATATCCACTTATCTTTCAGGAATATATTTATGCACTTGTACATGATCAGGATTTAGATTTGAACAGGTCCCTTTTGTTGTCAAATAAAAAAAGGGGGTATGACACAAAATACAGTTTACTGATTGTAAAACGTTTAGTTATTCAAATGTATCAACAGAATCATTTGATTCTTTCTCTTAATGATTCTAACAAAAATGAATTTTTTGTGCCCAAGAACAATTTGTATTCTCAACGGATCTCGGAGGGATTTGCAGCTATTGCGGAAATTCCATTTTCTATGCGATTGCTCTCTTCCTTCGAAGGAAAAGAACGAAAAAAATATCAAAATTTACGATCAATTCATTCCATATTTCCTTTTTTAGAGGACAAACTTTCACATTTAAATTATGTCTTAGATATATTGATACCCCACCCCATACATTTGGAAATCTTGGTTCAAACTATTCATTACTGGGTAAAAGATACTTCCTGTTTGCATTTATTGCGATTCTTTCTTTATGAGTATTGTAATAGTGTTATTACTCTAGAGAGATCTGTTTCACAAAATCCAAAGAATCTTTTTTTTACAACAAAAAAATTCGTTTGTGATGAACTGGATAAATTCTTCTATGATGAACTGCATAATTCTTATTGTTGGATTTATACCAATGAAAAAAAATGGAGGAACCTAAGGAACGAGTTTAGAGATCGAATTGAAGCCCTAGACAGAGGATCTCCTTATCTGGATGTACTCGAAAAAAAGACTCGATTATGCAATAATCAAACTAAAGAAGAATACTTGCCTAAAATATATGATCCTCTCTTAAACGGATCCTATCGTGGAATAATTAACAAATTTTTTTTACCTTCAATCCTAAATGAAACTTCAGTCAAAAATTCGATAGAGACAAATTTTATAAATAAACTCAATAAAGTTCATAGTATCCTTCTTTTTAAGGGTAAGGAACTTAATGTTCATAATTTTGAGGAATTGTACCATAAATTGGAAGGGAAAATAGCTACATTGGAAGAGAAATTGGTCCAGAAATTGGACGAGAAATTGGAAGAGAAGTTGGGACAGAAAATATATACATTGGATAAAAAAGCATTAGCAAGAGAATTGAGTTTTTTAATCGATGAATTTGCTGAAGAATCAACATCCAATTTGAAAGGAATTTCTTTATTTCCGGAACAAAGATGAATTGATTCAGATCGGACTAATGACGTATACAATACTTGCATTCTCGATGTAGATGCTACATAGTTGGTTCTCATCCTTCAGAGACTACGAGTGTAATAGGAGCATCCGTCGACAAAAGGATCACCCTAAGATGATCATCTCATGGCTATTGAGAACGAATCAAATCAGATGGTTCTATTTTTCAATCTTTCTGACTTGCTCCTACGGAACCAAGGCCGAAAAGATTGAAAAAATCAGTCATTCGCAACCACTGATGAAGGATTCCTCGAAAAGTTAAGGATTAGTCATCCTTTTTAGAAATAGAATGGATTCGGTCTTATACATACGCGAGGAAGGTAATCAAAAAAGAAAGAAGATTTAATGACATGCTTCTTTTGCGCTGCTCTTCTTCTTCGGACATATTTGGCATGGGGCTAGAACCTTGTTCAGAGATGTTTTTGCTGGTATTGATCCAGATTTAGATGCTCAAGTAGAATTTGGAACATTCCAAAAACTAGGAGATCCAACTACAAGAAGACAAGCAGTCTGATACAAAATTTCTTTCGTAGTTTGAGTCTCTCTTTTTGTAATTTGGTTTGACATTGGGGATCAGAGAAATCTTGATTGAATCATTACCCTTTCGTTGACTCTTTCTTTAGCAGGGAAATAATCCCCCATAAACAGGTATGGAAGTTATAATTGTAAACCACAATCGAATCTATGGAAGCATTGGTTTATACATTTCTATTAGTCTCGACGTTAGGGATCATTTTTTTCGCTATCTTTTTTCGAGAACCGCCTAAAATTCTAACGAAGAAATGATTTTTCATTATCTCCGTTGAAGTAATGAGCCTCCCAGCATTCAATATTGGGAGGCTCATTACTTCAACTAGTCTCCGTGTTCCTCGAACGGATCTCTTAGTTGTTGAGAGGGTTGCCCAAAAGCGGTATATAAGGCGTACCCGGTAAAACTTACAAGTAAACCAGATATAAAGATGGCGACTAGGGTTGCTGTTTCCATTCTTATATGAATTCAAGACCGCAATGGATCTCTGATAAGATCCTTTATTTACAGGGGAATGGTATACAAAGTCAACAGATCTCAATAAATACAATCGGATTTATGGCTACACAAACCGTTGAGAGTAGTTCTAGATCTCGTCCAAGACAAACTACGGTAGGGGCTTTATTGAAACCGTTGAATTCGGAATATGGTAAAGTAGCTCCTGGTTGGGGAACGACTCCTTTGATGGGTATCGCAATGGCTTTATTTGCAGTATTCCTATCTATTATTTTGGAGATTTACAATTCTTCCGTTTTACTGGATGGAATTTCAATGAATTAAATCTACAAGAACTACTAAGTTCGAGTTTTTCAATACTAAAGTGAAATCTCAGGTTTATTACTTATAACCCCGTTGGCAGTTCAATCGCGGAATTTCTTTCTTTCTGTATTTCCGGAATATGAGTGTGTGACTTGTTAGAATGGATCCTATTGATAATACAGAGAATGAGTCTGTCATC